>CM051455.1:41647679-42916230 GCA_028274465.1 Plantago ovata | reverse complement strand
CCATTTGTGGATAAAGTAGCATATTTTTATTCTTTGATAATTGAATATTACGATTGATTAACACCATATTATCATTCAGACTATTCAGTTAAGTTATAAACTGGATATGATTTGTAAAGTTTTGAAGACTTTAGGATGTTGACTGGAAAAATTAATACTTTGTGGGCTTGTTTGCAATTAAAGGAAGTTGAGGGAAAAGGCAGTGCAATTAGTTTATGAGATTAAATATGATTTACTCGATTACAATGGTACGATCTTGATCGAAGGGTCGTTACTTGTGCTTCACACGTCAAATAGTACAATACCTTTGTCTTTGTTTCTTACTTACCAGAGCAAGTTAATTTCAACTCAATGTGAATGATATTCGAGTGCTCTTTGAGAGTGATGAAGAGAGTTGTGAATGGAGATAACTTGTGTGAGAAAGAAAGATATTATAGACTATAGAGTTATAGAGTGATGCTAGCTTAGTGGAGAGTGATACATGTGTGAATAGGTTTCCATACTCAGTTGGGTAAGCTTGTAATATGTAAACCAGTTCGTATTGTGCCTCTTTCTTTGATTTAACTATCAGCAGGTGTAGGTTTTAAAATAGAACCACATAAATCTTTGATGTTTTCTACTCTCATGTTTGTGTATTGCTTTAAAACCTTGTGTGTGTTGCTAGTGTTCGTGTCATTTTTGGCTTATAAGTTCACATCAAGATCTCACTACCTAAATTGGAACGAATTCCACCGCCATTTTTTCCTTTTTCACTGTTCTTATTTTTCTTCTTTCACTGGTTTGGGTTTGGGTTTCTATAAGAAAAAAAAATGACATTGCAGGAGGGGGGGTTCACAAATTTCCATTGCTGGAGATGGCATTAATTTGTATCGAATTGAAAGAATATGTTAATTTGGTTTTCGTTGTTAAGCAAGCTTAATCAGGTATACTATTTTTCAGGAATTCGATCCTGGGGGGGCTCAATAGGCCTCCCCCTCACTTTAGGCCTCCTCCCAGGATCGACCAAACCCCCAAACCCTATTTTTGAAGTTTGAACAAAATAAACCTGCAAATTGCCAATACAGTAACTTACACTTGCTTTGCCCAAAAGAATAAAAGAAAGAACAAACCCAACAATCATTCTAGAGAATAAGCAGCCCAAGCCCAATACAGCACGCTGCGTATATAGTAAACTGCGAGTAACAAAATGTAAAACTCAAATTATACATAACAAGAGGTGACCACATGATAAAGAATGCAGTGATCAAGTGCTAAGTTTGCCCGAGCAGAAAGCTAAATGCAGCCACCACTTCAACAAGGATCGCGATAACAAAATTCATGCACTGGATCTCTGATCAAGCCTGTAGAAAGAAAGGAACATGAATTAGAAGAGTTGTACTTAGTTAACTGGAAGAATCTGAGTTATCCCGGGATGACGATTATTACAATGATCTTACCTTGTTTGCAATGTTATTGGAGAGCCAATCGAGACCCTCATACAGCCCTTCCCCAGATGTGGCACATGTGCTCTGAATATACCTGCAAGGGATACCAACAATGTTACACATATGGCGTAAACGAATTTGCTATAGCGACCCATGTGTGTATAGGCTCGAATGCTTTATTAAAGATGGTGTGGTGCACCCATGTTTTGTGCCAGTACAGTATTTGTATGACAGAAGATAGCTCTAAGGCTTCTGTCATTGTCATGGGCTCATGACACAGGAAGAATTTATCACAACATAAGGTGTCCCCCAAAAAGACCATGAATCCCTGTGGGAGTGGAGGTTATTGCTTGCAAGATTAAGGGTTCAACATGCGGAGAAAAGTATACCAATGGCGTTGGCGAAGTGAGTGAAGCCCAAGTTTGTCAGTTATCTCAGCAGCATTCATCGCATTAGGAAGATCTTGTTTGTTTGCAAAAACAAGAAGCACAGCATCCCTCAGCTCATCCTACACAACCATCAATTAGCATATTGTTTAAACATCAAAGCAACATACAAAGTAGCTATCAATATAACCACCTTAAAGTCACATAATCCACGAAAAATAAAATCTTATAACTTATTTCATGAAAAATCTGAACCATATCATATAGACAAACTGATACTCTCTCCGGGTTTTTTTTTAATGACATTTTTCTGAGTGTTTTCAAATAAATGGAGTTTTAGGTTTTTTAATATGATAATATTACACTACAACAAATATCAAGCTGTAATTATTACATTTAATAATATAATATTCACTCTTTTACGTTTATCTATGTATAACAATGATTAGAGTAGATAAAATAGTAGTAGAAGTCAAATATCACCTTAATAATGTGTAGAAATATTAAACTTCATTTATAAATAAAAATAAAAATAAAACGGAGGGAGTATTTACTTTAGTGTGCTCGTGCATCCATCATTTTCAAAAATTGAGCTTTTCGACTCGTGCTTTCACTCTCAGAATTATTTTCATACCAGAAGATGTTGAGAAATTCAAGTAATCTTACATCTCTCATGCATCATTCCAATCATAATATTTACTAATAGCACCAAGGAATGAGAAATTGTTAGCTGACATTTCTTCATATTCAAAGCACATTTATTAATCACGCCAAAGGCAACAAACTGCAACATCCATTACTGAGGTATATTCAAAAAATAATTTTTAAAAATAAATAAGGAATACCAATAAGCCCTTGAGTATTCTGTAAACTTGATTACCTCATTCAACATCCTGTGCAGCTCATCTCTAGCCTCAACAACACGGTCACGATCGTTGCTATCAACCACGAAGATGAGCCCTTGAGTGTTCTGGAAGTAATGCCTCCACAGTGGGCGAATCTGTATCAATTGGACCCAGGTCAGACACAACTTATGATGGTAAAAAGGCAGGGAGGGCAAACTTTTCAGTTAAACATAAAACCCTACTGTAGTCTCATAATGTACCATACAGGACTGGGTGTCAGGGGATCAATGCATGAAAAAGATCCCATTCAAAACATGAGATTCCCACATGAAAGAAAACGCCAAATCCTATAACAAGGAGTATGATTTTCTTTGAAAAATAGGAGTTCTTGTGGAAGTGAAATTGGGAAAAGTTTCAGCTCGAAAATATTCAGGCATAATACTTAAGGAGTTCAAAACAAGGCATGAAATGCTAAGTCGCCAGGAATCTTAATTCCACAATCCACACACAGTACTCTATTTATTGTATGTACCTTAGTATCCTATTTGCCTTCATTTTAACTGTCGTTAAAGGTCAGAGAAGATCAACTGCAGAATGATAAAGTCATTGCAAGTTGCAACAAACTACGTACTATGACTCCTATCCACTATTCAGGTATAAAAGGTTTGAAACCTTGTATGAATGTCATGCTAAGAAATTGTGTGAAGGTCCGACTTCTGATGGAGTAATAATACTTATTGCTGAAACAAATCTTTCAGGAAGGTAAGAAATCTTGGTAGCATAAAGGAAGCCAGCCTTATGAGTACTTGCAAAGTTTAGAAACATAAAAGATCTGACGAAACAACTTATACCTTGTCTTGACCCCCAACATCCCAGACAGTGAAGCTTATGTTCTTGTACTCCACCGTCTCCACATTGAATCCTGGATGAAACAAGGATAGTTTCATTGAAGTAGTAAATAAATGTGGATAAGATCCATTATCATTAAGTGGTAATTTGCATGAAATGATATAATGGAAAGTAAATTCACAACTCGAGGACCGACGTACAATACAGCAAGCAATATGCCAATATGCAAGATTGCAATGGTTAAATCTCATTCCAAAATTATATATATATATATAGATATATATATATATATATATATATATATATATATATTATATATATATATATATATATATATATATATATATATATATATATATATATATATATATATAGATATATATATATATATATATATATATATATATATATATATATATATATATATAAATTTCATCAATATTATTAACATTTTCATAGTTTTCAGGATAGGACCCACAATAAAGCCTCAAACCATTGGAGACTTCATTTGTGAAGGGCTTTTTTGGGGCTTTTAATGTTTATAAGCCCCTATTTAAGCTCCAACCATAAGGAATGCTCTAAGAGATTAGCTTCAGTTAGTTTAATAATCCAGTCAAATGTTTATTTCGGTAAGAGAGGAGTTACAACTTTCAGGGAAGGTGCAGGAATGAAGTTGTTGAACAAATGAATACGTAAAAAAATCAAGACTAACTTTTACTCTATTAATACATATGGAACAGTTAAGCTAGCAAATAAATATAGATAAGAGTGTCATAAAGCTTCAATAGACAAGGAACATACCAATAGTTGGGATGGTGGTCACTATTTCTCCCAGCTTCAGTTTGTACAATATAGTAGTCTTACCAGCTGCATCGAGACCAACCATAAGAATTCTCATCTCCTTCTTGGCAAACAGCCGGCTGAAAAGCTTGGTAAAAGACAACCCCATTTTCCTTACAAATGCCTACCTACAGTAGTAAGATTCACGAGTCAGCTCACTCGGAGAGATAACTTCATACTTAAACATGCTTATTGGTTCTAGTTATTAAGCTTCAGTTCAATCATTATCATTAGATAATAAATCAACACAATCAACTTAAACATGCTTATCGGTTCTAGTTATTAAGCTTCAGTTCAATCATTAGATAATAAATCAAAACAATCAACTTAAACATGCTTATTTCTTCTAGTTATTAAGCTTGATAAATCGAAAAAATCAAAAGATCTGGGCAGCATTTCTAAATGTAGGCATTGCATTTCATCAATCAATTCAAACAACATCCACAATTGAGACGATTCAACAAATCAACGCAACACAGTCGAACTAAATCCAAATCCAGCTACATGATAGATCAATAACAAAATCACAAAATCGAAAATGCATAATTCAACAAGAAGAGAGCAGATCTAATGCTACGGCTGCTATGAACGAGCTAAATTCAGATCGGATCAACTCAATTGACGCAATCAGGCAAACATAAAATGTGTATTGAAAAAAACGAAAGCACCAATCACAAAACTAAAGAAACGATATAGTCTGCGGAATCTAGATCTGCATTTGGATCAACAAGCAGATGGATCGCAAGTAGAGAAGATGGAGATGATGGTGAAGGTAGAGACTTACGTGATGAAATGAAATCTATCGAGAGAGGTTGAATCGCAGCAGAGACCAGCTATTGTGCGGTGAATTGTGAAGGAAAGAGGGCTTTTATATGTCGAAGAATTTGAATTAGTCGTGCTGTTCCACAATATTTCTATTAGTTTTTTATTTTATTTTGTTTGGAGATATTTTTATTATGCTTCTTCTTTCATTTCTCAAAAATACGGGGTTTACCATTTACATTACATGATATGATAGATGACATACTCACTATGTTTTGAATATAGCCCGCTTAACCGGGTTTCGGTGCCTTGAACGAGACAAATCCATCAAATATTAAAAAAAAAATATCAGAATCCGGGATTTTTGTGGAATTTTGACCGGTATTCCCGGATTGACCCGAGATTGACAAATTTAAAAAAATTGTGTTAATCGCAAAAATTGCTAATCGTGCTTGAGAACGCGTCAATGGTCGGATCAGGGAATATGAGTTACCGTTAGATAGCTTTCTGAGTTAACTACGTGTGGGCGTTGATTCAGGTGAATTGGACATTGTATGAACGAATTATGATAATAATGGTTAAACTACGCAAACATTTGCACACTTGAATGGATTTCAAAATTTTCATCCAAACTTTGAATTCACTATCGTTTTCGCCTGGTACAATCTATTTGCAACATTTTCCTTGTTCTTCCATGACATTTGGTATCCATTCACATAATTTTAATTAAATATTTTTTAGACCATATATAAAACACTTAAGAGTGACTTTTATAAACATTTGCAAACACTTTCTTATACAGGATCCAAAATTAGTCCCAATGTTAAGCTTCGGATGTGATGCTCTAATTTTTATTTTTCAAACAATTAAATTCATTAATGTCCAATGTTGTAAATGAGTAAGATGGGCATCAATTCATGGTTACAAGTTTCAAGCAAATCCCAGTAGGAAAGTTTATAATAATCAGTGTAACTATAGAAATAAAACCAAGAGGAACAAGTCCCTAAACTCTGGTACAAAACTCTCATACGAACATACTTTATATCATCTTGCTTTATGCCTATAGCCTGTCCGTTGAACTCGGTATATTAATGTGATCCAATCTCACATGAAGGGTTAATCGTCTCCTTTAGTTTCAAGGAAATGATGGAAAAAATTTATGTGGACCGGACCAATGAGACTTTGGTAGACCTTATAGTTTTAAAGAGCACACATTAGTATCATGTACGGCCAACAATAATGGCATGAAATTGGTCACAAGATTTATGAAATTGATCATATACCAAATCTATTATAGAATTACCAGTAAGCACACAATTCCAGGAGCCCACGACCCTATTTCATGGGGTGCTCCGTGCTCTAAATTATTTCCAAACATTATGTATGAATTCGATCAACTGCATAATTATTGAAATTATTATTCATGATCTAAATAATGACGGTCCGGTGCATTTATTTACATTTATGATTTCTCCAACTACTCTTCTTGAAAGAAAAATGCTCTATTTGAAAATAAATTGTGGAAGGAATGCAGAATCTGTACTACTACAAGTACACAACATAATAGGTCCGTGGTGTGAAAACTAGAAACATCCACTAATACAGTTTATTATTTTTTGTTTGTTTACGTATTATTTTGAGTATTTTTTTTAGATTATTTTTCAAACCTCATAAAAATATTAAAAAACAAATGTAAACAATTAAAAAAATAAAACAAATGTGTTTATAATTTCATGCCCTTATAAAAATGTGTTTATAATTTCAAATGTGTTTTCAAATTATAATCTGAACTCTGAACCGGCTTAAAACATGTGTTTATAAATACATTCTATAATCACTCGTACATACACAAAATTGATTCCATCAAGCACATTTAAATTTAAATTTATTATATACAGTACTGTACGTATTTAATTTGTAGTTGAAATTGCGTCAGATAAACCACCAGAAGTCATGACATTCGATTCCTCTAATGGAAAAAAATAATATGAAAATGAAAAAGAAAAAGAAAGAGAAAAAAAGACAAAGCAAGATATGTTTTTCCCAGATAATCTTGCATCAGTTGAAACATCCTTTCATATCATACCTAGTAGAAACTTCAAACACAATTTCATGAAATGCACTACAAAGAAAGATTAAGATCCAAGTCAAGCCCCTTATTATTTTCTCTTTTAACATCCCCATCACCTGAAGAGGGCCCCGCCGCCTCCTGCCCGGCCGCCGGAGCCACCCCGAAATCCTCTGGCCGGAACGTCGGTCGCCAAACGGGAGCTACCACCGGATCAACTCTTCTGGCCTGATCATTTATGACCTTTAGATCTTGTTTCCGCATCATGAGTAGCTCCCGGATTTCCCTTGAGCTTTTAACCAATCCAAAGAATCTCTCTATTTTCTCCTCTTCGTTTTCTTCCTCTTCTTCTTCTTCCAGAGTTTTTCTCTTCTTCTTGTCACTGTCCATATGCTCTCTCTCTCTCTCTCTGTTAATGTGGTGTGAGACTGAGTATTGGTTGTTGCCAGTTCAATTGTGGTGTTGTTTGTTTTTCAGGATGGGATGAATCATGAATGGGAGATGGTGTATAAATATAAGGCTAAAAAAGAGATTCGTGTGCCACAGTGATTAAAAAATAAATTTAAAAAAAATTGTACCCATTGCTGTGACGTATGTAAAGGATATGACGTAGCCTGGACCATATTTCTATTACGCACATTTTATAGGAAGACCGACGACTTCTAGCTAGCAGGTTCAGAGTTCAGATTATAATTTCAATTTTATTTTTGCCTGTTACTATTCCTCGGTCAAAGTTGACTTATGTGGGCTATGTGCCTATGTTCAATATGTAAATGCATTTAATTTTCTACTCCTAGCGACGGATATTTTCGATAGTTTCAATTTAAAATAATTGACTTAATTTAATTAGAAGTTGATAAAGTTGGATTATTAAAGAATTTGATAGCGTTTGTAAAAAACTATTTAAAAGTTACTCCCTCCTATCTTTTTTAGTTGCCATTTTAGAAATTTCACACATATTAAGGGGACCTATTACTAGCTTTGTAGTTATAAAACTATTATCCAAAGACTATTAATATTAATATAATATTATATTAATTGTAGTGAATATAGGGACAAAAGAGAGTTAAGGATATTAGTATCAATCATTATACTTAAAATGACAACTATTTGTGTTATATCAAAATTTTTAAAGTGACAACTAAATAAGATATGAGGGAGTAGATAAGTTATACGAGTAGTGTTTGCGAACCTAACTTTTTACAAAAACAACTAAAATTCGGCTTAATTTAAGGAGAGAGAGAGAGAGGTGGTGTGACACACTGACACGTAATATTGAAATACCGAGTATGTGTCATGCCGTGAGGTACTACAAGCTATGTTTCAAAATTCGCGTCCGACCGGCTGGTCGAACCGGACAGACCGTAAATCGGAAGATGTCCGGCTCGTTGTAGCACATAATATCAGGGTTAGGCCGGAGGGCCTAGAATCACTCAAAGCCGCCCGAAACCGGGTTGAACCGGTAAGCCGGAACCGGATTGAGCCGGCGGTTTTTATGGTTTAGTAATAAAATTGTATTAAAATTGTCAAGAGTGAGGATTGAACCCAGGCCAAATACATGAAATACATGCAGACTAACCACTTGAACTAAGGATTGTGCTATAATTTGTGATATCAAGTAATATATATATATATAGAATCTACGTACAACATTTATTGGAAATCAATTTATATAAAGTAATCATTGTTCAATTATATTTTTATTAAATAAATATATTTGGCACGCATTAAAATAGCAAATGAAATATTAAAAATAATGATTGTCAAAATATATAAAATATTAATGTATAATTTTGTCCTTTTCTTTTTAAACAAAGAATAATAATTATGATATGTTTAGTAATTTTGTAAGATATTTCTTTCAAAAATATAATCGAAAAATTTAGTGACTTAATTGACCTAATGAAAAGATTACGAAGATTGAAAAACTAAAAATAAGTTAATTCAATCAATATAGTGATAAACCAATGAGGTCTAGCTCAATTGGTTAGACTGAGGTGTCATGACACTAGAGGTCATAGGTTCAATTCTCGTCAAGTGCGAGATTATTTATAGTTTATTACTAGCTTTGTAATGCTACTTATGAAATTGTAATGGTTCGATTATTAAAAAAAATCAATATAGTGATAATGTTTATATTTATATAAGAAGAATATATTTACTTTATGTGTTCATATATGTAATGAAGCCATAATATTTGTATATATATGTATACCAGTTCAATACGGCTTGATACTGCTGAACTGGTCCGACCCCGGTCTAACCTTTTTTAGGGGGTGGTCGGCTCGACTTCCGGTTCCGACTTTTAAAACATAGACTACAAGTGTACTGTAATTATGTAACCATACGGTAATAGAGTTGGAAAAACAAAGAGTGGAGGGTGATATCCTTGTCGAGGGCAAATTGTATTTTTTTTGCAATTTGTAACATGTGGTACAACTAAATGATATACTCCGTGTAATGTGATATAAATCAACTCAATAAATAGATAAATCCCTCTTAAGTGTAATGTGAAACTGTTTTACCGCAACAAGGCACGTTCACGTGCACAATTTGTGTTATGGATGACTCTTCTGAACAAATTGTACACTAGAGACCGACTAGTAAAGATGAGGATAACTGTACACGATTCTTGTGTGTTATGCAGTGATGAGGAATCAACTCAACATTTGTTTTTCAACTACAGAAGTACGCAATTGATATGGCGTCGTCTGCTGACATGGATGAAAATCACGCACATATCGACTGATTTCCAGCAAGAACGACTTTGGATAGAAAAAATTACAAAAGGAAAATCCATGAAAGTCTTGCTTATGAAATAACTTTCAATGAGGCTATCTATGCAATTTGGAAAGCTCGTAATGGGAAATACTTCAACCAAGAACCTTTTTGTATCCATATAGTAGAGGAGATAATCAGCATAGTAAAAACTCGCTGTCTGGGAGATGGAAAAGGGTGTTGTATGTTTACAGCTTATAGTTGGTTGTTGATGTGTTGTATTTTGATTGAAATACTGGTTGATGTAGTATACTGTGTGTATGTCAGAGTTGAGACTCTCTTATAGTCTTTGCTACGTTTGGATTCGAGGAACGACGTATTGTGTAATCTTGATATTTTTTGGGAATAAAGGAGTTGAGTCTTTCTTAAAAAAAGAAAAAAAATAAAAAAATTAAAAACGTCTTAAGTGGTTTTGTATTCCTCATTACTGATTCGACCAATGCCTTCATAAGACTTGCGTGTAATTTTAACATTTGGTTTTACTAATAATGTTGTATGAATATCGGAATTTGTCCATCAACGAATTCAAAAAGTATATAGTAATAGATCCTAAGGCCCCCCGGAGTCCATTTTGTAAGACCATAAATATCCATGACCACCCACCACCCACCACAACAAATAAAAAATTAATTTCTCTCTCATTCACATACCCCATCCTACAACCAACCCACCACAACACCAAAATCCACATTTATCCATGATCACCCACCATCCAACCAATTCAATTTATTTATTTTTTCATTTTCTTATTATCATTTAATAATTATAATATAATAATTGTATATTATTATAAAATTACTGTATTAGTTAGAGGGAAAAAATTATGAATTTTAATATATTTTTTATTTAAAATAATAAGATATCAAATAATATGAAAGATAATGATAAAATCTAAAAGATAATACTTGCGTTTCATTACAAAGTTCCTAAGAGGACTATATAGTTTAATTTAAAAGCTATATGCGGTAAAAAATTGCGATGAAAAGTCCCTTAGAAATTACTTTGTAATGAAACGGAGAAAGGATAAAATATAATAATAAGTACAAAACATAAATAAAAAATTATAAAAAATAAATGACCAATAGGAGGGGGACAAGTGTTCCCCTCCATAGAGGCCACCAGCCGGTGGCTGGTGGCCATGAGGGCGCACATAATTGTGCGCCCTCTCTATTTTTTTTTTCAAAAATTGGTGATGGTGGTGGGGCCCACCCACCATGACCCCACCCACCATGCACCGATATTTAGAGTCTAAGGATCGTTGAGAATGCACATTTCCTCTATCGGCATTAGTGTTGTCATACAATGCAAATCAAAACTTAACAAAAATTCAGCTTCGTAATTTGTAATCATAATGTGGGGTTTGAGTTTTGTTGAAAGTCGATTTAACTAAAACAAGCGATCTAGATAAGGCTCGTCACGCATCATTTATTAAAACAATTTATATTTTGAATATGAATGTGCTACTATTGCTTTAATTAGTTACCGAGCTTGCCTAGAAAATACGATTAGTTAATGTTGGCATGCGATAGTACTATGATTAATGCTTAATTTATTACAAGAATAGAATCAACCATTAAAATTAGGCCCCTTAAAATTATAGGGTATAGAACATGCGCTCTTAAACTAATTCATTATATTAAAACTCGCTGAGCATTAGGATTTGTTTTTAAACATTATACTGGTTAACTCGTCTTGCATATGCCAATATACTTTGATGAATAAATTGGTTTTTCTTGCAGGTTCTTCATCATAGGCCTTAACTTTAATCCATTGATTATAATTTCTATTTACAGAGAACATTTGACGGATCTAGATCTGATACGACATGTAATTTTCACTCTAGCACATAATTATACATTTTTTTCAGTCCTGAATCATGACTCATGATAACTCCAAGAAATTAGTACGAGTAGTATTTAGTGGAAAAAGATTATGGCATTGGCATAACTATGTTGTATGAAATCTGATGTAAATGAGGATATGACAGTTGTTCTCCATATGACTATACATTCACGATTAACGAGAGACACGAGAGTTATAAGATGGTGCAGTGGAATGGAGTTGGAGCGAGGAAGAAGAGATGTATCTTTGACGTCTAAAAAATAAATAACTAGTATAATTATACATTTTGAATTAAGTTTGAATAAATTAACGACTTCATAAAAAATTAAAATTAAATGTTAAAAAAAAAGAAAGAAGAAGAAGATAAATGTTCTTGATGCCATAACAAACTTTTCAAATATTCGTACAAGTATGGTGTATAAAAGACAATTTATATTACAAATATGGGGTCGACTAAAGTAAAGTTCTACTCCAACAGTGGAGTTCCTTGTTGCTCTTTCAAAAAGAGGCTCATTAATGAATCTCAACATTGATATCAGGATCAATATTACTCCATCCATCCATATATATCTTATAAAATTTTATTCATTTTAAAATAATTATTTACCCCGCACATTAAAATATTATTTTTTACAATAATACAATATTACAAATTTGCCATCACCTTCAACAAAATAAAAAAAACACTCCACTAACTTTATCAATCATCTTGTTATTTAATGTTTTCCCCTAAATTGCACCTCAACCCTATTAGGTCAAGTTTTCCAAGATGGATAGAATACTTTATTATTATTTTTTAGTATCTTTTATCTTTTTTTTAAAAAAAAAATTGCTCACATTACTTTAATGATATTTTAAAGAAACGATAAAATAAATGAAAAGAGGCTATGAAAGGGGACAACTGTTTAAGAATTTGAAAAATAAGTTGATAGAATACCTTCTTTTTATTTATGAAGCAGCAAAAAAAATTATCAATGAAAAAGCACAAGATATGCTCGGACAAGTTACAATAAGGTTCATAACCAAACAAGTTGGTAGAATACTAATACGGTAGAGTTGAGACCCAGACTAGATATTAACTGGTGGAATTTTTAACATAACTCACATAAGTCTCTACTCATACGTCAGTGTTCATGAAGAAAAAACTAACTCTTCAAAGGTTGAAGCATGCATCTACATGAATGAAATGATTAGTAGCACTAAATATAAAGTTTATAGGGGTTAGTGGACGACTGGACATACGGTTTGGGTTAGTGCATAGTAGTATTCGTGCGTACTTTAGTAGTATAAATATTGATCTTTCTTTTTAATTAATTGTTCAAACTGTTCAGTCGTGATTAACTATTAATTGATTCACTGAAGGAACAAAGGTCCTAAACAACTGTGGAGCGTCTCTAACTAATGAAACTCCATGCTTTGTCGAATTGGCTTCCATTTGCTATAAACATGACATAAGCGAATATACGTCATCAAGCATCATCATTAGAACAGCTTATCATATAACGAGAAGCATACAAAACTACAAAAGTCTTTTTTAAAAAAGAAAAAAAAATTGTACAAAATTCCTGATTAACAAATGTGTTATAGTGACATCCCAGCTACTCTATGTTTTGAAACTTTAGTGAGAAGTTTCTAAGCACTTTTTCCTCTATAGATCCGTCCGGTTAGATGGTATTGTTTTTATTATGCAGTTAAGCTTGCAAGGTAATTACTTGATCTTGAAGTCTAAAAGATACCCTTGCAAGCAATTACCTGAAAAAGGTTATCACCGTTCAGATACGGGCTTTCAGTCTGCATGCTTGCAAGCATGATGAGACTTCGGAGTTCGCCATCTCTTTATTTGCTTTCCTAGATTAAATTAACATAGTTATTTACATTTATGTCCTTTATTTTCCAGAATATTCTTAGGGTTAAGGTTAGATGAGATATTCTCTAGAATATTCTCTTAGTTGGGCTAAGCCCGTTTTCTTAGCGAGCTAGGCCTGTTAATTTTTCCCTATAAATACTATGTAAGACATTCATTATTGTCATCAATGAGTTTAGTAGTTCAGTTCAGTCAAGTGTTGAGTGAATGAATCGTAGCTTGAGAGTTACGATATTGTACCGTGCAGTCCGGAGAGATAGGCGTCATTAGACCTGCGGTAGGGGAGATAACCGACGGGAAGGCGAACCCGTGCCGTCGCCAGGAGAGGCGCCCACAAGGAGGCCAATCCGTCCTAATGCTTCTGCGGTATTAGGAGTATCCCGAGATCTCTGATCTCAACCCAACGCGGTCACGCCAGGTTATTGCTATTTTATAGTAGGCTTTAGTGGTAATTATGTGTCTTATTGCGATTATTATTCGTATATTTGTTGTGAATATGGGAGGTATATTTGAGATTTCTAGTTCTTTTAGCATTGTTGATGCTGTCAGAATTGAGGTCCCAACAAAGCAATTACCTGAGACATTGAAAATATAAAAAAAAACACTTGTAGAAATGGCCTAGAAATTAGTTTAAGAGTTTGAAAACTTAAATGTAAAGGTCTCCCTAAAACCTAACATCTTACGCAGTGGCGGAGGGAAGGGGGGTCCAGTGGTGTCACTGGACCCCTCAGATTTCGTTTACAAGTATATATGTAGTATTAAAATTAAATTAGTGTTGTGGTTGAGCGGTTGTGTGTGTGAGTTTTTGTGTTGAAGTCATGAGTTCGATTCATACAGCTGCCATTTCATTCATATGTTTTAACATCTTTTCCCACTCTAATATTAGTAGATTCTTAATTGAATTGATATTATTCAATGGTTCCTCACCTTTAACATACCAAACTTTGTAACTTTTCCGTTTCGTTCATATAATTTAATATTTTTTTCAACTATAATTATTAGTCCATGATAATAAACTTAAAAAGTGATATGGTTTGAATTAATTAAATAGCTTAATGTTTTTCATTATCTATAATGAAAAAATTATATTTTTCTTATTAGTATTTGGCATATATTATATAATACGTGGACAATTTGTTAGAATGCCATTAAAAATTCTTTGATACGAGTTTATACATTTTTTAAAGAATACGATGTAGTTAAATTTTGACCCCCTGAAATTGCTTCCTGGCTTCGCCACTTGTAAAAAAGTTACTAATACTACAACCTATCCTTATGGTATGATAGGGGCTTCATCTCCTAATCAAAAAGTTACTTAAACATGTTCATAATATAAAATTTTTATTTTTGTTTTCGTAGTTCGTGTTTATAGATAAATTTTTTTAGGAGGAAAAAAAAAACTCTCCGTCCACCGGTGCACGTGATTAATACAAAGCAGTTGTTAATTAAGAATTAAATTGCCTATAACTACCGGCAAATTGTCTGTGTTGCGTTACGTCAAGGATATACCACCCGTAATACTATGTGTCATGTTGATGACATCACGGGTTAGGTTGTTACATACGTTAACGTAACTACGTGACATCTCGCAAGCAATTGCTATCGTTTGGCGGCTTCTAACTTTCACATATTCGCGACGACGACGATGATAAATGATTTTACAGGAGTAGTATTTTATTATGCAACACGCATTTCTCACTTTCTCAACCGACAGGGAGTCGTGTGACTCGTGTCGTCACAAATGCTAATGGCATGGCATGTTCAATGGCCCATGTTGCAAGAAACCAACCAAATGGGAAATCCCAAGGGATCATAAACATGTGCAGTCCGCTAACCTAATCGGAAAAAAAGATTCCAATTCTTATTCCTGAGTGTAGCTAAGTGTTTTAGGGACGGATATTATTATGTGTACTTTTATTTGGTTGAGTTTTTTCGAGCTATTGGCTCTTTGTTCGGAATTGATGGTATGTTGCTTGTTCATGGGTCTCGATTAATCTATGATCACATTTTTAAATTGCGTGTCATTTGTCCGTCAGACATAGGATAGATGAGGTTGACAATGGGTTAGTTTTGAGTTTTGGTTCTATGCTTGACGGTTTTTAATTATATTTTGATTTAGAACTCAAGTATAATCCATGAGACCATGACCGCATCATTAAATTGTTTGACACTTGTCGGTAATAGCATAGGGTGTAGGAGATTGACAATGGATTATATTTTGAGATCTTAATTCTAGTTTGGGTTATGATGTGTTGGTTGGAGCCTGGAGGTAGAGCATCCTGTGACTTTTTGGAGGTGCTATTCTATTACTTAGACTATATCTAACCATGAGATGATAATACTCCACACGTCATCATTTCATCATAAGACCATAAAATCCAAGTCTCTATTCACCTCCAACCATAAGACTCAAATACAGATTTTTTATGGTTTTATTATTCAATAACAAACAAATGAAAGAAACAAACAAAGTAGGAAGAAAGAGAAAAAAATAATAATACAAAATTGCATAAGTCCTCATTAGATGGGGCTTATGTGGGATGACAATGGGTCGGGCCGGGCTTTCAGTGACCCGGTCGGGCCTGGGAAGACTCACACCAAGCCCAGGCCCGGCCCATGGCCCGTGGCGGGCCTGGACATTAGGCCCAAGTCCGGGCCCGGGCTCGGGTCGGACTTTAGGTTTTTAATTTTTTTTCCCAATTATTTAGTGATCAAAATGTTGTTCTTTTAGTTATGTAGTGTAGTATTAGTAGAATGGTGAATTTATTTAATTTATATCTTTTGCTTGAGATCAAATATTTTGATATCACTTTATATCATTTGAAATTTATCATGAAGTTCCTTATTTGACATATTGAAATTAGTTAATATTAAAATACTTAATAAATTATATAAAATGATTGTATATCACTTGGAAATCTTATAAGTATAGAAAAGTATTACAAATGTATAAACTATAACATCGCTACAAGTGTATAAATATTATAAATGCTTATGATCGGGTTTGGGCCCGATATACCAGTCCGGACACGGGTCGGGTCCGGACCGGATAGCCCAAACTGTCATCCCTAGGGAAGACTCATCTTATGTATAAGATGATAAGACTCACTTTTTAACTTCTCCAACCATGAGTTTTATGAGATAAGACCCTCATTACCCATTGTTGGAGATGGTCTTAATATGTTATGGGTAGTGGCATCTTGGTTGGTGTGTATTGCCCTTGGTTGGTTTGATAGATTTCTTGTATGTTTGTTTTTGTGATGTATCCTTCTATTTTGTATATTTCTAATAGTATTTCTCATATTTTTTGCATTGCATATTTGTTTCTAGTAATAAATTTTTCGGCTATTTCAAAAGAAAAAGATTAAGGAAATGAGATATCTTTTGTCGATGAAAAATTATAAAGTTACTTGAGACGTACAAGAATGGAGATATATATAATTCACTGAAACGTATGGAGTATTAATTAAAATTATTTATGTACGAGTGAAGTGAGAACGATTAGTGAGTTCTTCAGGATTATCTTTTGGTGGGGGAAATTTGATTTGGACAATAATTATATATGTACGTCTATAACGACCCAACAACTAATCGAGCAAGACACGATTTTTTGGACCGGTGCGATTACTCATGAGTCATGACATGGATCACACATGTTTTATTGATACATTGCACGGTTTAGGTTTGGGCCCGCACAAACTTGCTTTTGAAATTACTCAAGACTTCATATCATATGAAAGTTGTGATCTATTATTATGTGTAATTTTATTGGTATAGTGACTGAAAACTGTCATTAAGGATGTGAAATATCTTTTTCGCTGAAAAATTACTTGAGACGTACACAAATGAATATATATATATATATATTCACTTAAACATATAGAGTATTAGTTAAATTATTTACGGGTAAAGTGAGAACATTTAGTGATTTCTTCATGATTATCTTTTGGTGGTGGTGGGGGAAATTTGACAATAAATAAGTACTAGAGCAATGTACATCCATTTTCCCTCTTAATTTCATCAATTACAATTTTATCCCTCTTAGGAAAAGAATTACATCATTTTTCATGTTAACGTGAATTAATTACACCCACGAATTTGACTTTGAGCGAATTAAAATATGAAAAGTACATTTTTGCCCTTGGTCCAAAATCAGATTTTTTTTCTTTGACCAAATAACATCAGCTTCTGTTTATTATAAATTTACATCCATTAATTTTATTTTGCAAAATTGACACTAAATATTATACAATTAAGTCTCATACTTTATCTAAATTTCAAATTGGCCTAGAAATTTATTGTAATTTAAACCCTAACAAAATTAATTAACAAGTCCCAAAATATTCCTTTTTTTTTTAAATAATTTTTTTTTTAAATTTTTTTATTTCTATCTTCTTCTTCTTCAAGACTCCGGTACCGAATTGCTGAAATTCGGCAGAGCTCCGATCAGGGGGTTGTAAAGCTCCCCAAATCGGAGCATTAGCTTAGAAGCTCCCCGGCCGAAGCTTTTTACAGCTCCGATCAGGGAGCTTTTAAGCTCTCCAAATCGGAGCAGAAAATGAAAATGCTCCGATTTGGGGAGCTTTATCCCTGATCGGATCAGAGAGCTTTACAACTTCCAATTTGGGAGCTTTTTGGGAGCTGCATTTATCACCGAATTTCGGTCGTCGGAATTTGGTGATTATTATTGAAGAAGAAGAAGAAGCAAGGAAGAAAAGGAAAAAAAAAAGGAAAGGGAGAAAATGAAAAAAAAAAAAAAAAGGAAAAACGAAAAGAAAAAATAAAATTGGCTAAGGCTTGTTTGGTTGGAAAAGAGAGACTAAGACCACATTCAACTCAAATTGCTTAATTTGGGTTTATTTGTAATTGTTTCTATAAGACGGGTGGAAACGTTATTAGGGTCCGTTAGAGGGGGTCCCTACGTAATTTTTCCCAAGTACTATGTATGTACGTTTATAACAACCTGATGACGATAAATTAGTACCCGTCATCAAGGTCTTATTTCGACCTTTTATTGTTCTTTTACTTTATATTTTAGTAAGAAGTAGTTACTTTTGATATGTTTTGTGCCACAGGGTCCTCGGATGAAAAAGGAAGAAAATTGCGTAAAATAAGCTTATTTTGGTGCAATTTGAGCTTACTTTGAAGACTTGACTTTTTCATGGAGTGACCGGAGGTTCCCGAGGCTCGAAGTTGGCTACCCGCCAAGACCACTGGCGCCCCGCCAGCTAACGACGCGTTCCAGACTCCGTATTTTGTATTTAAACTCGTTTCGATTAAATTTTCTTAGGTTTAATCATTAGTTTGCAGCCTGGCACGAAGCCTAGGGAGAAGATACACTTTGGAGGCAACTCTTAGCCTCCTTTCTCTCGATTTTCATCATTTGATTTGCTACCGGTGCTAATTTCCATTGCTTTGCTTGGATTTGACATTGGATTACTATTTCTCAACCGTGACATTGAGTATTTCATATCAATCTTTATTTCTTTTCCAGTTTTATCATGTTTTCTATTGCTATGATTATGATTATGGATATTGTGTATGCTTTATTCGTTATGAGTAGCTAATCGGTATGTGTTGATGGTAGGATGTAGGTTGTATTAATATGGATTATGATTATGTTAGCATGAGGCTTTGAAAGAGATGCATATGTGTATGTTTATGGCCTGATTTATGTATGTTTATGGTTAACTAAACATCAAAACTTTCGAATTAGGATAGTGACAGGATCCTAGGTCTATTAAAAACTATAAACAATCATTTATCATCACCAATACCTTCGAATAGGATAACAACATATCCTAGGTCACTTCAAGACGATTGAATAAGCCTAAACTACATGTATGTAATGCTGGAAATTTAGTATGTGTTGAGTATCTCCATGTATGCTTGAGATTTCAAAGTAATAGTGCCTCGTAATTGCCTTCAATGATATTGTATGCTTCGTTATGCATGTTATTGATGATACGTGTCTACAAACGGTGTAAAGCCTATGTCTATCACTTGCTATAGCATATGAATAAGTCATGTTAATATGCCTACTACCTACTATCAACCGCTTATTATATTCTCCTTATTATTATCAACATCATTCCAACTATTTGCATTCGATTGAGTTAAGTAGAAGTAAGTTAGTGACAACTTAGTTAAATCCTTACAGACCGACACTCGAGTTATCTTGCCATTACACTAAGTTTTGTGTGATATAGAGTTAGCTTGGCATTCTATAAATATAATTTGTTGTTTGATTAACGCGACATTTTTCACTCATCACAATCCGACCACTAATCGAGCGAAACACGATTCTTTGGGTTGGTAAGATTCTCATGAGTTATGACATGGATCACACATGTTTGATGGATATGATATTGTATGGATTAGGTTTGGACCCACACAAACTTGCTTTTATATTTACTCAAAAGACCTCATGTCATATGAATGTGTTGATGTATTGGCGGTAAGAATTAAGATCGTGAATTATGATACTACGCGAAGGCCCATGAGGATATGAAACGGACCAACTGGACTCCTACGTGTTACCATGCGCCAAGTCTTATTATTTATGTTAATAGTAATTAGAATGTATCTTGGGGCTTTCTCCGAGCCGAGTATTGCTGGCTCGGCTCGAGCTCGTTAACGAAGCGAGTCTGGTTTCAGGCTCGAGCTTGTTAACAAACGAGCCGCTTAGTCTTGGCTTAGTTCGTTTGCTAAATACCATGAAAAATATGTTAAAATATTAAATAAGATATAAAAATTCAAGATTATGCATTACCTCAACTCCCAAATGATAAAATGCATTAAAGTCTAACAAAATGCAAATATAAGCAATTCAAGCCAATAATTTCAAACTTAAATCATAACTTATAATACTAATACTTCCAATAATGTACATGATATTGAGCCTTAACGAGCTCTACCGAGTACTCGCAAGCTGAGCCTAACTCGACTCGTTAGTGGCACGAGCCTAAGTTTAGGCTCGGGCTCGGCTAAAAAACCTTATCGAGCCGAGACTTAACGAGCAGAGCCAAGTCGAGTACTTGATAAGGCTCGATTCGCGTAACAACATTAATTCTAAGGTCGCTTTGGTAACGACCTAAGCACAGATCTCCACTAAATTGTTGTCTTTTGGCATTAGTACGAATATATTATTTTAAATATAAATAATTCAATTTTAATATTAAATCTTTAATGTACATTTATATCCCATAACTTTTTAATTAAATTTAGTAATTTATATTTTTTCGTTATATCTTAGGAATATAAAAATATTTTTAAATAATTAAAATATTGTAACTGAAACTCATTTAATTATAATCATAATCATGATAATTAATTAAAATAAAATATTAAAATTGAAAATTAAAAAATATCAACTTATATTTTAATTGAATTTTTTAAATTAAAAATTATCTAATTTTTAATAGATCGTACCGAAAATTACATGTAAAATTACTTTGAACTAAAAAGAATGGACCAGATTAAAGTGCAATGTGGCAACAACCTAATGGAGACCTGTTCTCAGGTCGGTACGAATGCGACCTGATAATAGAAATCACCATGTATCTTATTCCATGAATAGATTATTTAGGATATTTTATTATGTCAATAAATTAACAAATGTATTCACTTCCATCGATTATGAAGACCAGTATCTTCTTATGATTATCAACCCTTTAGTGAAGTACTTGATCTTAAAATTAGAGGTGAATTTATGAGTATTGCATGAGCTTAAAATTAGAGGTGAATTTATGAGTATTGCATGAGCAAGTGAGCGAGTAAATTCGTATATTCAAAATCATAGATTTTATAATCTATTTATTGTCATTTTGGGTACTTTAGAGTGAGACATGTTCCATTTATATACATACTCTAAATTTATATATATACTCTAAAGTGGTCATGTCCAATTTAGACACATTAATTATTGCAACATGCATTCCAATTTTTTTATACTTTTGCAATTTTACGAGAAAATGTGACAATACAAGTGCGGCAACCACACATCGGACATACCGAAAATGTCAAAAAAATAGGAACCAAAAATTGATAGAAGAATAGAAAAAATGGAAGTGTGCTATATACAGTTTTTGGTACTTTAGAGTACCAAAACAGGATATTAATGTGTACTCCATAACACTTGTCCATTTTTCCTATTATTTTACAATATTTGATCGGCCAAGTGAGTGGTTGTCACTTGTGACACGCTCATATTGTTCGTTTTATGTACTATTAAATTGAAAAAGTACCGACCTGGACAGTATGTTACAATAAAATACATAATTTGATGAACGACACGCCAGTGAGTGAAATGGATGGAAATTGTTCATGAACTACCTCATGAACACACACAACAACCATTTTTCAGCTCATGAACAAGCTCATGAACTGCCCGGTAACCAGCAGCTAAAGATGCCATTGGCAATATGAAATTGTACCGTAAGGCTAAGCATATATCACTAAATATTCAAACTATAACCCTTTGGGCCGCCTAATATGTTCTTCGGCTCCGTTTCATAAAAAAAGCCTTTGGGCCTCTTGGTTTTAAGTTTACAACGGATCTAGTAGTCCGCATCCAAAAGAAGACATCTCGAAGCCCATGATTAATAACCCAAACTTAATCATCTAACAAAAGGTTACAAGAACATGAATTTGTTTTTTTTTTTTAAACGGCCAAAAATGTATTCAAAGCGAGATAGCACAATAAATGCTCGAAGTAGACATACAAAGAAAGTAAAAAAGAGTAACCCTAACCGTTACACAAAGCCAAGGCACAAACCACCCGGTCGAAGCGAGAAAACAAAGAACACCTCAAAATCGATACAAGACTAAAGAGTACCACCAGTACTACTAATCCAAACCAATCCAGCCTCGTGAAAAGGAAGCAGCCAACAGAGAAGGCTAAAGCCAAGAAGGTGACCGAGAGCAAGTCCAAAGGGGAGAACCATCAGGTATGAGCATCAAGACAAGCCAAACCGACCCATTAAATTCAAGTGGTTACACTCTATGTCGGAAAGTGTACCTAAAAGAGCAACTTTAAGATAGGAACATCCGAAACTTCATTAAACGTCAAGGTCTATCCTTGTTAATGCGGGATGACTACGACTTATGTTAACCCCATCCCTCCTATTAAAAACACCAAACCGACAAGTGGCAATAGGGATGAGCACGGCCGGGTTTTGGCGGGTTTAAAAAACAAAACTATCCTACCCACTATAGGCGGGTTGTACTAATGACAACCCACGGCGGGTTGGGTGACAAAATTGGCGGGCGGTGACAGTTTGTAATTCGTCTAAAATTTAACTATAAAACAATTAAAAAAAAAAACATCATAACAACATAAACAACAATAGAAAATATTAGACCAAGTTCAAAGAGCAAAATGTTACAATATCCATAAAATAAAACTTACACGTGGTGAAAATACGTTTATAACCAAATATGTAATTCTCTACGATTGTTAAGAAGTACTTCCTCCGGAAACTTAATAGGTTTACACTTTGTTTTTATTGACTTTTTTATGTCCGGTTTGACCTCAAATTAATCATAATTGATTACGGAAACATTAATTTTAGAAGTTATACTATAAAAATATAAGAAGTATACTTTTATAATATAATTTTTTAAATTATTTTTTTCTTACCGAGTTATTATTTACTTGAGGTCAAACCGAATATCGAAAAGTCAACAAAAATAAAGTGTAAACCTATTAAGTTTCCGGAGGAAGTACATAATACTACATAACTATTAGTAGGCCTAACCATTGCTAGTTTAGTACGTACGATACAACTAGTCGGGCTGGGTTGGGTGGGTGGGTGGGTGACGGGTACAACCGTCAACTCACCATCCAACCCAACCCGCAGCGGGTGTGTTAGTTTTCAGCCGCGACTAATTTTAACGTGAAAAAAAGTCGACGGGTGGTTTGCAGGCGGATAACCCCTATTATCTCATGTTTCACAAAAATGTATACCATCCTTTTCTTTATTTAGAGAAGCCCAAATGTACTTCCTCAAATGCAATTGCATGATATTGATGACCCGGATTGGTGATTCCAATTCCAAAGTCCCAACCTCCTATTCGCATTAATTTTTTGTTACACTTACAAAGTGTTAGATATAAAATTGAAATCAACGGATTAATTCATATTTATCTTATCATTTTAAGTTCGCATACGAGAATAAAAGTTTCGCGATACCAATTAAAGCTTTAGGTAATCCAAAGCCTAGAAGTCGAGCACCGCCACTTTATTTACTTCCACAATTAAATCGTATACATTGTAGGTTATAAAAGTTTAAACCTTGCTAGCTTACTTGTAGTGTTGTAGTTAACATACTATATTGGTTAGGATGGGCGTGTAATTAGGATGAAATGTTATAAGTGCTTCAAGTATTCAACTTGTGGTAACTAATGCAACAAACTTTGTTCAAAAGATACCTTAACAATTCACATCATTGAGATATTGAATTGAAGAACATTGATGCAGTTAAAATCGAGATTTTGTTCAATTGGTTAACCCGAGATCTCATGGCAAACATATGATGTGTTCAATATCTTGATCATGACATACACAATACACATAGTAGGTACGTATTATTTTAAATTTGTGAATTGAATATATTATGTGACAATTTTTGTCGCGTGATCACTTTTCTGTCATAATTTCTCACTATTCTTGTAGTGCCATTAGGATACCGATACATATTACTCATTTGTCTCATGAAGTTAAAAGTTTAACAGTGGACAAAGAAATCCTTCCGATCTACTTTGAGAATTGATTGCTAAAATCATATAATTTTAATTTTTCTTATAGAAGGAAAAACAATTGGGTTGGTTCCTTTCATCCTTATTTATGGGGTACCTCTATTTGGGAGTTAAAATGACAAGTTTCTTACCTGATTTATGCAAGATGGAAAATGAAAGTCACTTGTTTGGTACTGATACTTGGCCACTTGTTTGGTAATCCGAAACGGCTTAATCACCACGTTAATGACACGGATTAATCTTAATTAATCTTCCCAATGTTGTTGTTTTTGTTGTCGATCGACTGTCATTATCGTTTCATAATTTTTTTTAATCAACCTTTTGTTAATTAATAAGATTAAACATGAAAATTGTAGGTGCTTGTTTTCTTCTTTTTTCTTATGCTTTTGAGCAATTAAGTAAGATTCCTTTGATGATTAGGTTTAGACTTTAACGAGGCAAACAACTTCAGATGGGACAGCGATGCACATCGTAAACAATACCTTCTGTGCAGAAAATGGACTCCTCCTTGTCAGAATATTGAAACGTTTGGAAAAGATTGCAATAAGAGAGAACCAAGATGAATAATCATCTTATTGAATATGAAGATGTATTGATACAAAAGTTGTATATAAATGAATTACAGACTGCTGCTATATATACTAAGCTAAAGAGTTCTAGAGTCCTAATACAATTAATCTAAACTGATCGTACAGATATATACAAAGTTGTAGGATTATCTTTAATTAAGATAACTCAAACATATTTCCAGAATATAGCATATTCCTTCTAGCTGTGGAGTTTCCTGATGAGATCTGGACTCTCTCAATATGACGGTGTTGACCAAGGAGTTAACCTGCTCTGGTTCAACTCCTATGTTAACTCCCCTGTTGTATGGCTCAACTCCTATGTTAACTCCCGAGTTGTCCGGCTCAACTCCTATGTTAACTCTTCTTCTTTGATTCAAGCTTCTTTTCTTCTCTTGACATTCCCCCGCAAGATGAACATAGATGAAATCAATGTTCATCTTGGACATAAATGATTTCCATGAATTGACTCAGAACATTGACAGAATAACAAATGTCTGGCCTAGTGAACATTAGATAAATTAGCTTTCCAACTATCTTTCTGTAGATTGTCGAATCCTTAATTTTTATTTTTGTTCCATTGGAACTACTAGGGGCTTACATCCTAATAAACCACATTCTAAATGCTTTCAGGACAGTACTTTCTCTGGCCTATGTAAATGCCTTTAGAGGATGAGATTTCAACACTTTATTTACTAGACATTCCCCCGTAATGGTGTAGCCTGGAGGAAGCTGCATATACAAGTCTTCACCCAGATCACTATGAGGAAAGCATTGTGTACGTCTAATTGAGTCCAATGGTCGAATCCAATTATGTACAATCTATATTCTAATACTTCCCCTCAAGAGGAACATAGATAAAATGATTTTCTATGTTCATCTTGAACATAAAATGATTTTCAGAATATTCTAGGTTCCGACACTTACAATATTGTAATGTAAGGTCATTCGCCATTCTGACTTTAATTCTTCAAGACCTCTTCTTGAAGCTTGAGATTGATGATGGAACCCTTTGGCTAAATTTAAAAGCTCAAGGTGAATATTTATTCATTCCTCAAGTCCTTGAAGGTAGGCAAATAAATAGTGTACACAAACTTTCAATTTCAATGAAAGCATTACTTACACTTTAACCTAAATCTCATGGATTTCAACCATAATTAAAAATCTCATATGTGTGAGATCAATCAAAATTTTTTAACATGACAGATTTTGAAAGAATCGTTTCTCAAGTTAAGCAAACTCTTATAAGTGACTCCGAGTTACAAGACTGCAACATGAAACAAAAAACTAATTTTAGTCATATTGGTTGTTGGTAATAAAACAAACCTCTGCTTCAACTTACTTTTCAAGTAAGTTGCATATGAAATGATCTGATCATAATCAGAATGAAAACTGAACTTTCCTTCAAATGAGTTTTTACTCATAATCGAAAATTGAATTTTTCTTTAAATTCGAATAATCTGTTTAGAGAATATAACATCCCTATTAGATATATACTTGAAGTCGTAATTAGACTTTTGCAAGCATTGACAGCAAGACTTTGCAATTTTTGATGAGTCCTTTTTGTCTCCCGTCTTTCCCAACATAGTTTGTTCTTAGAGAGAGATTCCAAGGTAAAAAGATGAATATGAAGTGAAACCATGATCTATTGGTATTTGGGGTTAATGTGAATCACATATTTCCCCCTTCAAATACCAATTGATTCTCAAATATTTTGGGTTTTCTCTTTGGCAACCCTGTAATAATGATAATGTGAAATTATTTCACAATTGAGTGAACAATCAATTTGAAATCACTCCTTATCAAAATAGTGAAAAATAATCACTGATAATTGCGATTGAAATTTTAAATGAGTGTGCAATCACTCTCCCCCTTAAATCCCAATCTTCTTTTATATACAGTAGATGCATTTGCACTTAATAGACATTCTCAAGTCTTGAGTGTTTACATTTACCGTTTACTTAGCTAAGGATTTTCTAGTTCTTCAAATTGAACTAGATGAGATATAAGTTATAACCATTAACATGCTAAATTTCTCCAACTTTAAGTGGAGATGAATAAATAATACTAGGAGAGATAACTTTTAACTATTTTACCTAATCTCAAGCAAAAAGACACGTGAGTGTAGACCAACACAAGTTTCATTTGCTGGTTGACTTTCTTCCATAGTCTCCATATCCTCCTCGCCTCTCACCAACATCAAAGCGACAAATCTTTCAACCACCATCACCTAAGCAGCAATGGCTCCGATCGCAGTTGGCGACATCATCCCCGATGGAAACCTTTCTTACTTTGATGCTGAGGATCAGCTCCAGATTGTGTCGATTCACTCACTTGTCGCCGGTAAGAAGATCAATCCTCTCTCATCACACAAATACATACACACACTCAGAGTGAATTGAATTGAATTGAATTGAATTGGATTGGATTGGATTGGGAATTGTGGCTTTGGTTACAACACTGTATCTGGTTTTCGATCTGGTGAGAATTGGATTGGGGCGTTGATGGAGATTAGAGGAGGGCTCAATTTCAAGAGAGAGAGATTGAAGAAGGCGAATAATATGATTTTTTTTTTTCATTTGTTGAATTCCGATTGATGATGATGATTCCGATCAGCTTCAGATCGATGATGATGATTTTAATTTTTTTTTTTTTTTTTTTTTTGCTCGTGAATAATCAGCAAAATAATTGATTGTTCAATGACAATGAACTGAAATCTCTTCTTCTCATCCAAACGTATTTTGATTAGCAAGGATCAATAATCCTGCTCTGATACCATGTCAGAATATTGAAACGTTTGGAAAAGATTGCAATAAGAGAGAACCAAGATGAATAATCATCTTATTGAATATGAAGATGTATTGATACAAAAGTTGTATATAAATGAATTACAGACTGCTGCTATATATACTAAACTAAAGAGTTCTAGAGTCCTAATACAATTAATCTAAACTGATCGTACAGATATATACAAAGCTGTAGGATTATCTTTAATTAAGATAACTCAAACATATTTCCAGAATATAGCATATTCCTTCTAGCTGTGGAGTTTCCTGATGAGATCTAGACTCTCTCAATATGACGGTGTTGACCAAGGAGTTACTTGATTTATCATCAAGGGCTACTATTTTCGAAATGACAATCGTGGGAAAATATGTGGATTCAAAAAAAGGTAAGTACGAGTAGTCTACCGGTCAAAAATTATAAGCAGATAAATCTAGTGAGGGAAAATAATATAAACGTGTGTTAAAAAGATGCTTACATTAGATCCAAAAATGATTAGAAGTGAAAAATAAAAATCTATCTAGCACATGTACCTCAAATACTTCATCCGTTTCATTACAAAATTTCTAAGGGAACTATTCATCGCGACCTTTGACAACGTATAACTTTTAAATTAAACCGTATTAATATAAATTAAAAGTTGAGTATGAAAATATACTCCATTTAATTTCATAATATAATTTTATTATATTTTTCTCTAATATAATTTAAGAGTTATACATGGTAAAAGGTCGCGATGAATATTCCCCTTAGGAACTTTGTAATGAAACGGATGAAGTATTAAAATACTCCAGTTTTAAGATAATCGAGAATTTTTACATTACTCATATTATTATATTAATAATGTGCAGATAAATATACAATTATAGTGTAAGTCATAACGTGGTAAAGCGGTAAGGAGTTGGACCTGTGAAAAGAGAGGTGCATGGTTCGATCCATGGTGAAATATAAATATAGTATAATGTAAGTAGTTCAATCATTTGAAAGTTTCCCATTCTATATGCACAAGTAATTGCCGTTTTGCATTACGAGTTGTAGGAGACGCTAACACACGATTTATATGGTAGAAAATAAAATGATCGGTCAATTACCTATCAAGTTATATGGGTTCAATCATTTTATCATACTACGGTCTAAATTGTTCGCGACTTGTGAGTTCGGTAGTTGAGTACATAGTACATACTATATAAAACGAAACTAAGACCACTACTTTTTGAAGGGTTTGTTGTAATGACACGATAACTATTTCATGGAATGATCAAAGCAAAGCCATCAAGGTTGTTGCAAACCTAAGCAATAATCAGCTACCAAAATGCATGTTTTATGTCATAACCTATAAATAAGTCGTGCCTTTCCATGTGCTAATTACAACATATGTGTCCTGTGGTTTCAGATGTATTATTTTATTATACTAAAAGTAATAAATAATAAGGTATTAATATACTTATATTCATATTGATATCTATACTCGTTTTACTGTATGTTAAACGTAATATGGATTTTGTAGCGGTAACAAGCAGCCATGATTCGAGAAATATTCACCTTTTAAACATACAATTATCTTTATCTGATTAGATTATCTCTTTGTACTTTTCTTTTTTCTTGGTATCATTTTCCTCCCTCACTTTCTCTATTTTTCGACTTAAAGAAAATGAACCAATATATTACCACCTTAGCTGGTTACCAGTTATCATAGTACAAGCCATGATATATATAGTAATCTATTAAAACAAACTCTCCTTAGTTAATAATACATTCCAAAGAAGCTAAGTTACCAAAACAAACTCCAAATAAATCCCATAGTTTTTTTTTTCCTTATGTAAAATCATGATTAATCCATGCCCAATAATTACGCAGCCACATAATAAACAAATTAATAATCTAATTATGTGATTAATCATTCACAAGTCTTTTGAGTATACTATATAGTATTTTATGAAAAAGTCCTTCTTTATCACAGAGAGAGACCCACCCACCATCTTTATCTCTTTTGTTTTTTCACTATAGTCTTCTTAAACAACGTAGATATAGATAGATAAGAGTATTAGATAGAATAGAAGAAGGAGGAATCTCAATCAATCAGTGAGTAGCAGTGAGTCTTCCTAAAATAATTATACACCATTTAATTAAATGCTCTGTATCTGTATCTGTTTGTGAACAATTTCTTTTTTGTTTTTGTTTTGTTTTATAGATAAGACTGTTTTCTTGAGTCAATTTCTCCTGCTTTTGCTTTTTTTTTTTTGCCTCTTCAGTGTCGATCAACAGATTCATTCTAGCTCGGTTACTTTTCTGGTAATTCTTCATGCAATTCTCTTTCCGATTACAATCGCTCTTCAATTTCACTTGGGCTTTTCATATCTTCTAGTAGCAGTACTGATTCTTGGTTTTCTTGGGATTTGTTTTTTTTTTTTTTTGTTCCCAGGGTTTTATGAATTATTATGATGTTGGATAATTCGATATCATGGGTTTAGATTCTACTTGATCATGATTGTTTCTTTTATTATTATGAAGTTGCTGTTCTTGATCATCTAAAGGCATCACTTTTGAGTCTTTGAGGAAGCTTTTGTTCAAGTGTTCTTCTTGTAGTGTGTGTTATCTTACTTTAAACAGATTTAGTGAATTTAATGGAGTTATGTAGTCAATCACTGACACTAGTGTGGGACATTTCTATAATTTGAGTCTACTGATGTGTGTGTGCTTTGGTTGTTTCTCTATGCAACTCAAGTGAAAAAAGATTGTAGCTTTACATAATTTGAATGTGTTCTGTTCTTGGGTGTGCCACAGGTGTACAGATATTTTTTTGCTTCAGAAAGAGCTGTGTTATTTGGATCGTCTCTAGATGGGTTCTGAAGGTCCTATTCCTCCGGTAACGATCCATGTGACAGGGTTCAAAAAGTTTCATGGAGTGGCAGAAAATCCAACCGAGATGATTGTTAATAGCCTCCAGGATTATATGAAGCAGAGGGGTTTGCCCAAAGGGCTGATCCTTGGCAGTTGCACAATTCTTGAAACGGCCGGACATGGGGCACTCGTTCCCTTGTACCAAACGTTGCAATCTGCTTTGAGTAGGGATTTGAATGCAGCAAATTCGGGAAGAGTTATTTGGGTGAGTTGTTCATTTTGCATCCCTGGCCTTAATTTGGTACACCTGGTAGATTAAAAGATCAGTACTGCATGTGACATTTAGTTGACAAAATAGATGTATATGCTGCATCTGTATCTGATCCAGCTTAACAATTTGAACCTTAAATCACAGAAAGACTTTTCTACTGAATTGGATTTGGTGTCCGATGATGCTCTATCTTATTTACTAGCTATCCATTAGTTTATGATATGATAATCCAAAGTGTCATATTCCATAAGAGATCTCACATTTATTAAGAATGAAGACAACATTTTTAGTTTGGGTTTAGTTCAGGACATTATCCTGTAGTTGAATCTAACTACCATACTGGATTGTGTTAGTAATTTGCTGAGATCAAGTTTTCATGAATAGCTAGATTGGTTGTTGATCACCAGAATTTTCTTTTCCTTCCCCTTTTCTAAACTTCTCTTGATCCTTCTTCACCTTTTCAATTTGCATCTGTGCTCTATTAGTTCCATTTATATATTCTTTTTGTTCAAATGTAAATGATAGATGGCATAGTTTTTGTTTGGTCTCTCTGGTGCCCTTTTTAGTGACTGTAGTGCATGGTCTGGTGGTAAGTTGAGCTTCACACCTCTTGTCGCTTAAGTTGATTTCAGAGAATAAGAACTGAAGTACTTTATACAGGCATACATGCATCAAAATTCAGAGGAGCACCTTTGCCAAGTTTTTGGGTAATGTGGTGTTTTTGTGTGCACAATGCGACAGCACAATAAATCCACAGCAATGTATTCCGACTTATTTCCTTATTGTTTTGTGGGTTTTTACCTCTGTTTTCATTGAAGACATGTTAAAAGCTTTTGTAAAATATTTATTCCAGTAAAGAGGAAACTTAGTGTCTTTTCTTCCGCAGTACATTCTCAAGATCAGTTTTTTTTTTTTTTAAACCTTAAAGTCAAGTTCAGTTAGTACACATTGACAAAAGGCTTCTTTGATGTCTATGATTGTAGTGTCTCCTAAAATGACTAATGTTTTGAAGTGGATTGCTTAAATTTGGTAAAGAAACCACCTTTTTTTAGCAATCATGGATGAGTTAGTTTCTCATCTCGATGCCTTATATCCAGGTTCATTTCGGGGTTAATAGTGGAGCTACAAGATTTGCTTTAGAGAATCAAGCTGTCAACGAGGCTACTTTCCGTTGCCCTGATGAGATGGGATGGAAGCCTCAGGTTTGAACTCACTGTAATATTTTATCTTCTTGTTCATACTTGATCTCTTAAGAGCTTCATAGTTTGATTTTATTCTAATATCGTGATTCATTGCAGAAAGTACCAATTGTTCCAGCAGATGGTGGGATCAATCGAATAAGAGCGGTACGTGTTATGTTTTTACTAATGCTGATTCTTGTTAACATGATAACATCTAAGACCAAGAGATAGTTTTATTGAAATTCATAAAGCACATCTAACTGTTATTGGTTGATTTAAATGCTGAGGCTTTCAGAACCTTTCTCATTTCTTCATTCGGGCTTATAAAATTAACTTGCAACTCTCAAATAGTTTCCTACTTTTCACTTGATGTTAATTTATGTATGCAGACTTCTCTTCCTATCGAGGATATTACCAAGTCATTGGCAAAAATGGGTTACGAAGTTTCAACGTCAGATGATGCCGGTCGGTTTGTTTGCAATTATGTATACTATCACTCCTTGCGTTTTGCCGAGCAGAATGGAATTAGATCGCTCTTTGTACATGTCCCCCTCTTCTTGACTATAGACGAGGAGACTCAAATGCAATTTGCCGCATCTTTGTTGGAAGTTCTTGCCTCTGCATGCTAGGTTCTTCAAGAAGTCCATCTAAGAAAGTCCCTGTTCTTAGTCCATGTTTATGTCTGTTTGGGTTCAAGTGTGTGAATTGTACTATCAATGCCATGTTGAATAAATAGGTAAATGAACATTTAAATTACAGAAATGAGCTTCTGGTCGTTCCTTGATGTCGATCTTTCAATCTCTTTTCTTCTCATTTGTGTATATCATATGTTACCTTTGCCTGGATTAAAGAGTAGCACATGTTTAAAAGTTCATATCTTGTTTGTGATGGCAGTTTATATTTCCAAACTTTGATGTCTTTATGCAGTTATTCTAATGAGTAAAAGTTGATTAGTATTAACATATTTTGGTTATAGAGACATTAAAGCAGAATCAGTTCACACATTTCGCAATGTGATTTACATGTATGCTTATCTTATATCAAACACGTACTTCTACTTCTTCACGGACTTCTCATGGATACGCTTGAAAAATAGTTTGATGATGTCATAGTTCCTCCTCTATGGTGGCACAATGGCATTGCATCTTCTGTTTCTCTGGATTATTTTTGCTTTACTGTTGCCTTTACTTACGAAAATGAGTTTCTGGAAACTTGTTATGCATGAGTTTTCGGAAACTTGTTATGAACTGAAAATGAAATCTCATCACCAGGTGCATGACAAAATGTTGCACCGAGTTTCTTCTTGTTCAATAACTTGCTTCTTTTTTTTTTTTTTGAAAGAAGGAATGTGAATAAGTAAACACAAAATGATTAGGTCAGTACATTATTGATTTTATTCAATTATTTTGGCATGTTGGTTTTGTCTGTGTTAAGCCTCCACATCTATCCATGACTATTAGGTCAATTACCTTGCATTACTTTCTTGTATTCTTTCTTTCGGCAGACTTATTAATTGTAAAGAACTAAAAGAGCTACTCCACCTTTTGACATTGGACCCTACTCATGATTAGAACATGCAGTACTTCTACTGTTATGCTAAAATAATCATAATCATATTTCGGTTTGAAGTTAAGAATCGATATGTACTATTTTTGTCAAGGTTTAGCTAGCAAGGTTGTTATAGGTGATGTAATTTTTGGATATAAGTGGTTGTCAATAGTTGAGAATTTGCATTTTGGATGCCCCTTCTGACACTGAGCTATCACGTTTTGCTACACTTAACCAACTTGATTTTACATTCCTTATAGGTGAAAGAGACTTGATAGTTGATACAGTATCAGTAATTAGCCTCTTTTTATGATCTGTGGTTATTGATTTTCCAGTGAGACATGAGACTGCATGTTGCATAGTCCAGAATTACTGCAAATTTCCGTGCAAATGTTTAGCTAATAAAGACTAGATTTTTTTTATAAATAAAATACAAGAATAGTAGCTGTAAGTAGGTACACTTGGTTAATCTCATGATCATAAAAGGATTTTTTGCTCAGCATTTATCAACATCAGTGCTAATAAAGGCTTCTGGATATCCACCCATCAAGCAGAAGACTGGTGGAATTGTGATTGTCTTAATATCTCCATAAGCATTCCAGCAAAGTGGTTCCAGGATTCGAACCCCTTGAGACGGATACAGTTCCACGTCTGACATGGTCAGATTAGTGCAAGGCACTGCATCACTGCAAGCTAGATGCATCGCAGGGCTTCTTACGTCGTAAGTACCCTTAATGCCTGTGTATGAAACATCTGTTACATAAACTGCAGATGTTTGGTTCAAGCAGGCTTTAGTGCTGCAGTAGTACTGGTCTATGATGATTGGGTTCCGGACAGTGTCCATGTGGATATTCTTGAAGGTGACCTTCGAGACAGATCCGAATCCACCTTGCCATGTCTTGATGCGGACACCATTGTCTGAATGTTTGATGACTGAATCCGTGACTGTTATGTTTCTAACGCATGCTCGCGAGTTCTTGATGCCTAAACTGCCAATGCTGCATGAAGGTGGTTTCTAAGACTATTAGATAGAGAACATGAAATTCTTGGGCTCAAAGTTTAGAGACATAAACTAAAAGTGACATGTTTGCCAAATGTGCTGAAAATAGAGCAACCACAAGTAGGTTTTAGGATAATTGGATGACACTTGACAGTGCACTTAGAACTGCACATCAGAAAAGGCATGGGTATTAATGGACCAACATACTATTCTATTTCTTTTGTTGGATAAGTGGGGTTGGGGACCATATTCCTTAGATTGTGTTGGTAAGAAGAGTCTAATGTCCAAGTGCAATTGTTGACAAAAAGTTATGATAGTTGTTTATGTCAGGCTCAGCTAAGGTTGGTTATTGCAGTTTATGGTTATAGCAGAAGGTGTAAAATGACCACGCAGAAGTCGTAATCTCTTGAGACGAACGGGCATCAGTTGACTTCTTAAAGGCTTTGGTTTTGTTTAACACAATGAGGTGATAACGTAGCTGATTAGTAGTCGTTAGACACATGTTTCAAATTTCTCAATTATAGTTCAGGGCGTGCCCCATAAAGGATGCAAGGTTCATAAATAATTCAAGAGGGAATATACCTTATCCCATGACTAGGCCCACAAGTTATGTTCCTTATGTCTACATTATAGGTGCCAGCTCCAATGGATACACAGTCATCACCTACAAGCAAGAAACTCAAATCATTAAAAATACCATTTAGGCAAAATTGATGAATATTTGGTGAAGGATGAGATTTTTACCATTAGAAATGACAGAGTTGTGTATTTGGACATCATTTGAGTTTTCTATGTGAATGCCATCAGTATTTGGACTGCTAGATGGTGATTTTATGTATAGTGAATCAATATTCACACCGTGACAGTTATCGAACCGGAAATGGAACTGTGGACTGTTCTTGATTTTGAGCCCTTGAACTGTCAGATTTGAGCTTGAAAAAAACCTCATTGCCTGCAAAAAGACAGTCAAGAAACAAGATCAGCCAAGTGAAGAAACTTTTCGATTCTTTTGTGTTAAGGTATGTTAAGGAAGACTTACAACTGGACTGTCACAAGGACCAGCTGAAGTTGTTCCATTGCCCTGTTTCATTGAGGAAGTATAGGTGAATTAGGGTGATGAGTAATTTGCTGCTGGTAAAAAGTTAAAAAGAGAAGAGGTTTTGTTGGAGAGAGTTACTTTGTGAGGTTTGCAAGGAAGATCCCACCACTGTTCTCCTCTTCCATCTATCATTCCACCACCTTGCATTGACATTCCATTGATTCTGTAAAATACTAGCCATTGCCTCTTGCTTGTAGCTTTCGGCCACGAATTCGGTCCATCTGGTGGCATTATAGTTCCTTCAATCTGCATCAAGAGAAGATTTAGTTAGTGTCTGCAAGAGTTACTAAAATTCTGAAGGACTCAAAGCTGGAAACAGAGAAAAACAGAACAAGATTTCGCTTTTTTTACCTGAAAAATAAGTCCATTTTTACACGGACCGGTGAAGATAGTGGACTGTATCATGAAAATGTAGTGTCTAGGAACCAAAAAAGTGGCAGAATCAGTCTGGCAAGCTGCATCCCAAGCCATTTTAAACGCTTGTGTATCATCCGTAACCCCGTCGCCCACAGCACCATACGACAACACATTATAAAACGTGGACGAATCAGGTGAGTTTTCAGTAACTGTAGGTGCAGGAGCTGGTTCAGCCGAAATTTGAGACGTTTCATAGTAATTCATCCGTTGTTTGTACTCGATAGGCCTACATTGGACGCTAAGAGCGATTAAGCATAAGAAGGCGAGGAAATATTGGCTTATATCCATGTCACGATAAGGCTAGATGTATTTTTCTTGGGTTCTTGGAGTTAAAGTGGTGTGTTTGTGTATATATAGGGTAGGATTGGATGAAGGAGAATGAAGTGTTCAAGTTGGTTTTAAGTTATGTAAACAGGCCCATGCACGGCTATTGCGGCTATAGGTTTGAAAATAGTGAAGTATCAACTGAGATAATGAGTTACTCAAGTGCAGTTTGAAACTAAGGATCAAGTTTTGGCAGTAATAGAATTGTAGGGGCTGAGAGTGAAGGTACCCACGTCTTAGGAAGTTGAAAAGAATTTTATGTTGTGACCACTTAGAAGCACTTCAAAGTTGAAACAACTTGTTGTTCTAGCTAGCTAGTTTGTGAGTGAATTTGTTTACACAATTGAGATGAGAATCAGTTTCTTTATACTGGGAAATTTTAGTGGAAGATCTAGCTAGCTAAGAGGTTATTCACTTTTTTTTTCTTTTCTGGGGCGGTTTGCACTCTGCAGCTGACATTATTATTATTTTAGTACCCCAGCAAAAACCGACCAATTGCACTTGGAGAGTGGCTTTTCTGGTAACAACATTTTGTAAGGATAAAAAATAAAGAGTTAACTAAAACCTGACTTTTCTTGGTTGTCTGTTGCTTGAAGCAGCATTTTTGTTCAAGTTTTGGTAATAGTATTATAGTATTATACAGTTAAACACTTAAACATGCATTTGATAAGAGAAGTGGTGAAGTTACAGTTTTTAGTTGGCAAGGTTGGAACTTGGAAATGATAACTCTGTGTTAGTTAAAAACTGAAGCAAACAATTAATGTTTGTTGGTTCATGGTTTGTCATAATGTGATTGTCTTTTCCTTATGAATGTACCTAAGGCTTGGTTCTTCATTTGGAGGTTAGCCAAGATTGTAGCTTCTAGGATAAAAATTGGCCCAGATCTTAAGAATTTGTTTCTTAGAATAGAATGGTCACACTTTCATTTAGCTGCACAAAGTAGGACTTAAAATAATTTTAAGGATTCAAACAGAAAATATTTGAGAATGTGAATTTTGTCAAGTTTATGTAGCAAGGTTGTTGTAGACAATATGTTGCTGTTGGATAAGTGGTTGTCAATAGTTGAAAATGTGCATTTTCTACACTTACCCAACTTGAATTTACATCACTTATAGGTGAAAGAGACAATTGATAGCTTACAGTATCAGTAATTCGCCTTCTCTTTTTATGATAGGTAGTTATCGATTTTCCAGCAAGACATGAGACTGCATGTTGCATAGTCCAGAATTACTGCAAATTTCCTTGCAACTGTTTAGCTAATAAAGACTAGATATTTTTATTTTTTTATAAAATACAAGTATAGTAGCTATAAGCCTATAAGTAGATACACTTAGGTTAATCTCATGAGCTATAAAGTAGATACACTTAGGTTAATCTCATGATCCTAAAAGGAGTTTTGATCATCAGCATTTATTAACATCCTTACTAACAAAGTCTTGTGGATATCCACCCATCAAGCAGAAGACTGGTGGAATTGTGATTGTCTTGGTATCTCCATAAGCATTCCAGCAAAGCGGTTCCAGGATTTGAACCCCTTGAGCCGGATACAGTTCCACGCCTGACATGGTCAGATTAGTGCAAGGCACTGCGTCACTGCAGGCTAGATGCATTGCAGGGCTTCTTATGTCGTAAGTACCCTTAATGCCTGTGTATGAAACATCTGTTACATAAACTGCAGATGTTTGGTTCAAGCAGGCTTTAGTGCTGCAGTAGTACTGGTCTATGATGATTGGGTTCCGCACAGTGTCCATGCGTATATTCTTGAAAGTGATCTTTGAGACACATCCGAATCCACCTTGCCATGTTTTGATGCGGAGACCGTTGTCTGAATGCTTGATGACTGAATCTGTGACTGTTATGTTATGAACGCACGCTCGCGAGTTCTTGATACCTAGACTGCCAATGCTGCATCAAAGTGGTTGTTAATATTAGATAGAGAACATGAAATTCTTGGTCTCAAAGTTATTAGACACCACCTATAAGTGACTCATTAGTTTGTTTGCAAAATTTGCTGAAAATAGAGTGACCATTAGTTGTATTTGGGATATTTGAACAGTTGACAATACATAGAGAACTTCACAGCAGAAAAAGCATAGGTATTAATGGACCAACATACTATTCTATTTCTTTTGTTGGATAAGTGGGGTTGGGGACCATAGTCCTTAGATTGTGTTGGTTAGAAGAATCTAATTGTCCAAGTGCAATTGTTGTCAAAAGTTATTCTGAAGTTATGAGTAGTTGTTTATGTCAGCTAAGTTTGGTTATAATTGCAGTTTATGATTATAGAAAAAGGTGTAAAATGACCAAGGGGAAGTCGTAATCTCTTGAGACGAACATGCATCAACTGGCTTCTTATTAATTAACGGCTTTGATTCTGTTTAACAGAACGAGGTGATAATGGTAGCTGATCAGTCAGTCTTTACTCTTTAGTCTTTACACATTTTTCATATTTTTCAATTATAGTCCAGGGCGTGCTCCATAAAGGACGCAAGGTTGATTAATAATTCGAGAGGGAATATACCTTATCCCATGACCGGGCCCACAAGTTATGTTCCTTATGTCTACATTATAAGTTCCAGCTCCAATGGATACACAATCATCACCTACAAGCAAGAAACTCAAATCATTACAATACCATGAGGGCTAAACTGATGAATATTAGGTGAAAGATGAGATTGTTACCATTAGAAATGACAGAATTGTGTATTTGGACATCACTTGAGTTTTCTATATGAATCCCATCAGTATTTGGACTGTTAGATGGTGAATTTATATCTAGCAAATCGACATGCACATCATGACAGTTATCGAACCGGAAATGGAACTGTGGACTGTTCTTGATTTTAAGCCCTTGTACTGTCAGATTTGAGCTTGAAAAAAACCTCAAGGCCTGCAAAAAGACAATCAAGAATAGATATCAGCTATATATGCGAAGAAACTTTACATCTTCTTTGGATGATGTTGTGTCAAGGTACGTGAAGACTTACAACTGGGCTATCACAAGGACCAGTAGTTGTTACTTTAGTGCCCTGTTTCATCAATGAGTAAACATGAGTAATGAGTTAGTCAGCCATTTGCTGCTGGTAAAAGTAAAAAGGTGAAAAGTTTTTTCTGGAGAAAGTAAGTTACTTTGTGAGGTTTGCAAGGAAGATCCCACCACTTTTGTCCTCTTCCATCTATCATTCCACCACCTTGCATTGACATTCCATTGATTCTGTAAAATACTAGCCATTGCCTCTTGCTTGTAGCTTTCGGCCACGAATTCGGTCCATCTGGTGGCATTATAGTTCCTTCAATCTGCATCAAGAAAATATTTATTTGGTGTTTGGAAGACTTGAAGCTATCTTTTGAAAAACAGAACAAGATTTCGCCTTTTAATTTTTTTACCTGAAAAACAAGTCCGTTTTTACACGGACCGGTGAAAATCGTGGATTGTATTATGAAAATGTAGTGTCTAGGAACAAGAAAAGTGGCAGAATCAGTCTGGCAAGCTGCATCCCAAGCCATTTTAAACGCTCGTGTATCATCAGTAACCCCATTGCCCACAGCACCGTAAGACAGCACATTATAATACGTCGAGGAATCAGGTAAGCTTTCAGTAACTGTAGGTGCAGGAGCAGGTACATCTGAAATTTGAGACGTTTCATAGTAATTCGTCAGTTTTGTGTACTCGAAAAGCCTACATTGGGCAGTAAGGGCGAATAGGCATAAAAAGACGAGAAAATATAGACTTATATCCATGTTGTGATAAGGCTAGCTAGATATGGTTCTTATGTTCTTGGAGTTGTAGTGTGCGTGTGTGTATATATAGGATAGGATTGGATGAAGTGTTCAAGTTGGTTTGAAGTTATGTAAACAGGCGCATGCAAGGCTATAGGTTTGAAAAGTGAAGTATCAACTGGGATAATGAGCTACTCAAGTGCAGTTTGAAACTAAGGATCAAGTTTTGGCAGTAATAGAATAGTAGGGGCTGAGAGTGAAGGTACCCACGTTTTAGGAAGTTGACAGAATTTTGTGTTGTGTTGTGACCACTTAGAAGCACTTCCAAGTTGAAACAACTTGTTGTTCTAGTTTGTTTACACACTTTTTTTTTTTTAGCCTGAAACACAACTTTTCGTTAACAAATTATTGTTTTTGAAACCGCTAAAACTTTTACTCCTATAGTCTAGTTCAAACAAATTAAACTAGTAAGTAGTACTACTAGTAGCTAGATAATTATATACTCATGTCTCTAGCTAACCAAAATTGTTAATCTCTAATCTACAATTGGCTTCTAATGTCGACCGAAATTGATAACTCGCCAAAATCGCTTGAAAATCTTTCCCCAAATGGGGAAGAACATGAAGCAACTGACGGGTGATGAATCTTCTTCTTCGTGAGCCGGCGGCACCTGTACTCTTAAGTATAGCTCCGTTGCTTTCCTAACCAGAGGATTGCTTATCTTGCTCGAGCCGCTGCCGTCACTGTCACTAGCCATGTCGGAAGAAGCTAAGAGATCCTTTAATGATACGTATTGGTATCGTGAAGAGTCTTCTTCTCGTGCAATGTGTCGTCCAGAGTTCTTGCGAGCGAGGTCCATTGTGTCCCGTTCTTGATCTGTCGACGTACGAATGGTTGTTGTATGAATAAAATTGTGTGATAAATTAATGAGTTGTGTCTTGTTTACACACTTGAGAAGTAGGATGAGAATCAGTTCAGTTTCTTTCTACTGGGAATTTTTAGTGGTGTTTTTGTTACATATCTTTTTTTTTTTTTTTTTTTGTTCTGGGTCGTTTCGCACTCTGCAGCTGACATAATTATTTTAGTACCACAGCAAAAACCGACCAATTGCACTTGGAGAATGGCTTTTCTGGTAACAACATTTTTGATGGAAAAAGAATTTGAGAAAAAGTTGAAATCTGTGAATTTTTCTGACTTTTCTTGATTGTCTGTCTGTTGCTTGAAGCAGCATTATTTTTGACCTAAAATGTGGTCACTACATACATACATATACATGGTATTGTACGCAGAACCAATGTTAGAATAAATATCAGGCTGATGAAGTGACATATGTGATATGTACATTCTAGCCAAGTAATTAACTCAACTCCTTGTCTTTTTTGAATTGTGATCTGGGGTTTGGGAGCATTACATAATGGGGTAACATACCATACTACATATCTACTCTTGATTCTTGAACTAAATATTCCTTATACTTTGCCTTTTTTCCGTCCAAGAAATCTTGACCACTAGAAACTACTAGTAAAAAGAAACCACTTAAAAATGCCCTTCTTCAATAATTAAGGCACACCACTCATCCAATAGCGTGCAAATTTATTAGTATCTTCTTTAGACTCACTTCTTTGTCTCTAAGCTGCAAAAGTATTTACTCACTAGCAGGATGTAGTAGTAGTAGTGTTCTTTTTAAATACTAACAATGGGAATATTGATGAATGAACTGCAGGAATTGGTTTTTAGAAACGAATATCATCAAAAAGTAGTAGCATAGTTTATTGGTTTGGTTTGCTAATCATCCGTGATTTTGGCTTCAAATAATCTCATTTGTTTTCTTTTTAGACTTGACATAACTAACATAATTGGAGGGTGCAAGACTGCAAGTCATACTCAAACGATATGTTATGCACTTGCTTTCTCCCTCGAGTACTTCCCGACTAATTTTACCTTTCCGTCTTTTTATTTTTCATGCATTCTGATCTTTCAAGCCTACGGTTGGTTAACATTAATTAATACTCCCCCCTCCCATTCAATTTTAATATTATACCTACGTATTTCATTTTCACTCATTCCATTAAATTAAATCAGAGTATACATTTTTGTTGTTTACAAATTCTATTTCATATTCCCTCTGTTGCATAATAAAATGTATATGTCAGGTCTCGGGTCTAACTTCTAAGCAAACTACTTGAATGAGGTTGGACTAGTGTTGTTATGTGAGCTAAACCTTATCAAATACTTAACTTGGCTCGACTTGTTAAGGCTCGACTGAGCTCGCTCGATAAGGTTTTCGAGCTTGCTCAAGTCTAAATTCATGCTCAACTCGATAAATATTTGGTAGTCTCGTTAGGCTCACACTCCCATACCCCTCATTCAATAGCCTACATTTTCAAAATCCATAATCATTCTATTTACGGTTATTTGTGTTTGACATTTGTTAGCTTTTGATGACTTTATCATTTAAATGTTAATTTGTAATGTGTAATATTGACTTAACTTAAGCTTACATCTTATTTTCTATTTTCCCATTTATAAAAAAATTTGTCACGAATTTGTTCTAGCCAAAAAAACAGAGCTCGAGTATAAATATTATGACTTGAGCTCGATCTAGCTTTATGTTTTGCTCGTTTTCCTAAGCTCAGTTTGAATATTATTGGAGCTCGATCCAAGTTCAACAATACTCGGCTTGGTTACAAAATGAAATTTATTACAATCAACTCTACTAAGTTCTTGTTAAGATCCACCAAAAGATTTATGGAATTGCTTTCTTGACTAAAAATTCAGCTACTCTGCTTGCTTCCCTTGATACAGACATGAGTGAATGCCATCCGTTAGTTGGTTTCTTCAAGTAAGCACTTGTTGATGTTGATGCATATTGCGTAATAAGTATTACCTTCCTGTTTAAATAAGCTACTGTGAGTCGGTTTGGATTTATTAACACGGTCTTGCATGTGTAGTGGCGCACGCCTTAGTCCCATTAGTCCCAGTCGCAAAGCATAGAACTCTGCAGCACTATGCTCTCTACTTGTCAATATAAGTGGCACACCTGATCTGATAACCATGCTATCATCATCTCTTAACAATTCCACCATTTCCCTGTAGTCGAAACACAATGCACAGTTCCATACACTAACTCGAAAAAGGTGATGCAAACACGAAGCCAAGTAGTTGAGTATTAAATATCCATACAGATAGAATCAAAGGGTGGTGCAAATAGAACCAAGTTCATACAAGTATGTATGATATTTGTCATCATCGATCCCCTACTACGTATATGATGAAGGTTAATACATTTCATGGACTAAACTACCACGTATTCGATGAATATCAACAATATAGGATGCTAAACTCTGCACCAGGATATGTTTGGCATACAGCTATCCCCGGTCAATGAAAGGTAGGAGCGGATATCCCCCCTTCAGGAGGTGGCCACAGAGATGGACCGAGGTAGGTTCCCTAATGACGTTCCCAACTGATTCCCAAAGGTTATATGATAAATAGTAGGAAAGAAAGGGTAGTACAAAATAAATATGTTTCAGTTCAGCATAAATGTGCGATACATGGTTGTCGTAGAAAACAACGTACTTGCCTGGAAGAGAAGCTTCCTCAGGCAATTGACTGCCAGGAGTATCCTGAGACTGGCTATTCACAAAACCTGAGAATTTTGAACAGAAAATAGGTAGGAGTATGTATAATATTAGTAGATGGTATGATGGTCATTGGTAACATCACATAGAAAGATCAAAACAGAATTGTGAACTACCTTCCATTCCTGCTTGTGTATTTACGTTCTGGTTGGGGTGATACTATTTGCAAAAATCTCCATACTGGCACGATCCCTACGGATTCATCACAAGCAGATTTTACAAATCAAGCTTCACACACAATGATCACATACTAAAAGGTTCAAGAGAATCGTGCAGGAAACCTGTTGAGCTAAAAAATAAATAAAATCTCAGATTTTTTTTTTTCCATTTGATTTCTCTATTTATCGCTTAACCAGTTTTCTGGAACTATCCCACCATTTATTGGAAACTTAACTAGACTAGTAGAGCTATCTTTAGCAAGGTGGAACCCCAGACTCTCTTGCACAACTTAAATCACTCGAGTTTCTAGATATATGTTACAACAACTTGAGCGGTATAGTTCCACCCGGTTTGTACAATATTTCCACCTTGTCTGTATTTGCAATATGTTCTAATCGTATTTCCACCATGTCTGTATTTACAACCTATCATGAAAGTAAAATTTTCCTTTAGGCACCATATCCTTCAAAAAGATCATATATATATTTGTAAGACTAATTACTCTAAGTCTGTAACTACAAAATAAAAAGAATCTCCAGAATGCAGAATTGATATTCATAACACTTACCCACTTACAAGCCTAAGAAAGTCTTTCTGCTGTTAGACGTACGTAGCACTGCATCGACCAGTGTCGGGTTAATTGCAGTTTTATTCCCCCAAGTCCAAGTCCTCTTGGGTTTTGGTCCTAAAAAATCTCTATACGGTCCTATATACGAAGGCTCTATCATACGTGGAGGCGTGACATTGGACGAATTAATGTAGTTCTGGGGTTAATAATTTCCCCCAAATTGAAATTCCCCCTTTCTATAAACCCTAACCCTAATCCATTCCATTCCCAAAAATTGAAATTGAACCCTCTTTTCTCGAGCTCTGTTTATAAGCTCTGTTACGATAATATGCCTCATCATGCTCTGTTTATTAAGTTTGTTAGAAAAGATGATCAAATTAAGGAAAAGATCACTGTAAATGCCATGGAAATAACAGGGAAGAATTTGGGAGAATTGAAGTTTTCAAGAACAAAAGAGCGCAGAAGTCAAGAACGTACTAGTTAGAGCGTTGGAACAAAGAAGAACGGAACGCCTGATTGCTACCTCCACCCAAGTTATTAGAAAATGACACAAAACCCTGTCAATGTAGGTACTCCTAATTTAATTATTTCGATTTTTAAAACGATCGATCCTTTTCACTCACGCGCCTTCGTTTTCCTGTGATCCTGTCAATGCTAGTTTGTCTCCCTTTTCCTCCTCCGCCTACTCTTCTCTAGGTGATATCATAGATTCCCGCCGGTTCCGATCAGTTCATCCTTATTCTACTGAGAATTTCAGCGTAGCCGATACTATAATATATTGAATCCCTGTATCTAATTCTGAAGTTGAGGAGTTAAGAAAAAAAAAATGAAAAAACGTAAGCGCCACAATTAATAATCTGCTCAAGACTGAATTTGTTCAAGTCTTATCAGGATTTCTGTAACGGTACAATATAATTCTTTCCTGGTCTACCTTTTCAGCCTAATCCTCCTGTGGTTGCGACTCTTCTCTTGCCTGATATATATCGTACCTTTTTCCATACCATTGTGTCCGTGCAACCTAGTCACAGTAGTCCCACGCACCTTCTTTGAAGTCACCAGGTTAGAAAGAAACTCTCAATCATTGAGTAGCGAGTTTTTCGGAAACCAAGAACAACAACAATAATGCATAATTTCCCCTGTTTCTTTTCCAGCTAGATCAAAATTGTATGACTCAGATTTGTACCTAACTATTGACATTTGCTAATTAATAAGTTGTAGATTTGAAGTTTTGAACATTACTATTGACTTTTGCTAATTATTAAGTTGTAGATTTGAACAATAAGTAAAGGGAGACTATTGAGTATTGAGAGGAGATGTCATGCTCTTTTTTTTTAGCATTATTATGTTGCTTGGGAGAGGTTTGAAGGTATGGAGTAAAATAAAAGCAACTCAAACGAAATAATTTTCATAATCTATATCCTTAATATAATTACATAGTAGTAATAATTGAGCCTTAGGTATTTTGAAATCCTACATATAACCCCATAATCCAACATTCACTCTCTTTCTTTCTTCTTCTTCATTTTTATTTTTTATTTTTAATTTCAATCATTGTCCAGCATATATCATTAAACTTTGAGTAGAAGAAGAAAATCACTTCTCTATAAAAGATCATTAGAAGGCAAAGAATATATTGCAATTAAACCTTTCTATTAGTACTACTGAAGAAACAAAGGCCCATAAACATGTCCAACCTCAACTTCACCATTTTATTTTCCTGTATCTTACTCTACTTGATCCCCGCCACATCCTCCAACAATGAAACAGATTTTCAATCACTTATTGCCTTTAAGAAAGCCATAGATCATGACCCACAAGGAGCTCTACTCTCGTGGAATGAAACGAACCATTTTTGCAGCTGGATGGGCATTTCCTGCGGCCAGAGGCATCAAGACAGAGTCGTAGCAATTGATTTGAACTCTCGAGGCCTGACGGGAGCTGTTTCACCTCATTTGGGTAATCTTTCTTTTCTCAGATTCATCGATCTGCAAAATAATAGCTTCTACGGCCCAATTCCAAATGAAATTGGTCGTTTAAGGCGTCTTAAGGTGGTTGAACTTAGTAACAATTCTTTTAGTGGTGTGATCCCACGAAACCTGTCACAGTGTACGAATATCTATTACCTGAACTTGATTGACAATAAACTCACAGGATTCGTACCATTGCAACTAGGTTCTTTAGTCAAACTTGAACGTCTCGGCTTAGCACATAACCTTTTTTCTGGAACAATCCCACCATTTATTGGAAACTTAAGTGGACTGGTAGCGCTATCTTTAGCAAGATGTGGAATTCAGGGCGGAATCCCAGAGTCTCTTGCTCAACTTAAATCGCTTGAGTTTCTAAATATCTGTTACAACAACTTGAGTGGGATAGTTCCACCCAGTTTGTACAATATTTCCACCATGTCTGTATTTGCAATATGTTCTAATCGTCTTCAAGGAATCATACCTTCTCATATAGATTTCTCATTTTCGAGTTTCAGATTGATAGACTTGAGTAATAACTATTTTAATGGAGTGATTCCTATCTCTTTATCAAATTTTTCTTCACTTCAAAGAATTCAGTTACATGAAAATAGCTTTACAGGTAGAATAATGATAGATTTTAGTAGGCTTTCAGTTTTAAAAAATGTCATTCTAGCATCTAACAATTTGGACGGGGATCTCGGCTTCATTTCAACCATGATAAATTGCACTAGTCTCACAAATATTGAGATGGGTGAAAATCAACTTAGTGGCTCTTTACCAAACTCCATTGCCAATCTTTCAAGTCTCAAGCTTTTAGATCTAGGTGGTAACCAGTTACATGGAAGTATACCATCTGGTATTGGAGACCTCCTCGGTCTCATTAGTCTTGGTTTAGACGACAATTATCTTGATGGTTCCATTCCTTCTGAGTTTGGTAACATCAATAAGCTTCAATTACTTGACCTTAGTGCTAATAGATTGATAAGTGGCATACCTTTCTCATTAGGTAATTTGACATTGTTGAACATATTAGATTTAAGCCAAAATAGATTTTATGGGAACATACCTCACAGTCTTAGCAACTGCACCAGTTTGATAAAACTCGATATTTCTCATAACAATCTCAGTGGCACCATACCTCCAAAAATATTCAGCCTCTCATCCATTTCGATATTGTTTAACCTGTCCCACAACACCTTTACTGGTCCTATTCCATCAGAACTTGGATCGTTGATTAACCTGGGCAGCTTGGACTTGTCTCATAATAGATTATCAGGATCCATTCCAAGTTCATTGAGTAATTGTTTAATATTAGAAGAGGTTTATTTGAAGAACAATGCCCTTCATGGAGTAATACCTGACGCACTGAGAACTTTAAGGGGTGTGCAAATTTTCGATCTTTCAAAAAACAACCTTTCTGGGGAAATACCGCGATTTCTGACTGGATTACATCTTGTGTACTTGAATTTGTCTTTCAACAACCTGGAAGGTGAAGTCCCGACTGTTGGAGTGTTTTCAAATCAGAGTTCATTCTCACTTCAAGGAAATAGTGGAATCTGTGGGGGGATCCCATCATTGTACTTACCTCCTTGCTCATCGAAAAAGTCCATGAGAAAAAACTTATCAACAACATTCAAGATCATGGTTCCATTGGTAAGTGTGGGAGCTATATGCATCATTATTGTTGCTTGCTTCTACATGAACATATACAGGCGTCAAGTTTTGAGTAGTGATCAGTCTTCTGTGGTCTCAATAGAACCCAAGTTTTTAAGGGTATCATATGCAGATATTCAAAAATCGACTGGTGGTTTCTCTGAGATCAATTTGCTTGGCCAAGGAAGGTTCGGTGCAGTTTATAAAGGAATTCTGAATGATGGGCAGATGTTAGTTGCCGTGAAGGTGCTAAATCTCACTACTAAAGATGGTTCAAAAAGTTTCATGTCTGAATGCAATGCATTGAAGAACATAAGACACAGAAACCTTGTCAAAGTGGTAAGTATATGTTCTAGCACCGATTTTAAAGGTAATGATTTTAAGGCATTGGTGTTTGAATACATGGAGAATGGAAATCTGGATAAATGGCTTCCCTCGAGATCTGAAGGAAGTACTGATGATACTGAAGAAAGAATTCGCCTTAGCATGACACAGAGGATAAGTATTGCGATGGACATTGCATATGCTCTGGAGTACCTGCATTACGGTACAGATTCAACAGTTATTCATGGAGACCTGAATCCCAACAACATCCTATTGGACGCAGAGATGACTGCTCACGTCGGTGATTTTGGATTGGCAAAAGTTCTCTCTGATGAACTCTCGACACATGAAAATAGTTCGATTGAAATTAAGGGTACCATAGGCTACATCCCACCGGGTATGATTTGCTTTAACTTTCTTGTTTATTTATTTTTAAATGATCATATTATATGTCCTAATCCCTCTACTATTTTAGTTATATCCAGTAGACTAAATGAGTAATATCAAGTTTATGTTCCATTATAAAATTTCTAACTCCAATTGGTGCTTCAGAGTATGGCATGAGTGGCTATGTTTCAAAAGAAGGGGATGTGTATAGTTATGGGATCCTCTTGCTAGAGATGTTCACCGGCAAAAGACCAACAGACAATGAATTTAATGATACTTCAAGCCTTTGCGATCTTGTCAGGACTGCATTGCCGAACCAAGTGATGGATGTGGTAGACCCTGTCATTCTGTATGAATGCAATTATAAAACAGACACCATGGTCAAGCGATGTTTAACATCTTTACTGGAGACTGGATTGGCATGTGCAGAGAAATTTCCTAGAGACCGAATACCAATGACTCGTGTGTCAAGCGCATTAAATGAAGCTCTCCGCATGGCCGGTTGATTCATTGGTTGCCTCTTAAGTGTTTCCCAAACACTCATGTTTGTACTATATATGCTGTTACTATACTTTTCATCTTTATCATAAAAGTCCTAGCTAGCTATATATATACTCCCTCCGTTCCAGAGCAGTTGCACCATTTGATTTTGGACACAGAAAATAAGGAGAATATTTAAATACTGAGTTATATTGATAGTGGATGTTGCTTTTACTTTATGGAGGATTTGTGGCCACAAAAATGTGTTGATGGAATATAAAATTATTATAACCATGTCCAAATATGGCAAATAAATGAAATGGTGCAACTCTAACGGGACGCCCAAAATGGCAAAATGGTGCAACTGTTCTGGGACGGAGGGAGTATATATATATATATATACATATATATATATATATATATATATATATATATAGTAAACTGCTGTTTCAGTACCATCCCATATCAGTCTATCTATATGATCAGGTTAGGATTAAATTTGTATTCTTTCATGATGTCGAAGACTTTATATTCTTGTTTCTGTCATATTTGGATTTATAAATGTACATGAACATGAGCAGAATTGCGGAAAGAACTGATCTAGCTCTTCCATGTTGATTTTAGATCACTTTCATCACTAACACGAGCTAAACTCTGCTGTTTTAATTGAGTATATCATGAGGGGGAATTGGCAAATTTGGTCCACTAGTTTACCTGTTTTATGTAGTACATTAGTGTTTCCTGCCCTCATAACCATGCCATTGCCACCATTCCCTGTCGTGAAAGACAATGCATGGTTCCATACACGAACTCGGAAGGGAAGAAAATTAGGTATTGGTTACAAAATGAATGAAACACAAACCCAAGTATGATTTTGTCATCTGTCTCTTTCTCTCTTGCACAGCTATTTTAATCTAAACAAATAGACTGGAATGAGTCGATTACAGCAGGTGATTTATATATGATGAAGGTTAATAAATTTCATAGACTAAAACACCCAGTATTTCATCTCTTAGCCTTCTCTTAAAGATTACAAACAGATTTGACAGTACCAGACTACCAGTATTCGATGCATATAAACAATACTATAATATAGGATGCTAAACTCTGCATCAGGCTAGAGTGTTTGGCGTACAGCTATGACCCTTCATAGAGATGGAGGTAGGTTACCTAACGACAGTTCCCAATTGATTACCAAACATTAATGCGATGATCCAGTAGGTTATATAAGAAATAGTAGGAACAAAAAAAAGGGTACGAAATAACTAAGTTACATTAGTAACATGTGATACACGGTTGTTATAGAAAACAACGAATTGAACTTGCCTAGAAGAGAAGCCTCCCCTTGCTATGGATTGCCAGGAGTACCCTGAGACTATTCACAAAGCCTGGGAATTTTGAACAGAAAAGAGGTGTATAGTAGTAGATGGTGTCATGGTAACCTAAGAAGCACCCATACGAATAAAAATTCAAAAACGAACACGATGTTAATACGAAAAATGATAAAATTTAAAATACTAAAATACGAATACGTTCAAAATATGTTTTTTATTGAATACCAAAGCCAATTAAGTTAATACACCAATTTGATCAACCCTGTTTAGTTGAGTCTTTTTTTGGTTTCTCATGTGCTAATCAAACTGATGAGGAATACAAACATGTTATCTTCAGCTTCAGCTCCAACCTGTCATTACTTTTGTCATCACAGCGGTGACTTCTAGTAAGCCAATCAACGCTTCCAGGCAACAATTGCGAACGATGAAGGTATTCTCCAACACCCATAAAGGAAACCATCTTTACGTACTTTTATTCTTTACATCAAACCACATCAACGCCTCGCCACACTTGATCACAACTTGCTCTTTGTTCTTCAAGTAGGCTACTGGGTACGAATAACCAAAACTAAGCATATCCACTGCCAACAGCTTATTCCACTTCTCCTTTTCTTCTACGTAATCCTTTAAAATCCATAAACTCCCTTTCCAAATATCAAATCGGCCACTTTCACAAACACCGCAACTAAGAAATAAGCATCCATCCAATGCATCTAGCTTATGAGAATTAGTAGTAGTACCGCTGCTGCTGCAGCATGGCAGTTGAAGTTTCCGGTATGTCTCAGAGCTAAGATCAAGTGATATTACAACTTCCACTTGGTTTACTACAACATCTTGCTCATGGATGCGTGCAAGCCAATGCAAAGCTCCACCTGCTAAAACTGGAATATGATAAGATTGGACAATATTATTACACGAGGGAATATTATCCTTTATCCTTCGCCAACCACCTGATTTCATAGAGTAGATCATCATGAAATTATATCCCGGCCAAACTACCTTGTAGTCATCAGTTGCAAGATCATACCCCACACCTGCTAGGCTGCTATACATACATATATGCCTGAAGAGTATCATGATCCGGAGGCGGAAACTCTAGACATTCTTGGGTGAAAGGATTCCACAGCGCACAAAAAGTTTGATTACGGAAAGATTTAATCAGGAGAAAGCTATGGCAAGAAGCAAACGGGTATGGAAGAGTGACAATATTGCTGTTGATACTCTTGACATGAATTGTCCGGGTGGTGGTAATTTTAGAAGAACTGATAAGAGAGCCCAAAGGTATGGAGTAAAGTTTTTCGCCATCACTGGTTCCCACGACAAGCATGTCAACATGTTGGAGCTTGGCAAAAACAGGATCATTAGCTATAAGGGATTTCCATTCCTTGCACACGATCCTGAACCGGAGGAGATCAGGCACTGCCGGCAAACGGTTCAGTATGTTAACGACTATCTCCGATGGTATATACACCATCTTCTTGAATTCTTGATCAACACTTCTTGAATTTGGTTTTGACACGTAACAGAGAAGAAGAAGATACTCTTCTATAGTTCTATATATATGGCTAGGGTTCGGCTCTTCTTCCGGGCCGGCGCTCAATATGATGTGAGGCCCATGTTTGGGACTATAAGTTATGGGCTTAAAAAAAAAAAACTTACCAGCCCGGTTAGGGCAGATAATAGTTCTAAATATTACTACCATAACAGGGTGAGCTTTTTGTCAAATCGCAATGAATTGGTTAGATGCCCAAGTTGAAATAACCTAACGGATGGAGTGGTTATTTTCACTCATTAAGAATACAAACATATCTTATCAGAACGTTAAAAATAAATAATACATGGACATAATACCATGATGAAGGGGGTTAGAGTAAGATGATGTTTGTTTGGACTTTGAGAGAGAAGTTGGTGCCTAGGAAGTAGGAACTTATGAAAATGGTGGAAACAAAATCTATTGAAATTTCAATCTAAATTTGTTGACATAAACCTCGTAACTTCAACATACAAAGGCTCAGGATAAATTAGCTAGAATACCCTGAGAATGCAGATTATCTCTAAAGATGGGCAATAAGTTGTTTAATAATATATCAAAAATCACAACACCCAACGACTTCCCCAAACCCATGCACAACTAGCAGACACAAACCACATAAAAACCTCAGATAAAGACTGACACAACAAATAATTCAAATTCAAACACCCAGTATTTCATCTGGTGATACAATGATGAAGGTTCATAGATTTTAAAAAAATACCTAGTATTTCATCTGTTAGCATTCTCTTAAAGATTACAACCAGATTTGACACCAGTATTCGATGAACATCAATACAGGATGCTAAACTCTGCACCAGGCTATGTGTGGCATACAGCTATCCCCAGTCAATGAAAGGTAGGGGCGGATATCCCCCTTCTGGAGGAGGCCATAGAGATGGAGGTAGGTTCCCTAATGACGTTCCCAGTTGATTTCCAAACATTACTGGCATGATCCCGTAGGTTATATGAGAAATAGTAGGGGGGGAAAGGGCATGAAATAACTCAGTTTCAGCATGAACATGTGATATACGGTTGTTATAGAAAACAACGAACTTGCCTGGAAGAGAAGCTTCCCCATGCAATGGATTGCCATGAGTACCCTGAGACTGACTATTCACAAAACCTGGTAATTTAGAACAGAAAAGAGGTGTAATAGTAGTAGACGGTATCATGGTAACAATCACATAGAAAGATCAAAACAGAATTGAACTACCTTCCATTGCTGCTCGAGTATTTACGTTCTGCTTTGGATGATAATACTTGCAAGAATCTCCATACTGGCATGACCCCTACGGATTCAGAAACAGAATGTTGAAATCAAGCTTCTCAAACAATGATCAGAGACTGAATTTGAGTAAGCTAAAAGGTCCAAGAGAATCGTGCAGGAAATCAGTTAAGAGCTACTGACATTACAAAGTACTTTGTTTAACCTTTGAGGAAATGCAAATCTGTAGCTTTAAGTTTATAACCATCATATCAAACAGATTAAGAGAAATAGCCGGTGCACATACTGGCTATGAAGCGGCACTCATTCACAAAGAAAACCGGTAGTTCATTTCAAGCAGGTAAATAGCCATTTCATCACAAGAGCACAAGAACTACGAACTATAATGATCCTTCAGTATATGTTAAATTCTCTATATTATGATGAACAAGTAAACTAAGCAAGCACTAAATATATAACAAAAAATTCAAATCTGCAAAATGTAGTATCTCTTTCATCATTATCCAACCCGAAACAGAACTAACATTAGCTTTGTCTAGGAGTCTAAAACATTATGCATTCAATTCATATTGAAACCAATAAACATTACCCAGAGCACATGTAACAAAACCCAGCACAATCATCAGATCCCCAAAAGGAAAAATAAATGTTAAAATACAAAGATGTGTGATTTTACCGTACGAACAAAGTGATTGCAAACTCCTAGTTTACCGAAAGCCTGAGGATCGTGAAATTGATTCAAAGCGGCTGAAATTCGAAGAAAAAAAATTGATTAATCGATCAAGTGAGAGAATGGAATGAATTAATAAAAAATATTGTGAAATGATACCTTCGTTTCGAACGGTGTCGTACCAGAGAGCTTTGGCTCGCTGGTGGACGACGCCTTGCAGGTGGCGGCGGCGCGCGGCTGGAGTATCCGGGAATTGCTTTTCGCAGTAATCGCAGTAGTACTTCCCCGAACTCATTTCAAATTTTACAACCTAACCCACTAGTAGTGCGAAAATTCATACGGAGGGGTTTTTATAGTCAGGTTTCGTAAATTAGGGCAACAAAGCTTGCGATTGTGTTTGGCTTATAACGTGATTTTATTTATTTATTTTTACCAACATAAATCAATGTTAAAGTTAATACGTTGTTTTATAAGGGGATTAGGGGATTGATATCAACATTTGACATTTCTATGTAGGGTGTCAAATCAGGTTGTGAGAAAGTCAATCCATTGTGTCAAGAAGATTGTGCTAGGATGTAATATAATGGATTTTAGCCGTGTAGCCAAGAGTTTACTCCGGACATTAAAATAAAATGAAATGTGAATAGTAACGAATTTTGAGATGAAAAATTGAAGATTAAATAAACTCTACGAGTTAGACTATGTTCTCTTCGTCTGAACAAAATTGATCTGAACTGAATTGAATTAAATTAAATGAATTTGAGTTGAACTGAATCAAATTGAACTGAACTTATTTGTAGTATAAAATACTATTAACTAAATCTGAACTGAACTGAATTTAATGTATCTGAATTGAATTGAATTGAACTGAACTAAACTTAATGCATGTGAACTGATCTGAATTGAATTGGACTGATTTGAAGTAAACCTAAAATAATTCATTTCTCTGAGAACATAGAGCCTTACTATTTGGAACAGCTCTAAATGAGATTTAAATAAAAAGTCTATATTATTAGAGATGCACTTTGACATTGTTAAATATAAGTGCCAAATGTACAGAGTTTTGTTTAGACAAAGCTTTAGCTTTCCTGGTTCTTAATTATTTAGATTTATTTAATTAAAAATCTATTGCTTAAAAATTATTTAATCATTGTTAAACACTGCAACATTATAATGTTTTATCTAATCAAAATATTTTATTACACTCTTAGCCTTAGGCCTAAGACTAACATATAGATACCCGACTGACCAACTGATGCAATAGTGGTAAGAGGTTGTTTTTATCCGAAATAATGTATTTAATTACATAATAGATTTCAATGGATCAATAATATCATTTTGGTCCAAATCAATGGAAAAAAATATTAAAAGAAAAATACATCCAAAATGATAATTAAAATAAATAAATAAATAAAAAGCTCCATCTTGGATCGGGGCAGTAAAGCTCAACTGCTCCGATCAGTCCAAAATAGCTTCGAGTGAAGATGTACTTTACTTTTATTTATGATTTTAAATTATTATTTTTTTAACTACAAAATATTAGTTCATTTTTTGTTCAAACTTAAAACTAATGAACTAAAGAGCTTTGGCGAGAGAACTAGCATTCCCAAATGGTACTACAAATTTTTCACAAACTCACAAGTCACACTCAACTATCCAAGGCGTATTGACAGAAATTTGGACGATTCAACCTCAAACTTCCGAATCAAAAGAAAAAATTCTGAAACTTTAAAAGATATAGACCAAATAACATATTCAAAGATCTCGAGTACAACATATACATCCCATTACCCAAAGATACATGAAAAACAGGACATACATGAAAAAAATGAAATTCATAAGAGACAATACAGACCCAAACAACAATAAGTTTGAAAGATAAATAGTAAATCCACATGAAGCTGTAGTTTGAAGACCACAAAAGACAACTGAAACACAACACTAGCGTTTCCCTAGGATGTCTTTTACGATACCCAGTACAAAATAACAAACGGCAAATATGCATTAGCAAATGGACATGCGGGGGCAGGAACATTGTCGGTTTGGCAGTCCATTTGGTATTTGCCAGAATCAGAATCCAATTGAAGGGGATTGCTTTCTAGCATGCTCAGGGATCAACTTTGATATGGTCTCTACTTGGACACCCTTGAACTCTGAGAATAATAATGTAACAATGAGAGACAAAGACAGACAGCAAGTGTAGTAATGTCTGAAAAGAATTGTTACCATGAGGTTTAAAGTTGAACAGTGGAGGCAGGAAACGCCCATTCGGCAGACGCGTGTTTGGGTCACGCAGTTCATCAAAAAACGGATGGGTCAAGGCATCAATCTGCGGTGAATTTCAAACCATCAATTAAAGCAAGAAACCAAGATTTCCTAGATGTAGCAGATACACACACCCAAAAAGACATACATACAGACACAGACCTAAGCGTTGAACACAAGCAACAGAGAATTTAATCTTCTCGGTTGCTTCCCCCATCCTTCTCCACTAACAAGAAGTATAACATGACAATATTAAATACTTACAGCTGAGCAACGAAGATTGGGAGAGTACTGTAGCAGCCTTGAAACAAGATCAACAGCTTCAGGAGGCATGCGCTTATGGAATATCTGATGCAGAGCCAAGAATAATCAATAAAATAACAACTAAGCCTTCATCCAAATGACTTGGAGTAGGCTAACAAGAATAACTATTGTGGTGATATAGAAGTACAGGGTAAACAGGTTTAAAACTCTGGAAGTACCTTGTGCCATGGGTGAGCTTTAATTTGAGGAAATTTGAACTCAGTATAGTTGGGGTTCATACACTTAATCTCTTCTCGAGTTGGAGTTCCCAAAACCTGGGGGGACAAAGTGAAAAACAATTTCCTGAGGGTGTTATTTATAAACACCAGAATTCCAAAGATAACCCCAAAACAAACTATGAATCTATGATCACTCCAAACGGATAAAGAAATTTCGGCATCTAAAAACTAGCAAAAAGATTATTACGGAGCTCAGCACAGAAATGGCACCACATTAAACTAACTTGACAACAGACTTCACCATCTACAAGGTAGCTAATAGTAATATTCAAAGTTCAAATGAAATTCTACACATCCCCTTCTCCAAGTTAAAAAAGAAGAGTAATGTTCTCATTGAAAAAGAAGTTCAAATATGGTAGGAAACATGTAATAATCGCTTGCATTTTGTAGTTCTAGTTCTACTACTGTGTAGTTTCCAGGGCTCTTTTAAAGGTCTTCACAGGTTTTCGCATTTTCTATTGGACATTGCACAAGTGATACAACATGCTATCCGGCGTACTAATCCTCTATTTCACTAATGTAGAAGTCTCACCAGAATATGAAGAAAAAGAGATGAAAATGTTCAAGACAGTATCAACAAGTATATATAAGAATGTCCGAGGTCGGTGTCAAGTGTGAGTGTGCATGAGATGTATAGAGGCAAGAGATGGTATGAGAGAACCTTGATTATCTCAACAAGCTGGTCTACACCACTCTCGCCAGGAAACAGAGGCTGAAAAAACATGCAACAAAGCATACTGTGAGGATAATAAAAGAATCATACTTCGGCTAATCATAAAGAATTTCCCATATAAAAATGGAAAGGAAGCACAAGATGGGATCAAAACATAACTACCTGTCCAAGAAGTAGCTCGGCAAGCACACATCCAGCAGACCAAATGTCAATATTAGTAGTATACTCAGTTGCTCCAAAAATGAGCTCAGGTGCTCTGTAATACCTAGAGCAGATATAGGAGATATTGGGTTCCCCTTTGACCTGTAAAATAAGTTGTTCTTGAATATCAAAAGTTCCACTAGCCAATAGTAACTGAATCTCTGCAACAAATATACCACATACCAAAACTTTGGCACTTCCAAAATCACATAATTTGACTTGGTGGGTGTGTGGATTAACCTGCATCACATCATAATGTTTAGCATGAACAAAAACCTCTAGAGAACAAGAGTGAAGGAGGTCAGATAGAATGATGCAGTTCAATGAGTACACACACAAACAAAACAAATCATAGAATATGAAAAAAAATTCAGCCTTGCACAAACAAATGTATAGAAGTGTGTTATTGGATCATCTGGATTAATCTACATAAGACTATCAGAGTGACCACCATGTTAACTGGTTGCCCAAGAAATTGACGATAGGATTCATCTCAGGAAAGGGCTTAATGATCATGGAAGACGAAAGGAAGTGTTCTTATGTGTGAGTGCCACAGATGACTTAAAAGACAAAGCCTTCTGATAATCAGAGACATTGATTGATGCATGATTAAATAGAGCACCTGCACTGAAGCGCAGTTTCCAGCAAACAACTAGCAAACAGAGCAGACAATCCAAACATACATTACTTGCCATCGGCAATAGAGTATCAAGTCCAGTACATGAACCCACAACAGCTATCGGTTACCAAAAATAACATGAATAGAGTTCTATTACTCAAGGACTGGCAGAGGGTATTACACATGTTTTCGCATATAAGCATTTAAACAAGAACTGAAATGCACTATGCAATATTCAAAGTTCAAATTGATAACATACCAATAAATTTTGAGGCTTTATGTCTCTGTGACAAACTCCAATTCCACGATGTATATAAGACAATGCTCTGAAAATCTGCCAAAACAAGCATATCTATAAATATAACAATATTAACCCCAGTGCATAATCTGGATAAGATAATTGAAACATCCAGATTCTCATGCTAATCAGAAAGTGTGAGCACTCCCATGATCATCAAGATTCACCCCTAATATGGCAAAGCTCTAACCAATAGTAATCACAGAGAATTATTTGCAGTAAAAGAAATTCATGATAACCCAAAAATATTAAAATACGGTTATCATACATATCCTATTTCCAGAATAAATTATGCAGCTGAAAAGCATTAAATAATAAATAACTATAAAAACTAATAACACCAACAACAGCAGCAGCATATTTGAACCTATGAAGCTATGAAGACGGCAGTTCATGAAAAGATACCTGGTAAGTATACAGCTTCACATATATGAGCGGCATTCTCTGGTTCAGCTTATTATAATGCTTGATAACACGGTGAACAGTTTCAGGAACATACTCAAGTACCAAATTAAGATAGAGCTCATCCTTTTCAGTTGTTGAGAAGAAGCAGTGCTTTAGGGATACAACATTTGGATGGTCAAGAAGGCGCATCGTCTGTAACTCTCGGTTTTTATACCTCCTGTCCTGGAGAACCTTTTTTATGGCAACTGTTTCCCCGGTTTCTAAGCATTTTGCCTGGGTTAATAAAACAAGGAAGTAATGTAATGACATTACAAGTATCCACCATAAAACAATAAGTAGTAACCCGCAGATCTAACCTGGAAGACGACACCAAATGATCCTTGCCCAACAATACGCTCAGCCATGTAGCTAATTGTCTGGTAATAATTAGAAAAATAGAGTATGAAAGAAGAAAATTGATAAACGGAATCTAAACATACAAGGAGAATTAAGAGCCAGTTATAGCCATGCACACAACGACTTTAAGTTACCCTGCACCTACACCTATACAAGTCTACCATACCAAGTGCCAATTACAATATCATCAGATATTTCGCCTTACCAATTTCATCATAAGTCGAGGAAAAAAAAAACAGACATGAAACATCAATTTTCCTTGAAATAGAGGCCTTAAAGTTTAACCCGTGGTATCTTGATAATCATAGCAATAGATCCCCTCCATTTGAAGAATCAAAGCAGCAACCATTTCATTCCATATTTCAAGCAGGGAATTCAACAGATTTTCCAACTAATCCAAAAAATAATTAGAAAAGAATGAAAATCTCTCACATGCACCCAGATCATCATCTCCTTTCCCTTTGGATTTGTAACTTTCCTCCTTTTTGGGTGTGAGGGCGTGCTTAACTGTTTTTGGTGCCAGAGCAGGCCTGTGGGCTTAGTTGGTAGTAGTTTGTAAAAGCAGCCTTTTAGGCAGGCAGCATAAACCAATCTCCTAGGCAATGGCTTTTAATATCATTTATTGTATTTTCAGCTACATGATAGTTAATAATTTTCACTTTCACAGACTTTTAAACTGAAGAGTATAGATATACTATACATATACGACACCTCTACAAGTTAATAGCACCAAAATATACCAAAATTTCATGATAAGGAGCTACGGATAGAAGTGAACAAGTTCCACATATAATGTGCTTGTCTGATGTGACAAGCTGTTTTTTTCATTAGATTAAAAGTTTTGAAACTATTGATTTTCCCAGCAACCTGCCATTGCCTAGGCCTCGATATCTCAGGAAGGCCTCGCTTAGGCAATCTAACAACATCGGTTGCTTTATAATAGCACAGAATCTAACAAGTGTATTAGATGAAGAAAGTACCAAAACATGAACACAGAAAAAAGACAATACCTGCTTTGGCTGGCCATTTCGACCCCCAATAGTTGTCACTATTATGTGGCCTGTCTCAGTCCCATTTCCATCGACAATTGCTGCTTCCATTTCCTGCAAAACAAACGGCATCCTCATCAAATAAGACAGATTCACCGTCAAGGTGAAAACACTATTGATACAATATTTCATCCGAAACAGCACGAATTCGACCCAAATTACCTTGTCATCCCGGATCTTCATGTCACTCAACTCCTGAGGCAATCTATCTGCCCCTACCACATGGCTCTGGGATTCCCTTAAGCCAGAAGGTGCCATACCTGTGAAAGCCATTTGCTAAAAACTAGCTGCTTTTTTCACCTAAAAGGTCATTCACCTGTAGAGAAAATTTTAAAATCAAATAATCAGATATGAGATGATTATTAAAGTACCTTTTCCTCTCAACAATTAAAAGGAGCGCACCGATGCTATACATAAAGTAATTTTGGTAGTCTACCAGGATAACTTGCCTATGAGGTCAGATTTTTAATAATAAAACCTGATGCAAGACTGTCAAATTCATCAAGGATTAAAGAAATGCTAAATTAGCATCATGTCACTTACTATGATTCCATCAAGAGATTCAACATACATTCGAAATAATGGATGACTATAAACACAATTGAATTTCAAAAAAAAAAAAAAAAGAATATATCTTTTGTTTCTTCTAATTCAAGACATGTGAAAGTAAGGTAAGACATCACAAAAATGAACGACATGAACCATATAGCTATACAGATTGACATATCACAAAAATGAATAACATGAACCATACAGCTATACAGATCGAGTAGAAAAATAAGCCCAAAGATCTTGATGGAAAATGAAACATTTTGTTTACCTTAGACAGAATTCTAAGGATATAGAACAAAAACATACAATCTGTCAATAGAAACCTGGTATTTATATACACCACCACTAAAGAAATAAAGATTAATTTTTAAATTGCAAGAATTTAGACCAGAAAGTCAACAAAAAATTTATAAATTCATAAATGCATATCGACGTTATTCGGGCCAAATACATAAAAACAAAATATTTAAAGGTGTAATAAAGTAAAATTTAACAAGTAACGTCAAAGTACCTAGTGGAGATCTAAAACACCACGTAACCAAAAGGTCAAGATTTCAATTCCTCGTAATGGGTGATTCGTGTTTCTATCTATAGAGACTATAAAAGTGTTACAAATTCAAGTTAGCATTTTATTAGTTGTCAAATCATATTATTTTAAAATTGTAGTAACATGTTAAAAGAATTTTAAAAAAAAAATAAATAAATAAAAAGGTAGTATAATCTAATCACTGATTTTTGTGAAAGGAGGATATATTATCTTCATAACACTGTCTGCCTATGGAAAGAAATATTGATACCATCTTTATAGCCTCCTTTTACAAAGTTCCGGTGGCGGTGGGTATATGGTACATGCAGTAAGGCAGTCCAAAGTTAAAACATAAATATACACAAGTTGGCCCCGTGCCACTTTTAGTTCAACATGATTAAACATAGAAAAGTCACCATTGTCAGAAATAATATCTCTTGTGAGTGCAAAAGTGCAGTGAGTCACTCACAACCAGTGAAAAGAAGAAAAAATTTCATATGGTCCCATAAGGTTAAAAAGAAAGAGTATGCCATTTTTGGCTGAAGAAGCTCAAAAGTTATATTTGGTCCAGCTAATTTCTTCTCAACTCACAAGAACCGATATGTGCTAACTGTAATATACATGTTCCAGTGAAGCCTCTGTGATGCTAAAAAGTTGAATGATCGCTTTCATACATGAGATAGCAACAAAACATAGAGCCTAAACACTAGTAAGAAAGATGATTACAGAGATTATTAAAGCTCCAAATTCAACGCTTCTGCTATGACTAGTTCTTTAAAATTTCTTTTTCCTGTCACATGTATCATGCATGAATTTCAATAAGAACTGGCAGAGGCAGGCTCGTGTGTAAAAACATTAAGGCAGCTTCACGGAGCTGGTTTATATCTGTTTTCAAACATGTGGATTTGGACTAGATAGGTGCAGCAGGAATTAGCATATGATGATCCACAATGAGATCAAAAGAAATAAAGCCTCTGAAAAGGCAGTCCAATATATATTCGCTTTCAAGCTTAATGAATAATATATTAAGTTGATGATTTCGTGACTCTGCTCAATCCTGCCTCCAATAAACTTTGTCGCCACTGCCAGTTTGTATCAATTTTGCAAATATTAATGGTGAGGGCGATTGAAACACGTAAATCAGTTGTGCCAAAACAAAATTCTAGCCACGCGATGCAGAAAAGAAAATTTTGAAAGAATCAGCGTTGAGGTATGTTGCAGTGACAAAGAACACTAATGCATTCCATAACTTATATGGTTATAGAAGTTATCAATAACAGAAACAGAATCATGGCACCAAAAGAAATAGAAACCAAGTAGGAGAGGGTCCTCAGAGAATAGGAACTAAATTCTTTAACAAACACTTGTACAAACTTTTGTCTATATTATGGTACTAGTAGGAACCAATAATAGAAACAGATTGGTACACGAAAATTAAAAACCAATTGGTAGAGGATAATCAAAGAACAAAAACTAAAAATATTTACAAGCACTGGTATAAATTTTAGTATGATCGAGATTTCTACTCATATAGATTCTATAAATGATTCTAAAAGATCAGCCAACTTAAGGCTACATCTCAGCACGAAAGATCGACTTCTTAAAATGGGGAGGGGGGGAGACAAAAAAAAAGGAGAGAGAGAGACTCAAAACTGCTCTAGGGAATACAAAATGCAAATTCCAAGTGCACCATGAAGCCCCATACGTAATGCTGCTTGTCCTTTTACATTCTTGGAATGCCAACATATTAACTTCTCCACCATCTAGATCAGGTAACTTTCAAGTCATTATGAATTACAACCTCCCTCAACCTCTTTCATATAACTTAGATTAGCAAATCCTTGGTCTCTAATAGTAGATTACAGATCCCTCTGGAAATTTAAATTGTATAATAGTATCTTTTAACCAGCATTATCCTTTTTTCCTATTATTTACAAGTATTTCATAGCTTCGATAACTAAGAAACGGAATGTTCCGTAGTACATAGCTCAAGAATTTTTGTGTGTCTATCTCTGTGAAGACCATGCCTCTATGCTACCATATAAGTTTCTTCACTTACAAATTCACTTCATTATTATATGAAATCGACGATTGAGCTGCTTATACCATAAAAATAACCATTCAAAAGAGAATTCAAAAGACACACAGGCACATATACATATCTACAGCCTGAAAACAGACATTTGAACTTTTCCACATTTACCGACCACGGCACATATTACAGCAGACTAATGGAACCGGCGAAAATAAAACAAAACATAACACAGAGAGATCTAGCAATTATGGCAACCAAAAAATAAATAAAACAGGAAAAGGTAAACATATCAAATAAAAATACAGCACGAGAATAACAATTCACGGAAAAAAAAATCAATAGGATCAAGGAAATCACGTCAATCAAGAGGCGTAACATACTGATAACAACAATCATGAATCTGTAGAAGAAACAAAAACACAGCGGCGAAACGAGATCAATTGATCACAACAACCTGTAATGCATATATTTCACAACACATTTTACAGAAATGAGCTGAAATGGAGGCGAAAAACGTACCGATGATCATCGGTGAGTGACGGAGAGGGTTAATTTGGTGCCCAGATTATATTATGACACCATTAACCTTGTAAAAATGTAGAGAGAGAAACAGAGAGAATAATAAGCAGAAGAGAGAGAGAGAGGGGGTGGTGGTGGAGAGAGAGAAAGTGTAAGTGCGTCGATAATTTAGTAATAATTCTTTTTTATCGTTATTTGTTTTTTATTATTTTTTTTTTCATATAAAATGTAAATAGAAAATGCATGTTGGAGTCTTGGAGAAATGTAAGGTATGTGACAGTGCAATGATGGGGGTGCGTGATAGTCAAACCGCTATTCTCATTATTGAAACTTTTTTCAATTGTTTCAAAAAAAACAAACAAACTTTTTTCAATTTTATTTTGCTCTTGGTATTCGATAATTAACTTATTTCTATGAAGATCATTTTGATTTATTTCTTCAAAAGATGAATTAGTGAATTTTGGTAATGATACATGTTGAGTTATAAGTGTAAACTCTTATTTTAGTTCAATCTTTCCATCATCATTAGCTACATTAGTGGGTGACTAGCTATCCAATTACTACGGTATATATTTATATTTGGAAAAGAGATCATTGGATCAAAAGACTAATTAAAGTTGGTGTAATTAAATCATGATGATGAGGGATTTTTCGGTTTATGAAATGCTAGATTTAGTCTATTACACCACCAAGACACATACATGTGGGTCCCACATGTGTGGGGTCCACTATCATGTGTATTGGTGGTGTGATAGACTAGTCTAGCATGAAATAAAGGGGATTTTTTCCCTCAAAGCAAGTTTCTTAGGATTTTATGTAGTTCAAGGTCATTGGATTTAAGAATCTAGTGTGGTTGGTTATGTTTATGGCATATGTTATTTACGATAGTGATAGTAAGTTAATAAACTAATTAGTTACCTTATTTTTTTAATAATAAGTAATATAGACTAGTTATCCAAATTAGTCACCTTATTAGTATCCACCACATAAATTTATTATAGTCAAATAATCAAATGAATGAGGTGAAATCACTTTATAAGATGACTGATACGTTCACGCCAATAAACACACCCATGGAGTCGACTATTTGGCAAAACGAACTAATACGTTGATTGGGAGTAGTTGATAAAAGGACCAAAAGCTGATAAATTGACTGATAACTGATCAGTCACGTTATTTTTTGAAAAGTTACATCAAGAAGATTCAAATTATATGTTTATTGATATTAATCAAATATACTTATTATAGTTAAACCGTCTTATTATGGTCAATGTGGAATCACCCTGTAAAATGATTGAAAAGGCTTGTGCCAAACACACCCGTAGAGTAGTTTTTCAAATGATTCACTTTACTGACATACCGAACATGGAAAACCCTCGACCACTAGATAAATCCCACGAGCTCACTAATATCACCGCTTAGGGTGACATTATTTCAAATTCTCCTCCTATTGAATTCAAAACTGTGACCAAGAGTAAGATATTCATATCTTTAACCAACCGAGTCAACCCCTTGCAGGCCTTTGCTTCAAGTTTTGAATTCTTAAATTAGAATAGAATGATCAGATCATCATGACTACTTTAATTTTATTTATTCATTAAGTAGAACTAAAATGTGTTTATTCACATATGCAACTATTTCTCTTTAATATATGTCATTTAATTTGAAAGTTAAATGATCTCCACATATTCTTGTGGGTACCTTTTCTTTCTAAATGGTACAAAAAATAGTAATTTCATGATCGTTAGATATGAAATGGGGTAAAAATAAACATTAAACAACTATAAATGACAAAAAAAATTGTTGTACATATGTTGTATGAAGGAAATATCACAACAATATTTTGATGGTGACTATGGATTATATTCCAAGTAAGCTAAGTTGTCGTGCCTAATTAATTATTAATAAATAATAAGGCCATTATCAAATACTAGTAGCATCTTTTTTTCCTAGTCAATCTTCCCAGTTCCCATATAACTAGCTAAGTGGACTGGTGTTGTTGGTCTTTAATAATATGTGCTGTTTCTGTGTGTTTTGTTGCTGAGAGCCTTAGACTGCAATTGGCAATACATCAGCATCCAAAATTTCAAAAAAGTCTTTATAGATGGTCCAATTTTGAAATTTACGTGCCAAATGCAACTCCTCTTTATGGCCTTTGGAATATACGGAGATATTCTCTCATGGGATCCGGCTAATTCAAATATTCTTTTGAATTTTTTTTTAGTTTCAATTTCGTACGTTGAGTGAGGACTTGGCACAATGTATGCGCCTAGCAATTTGGGATTGATCCATTGACTTCGACCTTATGGGATTCTGATCTGGATCAAATCCATTCTTTTTTTTCATAGGGTACGATTCGATCCAGACCAAGTCCAGATCCGAATGCACCGGGCACCAAAAATCCATACAATTTTATAATTTTCATTTTTTTTCCAGGATCGAATCCGGGTTTGATCCAGTACTAAATGAAATTGATCCAGTCCGGTTGTGGATCAATTTGGATCAATTTCCAGGCCTAATTATCCAACTCTGTCTAATGCTACTGTAAAAGTAAATGGAGATGTAACAAAAGAAAGTGCGAATTGAAATTTTTCATTCCATTGAACAAGTATATATCACACACATTGTTTTTATTTCCGTCTAAAGATCTCACTGGTAGCTAGCTCTCAGTTGGAAACATTTATCCATCAAAAACTGTTCGAGTCAATATACTCCGGGAAGGTGCAATTGCCTTTAGCTGCACATAGATATAGATATATGGTATATTCATTAGTCACAGATAAAATAACAGATCGCGGCTTAATTAATACTGCATGTCTTTAGAGTATAATCGTTCAAGTTAAGTTTTCAGTATACTTACATGGGTTTTTATGGCGTAGAGTGCCATAATTCGCCAAGCAAGTGTTTTTCGAAGCTGAAATGGCGCTCAATATATAACTAACTCGCATTCTGACATTTCCCCCTAAGTAACATATATTGCCAGACCTTATGGGATCGCAGCTAATTTGGTATTCATTCGTCCCCCTGGGGCTGGGATTGCAGAAATTCTGTATAAACCTTGAAAGTTGACGCTCTGTCAGAGAGTCCTTTGCCACACACCAAGTCCGCGAACCAGTGTTACTGAGTTTCTACAATGGTTTCAAAACGCGTTTGAAGTTAGTAGTTTAAACATTGCTAATATTCTTATACTACAGTATTATACAAAAAACATGTAAATGCAGAAATGAAGAATTTTTGTGTGAAATTAATTAACTGGTTTGTGATGATGACGTCGAGGTGGACTTCTGTGGAGATGGTATTGATGTTGAGGTGGAGTTCCGTGGTGAAGATATCCTGGGCTGCCATGTGGTTTAAAGAAGGGACGTCTAGGCCTAGGCCATCCAGTGGTGATGGTAAAGATGGTAGAGTATAGGAACAAGAAGAGAAAACACAGGCTTAGAATGTTCAACCTTGCCATTGTTTCTTACAGCTTGTGATACTGTTATATCTTGAAACTTGAAAGAAGAATTGTGAAGCTTGCTTAGATCAGTCTACAACTACATATTTATTTATAGTGCTGGAATACAATTAACTAATTAAGTATACATGTTCATCATCATTAATCAAAGTTGCTTTGTTCTTTCTCCAAATACATGGAGTGGAAAAATGAATTTATTTTGTTTTACCAGCTCTGGGAATTAGGGAAGTTGGACTTTAGAAAATTGCAACCTGTTATACTTATTAGATAAGAATCTTATATGCAGCAATTTAATTTTTCCAAAGCCAAAAATAGAAAGAAAAAAAATCACCACTTTTTAAAATCTATTCACTTTATACGAGTCTAGAGGTGTGTTATTGCAGGCCGAGGTTTATCGAGTATTCGGCTCGTTAACGCTTGAGTTTGATTTGTTCCAACCCAAATTTATACTCGTTTTATTAACGAGTCAAGTGTGCTCGACTCGATAAATACTCAACAGGCTCATTAGGTTTGTCGTATACTTTCATATTCTTCATACTATAATTTACATTTTCAAGCCCATCAGTTAAATCTTGATTTGTTTATATTTGCCTTTTAATTTGTTAGACTTTGATAACTTATCTTTTGGGATCGATGTTGAATTATTGATTTATAAGGGTTCATTTTTTTAGTACCCTACTAGCGTCTCTAATATCGTTTTAGACCCTACTTATTGAACAATTACATTTTGATCCACGAATTTGACAAACTCGCGCATTAAGCACTGTTTCAATTCCATTTTTTTTTTTTGGAACTGTACGAGATCTTCCCATTAAGACTTCAAAAACAATATAAGTACAAAAAGGCCGACATAAAGTGTCCAGGCCACCCAAGTTCCGCAAACTAAAACATCAAAACAATTATCCAAAGATTAGTTCATAAACCGGATCCTTCAATTTAGGATAGAGGTTGCTGCGCTTGATGATTGTTTGAATGGCAGTTGTGCTAATCTGCGTTGCGTCGATCGTTTTTCCTTGGAATATAGACGCATTTCTCGCACTCCAAATGTCGTAGATAACCTCAGCAACGAGCCCTTTAAGCAGTTGCGATTTCCAGCCTTTACTTCTTACTTTCCGCACTAAACCTGCCAGGCCACTGTCCCAGCTATCACACCTGATGTCCGAACGACACCAGCCAGCAGTAGAGCGCAGAATGGAGCGTGTTTCTGTGAAGTCGAAGAATAGGTGCTCCACCGATTCCGGCTGGCCACAGAAACAACATTTTCCGTCGGTATCAACACCAAAAAATTGCAGGCGATCTTTGGTTGCTAATCGCTTGTGTAGGCAGAGCCAGAGAACAAAGACGGATCTCAGCCGGGCCATGTTTTTTAGCACAAACTCTCTCCATGGGGTTTTTTCCCTCAAGCCTCGTAGCCCCGCATAAATTCGTTGGACCTCAAATCTGCCACGTGCTATGCAATCATTCCATTCATTCAAGCCATATACCGGAGTTTATATACATCTGATTGTCCAGGAACCATTCACCAGGGGCAGGTAAAGGTTCATTGGAGTGTCTTTCAAATAGTAACTATGCACCCACCGGATCCAAAGCTTGTCCGTTTTGTTTTGAATGTTCCATAAGAGTTTGGCCATCAGAGATTGATTCCATTCTGTTAAGGATCGGAGATTTAGTCCACCACGTACAGCTTCACGGACAACACACTGTATCCCAGGCCACGGGGGACTTTCGGGATTGATTTTCGCACCCACTCCACAGGTATGTTCGGCATATGCTTTCAATATGCTGCAAAACCTGTTTAGGGAGGGGAAAAACTTGTAACCAGTAATTAGTTACGGAGAATAGGACACTTTCTATGAGTTGGCGCCGCCCAGCATAGCTGAGCAATTTGGATGTCCAGTGTCGAATTCGCTGTGTGATTTTATCAACAAGTGGCTGACACATATTTACCGTGAGCTTACTTGAGGACAGTGGCACGCCAAGGTACTTCACTGGTAAGGCACCGCGTGCGAAGCCAGTGTGCTGCAAGATGTGTTCCATATCATTATGATGAACTCCTCCAAAGAAGACTTTGCACTTCCCTAAATTTGCAACTAAACCAGTAGCTCGAGAGAATTTCTGGAATTGTTGCATGAGAAGCTGAACAGATACTATATATCCCCCCGTACAAACAACATGAGGTCATCTGCTAAGCATAGATTAGTAATCTTCAAACGTTCACATTTAGGGTGAAAGTTAAAATTAGGAACATGTTGGAGTTGTTGTAAGCATCGATGGAGGTACTCCATAATCAGCACAAAGAGGAGGGGCGAGATGTGATCGCCTTGTCTAAGGCCACGGTTCACTTTCAATATTTTTGAGGGTACCCCGTTGATAGCATATTGGTAGGAAACAGATTTGACACATATCATTACCCACTGAATAAAGGGTAACGAGAAGCCTGATTCCCTCATAATGCATTCTAGTGCACTCCACTCCCCACTAATCCCCAAGACCAGTTGCATATCCATCAGGATCATACAGTGTGGTGAGATGCCTCGTCTATTATATCCTTTCACTAGCTCTTGTGCCATCAAGATATTGTCTTGAATGTTCTTCCCTGGAATAAATGTCGATTGGCTATCATTCACAATAACATTAATCACCTTCCCGAGTCTGTTAGTAAGAACTTTGGAGATTATTTTATATATAGTGGTACATCAAGAGATGGGGCGGAATTCCTTCATAGTTTTGGCGTCTGATGTTTTAGGAATAAGAGTTACGAGCGTGCAATTCCAAGCTGGATACAATATCCCATGATGAAAGAATTCATGTATTGCTGCTAGTATATCGGGCTTCACTATATGCCATGCCGCCTTGAAAATTTTTGCATTAAACCCGTCTATGCCAGGGGCTTTTGTATCGCCGATATCCTGGAGAGCCGCATAGACCTCCTTTTCAGTAACCTCAGCAATCAAAGCCTCCCTATCGAGTCGTGATAGTTGAGGGCCCTCACGCAGAATAGTGATATCTACTGCTTTCGTTCTTGGGGCAGCTCGACCAACTAAGTTGCCATAGAAGTCGAGGATTTCTGCCTCTAGCTCCGCAAACGAATGGAGAGTCTATCCTGAACTCGTTCCTAAACGGGCCATGCCGACGGACTTGTTCTTTTCCCGGACAGAAGCATGGAAGTATGCGGTATTACCATCTCCCAGTTGGAGCCAGTCGATTTTTGCTTTTTGTTGCATAACCGATTCTTCCAGAGTTAACCATCGGTCCAAATCACGGCTCTCTTCTTTCATTCTAGCAATCAAGTCGGCATTAAATTAAATTTATCATGTTGCAGTTCGACTTGTGTCTGTTCCAATGTGGCCCGGGCTGTTGCTATCTTTTGCGTGAAGCTAGTAACGTGTTTGGTCATACCGCGCAGGACAGGTTGCAGCCGTTTAAGCTTTAGCCAGACTTGGTTGCCGTGACCCTGGGCACTGTATATTCCAGCCGTGTTGTACCACATACCTGAAGTCGGGGAGTCCAGCAATGCAGTTTAGAAACTGGAAAGGTTTACTGACTGTCGGGCTATTGATCATGCGTGATAGGTGCAGCGGGGAGTGGTCGGACCAGGGGCGGCTCTGGGTTTTGGAGGCCCCGTTCCACCCCCTAATATTGGACCCAAACAATCGTATGACAAGGGATTTAAAAAAAATCAAAAAAAATAAAATAAAATAATAATAATGATTCACTAAAAGTATAGATCCAAAGACATAAGGTAATGAGAAGATACTTTAACCCAGACTTCTCCCACTGGGACATCATAACTCAATGAACTTTAGTCATAAACACAAGTATATGACCACTAGATAAAATAAATTGAGGCCCCAAATTTTACGAGGCCCTGTGCGGTCGGGTTGACTGCACAGAGACTGAGCCGCCCCTGGGTCTGACAGTCCCGGTGGTAAAATTTGCAAGCTAGCATTAATATTTTGTTGAAACCAATCCACATTGGCAATGTCGTGGTCGATTCTGGAGTACACATGACTATTAGTCCACCTAAATCTTCTACCTTGAGTATCGACACTAAACAAACCAACATTATTCAATTTCATATTGTCTTAGAGCCAAACAAGCTTTAACCTAAAAAACAAAATCTGAAAAGGTAAATTAAAACTCTAATCGGAGCAGTGACTATTCTGATCGGAGAGTCACTTCTATGGTCGGACCTAATGACAGTGGCGGAGCAGTTGCTCCGGCACTGTTAAAGCTAAAGGCGGAGCAGCAAATCTCAGCCAAAATGAAGCCCTCCGATACCGGAGCTTTAGGGAAGAAAAAGAAAAAGATATTAAAAAAACAAAACTCTATAAAGTTTTTAAAAAAAAATTAAAAAAATAACATGGTTAAGACCTTGTTTGGTTTGTCATTTTAGAGGCAATGACATTTATATAATTAATTCTCAGTCAACCCAAAAAGTACGTAGTAGGGTACTAAAGTGGTAAAATCAGTGATTTATAATTTGTTATCAAGATTTTCCTTAATTAATTTTAACATCTTATTGCATATTTTTACATTTTTTTAAAAATAATTTATCACGAGCTCGGCTCAACTCGAGTTCGTTCGGGCCAAAATGAGCCAAGCTTGAGTATAAATATTTATGGCTCAATCTTTATATATTTTTTGCTTATTTTCTTAACTATAGCCGAGCCTAAACTCAGTTTGAATGTTATTCGAGATCAAGTCGAGCTCAACATTACTCGACTTTACTTGTATAACATCACTATATATTGCACTTTTGTAATTTCATATTTTTCAGGGATCAGATCCAATTTGGTCCAATTCAAATTTGATTCGACCCAAAATGAAATATATTCGCAATGCAGGATCCAATTCAGTTGTGGATCAATCCAGATCAACTTCCAAGCCTAATTATCCAGCTCTATCTTTTAATGCTATTGTAAAAAGTAAATGGAGATGTAACAAAAAGAAAGTACAAATTGAAGTTTATGTCATTTCATTGAAGAACACAACAATGTTTTTATTTCCGGCCGTCTAAAGATCTCACTGGTAGCTTAGCTCTCAGTTGGAACTTGGAATTAAACATTTATCCATCAATAATTATTGTTCAAATCGATATACTCCGGGAAGGTGCAATTGCCTTCAGCTGCACATAAATAAATATAGATAGTAAATTCATTAGTCACAGATAAAATAAAAGATCGGTTATGCATGGAGCTTAGTACTGGTCTACTGGATGTCTTTAGAGTAAGTATGTATAATCGTTCGAGTTTTCAGCATATACTTACATGGGTTTATATGGTGAAAAGTGCCCTTATATGGTGAAAAGTGCCATATATAAAGCGCCAGGCAAGTGTTTTTCGAAGCTAAAATGGCGCTCAATATATAGCTGGCTTGCTTTCTGACATTTCCTTCAAAGTAACAGGGATTGCCATACCTTATGGGCCTGCAGCTAATTGTTTCTTACAGTTTGTGATACTATTATACTATCTTGAAAGAAGAATTGATTGGGTTGTGAAGCTTGCTTAGATCAGTCTACAATTCTACATATTTATAGTGCTGGAATACAATTAACTAATCAAGTATACATGCTATCAGTAATCAAAGTTGCTTTGTTCTTTCACCAAATAACATACATGTAGTGGAAAAATGAATTTATTTTGTTTTACCAGCTCTGAGAATTAGGGAAGTTGGACTTCAGAAAGTTGCAACCTTTGATACTTAATTAGCTAAGAATCATACCTGCAGCAATTTGCTTTTGCAAAAAAAATAATAAATAAATAAATAAAAATAAAATAATACTAATAATAATAAATCTTTGACCATTTTTCAAATCTTGAATGTTAAGTCTCAAGCTTTTGTTCGACCCCAATTTATGTATTATTAACGAGCCGAGTATGCTCGACTCGGTAAATACAAGAGCGGCTCATTGGGCTCGTCACACTTCCATATCGATCATACTATATATATATACATAGCTTACATTTTCAAGTCCATCAGTCAAATCTTGAACTGTTTAAATTTGTGTTTTGTTAGACTTGATAAGTTTATCATTTGGAATGTTGATTTATAATTGTACGTAATCTTAAATTCCTTAATTTAGCATTTTATTTTATATTTTCACATGTTGTTTTTAAAACAATTTATCACGAGCTCGGCTCAACTCGAGTTCGTTCAAGCAAAAACGAGTCAAATTAGAGCATAATATTTATGGCTCAATCTTTATTTTTTATCATTTTCTTAACTAGCCGAGTCTAAATCCATTCTAAATGTTCTTCGAAATCGAGTCGAGCTCAATGATGCAGAATAGCTAGCCCATCTAGATATACTACTTCATTACAAACCACTATCAATTGTAGTTATTTTCTTATTGGAGCAAACCAATCACTACATTAAGAAATCCCCAATGGCTATTATGAACTTCATTTCTCATCCCAGATCGTCACACCATGCGTATGTGTATGTATATAGAGGTAAAAGAAAAGGAAAAGAAAAAAATTGTTGGCTTCAAAATTGGTTGGAGCCAATTCTGGAATGGCAGGCGTTCCCAATTCTATACCTAGAATCTGAAACGACAGGACAATTCCATTAATCCATTTTGGTTTGTTTTCTCTATCTTCGTTCATAAACCGTGCATGGAAGTTTTCAGCTCTTTTTTGGTATACAATTTGATCTCAATACAATCTGAACCGATTCGTTCATTTTCGATTTGGCGTGCATTTTGAATTAGTGGTTGTAATTTCTGATTTGTTGCTTACATTCAGCGTGATTGATTCTAGTTAATTGATGTTGAAATTTGAAAATATGTACAATTAAACTCTGTTGTTTTATGGTTTATGATTTTTCATATTTTGTGTTCAGAATGGAAGAACACAGAATGGAGGATGACGAGGAACGGCCGCGAGTTGATAGGTTTGGATTCCTAAAGCAAGAAGCTGTTCTCGATGAACTATCCAGGGCCAGATTGGCCTGGGAGTATGAGAGGTAATGAGATTATAATGTTGCAGGCACATTTTTTGTTTTCTCTCCAAGTTGTCGATTTTGTAGGCACGAAGTTGTCTACTATGCTTTTAGAGATTGAGAGTTTGAATGATACTGATTGATATGGATTAGGTATGTGATGCATGATAGATATGCCAATCTCCAAAAGTAGGTAGCAGGACTAACTAAATAGCTAGCTGATTTTTCCTGATGAGCTGAACTAAAATAAGAAGCATGTTAATGACGATATCGAATGTTGCTTCCCAGAGTTGCTCACTTGCTTATGAGAATCAAGTAATTCACTTTATTTTCTTGTCATTTTTTCATTTGTTTTGAATATCGATTGCTTATTGATTCAGAATTTCCGATTAGTTTCAATTTCTTTTTTAAACGTCAGTTGCTCCTTGTTCATCTCGTGTAACACACTAATGCTATGGATGTTCATGTAGGGAGGAAAAAAGAATTAGAAAATGGAGAAAAATGATTGGGGTTGGTGGAAGTGATTGGAAGAGTTTTGCTCGAAGAAAACCTCATGTTATTAAAAGGAGAATAAGGAAAGGAATTCCAAATTGTCTAAGGGGACTTGTCTGGCAATTACTTTCTGGCAGTCGGGACCTCCTGCTCTTGAATCCAGGCGTCTATCAGGTAAAACAGATAAGATAATGTTGCACGTCTTTGTTCCTTTTTTTATATTCTTGTCTTAATGAGCATATTTTTATTTTGCTACAGCAACTCCTCATATGTGAAACAACCCCTTCTGAGCTAGAGATTATTCGAGATATTTCTCGAACATTTCCATCTCATGTTTTCTTCCAGCACAGACATGGTCCTGGTCAAAGATCACTTTATAACGTTCTGAAAGCATACTCCGTATTTGACAGAGGTGTTGGATATGTGCAGGTTTATAATCTCATCGAGTTCAATCATTTAGGAGTTACTTATTTCTGAACCTTATGTTTGTACTGATACAGCGTTTATTGCAGGGAATGGGGTTTATAGCAGGCCTTTTGCTCCTCTATATGAGTGAAGAAGATGCATTTTGGTTATTAGTAGCACTACTGAAGGGAGCGATTCATTCACCGATGGAAGGACTATACCTGGTATAGTGTGATTTTAATTCTTTGAGCATTTACATTAGTAGAGTGTCTGATCACATCAGTTATATATTCATGGTTTTGATTTCTAAATTCTTGTTTTATGTCTGATGACATGACCATATGTGCTACTAGCCTACTAGGCAATAGCTTGTGTGATATGCAGACTTTTGAAGTTGGTCGACAGATAATATGAATAATAGCTTCTGAGATTTATACTTAACGGCTATCATACATTTCAAGATAATCATGAAGACAAACGAATTAGGGGCCCTGTTAAGCTATTATGTCCATCCCAACTTGATTTTCTTCAGAAATGAATTAGTGCATGACTCATGAGACATTGCCGTGGGATGAATAGCCCTGCATCTGAATTTGTAAATATTCTAAGAAATGCACGACCATCCTGCTCGCCCTAAAATTTGTTGAATCATAAGGTACTACTATTTCGTAATTTTCTTGAATCTCAGCAACTTCTTTGCCCTAAAATTGGTCTTGCCTTGTATTGTGTATATTGTAAGCCATATTTTGGACCTTAACTTAATCATCATCATTCATTTTAACTGCACTACAAAAACTCATGATCTTTTTTTTGGGGTTTAGGCCGGATTACCTCTTGTACAGCAATATCTATTTCAGTTGGACCATTTAGTGAAAGAGCAGTTACCAAAGTTGGGAGAGCATTTTGACCAAGAGATGATAAATCCCAGCATGTATGCAAGCCAGTGGTTCATAACTGTCTTCTCATACACTTTCCCTTTCCATTTGTCAGTTAGGATTTGGGACGTATTTCTTTTTGAGGTTAGTAGCCATCCTTCTCTCTACATGGTTAAATATTAACTTGGCATACAGTTATCAGTATATAAGCTTCCAATTTGTAAATCGGAATCTTTTCGCAGGGTATAAAAGTTGTCTTCAGAGTAGGTGTTGCTCTGCTGAAATATTGCCACGATGATCTGGTGACTTCAAACTTCCATATCCGAATCCAGTAGTATCTTATTTTGATATATTTTCCTGAAAATGCCATGGACCCTGATATGCTGATGCATATGTTTAATGTTGCTCTCAGGTACAGTTGCCTTTCGAAAGTCTCATATATGCATTACGTAATTTCCCTGAGGATGCCACAAACCCTGACATATTACTACCACAGGCTTACTCCATTAAGGTCAGTCCTTTCCCATCATCAATTAATTGCATGTTAACATATTAAGCTACATTTACAAGAGATCTTGAGAGTGATCCAACTGAATTTCCTTTTTTTTATTGCAAAATTTGTTGCTGAGCAATTCAATTTACTATTGATTTTGGACCTATATGACGAGAAAATTCTGAAATTATGGGTGTTGCAGAGCAATTCAATTTATTGATTTTGGATGTATATGACGAGAAAAGACTGAAATTATGGGTATGTGTAAGAAAACGCCAATAAATGCCGATAGTGAAGATACATACACTATGATCATACATGGACGTTTGATGTCAACTTATGTAGTAAACACTCATATTTCTTGCAATTAAGGAGAAACAACTAGCTGATGCAAAACAACTTCTGTTTGGTGTAAACAGTATTCCAACAATGAATAAACCAGATATACTTCAAATTATTGAATCACCCTCCTAGCTTTAGAAATTATGGCAGCCTTTTATTTATCTAAGTTTCCAAGTTAGAGGTACTAGTCTGTAAAATCACGAGATCACGAAGGCTTGTATGCCATGGCGGGATAATTTTGGAATCAAAGAATGCATGTTATAGGGTAGGTTCCATGAATCACGTGATTTGTGTGCAACACATGAGTTAGTATACTCGGCATATTTCAGTTGGTCAGTTGGTCAGTAACGTTGAGGTATCATCTTTATAGACACAACTGGTTGATATTAGGTATCAAAGCGCTTGGATGAACTGAGGGAAGAGTACGAGAAACAGTATGGGACACTATCAGACCGTGTAAACCGAGAGCTGCAGTTATGTGAAGAGCTTTTATCACCCTGAGCAAAGTTGTGAATAGTGTATGATTCTTTTATTCTTTACTGGTCATGATGATCAGTTAATCTGAAACTTCTGTATAGATGTATCTTTAATTACTTGCCACGGTGAAATGATGTACTTGTATAAATGTGTGCACTTTGCCTGGATTTGAGGTGGTTGTTACCCCGGCTGCTGGAGGTTTTGACATGGATTGTCCGGCGTCCTTTGAAGTACAGGAGGAAGCAAAGACTCTCTCAACTCAAGTTTGAAGTTATGATTTCCTATTTAGTAGCTTATGATATGAATCATGTCATGTAAGTGTTGGCACATTTCCTTTCTTTTCCGGCATTGTTGTCCTTTCTCAAATTTTTGCCATGAAATAATAACCATGCCTGAATAATATAAATTTAAGTCCCATTAAAAACCAATAAGCAAATGATACCCACAAATAGCATGCATACAAGTCCTTTTATATAAAGTAGTACGATAAATGATGATGAAAATATGAGAAAATGAATTCAAAGTGAGAAATATTGGGATGATGAAAATGCAAGAAGATAAGATTATGTACCTTTGTGGTAGGGAAGGGGTGATGTATTGGGCTTGGGAGTTGGCCCAAAACAGTCATGTAGCACTATTATGCATATCAAATATGGACAATGCGCCCATACTCTCTCCTTGAGCAGCCTCTTGATGTGTCTGGTAATTAGTTGAGTTACATAGTTACGTCTGGTTTATATTTTGCTACATCATGTTATAGTGTTGAATCTTGCTTTTGATTTAATGTGTTATACTGTGCAACATATAAAGTATTCCGTACACCAATGGTTGTTATCTCAAGTGGTAAGAACTTGAGTTCACTTATATGCATGGGTCCACTATCGGCATTTATTGGCGTTTTGTTACCCATACCCATAATTTCAGACTTTTCTCATCATATACATCCAAAATCAATAATTTGAATTGCTCCGCAACACCCATAATTTCAGACTTTTCTCGTCATATACAACATATTAACCATACGAGGCACAAAGGACATGGTGTATCATAAATCCACATAGAGCAGTTGTATTCTTCAACTATATGTCAGTTAGCCCCACCTCTCCTAGTCCTATGCTACTCCATCATCCTTACTATTCGGCCACCCTTTTAACTCCGTCCATATGGCATTAAGTTAATGTGAGTTTGTTTGAGATGTTAAGATAAAATAGTACTCCAACATGTCATTGATGATTAATCTGCCTTCCATACTTATCTTATCAAAAGTCGAGTCAGCTCAGTGACCCACTGGCATTTCATTTTTCATGTTAGATGATGCTCTTATCAGCAATAGCTTTTGCATAAATGTTAGATGTTTTTATCAAGTATCAACAATAGGTTTTGGCCTTTATGCAAAACACCAACTGTGTGAATTGGACATCTGATTTGTATTACAAATTGGGCAAAGAACAAATGCTAAACAATTATGAATCACATAGTTCAATCCTTTTCCTTGGATGAAAAATCTGCTAGTTCATGCAACCAACCAAACATATACTACGAAGTAGTAGTTAAAGACAGCACAGGTAGTTAAGTATCTTCTATACACATACAATTACAAACCCCCTATTACAAAGCAATCTCTCTCTCTACCTACTTTCATACATAAACAAGGTGGAATACAAATATGGAACCCAAAAAAAGTGATGGCAGAATTGAACTTAGATACTTATAAGGAATAAAAGAAGGGGAAAAAAAAAAAAAGAATACCCTCTGTTTCCACCTATATATATGTGCCACCATAGTTTTCCCCTTGTGTTGCGCAGAGCTGCAGAGCACGTTGTTAAACAAGCTGCATGCCACTGGGTTTAGAGTATTTTGTCAGAAACCGGCATTTCAATTCAAAATACTGCGCCCCTTAATGCAAGGAATTTCTTTTGCTATCTGATCTTAGGTCTAGACTGTCACTGAAATCAGTGTCATTGTCTTCTCTTTTGGAATCCGCCATTTCAGTGCTATTTGCGCGTGTTCTTCTGTGCCTTCTGTCCTGTTACATTTAAGAAAAATACCGGTCAGTTACCGATCATGGCAAGAAAACTCTATCAAGGAACCTTGCCAGTATGGCGTCTATGATCAAAGAATCTAAAAGGGCGAATAAGGTTCGTATAAATATACTCCCAAGAAGCTGTATTGAAGCAATTCAAGCATAGTTGAACACTAAACAGATAGAATCATGAAGCTTGCATGTTCTGTCTAATTCAAACCAAAATACTGCAACAAGTAAGCTAATAGATTTGTTTAAAAACGCTTTCAGTAGAAATGAAGATGATGTACTGACCTCTCTTGGAATGGGATATTCTTCTGATTCAAGCATTCGAACAACTTGGCTCATCCGTGGTCTCTTGTCAGAATCTGGGTCCACACATCTCAACGCTGTCAATAAAGCCCTTTTAAGAGCTCTTGTTGTCGGCCTAGTCTCCATGTTTGGATCCACCACTTCCTCTGAGCGCCTATTTCCCACCATCATCTTCAACCAATCAACCAGATTCACCTGAGAATCGAAAAGCAAACATTCAACAGATGCTCACAATTCGCTGATAAGAGCACCAGCAGTCTAAAAGAAACATAAATTAGAAAAGAAAAACTCAAGTATAAACAAAGATTAAGTGTTTCTAAGCTGATTATCTAACAGAAATTAGCTCCATGTGAAGGAAAACAGATTTGTGATTTTCTTTTTATCCAATAATTTTCTGAGATCAACTACAGCTTAAGAGTGGCCTAAAGGAGTCGAAACAAAAGTTTCTGAAGATATCACTACTGTCCTGTTATATTATTTCATAACTTGTCTTGGTACTTTATGACATATTTATCAGAGAGATATGTTACTAGTGATGGTAGAGCAGAAAAAGTACCTCTTGTGCAGGGCGTCCATAGTCTACTGGATCCCTTCCTGTAATTGCTTCCAATAGCAAAACGCCAAAGCTATAAACATCACTCTTTTCGTTTAAAAGGCCAGTATTAGCATATTCAGGAGCCACATATCTGAAATAATTTGAAAAGGAAAATGAGTAAATGAAGTCTTATGACATCAACACTAGGAATGGCAGGTCCACCATTTCAATATTGAAGAGCAACTGGAAGCTTAATAACCAAACCAAATTAGAAAAGAATGATAGTGAAAGAACTAACCCAAATGTACCCATGACCCGAGTAGTGATGTGACTTTTTCCAGCACCAAGAAGCTTAGCCAAACCAAAATCAGAGACCTTAGAATTGAAATCTTCATCAATCAGGATGTTGCTGGACTTTATGTCCCGATGAACCACTTTTGGTTCAATTGCTTCGTGCAAGTATGCAAGACTGCAGGAATGAATCGCAGGTGATGATTTGCATGTTGAGCACAAGCAAACAGGGAGAAAATTAACATATAAAACCCATTTAACTTGGGAAAAGAGGCTAATTGTCTTACGCTTTAGCTGTGCCAAGTAGAATCTTCATCCTGGCTTCCCAAGTAAGAAATCCATGGTGGCGCATAGCCCCATGAAGCCACTGTTCTAAGTTTCCATTGTTCACGTACTCATAAACTAGCATCCTGAAACAACAAATTCAAACCGTTAAAAACTTCAGAAGCGAAGGTTCAATATATGATTTCAAATTTTCAGTTACAAACAATACCTATGAGTTCCTTCAATACAATATCCCAATAGCCTGACCAAATTTTTGTGCCTTACATGACCAATAGCTTCAACTTCCACTTGAAATTCTTTTTCTGCTTGACCGCTAATCAGTAACACATTAAATTTCATTAACTTCAGAAATCTGACAAAAAGGGCTACTTGAAATAAAATCATTAAATGCTAGAAAAATAAGTGATGGACTCACAGGTTATTCAGGAGCTTTTTAACAGCCACAGCGGTACCATTAATAAGATTTCCTCGATAAACAACTCCATATCCACCTTCTCCAATAATATTCTCCTTTGAAAACCGATGTGTCGCAAGTTCAAGATCTCGTAAAGTAAACCAGTGACCCCAACCCAGGTGAGAAAATTCAGGCAGACCACTTAAAGGAGATGGAGCAGTTATTTGATGAGACGAAGACTGCTTATATCCCGAAAAAGTGCCTGAACCCCCCTCTTCTCCAGATTGTGATCCACAATAATCCTTCTCAACATGACGAAATGAACCTGATTGACTGCTAGCATCTCCATGTCTTGATTTTGACATTCCCAAATGAACCATGACTTTATCTGATTCCTTATCGCATGATTTATCGTGAATTGTAAGCAGAATTCCATCACGTGGAGCAAAGTCATCGGCCGATACTTGCTCTACACGCACTTCTTTGATTTCTTTCGAGACGGTGGGTATTTGGCTAAAAGGGAGTGGTTCCTGGCTTCTCTTACTCAATTTCTTTCTCGAAGTGAGATAAAACGTTAATGCAAAGAGGATGACCACTATCAACAATCCAACAATAATTCCAATCACCTCCCACACTTCTAAACCAAAAAAGCCAGAATCTTTCGATAGTTGTGTATTAAGATCAGAAGCCATACTTTAGAAGGAAAAAAAAGCCAATACAAACCTGCACATTACACAAGAATACTAAATCATCAAATTGCTCCTAAAATGCACAAGCACAACCATCCATCCAATAGTTGATTATTATACCATGAAACCACAACAATCTGCATCTTTTCATTTTTATTAAAATCTAGGACAAAAAAAAGGTTTATAGTATATGACACTCAAACATTTAAGCTTCATTCACCAAATATCAATTCTGATACATGAACCATTCAACTATCTGATATAAGTAGGCATTATACAATCATTGATAATCAATGTATGATAAATTACCCTAATGAAAACCTTTCTTTGCCATGACTGAATTAGAAATTGAACACATAAAAAACTTTTAACAACAATAAAATTAACTACAGAAGCAGACTCTGTAAAGCCCCTAATTTAAATAGATCAACCACACATTGTACATAAGATCCACACTACATGAACATCATACATTATACTAATAATAATACACTTAATATGAAATGTGCATCTCAGAAAAACTAGTAAATTCAGACAAGAAAATGAGCTTTTTCTTCTTTCTTACCTTCCCAGAAACTAGACTGACTAGCAGAAAGAAACTTTTGAAAGCCCAGATCTTGAAAATCCCATAACTGTAATGACTTAAAAATGAAGTCTTGAACAACAGATCTCCTCCAAGAAAGAGGTCCACATTTCCAAGAAAAAACTCAAAAAGATCCAACCTTAACTTCAAACACCTCTAAAGAAAGCAAATCTGAATGAATTTTCCAGAATGGGATTTTCACAGCAATACTGAAAAAAGCAAGTGGTTCCTGTTGCCCAGATACGACAAGAAGAAGATAACAACAAAAAGGAAGACTGTTGTGTTTACAGAAAGGTGATGGATGATAATTAATTTAATGTGGCTAGTAATGAAATGAAATTGATAATTGATGATTATGGTGGTTTCATTTCAGGTAAGGAGGAATATGAAAAAATGAATATGGTGGTGGTGATGAATGAATTTATATGAATTCATATATATAATAATCAATAATATAATAATGAATATTAGTAGTAGTAAATGAGAGAGAATGAAAGTGGGAAGGAAGAGTGGTGTTATCAAGGGTAGGTTAGGTGATGGGGAAAAGCCCAAATAAACAATTTTTCAACACTACTAGCAAACAGTAATATGCAATTGCAAGCATACTCTTAGTTGGCACCTTTTTTCATTTTACTTGCAGTCTGCTGCACCATTCTTGAAAAATAATACTAATTGACATTATGAAAACTGTAAACATTCCTAAGAACAAAAAGAAACTGTAAAATTATTGTGGTCAGTCAAATATGATAAAGAAGGGAAGAAATACAGTATGTAACTATGTAAGTGAGATTTGGTAGCTGCTTTTGTCACACATGAACTGGATTTTGCTTATCCTGGCAGATTTTTGGCAAAACTTCACTGGAAGTAATGTTTGAGGTTGACTGTTGAGTACTGTATATTTATATTTTTATATTGTTTATTTTTTCTGTGAAAATATACTGCTCCTATTACATTTCTTTTTTTCAATTCACATTGATAACTCGCAGACTATATCATTTGGGTATTTGGGTGAACATAACAAGTTGCTATAGTTTATAATGGTATAATGGTATAATCTAAATTAAATACCACATGGTCATGATGAGTTGGATAAATTTATGCTCAGCTGGCAAATAAAAGTTGGGAAACTTTTTACCTTGCTTCCTGGGTGAAAAAGGAACAGATACAAATGATTAGAATTCAAAAGTGTATATATATAATAATATATACTAAGTAGCCAAGCAAAAAACACATACTAGACTACTACTCGTATGTAATATTAAATTTTAAACTTGAATCTCATCTATCTATTTATGTTACTCGTTCAGTTTTAATTTAATATTGTATATATGTCAATCTTTAAATGAAAAGTGTATAGTTCGAATCTTGTTGATTCTAAATTCTTATAAAGAATTATCATTCACATACTATAAGGATGGACAAATATATGAACCATTCATTGATTGTTTGAGTCGGGTGCTAAATAAAAAATGTATTGAACTGATCCTTCCAAATTGTTTAGGAAGGACAAGTCATCTATGAGATTAACCGTTGACATGATTTTCTTCTCCCTTTTAAAAATTTCCAATGTTTTTCAATTATTTTATTTCTTTCTTTTTTTGTCAATCTTCAAATTAAATGTACAAATAAAGTTAGGAGAATAAAAAAAGTAAAAAAAAATATACTATGAAAGATTCCATAGGACAAGCGCATAAGAATTTCTGATCAAACTCTACAAGGTTGAGTATTAGATTTAAATAAATGAAGCAAAACTATGAAGTCAAAACACACGTAACTCGACAAATCAATAAGTAGTTCAACTTTAAAAGAATAACCAACCTCATTCAAATAAGTATCCTACCGTTATAATATTATATTTCTACTACTCAATTTTAACTTATAAGTTATAACTACATATATTCTTTTAGAGAAAATTATATGAGAATGATTTTTAAATATAACATTTAGTATAAATAGTAAAACCAACTTATTTTCAAATTATAGTAAAGCCATATTAATGAAAATCACACTCCAGGCTTTTGCTAGCTGATTGGATTTATTTATTTATTTATTTGTTTTTCTTGATTTTTCTATAGTGTACTTATTATGTAATCTTGTTGACGAAGTGCCAAATGGGCAATGGGCAGGAAAAAAAATGTTCTCAGTTACTATCATTTTCATAAACACGATGCGCAAATTTGTTGCCCATAGACTAATTACCAGCTGATGCACCGTGCCGTCCCAATAGACGCACATTTGACTACTTAAATACAAGTATAAATCATCAATTCAATTTAATTTGAATCAGTAAATGTTAATAATAATACCAAAACAGCAGCAAAGTTTTATTTTTTTTAGGCGGCAAAGCGAAGATCAATAATGGTTCCCCATTTATCCCGTGGTAATTCAAACCCCCGACCTATTGGTTGGAGTTGAAGCAGTTTACCAACTTAACTATGCTTCATTTTCTAAATAGCAACAAAGATACAAATAAGGTTTTCTTTCTTTTTGTTTTTCTTTTTCAACCGAAAAAAGGAAATACAGAGCTTGCACCACCCCTAAACGCGGAACAAGTTTGGTCATTTGTTACAAAACGAGAAATCCAACTAGAGTGATATTATGTTCTCTTCGTCTGGATAAACTGAATTGAACTTAATATAACTTAATTTAATTGAATTTATTTGTATTAGTAGTAAAGTAAAAGATAATAATAAAACTAAGCAAATATATAAATGTAACAAAGGTTTATGCGAAGGAGTGAAGCTTTTTAATTCGTGATAGTTTATGTGTCATTTCCTAACCATATAGTATTTGGCCGACCACATTAATTAATTCCATTGGTCATATGTTAACCCAATTTATTATTTACGTAGAAAGTTCGTTCACTAGTCAAAATTTCTCTCATGACAATTCAATTTTGACCATTTGACCACGAATTAGTATACGGTTCATTAGAGCCAGTTGCTAACTACATGTGGTGACCAGCTAGCATCTGAAAGTTACCGGGTCTATAAATTAAAGTCGTCGGGTACCTCTTTCCATAAATAATAAATTGGTGCCACATTTTAGACGTTCCAAATGCCTTGAAAGGCCACCAAAATCAAAGGAGGCGCCTCGATAGCTAGAGGCCACCTAAAAGTGCCTATTAGTTATGATCTCCTATAAATTAAAGTATGGAGGTCGCTTGCGAACCCCTAAAGCGATCAATCATTAATTCCCTCTCCTAAACATTCGTTCGTTTTCCTTGCAATGTGTTGACCGAAACCGCTTTGACTGCCTCAAATCCCTCAACGTTCTCAAACGGTCATGACTCCCTCAACTCCCTCAACGTTCCGCATACTTCGCTAACTACCCAAGTGCGAAGTGGGAGAAGGAATCTGAGTAGAACTACTTTAAAAGGGGATCAAGAGAAAGGGGAGAGGCATCCAATTGCAACTTATTCAATCTCGTCACTTACAATTACTCTTTGAGAAAATCAAGCTTACAGAAATTCACCGTACTCCGACCGTCTCCATTTACATATTCAATCACCTCCATAAGAATCCATAGCCGGACACCCAGAACCTTAGATAAATCTATCTTGGCCACCGGAACCCTAGGTCGTTCCTATTCATCCGCCGGAGACCCAGATTTCTCATTATTCACCGACATCGATTCTGGCTAAGTTCCCGTTTACTTTTAATTGCACGTTTACTTTATACTTTCATATCACAAACTTACTAACTTGAGCGTCGGAGCCCATACGGTCGGCACCACACCGCGTCCCAGTGGAATCTCACGCTTTCTCGTCCGTCGATCTTGTCTTGCAAGTCACCACGCTTTAGTCTTCGCTAATCCTTTGTCTCACAGGTAGTTGATGCCCACAAATTATCAAATCTCAATTGCAGATACAATTGCCTCAAAGTAAGGTAATTAATTAAGTACGGACGAGTTACGACCGTACGCAATATATACGCACCGTTGAAACATTAAGCAAAAGACGAAGAAAAAAATATTGAAAGGTTTTTTTTTTAATTTTTTACTTTCCCCCTTCACCTACATACCACTGCATTACCTTATAATTCTGATATTGACATATTATCGAAGTTTTAATAAGGCTTTTCTCAGCATTCCTATTCGGTTATTCTATATCTTATAAATGATACTCCCTCCATTCTAAAATATAAGTCTTTCTAGGTCTTTTGCCTTGTTTTTAAATATAAGTCATTCTAGACTTTAATCAATATAAAATTATATTTTCAAGAATAAACAATTAAAGTTTTAGCTATTTTAGACATGTTATTCCGTGTTTTTCGCCTATCTCCTTTTTATTACACATTATTTCAACTTTTTTAATTTCAAGGATTTAGTCATATTTTCCGTGTTTATGCATATTTTTTCCCTTGCCTTAATATGTGTGTAAACACCTAAAATGTCTTATATTTCAGAATGGATGGAGTATTAGGGTTGATATTTGTGTCTTTCTCCCTTCTTTTAGTACTTTAGATTGATTGTGGATCCATGAGTATTATTTTTGTTGAGCTTTTGACATTGGTGATCAACTGATGGTATTCACGAGCTCGATCTCGGTCTTGAGGCGAGGGAGATTTTTTCTTTTCGTGTGTAGGTGGAAGTCGGCATGTTTTTTATGGCTGTCCCTAGAGGTTTTGATTGGAATTTATGCATAGGTATGGTCTTCTAACCTTGTTAATCCAGACCATATCGTTAAATTGTTTGTCACTTGTCCTTGTCCGAAAGGGCATAGGAGGTTGGCTAGGGGTGAACTCATCTTGCATTAAGGAATTGACGTTTTATTGAGCTATCTCGATTTTTGTGAATGTCTTGTGGCCATGAGGAGAAAATTATCTTTCTATTCTTGCTAAATCCCCTGGATTTGCTATGAAAGATATAACCCTCATTTGGACTTATCTAAGAGTTGGTGATACAACTTACAAACTCTCCGGATTTTAACCTCTTGCTAGTAGGAATGACACACTAGACGAGGGTCTAAGTAGCGCCACATAATGGTTATGGGATTGGCTTTCTTCAATGAATTGACGGTATGGACACTATTGGTAATTCTCATCTTGTTGGAGCTTATTGGATTACTATGGCTTTGTAACAGAAAGGTTTCTTGTCCTTGGGTTTTCACCTTAGAATCTTGTCGTTCTCTAATGTTGGATGGATGAAGGTTTAGATGCAAATAGTTGTATGTATATAGATCCGGAGGTTTGTTCCGGTTTTAAACATTATTGTAATTAATTCGAGCATTTTTTGTGCTCTTTTACCAATAATTTTTTTTTGTTGTTTAAAAGAATAAATGATATTTGCATAATTAATCAAACCAAATATCCTAATTTATCATCTTTTCGAAATTGGCCTGTCTGTTCTTGAGCAAAACAGCAAATTTACATCGTGAATGAGGATTCATGCATTAAATTATTTCTTCTTCTTCTTCTTCTTTATTTATTTTATTTCCGCGTTGCACTTTCGCTTTCGAGACTAATTCGTTACTTGTAGTACAAGGAATTGTGACAAGTGACAAGTAATGACTAATGAGACCAAAGTTAGAAACATTTAAATATGGGAGATATATCACACCATATATATTTAGAAACATTCATTTTTTCACGTAATATATTTGCTGATTTAGATATATTGTGAATATATATACACGAACCTGAAAAATGGTATAAATAACTAACATTCACTAGTCATGCACCTGAATAGTCTATTCCATTTCCATAATTTGGTGAAACATAACATGAATTCATCAACCTCACCACTATTATATATATATCAATATCACCCCAATTTGGCAAACTTAAATATGGAATTAGGCGTCCGTGTTATACTATAACACTAACACTCTCATGATGGACACTGCACATTACCACCCACAACTATGGTGTCGAACACGTAAAACACCGGTGGTTTGAAGAACTTGTCGGCAAGATGTTTCGAATTTATGTCATGTCATAATCACAAATTTTACTCCCATGAAATTCAAACCCGTGGTCAAGCTAAGACAACAATACTCTTCTCTTTTACTAATGAGCCAACCAACCCTTGATGACTAGTTAATGATGTAATTATTAATTATGTATTGATAAATAAGAAGATTAAAGTTTGAAATATATACTACTAGTATAATCTATGTGCTTAGCTTTGCTACTAATATATGTGGAGCAAGCAAAGAATGCGTTGAAGGGAGCAGAATATTTGAGAAGTTCATGTCTTGAAGCAGACAAAAGATGATATTAAGCTGGGTAGTCTTTTCAAATTGTAAATCATTATTATTAGGAAATGAAATGTCACCTTTAATTAGGATTTGAAAGATTCTCTAATCATAAAATAATTCATCGATCGACCGGGTATTATGGGCAGTTTTGAACATATCTTCATGTCTCAATCGATCAATAATGATAATTGAAAAAAATAAAATGCATGGTACGTTTCTCATTGCATGAATGTAGGAGTAATATATTTTACTATATTTATATATATGTGAGCTAATAGTCTCTAATTTAAATGCAAAGTTGAATAAATCAAATTGAAACATTTAACGCTTAGACGTGACAGATCGATCAATTATCAATATGTCGTCGACTCTAGCTAGCTAGTCCGATCCCTAGACTTTTTTCTTTTTTCTTTGAATTGAAATGGCCAAATAATTTATATTAATAGAAAAGGCAAAAGTACAACGAGATTAGCTAGGCTCATTAGACACTAAACGTCAAATATTCAATGACCACGACAGTAATAATTAAGCATTCCAAATCATGGCGTATGTAACCTCTTAACTACTAATCGCAAAGTGTGTGGTCTAAAATTCTTAATAAATGCAATCTTATCTTTAATTATTTGCTTAATTGTTGCATGTGGTTAATAATAAGGCTTTGAATTTTCATTCATAATTGGATTAGCTAGGATCGAGCGGTACAATATAATTGAGGAAAGTTTATTTAGAGCCTACCAAGAAATTTGATATTATGTCACAAAGATCGAGATAATGATTAATGCCAAATTAGGGGTGGAAGCTATCAGCGAGGTTAACGGATATATAGCTATGCAGCTAGCAATGTTAAAAAATAGTAACGTTTTAGGACAGATTTATCGTCTACGAAGAAGTAAGAAGTCTTTAGGACAGTTCATGAGCCTAACTAACTAGTGGCACAACCCATCAGGTTTTTGCGTTATATTAAGAGTCCATGACCTCATTGAATCGAATGTGGTGTAATCCATAGCGCACATTTGACATTCATCTAGAGGGCCAAGGATTAATCTTCAGCCCTATAGTGGCCTATAAGTGTTCTTTCCTTGTTTTCTTTTCTTTGTTGGTATTATTAAGACAGGATTGTTAATACTGGAACTGGAGTTTATAGAGATTAGAGAACAGCATGGAGCTCATGTTATTAGATAAATAAAACTGAAGGCTATATTGATATACAATCATTTGCAAGAGTTCTACATACTATGCTTTATGTGTAAGGCTTATTTGCATGCGTTTGTTACTGGAAATATATATGGTTGATATTATAAGGACACATAATTGGGTTATTTAGAAGCTGCAGTTTGATGTTATTTTAAAGTATTAAGGAATCGAGAACTAAAGATTGACATACATGGTATAATTTACTTATAGTTATAAGTGAGCTAGCCATATAGAGTTTTTTGTTTACCAATTGTGTAGACATGATATATTTGTTGCTTACATCAGTCTACCATTGAGGGTAAGATACAGTGTTTGTTATGGAGTAATTACACAGACATTCAGTTTTGAAGGTTTTTCCTTTAGGGGTCTCAAGTTTTATCATTTCCTAAAGAAGATCATTAAGGAATTCTACATAATACTGCTCTCGGTTGTTTTCTCCAAGAACAATATTGCAGTAGTAATAGAATTGAGTTTATCGACATAAAGAACCTCATAATTGATAAGAGCATTGAGTTATCATAAAGTCTACGGAAGTTGTGTAAAAGTTATTTGATTTATTTTATATAATATAATTTTAGTCTATTTATATAATTTATTAAGTAATTTAATATTAACTAATTTCAATAAGTTAAATAAGAAAATTCATGACAAATTTCAAATGATATAAAGTGATATCAAAATATTTAATTTAAAAAAATATATATATATAAATTAAATAAATCCACCATTCTGCTAATACTACACCACATAACTTTAAAAAAATATTTTTGTTACTAAATAATTGGAAAAAACTTAAAATTTAAAACCTAAGGCCCAGCCTGAGCCCCAGGCCGGGACTTGGGCCTAATGTTCATGCCTGACCTGGGCCATGGGCCGGGCCTGGACTTCATGCTAGTTTTCTCATGCCCGGTCAGGCCTCTAAAGCCCGATCCGACCCATTGTCATCCCTAATTAAAATAAAAGCGGTTTTGTTTTTTTGTTTTTTTTTTTTCCTTAATTGGATACAATCTACACCATATTACATACAAACATGTACTACTGCATAATAAGTTAGAGTACTAAAATCCACTAGGCTAGTAGCTTAATCATCTTGGCCAATTGAGCCTAATTTTTGGCCTTAAATGCAATACTAAATAGAAGATGGACCCAAATACACCTTTTAGATTTGAGATTCAGTGGTGGGGTAGTGGTGGTGCGTACGTGTGGTGGTGTGATGTAGTGATGGTGGGGTGGTGGGTACGTGTGGTGGCGGTGCGGTGGGGCAATGGTGGAAGTGTAGTGGGGGTGTGTGCATGTGTGGGTTTCAGGGGTGGTGGTGGTCGAATGGGGCTTGTTTGGATTCTTTTAGGCCCGATTTGCTCATCTAGGCTCGATTGGCTCATCAACAGTAGGGGGACAATTCTGCACATCAACAGTGCAAGCCTACTCCCTTTGTATTGATTATGTTGTAGTCGTACTGGGAAGGAAACAAAAATCAATGGTGTATGTTTGGCTAAAAAAGAGCCAGAGATACTGCTCTGGTGGCTAAAGGACCCTAAAAAATAATAACATTTTAAGACAGATTAAGGGCTACGAAATAAGAAGTCCTTAGGACACTCCATGAGCCTAACTAGAGGCACACAACCCACCAGGCTTTTGTGTTAAATTTATTAAGAGTCAATCAGCTCATTGAATCGAATGTGGTGTGATCCAAAGCACACATCCAAGGATTAATCTTCAGCCCTATAGTTGCCTATAAGTATTTTAGCATTATGACTAGAAAGAACGAAATTGATGAAATAACTTTGTCGTAGATAAAATGTCTCATCATCTAATCATCTATGAATGTTCTTTACTTGTTTTCTTTTCTTTGTTGGTCTTAAGACATGATTGTTAATACTGGAACTGGAGTATATAGAGAAGAGCATGGAACTCATGTTATGTTATTAGATGAATAAAACTGAAGGCTTTGCTGATACGGGCCAAACTAAACTTCTCACATATAATGTCCGCATAAACCAAATCGCTTTTTCTGACCCAATTCCGAATGTTGGTACTGGGTAGTGATCTCCCTCGACCTCCATGCCATTGAATACTTCGACTTCAACATCAAATCACTCTCAACTCGGATATCGTTTTTAGAGACAGGGAAGTTTAGCATAACTGTCTAAATTCGTGAAAAATATACTTGAAATAGATTTGCCTCTTTATTTGATTCCTTACACTTACCAGATAATCAGATACTGGAACTCAGATTCTAGAAACTGATCCTTGGTTTATCTACAATTTGCTGATCAACAGCATTGTAGCTGAAATTGAAATACAGTCCAAAATCAACCAAGTTCCAGCTTAAAAATCTCAATATAGACGGGCAAGAAAGAACAACATGCTCATTGTTTTTAAGAGCAAATTATGAAATACTCAAATTCCATGATTTCATTTTAATGGCTACACTTAATTCTGACACCTGAGAGATCATCTACAAACTCCTGGAAGACACTGCTCTCCCTCCTAAACTACCCATCTACACTAGCATCCTAAAACATACTACACGTCTGATATTCATATACAACAGCATTCGGGTAATATTACAGCCTCAAGATAATTACCGCTTCGAGAAAACTACCAGGATCAGCATCGACATTGAAACAACAATCTTAAAACCAGAGGTTTCCCAGAAATTTGCTTGGTCACTGCTTGAAGGCACACTATGTTGTTTGGCAGCCAGTTGATCTCTTAGATCCTTCAGGGCTTTATCCCTTCGCTCTCCCATCTGCAGAATATAACGTTAAAAAAATGAAAGGACTTGTGATTACTGAGATTGGCATTTGAGAAGCACTATAAGGAATTGAATGTTACCCTCTGAAGCTTGCGAGTTTGAGATCGTGCTTCCTGGAGGCAGAAATCCAATTTCAGAACCTTCTTTTTCAACTCCTGATCTGCTCTACGATGCTTCTCTAACTGTTATAAACAGTTTATAAATCACTTAGAATGCAAGAATAAGTAGTCAAAAGCTTTGAAAATCATCAATAGCTAATATAAACAAACCTGCGATTCCATCTCTTTAGTTTTAATCTTCCAATGGGCAGACATAATCCGTATCTCATCCCTCAGTTTAGCTATTTCGTCATCTTTTATCGATAAGAGCTTATTTATCTTTTCAAAGTTTGTTGGGGAAACCTCATCCAATATTTTCCTTAGCTCACAGTCTTTGTTTGCTCCAGCACTAGCCAATGCTTGCATGATTTCATGCTCGATTCTTGAGACTTCATCTTTCAGTTGCATCTGAGTAAATTCTCTTGTTCGGAGATCCTTCTGCAGAAGGTCTAACTGTTCTCCTAGTTTATTTACTCGAATCTCATGCTCCTTCAGAGAGTAATTCTTTTCTTCTAATTCTTTCACAAGTGCTGAACAATGTAACTGAGCAGATTGCGCAGATAACGCACTTGCATCTGCAGTTGCTTTTGTCTCTGAAAGCTGCAATCTCAGATCATCCAAATCTCGGGCATACTACAATGATGCCAAAAGATTTAATGTTAAGATTGGAAATAATTAGACATGCACAAAGTCAAGATCAGTCAATAGCAGAAACTTTGATTATGCACATCAAAGCTACGGCATATTATTGGCATCAGCTCCATTGAAGAAAAGAAACTCCTTAGTTATCCACATCATGTCAATGAATGCAAAATCGAAAACTGCAGTTTAACCGTGCTATGCCTTTGAGACAATTAGAGATTTTTTGAGCCACTCCTTAGTCCACAAAACTCAAATTTTCCATGAACATAAAATATTTTTAAACCAATTCATGCTGCACAACAGTTAGGATCTTTACCAAGTAAACTGTTAATTCTACATAATACTGTCTTATTGAGAAATGTACATTGGAGAATGTGCAATATTTCTAAGAGATGTTGATAATGCTAATCAAGCCAAGCCTAATATTTCGTATAGGATATTGCCTCACAGACAAGCAGATAATATAAGATTGGTATCTACAATGACACAAATTTATAACTATGCTGCTTAGCTTAAACAGGTCTTTGTTGTTGCATGAACGCAAAAAGTAAGAGCAACTCATTTAGTAGGCTAAAAACTTCAGAATTGCATCATCCTCAAACATGCTAGGAAGCCATTAATTTTAATCGCACCACAACATCAAAAGACCAATACCCCGAGCCACAAAATTAGTAAAAATTTCCAGATATCATTAGCAAATAGTCAATATGTCATAGTCATGTAAAATATTGTTCTGTGCTTCTAGTGATGAAAAACCAAGTAGAAATGGAAAAGTAATCAGACATTGGGAGGGTTTAATTATAGTAGTTTGACTTTGTCTTGTGGGAGAATGTGTTCAATGAATTTTGAAAGGCCAGGATGAATAATTTCCATACATTTGTAGAACAAATTTAAAGTATATAAGTATAACATGATAGAATTAGTATATTCATCATTTAACTCTAGTCTTATCCATTCAATTTTAACAGGTGCATTAATGTTTCTACTATCTATCATTAGTCCCAATTTAGATGATGATTTAACTTTTTGTTCCTTATTTTACTTTCCTATTAATGTTTTTGCTATCTTATGTTCTTATTCATATATCTAGTACATTCCCTTTTTAGATTATGTGATTTTACTATCTATAATTAGTTTATTGGTAACCAACATACAGAGCAACATGCAACATTAAATATCAAGGATCAGATCTACCTCTAGCATTCTTATGACTATAATAGTATTTTACAATGAAGACAAGATGAATTTGTGAAGAAAGTTGTGCTAGAAATTGAATTGCTGACAAATTAAATCGCAACAGAAAAAAAAAAGTTGTGGTGCTACTTACCAAATAGTCTATACAAAATGGCACAAGTGACCCTTACAAAGTAAGATGAGAGGTAAAGTTAAAGGCACATGCTAACAGCTGAATATCCCAAAGCACCTTGAAAGTCTTTAACACCAAACATCATCAATCAGACCTAATTATTAAGTATTGAAGATTCTCCTTTTGCCAACTAAATGCCAATTATATGGAGACAGTATCTGAGATTTATTCAATTACCAACTATTCTAAAGAGACACAATTTCTATACAACAACAACATTTGAATGTCATCTCCACCTCCAAAACAGAACAATCAAGAAATGCCAAAAAGAACTCATTAAAAGAGGATAATCAGATACTTCTGCAAATGGATCTATACAATAATCTAAACCTCAATAGTCAATACACCATCATCAAGATCAAATCCAAGAACTAAGGTTTCTAGACATAGTCCTTCAAACTCTATGAAACTTTCGCAAAAAAAAATCGAACCGTTTCTAGTTTTAGACCTACCGAAAAGTGCAATCCAGTTTAGATCCAAAGTCCTACAGGTCACTCAAAAAATTCTACTCACATAAAAGTAAGGAAAATTTGTAATTAAGCATCAAATAAAAAGGCAGTACAGTACCATTGCAGCTGCAGATGTAGTAGCTTGAAGCTGCACATTTCTTTCCTCTAAACTCCTCTGCAACATATCAATCTCTTTCTCCATACTCTTAGCCTTCATTTCTGCTTCCTGAAAAAATCAAGAAACAACATTCAAAATCTTGTACTACTACTACTACTACCAAAGTGGGGCCACACAAAAATTCAAAAACCATTTCAAATTAATCAACTACATTCAACAAAATGAAAAATAAATTCACAAAACCTGTCTAGTTAGGGTTTCCTTAGCCACGGACTGCTCCTGCGACGCCAGGCGGCCGCGCACCTCCTTTAGCTCCGCCGCAAGCGACACCACGTTCCGCCGGAAACTCTGCTTCCGCTCACTCAGATCCTTGAGCAACGGATCCACCACTGTCGCAGACATATTATTATCCCTCAAAAAAACGCCAGCGTTTCGGATACTGTTTGTTTCCACCGGATTTACGGCACTGGACTGGATGAGAGCCTTCTTTTTCAATTAGGCCAATATCATATCACCAAATGCATGTGAACATGTTGCGTACTGCATTTATTGCCCAATAAAAATAAAAGAAAATAATTAAATAGATAAAAATAGTCAAATGAATCAATCAGAGAAAGAGAAGTCAAATTGCTTCAAGCTCTGTTCAACTCATTTCAACCACACAGACAATACATACACAGATACATACATATACATACAGCTGCTTGATTTGTTTGATTTGTCGACGAATTTTCAGCTATGGAAACGAGAATTTTCCAGAAAAATACAATTATTTTCAGAGAGGAGATTGATTGAGATGGAACTTATGGCAGGTAGTAGATTCGTTCAACTCTCTATCTTTATTTTTTATTTTTTAAATTATCAGCTACTAATAAATAAATTCGGATTAATTGAACTGGAGTCCATTCAGCAATAAAACAATAAATGGTTGTCTACGGATGGACGGATGAGATTGAAGGGGGTTGAAATGAAGGGTTAAGATTGGTTTAATGTGGCACGGAAATAACGTGAATTATGGCCGGGGCTGAGGTTCGGGGGTTTGGTTCGGGAGAATCGAGCCTTGGGGTTTGTGGATGTGACAAAATTCGAACCTGGTTCGGATGACCTCAGCGCGGCATGTCTCAAAAATTTGAATGGTTTGGTGAGGTGGATTAATTTTGCATAGGGCCTGCCGAATGCCGATAGGATAATTAATAATGGTCCACGTATTGATGGATGGTTTATTTACGATGTCATTTGAATTTGAAAGTGGGTATTTTTCAATAGTTTAACTCTTACCAAAATAATTGGCGCATTTTGGAGCTCTGTTCGTGTTCCATTCGTTAATTTTCGTTTCGAGCGTAGAAGAGAGACAAAATCGTGAACTAAGATTTACTAGTTCGCGAACTAAAACTCAATAGTTTGTCTGCATATATTTTGCCAGAATTCACGTCATAAATTGACGTAGAGATTGGGCAATTGGGGAAGAATATCGAAGATACAGGTGGAAGGACTCACCTTAGTTGTGCGAGCTCGGATTAAATGAAGGAAGTAAAAACGTTTTTGGCCTAGTGTTGACGCAGCATCAATTCATGATATGAAGGGGTAAAGATCTTGAAGGTAGAGAGATTTTGTTGTTTGGTGGTTACATAAAATCTTTACTTGTTGTTGTGATTTTGATTTTGAACGGAAAGATATTTCAATTGAAGATTCAAAAGTCAGAAAAATAGGATGGAGATGGAAGAGAAGAAAGAAAAGTAAGATTGATTAAGAAAAATACAAGCAAAATGAATTAGTTATAGTGGTTGCTATGACTCTCGATGGGTAGGGACCTTACCCTTACCCAAACCCTCAAACCATATAATCTTGGACCCAGCCCGACCCAGACCCACCAGACCCTGAGGGTCCGGGTTTGACTTTTTTTTTCCTCTTCTTCTCAAACATTTGACACTACTGCAATTTTTTATTTTTCCCTCGAACATTTTACTACTGCAGCAGCAAACTTTTTTGTTCAACCTTTCCTCCATCTCATTTTCATCCCTAACATTCCTAGTAACTTTATGTACTATCGGGCTAACATCTTCTAATTCACTTCCATTGTTCATCCCCATCTCTTCATTTTCTAAAACTGACAAACTTTCTACCCTACTGTCTCCTCGTCATTTCCACAAACACCATGTGGGCGTTCTTGTAAGCTCATTAAACTTCCCTTAGACGTTTCATTGGATATCGAAAACCTGTGTGAGTCATGTTCATGACCAAAAAAACTTTCAGTTCCTAAGATGCCAAAGATTTCACTGAAGAGAGAGCCAAAACCTTGTGCTTGTGCTTGGTATTTCAGTTTCTTGGAGTTTTCAGAAGTGGCTTTTGATGGATTTTTGGAGAGAGTAGAAAAGCAAAGAAGATGAAACAAACTGGAACCGTGAATGTGAGATGTGAAGAATGGATTACAATCATTTGAATGGAAACTTCCAGACAAGAATGAAGAGAGAGAGAGTGAAGTTATGAAGATAAGACAAAGAGAGGAATGAAATTGGCTTTGGAAAATTTAGGGCATTTATTTTAGACCCATGGGCCTGTTACAACTAGGGTCTAGACCCGAACCCGTTCAATATAATTTAAAAGGGTAGGGTATGTGCAGGGTCTACACAAAGAGGATAGGGTCTAGACCCATACCCTTTTCATGTAAATGGGTATGGGTATTCTAGGGTCCGGACCCTACCTATTGAGAGGATTAGTTACGGCTAAATGACAAGAATTGAGATGGATTGGGATTTATAATTGTTAATTGTTAAACTTTATTATTATTATTGACTAAAACCCAATACTTGTTTCTTTCTTGGTTGCCCAATAACAATCTTTCTTACTTGGGTAGGTTATATTAGTTGAGTAATAATAATTAGATAAATGTACATATATTTTGATGATCATGTGTAATTTTATATATATATAATCATAAATCATTCTTTACATATACATTGTACTCAAAGCTATATCGAGGCTCATGCTTCTTCTTTTTTTTATTTTATTTTTTTATTTTATTTTTTTATTTTTTTATTTTATTTTAACGAATTCACGCTTCAGGTTTTGCTCTCGTTCTCGTTCCCGCTATCGCTTAAATATAATTTACTCGTATCACTTTACAAAATAGCTTTTTTTAAATGTATGTAACAACTTATAAAATGGGAGATCCTTTAAAATTGAACTAGACAAGTTTAAGTTGGGTTGTACCTCCTTAAGTGTCACGCCCCACATTTCAGAGGCTTAAAGGGGTTGAGACCGCTACTTATATCAACATGTAACGACCCGGCCCACTAACGGGCCGAGACAGTGCCCAACGGGCCGGCAAGGTTACTCATGGGCGCTCTCCTGGGTGCATATGTTGGCCCCACAGACCAATACGGGTTCTAATCCGCGCACTTTGTCCTCACTCGTACGCGCACCGAGAACTTCCCAGTGGGTCACCCATCCTAGAATTGCTCCAGAGCAAGCACGCTTAACTCTGAAGTTCTTATAGGTGGATTCTCGAAAAGAAAGGTGCACCTTGTTGGTATGAGTAGCGTTCTCAACCCTTTTAAGCTTCTGAAATCTGGGGCGTTACAATCACCCCCTCTTAAATTGCGCAACGTCCTCGTTGCGCGCTGTCCCGATACCAACCATCCGTGCAGGATTCTAGAGGTGGCCCCTACGGGCTCAAGAGGTGGCTCCCACCGCCCATACAGTGTAGCACTTTGCCCCGTATGACACTTAGCTCCTGCAGTTCCGGATAGCCCCGCTCTGATACCACTTAGCTTGTAACGACCCGACCCACTAACGGGCCGAGACCCTGCCCAACGGGCCGGCAAGGTTACTCATGGGCGCTCTCCTGGGTGATATGCTGGCCCCACAGACCAATACGGGTTCTAATCCGCGCACTTTGTCCTCACTCGTGCTCGCACCGGGAACTTCCCAGTGGGTCACCCATCCTAGAATTGCTCAAGATCAAGCACGCTCAACTATGAGGTGGATTCCCGAAAAGAAAGGTGCACCTTGTTGGTATGAGTAGCGTTCTCAACCATTTTAAACTTCTGAAATCTGGGGCGTTACAAACAAGGTGCACCTTTCTTTTCGGAAATTCACCTAGAAGAACTTCAAAGTTAAGCGTGCTTGCTCTGGATCAATTCTAGGATGGGTGATCCACTGGGAAGTTCCCAGTGCGCGCACGAGTGAGGACAAAGTGCGTGGATTAGAACTCGTGTTGGTCTGTGGGGCCAGCATATCGCCCCGGAGAGCGCCCATGAGTAACCTCGTCGGCCCGTTGGGCCGGGTTTCGGCCCGTTGGGCCGGGTTTCGGCCCATTAGTGGGTCGGGTCGTTACAAGTGGTATCAGAGCGGGACCATCCGGAACTGCAGGAGCTAAGTGCCCTAATTGACCAGGGCTTTTTGGTTCCATTCCACGAAGATCAGGGAATTCTGTATTCTGGATTGCTTCTGCGCCCCTTGATCCCCTGGTAGAGCATACTAGAGATCTGATTCCCAAACAAAGTCTTGCCTCGACATCCTTTTCTACTCTTTTCTTTCAGATGTCTTTCTTTCCATCTTGCAAGCAGTGAAAGCGCGCATACGTTATTTTTGGAAAACAAGAGCACGAGGATCAGTGTCTATTTCTCCTGCCCGGGACTGTCCCTAAACTTAGACGAGCATGGAGGGCAATATGGAGCGTAGAAGTTCTAAAAGATTCGTTCGACTTTCTTTCTATACAGAATTCAAAAATTCATAGAATCCACTAATTTCGTAGATAAAGATAATGGGGGCACGTGGAATCAAATGTAATTGAGAGAAAACAAAACTCTCCTTGTGCGTGTTGTGATCGATCAAGATCTTCTATAGTGAAACGGGTATTTGATTGGAAGCAGCAAAGGGATAGATGTAGGTCTCTCGTTTCTACTAAGAGCACTCGATGTCTACGGTTTTTGACGAAGATTGAGACTGTCAATAAATAGAGTATATGAAAAGATTGCTAAGGAGTGGCGACAAGAGCCACAAAAAGATCGAACATAATAGATCATATGTCATCATTACGCTTCGGCCGAAAGGTTTCCACTCGAAATCGAGTTGTCATGAAGGGGGATGTAGACCCGGCTATGAACTGAAAGAGGGCCTGGCTTTTCCTAATTGAATCGACTACTCTCTTAGTCGGAACATGCTGCAGATAACTGAACTAAAGAACCCCTTCTGTCTTGCTCCTCATCATAGAATCCAGTAGGGCATGAGTCAAGATATCCATATCAATAATAATAAGAGTAGGTCATGTCTCATATAAAAAAAAAGGGAATCTGTTAGAAGAAAACCAGACCTATATAGCACATCTACGAAAAGTTGGAATTTCCATTCTGATCCTTTAACATCATACATAACATTAGTCTTATGTTTACCACAAGGAGGTCGCGGAGAAAATGGAAAGAAGGCATTTCGAAAAACATGGTCAAGTGAGTTCCCGAGTAAATAGTTAATGCTTTATACTTGTGCTGTTCGGTCTTTCCTTACTTTACTTGGGCATGCGAGTGTAACTGAACTAGTCAATCCACCAGAATCATATCCAACTAGGGGATAAGCCTATCAATCAGATGCCTCTTATTTGTCACTCCTAATGCGAAGAGGCAGAGTCCTATTTTACCTTAGATAAGGGGCTTCTATTCTATAGATAGCACAACTCTACCTTAGTAGTTAGTAGGGTGTGATGCTACCACTCCGGATAGCCAACCAATCCAGGTATAAGTTTCTCCAACCCCTGTAGTTGGCTTATAGCGCTAGAAGCCTCAGTCTGACTCATCCAATGTACCTTATTCTATTGTGCTTTGTTTCTTTTCTGGAGCAGGACAGAAAGACAAGGAGATTTCTTTCCTTTTCCTCTCTCTTTCTGATGATGGAAGGATTGACATTCCATCTATCCTTTACGATACATCACTCTATGGAATCGTTCGTTTGTTGACGTACCTTTCGTCTAGTTTATCCTTGCACCGTCGGGTTTAGGATACTGATGTTGTTGGATGTAGCTAGAACCGCTGGAAAAAGATGGAAGAACTTTGAAGTCGTTTCGAAGGATAAATAAGTTCCTCTTGTCCCTGCCTCTCATTTCTATGAAAGGAATGGAGTGCATTTGTCGCCTCCCATCTGATTCCCGAACTCACTGCACACTCTGAAGACAAGTACGCGAATGGAGTTGGGAGTCGGTAGCTGCTTATCCTAATTTCATGACAGGGGATAGCTTTTTTCTAAGTTTTTTTTATCCTGTGCCCTATTTGTTTGCTTTCTTGCTGCTGTTGATTTCGACCTTGGCTATACATCAATTAGGGACCAAACAAAGAGGATTGGCTTTTATAATAATATAATAAATACGCAATTCTTGAATCTTGATTAAGGCATTTTCATCGTTTCTTTTTTTCTTTCACTGAAGATGATTGGATCTCTTATCGTCATAAAAAATGTCTAGTTATCTATCGATTAGGCGCACCATTGGGGTTACCTCCTTCTTTATTGGAAATGCCCAGGCACTAACCCGTTCACGAATCATCAATCGTTGGCAGCAGTTCTCAAGATTTGCACAAGCTATAGGATTGTTTGCTAATCTGGGCAAGTGCAAAGTGTATTTAGAAGAGATAACTCATACAGTTCAACAGCACATTGTGAGTATGACTCGATTTCTTTCTATAAAGAGAGAAGAAAAGAGGAATTCTAATTCTCAGTTAGTTGGAATTTGACTGGCTTTTTTCCCATAAACTTCACCCATGGAAATGAAGCAATTAAAGTAAAGGACTTTGTTTATTTGAAGAAAGTGCTATGGCTTGTCCATCATCAATAAGAGAAAGACTCCCTCATTAATTGATGCGCAGAATCTATGTTCTAGTTCTGTCTGAACGAAACGACTCTAGCCGGATATGCTACTAATTCAAGTGGATCAAGTCAAGTTCGTTTTTTTTATAGGAAAACAGAACGGACCGAACCGTGAAGGGACTGGTTTCTCTGAAAGATTTTTTTTTACTTGTTAAAGTGCTAAAGGCATTCCTCTAATTAACTAATTAATCGGACTGGAATCTTTTATATAATAGACGGGCTTTCTTTCTAACTAGATTCTACTTGTATCGAATTTATATGATATGTAAAGAAAGAACGAGACTGGAGAAGGATAACAAAGAAAGCTCCAACATTTACTTATTGTCGAGGGCTCAATCACTAATACGCTTTCCCTGAACACTTTGGGAGTCAATGGGTCGGGCTCCACTATGGATAGATCTAGAGCCCTTTCCATACCATAAAAAGTATGTACTGTTTTGGACTTAGGTCCTAGTTGTGCTAATTCTATCTCTTGTATCTTACTGATGGCTTGGCACGAGTGGAAGGAAGTCTTCCATCCGAGATTCCTAAACTCCACATAAAGACTGGTCAATTAGTCATGCACATAAGTCACACCGTCCACCTCTTGAGCCCGTAGAGGCCACCTCTAGAATACTGCACAGATGGTTGGTCTCAGGACAGCGTGCAATGAGGACGTTGCACAATATAAGAGGGGGTGATTGTAACGCCCCACATCTCAGAGGCTTAAAGGGGTTGAGAACGCTACTCATATCAACAAGGTGCACCTTTCTTTTCGGGAATTCACCTAGAAGAACTTCAGAGTTAAGCGTGCTTGCTCTGGAGCAATTCTAGGATGGGTGACCCACTGGGAAGTTCCCAGTGCGCGCACGAGTGAGGACAAAGTGCGTGGATTAGAACTCGTGTTGGTCTGTGGGGCCAGCATATCACCCCGGAGAGCGCCCATGAGTAACCTCGCCGGCCCGTTGGGCCGGGTCTCGGCACATTAGTGGGTCTGGTCGTTACATTAAGTGAGAGTATACAAGTGCTTAAAAAACACTTTTGTGCTTATGGAGTAGTAAAAGTAATCTTTTAATGTTTTATATAACGACTTTTACTGCAACTTCTCATAAAAAAGCAGTTATCGTCAGAGATGAGAAGCATGTAAATTGATCTTTCTACCTACTTTTAACATTTCGTAATTCTTTCTAAAACTAAAAATAAGTATTTATTTGAATTTACCAAACACGATAGTTTCTGCTTCCGTGATTTTAAGCTGCTTTTAGATTAAAATATCAAACAACCATCACTTTTGATTAAAATTAACTTTTTTAAACTTTAAAGTATGCCAAAAGTACCTCCTAAAAGGTATTTGCAAACACACACTAAGAAAATTCTACTTAAATTAAATTGGATTTTTTTAGTCGTTTTTTGTCAGAAAAGTTGAATTTGTAAACACTATATAATTCTACAATTTATTTAAGTTTTTAAGTAGTTTTTACAAACAACTATTCAATTCTCTAATAATCCAACTTCACCAACGTCTCATTAAATTAATTCACTTACTTTAAGTCGAAACTATTGCACACACCCCATTTGAGGAGTAGTATACTCCAACCGTTCAGATCATATTATTTTGAATTAGTGATTTTAGTTTTAATCGGATCGTATTTAGATATACGTGTTCGATCGAATTTTAAAGTATAATCAGATTCATGTGTTATTCGTATTATAACTTTCGAATCATTTAGGCCCGACACCATTTGAACATATTCAATGTTTGCTAAATATATAAATGTAAAATTATTGTTACGGTGAAAAATTATAAATCATTACAATTTTAAAATTTCAATTATTGGTCATTGAGAACAAAATTTTAAATTAAACTAATTCTATATTAGTTAAAATTTAATTAAGATAAATTCGATTTGGATGAGTTCAAGTTAGATTTAAATCGAACCATGTGAACTTCAATCAGTTTTATACTTTTAATTTGGGACATTTTGGATCGATACTTTCGCATCAAATTTATTCGGATAATTTCGGATCAACATTTGGTCAAATCTCAAATTATTGACCATAATATTTTGGATGATACTTCCATTTTGGATCGATTTGGATATAACTTTTCGTTCACATTGATTTTGTCGAGTTTAGGGGGAATGGTATCAAATTGAGATCTAGACCGGGAGTGAGAATTTGCTAAATTTAAAAATATTTGAGAATAGAAAGTTAGAAACATATACTGTATGAGAGAATCTTTTAACATGAAATTTTAATCCAAACTAAATAAATTTGAAATTTTAACGGGGCATACATTTGTATTTGGTAAAACACAGTACTATATTTTTCTATCTTATGATCAAATGTTTATTGGCCATGTCTAAAACGTTTCATGCTAAGTAAGGTAAAGAGAGTAGTATTTTCTCTTTGTCACATGTCCCACTTCCACATGAGGATAGTTTATGATTATTCCTGGATCGAAGCATGTCTTACCGTACACTTGTGTGGTTTTAACTTGGTTTACGTGTGTTGCAGGCTATACATGAGCCTGTGGGATTTACCCAGTTCACACATGAAGGGTAGCGGCTACGGGTTTCCTATGTTAAAAAAAAACACAATCACTTACATATTAAAGCTTATTATTAAGTTCGTTCATATTTAGATATTTCAAATTATGCAGTTGATTATGACGAATCAACGGGCCCATAATCTCCGATATTACATCTATACTATGGGTTGGCTCAATTGATATTATATACTTTAATGGTTTGTTGAGTTCATTGATCCGGTTGGTACGCCTAGAGGACGTGATCATATTGGGTTGAATCTATATCGAAAAGGGGGATATGGTCCCCTTACTTCGTTCTATATATAGAAGGCCGCATCTAGAGGTATGCCATTATTACCCTGCAATATTTCCTTCTCTACAACTCCCGCGGGTTCAAGTAAAGTCTACCTCCAGTTTGTCAAAGGCAAACCGATTAAAGGGATTAACCCCTTCATGACTTATAACCCAAGAGAGATGGAGAACACTCAAGTCGTCAAGAATGGTAGAGCATCTCAGTAGTAGTAGTAGTAGTAGTAGCAGCAGCAGCAGCAGCAGCAGTTTAGCAGCGTAAATTGTAATCATTGTTACATCACCAAGGATCACAAGATGCCAACTATTGAGCCCATTAAGGTTTTGTTATATTCGTCTTAAAAAATATGAAAAGATCTGAACTGAATTAAATGAAACTCATCTAAATTGATTGAACTCATTTGTATTTAAAAAGAAAAACACACAAAACAATCAAGCAAATTTGAAACAATTTTTTTTTTTATAGGTGAAAATAACAAAACCTAACGCCTAAGTCGTTGTAGTGATTTGAATCCAATCACTTCAAGTCGGCTAAGATACCTAGCCTAGACCTAACCAATAATTAAAAATTAAGAGGAAGTGACCGAGTTTATGAGAGGACCAAGCCCACAATATTTCTTATCACTTGTCCAACTAACTCCAATAAATGAGGAATCCGCTAGTTATATATAACCGTTAGAGATTCTTCAGTTGTCGCCATATATATATATATATATATATATATATATAATATATCTGACATTCGCCTTCACTCTCACAAAAAACGTTAAGTCTTAGAAATATGATAAATCCTAGTGATCCACGTTCTCATTACCTATGTAGACATTATCACCATATCCTCCTAAGCTCTCACCACATAAAGCTAAAACTCTTTACATCTATCATTAATATTGTCACAAGCTCCTGCATAGCTTATAAGACACTGTGGGTTCTGTTTAGTTTTTATTTTATGTCAACTTTTAGGTTTGCTAAAGTATATGGGGAGGCCGGCCTTTCCTAAAAATATGGAAAGACCTGGTTTTACTAAAAGTTCGCTGGTTTTTCCATAACTCGCTGGTTTTGAGATTAAACCGGCCGACCGACCGAGTTTTTACGCAAACCCGGTTTTCTTAATAGAATAAATATAACCATCCACACACAAAACACACAATTCAGCGTTTACTGTGTGAAATCCATTTTTTCTCTCTGCAAATTCCCGTCTTCTTCTTCGGCTTTCGAATCTCAAACTTTCCCGATCAATGGATGAAACAAGCCGATTGTTCTCCTTTTTTCTTCGTTTCGGCTACCTTTGTGTTGGATTTAGTATTCTCAATATGTTTTGTGAGATCTAGGGTTTCGAATTTGATTTCTTCTCAGATCTGATTTCACAAATCTAGGGGTTCTAATTTGAAGCATAATGAAGAGGATCGGAAGGATTTTTTCGGTGTTCCAGACACTGCTAATCCGTTGAAGTAGTTTTCAAGATGGAGAGTTGATTCTTCCAGTAAAGGTATGTTAGTTTAGTTGTTAATTTTGATATTGTGAATCTGTTTTTTGTTGTGCTTTGAAGTGTTTGTGGATGTATTCATTCTATTATATGCTCTGTTTGTGTGATGTTATGGTTCATGTGTTTTTATGTTACGGTTTTAAGTGTATGTGGTATGCTTATAAGGTATTTTGATGTTGTTTCCGATGGATTTTGGTTTTGGTTTAAGTGTATCTAGTATTCTTATTATTATACTTAGTTTCTGTTGTTGAATTTATTTTCTTTTAGTACTAAGTGTTTCTAGTATGCTTATAATGAATTTTGGTATGTTTTTAAGTGTCGTTGGGATTATGAAATTGATTTAAGTAGGGATATTATGATTTTAGATGCTGATATTTGTGTTGCTGTATTTTTAAGAGATCATGTTATGCTATGTAAGGTCTTGTGTTATGATTTTTAGGAGATGTAATGTTATGCTACTTTAGTTTTCTTGATGAAAGGATTACGGTGCAGTGTTATGATTTTAAGGGGTCGTGCTATATTTATAAGGCATCATGTTATGTTATTATTTTAAAGGGTGATATTGTGCTTTTAAATGTGCTCCTGATATTTTACGTTTTTCTTTTTTTTAGTTGTTGATGCTTTTGACACTGTAATGAGAGCAGGTCAAATAAGAGGAAAGATGCCCCTGTTGTTGGTATAATTGCTGGTTGTGTAACTGCTGGTGTTTCAGATTATGAAGAGTTGAAGACAATTGAATATAAGCTACATAGTTTGCGAGTTGCGTTAAAAGTCAACAATATTTTGAACAAGTAGGATTTGTAATAATGTCCTGGAGAAACTATTTTATTTGGATGTTATTTGAAATAGTTTCTAATTTGAGCAGTTACTTTTGGCCTTTTTTAACAATTAGTTTGTGTATGTTTTAAAGCAGTGGTTTAATATGAAACTCTTATATGTTCTGGTTATAGTTTTTTATATATGATGTTATGACTTTAAGATACAAGATGTTGCGATTGTTGGACAAAGTGTGCATGTTGGATGTTATTTTGGATCGAGTAGTGTGTTAGTGTGTGATGTTAACAGTTAGTCTTTGCTCTTGGATAATTAGTTTGTGTATGGTCTTAAGTGGTTTTAACATGCAAGCATTGTATGGTGAAGTTTAGTTTTCTGTCTAATTTCTGAAGTAGTATAGCAAATGTCCATTAAATTCTTAATTGATTTCTTAGAAGTACATTAGTGGATACTTAAAACCACAATTGTACGTACTTAAAACCACAAAAGGATACATATAACTACACCAACTGGTTATAAGAGATATATGTTACGGTTTTAAGGGTTTGTCATAAGAGTTACTGATGATATATTTTGTCATTCGATATTATACTTCTAAAATCTTTTGTTATACTTTATTTTATTTAAGACGCAACGTAAAATCATGACATCATGCAATAAACTAGTGTACCATTCATGTAAGGATTAAAACATTTAGTCAATTGATGTTTCTACAACTAGTATTATCAAATCAACAAAATTACAACAACCGTTCTCCATTAAAATCTTAATTTGAGTTTTTAGAACAACAACATAATGGGTACTTAAACCACAACTTGGTTACATAAAACCCCAACAAGGGTACTTATAACACACCAACTGCTGTATGAGATATATGAGAACATGCCAACAAGTGTAAAATTGAATGCTTCAGTATATTCATGTCAGGACTGAAACATTCAGTCAATTGGAGTTTCTAAAATTAGAATTCTCAAAGCAACAAAATTACAACAAGCGTTCATGTGGTGTTTCTTATGCCAAATGAATCTGGATCTTTGAAATTGGCTTCTCGCGAGTAAACTTGTTCGTGATCTTTGAAGCAACGAAATTGGTGTTTCTGATACTTGAAGTCATCCTTTGTCATTCCATCTCTCCAGAAAATAGCAGTCGGCCTAGCATCTTCACCTACAGGTAGCGGTGATAAAATTATGGATCTTCGTCCTTTTGTTTATGAAAAAAAAATGCATCTCATTAAATTTTTTGTTCATCTACATGCTTAAACCATAATAATACGATCACGTAAAACATACCATGAAAATTATAATAGTATACCTAAAAAATACACCAAATGACGACATGGAAATAATAACTGATATAACTAAAATCCATAGCATCAAAACTTCAAATTAAAACAACATGCCTTAATACCATAGTGACAAAAAATGCTTTGCTTTAATTTTTTTTTCATTTACTGCTTAAAACATATCATGATCTATTAAAACCACAATAGTATACCTAAACAAACATACAATTGACGGACGTAGTATTAACTGACATTACTAAAATCCATAGCATCAAAACTTCAAACTACAACAACATGCCTTAAAACCATAAGTGGATGCACTAAAATCATAACAACATGACTCAAAAGCTTGACAAGTGACAACCACAATAAATCAAATATTTACTCCTAAAACCACAACATCATGCCTAAAAACAATAATATCATGAGGATGTTGAAATTACCTACACTTTATTCATCAGTATGAGTATAATACGAGGTCTTAAAAGGATAACATGTTCTCTTAGAAGTATAATTACAATAAATGTTTTTAAACCAATTATAAACTAGTCGCCAATTGTAAACAAACTGTAAGACCAGTTCTTAAAACCACAACAGTTGTACTTTAAACTATAATAGGTGGCCTTCAAACTCTAATTTGGACAAACATAAACCAATAGTTTTCAAAAGCATTACGTGGTCTTGATGGTGTAATAGAGCAACACGAGATTTTAGAATAATAACATGCTGAATAAGTAAAATACTATAACAATGTTACTTAAAACCAAGATACGACATATAAAAAAAGCATAACATGACGATAAATATTCATAACATGTTGAATAAGGTAAAATACAATAACAACGTTGCTAGAATCATAACATGTTCCCTAATGCGAACCTCTAAAGTCTAAACGTGTTGTGTAAAATCATAACAACAGAACATGAAACCATAACCAGAAGAGCTTAAAACCGTAACATATACGCTAGCTAGAACTGTAACAATCAGACTACCGTAGAAACTGCAATTAACGATAACAATCACTCTTAAAAACTATAATATGCTGATTAAAAACAATTACACTGCGCGATTCAATATATAAATGCAAAAACATAGTAGACAAACAAAAACAAGCAACAAAGAGGCTTTAAAACAACGTCGATTAAAACCATAACACGCCATGTGAAAACCGTAACATGGTTTTATCAAATGAAAATATGCACAAACATACTTCATAAAGATCAAACCATAACAGAAAGGCTTAAAAGTATATATTAACGTAACCGTAACATGGTTTTATCAAATGAAAATATGCACAAACATACTTCATAAAGATCAAACCATAACAGAAAGGCTTAAAAGTATATATTAACGTACGGATTTTGCTGTTTTGCTGCAATTTATTCAATAATATCCAGATCTGAGAAGCATCCTTCTTCATCACTTCCGATTTGGTGCTTTGAGTATTCTACCAGTTGAATCGGAACGTTTCGAACACCAATTCCGATTGCAAATCGATTGAATAATCAGGAAAACAACATTGAATCAGAAAAATAGAGATAAATCAGGAAAATAACAAAATATAATCACAAAACGCATAGAAATCAGATGATTGTTGCTCGATTCACCTGATTAACGTCCATGTAAGCGTTTTCGGATGATATGCTGTGAACATGAGTTTTGATCGGTGAATTTCTGGCGAGATTTGATCGATTTGCAGAGAGAAAAGTGAAAAAAACACAGTGCACATTCAACTATGTGTTTTGGGGTTTCTGTGATTCTGCGTGTTTTTTGCCCTATTTATACTAAACCGGCCGGTTTAATTTCTTCCCAAAACCGCTGATCCGGTTGATAGGCGGTTTTGTGTCTAAAAACCATGCCTTTCCTATATAATAGGAAAGGCTAGACTCTCTATATAATTACTCTTTAGGTTTTCTAGTTCACTTTTTTCTTTTCCCATTAAATTTCCTTTAAAACACATATGAGAAAAGAAAATTCCATTAACATTTCTTTTTTTTTTTTTTCCTTGAAATTACTCATACCACACAAGACCTTATATCATTTGGTAGGGTAGACGTTAATATATGGAGGAATTTGAGTGTCAACCGCAAGGAGCTAACATACATGACTTCGGAGGCATCAAATACTCGTACAAAGTAATTTTAGTAGGTTTTTTTTTCCCTAGTAATTTTAGTAGATTGATATGGTAATGCATGTTACATGTGAGTACACAAGGCATACTTAAATGTACTTTCCCATGTAGTACGTCGAACATGGAAAAGCTTTTCATAACGAGCAAATTTCCATGTACATTTAAGATTTAGAATATTATTCTATATTTGCTCTGACATCATCGTCATAACATGAAGTCATGAACGAACGAGTCTTTATGGTCTTTTAACTCTTTATTCCATTTCTCTCGTCCACGAGTGCGTGAAGGCCTGCTGGGCTAAACCATGTCTACTACGGCATGGACTCGACTCTGGCCCTTTACTAAGTTCGAGTACGAATTTTCCAAGAGATCCATGGACTATATATAGTACTGTAGATCACAAAATCCACAACCAATAAAACCCACACGTGTAAATCACGCGCTCGCCGATTATCCCGATAAACGTCAGGCAAGAGAAAACACGAGTCCCTTCCGCGTGTTCACCTAAACAATTTCTGTCCTACCCCACCCCTTCTTCGCCCCCTCCTCAAAAGCCCCAATTTTCCAATTCATTCAACTCCTCAGAAAAATAAAAAAAACCCCAATCTCTCTCTCTTCTCTAATCCTCACAATTCCAATGTCATCCATGCGCACGATACCTCCCCACGCTATCCTGCGCACTTTCCGATCACTCCTAAACCCTCCCTCTCCTTAGCCAGATCTCACCTCCAAACTACTTCTACTCTAAAATTGTACTTCAAACAACCATCTGATCGACTCAAATCGAGCTGCTGCTGCTGCTAGAGGTGAACTGTATATATTCAATTCAATTGTACTTACATAACTAAATCAGGCAGGAGCGGCGATGAACGGCGGCGGCGGAGGGCAGCAGGTGCAGCTGCAGATGGCGGAGGAGCAGTACGTGAAGGCGAAGACGTCGGTGTGGTGGGACATCGAGAACTGTCATGTGCCTAAGGTTTGCGATCCGCACACCATAGCGCAGAACATCAGCTCCGCCTTGACTAAGGTCAATTACTGTGGTCCTGTGTCGATTTCTGCTTATGGTGATACCACGCGTATTTCTCCTTCCGTCCAGCACGCGCTTAATAGCACTGGCATCGCCCTTAACCATGTTCCTGCTGGTAAATGTTTATTGTTGTTTGGTTGAGAATTGAGATTTGGTAACTGTTTGTGTGCTTAAACCACTGGAGAATCTGTTAAACGTGAACTCAAGCAGTATCATGAACAATTGTGTGTTAGATCGGAGGTTAATCAGAGAAATCTTAGAAATATGTCTTGTTTTTGTAAATGTTTAGTATCTGTAACTGATCTGTCTGGTTTTGTGCTTAGAAGGTACAATATGATTGTAGATTCAGGATGATGTATGCTAATTAGTAGATGAAGATTGCATTTGGGGATTATGTTGATTTCATGGTAGGTATTATTGGTATGGTTCAGAAATGGGGAGCTTTGTTTTGGATAACTTGATTTGCTTTACGTTACAGTTGAAACAAGCTATAATAATTTTAGCGCAGCCGTTTCCAAATAGAATTCATTCTGTTGAGTATGTGAAGTGTGACTATTTGTCTGATCACGGAGTGTCCGTAACGTGTAATGTATGCTAGTTTGTGGGGATTGGATGATTGCTTTTGAGTTTTAACTATTCGCTAGTACATGATTATGACGTTAAATAGATTTATGGAAAATTTGTCTTTTTCGCAACTGATGGAGTGGTATGTAATCATTACTAAAGTTCGTTATTTGCATAGATCATGCTATTCGTGGTGTGTCTTATTTTGATGTTCATTTGATGATCAAACATAACCGGTATTCTTAAAAATGATCAGGTGTGAAAGATGCCAGTGACAAGAAGATTCTGGTGGATATGTTATTTTGGGCTGTTGACAATCCCGCACCTGCAAATTATCTATTGATATCCGGTGACCGAGATTTCTCAAATGCCCTCCACCAGCTGCGCATGCGTAGATATAATATCCTCTTAGCTCAACCACAAAAAGCTTCTGCACCGCTTATTGCTGCTGCTAAGAGTGTATGGCTCTGGACTAGTCTGTCAGCTGGAGGAATGCCGCTTACAAGAGGAGAATCTGTCCAACTATTAACTAATAGCTCTGGGCATTTAGCAAGCTCCGAATCTTTACCTACTGATCCAATTCAAGTAAACCAATCAGGTGATTACTTTCAAGAAAATCACCATCCTGGAATTCACAAATTTAGCATGGGAAGAGGAACTGATGTAAAGCATAAAGGGAAACCAATTCGTAAAAATCCCAGCCAACCTAATACACCTAAAACCTCAAATGGTGTGGTTGGATCTGAATACTCTAACAATGCCAATTTCCATCAAACGGCATATGGTCATTCTAGGCAGGTCAGTGATCCTCAGGACTTATCTAGCACCTATAATCCGACACTTGCAACTAGTGGATCAGGATCCATTTCGTACCCAATTAGTCATGATTCTTCTTGGAGCAACGGTAGTCAGCCTCCAGTCCCTCATCAAAATCACTATGGTCAGCCCATAAGGCCTAATGGCTATGGTGAACCTGGATTAATGCCTGTTAGCTCATTGCCGCCTAACCAGCATTGGCGTCCTCCTTACAGACCCAATGGACCAAGTTCGACTTCAGCTCCTCCAACTTATCTACCCGATGTTGGCACTTTAAACATTTCTGACTACCCTAGAAATGAACACAATTCTGCTCCTCAATCACGAAATGGTGGGGAGAGAAGACCAAATTCTGCTGATTCCATGAACCGTCTTAACTCGAACAGTCCCCAGAAAGGATATAATGGTCAAAAGAGATCTTCCTTCCAACAAGAACAACAGACTACCAGGTACCCACTTGGTAATCAAGAAACCCCATCACTATCTTCTCAGCCAGGAAACGCTATTGTGCCTGTTAACGGGTGTGGGGAACACCAGGATGTCCGAAGCCTCCTGAATATGTACAAGGTCTTATTGGGATCATTCTACTTGCTCTAAACAACCTTAAAAACGAGAAGATTGTTCCAACTGAGGAAAATATTGTTGATTGCATAAGATATGGAGATGTCCAGCATCGTAATACTGATGTGAAAAAGCTTTGGCGTGCGCTATTGAGCAACAGTTAGTAGTAAAACAGCAGCTAGGTGCGCTGCAGATGTATGTTGGGAAAAATGAGAAACTATGGCAATGCGTGAACCCCATGGCTGGTAATTTAAAACATTACCCAAAATCGACTTGGGATGAAATTCAGAAATATCTTTCATCTGCGGCTGGACGAAAGGCAATGCTCGAAGCCCAATGCAGGTAATCAGTACTGCCCAATGCATCAAGTATCATCTTATTATGCCAATTCTTACATCAATGCATCAAGTCTCATCTTATTATATGCCCATCCTTCCATCAATGCATCATGTCTCATCTTCTGTTTTAATATTGCCAATCCTTCCATCAATTTCAGCCATTATTGCATTTTTCAGGTTTTAATGAATTAGTCTTGTTTTTATTTTCATTTGATGTGTAGGTATGAGGCAGCGACGATTATAAAAAAGACGTGCTTAAAGGAGCTTGCTTTGGGTGAGATACTACAGATTTTGCATATGGTAATTAACATGAAAAAATGGCTTATATGCAATTATCAATCAGGATGGCAACCAGTTAAGGTTGTACTTGCAGTTGTAGATGCCAACTCAGATTCAGGGTTGGCAGCTGCTTCATAATCTCACAATTAAGTGGTTACTAGAGGGGAGAGGGGCGGTGTTTCGGTATGTTTTGCCCTGTGACATTAAAGGTTACTTGGGGACTCACTCTTCCCTCTGAAGTATTGGCTGCATAAGAAGCAGCCTGGGTTTATACAATGGTTGGTTTAACTTTCAAGTTGTAGTGCATTTTAAGGAATTGAGACGCTCTCTATCAAAAGGTCATTCTGGTTCATACACCAAGCAAGAATGTTTAGCTGTTAGCTGTTCTATGGTCTTTAGTTGACACTTTGAGATACATGCGTTCAATGAGATTTGTGGCATGGGGAATTAGTTGTGCTCGTTCTATGTTGGAATATTGGTTTCTTGCCATAATTTTGGAGAACCATTTTGGGAATCAAAGTTTGCTTCAGATATATGTTTTCAGTGACAATAACTTTTCAAAGTCAGGTATGATGCAGTTAAATTTCAGTTGCCTATGGAGATTTTGATCATTATTTGTTGAAGCAAAATAGGAGATGAGAGGATTTAAGAAGTATGTTACGGGAATATTTAGCTGTCAATGTGTCACCACTAGTAAATGAAGCAACTATGGAGCCAAATCATGTCTGTTCAGCAAGAAACAATATGCGTCTGGTATTTTTTTTGGCTTGTAGGCTGTAGCTCATGATAAGTTTGGTTGATGAAAACTATGGTTCAAGGTTTGAAAAGGAATTGATCCAGGTGAAACTTAGATAGGAGTATCAAAGAGAGATTGAATACATGACTTGGGTAAGCTGTAACTAAGCTGTCAGGAAAAGTGATAAACTGTGTTTGGAGTGAGATGAACTAAGAATTATATCTCATGATTGAAGGGAGGAAGTTGGTGAGGATAAGGTATGCTTTTTTTTGCGGTAAACCAAATCATCTCTAGGTTCTACAATTAGACACTTTGCATCTTTGCTGTGCTGCCCAAAGTTTTGGCTCTCTTTTGCAATCCAAGGATGAAACTATGAGGTGAATCCAGTAAACTTTAATTTTCCATCATGTAAATTAGACCTATGTATTCGGATATATTATGTTTGTATTAAACTGTTTTAAGCTGTCCCATGTACTATGAAGCCATATGTAGAGTTGGTTTTTAACCTTTCCAAGCTCATTCATGGTGAGCTGGACTCTGTTGCTAATTTCAGTTGTACTAGAAAGTTTCATTAGCCGAGTTCTTTCTTTCTATAGCTGGCTTACAGAGAGAATTGCTTGAAAGCAGGATTGATCTTGAGGGATGCCTCAGTTTTGGTTAGATCTGTGTCTGTTGGTTGAATGAACAAGTTAAGAATGTGCCCTAATTGAAGAATGCTTGTTCTAAATTAACCTTTTCTTGCAACACCTTTACCTTAGTACCACTTATCTTTTGATTGATCGCCATTTTGTAACTGTTCAACCTTTAGGCTTTTTTTTTGGTGCAAATTTTTAGGGGAAGCTTCTAGCTAAAACGTGGTGCAATTTTTGCAACTGCTTCACCAAAAAAACTGTAGCCTTGTACGTAAGAGTTCCAGTAAAACTTTGAAGAGCAGCATAACATGTAAAATGTCATAAAACATCTAATGAACTTCCATTTTTCTTTAACTTCTGAATCGGGTCGTCTAAGTATAGATTCCATCATTGCCCAGAAATTCTTTCTATTGGAGATTCTTGGCGCAGTTTTGGATTAATGTGTTTGACACTCATGCATGCTAGTATCATATTTAAGTATGCATGATAGATAGTATTATATTTTGAAGTATAATCTCCATTGTACATTTACGTACTCGCTGCGAGATTAAGTATTTAACATTACTTGAGTTGAACTCAAATGTAATTTCCGTATAGAAAATATAGGAAGGAGCATTAATTTAACATTACACTTGGAGTTTATTCTACTTTATCATATATTAATTGTTTTAATTACTAGTATAAAGTCTGAATATTTAAAGAGTTCTCTTTACTCTTTAACTCGCCCGCGCAACTTCAAAAGCAACGTCAATAAAATGTCTTCCTCAACTTATTTAAAGAGTTCTCTTTAGCTTTCGTATTTTGAGGAAGATTGATGTTTCAACCTAAGCATCCATACGAATACGAATACAATACGAATATGAAATATTATAAAATCCAAAATATAGAAATATGAATACGTTAAAAATACGTTTAAGTTTTATACATATTTTTATATATTTGATACATTACTAAAAGTATCAACACCAAAATAAGTTATGGTCTAATTTCCCAATCAACCAAATCAATGGCCTCATTCCCTTCATTCCCACTACCATCATCGGAAACATGAAAGACTACACCCTCCAAGTCCGGCTCATCTAGGGAGAGTTGTGCAACCTCCAATTCCCCAACATCCTCAAGTGAACCAAATTCCCGAATCAAATTTCAGTAAATGTCCCCTCACCCTTGTATATGTTGTTGATCTTGTAACTTGACAATAATTACACTCCCATTTTACTACTCCACGAGCACCTATTTTATCAAGCACTTTCACAAATTTCCAGAGTGGCTTCACCTGTCCAGCCTCATGTTCGTCCACTGGTTGGCTCATTTTATAGTTCTGTTTCCAGTAATCAAAAGAATAAATTAAACAACTCAATCATTATTTATAAGATAAATGGAGTAATTAATTAATTATCTTTGCACATTCCAATTAGGCAATTACGTATAGAATTCATATTCAAGAGTCAACTCACATTTGTTAATAGCTCTAATTTATTATTCCAAAGCAAGCCCAATAAATAAATATGCATTTACTACTAGAACCAAAGTAATAACTCCAAGATAGAAGACGTATTCCAATTTTCAACTCCCAGATAACTTGATACACATAAAAGAAAAACAAAAAAGGGAAAAAAAAAATATACTCGAGGTAAACAACATCGCAGGCGCGGCAGAGAGCAAAGAGAAACCAGAGACGAAACAAAGAGAGATGAGGTACCTGAAATTCTGAATAAAAAGGAGGTGGTGGAACCGATTCAAGTGGCGGAGGCGACGGCGGCGATTCAAGTGGCGGAGGAGATGGATATGCCAAAATGGATTTGGGAAAGGTAGGTTTTGTCTGTATTGAATTTTGTTCCCAAAACATCTACTTCACCGACTTAGAAAGTAAGAGAAAATAACAAAAAATAAGTTGCTGTAGAGAAATACGAATTTTGGGCGTATGTCAACGAGCGCGTGCGGAATACGTGCGGGATGAAAATACTCAAGGCTAAGAACGTGCGGGTGCTTCTTAGGTTTCAACGTACATTATTCGTGTTTGTCATTTTCTATTTTCTTGACAAATTTTTATTTTACACTTTGTGGTGGATTCCGCCGCTGAATCAATTATCACATCATTAAAAAATAAACGATCACAATCTAAAATTGGTAGATTGGTATGAGATGTATGAGATTGGTATGAGATGTGGGCTGCAAATTGGTACAAAAGCATCACCATAGCCCGTAGGCTCGAGCACCGGCATCTTATTAATCAAGTAGAATTGCAGCAAATCGTTTTCTCTATAGTGAGTTCGAACTTAGTTGCAGATCTTTTGGCGAAACACTACTGCATTTGGATACTTCCTAAAAAATGTATCCACTAGGTTCACTCTGCAAAAATGATACTTCACCCTCCCAGCTGGTTGCAAAATATTGTAAATATGGACCGCAAAAATGGAACGTTGTATGATATTGGTGTTGGTACCCCTGACTTTCCGGGCAAAATTTTATTAATAATAATAAGATAGCACCCCGACTTATGTAGCACCTATTTAATTAAATTAATGCAAGATTCTTAATGTCTCGTTTTCGTTTTTGAACTTCATCGTTCCAAATCACTACTATGGGCAATACAGACTATGTATCTGAATTGCTTCCGTGCCTTATATATTATCAAATTCCTCCGCCTAACACACCAGGGAAATGTAGTTATGTACATTCGTGAACGTGGACGATTTTCTCTAATGTTACCGGTGAGCAACAGCGACATTCCTCATCCTTAGTTAAGATGTGATTTCTGTTGTAGAACTGGAAAATCTGTGTGCTTATCGATGTCACGTTGCTTATCCCAGTTGGATTGTTACAACACATTTTGACTGATACATATTATGAGCATCTAACTATGTGATGCTTTGAACTATTACCCTTGCATATTCGAGTTTGCGGAAGTCGGTCTATTACATCGATCATTCGTGTAATGCCTCCTTTCAGCTCACACACACATGAAAAAGCTCAAACTTAGAAGTTTCACCACACACCACTAAGTTCTATTCAGGTCCAGTTTCATGTGAAGGACAAACCAGCAGAAAATAAGATTGTTTTAATTCCTTGTACTCCGTACGTGTTAACATGGTAATCCCACCGTGATGGAGAAAGATAGCTAGAACTTCACATTTCACTTGTATAGCTCATTTCATACATACGCTCTTCTTCTTCATCGGAGTCATTCTCAACACCGCAGCTGTTAATATTTACATGCTCATCCTCGGAAGAATTTGCCTTGGTGCTGGTATCGGATTTGGTAACCAGGCAGTGCCTTTATTCATATATATCAGAAATCGCTCCTGCTAAGTACAGAGGAAGCCTAAAGATTTGCTTCCAGCTGTTAATCACGGTTGGTATCTTAAAATAACAAATGCTAAAATAATTTTATACTAGTAACTTTACTGACTAACTAAACTTATGGTTATGGACAAACCTTAAATGCAAGTCTCACAAAATCATACACCATGAAAGTGCCTTTCTACAGGAGAGGGATTAGGGCACAAGCCTTACCAAGAACTCGATTCCAATCTAATGGTTAATGGTTTTAAGTTTGGCAGTAGAACAAATTTCTAGTGTCTAGATCTCTCTCATTTAACGAAATCAACGAAATCAACGAAGATGTGCAAAAGGAATTCAACGAAATCGCACATGCTACGCACTGAGGTTTCCGCAACTGTCAAGCACCCTTGGAGGAACCTGTTTAGGAAGAGGTTCAGCTTGCCTTTTGTGGAACGATTCTTCAAGTATTCCAGCAATTTACCGGAATCAATGTCATCATGTTTTACGCACCAGTCCTGTTTCATACCATGGGATTTAAATCAGATGGTTCTTTGATATCTTCTGTAATTACTGGGGGAATCAATGTTATTGCAACATTGGTTGCTGTTTTCGGTGTTGACATTTTGGGAGTTCGAAGGTTCTTGCTTATTGAAGCTGCAGTTCAGATGCTGATTTCTCAGGTCATAACTGGAGTGATCCTAGCAAAGTATTTGAAGCCAACGAGTGTAATTTCTAGCCTGTGGCCATACCTTCTGATTATGTTTGTTGGTATCTTTGTGGCTGGGTTCGCATGGTCATGGGGACCGTTGGGATGGTTGATTCCGAGTGAGATATACCCTCTTGAATCACGTTCTGCTGGTTTTTCAGTATGCAAACATCACCAACATGATATGCACGACAATCATGCACAGGCGTTCTTGACAATGTTGTGCCACATTAAGTCAGCAATATTCTTCTTCTTTGCATCATGGATCCTTGTTATGGGTCTTTTCGCCTACTTTTTTCTGCCAGAGACAAAGGGTATCCCATCGACGAGATGAATGAAAGAGTATGGAAGAAGCACTGGTTTTGGAGGCGTTTCTTCGATGATGACCCAAAAGCAGCTGCAGAAATTGTCTAGATATTAACAAGCAAACTAGCTAGCAGCATCTTTTTTATTGAGTTGTTTAGATTTTTCTTTCTGTTGTTTCCGTCTTTTATTCAGTGATGAAACTGTTGGTAAAGAGTTACTTTTCACCTTCAATTTTGCATTTTAGTCTTTTTTATTCAATATTACAAGTCACAAGTTCTCAAGTTACACAACTCCATATGTGAGTTGAAACAAGCTTCTAGTTCTAGGCAGTGGAATGCAAAATTTACCATAAGTAGCTAGTCCTGAGAATAAGTAGGATTGTCCATCTGATATGAAGTCTTGTTATACATGCCAAGGTTACCTCAGTTATGTTCTCTTTTGACTTGTTGAAGCTGTTTTATTTATTTATTTTTTTATTTTAATCATCAAATTTTATCAATCACAACAAGAATACAAGGAAAGCGCGCAACGAATTACAGTAGCCTGTGCATAAGGAGTGCACGAAACTATAACTCCCGGGCTAAGAAAGAAGCTGTTATTTTGGCAATCGAAGCACTCATTCAATAGTTTCAACTCACTTGTGGAAATTGAAGAAAAATAGAGCTCGACTTGTTTACCTCCCAAATTAACACTACTAGCAAGATCATTTAGAGCATAGATCATGAAATTCAGCTCACAGTTTAGTTATGTGTAGTTTTCTCAAATTTGGCATTTAGACTACTCTATTTTTTTTTTCAAAATTCTAAAATTATTTATCGGAATTTATGTATTTTAAAATTATTTACATGAAAATTTTCTTTAAGCATCATTAGGCATTTCTTTACCGTTTTGTAATAAGTTTTCAATCAAGTTTTGAAACTCTAAACAAGCGGCGGTTCCTTCATTACCTAAATTTACAACCTCAACAAGTTTAGAAGCACGTGTACTTAATACACGGTTTCTCTATCAAAGTAAGTAAATTGGGAGTAAATTTGGAGGTAATCTTAACTAGTTCATGCTCTCTATTGGTTATTGAAGTTTCTAGCCTTACATTTGAGCCTTCCGAGATGAAGTGTTTTTTCTTTTCAGATGCTTTACCCGTCTCACATTTTAAGTTAAGGAACCATGCAAGTACGTAATGTTAGTGTAACCCAAATTATCACAAGTAACAATGCCTACCTGTGTGATATGATCATAACTATGTGAGTCATTCCAGTCCATCATTGTTGAGGTGTTTGTAGGGTTCATGGTCAAGTCAACATTGTTGATATCATCATTCTACGGAAATAATTGACCCTTCCTTAAACATTCCTGTTCAATATTAATGATTATATTTTGATAATGATTATATTTTGATAATGTTTTATAAATTAATTTTTAAATATGATTCAGAACTAAGAAAATTCGACGTTTTTTATCTTACCAAACGAAACCAAAAAATTCCTTCCAAGTTCCAACCGTCTGTCAAAACTCCTAATATGGTTTTAGATGGATGATTATTGTCGTCAATTCCATCGGTCATCATGTTTTGACTATCAAAATCTTTGTCAAAATCTCCAGCTCAGTGCCATTGATGATTCCTGAAAATCAAATTCAGACGAAGCCAAACCCTCGCCGCAATACGTTAATGGCCTCTGTAAGTTTCATACCTCTCTGCTATTCTTTACACTTGTAAATTTATCTACTACTCTGTGTCGATTTGTGCTGAAATGGCTGTAAAGCTTTCATCTTGGACACTTTCCAAGCGAATTGCCATGTGGATTTCTCTAAACGCACGTCTTTCTTCAAGTTCTTGTGCAATTAAACTTTCATCAATCCCAGAAATTGATGAGAATCCATCGAATTTAGTCGATTTTGAAGCAAAGGTTCGATTTTTAAAGAACCAGCTTCATCCAGACAGGTTAGTTTCTGTTTTGGATAAAACACCTGATTTGGACTCTTCAATTAAGATATTCAAATGGGCTTCATCCCAAAATAGATTTAAGCACACTGCAGATACTTATCATAGGATGATTTTGAAGTTGGGAATGGCTGGTGGTAATGTGGAGGAAGTTGAGGGGTTTTGTAAACTAATGCTGAGGGAGAAGTGTCCCGGTTTAGAAAGGTCTCTGTCGGATTTGGTCGATTCGTTCGTGTGTAATTGTAGGCTCACTGAGGCTTTGAGGGTTCTTGGTGTTATGAACTTGACTAGTTTTAAACCTTCCATTGATGTTTTCAATAGATTAATGGGTGGACTTGTGAGAGGAGGACGAGATGTTAAGGATGTAGTGTTTGTTTATAAAGAGATGGTGAAAGCAGGAGTTCTCCCGAATATTGATACGTTGAATTTTTTGATGGAAAGTCTGTTTGAAGCTGGTAGAGTCGATGCGGCTGTGGGTCAGTATAAGAGAATTGGCAAGAAAGGATGTGTGCCTAATAGTAGGACGTTCGAGATAGTTGTGAGTGGTCTTTGTGCTAGGGGACGGGTAGAGGAATCGGTTTTTGTTTTGGACGAAATGTTTGGAACTGAATGTCAGCTTGATTCTAGTTTCTACTGTTGTGTGATTCCTATATTCTGCAAGGTTCTAAATCTGGAGATGAGTAAAAGATTGTTTAAGATGATGAGAGCTTGTCATATCGAACCAGATTCTGCTACTTATGGGGCTATGATTAGTTGTTTGTGTGAACATCTTTCTGTGGATGAAGCACTTGAACTTCATGAAGAGATGATAAGTAGTGGCTTATTGCCTGAGCCTCAAGTGAACCGCGATTTGATAAATGGATTGTGTAAACTGGAAAGATTTCAGGATGCCAGAAATTTCTTGGAGGAGGAGAGCGTGATAGATGCTTCTTCCTATAACGTGCTTCTTGAATCATGTTGTGACACTGGCAACATTGGCATGGCAAAAGAATTGTTTGATGAGATGTTCGAGAGTAGAATAGTCGATGATTGTTCTTGCAATGTCCTCATAAGGTTCTTCTGTGAGAACTCATTGATAAACAAAGCATCTGAGTATCTTGGTAGAATGGTTAGATTGTCTTTTATTCCCAATGCTACCACATACTCTGCTCTTATTCTCGGCAACTGCAGAATGGGGAAAATTGACCGTGCATTGGAGTTGTTTTCCTACATTAAATCCAATTTTTGGATTTTAGATCATGCCTCTTATGCTGAACTTGTTGATTCTGTTTGTCAGTTGGGAAACCCTCAAGATGCTGTTGAACTGTTTCACTATATGTCAAGCCGGGATTGTCCTCTACAAGCTACCTCATTCAATTTGTTAATCGAGCGAGTATGTGGAAACGGAGAGATTATGAAAGCTATGGAGCTATTTTCATTGTCTCACCACACTGGTACGGTATCTTCTAGTGCCACGTACAATAGCATTTTGCGAGGTTTATACTATTCAGGCATGCAACGTGGTCTTTGGGTGATAGTTTCACAAATGATAGTATCTGGATGCGCTTTTGACGTGGAAACCTACTGTATTCTCGTTCAAAGCACAGCTGGTCTGAATCGCATAGAACAGTGCATTTCTCTGTTGAAATTTATGCTTACCAACGATTTAACACCTGATTCAGAAACATTAGTTTGCTTGTTGTCTTGTTTGGGTAAGCATTCTCAAGTGTACATGATCCTGTCTTCAGTGGATAAACTTGTATCCAAGTATGAACTTCTTGATCCGGTGGTGCATAACATGCTGATCACCGGCCTCTGGAGAGAGGGATACAAAACTGAGGCGAGGCGTTTATTGGATCTAATGTTGGAAAAGGGTGAGGTTCCAGATGCTTCTACACATGCATTACTGATGGGTTCTCCAGAAATGGCGAGCAGACTATCTTCTCACAAAGATTTTGGCACATGCGATAATGTCAGTAGTATACTTGCCGAAGGCCTAGAAGAAGTATGATCTATCAATATCCCTTAACTTATAAGGCCATTGTAGGATCCTCTAAATCAAGAAACTTCTATGTTCATGTATGATGCAAACATGAATGTCAAGTTACAATTCTTGAGAGTAGGCTCCAGAATTGAAAGCATGTGGCGTATGCGGGATGCGAGCCCGTGGAGATTAGACAAGGATACATTGAAGCAGTTTAGTGAGGCAGACAGGTTTAACTTATCTCTGTTGCTATATTTTTCACCATTTCTGTTTTATTTTTGAATTCATATTGCAAATAGTTGCTTTTGCTGTGTTTCCTAAAACATCTATGCTTTGTGTCACATCATCATTCATCATGTGGTAATCATTAAACGTATGTTTCACTTGCTGATTTGAGATTTGCTTCAATTCCTCCTAGGATGTGAAGAACTGCGTGGATTCTTTCTTGTACTCAATTGAAGACCAACACAAGGTTGATGCTGTATCGTTTGTGCTGGACGAAGAATGTTTGTCCAAATGCCCTGCACTTCGAGCCTTGTATGAGTGACATATAGCTGGAGTGCATGTGTACCATAGGCTACATCCCACCAGGTATGATTTCCTTTAACTTTTCTCATTCTTTCTTTGTTAAATGATCAGAATATAATTTCTAACTCCAACTTGTACTTCAGAGTATGGCATGAGTGGATGGATTTTAACAGAAGGGGATGTGTATAGTTATCGGATCCTCTTGCTAGAGCTGTTCACAGGCAAAAGACCAACAGACAATGAATTTAATGACACTTCAAGCCTTCGCGATCTTATCAGAACTGCATTGCCGAACCAAGCCATGGATGTCATAGACCCTGTCATTCTGCATGTGTGCAATTATAAAACTGACAGCATGGTCAAGCGATGCTTAACATCTGTACTGGAGACTGGATTGGCATGTACAGAATAATTTCCTAGAGACCGAATTCCCATGACTTGTGTCACAAGTGCATTAAATTAAGCTCATGTTTGTAATAACATATGCTGTTATGTTTCATTTTTATCAGCAAATTCCTAGCTATGAATATGATAGTAGACATGAGTGAAAGTCCAAGAGTACAATCAGGATGCATATTATTCTGCATATTTTAAGTTTATAAAACATAAGTCTTTCTGCAATTATTCTGCATTCTTGGTTTTGTGACTTTTGTCATACAGTATTGCACTTTGGAGGGGTGACTGCCCCGAGGTCAAGTCTACGTCATAACTTGTTGCCGAATTTTGTTTAACGCCTTAATCTGTAGCCCATTATTTCTTTTGCGTCCTTTTATGTTTATTTATCTTGTGAGCAGGTGAACAGAATTACAGAAAGAAGTCCTTAAGTTTATAGTAATTCTTGTTATAACTTGGTCAGAGCTGCAAAAATTTCTAAGCGCAATGGTCTCTCAAGGAAATACACTTCATGATATAAAAAATAATAACCTTTAGAGACCATTACTCAATAGAAAATTTTACAACCTTGGACATATACTTATCAAGGCCAGCCCTTCTTATCAAACGACAGTGAATAGTTTATAAAGATAAGGTTGGTTATCTCTTTCTTTTTCTTGGTGATGTGGGATAACTGAAACAAAGAAAAGCACAAACATCACAACATATACTCCGTTATCACTGAGCTTAATTGTTTCCTGTTGATTTCCTATCATGGTTTTAAAATCTCACCGAAACGGAATGAAGTTATGAGACAAAGATAATGCAAACGCACTGCACACATCATTACATCAACTCTGTATAGACATATGTTGTTTAACTTAATTAACACTTGGTAACATTTATTATTTATGATATTTCTTCTTATTACATATTCGTACACGATACCCCTAAGATTGTTTATAGTTTAGCAAACACGAATGTATTAATTTAGAGAAAAGTAAAGATGGATCATTTTAACATTTTTTATGTTTTTATAACCACCATAAGTCAACATCAAGATAGAACATTTTTTATTTTCATGTGTAAAATGTACTCTTCAAAATAAAAAATTCACCTTCAAAATTCAGTTCGAAACACTCCAAACTTTAACAAAAAAACTAAAAGAAAGGACTAAAACTGTTATCAGTCCAAGTACCACATTGGAGGAGAAAGTTGACGATGGAAATTTGCAGCATAATGATTCAAACAGTTTCTTTCTCAACATCAAATATTCCAGTGTCACGGCCACCTTCACCAGGCTCGTCTATGTAATACATTCTCGTGAAATAGATGCAATTCGGCTTCACACACATTCAGATGGAGACAGTGATTTCGAAACGTTTTGACCTCAAGAACAGAGCTCTACAATCCAAATTCTTGATCTGAGTTCAGTTTTAAACTTCACCACCTCTATCATTTCAAAGGCAAAAGTGAGTAATCTCCAGATTATCAAGTAGGGACTGAAAGTTCAAAATAAACAGTAAAGAAGATCCAAATCCAGAAATATTTTGTTTTGTTACTTTAATATTTATTATCCAGAAAGGTTATGCTTTTAGAGAAGCATAGCCTCCTCATATGCAAACACTGAAGTTTTCATAAAGAAGAAACATACAGAATACTCCCAAGTGTAATTAACAGCATTAAAACTTATAAGACCTATAACAGATTAGACCTGCTAAATGTAACATAATATAAACAGAATGAATCTCCAGTATCAAGCATTGAGTAGTATAATAAGAATCAAACATGTGTAAACAAGATAAGAAGGGATCAAATAGAGATCAAATTTTGCTATCTTAATGAACTTGCTTAAGAATTAAGATAAAGGCATGTGCCTGATGAGCACATCCGATCTGAGTAATAAAATTTAACACCTGCATGCAGAAATTATACTACTACAAGCATTTATCATGCAAAGGACTCTGTATCAATTCATACTCGGCATCATACTGCCTAAATCAAACCATGGAATAACATCATAGTTTACTTGAGTTTTACGATTCAGAAGACTAAGACACGTATAATGAAATTCACCATTACATCAGTAGAACAAGTACCAACTAAATTCCACTATTACTTTCAACAAAATAAAAGTGCACAGGCCAAATTGTTCTTCATATGCCAAATTGCAGCGCTATAAGTAGTCCAACTGCTTCACTGAGATTCTCTTGTTCACTTGGTCCAGCTGCTCTCATACCTTCCACTACCTTTTCTTGGCAGGGAATAGCTAGATCACGCCTGGTGAAAAGATAAACGAAGGAGCTATCAGAGCCTAATATTTCCATTGTGCAACTTAAGATTATGAGAACTATACAATTAAACTACAAAGATGATGGTTCAGATGCCAACATTAAGCAATTAAGTACATGCATACCAGTTGACTGAATGGAATTATGTTCAAAATACTGAACTATCTTCATAATATGATTCGTAGCTAGCGAGTATTAGTGTGGACATGAGATGAGACAAACATTGTAAATCAACTATGACACCTTGCAGATATCAACTAAGAGCAAAACAAACATAGTAAACTTGACCTTGTTTTTTATTCACATGTCTTCTAAGTGATCATTAGTGACATGAGATGTTAAACATTGACCAAAACAGCAGAAATAAAGTGAAGGCCAATTGAATAATGTAAATTTTACCTTCCTGTAACTGCATAGGCCGTGGACAGTGTCTGGCTTATTTTCAGTGAATGAGTGTGACGGGGGCCAAGCTCAGCATCCAAAATCTCTTTTGAGCTTTCATAATACTTCACAGCCTCATGGCGCTTGTGTAGTTTCATACAAGCAACTCCCAAGTCACAATAGCCATAACCTATTTGAACGTGCTTCGGACCGAAACTCCTTTTCAGCCTTTCCACAGCATCTTCTAGGTATGGAAACTCTTCTTCCTCCTTGTTGGTTTTATAAACCAGTTCATAAAACGATTTGTAGTATCTAAGAAGAAGATCCTTGCGAAGCTCAGGCGTTTTCAGCACCTTCTTCCACAAGCACATAGCAGTTTTGAAGTCGTTAATCTTCTTATATAACAAAGCCAAATCTCCAAATCCAGTGGCAACCATAGAAGATTCCATCTCTTCCTTGTCAAGAATTTTGCGGGAAGCATCCATGTACTTCCTAGCCTCTCGAAATTTCTCCTGGCCACAAAGGGCTAATGCCATGCCATTGAACACCATCACTCTACCGACATCATCCAACTTATCAACACCACGTGAAATCACAACTTTCAAAGCACTAACAGCTTGCTCATGCCTACCTGACTGACCCAGGATATAACCCTTCATTATCTCAGACATAAGCTGACCTTGACCACCATCACTCTCCAGAACACTAGTGGCTAGCATATTATGTTCAAGGGCTAAATCATATTCTTCCAGTTCAGCATAAATAACCCCAAGATCCCTTCTAATCAGAGCAACCTCCTTAGAATCCTCCCCCATATGTCGAGTGTAAATATCTAAAGCTTTCAAACAATACGGCAACGCTTCTTCATAATCATGAAACTGTAAATAGGCCTCATAAAGGTCCTTGTAAGCCTGACCAAGACCAACACAACCTTCCTCCAAAGTCTTCTCCATAAACTCCACAACCTTCTTCATATGAGGAGGAGCATCTTCCTTCCTCCCCATAGCCATCTTAACATCAAACAGTCCAGCATGAGTTTGAATCAAACGGTCCAAAACATCAGGGGAAATAGAAGTAGAACCACCAATACCATCCTCAAGTAACTCATTCAACTTTCTATTAGACCAGTTAAAATACTTCAAACTTTCATCATACCTTTTCAAATTCATACAAGCATAACCCAACACGTTTAAAGAAGCAGCAATGTATAAAGACCTTTGATGAGCTAATGGAGCAGAAGAGGCATAATAATCCTTTTCATCACTGAGCAACATATCTAAAGCCTTTTTAGCAGAGCATATTACCTTTTCAAGGTCTTCTTCATGGCGTTGTTGTTTGTCGAGCAGTTCCAATTCTCCCAGTGCTTTCTCCACTTCATCCATGGAGCTGCTGGTCGATTTCGGATTCTGTGAAGAAGAATTACTCATGGTGGAGAAGAGTTTTTCCCCTTTTTTTTTACTGATTTTGCCATTTTGGTGAAAAATGCTGCTGAGTTTTTCATACTTCATACATATCCTTTCTACTCTGAAATGAAATTACAAATTACATTTGCAGCTGTAAAAACAAAATGTACTTGTCGAAATCTGAGCTGTCCACTTGTCGTTGATCTGAGACGTTCTTAATTTGTGCGTGATAAAGAAGCAAATATTTTTCAATTTTCAGTTTAAATCTAATTCGAATTTCTGATTCTCGTCCTAGTAGTAGGGCTGCAGAATGGAAAAAAACTCAGCAGAGTTGCAGCAAAAGATGTTGTACTGTTCAAATATCGGACGTACACGTGTCTTCATCAAAGGCTTGCTGCTTTAATCTTGTCTCTTCTCTTCAAGAATCAAGATAATATACATTTTCAGGATCCATTTTCAGCTTTGCCCTCCACTCTCAAAATTTGTTTTCTTAAAAGTTTTTTTTTAAGAAAGATTTATTCATTTATTTATTTTTACTCTACAAACCGATATGTTTCATACAGATTGATAAAATTTAGCTCGAAAAAGTGTGGTTTAACTTGGTTCACGTGATTTGCATGCTATTATATGACATATACCTAGTGCGCATCTGAAAGATAGTGCATGCGGGTTGCCCATGTTACTCAAAAAAAAACAAAAACCAGGCTACTTGTTTTCTAATTGAATTCGACTTTAAAAAGTCTTGCATATCTATATCTCTATAAACTTATTTTCATTATCGTTTGATATTGTAATATTTCGATACATCTCAAATTTTGTTTATGAATCGAGTTTTATTTCTATAACGTTTAGTGTTGAAATTAAATATTAAGTTTATTTTGTATATTCTTATCCGTAAATCCGTCAGCCATTCGCCCGCAGATTTTATCATCCAACCCATCACTGTTTGAAATGATAATCTACCCATATCAGTGTTATGTAGATTTGATCTTTTCTCCCAAGTTACTTGATAGGAAAGGAATTCCAATTTAGAATTGGAATTCTACTTGGAGATCAAGTTAACTTAGGCATCTAGAGAAAAACAAACTTGATTCTAACTATTCCTATACTTGTCTTTAGAAAAGAACAAAAAAAAACTCCTCCACCATAGCCGCCACGCCACCCTTGCCCAATCTCGAAGGATTCGATCCGAGAATTCCTAGCATTCTCATAATTAGTCCTTCCGTCCGTGGATACCAAGGTTGAGGATAATCAAGCTGGATACTTACGGTTATCTTGCAGATACAGAATCCGATGAACAACTCGAGTTCTTTAACTTCACTGAAGGAGAAGACTTTGCATATTACTATGAAGACTTGACCGAGGATCAACCAATTGCTGATTCGTGGATTGTTGTTGCTTTGGAGCCACCGTAAGTCTACTTACTTTAATGTGATTATGTATATATGATACCGATATCCAATTGATCTACTTGTTAAGAAAATTTTGAAATTTCACTGCTCTACCTTAGGGGTTACTAACCATATTTTCTTATACTAATTGTATTTGACGAGTCCATTCCGCGTTATAATATTATAATACTAATTGTGTTCTACGAGTCTACTTGACGGATCCATACCTAACCCTCCTAGACCTGGACCAAATGAAATGTTTGTTAAACAGATTATGAGTAATCACTTCTCGTGCAACGTAGGATCATTCATATTCTAACCACATAAGTCTTGTGTCTTTATTTTACCATTTCTTTGTGTATTTGGTTGAAGAACTGTGCGCACATTGTTTGGGATTAACAACTAGTCGACATTCTAACTGCTGAGTCATGTCCAAATCTTAGTTCGAACCTCCGCAGTATACAAACTTCATCAACATGCATTTCCACACAAAATCCTTCATGATGATGTTGATGCCACGAGTACATGGAGTATTAGAGAATTGATACACATTACTAAATTCCACACGTCACATCAATTCGAACTTTTTTGGGAGTGTTCAAATTCTGTTATGGAGGAGTGTGAATCTCAAACGTAATTTGCTCATACTGTATCTTTATCTATCTCTATCAGTTAGTTAGTCAGACACTCAGACACTAAATAACATTACTTGAGATATACTGCCATCTTTGCTTATTGCTTATTGTAACTTAATTGTATATTATATCAATCAAATATGTTATTTTTATTTGAAAATTCATTAATTTTAATTTACTTCTGTTTACATTTATTAGTTATTTTCAGTTATGTTACTTAGAAAGAAGTAGATAACAAATATATGTAGTTATGGTAACTTACTGTATAGTCTGTGGAGTATATCTTATATCTTATCACTTAGTGTTTTTATTTTTAGATAACATTACTTGGGTTATATGTAATCTTTGCTTAGTGTAACTTATTGTATATTTATATCTATCACTTTTGTTTGTTTGTTTTTTTTTTTCTTTTTCTTCTTTTTTTTTTTTGTTTTTTTTGTTTTTTTTTTTTCAAAAACATTACATGACACATATGTAATCTATGCTTATTGTATCTTAGTATTGTATCTTATCTCTATATCACTTAATTAGTTAGATATAGATAACATTGATACACATGTGACCGGAGGTCTGCAACTTAACCACTAATGAAGGTAGAAGATTTTTATTCTCAGGTCGACTTCGTACCATACCAACCTAAACGTAGGTTTCCGCCAGATAATTGTCACGTGGCACCTAATTTGATCATAGCCGTTCTTTTCGGTTCAAATTTATTTTACATGTAATTTTTGGTACGATATATTAAAAATTGTCATATTAATATTTAAAAATTCACCTAAAATATAAGTTCACTATACTGCCCTTTTTATATATATTTTTGAAAATCAAATTTTACAAAGCACCTCCATATAACACTTACTAATATTCTTTTATATCATAATCAAATATTTAGTTAATTAATTATAAATTAGAGTTGAATAACCCTAACTCATCCATTCACCATGATCGGGATTGAGAATTCAACACAAAGGAGTTCTAAGGATGATTCTATCTTGGTCGATTATGCGAAAAAAACTATGTGAGTACGTTTGGAGCTCAATTCCAAAACTCTTTTGGATGCTCTTAATTGAGTTTTATATTAGGAGCTCAATTTCAAAAATAGACCCGGTACTATTCCTCCCAAAAGTCTTTGGGAGTTTTTTTTTTTTTTTTAAGATTTTAACTTTCTTTTTTCAATTACTTTTACTATTATTCTGCATCCACAAATAAAACCTCCACCATATATTCTCCTGGTACAAAACAAAAAAAACATTCCTTCTTAAACCTAATTATTACCCTACTCTATACATCTATTTTTTCCTAAATTTAACTCCAAACACAATTTTGACCCATTCCTTTAATTAACTTTACTATTCCTCCTTCAAAGAGAAAAGCTAAAAAGAGTTTTGGAGTTGAGTTCCAAACAGCGAGTGTGAAGCTCCTCTCCCGCCCCTTCTCTATGAACTTGTTTGTCATAATCAAACTTCTCTACTCATACATAATCATAAATTAGAGTCTGCTCTACATTTTTACATCCGAGTTCGGTTTCTAGATAGCTTCATTGATTCAGAATTACAATTAATTACTCAAAGCCTCCCAACCCGAGCGGCAGTACGGTCCTGATGAGTTAACAAGAATTGGGGAAGAACATGATTATAAGATTCGATTATGTGTTTTTCTACAAACATGACATTCATCAATAAAATTGGAATTACGATAGATTACAAACCTTTCAAGAAAAAAAAAGAAGGAGGGCTTAATTTCATGTAATGTTGCTCAATTGTCGTGGTTGGTTTCTGTGAACTCAAAATATCAAGAAGACACTTGATGTTGTTTGATGATGACATTGACGGTAGATATGTTTTCTTGAGATTTTGTATTGTGTGGTAATAATTTTGGATTTTGATCTTGGTTGGTTTTGATTTTAATTTGGTAAATTCAATTGTTTTAAGTGAAGGGTAGAAGGGTAAAAATATATATTTTTGTAGAAATTTAATAAATTACAACAAAATATATAAGATTGTACATGTGCCACGTGAGACGTGACAATCATCTAATGGGAACCTAAGTTTAGGTCGGTACGAAACCGACCTGAGAATAGAAAGCCCTAGGAAGGTACATGTCACATTCGGTAATATGACCCGAGGACCGAACCATATGTGACCCGTATCCTGGTTTTCGGCTAGCCTAGCTCAGTTTTCGGTTCGGATCTATTTTCAGTCCTAATGAAAAGTGTTGTATTGTTAGATAAAATTTGATAATTAAATAATTAATAATAGTGTAATACAGTATAGTAACTAAATTTGCCAATAGATATTGAAATCGAACAAAAGGTATATTTTATAGTAACATATACATTTTTTTAATACAAAATGTATTTTTTATAAAAATATTATACGGTCAAATGTTAAATAAAATATACTTTTTGTGTAAACCCCACATGAGAAAATAAACAGGTACCTTGTCCCACAAAACTTTATCCACTTTGATTTTTGAGTTGGTCGGCAAACTACTTGTATCTCAAAATTAAATTGTTATTATTTAATTTATTCTCATCCCAAAAAAATGATTGAATAATATTTTTCATATTATGTAATTTTCTTTTGGGTATTTTCAAATGATTACGTTAATAGTGACATGGATAATATTTTCCGGGCGGAGGGCCGAGGGGGTAAGAACAAAACACATGGCTACTACAAAAGTACATATACAAAGCTAAAAGATCGAGGTCCGGTGCCCCTTTGGCCTGTGAGACCCTTTTAGGCTATGCCTATATATAACCAGCTAATTGTTCAAATCAAAATTCATAACCACACCAATTAATTAAGATGTATCCAATGGAGTATGTGTATGCATATGTTTTAATCCTCTCCTCCATCCTCTTAGTGTCCATCTTTTTCTCCTACAACAAAAAGGCCTCCCGTACCGTTCCTGTCCTACCTGGCAAAACTGGGTTACCGGTGTTTGGTGAGACCCTCGAGCTCCTCTTCAACGGGAGGAAGGGCCACCCCGAAATTTTTTTCTTTGATCGCATATCCAAGTACTCCTCCCAAGTGTTTGGGACCCATCTATTCGGGGAACAGTTGGTAGTTTTGTGCGGAGCAAATGGAAACAAGTTCTTGTTCTCCAACGAAAACAAGCTCGTACAAGGGTGGTACCCTAAGTCCACTGACAAGATATTCCTATGCTCCACACAAACTTCTTCCCAAGAAGAGGCCATCAGAACCCGGAAAATGCTACCAAATTTCTTCAAACCAGAAGCCTTGCAACGTTACGTGGGCTTACCGGACCAAGTAACCGGGATCCACTTTGTGAATGAATGGGAGAAGAATCAAGAGGTGGTGACATTGCCTCTTACTAAAAGATACACATTCCGGTTAGCGTGCAAGATTCTTGTTAGTGTGGAAAATCCATTGCATGAGAATAAGTTCGCCAAGTGGTTCGATCAGTTGACATCAGGCGTATTCTCGATCCCAATAGATTTTCCAGGAACGCCATTCAGGAAGGCGATCAAGGCCTCAGAGTGCATCAGGAAAGAGCTTGTTTCAATTATTAAACAGAGGAAAATCGATTTGGTTGAGGGTAAAGCATCACCAACCCAGGATATATTGTCACACATGGTGTTGTCAGGAATGGAGGAACAGGATATTTCGAACAAGATATTAGGTCTCTTTCTTGGGAGCCTCCACACTACTAGCTCTACGTGTACGTTCGTTGTCAAGTATCTTGCTGAAATGCCTCAAATTTATAATGCTGTCTACAAAGGTAAGTAAAAATATCAATTCAGATCGTACCTAATCCACATCGATCGATCCATCTGTTTATAGTTTCATATATGTATATGCCTACACCCTGCATGTGCAGAACAAATGGAGATTGCGAAATCAAAAGCTCCAGGGGAGTTGCTCACTTGGGATGACATTCAAAAGATGAAATACTCGTGGAACGTGGCATGTGAAGTACTGAGACTGGCACCACCCGTGCAAGGAACATTCAGACAAGCCATTGCTGATTTTAAATTGAATGGATTTTCAATCTCCAAGGGCTGGAAGGTACGTACGTACCTAGAGTAAATGTTAAAAGCAATTATTGTTTCTTTTTTAATGGGGAGTTTGTACAATTAACTGATGAAATTTGATGACACAATTTAATTAATTGCAGCTATATTCGACCGTGAACTCAACACACAGGGACCCAGAAGTGTTCCCAGAACCCCTGAAATTCGACCCATCGAGATTTGAAGGATCGGGACCGGCCCCATATACCTTTGTGCCATTCGGGGGTGGTCCGAGAATGTGCCCTGGAAAAGAATACGCGCGTTTAGTGATACTAGTTTTTATGCACCATCTTGTGAAGAGGTTCAAGTGGGAGAAGAAGATACCGAATGAGAAAATCGTGGTTGACCTAGTGTCTTCGGTTCCTGTCAAGGGCCTGCCTGTTCGCCTCTTTCCACACAAAAAGTAATGATTTCTACGTACGTTTGCAACCCGATTCAGTTGTAATAAATAAAGCTAAGCAATATTAATTGCACAAGCAAAAGTTGTTAAATTTCTACTGTGATATATGTTAAAAGAACAAGAAGATTCAGTCGTAGTTGCCATCAATCAAACCGGGAAGAAAAGAGTAAAAAAGCCCAAAAAAAACCTCCATAGGGAGTGCTCTTAACTGTTAGAAATTTGGTGCATGACACAATTAATTGCAGCTATATTCGACAGTGAACTCAACACATAGGAACCCAGAAGTGTTCCCAGAAACACTGAAATTCTACCCATCAAGATTTGAAGGGTCGGGACCGGCCCCATATACCTTTGTGCCATTCGGGGGTGGTCCGAGAATGTGCCCGGGAAAAGAATACGCGCGTTTAGTGATAGTTTTCATGCACCATCTTGTGAGGTTCAAGTGGGAGGAGAAGATACCCAATGAGAAAATCGTGGTTGACCTAGTATCTTCGGTTCCTGTCAAGGTTCTGCCTGTTCGCCTCTTTCCACACACAAATTAATGATTTCTACGTTTGCAATCCGATTCAGATGTAATAAATAAAGCTAAGTAATATTAATTGCACGAGCAAAAGTTGTTAAATTTCTATTGTGATATATATATTTCAGCGATTATTTCTCAAATTCAAGTTTGCTAGCGCCTGCTAAATTAAAGCGATCTTAGCAGTGGTATTATCAAATTAAAGGGGGAGCTATCAAATATTTTGCTAGCTGTTGAATATACCAACACGTTAAACAAACCATGAACAAAGTAATGATGATGAAACAAAACATAAAATCTCAAAAATAAACATCATAAAATTGTCAACTAACAATGAAGGATTACAGTTCAATAATCAAATTCAAACGCAATTCTTGTTACATGAATTAAGAATAAGGAAATCAAACACTAGCAACAATGATCAATCAACAAGGTCAATCATATCCATGCCTAATTCGGCGTATAACGCAAGAATTTCCTTTGCTTGTTGGTCCACCTTCTCCTTCAAATCTTGGATAAATCCAAGGCACCCTCTGACAGGGTCCTTGCGCCTCGCCCTTACCTCGAACATAATACTTTCCAAAGCTTTCTCCCAATCGGTTCGAGGCACGTTCTTGAACAAATCTTTGACAAAGAAGTTGTAGCTGTAGTTACTTAGAACAAAGTCTTGATCGTCCTTGGTCGGGAAGTAGCTTTTGAACGCACAATCAGGACATATACCGCCGTTTGAGGACGCCTTGCAGTTCTGGCAGCCCTGTGTAGCCGCACATCGGTTTCTCGGTGGTCGTACCATGTTCGATCAATCGCAAGGCTTGAGAATTGAAGAAGTTATTTTGAGAAGAAAGAAAAGGAGAGTATGATTTTGGCTTTGCTTGGTTAAGTTGGATGCTAATTTGTGTCAAAGGATTATATATATGAAAGTACACGCAAGTTCTCTCTAATGGGGTCACTATATATAGGTAACAAATTCATTGCCTAGTCCGAATTGATTTGGAGTTTGATTGATAATTAACTTTACTAATTTAACATAGTTACCAAATATATAGCTAGTTTATAATATAGGGAAATATTTCTGTCATAAAGGAAGTTACCACATTAAAGTGTATTTCCGTGTATATACTATACTTTCTTTACCGCTACGTACTCAACGTGTTCTGATCGATGCTAGTGACCCTATAGACACAGACTAGGCACTTCAAACTCTAAACCAATTCGGACTAGGCAATGAATTTGATACCTCTATATATATATAGTGACCCCCATTAGAGAGAACTTGCGCGTACTTTCATATATACAATCCTTTGACACAAATTAGCCTCCAATACTTAACCAAGCAAAACCAAAATCATACTCTCCTTTTCTTTCTTCTAAAAACAAACTCTACTTTCTTCACATAGATCGAGCATGGCGAGACCACCAAGAAGACAATGTGCGGCTACACCGGGCTGCCAGAATTGCATGACTTCCTCAAACGGCGGTATATGTCCTGAGTGTGCGTTCGAAAGCTACTTCCCGACCAAGAACGAACAAGACATTGTTCTAAGCAACTACAATGATAACTTCTTCAAAGATTTGTTCAAGAACGTGCCTCGCAGCGACTGGGAGCAAGCCTTGGGGTGTATTATGTACGAAGGAAGGGTGAGGTCCAAGGACCGTGTGAGAGGGTGTGCTGGGATCATACAAGATTTGAAGCGGAAGAGGGATCAACAAGCGGAGCAACTTAATGCTCTATACCGCCTAAAAGCCATCCGCGAAGCCGATTTGTCAACGGGAGGATTTGTCAGATTCTACGAGGAACAGAATATTCTGTTACAAGATGTGTCCAGTTGTACGGATGATCAACATTGGTACCACATGTACGATAACCTTTTTAGTTGATTGTTACATATATTTAATATTTGGACGTTCTTGATCTAGCTAGCTAGAATTTTATTTCTCCTATTCATGATGTAACAAGAATTGATCGAGTTATTGAATTGTAATCCTTCATTACTAGCTAGATAATTATGATATGTTAAATTATTAATTAATAATTGAACGTTCTTGATCTTGCTAGCTTTTACTTTTTCTGTTCGTGTAAACAAGAATATGAATTTGTAATCCGATCATTACTTGACAAGTATGACCCCATATTGATATGTTAAATAATTGACTCTTAAATTATTATTAGTATATCTATTATCTATGTGATTTACTGAATTTTGATGTTAATTTTTTTGATTTCATACTAATATTAGTGTCGTTCATGGATAGTATAATAGATTCAGTAGTTAATTTTATGTTTAAGCCTCTGTCTCTATCTTGGTTGTGGTGTTTATCACTTTGTTTTCTCCCCGGAAGATCGAACTGGCCTTTGATCTCTGTTTTGGTTGGCCTTGGTTACTGTTTTAGAAATTCTACGTGGTGTAACTTTAGGTTTTTCTTGTTCGATTTGTAGCTTTGGTTTCCGACGGTCTAGACGTGTACGCGTACGTGCTCTTGTAACTTAATTTTCTATTAACAAATTCTTTTCTGCGGGTTAACTGTATGTAAATCGTGGATTTGATGAATTTGCGTCAAACCAAAGCTAATATATAGGGACAATTTTAGATTAACTCTATCAATTTTAGACTTACCAAATATCGATTTCAGGCACTATCCAAATATCGATATTTGATTGATTTTGTACACTTTACACCCTATTTAATATCAATATTATACTTAAATTTTTAATGTTTCACATATAACATTTAAGAATAAAAATACTTGTGAAATATCAATAGTTATTAGTTACAATGAAATCGAATGAAAAGTCAGCCTTCAACATTTAATATACACTTTCTATCCTTCTATTATTATCTTTCTATCCTTCTATTATTATCGTTTTCTTTCCGATTTTATAATTCATTTATTGCCACATATCCCAAATTTTTTAAACATTCTATAGTAAAGACACCAAAAAGCACACCAACAAGTTTTTTTTAACTTGCTATCGATCACAAACGAAAGTTTGCTGAGTTAATGAAGAAACCATTTCTGAGCAAAGTCTAAAGTGGACTCGGTATTTTCAAAAACTGAAACTTGTACAAAAAGGGAAGGGGGAGGTTTCCTCTATTATGAAATGGAATCATGATTAGATGAATCCAATCCCCTTCCACAAGCTACCAACCATCTCAGGTATCATATTTCTAAACATTGAACGGCATGGAGAAGGAAGGACGCTGAAAGAGGCGAAGAGAGAACCGGTCTAAGATTGGAGCTAGTTTATGGGAATGTATGTCTAGGAGAAAGGAATGGAAGAGGTCGATGGAAAAAGATGCATAATGAAATAATACTCCACTATCGGTGCTAGGTGCAAAAGAAAAACGAATAAACGAGAAACTCACCGCCAACTCTTTAATATATATCTTCCACCACTGCAATAACAATAGCGAAGATGATGACCTATTATTCAATTTTTGTACTAAAATACTACGGTCCAGTTCTGCCAAAACATGAGAAAACCCAGGATGCAACGCCAAATTCATACCTTCTTTGAGGGTCAGGGACTCTGCTACTTCAGGATGTTGTACATGTCCAACAACTCGTGTCCTCCATGACAGAACTGTGCCATAATGCTATCTAGTCACACAACCCAATTTTGCACCATATCCCAAAAGAAATGGTCGCATCAATATTGAGTTTGATGATGCCAAATCTGATGGCTGCCACTGTCGCACAGAAACATAATGTTTCATCCCCTGCTGCAAATTTTGTGTTCCCCTATACCGCTCTAAAGCTTAATGATAAGTAGATCACGGATCCAAACCCTCTCTATTACTATCAAGAACCAATTTATTTCAACAATACCATAAGCACCAACACCCAACAACAATTTGCTCCACCTTGTTTTTAAGTATCCAGTACCTCAGCAAATTATTGAACCAGATCCGTATACATAGCAAATCTATGAAGAATCATCTACTAGAAATCGTGGAATTCAAAGCGCAAAAACACCTCACATAATGACAATAACAAAGTACATGCAGAACTTACTCGACACCACAATCACAAGCAGGATAATTAATATCAATAGAGACACCCCTTTGACTCATTACATGAAAAACAGGTAAGGCATTTTTTAATTAAGTGTTCACCATAGAAATACTTTTATCTTATTTGACACACCTAAATTCCAGACCCAATTCCAAACGGCTAAACTAGAAACACTAGAATCATCAGCTTGCTCTTGTTGTGACAAAACATAAATATTCCTTGCCAAGTGATATCCTGAACTCACAGTATACACCCCAAACTTCGAATTACGCCACATACATCCTCTCAAGTCTGAGATGGAATAGGGATATGTAAAATGGTAGCAACATCATCTTCCCATAATAAGCTAGACACCACCTCAACATCACCCAGACCCATCCTCATGAAGAAACTCTAGCAACTCTCAAACCACTCATTCCAAAAAAATATGGAGTAAAAGGTCGAAAACCATGATCTCTAGGAATCCTACTATGTTTCCACACATCGATAGACTGACCATTCCCTACCCTCAATCTAATTCCCTTTCGAACCAAGTCCAACGCTACACACATAGTCTTCCAAGTGAAAAATGCATTAGGCTTAGAAGTAAGTAGCCTCCAAAATATCACTCAGTAAAGTATTTATCTTTCAACACTCGACTCCATAACGAATCAGGAAACTGCAAAACTTGCCAAATTTGCTTTCCTAACATCGCCAAATTAAAAGAGCACAAATCCCTGAACTCATACCATCTCTTTTACTATCACAAATCTTCTACAATCAACCCAATAAATCTTTCTTTCAATACCATTACCCCACTAAAACCTACCAATAAGTGACTCAATCTCGTCCAACAAAGAATCAGGTAATTCAAAACAACTCATAATATAAGTAGGAATAGCTTGTTAAAACAGATTTAATAAGAATCTCCTTTCAAGATTTAAATAAGAGCTTATTCTCATACCCATGAATCTTACTCCAAACCCTCTCCCCCACCCAGCTCAAGACCTCCCTCTTAGTCCTACCCATTTATGTCGGCAAACCCAGATACATCTCGAGTTCATCAACTACCCGAACTAGAAGGAAACCCATCACCTCCTCCACCCTCTCACTCCCGGCATTACTATTGAAAACAACTGTAGAATTTTATAAATCTATCTCATACCCAGAAGCAAGACTATATCGATGCAACAAAGAAACAATCTTCATATATAGCTAGATGTTTACAAGTAGCTTGACAGAACAACAACATATCATCAGCAAATAGAAGGTGGGAGATCCTTGGTGCCGAAGGAGTAACAGCTACACCCTTTAATACCTCTGTACCCTCAGCATCACGAATCAACTAGCTAAAAGTCTCGATAATAAAAAGAAACAAATATAGGGACATGTAATCTACCTGACGAAACCCCCTCTTTTGCTAGATTGGATTAAGCGGTTCACCATTAATTAAAACTAAATAGGAGATCATTCGCGCACACAACATAATCAGTTAATAAAAGAAACATGAAAACCCAGCTTGACTAAAACTCTCTCCAGAAAAACCAGTCTACTCTATCATATGCCTTACTCATATCCAACTTTAAAGCCATAAAAATTTCTTTTCATTCTTTTGCTTTAAGAAATGGCTAAATTCATAGGCCACAAGCACATTATCAGTATTAAACGATTCGGGACAAAAAGCAGATTGAGTGATCAACAATTATATCATGCATATACGGTTTCAAGTGATTAGTTATTACCTTTGGCACAATTATAAACATAACATTACTGAGACAAATATGAATAATTGGGAAACTACCACTGGTGTTCTGCATTGTGGGATAACCACAATATGAGAAAGTTTAGAGTAGGGTTAATATTATGATTATTCAGCACATCAAGAGCACAATCAACTTCTTTTCCAACCCTCTTCCCCAGCCAGCTAAAGACCTCCCTCCCTCTTAGACCTACCCATTTATGTCGGCAAACCCAAATACTTCTCAAGTTTATCAACTACCCGAACTGAAAGAAAACCATGACCTCCTCCACCCTCTCACTCCCCGCATTCCTACTGAAAACAACTGTAGAATTTTATAAATCTATATCCTACCCAAAAGCAAGACTATACTGATGCAACAAAGAAACAATCTTCATAGCTGTCTAGAAGTAGTTTGACAGAATAACAACATATCATCGGCAAAAAAAAGTTGAGGGATCCTTGGTGCCGAAGGAGTAACATCTACTACACCCTTTAATACCTCCATACCCTCAGCATCACGAATCAACCAGCTAAAAGTCTCGGTAACAAAAGAAACAAATACAAGAAAAGGGAATATACCTGACGAATCCCCCTCTCTGGCTAGATTGGATTAAGCGGTTCACCATTGATTAAAACTAAATAGGACACCATTCGCGCGCACACAACATAATCAGTTAATAAAATAAACAATGAAAATCAAGCTCGACTAAAACTCTCTCCAGAAAACCATTCTACTCTATCATATGCCTTACTCATATCCAACTTTACTGAGACAAATAGGTATAATTTGGAAAACTACCTCTAGTGTTCTGCATTTTGGGATAAGCAAAATTTGGGAAAGTTCATAATAGGGTTAATATAGTATTATGATTATTCAGCACATCAAGAGCACAATCAACAACATCAACAACTTCTTTTCCAACTAAGGGCCAAAAGTTTTGGTAGAAAAAAAGCAGACATACCATTAGGACCAGAAACATATGAAACATAGTAGCTTTTACCTCACCTGGAGAGAACACACGACACAAATCTTGATGGATCCTCTGATCCACTTTTTTCCCATTATCCCCACCACACATCTTCAATTTCTTCGACCATTAGACGAGATTAAAAAATATTCCCAAAATACTCATCACTAAAGACTCCATACCCCCTCTCTCTCAGAAAAGCAACACCGTACCCTTAGAATCCTTCAGCTCACAAATCTCTTTAACTTTAGCTCGTCTAGTAGCCTGCGAATGAAAATTGTTGGTATTCTTAACCTCCTCAACCAACCATTGATTACTTGACCGTTGTTTCCTCATCACTTCTTCTTGGTCTAACTCCTCCTTCAGAGCTAATTTTACTTGCCGCTCTCCCTGCCAGACTATATATATGGCTGCTAAGCCATGCCAGACTATATATATGGCTGCTAAGCCAACGGCTCCAAATCCTCCTTATCTCCTGATTTTGAGGCTCACTCCCAAAAGTAGTTCGTTCCCAATTAACCATCCCAATCCTACAATTCTCAAGATTTTCCAAAATCCCCAAATCATTCGGCCAATGGCGAGCCACCTCCCGTATTTGCTTAACCACATTTGCTCGAACCAGGACCAGGACCGTTCTCCGTTGGTACTTGGTCTTCTAAGAGTATTATTATTACATTACAAAAAAACATAGGTCAAATTTGCTTAATTCATTTTTATTTTCAATTTTAATTATATTTTGTATATTACAAATAAGTTTTTTTTTAAATATTCAAACAAAACCTCATTTTAAATCAGCCAAAGCAAACTAAGTAATGGAGACTAGTCTAGGTTAATTAATACATGCATATGTGTATTAATGGAAACAGAGCATGTGCTCTATACGAGTAAAAGTACATGCATGTTCCAAGTCATTTAAAACATTGACGATTCACCAAAGTGCAATTTTGGCTATCTAACCAAATACGTAGTAATCCACAAATACCATCATCAATCTTGACAAATGATATGCTATCAGGTATTTTGGCATATAATCAATAAGCACGCCCCCAATGCAGAAACAGAGCTGTGGAATAAAACTTTTGATCATTAACAGACAAATTGAATCTCTAGAGGGAACAGAAACTGCAATATGACCCCAGAAAACCGTATGAACCTTACCTTTAAAAAGAAACCTTTAAACAAAAGCTTAGTGCTTATGCTACCGACTACAATGAGTCTAAGATCACAGGTACGTACAATGGACTCAAGAAATCTTGTGAAGCAAACCTGGTCTTATGAGTTATGAAGTCAATGTACATAAATAACCTAGGGCAGAGTCAGGTTGCAGATGAATCGATTTGAAGAATGAAAAATTTGACCTAAGAAACCCACAACACTATCAGCTACCAGCTCAACTATATTACGATTGCAATGGTCATCAGCATAACAGCAAACATTATAATCACAACAGAAAACCAGAGACAAAGACAACAAACATTATGATCAGATCACAAAACCAGAGACCAAGATGATTCAGCATTGCCAAGCATTCAACGAATAGAAGACTATATCAAGTTCAAAAGATCTTTACAAAAGAGCCAAGAACGATCAACCGTTCAAAACAATGGACTCACTACAAAAGAAAACACTACATACTGGAAAAATCTGGGACACGTTACATGCTTTATCACCATTTTGTTGTGAGTCCTTTAGACACAGACCTTTGAGGAGGTCCAAACACTATAAAACAGAACAAATACCACAGATGAACATCAACATAAGGGATTCAACGATTTCGATGCCAGCTCTTGATTCCAAGATTTCCCATACCTGTAGCATGGAAAAACCATCCAACAAAACCAAGCCAAACTAGTGTGTCCCATTAGCACGGGGTGCTTCACCATTCTCCAACCGTCCTGACTTGACAACATTATCTGTATCACTCTCTCCCATTGCAACCACTCCCTGATCATTCTCTACCCCTGACACTCCAACACCACTATCATCCACATCCACATCTACATCAACATCAATATCAACATCCACATCCATATCCATCAACACGACATCATCATCGTCGTCATCATCATCCACATTGCCTCCAAAGTCCACATTTCCACCTCCCATCTGATTCTCCCTCAACTCAACCCCATTCCTAGCTTCCATCACCACATGATTCGAATTCAAAGGACCTGCAGCACCATTACTCCCCACAACACCCCCATTCCTGTTCACATTATAAAAATAGCCTCCATGGATTGCCCTCTCCTCCTCTTCTAACTTCCTCATCCTCTTCTCCTCCATCAAAATCCTCACATGATCCAACGCATCTCTCGCCTTCTTCCGCGCCATCGCAGCCTCCTTCGCCTTCCTCTCGGCATCCGCTCTAGCAGAGGCTGCAGCCTTAGTCATCGTAAAGGCCGCAATCTTAGCAGCAGCCAATAGCTTCTTCGAGGCATCCCTATCCATCACGCGCATCTCCAGGGTGCCACTGATGTCAACATTATCCTCCCTGGGAGGCTTGAGCTGGAAAATAGGGGCATTAGGGTTAACACACATAGGGCAATGGTAAGGCGGCTGATAAGACGGAACACACACGGAGTGAGAAGTGGAGTAGCACTTGGTGCATAGGACCAGAGCGTCGTTCGAAGGATTGGGCGGGTAGACCTGGAAGCAGGTAGGGCAGAACGATTGGGTGTTGAATCGGAGGACGCAATTCGTGCAAAGGCGGCGGAAAACTCCACGGTGGCGGACGTGGTGGAGGAGATGCCGCTCCTCCGCCCCGCAATTGACGCACTTGGTCGGCGGCGGAGTGACGACGGTGGTGGAATGGTCGGAATTCATCTGCATTGAGGTGGAGAGAAGGGATATCTGAATGTGAAGAACAGTTTGATACCGGATTTCGTCGTGATTGTGACCAGAAAATTAGGGGTTTTCAATTTTCTGGCTAGGGTTTTAGAGCTAGGGTTTCATGGGGAAGAAGGAGGAGACGTTGTTGGGTACTCTAATAATTCGGGGGTTGGAACTCTTGTTTGAGAGGGGAGGAAGGATCAGTGGCAGTAATATAATGGGAATTAATTTTGACTGGAAATTAATATTTATTACTTTAATAAGTATTATTTTCTATTTAAAAAGTTTGGTGTGGTCTATTATTATTATGTGGTATGGGCAAATTTAGTTAATTATGATTTTCCACAAAAAGAATTAGGTATTAGTATTACACTTCCATTTTGGGGATTATATTTCTTTTGCCAAATATTGACTTTACAAGAATAATAATCAGTCAAAACTAACTATCATAGCAATTTAATAATATAAAATTATGCACACAATTATTATAATAGGAAATAAAAGACCTATTTATATCAATAAAAACAAATATACCAACCATTATAAAATTAGTATACATTAAAAATAAAATTAAATAACACTCACAAAAGTTAATAATAGGACAAATTCTCAAATTATGGGAATAAAATGAAATTTTATTAATATATTGGGATAAGGTTTATTGAAAAGATAAAAAAGACGAAATGATATAAGGATATTTTTTACGAGCTACTCCATCTTTTTAGGTTGTTTACTTTTTTGAGTTTGAATACCAATGGAGTTCATGACTTTGTAAGTGTTCCTGAAAATTTGAAATGGGGTGGTGGTGATGTGAAATGCTATGTCACATTAATAATGATTCAGTTTTTTTTTTTTTTCCTTTTTTTCTAATTTTCCCACAATAGAAACGAAAACGAAACCCTAAAAAAATTCTAGCTAATCAATACCCCATGCCATTAACATGCAAAGACACATACGTCTTTTATTCTTACAAACCAATACATATAAGACGAATTTCTTCGTCTCAACAGATTCTATTTTTTTGTTGGGCCTACCCCCAGCACTTGGGGATGATATGATTTCCACTCTTAATATAAAAATAATGAAATGCATGAAAAATTGTGTCCAAACACATTAGAAAATTATGTCCAAACACATTAGTCCCTTAATCATGAAACGGAGGGAGTAGCGGTTGCACCTACGATACATAAAACACATTGTCTTGTGCCTTGTAAATGCACAACTCTTCCACCTAACATAGACCAAACCTTTCAACCACAACAATAACACACTCGACTGTCAATTGGAAGTGGGCATTATTTTGTTATTTTGTTAATGTAGCTCAGTCCCAATTCCCAAACGTTCATCATTTTCAAATCAATAAGTCAAGTGGGTAAGTATTAGACACAAAAGAAACCAGACCAAAGTGAACAGAAAAGAGAAAGGAACCATAAAGAGGTAGCCATGGAAATGGCACCAAACTATTCAAAATTCTTATCCCTATGTCGTCGGCCTGTTCCCGCCTCTTGTTTCCCATTATATTAAACTTAACTTATAACTTCAGTCAGCAAAATTTGTTTAGGGGCAGACGTAATACTTGCAATAACAAAGCCATGCAACGTAATTCAAGATCTCGTTTTTGCCCGTCAAATGCACAGAGATGTAAAAATGCACTTCACGTTCATATTGATCAGTAACTGTTGTACTGCACTTTCTACAAACACTTACTTACACCATGGATTATCAGCAATTAGATTATTGAAGTGCTGTATAGTTTGAACTGGTTGATAAAATCGATTATAAATACTAACACTAGTACACTACTCTACAACAGACCATAGGTCCAAACTGTCCAGTAGATGATCATGTAAAGTTGTAAACCAAAGCACCAGTACAGGAACTGTTCAGATCCGTGTTTACTATGTTACAGATGAAATCTTGCTGCTTGACCATGCAAAGCCAAACATTATTCTTTTCGATGCCCCATTTGTACCTCGGAATGCCGAAGGTAGCACCAGAATGCTTTTGACGATGGTACTTGATTCTTTCACCAATTCTACATTTTGAATGGAAGATACCATTGATGTGATAATCCACTGCTTGAGCTGCAAAGTAAAAGAAAGAAACTCTCTCAGACCAAGGCATCCCCTTCTTTATATAAAATAAAAATCAAACAGAAAATGTGGTTTGAAAAGGAAACATAGACAAGGTAACAACTCTGAATAATGAATACCATGCGACAAAAACATATTTAGATCCAGGTCCAGAACAAGATGATGAGAAACTTTCATGGCTTGCAGATCATTCATAGTATGAATAATCATCACATGCCAACTATATTGCAGGAAACTCTTAGCAACATAATGAAATAGCTGTGTACAGATTTGAAACTTATTAACTAAAGGCATTAGATGATAATAATGACTGCATCTATGTCAAAGGAACAAGAAAAAGAGCATGACTAAATTTTGACATATGTACTGTACTAATTAAGTTTTGCAAATGTGCATTCAAGGGATAATAGCTGAATGGATTTGAATTGAGGGCTTGTTAAAAAAACTAGTACTTCATTTTCTCATGATGAATTCTTCAGACTAGTTTTCAGATAATTAAATGATGGAAATATATAGCATTTATTGGGTTTGGGTAGAAGCCAGAACATAGTTATAAAAAAGAAAATAGAAACAAGCACCAATAACCACTCCCACGGGAGAGAAAGAGGTAGAAAACATGGAAAGTAAAGAATCTAAGCAGAAAATTTAGAGAAACCATAAGACAAATTGTAATGCTTGGCAGCAATAACCTCCTCCAGTTTACTTCAAAATGCATAAATATCATAAACTCACCAACTTTTAGTACTTAATTACTGATGCAAATATTCAACAAAATGAAATCGCTAGAATTCCTGGAAGTACTTGATTATTCACATGTGAAATTCTTCCCACCGTTTAAATTCAATTCTTATTTGAATTTATAAAAAACATCTATCTTATCCTTACTTCACCAGTGTGAAGTCAAATGCAGCATATCTTGACATACTATCTCACTCTCTTCAGTAGGTTACTTCTTTCTCTATCCACCTACATATGTCTGCCCTTTTAAAGCAGATGAAAAGAAGCATGTTACTTGCCTTCAGTGCACCCTAATCTCCAACAGAAAACAACTCTAGTCATATCTCTTTAATTGAACACAAACTAATACGAAGTACATACTAAAAAAGTGTTGATTAAACAGTAATCATTTACCAGTGTTTAAATTAGTATAATCATGAGAGAAAGACGAGAAAGAGATGTGGTTTCTAGCTACTTGGCAGGCAGGCATCCACTAAATAATCCAAATGGCTAGCCTAGAATAGATGCATATATTTCTTATTTGTAAACCAAATAGTCATCTAGATTACTCGGCAAGAACATGTAAACAATCACCAATCCAATTAAAGATGTGCAAAAACTCAATATTTGAAAATAAAACTAAGAAGTTAAATATTGTGCAACCTTCGATCCAATAAGATAATCTACAAACAACATGCTATAGCACAAGACCAAGGTTCACAAGCAACTCATAGGCATCATCACAGGTCAAATTATAAACAAACCCCCTCCTCTTGACAAAAACACTTCTGTCTCACATTATTTCTCATAAGACAACAAAAATAGCATTTCTACAATAATTGCAGCATTACCACCATTACCATACATCAATGAAAAGAGTCCCTGCTATTCTCATCAGTAGCAGTTTCAACACTTTACATGCTAATATCACAAATATATATTCAAAGTTTTTCCATGTAGGCGAAAAATATGCAGAAATTTAACTTACAAAGAACAAGAATGGTAATGAAAGGTAGAGAAGTACCTTTTCATTTGTTAAGAAGGGCACAAGTAAAACCATCCATGACTAACTTGTTAACAGCGTCCCTTAACCTATAGTAATCTTCGACCACATTATACACCTGATGTGAAATCCTAACATATCCTGTTATTGGGTCCACCTCTCCCTCCATTGGTGCCCTATAGTGAATTGGCACCTCAACTTTGAAACCTTCCCTCAAATGCTTCCTCATCTTCGAGGCATCCCTATCACTCTTAATCCCCAAACTATTCGGCATCCCAACCATTGCCAAACTTGCACACATCTCTGGCGGCGCCCCCAACTCAGTCCCCCACGCCTCGGCCAACATCTTCGCCATCTCCACCACTTTCTCATGATTCCTCTTCATTATACCCCCAATCCCACCCTCAAACCGGCTCAAGAACTCCATCACCTGCGGCAACACAAGCTGTGCACTATAATCCCTCGTCCCGACCCATGCACTCTCAACCGCCAATCCATTCCCATACTCATGAGACACCACCGGATGATGCAAATCCGAACGCTCACGCTCATCCGACTTCTTGCAATACAAAAACGCAGCTGCTGGAGGACAAAACAACCACTTATGCAGATTACTAGTATAAAAATCTGCACCTATCTCCTTCAAATCCACCTCCACATTCCCAATGGCATGCGCTCCATCGATAAACACCTTTTCAACTCCCTCGTCCTTGCACATTTTAACCAACTCCTTAACTGGTATAACAACACAAGGCATAGAAGTAATATGATCAATCACAGCTAGCCTAATCCTCCTACCATCCGCCTTCCCTAACCGAAGCGCCTTCCGAAATTCCAACACAATCTCCGACTTAGACCTAACAGGAAAAGGTAAATGAACCTCGACAACGTGTCCACCGGCGCGTGTAATGTACACCTCCACCGACTTCTTCACGGCGCCATAGGCATAGTGAAGGATCAAAGCAGCATCACCCTGGCGGAAATTGGAGAAGGCCCCTGTCATGTGCTGGAGCACAATTGCAGCGGCGGTCGTGGCGTTATCGACGATTGAGATCTCATCGAGGTGCTCGGCATTCGTTAGGGTTTGAATTAGGCGGCGGGAACGAAGGATTGAGGGCTGCAGTACGTTGAAGTAAAAATGGTCCGGCTGGCGGAGGAATTGGAGCTGGTGGCGGTGCTGCGCGGCGATTATGGTGGCTGGGCAGCATCCGAAGCTGCCGTTGTTGATGCGAGCTACGGTTGGGTCGTGGTGGGAGAACTCGGAGCGGATTTCCGATGAGGTGATGATAGGTGAGGGTTTACTACTGGTGGCTTGTGGTGGAGGAGCAACGGCGGAGCAGCGCCGCAAGGCCGGCGGCTTAGGTTTGGTTTTCCCCTTTTTACATCGGTAATTGTTTTTGAATTTTTGGTTGTTTCGTACGCTCAAAATTCGTGAAACGATTTGGATTGTGGATGTGGAAGTATTATTGTTGTTCTCCATTGATATGTGAATGGGAAGGTGCAATTGTAGGGACTAGTGTGAATAATTTAGATTGAGGGACTTAAAATCCATTGGTTTGGGATGAATATGCAGCAGAGGGGTGATTTAGAGTTTGGATTGGAGAAGATGAACTGATGAACATGAACTAGTATTTACTTTTTCTCTATCTTCTATAATTTCCACACACTGTATAAATAATAGTGACATACGGTAACTATTTTATTCATTCAAAATCGGTGAGTTTTAATTTTCTGTGCACGCTGATATAAGCACCGAATTAATTACAATTTCTCCATTTTATTAATTACTTTTTAAATTTAAAGTTTAATCAAATTTAATTAAAAAATTATTTTAAATTATATAAAATAAATGTAAAATGAAAAGTTGGTTAATCAATTTTGAAGTTGGTTAAAATTCTAAATTAGAAAAAATAACTAATAAAATGGAGGAAGGAAGTAATGACTAATTTAGAGAGAAAATTGATTCTAATTTTTATTTTTTTGACAATTTTATTTTTTATAGTGTGCATGTTAAATTTTAAATATATTTTCTAATAACTTATTGCTTTTCTTCTTCTTCTATTTGAGTTAACTTCTATTCCTCTCCAATTTTATTTTGATTGTTTAACCATAATAAGGGTGAATGTTAAGGACCTTGACAAACAAACACAATTGTGTGTGTTTGACGTCACCTTATAAGTTCATTTCACTTGATTTGACTATTTGAGCAAATAATTATATTTGATGAATATTCTAGGTAGCTTATTAAAAAAAATAAGATGACCCGCTATCAGTCACCTTATCATTTCAATTTGCCCGATAGGCACAATATGTCTATGATTTCTCTTTAACCGCTTACATAAAACATAATTCCTAGAACCACTATTTACGAGTGTAATCAACCTTCATTATCAAGGTAAATTATTTTAACATTCAACATGCATAATACACTTCCACAACCATTATTCGATAGTTATAGATACATCTTCGGATCTTCATACATATTTGGAAAAACTAACTAATAAGGTGGCAAACAGTTAAATGAAGTAAAATCATCTTATAAGATAACGCCAAACACATACTTATCTATTGTAAATGTTTATTATAACGAATGGTTACAAACATTCCAGAGTCATCATTAAAATCGCACACAGTTTACTTCAACATAAACTCAAGCACATACTTTCATATGATTATGCATTGGTCAATTCAATGTATGACATCCATCCACACTTGTTGATTTTAAGTAGTTGACCCCATAATCCAAAATCTTCTCTCTTCAGCAATGATTTCAAGTGCTCGTAGTTGACAACTTGGAGCTAGGTTTTTCTTTTTAATCAAGACAAAGTTATTGTTGGATAAGAGTAAAAAAGGGTACTGAGCTAGGTTTTTCTTTTTAATCAAGACAAAGTTACTGTTGGATAAGAGTAAAAAAGGGTACTCAGCTGGAGTACTATTTTGTAAAAGTCCCACTCATTAAGCACATGAATCATGATGATCCTCAAATTCAACATACAGATGCATTTAAAGGAGAAAAGGATAGGCTAGAACTCACAAAGACAAGAGAACATGGTCCATTTCTAGTCCTAATCAGCTCATTTTATACAAGAAGTTGTAAGTGTAATGAGTCTAATGACCAACAAATGCAAGATAAGACAGAGGAATTGTGTTCTTACTTTTATAACCTGACTGTGACAGCCATTACTCTCTACACTAACCAGGCAAGATCAGGACTTGTTACAATTACAGATTGTTCGAAATAAGCAAGGCTTGGTAGTAAAATTACAATTGAAGTTCAAAGATTGTAACATAAACAACTTTCTGCACTGAATAAGACACGATTAATCTGAAGATGCGACGGTTGTACGTTTATAGTACATTAATGTATTCCATTTGGTGCATGCTTGCTAGTTGAAGCAGAATTGATTCTATAAAGGACCTGGGAATTCATAGAGTAGACTAAGATTGCAAAGCCAAGTTACTTTTTCAGGTCATAAGCTGCTATGTTTTGGGGTTCACATTCAGGACTAAACAGACGAACCAGCAAAGCCGTGCTACAGCTCACAGAAACAGCTCCACATGCACTCCATCTAAGAACTCGAGGAACTGTGACTCTCGGCCCTGCATCACAATCAAGTATGATTAATAAACCAGACACGTGCATGTATGTGATAAATGTTGTGTATGATTAGTTGAAGAAGAATACATCTTCTCACTTCCAAAAATGATACTAACATTCACCATGACATAACTTCAATACCAAACTAGATTAAGCAATTACATATTTACATTAACATCTCTGATATATTTGAGTTTCTTTGCCACTCTATGGAGGGACACACTGGCACAAGGAAGTAATTGATAACGTAACTCTACTTGATTTAAAGATCTAACCAAATAATTTTATTAGTAGGAATCTTAGTATTGACACAAGAGACTTCAGTCAACGTACAAAAAAAAAACTCTACGATTACATATAACTCCAATTGTTTTAGAAGATCTGACCAATGGATTTTAATTTGAGGGATTAGTCATATTGACACAAGATACATCATGTGAACATACAAAAAAGAGAAAACTCAATCAGTCAGCACACAAGCCTTCCCTTTTGAAAGAACCCTCCATACTGAGATTGCCACTACTCTCTACTGGCATGAAACATCCATAATACTGGACTTCCCAGATATCAAGTTACTATCGTTCTCCAAACACAATATCTTCCTCAAATCTTATAAACTACTACTATCTTATTGTATCTGCAGGGTATAAAAAGACCTAACTACTCGAGGGGTATGCAGCTAATTAAGAGTGCGTGCTTCAGATACAATCAAATGACAATATCCTATAATTTCATACGTTTAAAAGGTTATAAACAGATAGTATATGTTTTAGCACATAAACAGTACACTATTGAGCTTAGACGTAAAATATTGTGTTTTTTTTTTTTAAATTACTTATAGCACAGCAAAGAGAAACAAAAGCGCATACCGTAATGCAAGCGACATAGAACCCAAAATCCCAAAGCTCCTCCAACAGAAAAGATGCCAGCAGTCTGCCTCATCAACCGCGAACATGGTTTTGCATCTGACCTCATCAATTCTCCATCAGAATATCCGAGCATACGCCTTAGCGACATTGCCAAATCTCCCTGAAAAAATCTGTCAAAAGAACTAATCTTGTTCCCGGACAGACATAAACTAAATGTTAACAGTCACATTCAGGGGCGGACCCAAGATTTGAAATTCGGTTCGGAGGTTCGGGGCCAAATTCCGGAAAATCAAAAATATTAGCTAAAAACAATTCTTTTTAAAATTCTAGGGGGGTGGACACCCCACGATGCCCACCTGAATCCTCCCCTGGTCACATTCATATGAATGGAAAAGCTACATTAGAAAGTTGGTCAGTTTCTACCAAAGCTTGTTGTGGTTAGCAAGAAATAAGTAGTACAAAACAAAGAAAATTCCAGGGCAAATGATACAGGCAACTCAGTTTGAATCAACGGAAATACTAAATGCTGGATTTTTGCACGGGATTCTCAGTGAGGACTTTCGTCGAACACCTGGTGGGAAATTTGCAATGAAGAATCAGCTCACCTTGGTCCTTCAAAAATCGAAGTAGAGAGTTTTCAGAAGTGATAGATCAGCTGTCAACTTAGAGAATCCACAGCAAGTAACAACTGATTCTCGAGTCGGGCGTTCGGTTACGGTGATTGGCACGAACCGTTGTTTGTTGGGCTCTCTCTCTGATGAAGAAAATGGTGGTTAATTTAATTGTACCTGTATCATATAATGCGTTTGTCTTGTCACCCTCGAACTGAGATTTATAGAGATCTTAGTTTTGATAATTTGCGCTCTAATAACATTTTAGTTCGGAACTCAATTTTTTTTTCTAATGTCAAATCTACTCCTATATTACTATTATTATTTATCGCTTTATGATTTCGCCGAAATTTGAACCCTAACCTCTTTCCTATGTTAGTCCAACAACCTAACCACTAGATCACCTTATCACTCTCAGTCTATCCCATTAATATTTAGTGAAAGTTACTTGTGGCTTTCTATTCTCAGGTCGGCTTCGTACCGACCTAAACGTAGGTCTTTATTATATATTTCATTCTAATTATTAAATTTTGATAAAAATATATAAATGTGCAGTTATACCCCTACTTTCAAAAATTCATTTAAATAATTTAAATAAGTTCTTACTATTTTATAAGTATTAAATTAAAAATAAAAATTTACTTTAACTAAAATTAAAATTAATCAATATATATCAAATTAATTTCAACAACAATTCAATGGATATTCGTTTTCCATAATCTAATTGCACTAGCTATCAGCATTTGTAGAGGACAATAACAGAGGCTTATTTTTTTAGCTACGAAGTATATTATTTAGAAGTGTTCGATAGTTTATGTATCATTAAAATGGATAAATTAATTGTGATCAATTAACTTTGATTTGTGATTAAGATTAATTAATAAGATTTACGAGTATATGTAATCATATAAATTGAAATTAAGGGCATTATAGTTAATTTGTATTTTTGTGGTGATTTTTAATGTTAAAGAAAATTAATTATAATCCATCGTACCAAAACTGACTTTGAACCGAAATGAATGGATGAGATTAAATTAAGCGCCACATGGCAACTATTGAATGAAGACCTGAGTTTAGGTCGGTATGGAGCCGACCTGAAAATAGAAAACCTCAAGTTACTTGGATAAAATATTACATTATTACAAATTAGTCTTTCTAGCTAACAATAGTAGATATTGGTCAAGCTCTCTAACATCATTGCATTTAATTCATTCTATGTTGCTAGAAACCGTTCAACATCAAACACTTACCCTAATTTTAGTGAAGACCTGTGTTCAGGTCGGTACGAAACCGACTTTATACCGACATCACAATAGAAAGCCTCAAGTTGGTTTCATAAAAAAAAATATTTAGCATGAGTAGTATTAGTTTCAGCATATATGATCATCCAAATATTTTTTTATATTAGGTCTTCCATAATCATCAAAGGAAACAAAATCAATGCTTAGATCAGAAATCATTGAAAGACTCGTGTTTAATCAACTCATAATGCACAAGTATATAGGAATTCCAAGTATATATAAGACACAACTCAAACCACAACTCAACACCAAAACTATAAGACATAACAGTTTAATGGAACTCTTAGGGAAAACCATCAGGGAACTTTGAAATGAATCATCTAGCCTTGTGGACAGCGTTCTTTAATGCCCTTACAACATGTGTCATTGGCATTCGGTCTCTAGGAAATGGCTCGGTACATGCCAATCCAGTCTCCAGTACCGATATTAAACATCGCTCGACCTTGGTATCAACTCGATAATTGTGCTCCTCTAGAATGACAGGGTCTACGACATCCAACACTTGGTTTGGCAATGCAGTTCTGACAAGATCGCGAAGGCTTGAAGTATCATTAAAATCATCGTCCGTTGGTCTTCTGCCAGTGAACAGCTCTAGTAAGAGGATCCCATAACTATACACATCCCCTTCTGTTGAAACCAACCCACTCATGCCATACTCTGAAGTACAAGTTGGAGTTAGAAATTTTCTTATATAACTGAAGTAGTAGATGGTGTATGAAATATATTATGATTATTTAACAAAGAAAGAAACAAAGAAGAAATCATCATACCTGGAGGGATGTAGCCTATGGTACCCTTAATTCCAATTGAACTACTTTCACGTGTTGAGAGTTCATCGGAGAGAACTTTCGCCAATCCAAAATCACCAACATGAGCAGTCATTTCTGCATCCAAAAGGATGTTGTTGGGCTTCAGGTCTCCATGAATCACGGTTGATTCTGTACCGTAATGCAGGTACTCGAGGGCATATGCAATGTCCATAGCAATATTTATCCTCTGCTTCATGCTAAGGTGCATTCTTTCTTCAGTATCATCATGAGTACTTCCTTCTGATATCAAGTGAAGCCATCCATCCAGATTCCCATTGTCCATGTATTCAAACACCAATGCCTTAAAATCATTACCTTGAAAATCGGTGCTAGAACATATGCTTACCACCTTGACAAGGTTTCTATGTCTTATGCTCCTCAATGCTTTGCATTCAGACATGAAACTTTTACAACCACCTTTAGTAGTGAGATTTATCACCTTCACTGCAACTGGTATCTGGCCATCATTCAGAATCCCTTTATAAACTGAGCCAAACTTTCCCCGGCCAAGCAAATTTATCTCGGAGAATCCACCTGTGGCTATCTGCATATGATACCCTTAAAAACTCGGGTTCTAATGAAGGCATGGAGGACAGATGACCTTTCAAAACTCGCCTCTTGTAAAAGAAAGCAACAACAATGAAGCATATAGCTCCCACACTTATCAATGGAACCACAATCTTGGTCGTTATTGAAGAGTGTTTCCTAATGGACTTTTTCAAAGAGCAAGGAGGTAAGTGCAATGATATGATCCCCCCACAGATTTCAGTATTTCCTTCAAGTGAGAATGCACTCTGATTCAAAAACACTCCTAGAGTTGGGACTTCACCTTCCAGATTGTTGAAAGACAAGTTCAAGTAGACAAGATTTAGTCCAGCAAAAGATTTTGGAATCTTCCCAGACAAGTTATTTTGGGAAAGATCCAAAATTTGCACGCCCCTTAAAGTTCTCAGTGAATCAGGTATTTCTCCATGAAGGGCATTGTCTGCCAGATAAAGTTCTTCCAATGAGACACAACTACTCAATGAACTTGGAATGGTTCCTGATAATCTATTATGAGACAAATCCAGGCTTCTAAGGTTTACCAATGAACCAACTTCTGAAGGAATAGGACCAGTCAAGCTATTGTGGGACAGGCTAAGCAATATCGAAATGGATGAGAGGCTCAGTATTTGTGGAGGTATTATTCCAGTGAGATTGTTTAGAGAAATGTCCATTTCTAGCAGCTTGGTGCAGTTGCTTAGACTTTGAGGTATGTTCCCAGATAAGCTATTCGCATCCAATTGTAATACGTTCAACAATGTCAAGTTACCTAGTGAGAAAGGTATTTCATTTTTCAATCTATTTCCATAAAGGTAAAGTTCTTGGAGCTTATTGAGTCTACCTATCTTAGAAGGAATGGGACCATCAAGATAATTGTAGTATAGAGCAAGATAAGTGACGCCGAGGAGGTTTCCAATACCAGATGGTATACTTCCATGTAACTGGTTCTTAGCTAGATTTAAGACGTTTAGACGACTCGAAAGATTGGCAATGGAGTTCGGTAATGAGCCACTAAGTCGATTTGCAGCGATATCAAGAGTTATGAGTCTAGTGCAATTTATCATGGTTGAAATGAAGCTGAGATCCCCTTCCAAATTGTTATATGACATAACGACCTTTTCTAAAACTAAAAGCCTACTAAAATCTATCAATATTCCACCAGTAAAGCTAGTAAAAGTTATAAATATATTTCTAAGTGAAGAAAAATTCGAGAAAGAGATTGGAATCCCTCCGCTAAAATGGTTCTCCGACAAATCTATCCATGTCAACCTCGAATTTGAGAAATCTATATGGGAAGGTATGGTTCCTTCAAGACGATTAGAACGAAGTAGGAATGTTATCATGGTGGAAATATTGTATAAACCAGATGGAACTGTTCCACTCAAGTTGTTCTGAACTATATTTAGAAATTCGAGGGACTTAAGTTGACCAAGAGACTCTGGGATTTCTCCCTGCATTCCACAACCTCCTATCGATAGGCCTACGAGTCTAGTTAAGTTTCCAATAAAGGGTGGGATAGTCCCAGAAAGTTGATTAAGTGATAACCCGAGAGCTTCAAGTTTGACTAAAGAAGCTAGTTGCAATGGCACGACGCCTGTCAGTTTGTTGTCAATCAAGTTAAGGTGTTTCACACTCTGTGACAGGTTTCGTGGGATCTCACCACTAAAAGAATTGTTACTGAGTATAACCAGCTCAAGTCGCCTTAAACGACCAATTTCGTTTGGAATTGGACCATAGAAACTATTATTTTGCAGATCGATAAATCTTAGAAACGAAAGATTACCGAAATGGGGTGAAACAGTTCCCGTCAAGTCTCGAGAGTTCAAATCAATTGCTACGACTCTGTTCCGGTGCTTGTGGCCACAAGAAATGCCCATCCAGCTGCAAAAATGTGTTGTTTCATTCCACGAGATTAGAGCTCCTTGTGGATCGTGGTCTATGGCTTTCTTAAAGGCAAGAAGTGATTGAAAATCTGTTTCATTGTTTGAAGATGTGGTGGGAATGAAGTAGAGGAAAATACAAGAAAAGAAAATGGTGTAGAAGCTGAGTTTGGACATGGCTTTCTTTAGTACTGATTGAAAAGGTTTGATTGCAATAGATATGCTGTTGGCCTTCTAATGAATATATGCTCTTATATAGAGAGTAATGAAATGATGATAATCGATCTTCTTGTGCGTACTTGAATTAGCAAGGAAATGCAGAACCATTTACAGAATACAACAAAATTTAGAAATGGTTGTATATGGTGACTTAATCAGCACCACATGCATTCAGTCTTGGGATCGAACGGCTATCACACTGCACAAAAATTCCACATAACAATTTGCGGATTAGTTGTCGAGAGTATGGACGTTAATTATATGGTGACTTTATCAGCACCACATGCTTTCAGTCTTCGGATCTAACGTCCATCACACATTCACACTGCAAAAAAATTCCACATAACAGTTCATTTGCGAATGTTTTCGTTAAAGCTTAACAAGAAGTAACTTCCACAAGGTAAGTATTAGCAATGTTTAAGCCCATTTTCAACGGAACCTCGGACGGACATTTCTGCATTATTATCGGAATCACCTTGGATGAACTTTTTTTTAACCCCTACTCCTACTTATACACTACCAAACACACCAGTACCAACCTTATAACTCCGTCGGTGTTCGAACCTTGAATCCATCACCCGTACCACTCGACTACCTTTATAACTCCACGATTGCGGAGGCCAACGACCACATACTCAAACGTAGTGACCAGATTATATGAATAAACTTCATTGCAGCCATAAGTGACAACTGTGGGAAAAATACTAATTGGATAAATGGAAAATCTAGCGTAAATGATAGTGTGTGTTACACCAGTCACCTAACTGCGCACATGCAGACCATTCGCAAGTCGATTAAGGGGCAGTGCTTTACTTGTCCCACATCAGCTACGTATAAAAAATCGAAGAGCAACACCTCGTCTTGTTAATAAACCCTCGACGTACATCTTAATATCGTTCTTGGTTGATCAACTTCTTTTGCAACCCACTGAATTGGAAAAGGTTGAAGCAGGCTCTCGATCATGCCGAGTTCAAATGCATAATTACTATGAAATCAATGCGCCCTCCGTAACTTGATCTCCCCTCTTGTTTACCCTTTCATGTATGTACAGGGGTGGAGCCGGCCATCTTTTGATCGTATATGGAGAAAAATAAACAAGATTAGACACAAAACATATGCACAAGTATTAGATGAAATATTTGTTATTGATACGCAGTGGCGAATCCAACTGGATATTATATTTTAGGGGGTCGAAGTATAAATGTGATATCTCAATGAGATATATAGTTCATAATAAATTTAGGGTCCCTAAATTTAGTAACAAAGGGCTTCTTAAATTTAGTACCGGTAGAGATTCTTTTATTACATTAGTTAAAGTATTACGTTTGGTTCCCTTGTTAGGTAAATGTAATTATATCCACGAACAAGGACGGGCCCAAGATTTGGATTGGGGGGGGGGGGCAAATTATACAGATTTTTCGAAAGTTTTGGGGGAGAGAAAACTTGAAAAATCGTATATATAACCTATAAAAAAACATGAAAAATCAAAAAGGGCTTCTTACATATACTACCCTTGTTAGTTTATTTTATTACAGATAGACCTCACTAGCCAAACAATTACATCCAGCATCCTTGTTAGATAGATTTAATTACACCTAAACCCACGAATTTGACTTTTGGCGAATTAAATTAATGTAAAGATATTTTTACCCTTGGTCAAATATTGAATTCTGAATTTGACCAAACAACTTCAATTTTCATTAATTACACATTAGCCTCAAATCTTTTTAATTTCACCAATTTGACACTTATTAATTCAATATAAGGCATATAACTTTTTTAAATTTCAAAATTACCTCAAATATTATTGCAAACTGAACCCTAATAATTTTAAATCTTAAAAACCCAAAAGGATTTTCCAAAAAATAAAAAAATAATAAAAAAATAAATAAAAAAGAGACAACCGGAGTTGTACAGCTCGCCGGCCGGAGCTGTACAGCTCCAACTCCGGCCTGATCGGAGCTGTAAAGCTCCGTTCAGGTCAGAGTTAAAGCTCTGACCTGAACGGAGCTTTACAGCTCCGCTCTGAATGGAGCTGTACAACTCCGATCAAGTCGGAGCTGTAAAGCTCCGATCTGAACGGAGCTACACAGCTCCGTTCTGATCGGAGCTGTTAGCTCCGATTCCAATTAAGAAGAAGAAGAAGAAGAAGAAACAAGAAGAAGGAGGAGGGAAGAAGAAAAAGGGAAAAAAGGAAAAAAAATAAATAAATAAAAAAATGTTAAGGCCATGTTTGGTATGAAGATATTGAACATTAAACCTAAAGTTGGTCAAAGCAATTTTGGGATTTTAGAATTAGATGTAATAGTTTGACTAAGAGGGGTGTATCTCTAATTGGGTCGTCGTCTGGTAGATGTAAAAACCCCAATCATAAATACTACATTTAAAAAAAAATCAATATATGGGGGACACTCCCACCAGCCCTGCCACTGGTTCCGCTCTTGCCCAAGATTTGAAATTGGGGAAGGACCAAATTACATATGTGTAGTTTGAAGGTTTGGGGCCAAATTCTAAAAAATTAAAAATATTAGCTAAAAACAATTCTTTTTAAAATTCTAGGGGGCGGAACCCCTGGATCCTTCCCTGGTCACATTCATATGAATGGAAAAGCTACATTAGAAAGTTGGTCAGTTTCTACCAAAGCTTGTTGTGGTTAGCAAGAAATAAGTACTACTACAAAAGAAAGAATATTCCAGGGCAAATGATACAGGCAACTCAGTTTGAATCAGCGGAAATACTAAATGCTAGATTTTTGCACGGGATTCTCAGTGAAGACTTTCGTCGAACACCTGGTGGGAAATTTGCAATGAAGAATCAGCTCACCTTGGTCTTTCAAAAATCGAAGTAGAGAGCTTTCAGAAGTGATAGATCAGCTGTCAACTTAGAGAATCCACAGCAAGTAACAACTGATTCTCGAGTCGGGCGTTCAGTTATGGTGATTGGCACGAACCGTTGTTTGTTGGGCTCTCTCTCTCTCTCTCTCTCTCTCTCTCTCTCTCTCTCTCTCTGATGGAGAAGAAAATGGTGGTTAATTGTACCTATATCACATACTAGATCGCCTGAAATCGCCTATCTATGCCTTTCAAGGTGCTAAAATCGTCTTAGATCGCGCTCTAAGATTTAATAATTCGTCACTACGAAATACACATTAGAGCGCCATCTAAAACACCAGATTTGCAGAGAAACAAAAGGATGATGGAGAAATTTGGGCTTCTCAAAGCTCAAAAATCGATGAATCTTTGTTCAAAGTATTGAAAACACGCCTAACCTTGGCTTGGGAGAGACAAAATCGAAACGGATTCAAGTAGTGAAGATGGTGTTGGGGAAGAAGAACCACAATCGGAGCTTATGGAGCTTCTAACAATATTACATATTTGTCCGACTCTCTAATATCATTACATTTTAGTTCATTCTATTTTACAAGAAACCGCTCAACATCAAACACCCTAATTTTAGTGGAGACCTGTGTTTAGATTGGTACGAAGCGGACTTCGTACCGACATGAGAATAGAAAGCCTCAAAGCCTCAATTTGGTTTCAGCACAAGAAAATATTTGTCTTAGCATGAGTAGTATTAGTTTTAGCATATATGATCATCTAAATATAGTGTTATCACGACAAACTGCAGCTATGCCTTCAAGTTCACCAGAGAACGGAACGACCGCGTCCAAATTGACTTTTACAAAGCCAGGATGAGGGGGCTGCCAAGGTCCATGAACTGTATGTTGCTTGTCAAAATGAAAGCCAACAGGCTCATAAACATTCAATCTATAGAACTCCACAAAACTGAAAACGGACTGGACAGTTTCTAGAGGGTCACTCTTCCAATCATCACCGAATTTAACTTTATTCATGTTGTGCCAAATGGCCCAACAGACTATGAAAAATAATTCACAATGAGATGCATCAAGACGAACACGGACCCCATAATCCAACTCCAAATATCCGTAGTAGGAATATATAAATGATACATACAGGGATATTTGCCAAAGCCTAAATCTACCGGGCAAAATGGCAATCAAGAAGCACGGTTTCTTAGGTAGAATCGCATAGAATACAATTGTAATTAACGTCCTAAATTTCAGAGAGCTTAAATGGATTGAAAACGCTACTCATACCAACAAGGTGCACCTTTCTTTTCGGGAAGTCGCCTAGAAGAACTCCGGAGTTAAGTGTGCTTACTTTGGTGCTTGCAAGTTAGCATATATACGTCCAAACAACAATGGTGATGGTGGTCAACTATATAGCACACATTTGAGTCAAACAAGCATATATACCACAATCACTCGATTTGCATTAGTTGGTGCAAGGCCCAATCCACCGACTTGTGATGTCAACTAGAAAATTTGGGGCACGACCATCTCTTGAAAATCCCGAGGGCAAAAAATGAACACAATCGGTAACATTCTATGAAAACAATTTACCCAAATCAAGAAAATCAAACCTTGACAGTTATGGCTCTATCATTGGCTTTAGTTTTGCCATCAATCCGCAAGAATCTTTAGCACTTGGCCACTAGAGTTTCCTGAGTTCAAGAATGAAGATTTACAAACTTGGAAACTACAGTTGCACGGTGGTTCTAGGAAATGTGGGAGAAGTCAACTAAAACGAGTCAAAGAAAAGAATATGTTATGGCTCTGAACTAAAACACAGTTACAACAGAGAGGCCCAGATACACACTATTGCATATCAAAGAAATGCATCAAATTTTAATAGAATTTCTTACGATTATAAATGTCAAAATGTACAACTAAAATTACTACATCTTCCAATTTTGAATGCATGTGGACCAACAAAGCAAGCGTTGAAGGGTTAAAAAGAATCTGTCTGTATGTGCCTTGTGAAACATATGTATGTCTATTTACAATTTTACACTTATGCTGATTTTATTTTATATATTTGAATAATAATGCAAGATTAGTATACGTAAAAATGTACACATTATATTAATAATTTTGCCACATAGCAATTTTATAGAAGTATGAAAGCAACAACAAATGCAATCAATTGGCTTCCCTACATACGTGAATAAGATCAAGCATGTTCCGAGATTGTGAAAATATAAGAATGTTATTATACTGGCAGTTATTATACTGGCGGATCTAGTCATGATTAAAATCATTGATCTACAGGTAAGATTTGAGTATAGAGATGATGTAAGTGGTGAGAGAGATAATAGTAGGGAGGATATATGAAAATTGTGATTTTGATTAGTGACGAGTGATGAGGTAATAAAAATGTGATCTTGGTATAATATACGGTAGAATTTTTTTTATTTTGCCTAGTTTTTGACGGAAAAAAAGGCCAGAAAAGTCGCGTTTGCAGCCCAACGACTTTAAACGGATAATTTAATTAGCGGTGCTTCGGATTGCGTGAGCTGACTGAGCGAGTGTTGTTGTGACTGTGTCTGAGGGAAAACAGTAGACACATAATAAATCTCTCCACCAATCTAATCTAAGCTACCAAATACAACTTGTTGGAGAAGAAGAAGAAGAAGAGCTGCTGTAAAATTGATCATCAATCAATCATGACCGATGGTATTACAAGTAGCGGTAAGCTGAAAACATCCAGCTCCGAATTGGATTTGGATCGACCAAACATCGAAGATTACTTGCCCTCCGATTCCATTCAAGAGCCCATCGGAAAACTCCGCCTGTAATTTGCTCCTCCAATTCAATTTCATTCCTATCTTATCATTATTTGTTGCTGTGTTGATTTATTTTCCTTGTTTAGGAAGGATTTGCTTGATATTTCCCCCACCCTTACCGAAGCTGCTGGTGCCATTATCGACGTAAGTCTGTCTATTACTATTCATTACTCACCCTAGTTTACAGTATTTCACTAATTCGATTTACCGACTTTATGCGCCGAGAAAAAGTGTGTAATCTTTTTTGTGCTGCTAGTTCATGGTTATCATTTATCAGAAAATGAAGCAGAAATCATTGTAAATTAAATGGCTGTTTCATTCAATACTTTGAAAATTATACACAAAAATGGGCATTTTAAGTATTAAGAATATCCTTTTCTCAATATGCTGATGCATCTTAACTTTGAAATATGCTTTTCCGTTTGTTCCTCATGTTCTTCGACTGGTTCGTCACTCCTCATGTAATTCACTTTATTGCTTTCATAAGCATTTCATGGTTAGACTTGTCCTTTACTGCACTAAAAGTGTCTTCTTTTTTTAAATTTTTTTTTATATTTTATTTTATCAATATGTTAGTTTCTTGATGATTTGGTTTCAGTTTGTTGTGTGTCCTTTTCAATTGATTGGATAAATATTTCTATTATTGCTATTTCATGACAGGATTCGTTCACTAGATGTTTTAAGTCAAATCCCCCGGAACCCTGGAACTGGAACATATACTTGTTTCCATTGTGGTGTTTAGGGGTCGTTGTCAGATATGGGTTCCTTTTCCCAATGAGGTCAGTTTATCATCCAATGTTGCTCACACATCCGTATGAGTATCCTATCTTTACCTTTGGATCAAGTCTTATAAAATTCTTTTTTTTTTTTTTCTCCCATGAATATTCGGAAAAGAACTTCAATAGTGTAAATTAGGGCAATGTGCCAAACACTTTGGTAGAGGGTTGTGTGTATTTCTGAATGTTCAGGAAAAACTAACTTTTTGTAATAAATTAACACTTTGATAGAGGGTTGTGTGTATTTCTGAATGTTCAGGATAATAAATTCAATTTGGATCACTTCATTCCCAGAAGATTTAGTTACATTACCCTTTAGAAATGAATGTAGAACCCAAAGGATATAATTTTCAACTCTCATACCGTGTCACGATTGCAGTAGGTGTTATCATTATTATGCCAGAGGTGTAAAACTAGTGTGATGCTCTCTGTTAAAACTTACCACCACACTTAAATAATCTAGTAATAGCTGAGTAACTCATAATGAGAAATTTGAAGTCTGAAGCCCTAGTCAAGGTCAACCATATCGTTGATTCGTAGTAGTATCAAACTTGCAACATATCCAGTACACATGAATCTCATATATTGAGACTACAATTAGAAACAACCACATCATAACAACACTCTCAGAGAAACTGAAATGGTACGTTATCCAAAATGCAACTGTGCAGAATATTCTAGCCTTGAGAGAACAAGATGGATGAATTGAGTATGCCCAGCTCATATGCAACTTGTTTGACTTCTGAGCTTTGCATAAACGAGTATATTATTATGGAAGATGAGTAGGGTGGATAGAATCTTAACACTGATAGTGAGAACAACAGATAGAACCATTTATCCATTGAAAACTTTGCTGTTCATACACTAGCTGCTCCTAGTTTATTTGACACTTGAGTTGTGCAATATGTTTAGTAACACCGACACTGTTTCCAGTCCCATGCCAAATAAACAATTAAAGTTTTTATTGTAGACTACTTACGCAAAATTCTATGTAGGGCATAAATTTTTTCTTTTTCTCCCTTAAAAAAAAAAAAAAATCTAAATAGGGGACCTCATCTGTCTATTTCCTATGTATATGTTTCATCTTTTCTAAAATCACATCTGTGGTGCAGACCATTATGGATAAATTATTAATGTGAAGTTTATAAGTTAAAAGTAATTTACCATTCAGATGCAGTGGATGGCTTCTTTTTTTTTAATATCAAGCACTTTCACTTTAAATGCAGGGTGATTGTACTTACATTAGGATGGATTGTATTTCTCTCGTGCTATTTTCCTGTTCATTTTTTGTTGAAAGGGAATGACAAACTCAGAAAGAAGTTAGAGGTATGCCAATTCCTTGTTGTCATTAAAGTAGTTGCTATAAAATTTCTTCCTCCCCCCCCCCCTCCCCCCAACACACACACACACACACACACACCCCACCGACACCACCAGAAATATACACCAATACTTTTCCTAATTTTCTGTCTCATTGAGTTAGACTTCAGTGATATCTTATTCTTCATTTTTTTTTTTTTTTTTATTCTTTTATTTTTTCACTCCGTTGGTACTCTGATTAGAAGTGTGAAAATTTGAGACTCTAAAATTAACAGGAAAGATATAAGAATAGAAACTGAAAAATCTGTGCAAAACATTAAAGATTATTAATTAATGACACTTGATCACCATTAAGTTGCTTTCATTTAGAAGAGAATCATCTCAATGGAGTTGATTTTCATTGAGATTATTATATTTTATTTTGCATATTCTCTTCAGAGAGGTCTAGTGGAGTTGATTTGCAGCTTCTTTGTTGCATCATGGACTGGTGTAGTCAAGTACCATGGTCCACGGCCAAGCATACGGCCCAAGCAGGTGAGGCTGCATTCATTGGTTCAATTGCAAACTACAGAAGTTTTATGATTCCTGTCTCTCTCTTAAGACTTATTTATACCTATGTAAATTTTAGTTCCTTTACAATTTCTGTTCAGGTGTTTGTAGCAAATCACACTTCCATGATTGACTTCATTGTCTTGGAACAAATGACTGCATTTGCAGTGATAATGCAGAAGCATCCTGGATGGGTTGGTAAGTACTTCAGTATTTTAGACATGAGGAAACCTGATGGCTAAGTGCTTGTTTTCATGAATTGTTTAATGTTTATCAATTCTCTGAGTTCAGTAGGCACAATACTAGGAGCTGGTTGTCATTTCAAAAAGATAAGGCACAAGTTCAGTGCTTAATTTAGAGAAGCTTCGATTTGTTGTTGTGATTTTTATTATCATAATACTCACTATTCTGAGTCTTGTCACATATGCTGCCTGTTATAATTTCTAAAGAAATAATGGAAGAATAATATTGCCCATGTGAATGTTTATGGAGTTTGTCTACTTACTATCATGATAAAAGGTATTGCCATTTCGAAATTTGAAATTGCTCAATGTGATGACAAAATGAATGTTTTACATTTTCATTTACTAATTAATTATCATAATTTGTAAATGGCAAAAATAGATGATCTCATGAATCATATTGCTCTACTCACTTTATTATGTACTTTTGTTTATAGGATTACTCCAGAGTACTATTCTGGAAAGTCTTGGATGTATCTGGTTCAATCGCTCCGAGGCTAAGGATCGTGGAATAGTAGCAAAAAAGTATGTCCAATTTATGAAGACTCTGAAGTTACATCTTTTACCATTTTCCTAATCTTAGAATGTATCTTTTACAGGCTAAGAGACCATGTGAACGGGCCTGATAATAATCCTCTTCTTATATTCCCTGAAGGAACTTGCGTGAATAACCACTATACTGTCATGTTTAAGAAGGTACTTTTACAATTTAACCTTTCGCTCTCTCTTTGCTCTTCGTTTCCATTTTGATACCTAAAACAAAAAGAGTTCTGCTCATATTTGCATTCTGCCACTTTGACCATTGTTTTCAATTGAGATTCTAGTTATATTGTGGAAGTGAAGATAAGTTGGATGCATTTTTCAACTGTACTTATTACTGGACTTGTGCCAATGTTTTGATCATCTTTATCACCTTAGTTTCCTTTGGTGTTCAGGGTGCATTTGAACTTGATTGTACAGTGTGTCCGATAGCTATCAAGTATAACAAGATTTTTGTCGACGCCTTCTGGAACAGTAGAAAGTAAGTGTTTCTTGGTGACTTCTCATTCCAATAGTACTTGTTTTATTGTAAGTATTCTGTTTGAAGCTTTTGTGTTACTTGGTGCCTTGATGGTGTTAAAATGTCTTTATATGTGTAAGAACTTGTTTTGGTCTGGAAGTTATGGTTCTTGTTGCTTAGATATCACTAGTGACATGTCTTCACAAGCACAATTTCCATCCTATTTGCAGGCAATCGTTTACAACACACTTATTGCAGCTTATGACCTCGTGGGCTGTTGTTTGTGATGTGTGGTATCTGGAGCCTCAAAATCTGAAACCTGGTGAAACAGCTATTGAATTTGCAGAGAGGTATATATTTAAACACCCTACCTGTTACATGTAACTTGGAAGAAATCCCAATGTGTTATATGCAATTTGCATCAAATTCCTTGTGCTGATATTATTGCAGATAAACACCTTGTGATTCTGAAAACTCTATTCTTACTAAATGGGGATTTCATAGAGTTTGAGAAAGCTGAGGGTTTTTGTCCAACGCAGGGATTTGGCTGAAGTTGCAATCTGCACAATTGATGTGTTTGCGTTTGTGTTTTTTTTTTGGGGGGGGGGGGGGGATTGTGATTTTATTATGCTGTACGAGTGTAAAGCACTTGGTTTTTTCTAAACATGATTCTTCTCTGTAGGGTGAGAGACATAATTTCTGTAAGGGCAGGCCTTAAAAAGGTACCATGGGATGGATATCTGAAGTACTCTAGGCCCAGCCCGAAGCATCGTGAACGCAAGTAAGTTTCCTCTTAACCTGGAATCTTTTGTTTCATCTTTGCATTCTGCAAGTCATTCATGTCCTCAGCTATCATGTTATCACAATATTATTATCTTGGGGTGGTTAACTCTTGCATGAAACGAATAATGAAGCGAAAATGGAAAAAACTAATGCCTCTATGGCTTATAAACGTATTGGTTTTCTTGTCTTTCACCATGATACTGGTATTATATTGTATGGATTGTTGCTCTGGGTTTGGGTAGATTTTTCAGTATAAGATAAGACATTACTGTAATAAAGTGAGGTATCTTATTCTGACGAAAATTTGAATGATATAACTACTTCAGTTTCCAATGAAACTTACGTGGGGGTAAATGGGTTATCAAACTTTTTAGTTTCCCTAAAAAGGAAGTGTGTGGGATTTAGAATCCACCATTAGTAGCTTTGTGTAGCAAAACTACTTGATTAGCTAGCTAGATGCTGATAATGAGTACCCTGCGTTGATTAGCTACCGAAAACTGAAAGACCGCAAACTAGCTGATTTTAACGTTAGGACTTAGGCGTTTAGTAAATTAGCTTATGAGTGAGCTGATATGCTAAATGTGGTACTACTATATGAAAACGATGTATGCTAACTCATTTGCGAAATATGGAATATGAAAACAATTGATAGTAAAACTCACTTAGCAGGCTTATTATGGTGAAGTGGTCAAATAAGATGATCTAGCTTATAAACTACTAGTACTACTAATTCATAAGCTCATGCTAAACGCCACCAGTATCTAAGACATGCAATACTCTGCGGTATGACATCGATGTCTATATTTTACACTTGCAGGCAACAAAGCTTTGCTGAGTCAGTACTTCGTAGGCTTGAAGAGAAATAGGCCGAAGAAAAACAAAGACAGTAAGCTTGAAGAGAAATAGGCGGAAGAAAAACAAATACAGTAATTTTGTGTGTGTTCCTCCATTTACAGCTGTTTAAAGAATGTGAATTGGTTGCTACCAACGGCATTTCCTCGTTCAGTTACACACTGCCAGGTTGTATTTGGGAACTGCTGTGAAATGATAAATTAAGTCCATTTTGTAATCCTTCAAGAACATCTATCTCCTCCTTCTATATGAATTATTGCAGGTGTTGAGATATGTGTATTCTGAAAGGGTAAAAAAAAGAGTGAGTTTGAGAGAGAATTGTTTGTGACCATCCTCATCAGATTGTCGGGAAATTTGATTCTACCCATGATGTTTGTGTCTGAAGGTTGGGCAGTTAGTTATTTGTTTGAGAATTTCTAGGCTTGTCCTTTTACCCTGGTAATTAGTGAAGTACTGAGTAAGTAGTAGTAGTAATTATTTTGTCACGGGCATGGTTCTGTTGGATTTGAAGCAGAAGGAATCTCTGTTTCTTGGTAATCTGGTGCTGCTGGACAAGCAAATGGTGGCCAAAATTTGAAATCTATGTAGCAGAAGGTTCTCAAATATTTTAATATGCTACCACCTGGAAATGATTAAATAAAGCAGCAGTGCGTTTCTTCATTCTTTCATTTCATCACTGGAAGTCCGGAACACTGAATTGTGACAGCAGCATGTCAAGGATGTTAAATTTAGAATCCCAAGTACACTGAGACGGTGGATTTTATCAACATATAGTGTCTAACAAATCACTTTTATATGGTGCTAATTGTTTTGTACTCTGATTTATTGTTGTATGAGTTCTACTAGCAACACTTGGTACTTCGACTTTATAGAGTAATTCCTTCAGAAACTTCGACTTTATAGAGTAATTCCTTCGGAAACTTAATAGTTTTACACATTGTTTTTGTTGACTTTTTTTATGTCCGGTTTGATCTCAAATTAATCATAATTGATTACGAAAAAATTAGTTTTAAAAGTCATATTATACAAATATAAGAAATATACTTTCATAATATAATTTTCTAAATTATTTTTTCGCAACGAGTTATTATTAATTTGAGGTCAAACCGGACATAAAAAAGTCAACAAAAAAAAAGTGTAACTATAAAGTTTTCCGAGGAAGTAGTATTTACTAAAAAAAATGCTTATTTTGGCAAATCTAAAAATAACAAATGCCCAATTGGCTATAAATTAGGACAAATTATCACTAGTTACCTCCAAATTAGAGCGCTAATACGAACCAGTCTGGGCGTATTAGTGAAGTTTGCCCAATTTACTCTTAAGTCAGAAATTATTCTCTGAGTACAAAATTAAAATTCTTGAGAAGCTGTTATATACAGGATTGAGGGTATTTAACGATCCACTTGAGTTGTTGAGTTGTGTTGAAAAGAATACATTGAATAATGATGTGGAAAGTGTGCAAGTGGAAAATCGTGGGCTATTACTATTATCTATCTTTAGTTTGGATGGATGGATGTTTGGTCAATTGCGATACAAATTGGCGACTAATACAATGCTAAGTTGGAAGTTTGGCCGAGAAAGTCATTTCTATGACCTAGCCAATTTTAATACTAGCTTTGTCAGCAGGAAATGTTCTTTTGATAACGATATGATATGAGGGCGTGGAACCAGTAATTAATCAACTATACAATTTGGAACTTCTCTTTCAAGTTTGAAACGGGACCTGGTAGTACTAGACTACTAGTAACTCGTCGAAGTTTGAAGTTTGAAGTCAATAAATGATGCATGGATATGAGGCTCGTGAAATATGTTTTCTTTTTCTACTTCTACAAGAGGCCGTTTGCCTAAGGTTTATTGAGGTTGGATTATTTGAAAAATCTGGTTACAATTTTATGAAAGTTTTTGCAACTTAATTGGTTAGACGATACACCCTATAATTAATTACTTCCTCCGGTAAGTTAAATGCTTTACACTTTCCTTTTTAGTTGTCCAAACTAAAGTTTTACATTTCCATTTATGGTAAGTTTTTAATATTAAATTTATTAAGCTATCTTCCAAATATAACAAGTATGCCATCAGATTACACACCATTGTTAACACAATTAGCCTAAATTAAAACTCAATTAAATCAAATAACACAACTCATTAACTCATTACGATTAATCTCTCCCTCCAAATTAAATATGTCGTCTCCTCCTCCAATACCCAGTTCTTCGAAGAACCCTAAATTTCGATCCGATCTCCAACATCCGGCATCTCCCATGAATTCGCCGGCATCTCCCATGAATCCACCTTCAATCTCGTCGAATCCCCATCATTCCAATCCATAACCTTCTTCACCGAATCGAATAATTGTGCACTCGAATATCATCTCCAAGCAAGTGGATTCTGAATGGATTCGTCTTTTATCATCTCCAATCACGCCGACTCAGGGTCGAACGGACTAGGTATTATGTCTCTGCTTGCATTAGGAGGCCATTTAGCCTTGATTGCTGGGATAATCTGCTCAAACAATACCCGAATCATATGTAGTTTCTGTAAACTAATTTTATGTAAAGTGTTGATGCATGAACTTGATTTTCTGCTCAAACAATATTTCAGGCCTGCTCATATGAATCTGACAGAAGACTAGTTTACCATCACAAAATTCAGGTACATGGAATATGTAAAATGCTGATGTACATTTATAGCATTACACACACGTACACAAAATTGAATTTGCAATTCAAAACTGAGCTAATTCTAGGTTTTAAAGATCAATAATGTTGGTTTACCTCATTGATCAAACATGACTTGTACACCGCCCTAGTGACAGATTGAATGGCCTTCGTTTCTATAGTGCCTGCAGGCCTGTTCTTGCTTTTTCTTTTGGCTGGTACTTTTAGTGTCAAGGGAAACATGCCTACTTTACCATCGAATATAAGCTCCCCACTACTTGCATAGCATGGTCTTCCAACTGCACATACAAACATGACTTTAGTAATGTGATTTTTTGAATGGATTGATCTGTAAGGGGGTTCTTCCCCTTGCACCAAATAGCATCTTGACATGGCTTGTGTCTGGTAGAACCATTTCTCATCGATGTGGATTGTTGTAAACATGCTTTTGAATTTCACTTGACTAACTATGCTATCCATTTGCAATGCTCTTAAGCTCCACTTCAATTTAAGTAGCTTATTTGTTGCACTCAAATCTGGCTTGGTGTCATTTGTATGAGGAAACATCAATTTCAAACGAATCCATGTTGCAACTGTTGTCTTGCTAACGTTGAATTCCTTATCTTCTAACGCCCTTGTTAGTGCCCTTATGGTTTTGCGTTCTTCCGGAGGTATTGACATTACTAGCTGCATATCTATAACCACTCTTTTCTGTCGTGTTTTGCCAACTTTTTCATTCCTCAAGTGGACAGGCAGTCCCTCGGCGATCTGCTGCTTTGCTTTCACCCATATGGTATGCACGGTTTGTCTACTCACTCCCCATTTTCTTGCAGCTTCAGACATCTTGCCATGAGCTGGTTTTCCATTTTGATCACGAGAACACAACAGGAACTGAGCTATAGAATTCCTGATATTATTGCTGAGATTTGCTTTCTTGTTGTTTCTCATATTTGTAGTCTTTTGGTGTATTTAAGGCATGTATTTAATGATCTGTAAATGTCTAAGAACTCTGTTTTGTGTATATGAAGTCACTGTAAGTATTTAGTGATGGAGGAAGTTCAAATTTCAATTTTCTGTTGATGTTCAAATTAATTTGGTGGAGGGAAATTTTCAGTTTCATTTAGATTTTGGGTTACAGTCTTTGGGAATTGGGAGTCTGATTAAATTTAATTATGTCAAGTGGCAGAATTTGAGTTTGATTCATCACTTGGATCAATGAAATGTTTTGGAGGGAAGATTTTTGGGGGAGGAATAATTGTTGGACTGATTTTGGTTTTGAAATTGGAGGGAGCTGTTATTAACGTAAATGAACAAGTCATTAACCAAGAGCTAGAGCCCACCAACCCATCCACTTGCCATTAAATAATAAAATCAACTCAATCCTTATTTTTGAGGCAAAAGTCAAAATGTAAAGCATTTAACTTACCGGAGGAAGTAAGAGGTTATAGCTTGGGTGATAATGAGATTATGAAAGAGTTGGGAAAAAACTCATTGAAAGTGGAAGATCTAAACAGAGAAAAGCTCTTATTGGAAAGTGGGGAAGGAATATGCTCAAAAATCCAAACGACAGAAAGACGAGAAAGATTTTTCAAAGACTTGCAACCCGGAAAGGGGCACACATAGAAGAAGGTTTTAAGCATAATTTTTGGTCCCATCCCATGTTGCAAAACAGTGGATATATCGATATACTAATCCTAACATCATTATCGATCTTTGATCGATCATTTGTCTTTTCGCGTTTTGAGCGGGAATTAGTGGTTTGAGTTTGGAAGATCCACTACTTAAATTGCAATTTAAATTGTTTTAGTTAAGATGAAATTAAGAAATTATAAGGACATATTTTTTCTATAAGGAAATGTTAAAATGATACCATAAGCCTAAAAAATAAATAAATAATAAATAAACAAAATGATCCAACTTATAAAAAAAATTAGAAATACATTTTGATTAAAAGTTTTAAATGACATTGTGCTCTTTTGTTCCGTTTCGAATTTTGTTATATATATTTCGAGCATTTATTGTACTCTTTGATTAATAAATTTTTTATTGTTTAAAATAAAATAAAATCAAATGACATTTAAATACTTTAAGAGCATATAGAAGTATAGAACTACAAAATCTACTAGTATAAGGTATAATTAAATTTATAGTATAATCCTGGCTCTTAAAACATTCCTGACTCTCAATTATTGACTCTCAAATATTTTTAATGATAGCATATTATAGTTTTGGATTTTGTCTTCGCTTACGCTCCCGATAGATAATACTGATAAGAGGAACAACATAGTCTTGGTCAAGGGAGGAGCCAAGGGTGATATTGTGGGGTATCGGTCTTTCCGTAAACCTCCGAACCAATTCTATATATCTAATTTCGGCCCAAACTCCAAATTCTGAATCCGTCATTTATCTTGATGAATAACTATTCCATGGGTGATGGGTGTATGACTGAAAACCCGTAAAGGCAAAACAGAAAATACAGAGAAGCTGGCGCCAACAAAATCAATGTGGAAAATGGGACACGAGACGAGCGAGACACAGCGACAGCGACATTGGTTTCATACTGGCCAAGTCAACTGTCAAAAGTCTTTGCAGAATTGCAGTCATTATTAATGAACTTAACAAGTAATTAGTTGGCTTTATGTTTTTAGGCTCCACCCCACTCCCATCTCTATCTTCCTCCGCCCAAATAAAACATTATTGCATCCAACCCCTTTTTCTTTTCTACTTTTCAAAATCATATTCAAATGCTAAAGTACATTTTTTGATTCAATTTTAAACTTTACAGAGAAGTATATATATCATGGCCCCTATGTGCCATGGCCAACTAACTCTGGTGAAAAATCTGTTACCATAGATTAATTTACCTATACATTTTTTTTTAATAAATCAATGTTTTTCACATTTCCATTCATAAAGTAAAAAATACATATGTTAGATAATTATATGACCTAGAAATGTAAGTAACATAAAGCTATAGGAGTATACAGCAATTTGTCTCCACTTCAAATACTAGAAGTAATTAATTAATTTAAATTCCACATTTTCCACTTCATCTTCATCTTCTTCTTCTTCTACCCTGTTTCCCATTGCCACCATTAAAGCACAGCACAGAACTTCCATTCCACCAAGAAATCAAAAAATGGCTTCTTATTCTTCTTCCTTCACAGTCACCATATCACTACTCCCAATCTTCCTCCTCCTCCTGAGCATCACTACCACCACCGCCCAGCTCCCCTTCCGTTGCACCACCACAACAAACCCAACCTGCAACGCACTCATCGACTACTCCTCCCCCAACACGACCACCTACTCCTCCATCCTCCGCCTGTTCGAAATCCGCAACCTCCGTACTCTCCTCGGCGCCAACAACCTCCCACTCTCCACTCCCGCCAACACCACTATCCCCGCTTCCCAAACCCTCCGCATCCCCTTCCCCTGCCGCTGCTCCAACGGCACCGGAATCTCCAACCGCCGCCCCAACTACACCGTAGTCGCCGGAGACGGACTGTTCCACATCGCCGCTGAGGTTTTCAGCAACCTGGTGACTTACCAGCAGATTCAGGCTGTGAATAATATTAGCGATGCGAACTTGATTGAGGTGGGCCAGAGGCTGTGGATACCGTTGCCCTGTAGCTGTGATGACGTGGACGGGCAGCAGGTGGTGCATTATGGACATGTGGTGGCGAATGGGAGCTCCGTTGAGGCTATTGGGGCGAGGTTTAATGTTAGTCAAGATACCATTCTGAGGGTTAATAATTTGACTGCTACTCAGGCCCAGCAGATTCAAGCTGGTGTTGTTCTTGATGTTCCACTCAGAGGTACTACTACTAATCATTAACTTGTTTACATATTAATTTACATGGAGTCAACGGAACTGTAGAAGCTCATGGGAGCTTTAAGAGAAGATTAATCTTTTTCTAATCTTGCAGCTTGATATGGAATGGAATAATTGCTTGACCAAAGTAACAGAATCAAACACACACCTAACTTTTTAGATTGTCTTTTGTTCAAATCTTTAGCCAACTAGAGAGCTCAAAAACCAAAAGCAGCCCCACTATTTAATACTACTGCTACTTGAAGGTAGGCGAATGGGAAAAATAATGGAACTTATGTGTTGTGTGGTTTTGATGATTTTTAAAAGGTCCCAAGTTAGTTTAATTTGAATCTTTTTTTATTTATTGCCGCCTTTAAATATTCCTTAACTTCTTGAATATATAATGATATTGATTAATATGTTCTGAATTTATCTATGAATGTTGTTCAAATGGGATCATAAATGATTATTGTTACAGCCAAACATCATAAATGATTATTGTTACACCCAAACATTAGCTAACATTTTATTTTCTTGAGATTCTTTTTGTTTATGAATTTTTATTTGCATCTGTTGCCTTGAGCAGTTGAGCTTATGGTCCAGGCTCTTGTTTATATGGACTTCTAAGGATAATTCAACTGTGGTTCTGGGTATTCTTTGACTTGATTAAAGTGAAATTTAAAAACTCGGCTAGTACAGTCTGCATTTTGAAAATTTTGTCCTTGTAATTTTCTTCTAAAAGAAATTTACTAAGTTTTCATTAAAATCTTTTATTGGATATTAAATTTGGTCTTGCCTAAACAATAGGTGATAGTGAAGTATGCGTAAAAAAGCTTGTACTTCTTAGAATAAGCTAGGTTATATCAAGAATTCATAGTATCGGCTTGAATGTTTGATATTAGTTCAAAGCATCCATGATGATTAATTGATTCTACTTATCTTTATGTGACAATCGGGTTCTGATAAAGTTTGAGTGGCATTCAATCCTTCACCTTCCGTCACAAGTTACTGTTGTTTATTGTATTTGTATATAAATAAAAGACTGGTACTTATATTATCTTTTCCGACAGCTTGTTCATCTGCGATAAGCAATACCTCACTGGACTACCCTTTACTTGTTCCGAATGACACGTATGTATTCACTGCTGGAAATTGTGTAAGGTGTAGGTGTGATGCTACATTGAGTTGGGGGTAAGTTGATCTATCTATCATAAAGTTTCCAATTTTAGATACATTCTTATCATAAATCTAACATTTTTTCTTAAAATTTTCTGTTTTCTCTTCTTTTTTCTTGCATCCTCAGGTTACAATGTGAATCCTACCAGTTTAATTCATCATGTTCCCCCGTCCAGTGTGAAGGCGCAAGCTTGTTTCTTGGAAATTCCACGTCTCCTGCAGGTTGTGGAAGCAACATCTGTGCCTATGCTGGTTTTGCCCGAAATCGAACTATCATGACCACAGTAACTACAGCAACTTGTCCTGGTAAGTTTTGTACCTTTCTTTCTGTGGCTTACAAGTAAGCCTGATATTCTCATTAGCCCATCTAATCCTATCACTTAACTATAAAGGACCACTAATTTCACGCCCAGATTGGAAATTACACTCAGATAATATAGTTGGTCTACTGAGATAGAGACACTTAAGTTAACACCATGAAGTTTATGATTTCACTATATATGTTGAGGACACTTGTCACTTTCTCCTACGATAATACAACTTTGTCAAAGACATATTTGCATTTCAGTGTTATTTCTTGTGCTTGTGTGACCGCGTATGATCAGTGGAATGATGTGGAGCTGTTGTACTCCATAGAATCTGAAATCTGCAACTGTCTTAGGAACAACATGAATGATAAAACTGATTGACATCTCTCCTCTTCCTGCAGTTCCTACTGATAATGGATCGTCTGGAATCAAACTGCAGCATTCGAGCATCCTTCTAATTGCGATCCATATGATGTTGCTCTATGTTTCTCTTCTCAAGTGAGATTACTCTACGGCTACTATAGAGACTTTATTGTTGTATGTAGTTTGTTGAGCATGTATGTATATTTGTACTTAGACCTATTCCATTCCAGTAGGAGAAATTGTAATTCTTGTATGAGGAAATGTTCTTTCTTCTCCAATCTCCATCACTTCTATTCCACTTCTTTAACTTACATGCTATACAGTATGTTTTGTAGTTTTGACTACTGTACCTTTTATTCTTTATCGGAACGCGTTATCTGCCTATATTATCAGGTTTCTTTTGCCCAAAATATTAAAGTATCTGTTGGCTAGCTCTTAACTTATGTTCAAGGTGGCAATCAAAATATAATTATTTAGCTAGCCTTCTTGCTGCAGTCCTTAGATTTCTATTGGACATGTATTGATACTTTCTTAAATATTGTATTAGCTTGTAGCTTATTGTATGTTAAAAGCCACACATATCCAGAACAGAAAGTTCCAAAAAGAACCCAACTTCTCTGCTAAAACAATGAGGCCAGCTCAGGTTAATCCATTTCCTGGGAAGTTCAGTTCATCCAAATTTTATTGTACAGGGAACATCTTTCTCTTGCATTACTGTTAAAACACTTGAGCATTGGTTCCGAAACCAAATGAGAGCCCTTGCAGATATAGCCTCTCTGTTACTATTTGTGTCGCTAACCTTCTATTTTGCTCAGTCATTTAAGTGCAGTTCCAGTGGCAAAACATGTGATGCAGTTGTGGACTACATCCCACGCAACGCCACCACGTTTTTGGATGTCAAGAACCTGTTCGACGTCTCCAGTTTAGTCGCCCTTCGTGGTGCCAACAATCTCCCACTCTCTTACCTGCGCAATTCCACTTTGGCAGCCAATGAGAAGATCAGAATCCCTTTCCGGTGTGCTTGCAACAACGGGAGAGGATTGTCTGACAGACAACCGATGTATAAGGTGGCTGCAAATGACAGTCTTTACAGTGTTGCAGCAGAGGTGTTTTCTGGTCTGGTGACATACCAGCAACTCCAGGAAGCCAATAATATTTCTGATCCTGGGTTGATTAAGTTGGGAGATTTTCTGTGGATCCCACTTCCGTGCAGCTGTGATGACGTGGAAGGGCAGGATGTCATGCATTACGGACACGTGGTAGCTCCGGGGGCTACATTGGGCGGCATTGCCCAGCAGTATAACGTTTCTCAGGGTACTTTGTTGGCATTCAATGATTTGGGAAATGCCAGGGACCTAAAGGCCGGAGCTGTTCTTGATGTTCCTCTACGAGGTATTTCAACATTAACTTAGTATATCAGTTACTTTTCCATAATGGAGTTTTCTATAGATGGACATTCAGTTTTTAGTTTTCCATACTGGATTGTATATCTTATAGATGAGAGTTTGCTGATCCTGTCTTGTTTGGTTGGAGCAGTTTGTACATCAATGGTAAGCAATGCCTCACTCGACTACCCTTTGCTTCTTCCAAGCGATACATACGCCCGCACTGCCACCGACTGCATAATATGCAACTGCAGCGCGGCTAATAATTGGGTGTAAGCAAACATTGACACGCATCAGCTCTCAGAAACAAATACTTATGTTTTTTTGAACTTTTTCTTAGCCATTTGAGTTTTTTGTTATCCTATCCAGGTTGCAATGCAAACCATCGTCTGCAAATACATCATGTTCACCCATTCGATGTGTGGGTGAAGAAGACAACCTATACATTGGTGACACAACATCATCAGGTTGCAATCACACAACTTGTGCCTACGCTGGTTACACTGAGAACCGCATTCTCACAGCCATAGCTCTGGAGTCGACTTGCCCTGGTGCGGTTGTATATGATGTTTCTGCTTATGACATTTTTGCTTAGTACAGCTACGTTTCAACTGCTAACTGGCACTTACAACCTTTTTTTCGTGTTGGCTACAGCTTCGTCAGATGAATCGCCTAATGGCAGTTCGGCACGAGAGTTGAAGTTCTCACTGCTGGTTTCTATCTATGAAGTGGTGTTTTACCTTGTGGTTTTCTGGTGTATATGACTCTTTTTAAGTCACTCAAAGGCTGATAACTGGGAGTGCGCTTAAGTATACATGAATAAGTACACCATCATTTGATTTTGGACATCGGTAATTTTGTTCTGGTGAAATGATTTGGACATACTCTTTTAGATTTTGTGTTTTTAAGATATGATGAAGGTAAGAAAAATTAAAACATGAACATCCAAGAACATACCATTACTGATTACTTATGTGTGATATGTGATAGGCTTATAGCTAAATATGATTGGAATTTAGCAATGTAAGATGACAATTTCACATTTGAGATATGAATATGATCATATGAAAGCTATTAGTACTTGGCAATGTTTGTTCAAAGTCGAACAATTTCATTTGTATCATAATCGTGTATTTTTGTAAATTTTATATTCCATCTGACAATTGAAAAACAAAATCAATACGATGATAGATGAATTCAATTCCAAAACGTAAATTCATGGATGCAAAAGGAATTTGATAAATATGAGAATCGCTTTTGATCTCGATTTATGTCTGTCTTTCGATTAGATTAAGATATTCTTCAAAGCTTAGGTTTGATGTTTGCTTCTTCCTCCCAAATTTGCTAGTCGTGTGTGTGTGTCGTGTTTGCATTCTAAAGTTGTACCGATCTCTTTAAAAGGGTTACTATTAGAATTGGGTCATCTTCCCCTTAAAAGGCCTTGTAAGGGGGAGAAGGTTATCCAATCTTATATGTTGAATTGAGGTCCTACTCTCAAACCATGTGGGATGGGGTTTAATACGCCCCCTCACGTGTTGAGGTCCTACTCTCAAGCGATGTGAGATGAGGTTTAACAGTTACGTTCATAGCAAGCGATCTATTCCTAGTTATTAGAGCACATGTTTGGTGTTAAGGAAAAAAATTGTCAAGGAGAATGACTAGTCCCCCGGAATACGCATGTCAAACACCTTTTTTTAAATAAAAAAAACTGCAAATCTCTCTATTACTACTCCTACTCCTACACTACTTTCTTTACCACCTTATAATTTCAATTATAGCTAAATCACTTATGACTCCGTTGGGTTCGAACCCTGACCTCTTATGTGCTACTCCACAATACCCTTACAACTTGGCCCACCCTTACGACTCCATGTCAAACACAACTATTATTTAATTACAACTCCATCAAAGAAAGGCTGAAAATTTATTTAAAATTGAATAAATAAAAATTATAAATGGAATTGGGTAAGTAAAGGATTGACTATATTCTATTCAAATTTTAGGATTTCAGTATTTAATTACGATGGTTAAATAGAATTTTAGGTCTGAATAAAATTATTTAATTCGAATAAATGATAAAATGTCACGATACGAGTAGAATACTTTGAATAATGGGATTACAGTTTAGCAAACACCCCCTTAGAGGCTGTTTGGTTCACTAGGAAAAGGATAAATTTTGAGCAAAACACACCTCTTTTCCATGATTGGTTTACAGGAAAAGGCTATAGGAAAAGGACCAATCCGGTCTGACCAGTATTTATCCTCTTGCCAACCGGAAAAGCTGATGGGGGATTTTTGTGCATAAAAACTTAAAAGTTTTCCTAGTGCAAATACTAGGGGGGGGGCATGTATTTGAAAAAAGAAATCTCCACATTTCTGTCTTTCCATTTGTACCCATGGAAACACAAATTTTCTCTCAATTTTATCCTCAGAACCCCACGTAATTACAAACCTAATTCCCCCAAATATCAGAAGCAAACTTTCCCTCCCATTTCATTCGACTAACACAGCAGAGAAACTAGGGTTCTTCTTCCAGCGCAGCCGTGGACGGTAAGTAGGCGAAATTGCCTCACATTTTCTTAATTCCCGGCTGAAAGTGTACCCGGCGTTTATGGGTTAGTCGATTAGAGCTGTAATGATACCGATTTGCTTTTTTTGCAGAAAATTTGGTACTGGTCTCCTGTTGTCGTGCAATTGAAATTCTGGTAAGTCTCCCAGACCATTGAAATTAACTCTATACGGCATTGGTAAACCATAATTTGAGTATTCTTGATGCGCATGTTTATGCTGAGCAAATGCTTTTTGTTATTGTTTATACTGTGAACCGCTTTAATCCTCGCCCTTTCTGTGTAATGTTTGAGTATAATGGTCGTACTCAAATTGATGAGATAAGATATAGTTAGGAGGTAAATGGATATCTGCTGGAATTGTGCATGTTGGAAAGTTTTGTGGTTTAGTTAAGATGAGTTATTTTATTTGGCTGTTTGTTATTTAAATTGAATGTGTGTTAAATCTAGTGTTTGTGCGTTTAAGTAATGTGATCTATGTACTGGGATTTTGGGGTAGTAAAACATGGATGCCTCCGATGAATCGAGAATGAGGGATTATGAGAGGAGAGTTACCGTGGTGATGATCCTCTTTTGGTATTACATGACTCGAATTCGGGGCCGTGGGCGTAGTGGACTAGGAACTATTAGGTACAGTCTTAAGGCCAAACAGCCACTGCAGTGGCGCTACATAAAGAGGATTTGTTATGAGAATGACGTCAATTGCAAGAACGTGTTGAGGATGGACCGATATTGCTTCCGTGAGCTGTGCAATCTCCTTCAAGGTGCTGCCGGTTTAAAATCCAGTCAGTGGGTAACACTTGAAGAAAAGGTTGCTAATTTTCTCATCATCATAGGGCATCATATGAAGAACAAGCTGAATATGTTTGCCTTCATGAGGTCCGGTCACACGGTTAGCACTTACTTTCATGAGGTGCTTAACGGAGTTCTCCAATTACATGAGTTGCTCCTAGCCAAACCCGAGGCTATTACAGCTGAGTGCACAACCGAGCCCCTCAAACACTTCAAGATATGAGAAGTGAACTAAATTGTCCCATGCTTGATTCATTTCCTATTTGTAATACCAAGTCATTGTTGAATTAAACACATTGCTATGATTGTAATAATTTTGTAGGGCTGCCTTGGAGCATTAGATGGAACATATATCGAGGCAACTGCCTCTAGTAGGCGTTCATGCTGGTATAGGAGCAGGAAAGGATCTGTGTCAATCAACATGTTGGGCGTGTGTGACTTTAAGATGAGGTTTATATATGTGTTGAGCGGTTGGGAAAGTTCAGCGGCTGATGGCAAAGTGTTGGCAGATGCAATAACACGGGAAGAAGGATCATTGAAGATTCCCGTTGGTAAGTTTTTTTGTATGATAATTAAGTTGTTGTATCAATTATGCAACTCATGCTTTATTTCGGTGAACTTATTTCTAGTTTTGTCTATGTGATGCAGGTAATTATTACTTGGTTGACGGTGGATATGGACACGCTCCTGGTTTTATGGCCCCTTTTCGCAATACCCGGTACCACTTGCAGGAATGGGCTCGGGGTGATAGGGCTCCGAGAGACCAGCAAGAGTATTTCAACCTCAAACACGCTGCTGCTCGGAATGTGATTGAACGAACATTTGGCCTCTTGAAAAAGCGGTTCGCAATACTCCGGTCTGCGTCCTTCTACTCCATTGACACTCAAAACCACATTATTCTAGCCTGCTGTTTGATACACAACTTTTTACGCAACCACGCCCCGGATGATATTCTTGAAGAAGAGGACTCGTCTGATGAAGAAGATAACGAACCTCCCGCCCAAAGGCCTCGTAACAACCCAGCCCCACGTCCAGTTATTTCTCAGATCGATCTTGATCAAACAGATTGGGTTGGGTTGCGTGATGTTATGGCCACTATAATGTTTCATAGATACAAGGAGTATCTGATTTCACGGGGGAGGGGATGAAATGTGTGAACATTCAAGTTGGAATTATGCCCAAGCTGTTGAAGTCTTCCTATTAAGTTCAATCTTCAGTTTAGCTGAACATGTTGTAGTAGGCGTTTGTGTGTTGATTGTTAATTGTACTTCCTATTTTCATTTTGCTGTATTGACTTATTGTGCCGCATGTATTTCAATGTAACCGACTTGTTTGATGGCGTTTGTTTAATGAACAAACAGATTGGTAAAAGTGGTAGTGTTTTTTAGATGGATTAACTCATCTCAGTTTGTTTAATTACATTTTTGTTGGTTGTTTACATGTTAGAACTGCTTTCAAGATTGTATGATCACAGTAGGGATCCAATCTAATATGTTTATGTGACCTGACTTGTTGTTTGATCGTACTATGTGCGATTTTTTTAGTCTTTTTTTTTAATGTTTGGAGAAGTCATTTTCCAGTTGTGTTGTTTTTTTTTGTAATGTTAGTAGCACTGCTCTGTATTGCCATTTTGTTGAAGACTCAATGTGAATATTGTGGCTTGATGGGTTTGGGATATGATTGAAGTGTTGCAACTGAGTATGTTCTTGGTTTGGGTGTTAACTCATCTTGGTTTGGCCTTATGAGCTTTTGTTATTTCTTGTAAAATATGACCTAATAATTTTCTTTCTTACTCACAGCTATGGAGGTCGGAAATGCATCCAATGCTGCGAAGAGTTGCAGCCAAGAGCAGGAACAGAATTTGGACGCCCTGCATGCTGCTGCAGATGAAACTACTTGCAAAAATGTCTCCCAGAAACTACCAAGTGGCCAGAAGTTTACCCCTCTCGGAAAACACAACGTTGACATTGATGAGCTTGGGAGGAAGAGCAAGAAGAACAGAGTCCCACCCAAAGGTTCCGGAGCAAAGGCTTCTGGTTTGAAGGCGAAGAATAAAACCAAGGCCAAGGCACCCACACCTCCTGTAGATTCCGATGAAGAAGGAGATGAGGAAATTGTTAAGGAAGTCGAATCAATCAAGGGAAACCACGACTACTTCATCTGGACACCGGAGGAGGATTGGGCTCTTATAGAAGGAATGCGTCTTGCAAAGGCAGCCGGTCACAAGTCTCCTCAAGGCTTTAGGAAAGAAGGCCCTCCGATGATGCTAGAGTATATCAAGTCCAAGTTTCCTGGGATACAGCTAACACTCGATAACGTGAAGCATCACATCAAGAGCTGGAGGCAGATTTACTTGGCTATACTTACCGTCAAGGGCTTGTCTGGTTCGGGCTGGTGTGATGTTGAGAAGCAGTTCTCGGCTGACAAGGACGTGTGGAAGTCGCTCACATCTGTAAGTGTTTATATGTTTTGTTTAAATTCATTACAAATATTAGTTTGATCATGCTTGTTGTAACTTAGTTTGAGATCAACAATTTAGTTGAAGCTTAATTTTCTGTCATGGTCATTAAATAAGAATTTAACTTCCTTCTACTTCTTCTTCCATGGTTTCAGAAATATGGAAAGGCTATTGAGGGGAAGAACAACAAGCCGCTTCCGTATTATGAAGCGTGGGTGGAGATCTATGGTACCGATCGAGCGGCAGGAAAGAAAGCTGTGGACATTATGACGGCAGCCAAGAGAGTTCTTGCCAATGACAACTACCGTTCCATTGTGGACCAAGACCTGACAATGGATGAGGATGGTGTAATCTGCACGGGAAGCAATCAACCCGATGCAAGTGATTCAACCAAAAGAGTTAAGCGCAGGCGTGGTTTCCTTGACGCAGAGCTCCTTGAGACTTTCAAGGCCATGATTGGGCCTCCTCCGGTCATGGTTTCTGCCGAACATTCGAAGATGCGTGCTGGTCTAAACGAGGAGTTGATGAAATTCCCTCGGCTTGAGAGAAGGGAGAGGCTCATGGTTGGGGATATCATTTGTACTGTTGAAGGTAAGCTGGATCATTTCTATTCCCTACCCCCTGAAGACCGTGAGGAATACCTGACAGTTGAGCCGTTGAAGATGAATAAGGACTACTAGGTTGAGTAGTTGTTGCATCGGCATGGAGGATGATCAGGTTCTTTTGACAAACTAATTATGAGTTACCTTTTGAACACATTATCATTAGATATAATTTCATTTAAATGATTTTTGTAGCGAACTGTACATTTGTTCATTTCTATTTTCTAAACTAGCATTTTATTGGCCACTCCATGATAAACAGATAAATACTCTTGTTTTTCCCATTTTTTTTTACTCATTGTAAGTAAATATTCCATTAAGCCGTGGTTCAAATGTTTTAGCTTTTAATTTTACATATCCGATAGTACAATTTATGAAGCCACGAGTACTAGAGGAGATACTCGCGTTTTACGTTATCCAGTTGGATAAAAAACGCAAAAAAGATTATGACAACTTTTCTTGCATAGGAAAGAAATGACCCTGGCTAGTTTCAACAACTAAGTTTTAATCTGTTACACATGAGTCTTCTTCACAGCTCTGATGATGAGTTACGTTACACAAATCGTCGGTTTGATTAATGAATTATCTCATCATCTAAGTTGTCCTAGTGTTAGTTTGTTTATTTTTTTTCTGAAGGTGCTGAAAATAATCTTCAAGCTGCATTTTCATACTTGTTTTAGCAGCAGTTCCGTTATCAGGTAAGGGAATTAACTTGGACATGTTGACAAGACAGTTTCGAAATTAAACAAACACATTCATAATTTCCAACCACACTACACTTCTTCAATCTTCCTTATCGAACCTCACAGGCTGGTTCTACTTGAGATCGAAAAGGAAAAAACGACCTACAAATTGAAAGTAAAGTTCCACCATGGCTCTTCACAGGGTCGAGCGAAAGGGAAAGACAACTACGTAAACGACTACAGCTACGAAATAAACTTGTGTTCGTGGTTGGAAAAGGTTGAAACATTGGACTTCTACTCCTCTCTCTTCATCTGCTTGTCCGGGAATTGACGAGAAAATGCACGAACTCTAGTCATTTCTGGGCTGCTTCCACTCGAGCTATTGCCGGGAGATCCCTCCATGTCCCACATGAGTTTCTTTTTCGAGTCAGACTTCTTCTCACTTTGCAGGCGGGATTTTTCCCACTCAGCCTCATCAATCTCCTTGATGGATGCAGGAGAGCTATTGGCCGGAGATGCGAACCTCGTCGGGTTGAGCCTAGAAGGAGAACCAACTCCAAGGTTCCAATTTCCGGGTGAATCTGGGATGGTGCATGCTGCCAAAGCCTTGGCCTTGCTGGATGGTGATGGAGATGTCATGTCCTTTCCAACAAGATTGTTGTGATCTCCACCACCAAGGAAGGTGAAAATGTTGTTCCCTATAGCAGAATCACCAATGGAGTTTGAGTATTCGGAGCAGCTGTCGGAAGCTATTCCAAACCTGGTTCCTTTGAAGATTAGTGCAAGCTCACACCACAAAGGATCTCCAGCAACATAGTAATCCAAAGCCTTGTCATCTTCCTGAGAAACAAACAGAGATGTCAAATAAACACACGCTTACACACAAATAAGAGTGAAAACATAAACATTTTGGGATGCTTAACACTAACCTCAACAATTTCTTTCCATAACTTAGAAGATCCAGCGAACGAATTGGTCCTAGCATCCCAGACCAAATCTGTCTCATGGATCAACCATTGCATCACGGTATGTCTCTTGAACAACTCGACTATAACATCATGTATCTCGTCAATGCTATATTCCTTGTGAAACCTTTGTGCAAGTTCTGACTTGCACTGATCCATGCCCCTTGTGATGTTTCCAGGCCATTCCCATGCAGCAGAGCTTGAAGCCAACCTCTCAAGCGTAGTTACCATGGCAATAACGTGTGGCTTGGGGAATTTTTTGGAGTACCACGAGCTGTCTTGCTGTTTGGTGGCTACTTGGGTTCGAACATCGGTAGGAGACATGTTTCAGGAAAGACTTGGTTATTTTGTGTGAAATCTTATAAGTTTTAGCTGTTTACGAAAGAAGGAGGTTTGATGTTGGTGTGGATGAGGTGTTGGGTTTGGCTCCTATTTATAGGAAGTGGAGGTAGGCAGTGGTATTCAAAATGAAAGAGTTTAATGTACACAACTACCCGGCTTAATGTACACAACTACCAGGCTTAAATTTGGTGGGAAATCAACACAATCAGGAGGTTTTATGCTAACCTACAGGCTGTTTAAAGGACTTGTTGATATTGATGGACCTGCTTTAGAGTTGGAATGATGCTTTTGATTGTCAGTTTTGGTTAAAACTGATACAGCTGCTTTGCTACTACAATTTGCTTTCAATGTCAAGTATGGATGAGACTTAAAAGTTATCACCCACATGGAACTAGCATGCCTTTACTTCCATTCCATTTTTTTATCAGTTGCTTCAAAGCTATCAAGTTTTTTCAATTCCAATTACAACACCTTCTCAAACAAAGCAATTAATACAAGGTCCTTTCAACATCAGATTCTACAAGCAATTGGGTCACTTCAACTAGGTTATACTAATCCCTACTTCATTACTAGACTTTTTGTTTGCTTGAGTGGTGAATGAATTCAGTAGATATGCCATATCTCCCTTGGTTATGATGCATCTAGTTAATTGAGATGATCAGGAATTGTCCCCAGATTTCATCTCAACACCCTCCTCATATTTATGACCCATACAATGCTTACACGCCATATGCCTATGATTTGAACAATTGGGGGCTCAATATCATGAAGTCTAATCTGAACAGCTACTTCCAACCTCACCACCATTTCCACAAGGAAACCACAACTAGTTGTACACATAGCTGTTAAAAAATAAAACAAACAATTTGAATCTTTCCTATTGTTGTTTGCTACTGCACTATTATTTTCTTATTCCTTCTACACATATCATGTTATGAGTTCTTTTTACACACAGAATATTTCAATCTTTGCTCCTCCAATTCAATTTCTTGTTAAGCTATATCTTCACACACACCTATATCTTCACACATTTTTATTACTTTTTCCTATTTGCTCCTCCAGTACAATTTCAAGCTTTGCTATTGTTGTTTGCATGGCTAGTAATGTTAATTGAAAAGACCCACACACCTAATTTACAAGTACTGAGCCTCCATAAAGATAAAGCCAACAAAATTCTTATAAAGGATACAGCTATTCGGCAGTCTTCCTTAATTTTACTCTGCTTCCTAGTACCTATTAAATGGATACACATCCTTTCAACAATAAATGGACAAAGCATCCATTTACCAGTAAGTATCATGCATTCACTTCTGACCATCAACCATACCTTATTAATTGGAGTCAACACCCTCATATTATACAAAAGAGCATGTACCTTTCTTCTGCCATAGAAAACTGAAAAAGCAAACATGGCTGATCCTCCAAACCCTCCTCAATCAAACAACCAAAATGACATTGTTCTTTGCCACTGCAACAGCCCAACAGTAGAAGACTTCATCCCATCTGACCTAGAAGCACCATTTCGTCGATTCAACAGATGTCCACACTACATGGTAATCTATCCTGTGTGTTTCTTATTTTCTCTTCACTGGTGACAGGAACTATCCTCATTCAGTTTCATAATTTTTAAACAATCACAGCTACCGCATGGATGCAACTTCAAGCAATTCACTGATGAGGCCTTGTCACCTTATTACCAGGCTGTAATCAACAAGCTCCATTCGCAACTTACATTCAAGAAAAAGGAAATTGATACACTCAGAGGATGCAAGAAGAAGTTCGAATTGCGCCTCCGAGTCAACAACCTCCGTTGGGCAGATAGGCTATCTAGGGCTCACAAGAACCATCTTCCGACTACATCCACCGGAGAAAAAGGAAAAACACCACCCAAGGCCAACAAAATCGCCTAAAAAAATCGCCAACAAAATCACACGATCAGCAGCCCTATTTATGTTATAATGTAATTTAGGCTTCAATCCATGTATGTGCTAGTGATTAATTGAATCAGAGAATTACATCAACAATTTCTCCGCTCTCAATTTTACAGTGTCGAACTGAAACTCTATGAACCCTAATTCCCAATGTTGGGAATTTTCGAAATTACATAACAAAACCTTCAATTAACTCATTTTCAAATAAAACCCGGAGGGGCATTTTTGGGAAAATCCTTTTCCGGAAATTGCTAAATTGATAACCAATCATAGAAAAGGAATTCTGGTTCATAAGAGTTTTCCTACTGCAAAATATAGCAAACCAATCATGGAAAAGGAATAATTTTCCTACTACATTTCCTACTTTATGAGTTGAACCAGATTTCCTAGGAAAAGGTGGTTTTACTTTTCCTAGTTAGAACCAAATAGCCCCTTAGTGACTTACAACATCCAAGCATAAACCTCGGGGGTTTCGATAACTGTCTGTCTGACGAACAATAAAACTGCGGGGCGGGGCGGGTTTCATTACTTCATCACCTCTTCTCCCTCGCAATTCGGTTAACCGCTGCTTGAAGCAGAAGCCTGGCTATAAGAATTGTACTGTTTCCTTTCTCTTTCACTACTTACTATGTTATGTTATTTTTATCTTGTTTCCACCTTTCAATGTATGGATAACTGCATTTGATTGCTAAAATTCTTGTTTATTCAATATGCAGTTAGTTTCCTTTACTTTACTGGCCAACAAATTCAAATTCTGAGTCTTTGGTGCAAAGGGTTCCGACAAAATATGGTGGCTGCACAACTCAATTCCGGCGGCATGCTGGTTTCTGGCGGTGGTTTATCGAATAGGAATAGGAGGAGTAGTAGTAGAAATTTAATCGGTTTTGGTGGTTTTCTTGGAAGAGAGAGGGAATTTAATGTTGGAAGATGCTCTGTGTCAACAAGAGGAGGGCTGTCCAATTATTATCCGGTTCTTCGTCACAGGAAGAGTTTGTTTTCGAGGTTCTGTAATCGGTCGAATTCGGATTGTGATGTGCAGGATCATGATTTGGGGGAGACATCTTCTAGTGATGAAGAAGAAAAGTATATTCCTATTATCCCAACTGGAGGAGGCCTAGAGTATGTACCATTCTCACTTTGCCTGCATTGTATTGTATTTCTTTCAATTTCATTTTGTTTTATAGCTTCAATTGTTTAATTCATAGTACAACTATATAACTTACAAATGAATGTTGAAAAGTTTCGAATCTTTTTTTTTTTTTTTACCAAGTTTTGAAATTAGGAAGAAAAGTAGACTGTAGGTGTCAAATAAGTTTTGTTTGAGTTACAAAGTTTACAGTAGGGGGAAGGTATCATAGACTATGTACCTGTCCTATATTTATGGTTCTATTCAACATAGTCAGAGCTAGGTTGAAGGTACAGTAATTGCTTATAAAGAGTTCAGTTTGCTAGAGTAAGATTGAAGATAGAGACCTCGTAGAAAAGACCTCAAGTATACGAATAAGAGCCTTGTAACTTGATTAAAGTAGTGATTTGCATGTCCATTCTCTTTTCTTCTTGTGTAAAAGCTGGGTCAGTTCAACTATTTCATTTTTCTCCCTTTTATGACCGAGCTATTCCATGTCTTTATCTACCTTGTTGTTTTCAGTTCCCTATTGTATTAGTCGAGGTAGCCTTCCTTCCTATGGTTTTTAGGGTGTCAGTCCCTCCCACATCTCCTCGACAGTTGAGAGAGGATCAATTCCAAGTCATTTGAACTCAATCTTTTTCAAACTCGATTAATCTTCTTTTCATTATGTCTGTGTTCATAGTGACAATGTACTAATTTTGAGTGAGACAACTGACAATGGACTATATGACACTTTTCTTGAAGAACACAGGCTTTATTGTTAAATCATTTCTTGTATACTCATCTGTCTTTTCAGAGAGGTGAATGGAACCTTTTCTTCTCAGACCTATGAAGAAAAACCGAGTAAAGTTCCTAGTAGTGTGCCTAAATCGAAAAATGTTAAGCATGAGCTCGTAATGCTGTCATTACCAGCACTTGGTGGACTTGCAATCGAACCGCTAGTCCAACTGATGGAGACCGCATTTATTGGCCGTATAGGTAAGGTTTGATGTTTTGGTTATCTATGTGCTTCATTGTTAGCATATATGATTGTGATTTTTCACATCCTTTGCATCTTAACATGATTTAATTTTGTAGACCATATACATTTGATCAGTATACTCTTTGATGCACAGGTAGGACTAGAATTCATTTTAATTTCTCCTTTTTTCCCCAGGTTCTGTGGAGTTGGCTTTTGCTAGTGTCTCCATATCACTCTTCAATGTTATATCAAAGCTTTTCAACATCCCACTCCTGAGTGTTGCTACTTCATTTGTAGCTGAAGACATTTCAAAGAATGCAAATAAATATTCCGCATCAGGTTGTTTACAGTTTGAACCGTATCAGTTTAAAGTTTGAACTTGGGTACTATAACTACGTCCATTTGAAAAAATATATTGGTCGAAAGAGTCACCTAGGTCCATTTTTTATACAATTTTGTTCTTCATTTCCTTTGGTGATAGTATTATTTTCTATGAGCCCTTAACATTTATAAGTGATTCTTTGATGCAGCAGAAAGGATGCAGCTATCATCAGTGTCCACAGCATTGCTGTTAGCTGTTGCCATTGGCATCTTTGAAGCTATGGCTCTCTCTTTGGGATCTGGACCTCTCCTTAGTCTAATGGGCATATCGCCGGTACGTGATGCAGAAAACTTAATTACATTAGGTTTCCCTGGTGTCCGTAACTGCTTTTTTGCATTGAGTTTGATATATTGGCTGGTGTTTGCTTCAAGTGCTATTTGGTATTGTACTTCTGATGGCACATTGATTGCTCAGCCATCTTGTAAATTTTATACACCTCCAAGAATGCTTTTTATTTGAAAACTGATTGGCATGTGTTTGATTTCTCATTTTCACTTAACCAGTGTGATTTACTTGGGCTTTATTCTTCTGTGGTTATAATATTTGGAAAAATTTATGTTGACTAATTTAGTTTCAAATGGATTTGGCTCAAACTGAAAACCTCATTTTTCTGTCATGTTCACCAGCATAATGGCAAGGATAGTTAACTCTGTCACTTGCTGTTGCATGCATATGCTCTTCATGGATTTCTGTATTTGAATTTCATTTTTTTTTGCTATGTAGGCTTCTCCCATGCGTTCTCCAGCTCAAAAGTTCCTTCTTATAAGAGCTCTCGGTGCTCCTGCAAATGTTGTTTCTTTGGCTCTTCAAGGAATTTTCCGTGGTTTCAAGGATACAAAGACCCCTGTGTTTTGCTTAGGCAAGTATATGTAGTACTACCTAGATTTACGCTTTTTCTAACCTACTAAAGTAGGTTTTCAATTGCAGTTGTTATGGTATGGTCGGTCGTTGTTGTTGGAATTAGCAATTGTAGCATCTTATGGTATTCTAATTTGGCTTAGGTTTTCTGCATGCAGGTTTTGGTAATTTTACAGCTATATTTCTTTTTCCCTTCTTCATGCACTTTTGTGGACTGGGTGCTTATGGAGCAGCTATTTCTACTGTTATATCACAGTATGTGTTTTCCACCTCTGCCACACTGTCCTACTTATCTTGTTAACATCTGCTCTTGTGTTCCTGAATTGCCATGTTCTTTGTATCCAGATACATCGTTACCATTTCAATGATTTGGAATCTGAATAAGCGCACTGTTCTATTGCCGCCAAGACTTGGAGAGCTGCAGTTTGGTGGTTATGTTAAATCAGGTAGTCATGTTGGTTGCGGTTGATAGTCGTAGCTTCATTATCTGTTTTCTGCCCATTTTTTCTGATTCTTTTTTTTTTTTTTCCCCCTACATCATTTTGGACTTGTGGTATGGTCAGGTGGCTTTCTTATTGGGAGAACTCTCTCTGTTCTCCTGACTATGACACTAGCTACATCCATGGCTGCTCGCCAGGGTCCTATAGCAATGGCTGCTCATCAGATATGCATGCAAGTTTGGCTGGCTGTTTCTCTTCTCACTGATGCACTTGCTGCATCTGCTCAGGTTACTTTTCTTTTCTCCACGTCTAATTTTGTTGTGACCATTTAGTCTTTTCTTGCTTGACCTGTCAAACATAACAACCAGTTCTAGAAAATAGCGAGACACTTGATGGTTTCCATGTTGGTTTATTTTTTTACAATAATTCTAGAACAGGTCAATTTCAGAGTTGGCAGATGAATACCGGCACTTGCTAATTACTAGATTATGGGTAAAACAGAATTCACCTGCACCTCAAATATTTTCCAGGATCTATGTACTTTTTTAGGGGCTCTTACTTTTTACATAGAAGAAGCTCCTGTTACGGATGAAAGGAAATCCCCGGTCTGTGAAACTTTATGCCTAGACCATACTACTTTGTGCTTATAAATCATCCACATCATTTGAAAATGTTCAGATGTATGCACAAACATGAATATTACTGATGAATGTTTAGTATATTCAGCCAGAAGGTAGTAGAAGTTTATATTCTCTGTGAAGAATGCTTATGTTATGTATTTTCCCTTATTTGGGTGATGTTATACTTCAGTTACATATTAAGTGCGTTACAAACTTGCTGGTTTTCCTATGAGCTCAAGATTCTTTTTTCTCCTCTTCTCAGGCCTTGATTTCTGGGTACATATCAAAACATGACAACGAAACTGTGATTGATATCGCTCGATTTGTTTTAAAGGTACTTGCTCACTGTTGCTTCCTTGTGATTGAACATACTCTTAATAAATCAAGTTATTGGCCATCGAAGTATCTATTTTTGTTATCCTTTTTTCCTAAAACTCTGCTGTATGGTTTTCCAGATAGGTATTGTGACCGGTGTTCTTTTAGCCGTGGCTCTGGGACTATCTTTTAGCTCGTTGGCTCCCTTGTTTACAAAGGAGACAGAAGTCTTAATGATTGTTAGATCTGGTGTTCTGGTCAGTCTCCCCATTGTTTGTTTCTCTAGGTCTATGTAGATTTCCTCCTTGTATTATTGTGGAATCACAGGTTCCTATTTGGATTATGTGAAATTGTGCAGTTTGTGAGTCTGAGCCAACCTTTAAATGCTTTAGCATTTATCTTTGATGGACTGCATTATGGTGTTTCAGATTTTGCTTATGCTGCTCGTGCAATGGTAAGTTTATGAGTTGCTCTCTATTACATCATTTATCATCATGTACATTGGTTTGATCCTGATGAGTTTTGAAATGTAGATGCTGGTTGGTGCAATATCGTCTGCCTTCTTGCTATATGCTCCTCCCGTCTTTGGTCTTCCTGGCGTTTGGTCAGGCCTGACTTTGTTCATGGGACTTAGAATGGTGGCAGGAATTGTCAGGTGAATTAGACTATTCGATGACCGTTATCAGTGTCAAGTTAGCTCAAAACTGCATTTCCACACCCCCCCTTCTTTTTTGGGCCTTGCTTTAGTTTATATTAGGATTATGCAGGTGTTGAAAATAGTTAGTTGAAAACTAGTTGGAGTTTTGTCCAGGTGTCCTGGCTCTATATATCACCTGATTTCTATTGAAATTGAGTTTATTCTAAAACAGAAGCTCAGTTAGTTATAGATAAACTGATATATTCTCTATAATTTTCTGCTTGCCAGGTTTATGGATCCCAAGGGCCCCTGGTGGTTCATGCACAATGGTGATAAAGTAGCCAAGGTTAGAAAGTTATATTTGTCTGGTTTAATGTATTCAACGGCGTCTATTTAGTGTAGCAAATTCATAAGAAATAGGAAACCATTTGGAAGTTATCATGATTCAGTTCAAGCTGTAAATAAATCTTATATTATCTGCCTTCTGTTTTTTTTTTCTTTTTTTTTTTAAAAGAAAAATAAGGTAAAATAAGAACATGGACCTTTCTTATTAATCAACTAATTCCTTTTTTTTATCTCTCGTGTTTAACTTTCAGTTAGCTGCCCAAGGAGTTGATATGTGATGGATCTGACTAGTCTGAGCAGCACAAGCAACTACTCATGGGGTCACTGCAACAACCTGCCTGGTCTACTCGATCTAGGCTGTAAATATTTTTTTTACCTTGTTCATTACTTCATTAGTAGCTCTTAGGCTGTACATTCATGAAACTTCACAATTTATATGGTAAAGTTTTAGTTCAACATGATCTTTTGCCTTATCTACGCAATCTGGTAATTTTAGTTTCTCATTAGATGAAAATAAGGCTCCACAAATATGCAATAGCTGTTGAGTGAGAGTAGAGAATATTGGAAACACCAGGAAACTATTTAAAAATTACACATAGTCCATTGGTCCATAGGGTTCGAACCATTCTCGAAGAAGTCCATTTTTCCTTTTAGGTTTCCATCCCATATCCTTGCACAACTGGTCATTGTACCATATCTGGATTCCAGCCAAGCAGGATCTGTTGTTGTTTGGACCCAATGACTCATTGCGGTGATTATTCCACTGTGAAACATTCTTTTCCATTTCTTTTATGCTAGGTAACTTGAAATTTCCATCAAGAAGCTCTGCTAACCATCGACATGTCACCTCTGAGGTGAATATATTTGCTGCGCTTTCTGAAACCCCCATGAAAGCAAGTTGTGGAATGCGCGGATGAATGCATTCTCTGTCAATTTAAAGACTTTATGCATTAGTTCTTGGTATAAGGCCATTTGCTCATGTCATAATTTACTATTTATTTTTAGCAGTACTTATGTCTACTCACCTGCTAGAATCTGGGTTTGCTTTCTTAAATGGTTTATATATAGGAATGTCAGAGTTAGAGCCTGTGGTGGATAAACATAGTTTGATAGTATAGATAGTATATGATTATTCTGAAAGATGAGCTGCTCTGACCTGTACAGTGGAAGTTTGTCCATCAGGTTTCGGAAAGCTGGGGAAGTGAAGTTAGCTTTTAGCTTGTCTTCAGCCCTGAAACCGGTAGCAAGAATCAGTAGATCAATCTTTAGAGTTTCAGTCTCTCCATCTATGGAAACACCTTCATCTGAAAAGCTGAAGCTTTGTGCCTTTTTAAGTATAATGCTTCCTTCCTCAACCCGATCGAAAAAACCCTCAGGTACAGTTGGGACTGAACATGATTTTATTTCTTTCGCAAAGCTATGTTTTGGCACCAAGCCATGCTTAGCAAGCTTCAGCTTCTTCCTTATATGGCTCTCCACGAATTTTGCTATTGCCCATCTCTGCCAAAGTTGACAAGTTAAGCAGTACAATTTAAGTTTCAGATTCAGAGTTTAAGTTCTGTATTAAATTTTCACTCGGTCTTATAGACTTACCAGGGGCGAAAGGAACGTGGCAAGGAAGTTCAGGAGAGGACCTTCACCAGGCTTGTGAACTAATAGCTCAGAGAACCTATTAAAGTAGAGATTCCCTAGTGAAACTCCCCATGGCGAGAAATCAGGTATGTTCCAATGCTCTGTCCTATACAACAGAGTACATGGTTTCTTCAGACCTGCAAAATCCTTCAAGAGATAAGTAACATTATATAGGTGACGTGTACTTTCCGAGAATCCGATTCTTACCGTTAACTGTGGAGCATTCCATTGTTATATCCATTCCTGATTTCTGGAATCCAACAACAGCCACTCGCTTCCCTTTAACGAGACTAGTCGCATCTTCATTGTCCATGGCAGAGTATTCCATGGAGTGCATTACCTTCCCCTGGAACGCTTCCGGACCCTTACCCGGAGGAAATTCGGGTATGTTCGGGCAATCACTATACATACCAGCACACACGACCACAAAATCAACTCGATAAACCTGCATTTCCGTTGTAAAAAATGCATTCGTTAGTAAGTTTACACAGTTGATTTGATTCAGAAAAACGAATAAGCTGACCTGTGTGATTAGGCTTCGAGTGTCCTGAACGGTAACATCCCATTTTCCTTCTGGCTGCCCGAACGCTTCACCTGTTCCTCCCCACAACGTCCACTGCTCCATTTCCGCCTCAGACGGACTGTCATAGCTGAGGCTAAGGACTTTGTGATTGAGGTGAATGTAGTTTAGCAGATTGTAGTGATGAGCATAAGAATGGATGTATTCAAGAACTTGTTTCTGGGCAGGAAAAACTTGAGAGTCAGGTGGCCATGAAAAATCTGAGAACTGGTAGAGTGGGTGTGGTGTCTGTAGCTTAGTGGTTTGTATGGTTTTGGTCCATACACCACCAATTTGGTCTCTGAGATCGAAAACAATGGGATTGAAACCCTTAGAGAGGATGTATTTACAGGCAAGTAAGCCACTTATTCCAGCTCCAATAATGGCTACTTTCTTCTCCATTCTTGAGTTCTGTTCTTCTTGCCTTTGTGTATTGTGTGCACTTGTTTGGTGTTTGAGATATTTTTATGAGTTTTTCGTATTGTATTATTACTTCTCTTTTGTCTGCTAATGGGCCACATTATTTTGTGCCAAGTTGTCATGTTCACATGTTTTGTGTATCTTGTTAATATTGTTTAAAAAAATCGAAAGAGTTGGTGTATCAATATCAAAAGAAAATGTTGTTGGTTTGTGAGATCAGTATATCACTCGAAACTCGATTATTAGTGATTGTGCCTCCCCGAATGGTTGTACTTCCAAAGCCATAATTAAGTAATTTATGGTCAAACTGAACCTTAAAAAGATTAATAAATTATACATGTTAACTTTGAATCATTAACAACTTTTTCTTTAAAATTATTTGGGTGGTTTAAATGTCTTAGTCTAGTGATTTGGAGATTGAAACGTCTGCAACCAGAAACACGAGGTTATCTCATACTTGATCTGATTGGGATATGATGTTCATTGCCTCGTGCAGATTATCCGGTTGCTGGCCAATCATTCGAATTATCAAATTACTCTGATGACTGCAGATAGAAAAGCTGGCATGGAAGCAAGAAGTGTGTTGAGTGTCTTTCTCTTTATTTTGTTATCGATACTGGTCGAATGGCTCATTTTCCTTCTTTTCTTTCCCTCATGATTGCGGCGAATATCTTAAAAACTTGCAACTCCAGCATTGTTTCCTCGTTCTACTATTAGTCTGAACAGCAAAAGCAACCACTCATAGGGTCACTGTGACAACTTGCTTGACCTTGTTTATCACTTCATTAGTAGCTATCCGGTAATTTTATGAAACTTAACAATTTATATCAAAAAGTTTTAGTTCAACCTTATCTTTTGCTTTACATACACAATCTGGTAATTTTAGTTTCTCATTAGATGAAAATAAGGCTCCACAAATATGCAATAGCTGCTTAGTGCTCACCTCTAGAGTAGAGAATATTGGAAATACCAGGAAACTGTTTAACAAATTACACATAGTCCATTGGTCCATAGGGTTCGAACCATTCTTTAAGAAGTCCATTTTTCCTTTTAGGCCTCCATCCCATATCCTTGCACAGTTGGTCGTTGTACCATATCTGAATTCCATGCAAGCATGATCTGTTGTTGTTTGGACCCAATGACTCATTACGGCGGTTATTCCACTGTGAGACATTGTTTTCCATTTCTTTTATGCTCGGTAGCTTGAAGTTTCCATCAAGAAGCTCTGCTAACCATCGACATGTCATCTCCGAGGTGAATATATTTGCTATGCTTTCTGAAGCCCCCACGAAAGCTAGTTGTGGAATGCGCGGATGAATGCATTCTCTGTCAATTTACAGTCTTAATACATTAGTTACGTTCTTGTTATAAGACCATATGCTCATGTCATAATCTAGGTTTGCCTTCTTAATGGTTGTTCATAATCGTAGTTTGATACTATATGATTTTCTGAAAGAAGAGTTGCTCTTACCTGTACAGTGGAAGTTTGTCCATCAGGTTTCGGAAAGCTGGGGAAGTGAAGTTAGCTTTCAGTTTGTCTTCAGCTCTGAAACCGGTAGCAAGAATCAGCAGATCAATCTTTAAAGTTTCAGTCTCTCCATCTATGGAAACACCTTCATCGGAAAAGCTGAAGCTTTGTGCCTTTTTAAGTACAATGCTTCCTTCCTCAACCCGATCGAAGAAACCCTCAGGTACAGTTGTGACTGAACACGATTTTATTTCTTTTGAAAAGCTATGTTTTGGCACCAAGCCATGCTTAGCAAGCTTCAGCTTCTTCCTTATATGGCTCTCCACAAATTTTGATATTGCCCATCTCTGTGAAAGTTGACAAGTTAAAGCAGTAGAATTTGAGTAAGTTTCAGAGTTTTAAGTTCTGAATTATTTAGAGGTGCTTATGGGGGCATCTGCAATAGTTGGTGATGAAGCTAAGGAAAAGTAGGCTAAAGCAAATAGTTTCCAAGAAGAGCTACAAAATTGTAGAATGTTAGAGAATAGAAGCTAAAAAACAGTCTGAACTCTGAAGTAGCTTCTGATAGTTCAGTTTCTAACTCTTATTTTGTTTCTGTGAACATCAAGAATTCAAGATCAGTCCTTTATGAATTAGTTGGTGGAAATTCTCACTCGGTCTTATAGACTTACCAGGGGCGAAAGGAACGTAGCTAGGAAGTTCAGTAGAGGACCTTCACCAGGCTTATGAATTAATAGCTCAGAGAACCTATTAAAGTAGAGATTTCCTAGTGAAACTCCCCATGGCAGGAAATCAGGTATGTTCCAATGTTCTGTCCTGTACAACAGAGTACAAGGTTTCTTCATACCTGCAAAATCCTTCAAGAGATAAGTAACTTTATATAGGTCACATTTACTTTTTGAGAGCTTGATTCTTACCGTTAACCGTTGAGCATTCCATTGTTATATCCATTCCTGATTTCTGCAACCCGACAACAGCCACTTGCTTCCCTTTAACGAGATTAGCCGCATCTTCATTCTCCATGTCAGAGTATTCCATGGAGTGCATTACCTTCCCCTGGAACGCTTCCGGACCTTTACCCGGAGGAAATTCAGGTATGTTCGGGCAATCACTATACATTCCAGCACACACAACCACAAAATCGACTCGATAAACCTGCATTCCTATAGGAAAAGACACATTCGTTAGTTGTGTTTACGCAGTTTCTTGATTCAGAGAAATGAACGAGCTGACCTTTGTGATTAGGCTTTGAGTGTCCTGAACGGTAACGTCCCATTTCCCTTCCGGCTGCCCGAACGCTTCACCTGTTCCTCCCCACAACGTCCACCTGTCAATTTCTGCCTCAGACGGACCGTCATAGCTGAGGCCAAGGATTCTGTGATTGAGGTGAATGTAGTTTAGCAGATTGTAGTGATGAGCATAAGAATGGAGGTATTCAAGAACTTGTTTCTGGGCAGGAAAAAGTTGAGAATCAGTTGGCCATGGAAAATCTGAGAACTGGTAGAGTGGGTGTGGTGTCTGTAGCTTAGTGGTTTGTATGGTTTTGGTCCATACACCACCAATTTGGTCTCTGAGATCGAAAACAATGGGGTTGAAACCCTTAGAGAGGATGTATTTACAAGCAAGTAAGCCACTTATTCCAGCTCCAATAATGGCTACTTTCTTCTCCATTCTTGATTTCTGCTCTTCTTGTGTATGTGTATTGTGCACTAGTTTAATGTTTGAGATATTTTTATGGAGTATAAGTTTTTTTTTATAGTGTATTAGTATTGCTAAGTGTTTTAGTATTAATAATGGGCCATATTTATTGTGCCTAGTTGCACTGTTGACATGTTTTCTGTACCTTGTTAATATTGATAAAACAAGGAGTAATACGATGGTGCAGCGGCAAGGAGTTGAGATATTGAATGAGAGGTGCAGGGTTCGATCTTTGGCATTGGCGGAGTTATAAGATTAGTTTAGGTGTGGAGAAATAAGGTGATTTAGGAATTTGTATATCATTAATGTAGGAGTAGAAAAAAATTGCTAAAACAATTCAGAAGATGAGTATATAGCTCGGAAATCGGTCATTGGTGACAGCGTCCCCATTAGACTTTCATAATTTGTGAGTAATTTAAGGTCGAACAAAATCTTAAAAACTCTAAGGCTCTGTTCGTTTCGTCTGAAAATTAATTATTTTAAGTTCAGTTCAGATCATTAAGTTCAGTTCTGTTTCAGATTTGTCTAATAGTATTTTTTACTATAAATAATTTCAGCTCAATTTAAATCCGTTCAGTTATTTATTTGGTTCTTAGTGTAGTTAGTGATTTGGAGATTGAAATGTCTGCAACCAGAAACACGAGGTTATGTAAAGCTGTTCACTTAATCTAATTGGAATAAACGTTTTATTATTCTTTTTTGTCGGTCTCGTGCTATTCATTTTTTTATCAAGAATTATGGATTGGATTGTAATTAACTCAAATTTTTTGTACAATTTGTTTTGAAATTTTACATAAAATCATACTTAACAAATGATAGTTAAATGAAAATAGCACTAGCATCAGCAACGGATATAAATTTCATCAGGATAGACGAATTTACTTGCTCGCTCAAGTGCTACTTATAAATTCACCTCTAATTCTAGGCTCAAATCCTTTGTTAAAGGGTTGATAATCAAAACATAAACATGCAAATAATAAGTATTGAAAATCAATAAAAGAGTAAGAAACTCTAAAATATTGTTTATTGATTATTATTTGCATTGATAATAATCGAAGTACAATGCTATGGCCTCATATACAAGGCTTAACGTGAGACTAAATATCCTAACGATCATGGGGTCTCCCTAGTGAGACCCTCTTAGTGTAGACAGTGAATTTCACTGTGGGGCTCACATGTACTGTGAGTAGGGGGTTCCTAATGAGGATAGGATCGAAATTTCCCTAACATAATAATAGTTCTACTTTAACTACTAGACACTTAACATAATAAGATATCCTAACTAGCTGATTTAATCATCTACAAAATTAAATATAATACTAATTAGCTAATTACCTAACCACAAGGCAATAAACAACTAAAGTAAACAATATGAATTAGCCCAATATTAGGACGTGACGTGATGAACTCGACGTACGCCTTTTTAGACTTTCTCAATTCGTTTGGTCCTTTTACTCTTTAATTTACGTATTATCATAAGTGAACTTCGATATTTGATCTCGATACTTATTGAAATACAACTTGGTCCGTCCATGCTAAAACTTCCCGTTTAATTTTATTGACATTTTTTTAATCTCTATTTGACTCCAAATTAATCATAAATTGTACCGGAAAATCAATATTTAAAATTATATTATGAAAGTTCAAATCTTATTTTTTTTATAATATAATTTCCAAAATTACTTTTTAGATATGAATTAGAACTAATTTGGAGTCAAATATAGACTAAAAAATGTGAACAAAAGTAAATGGAAAGTTTTAGCATGGATTTTTAGAAACCCAAAAGGAACAAATTGAATATTTAAATATTTCTCTCTAAACTTTCTTTCTCTACAATTTTTCTTTCATTTGGGACGCGTTTGCTTCTGCAGATAATAGGGAGAATCGACGGTAGGAGAATACGGTTTGCCGGTTTGGTCGACGGGGATAACGGGCAGAGAAAGAGAAAGCGCTGCCCAGGATAATTAGCAGGGGCAGGCTTCTGATTGGTTGGAGACAATGAGCTGGCAAGGCAGATAATTATCTTTGTCGTTCTCTTTCTCCCCTTTTTGCTTCCTCCGACTGGAGAATGGATCCTCTACGGTGTCCTTCCTTGGTTTCTTTTCCTTCAACCGATACGTTTGAGATTTTGGCCATACTCATCAAAAGTATTGCCGAATCTTCTCAAGTTTCAGTTACAAAATCCGGTTAAAGATTTATTTTATATTCATTTCACTTTGCCCTTACGCTTTAAAAATTCTAATAATTTATTTTTTACCGCTTTGCCTACTAATACTTACTTCCTCCATTTTTATTTAAACGAAGCTTTAAACATTGACACACAAATTAAAGATGAGTAATAATTAAGCTTATATTTATGAAAAAATGTAGGAATATTGACATGAATAATGTATACAAAAATTGAAGTATTCTTTTTCCATCATCAATTAACCTCAAATTTGACTCAAATATTGATTTGAAAAGCTAAAATGAGTCAAAACTTCATTTAATAAAAAATGGAAGTATTTGTTAAATCACAGTTGCCCTTCTCGTCCTTTGTCTACAAACTTATCATTAAGTTTTGATTTTGGAGTTAGTAATATTTCATCAATTTTATTATAAAAATAATTTTGCGTGTCAAATTTAAATTGGCCCGCTATGAATTTTTTTTGAAACTTATAACCCGAATCTTATTAAGACCCAAAATCGATCCATCCAAACCGTACCGAAGTCATGCGAAATAGACTCACTCACCCAAAATCAGCCGCTTCAAATGAACGGGTTGCCAATTGTATACTTACACAATACAATACAGTAGTGTATCTCTACGAAAGTAAAATTAAACGCATGTGTATTTTTCCCTTTCAAACGGTTATCTTGCGTATATAAATTTTGCTTCAGATACTCATACACAATCAATTTTTGTGACCCGAATATAATGGCGGTCCATTGATTTTTGTATCTTTGATTTTGTAGAATCTATATCAACGTCGGCACCGATGAGGTCTAGGCACCGAGGTCACATAAGTAATTATAATGGGGCTTCTTGAGGATAAAATTGTCCACAAAATTGGGCTGCGCGAAGTATGTTTCAGATAAAGGATTGAGCTACAGTACAAAGTGGATGCAAATCTCCGGGCAAAGTGTGAAATCCGGTGAAAACACCCCCAACCAATAGGGCCCTAATGTGTGTTTCATACATGTATCACAGTTACATTAGACATCATGTAGAAGTTGATACTGCTGTCTGCTGGTACTAGCAAGTACTTTGCCATTCTTATAGGCAGTTTCAGACTTTCAGTTCGATTCTGATGTACTCTGTTCATGGCACCAAAAGTAATGTTCAACCCTTATAAATTTGTTATGTTTCTCTCAATAGACAACCGGCCGCCAAAAGTGGTCAATCAATCCAGCGGTAGTTTGGAGAAAATGGCACCCACAACGATTAATAATTTAACCTAGCTACTTATGGTCGATTAGAACTTTGATAAATAGCTGACCGGGTACACCCATATCATTTAGTAATATGTGATTAGAATTCAAGAAATACTAACTATTTCATCATCGATGCATGATTCTCACATCTGTTCATGACATTTGAAGGTCGGGTGAAAACTTGTGATGAAAGTCGGAATCTTGATTACACAAAAACGAAGTAAATTTTGCATTAACATGGAACAGCACGTACGATAAACCTGTAGATTTTTTATTGGATTTTGACCTAATTAATCTGGAACCCAACTAAAATAATAACATGATGAAATATTGGATTTCATCCACCATGTCGTATTATTTTTTAATAATCAGCTAAAAGTTTATTAATTTTTCGCAGGAAATTTAATTACATTCAAAACTTAGCTAGCGGCTAGCGCACAGGTGATGTGATGCGCTAAACTTCATGCCCTTGAGCAAACTAAGTTTATCAAAATTCTATATTTATAGTAGTATAATAGCTAGGTATAAGATCCAATGCTAGTTGGGTATATATATAGCCAAAGGATGGTATTTACAGTTGACATAGTAACAATTCTAACATTTCTCCAATATTGATCCATAATTTTCCCAGTTTAAGCAGAAAGGTTTACTTGTGCAAAGTTTATATACGATTCAGTCATTAGTGTATTCGACATTACACGTTATTTTATTATACGCATGGATTAACAGTATACATTTAATTGCCTATGCAGGGCCCTTGTTTTGGTGAGAACGGCGGCGCATGCGCGCATGTTCTAGTTTTCTTTTTTTATCAAGAGGTAGTGGAACCAAATATTGAAGACACTAATATCCAGAAAGAAGTGTATGATCGGAAAGCTAACTCATAGAAGACTGTCTAATAGATTTAGGCATGTCTTATTAGTTTCACTACTTCCACAACATATGTCAATTCTCAACTTCCAGTTTGGCTTTTAGTTTGTCTTGTATAAAATATACCAAAGCGTAAATTTTGCATGTTCCGTACATCAAAATCTCGTATACTTGTACTACAAAACATACTAAATTGAGTTTTATATCACTCATCATCTTCTTCTGGTGGCGGAATATCGTTTAAATCAGGCAGTAAATATACAGGCTGCGCCTCGGCCTCAACTCCTGCCTGTGGCCCGACCTGTTCTCCATTGTCCACCTTCTGCTGGCCTCCTTCCGCTTGAACAGATACTCTTTCAACAAGCTGTCCCACCTCTTCCTCTACAATTTCCCCTTCTTCAACTGCATCCTCATTAACAAACGCAACCTCAACAGCAGCCTCAGCCAACACGTGAAGGTTCACCTCTGGCATATACGCAAATTCCTCTTCAGCTTTCAACGCCGGTGGAGGATGGGCCCCCTTCCACCCGCGATCAGGGTGGGACTTCATATGAACAAACAAAGCCTTCTTAGACCTGAACGCTTTGTTACTAACCCTGTATTTCACAGGTGATGCACTTCCTTCCCTATACTTCCTCTTTTGCGCCACCAGGCTTCCTTGCGCAAGTCCTCCTGCCACTCCTCCACTCGAACTACCAACGGAGACTAGTTCCGCACCAGGGAAGTAAAATGAACCCTGTCTGAATGCGCTTGGACGTGGCCTTTGTGGGCTAGTGATGACCATTGGGTTCTCATTTAAACGGCGGCAACTAGGAAATTCTTTTGTGGCTGGTCGAGGGGGAGTTTGAATTGATTTAGCAGATGAGGGGGAAGAAGCATTGTCATCAGCAGCGGAGGAAGACATGATGATAGTAAAATGCTTTTACTGATTTGAAGCAGGGGTAGACAAGTGGATGATCGGAAGGATGATTTATAGGGGGTTAAGGGGTGGCTGTGAAAGGTGGTGACGTTTTGGAACGGTGGCGAATTAGTGGATTCCGGCATGGTGACTCTTTGTCAAGTGTTGTGATTATTTTTTGCAGTAATTAAATGTACACGATCGCTGTGAGTGTGACAGTTACGACATACGCGCCATGAACTATCGACTATTTACAAATTGGGTACTTATAGTTTCTACGATTTATATTATCGACTCTAATTTTATGTTTTTATACCTCCCCCCCAAAAAAAATGAGTGAGACAATTTTAGTCTCTCTATCATTGTTTCCTTGCTTTCGTTTATCTTCGGTTTCGCAGTTTTTGAAGTTTTAGCTATTCCTTAGGAAAAAAAATTACACTTTGATAGTATTTTATTCAAGTAATACTAATATATTTTATTTTGATGAACCCATAATTTTATAGTATTTTATAGCGTTAAAGAATTTCTTAAATTATTTAACTATTAAATATTGAATTAGATATTAAATTGTACTTCCTCCATTTCTTTAGTTACTTCCTTATAAGGGAACTGTTTAGCGCGAGCTTTGATCACGTATAACTCCTAAATTACATTAGATAAAAATATAATAAAATTATATTATGAAATTAAATGAAGTATATTTTCATAATCAACTTTTAATTTATATTGATACAGTTTAATTTAAAAGTTATACGTGGTCAAAGGTCGCGATGAACAGTCTTCTTAGGAAATAACTAAAGAAATGGAGGAAGTAATATATTGCATAGTTTAGTCGGTAAAGTAATGTTATAGTTTAGGTAGGAAAGTGTGAGTTGGGTAATATTTTAGTTTTAGATATGAAATTGTATTTTTTTCCTTTTCCTTTAGACCTCTCAAGATTATTGGGTTGTATATCGCAATAATCGAGGGCAATGAGACTTCCCCAATGGGGGCATGCGTTGGAGCCGACGTCGAAAATGCCGGCTCCAATAGTGCACGACGTCGTCGTGCACCAAAACAACGCCCTCGGCGTGGGAGTGTGGGACACCGAGGACAATTACGTTTTCCATTAATTCTTCAAATCCCTACGTAATTACAACCTGTATAAAGACTAATCAACAAAAATTCAAAATTTCAAATAAAAAGTATCAATAAACAAGTAATTATCTCACCTAACCAGAATGGAAGCTAAATTGATGTTGCGCTTGGCAAGTGTTCTAACTTCTAATAGTTGTCACCGAACCGGAAAAACAAATTAAAACCTGTGTGATAGAGAATGTAGTATAGATAGGTTGTAAGAAAATACTGGTTCTGGATGGACGAAGGTGAAGCCCAATAAATGCAACTGGGTGATGCTTCAATACCATCTGATGAGGGTTGTTGAAGAAAAGCAAGAAAGCTATTAAGTCGTTTCCAAGATTTTCTATCAAACCAACAAGAATAAACCAGTTAAGTGATCCCCACGACTCCTAAAACGAAGATGTCTGATCCACCAAGAAATGAGACAGCTCTCTCAGGGGAAATTGCAATTGTGGTTCTTAAGTGGACACCCATTGCAAATACGGTACCAAGTGGATTCAAAAAATGCAAAAAAAAACGTCCTAAATCGACTTAAGGGACTAAATAATCCGCGATTTTGGTCCTTTGTGCCAGGGGAGCGGATGACTTGGCATACATGTGGAGTTAATGTGTTTTTCAGTCTCTTATTATGGTTTTCGGGCGCGTTCTTTGTCTCCAAACGTGAATCTGTTCGCAAATCCTTAAACATCCTCAAATTAGAACTCTAACTGTCAACTGAAAACCAAAAATTGAATTATATTTCAATCACAAAAAGCTTCAAAATATCACACATAAACTGGTGTTCCATTAATTTATTACAAAAACAAAAGAAAAAAAGAAAAAAAACATTTTAGAAAAACATTTTAGCATGTTAAGATGTTTTTTAGATATGTTGTGTATGCAACTCAATGTATAATTTCAAGGCTTCCTTTGCACCAACTTGATTAGAATAGGCATCAGTCTCCGGTTTAAGATCACGAGCATTCTTTGGATTTTGGAATAAGATCACCAGAAGTTGCAGCTCGGTGCAATGAGCAAAATCAGATCCGTTTAAATCTACATCTTTCGGTTCTCCATATTACGTACCTGAATAGTCCATTTTCCACTTCGACTGAGGCTCTGAGCACAATGTGAAGGATAAATATTAATTTAAAAAATAATTTAAAAATAATAATTTTAGAAAATATACTATATATTTATAAAAAATAATTAATTTCTTTGACATTTTGCACCCACTCTGGACAAATGATTATGCAACACGGTTCCTAGTTAATTTAAAAAATAATTAATTTCTTTGACATTTTTAATTTAAAAAATAATTAAAAAATAATAATTTTAGAAAATATACTATATATTTATTTATAAAAAATAATTAATTTCTTTGACATTTTTTATAAGTTTTTAATCATTTTATATTCATCTAATTTACCTCACTAATTGCTAATATGTGTTCCCAATTAATACTTACACTTAACCTAATTAATTCTAACCAATAAATCATCTAGTAGAAGTGTAGAATACGTACGCATCCATTCATCTTCTCCGATTTTTCTTCTCTAGTCACGGTGATCTTCTCCGGTCATATCATCTTCTCCGCACATCTCGGATCACAATCATTTTCTCCGAGCACCCACATCTCGATCTCCAATTTTGCACCCACTCTGGACAAATGATTATGTAGCCTTCTTCCTATTAAGTGTAATTTGACAAGGTTTTGTATGGTGCAAAAAAGCAACTCACTTTTGTGGCTATGACTCACATTTGTACGTTGAATATAATTTCAAAGTTAAACATTCATTTGTTTTAACTGTATGAATATCTTGAATTGCAAAGTCTGTTATTTCGAATGGTTATTCTTGGCTCTGTTCCTTTTCGATATCTTCTGTGAACGATTTGTAAAGTTTAACTAAAAAGGTACTCGAAAACTCTTGTCATCGCATCATGGAGGTGGTTACTAGATAAACCAGCGATTAAAAACTAAAATCCCTTTATGTTATACATTCTCAGTGTTGTATAAATCATGAAAAGTGTGGTATACTCTCTTTCTCTCTCTCTCATTCTAAATTACCCCTCTTGATTATTTTTGTCTTAACAACTTTTAATTAATCTTAACTACAAATTAATTTTAAATTGTAATTTAAATATTTAACAAAAATATATTATAAAAATAAACTTTTTAAACAAAATATTGTAAAATATCGGTTGTCACGTACTCACGCACCCTCATTCTAGTATGGATAGATGCTATGTTTTAAAACCAGGGTTGAGCCAGCCAGTCGAAATCGGAGCTCACCGGTTTGAAATCGCTATTTAAACGCTAAAAAGCCGGAGGCCCTAAAACTGAAAAAAAAACGGGCGAAAAACGGCAAAAACCGATGAACCGGAAAGCGGTTGAGCCGTTTTTTGGGTAAAATTGTAAAAAATAAAAAAGCAAAAAAAAAAAAAGCTTTTTTTCATCTATATCTTGATTGAATATGGATCTTCACCAAGTCATTTTACTTGATTGGTGATCATTTAATCTTGTTTTGTGTGATTTTGGACGAAAATATGAATAATAATATAGTATAAATATATTAGTATTAGTATATTATATATATATTAATATTATAATGGTATACCAGTTCAACCGGCTCATAAAACGGCTCAACAGGTCCGACCCCGGTTAAACCTTTTTTGGGGAGTGTTCGGCTCAACCTCCAGCTCCGTTTTTTAATAGGATAGATGTGATAAGTTTCCGCAAGTTGCACTTTTCGCTCTAAGTGATGTACTACTCGTTTTTGGTATAACACGTGATACGTCATAGGAGCAACCAAATCACGTTGCTTACCTGTGTTGTACTACAGGACTGGGAGCAGAGAGACAAGGACGCATAGTAAAGTAGAAGATTATAGCCTGCTTGCACCAGAAGGTAACCGCCGGTGATGGCGATGGAAGGTGGCGTCGGTGGACAAACGCTATCTGAACTCTACAGCAGCTCCAAGCGCCTATCGATGAAAACCAGGGATGCCTTGGAGAAGCTCGAGCGTCTCGGATACGCACCATCATCATCATCATCGAACGCCGTCAATTTATATTCTGATGACCAACCGACGGCGATTCGTAAAGACATCATACAGATCCAGGCCTTCTGCTCTCAGATGGACACTCTATGGCGTTCTATCCCCTCCAAACCTCAACGCGATCTCTGGAAAAGGTATCTCGCTGCTATTTCTCCACGGATTGTTCAAAATTTGGATTGTTGTTGATAATTTCACCCAAGTCCGAATATGATCTGAGTTTTTATTACCTCTGATTCGTTAGGTTTGTTGTTTGATTGAGTTTCTATTGTGGCGAATATATTATTACAAATCAGACTAACTTTTGTTAAATTGGTGCAAATTAGGAGAATGTGCCTAACAATTAATTAAGGTCGGGTGGGTGGTGGTATGGTAGTTCCTACTTGTTGATGTGGATGTGCAAATTAGGGGAATGTGTATAACACTTGGTGGTGAATGGTGATATAGTGTATAGGTGTGTCTAAACATTAGATCATCTAAGTACACTTGCATTCCCTGCGTGTAAATGTTTTGTATGTGTGTAAATCATCTAAATGTGGGTATAATGGAGTACTAGTTACTATGTTTTTTGCTAGCTATTTAACTCAACTTCAAGGACTAGCATAGTAAATAAAGAAACTCCATCTAGAGAATGCTTAAGTCATGCTTAGGCCACTAGTTACTTACTTACCTGGCCTTGTGTTGATCTGCATACCATGTCCCTTAAGAATCCATGTCAGGAAGGTTTACTTTGCACACACCTGGACGATGTTGGAGTAGAGTGTGATAGGTAGTCAGACTTGCAGGGAAGGGTAGCTGTGCTGCAGAAGAGCTAATGTTCTGTTTCTCTGTGTTACATTCAGATGGAATATGTTTCAAATTTTGTTTCATATCTCTTGCCCCTTGTTTTGTGATACTGGAATTAAACTTGGATTCAAAGTCTGGTTGGAGACCATGTAATTCCAATCTATATAAACAAAAATAAAAGTTGCACAGGGGATGAACCTCATATGTCGCATGCCAAGGAATGCATCTTTATAGTTGATTAGATTTTACATTTTGTTCTTTTCCTTCATGCTTTTTGTTTTCATAGAGACTTCAAGATTCGTACCTGTCCATTTATAGTCATGCATATTTTCGTCCTAGTAGCTGATCAAACGAATTCATACTTTGTTTCATTGCGTAGAAAAGTGGAACAAGTCTTTGAGGAGGCAGAGTCGTTTAGAGCTAGTCTTGATAATTATGTATCGCGGCATCAGAAGCGAATGCGGGAAGCTCAAGAGAGAGAAGAACTGCTTGGAAAATCTAGAGCTGTATGACCTTTTCTGAGATTGAAATTCTTTTTCTTTATGCTAATAGTATCATTTACTGATTTTTTGTCTCTTGTCTTTGCCCTGCATTCAGAATGGGGATTCACATGTTTTAAGAATTGAGGATGACTACAACTCAAAAGCAGTGGACTCAGTCCGTAGATCGTCCAGACTACTTGAGGAAAGTTTTAGAACTGGAGTTGAAATTCTTTCCAAGTATAGCGACCAAAGGGATCATCTAAAGGTACTCAACCAAAAGCACATGTTGAAATAAATACATATGAACTCACCCAACCCCGGAATTTTCACTTGTTTCTGGAAGTGGTGCAATTTAGTGTAGACATCTCAGTGGAAACATTTTATGCTCTGAAATGACTGAATATGAAAGAGTCTTAAAATTTATTACACCCTACTAGCATAAAAATTCCTTTGTTTGAAGTTTATGCCACAAGCTCGTGGTCTACTATTTGCTCAAATATATATTGTCACGGGAAGAATTTTGGAATGGCAAGCTATCCTGGAATGCTATAGTTGTTTTGACTTTTAACAATGACCTGAAGTGTGTCTAGTTACAGTCCATGCGCTTTTCACGAGTAACTTTCTTGCATCCTAGAAGTAATTACACCCTATTTAATGAAACTTTTTTGCTGCTTCAAAAAAAAAAAAAAAAGTGCACCACATATAGCACATGCTAGAAGGATTGTTGTTTTTAATGGTCACATTAATAACCACGAATTAACTTCGCTGGTTTTATGTCTTTGTTGCAGAGAGCTCAAAGGAAAGCCCTTGATGTACTCAACACTTTAGGCCTGTCAAACTCTCTACTCCGAATTATTGAGAGAAGGAATCGATTTGACAGATGGATCAAATATGGGGGCATGCTTCTTACTGTTGTTATCCTGATTGTTTTCTGGAGGTGGACAAGATGAAGACTGATGCTAAGATAGCTGCTCACTGTAAATTTTGCACACTGTGTAACACAAGTTCTTGCTGGCCGGACACTGTAACTAAGCTTGATGCTCATTTTTATGTACTGCCATAAAAATTATAGGTGTGTAATGTTTCTTCAATTTCAAAAGATCATCGAGCAACAGAGTGGATACAAGGGAGATGACCTTTCTGTAAATTTTCAAATTTTCTTTCCGGAGCAGTGTAATTCTGATTTGGTGCAGTTTTGAGTTGGTTTGATTTGAGTTGGTTTTGTTTCTCGATGATTAGGAATCAGTATCTGTCACTGTTTTGCTGGTTGAGGTTGTGGTGATCAGGAATTGTCACTGTTAAATGAAGCTGAACCAAGTTGGTTGTGGTTGAGAATGAGTTTTTCTGTGTGACAAACAGGTGTGCATTTCTGTTTCTGAATTGCAGTGGAGGCCAAGTGGAAAAAGCGCATGAGGAGGTTGAAGAGGAAGCACAAGATAATTTAAAGATCCAAGTAGATACGGCGAATTAGGGTAGTGATGAGACTCATGAGAGCTATCTTCTCGTGTCTGTTTAGCATTTGACGACACACCAGGAGAGAATGAGAGCTGTTTTTTTTCACCAATTTCATTTATAATAATGACAAGACATGAAGTATATTATAATTTCAACCTTTCAAGGAATACATTTGCCCTCTACTACTGGTAAGAGTCTCGTATTTCTTGATCAATACTCTTCCATAGTTCTTGCCAAAAACATCTCAATGTGAAGTCTAACGATCCATGTGTGAGTGATTACAATCTTAATTGGGATTTTCTTCGCTACTTGAATAATATATAAGTGAGGGGAAAAAATGTACTAAGAACAACTCACTTGCAAATTACACTTGGTTTAAACCATGAACTTTGAACTCCATAATAGCAGCAGAGTCAAACATAATTTCAGATTCATAAATTAATCCTCCACCTCCAAATAAAGAATGTAGTATGAAAATAAAAGTCTAAATCTAAAGATATTTAAAGCAGCACAACTAGAGTAACCTCAAAGGTACCCAAGTCTACAAACAAAACTGGATTTTGGAGCTACAAAATGCTTTCCGTTTATAACATTCTCCGGAACCTATCAACTAGCTCTCACCTTGCTCTTCTTGTAACTCTAGTAACAAAGAATGGCAGGGAATGAGGCAAACATAATGGTGAGGTGCAGAGATGAAATCAACATGCGCAACTGGAGACACCATTCCCGCATGCAGATTTAGTAGTGGTAACTCCTTATTATGAATGGTTCCTGTGTAACTGGGGATATAAATGAAGAGCCATAAATATTGCTCAACGCTTGACCCATTGGCCATTGGAAGCTTTTCCTTCCTTTCGCTTTACCAGGTTTCTTTCTTTCCACAATTCTTGAATCTCTTGTGAGGAATCCAGATGAGGTAAATCAAATACAGTATTGGAGAACTGTACCATTCCCACAAACAAGGTAAGCAAATAACAGAAAACTGACAAGCTTTGATAATCAGCTTTATGAGAATTCGAAATCAACCGACAAGATTAATCAAATAACGAGATTAATAAAGTTTATGCTGCAACCCAAACTCCATACCTTCTTTCAGAGAAGGGCGGAACCCTGGTTCCCAGTTTTGTAAAGCTCTGCTGACACCCAGACGAATTGCTCCAACTTGACCTGAAAAACAGAGGTCAGACAAGTGATAGACAAGTAAGAACAAAATGCAAAATTCAATGTAATTATCCATTTCCATACAAAATATCTAAAGATGAAAAAAGTACCAGGAGAGCCAAGACTAAAGAGCAAAAAACCAAGAGTTAACATCTAAACACATATGGACTATGGAGCGGTAACCAAGGTGGTACATGCAGGGATATTTGTAAAGAAAGACCAAAATGGCACTGAGCAGTATTAGAATGAAATAAACACTAATGAAGGCCAATAATTCTTGAAAAAATGAAAATTTTCGGGATTTATAAAAATTTTGTAATGTCTCGGAGTAAAAGGTTTTAAGATGTAAAGAGTTTCAAGTTCCATGTTGATTTCATCTCGATGAGCTGAAAACCGAGAAGTTACTCTGTTTTCAGTTAGTCTCACTGAGATTTTAAACCATGGGTTGTAGAAACAGGATAGCTAGCTATGTGAGTAACACAAATAATGGCCAGCAGACGAGTTGAGATGCAATGATGCATAATAATATCTTTATTCTGCATTTTCAGGACCACTTGGTTGAAATTTAATCAACAAAAAAATGAGTTATAAACTCGACTCCTATTTCATAAAGTGTACTCTAGGTAGATTATTCTTTTTAGAAGAAAACACACTCTCTGAGAAGATTTATGTTTATTTATCCGATGAAATAGACAAAGGCATTACAGTCGAATGTAATAAAGCAGACAAGGATGGCATTGCGAGTAAGCACTGACCTGAGGTACCACCTCCTTCAACGGTACAATTGACATCCCACAAGCCCAAAGTCTCCGTTTCCGAGAAAGCATCAAAGTGATCAATCATTGGAAAATAAACATCGAATTCTTTGTCGTTTACTATAAACTTTCCATTACCAGGATAGATTCACACACGGGCTATGCGCCATTTCCTTTTCCCTGTGCCATAAGCCCTTCCTTGTTCATCCATGTACTTTCTCCTGTTATTGGACACTCTAGCTCATATCTGCTGAATTTCATCATTGTCTTTTCATAGCGAAGTTCTTCGATTTCTGATAGTGGGGGAAGTGCTTGAATGCCTTCAAAGTCCTTCAAGGCGATCAAACTATCAAGCATCTCATCCGTTATTACAGATGAAGCAACAAGATCACCAAATGTACATTCTGGACCTGCAAAAAAACAGTAAATCATGAATCAACAGGTTAGGTGCATCTAATATTACAGTTGAATGAACTAGTCTAGTCTATAAACATTGGGACTATTGCGATATCAAATTCCCTTCTCAAACTGTTCAAATTATGACTAATGAGGCCATCTAAATGTAAAAGGTATCATTCGAGCAGAAGCAGAGAGATTGGAATAGAATCACTAGCAACAAATATAATTTGAACGGACTTCTAACAACTCAAACAAAACAATTAATTGGTTCCAGAAAACTATTTTGTTGATAATATGATTATTGATTAGGAATGATAATTTATTTCTTTTACCTGAAATTATTACTCTACATACTAGTTTGTATATTGGCGAAAATCTTACTACCACATCCCCAAACAATTACATTTTCTAAACGACCCCAAGCCATGTGCTTCATCTTAAGAAAGATCTAGAGTCTAGACTTTGAGATCAAACCATATACATTTGAGATTTTCCTTTTTCCTTGTTCTTTTGGAGAACGAATGGTCTGGGATGGTGATGCATTTATTCAGATGTTATATCAGCATAAAACTGTTCCTTTAAATGAATATCCTACATGTTCAGAATATCAAATCCTAAAAATACGCAAGATTCAGTTTTTCCGTAAGCAGCCAGGATTAGAATATAAAAGGAAGAATTTCAGCAAGGTCCTTAGCGTGCTCAAAATTCATAATGTAATAAAGCAGAAAGATATATTAGCCACTTGAGCTATGATCAGATCTCCATCCACACCTATAAAACCAATATCAAATTTCTTATTCAATGCAAAAAATGAGTCAAAAAGCAACCAGCACTAAAACTACAGATAGTCTACCAACACACTAATTAATCAAGAACCGAAAGTAAATCATGCAAATCTAACAAGAGTGGTGATTAATGAAATATAATCACAATCTCTTGAAGTTTGAGAAGAAGCGGTGGCGTGGTTTACCGGACTTTGTTTCCCGAAATTGGCCACAAAATGGGTGGTGAGTTTCGCCGGAGAAGAAGAAGGCTTATGGAGGGTTTAACGGATTAAAGTGACCTAGACTTTATTAATTCCAGATTTAGCATCCACGGACTACAATCACCATTTTCAATTTATCGCAAGTCGCAACTAATCCATCCATCTTTTTTTGAGTTGTGGATTACATACACAATGATCAACCAGGTCCAGGTGAATTTAAGTCTCTTATATTACTGTATGTACTAATCAACTCGGTTATCAATTCGCTGAGCCAAATGTAGTTTTGTTATTTTCATTTTAACTAAAGTGAATAGAATTAATTTGAATTGAATTGGACCAATTAATTTGGATTTAATTTATTTATAGTCTATTTAAAAAAAAAAAAAAAACTAAGCAATTTTGAATTAAAATGATTTCAACTGTATGTAATTAAAATGTTTTTCGGATGAAATTAACATGGAATTATTTGACCAATGGCATTATTATTTTATTGAACTCGTTACATTTAAATTTTGAGATAGGGACAACTTAAACAAGAACACAAATGCATTAGATAAGCAATTGAATCATCACGACTTTTGGTGATATTGTTCAAAACTTCAAATAGACCCTGAATTCAATATTAAGTTAGATAACACATTCCAATTTTTTTTTAAAACGGTCAATTTTTTTTATTAATAGAAAAAACAAAACGAGCAAATGCTCGAAACAAAAACAAATACAGAGAGAGCAAGACCAACCACCAGTACCAACAACAAACGGGAAACTCCTGACCAAAACCTAAACCTCTTGGAACCGAAACATAAGTTAATCTGAACCTTTAGAACTGGAACCTTCAAAACCTCCCCAATCTGAATCTCGTGAACCTAGACCTTTAGAACCTTCAGAGTTTGAAAACGCCTGAAAATCCTGAACCTGTTCGACTCCCTGACATCAGAATCAGCTAGAGTAAAGCTCTCGAACGACCTAAACTTAGAAAACAAAGAAAACGGACCACCCAAACTAAGAAAACAACCACCCGAAAGTCGAAACCCTTCTAAAACCACTCCAAAACAGAAACCAACACCCAAACGGAAGACTTAGCAGTCAACTCTCGAACTGTAAATTCAGGAAAACAACTTCATCTTCTCCGGTGATAGATACTCTACGTCCGTTTAATAAATTCCATTAAGATAAACCTAAAAAATTAATCTTGAGTAGAAGAAACATTGATATTACTCATGTTTAGTGTTTACGAAAATCTTGATTTTTTACAAAAAAATGACAATGTACTTTGGTGCCTACTGTTGTAATTTTTGTAGTTAAATTCCCAATACTTGTTTCAACTTCTCGTGAATATCACCCCTATTCCCGCCAGAGGTAATACCACATATGAATTTATATTCCATCGAGGATGAACATCAATAATGAATTAATCTGCCAGCGATGCATTGTTGATTTCGAAGTTGATTGTTTCGAGACAGTACATATGTTTCAGATGGTTTTTAAGAAACTGTTATTTTCGTCTGAACAAAACTGAATTGAACAAAATTGAACTAAAAAATGAATTTGAACTGAACAGAACCGGACTGAATTTATTTGTAGTATAAATACAACTAAGCAAGTCTGGATAATATCGATAAAAAAAAAAATAATAACTTTCCGTGTATTAAAGAGAAGGTGTCGTAATCTATTTTCATACGATTAGAAATTATAATATACTATGCATAATTATAATTATTGAATTAGTTACATTTGACAACTTGAACAAGAACACGTACAAATGGGTATGTTGCTCTTCAACTATTCTGGTCGGTAGAAATGAAGATGATCCAATATAGCTTGGATCATGAGAGAAAGAGAGAGGTTGCGTTTGGGCTGAATATGGTGGTGTATTAAATTAAAGTAATATAATAAGTCTGTTGATTCAATCAATTGATTGACCTACCAATCAATTTTAATCCGTTGATCATGCTTATCCAATTTTAATCTGGTGCGTACATGTATCATTAGTTAATTAAAAGATGTAGGGTTCGAATACTGTTGGCGTGATTTTTCTCCATTATTTTTATTATTATTTTTATTGAAGGTGTTTGGTTTGAATATTGTTGGCGTGATTTTTCTCTATTATTTGTATCATTATTTAAGTTGAAGGTGTTGGGTTCGAATCTTATTGACGTAATTTTTTTATTTATTCTCTTCTTAAATTTTTATTTTTTAACATAAAGTTGTATGACGTATTATACTTAATTTTAAAATATAACCATGATATGTTCTTATAAAAAAAGACATACTTCCTCCGTCCAATAATAAATGTAACACTTGATTTTGTTGACTTTTTCGATGATCATTTTGACCTTAAATTATTCTTAAATCATACGATAAAAATAACTAAAAACATCATATTATGAAACTAGAATGTTTATATGAAGCACTTGACAATATATTCAACTGATGAAAAATACCAATTAACATGCGAAAAAGATGCATTGCAGATTTTGAAGAATGTTTCCAAAGTTTAGAGATGTATCTGATGGTTCTTAACTCATCGGAAGAATACTTTTTGTATGTCTAATATAGTTCAATTCAAAACTATTAATTGCATAACTACAAAAACTATATACATTTATAGCACACCATTTATATTAAGTTTAATTACTCAATTAGTTATTTTTTATTACGTTTGAAGTCATTATGTAAAAATTATATATTCATTCCATTTATTTCAATATATTATTTAATAAAACAATAATATTTTACAAGATTACGCGTGACGCGGATCCTAGTAAATTGGATAAGGCGTGAAGATATCATATGGCATTTGGTTTTGGGTTTTTGGCTGGTTTTGGAGGGAGTTTAACTGAGCTCTGAGGAACTTTAATTCTGACTCTTTTTGGTACATAATGGGAGAGGTTATGGAAACAGTATTTGCTAATTGGATGAGTTCTTTATGGAGTGTGGCTATCGGACTTTTGATGATCCTTATTCTTGTTCAAAACTTCAAAAAACTTCAAATAGATCCTGAATTCAATATATCAAGTAAGATAACATTCCATTTAATAAATTCCATTAAGATAAACATAAAAAATTCAAGCTACATATTCAAAGTGAGATCATTGAATATGCTACTAAACGATATCCAAAGCCTGCAAGTGCAAATTGATGTCACCCATTGCATATGTCTTGACAAAAAGCAATAGAAAAAACAATCATTAATCCAACAAATTGAATTGGTTATTACTGGTCAATGCAATATTCTTTTCCAACTGGTCCAGCCAACAAATGACAAAATTCAAATATTCAATGACCGAACAAAAGATAAACAACACTGTGACTATGAGATGTTCCATGTTTGATAAATCATACTATTTCAAGTTCAAAAGCCTTACAGCAAAAACACTTCACCTTCACAACAACTGTAGATCATGGGAGAGAAAGTCGCGATTATTGGTGCCGGAGTCAGTGGCTTGCTCGCCTGTAAATACGTCTTAGCGAAAGGATTAACTCCCCTTGTTTTCGAATCCAAGGATCAGATCGGAGGTGTGTGGACCAAAACCATACAAACCACTAAGCTCCAGTCACCCAAACAACTTTACCAGTTCTCAGATTTTCCCTGGCCTGATTCCGTTACCCAAGTTTTTCCAACCCAACAACAAGTTCTTGAATATCTTCAGTCCTATGCGCATCACTATAGTTTGATGGACCACATCAGGCTCAATCAGAGAGTCCTTAGCCTCAGGTATGATGGCCATTCTGAAGCCGAAATGGAGTCTTGGAGATTGTGGGGTGGCACTGGTGAACCGTTTGGCCCAAAAGGGAAATGGAACGTCACTGTTCAGGACACGCAAAGCCTAGCTGTAGAGGTCAGTGCATAATTTCTCCAAATCAAGAATTGCAGCTTATTAAGTAATGAATTCGGGTTTTAACAGTTAGAATTTATGGAAATGCGCAGGTTCATAAAGTCGAGTTTGTTATCATGTGTGCTGGAATGTATGGCGATTTTCCAAATATGCCACAGTTCCCTCCAGGTAAAGGTCCTGAGGCGTTCCAGGGAAAGGTAGTTCACTCTATGGAATATTCTGATATGGATCATGCAAGTGTTGCTGAATTTATCCAAGGAAAGCAAGTGGCTGTTGTCGGATTCCAGAAATCAGCGTTGGATATTGCAATGGAGTGCTCAGCCGCGAATGGTACTTAGAACCACAGCCTCAATATAACTTACTACTTCCACAATATTTCATTTATGGTTGCGACTTTCCAGGCACGAGACATCCATGCACTCTGATATACAGGGCAGAACATTGGATTGTGCCTGATTTCAAGCCATGGGGACTGATATCCTTTGCGTATCTGTTCCAAAACCGGTTCTCCGAGCTCTTAGTTCATAAGCCAGGTCAAGGGCTTCTTCTGAGCCTTCTTGCGACGGTCCTTTCACCTCTGGTAGATCTCGATAATGGCCTTACAGAAACAGCTTAACATATTTATTTATGTGTTTCATTTAATGACCCGAATCTCTGAACTATTTTTCACAACTTGGACAGAGATGGATGATTTCCAAATTTGTGGAGAGCCATATAGCAAAGAAGCTGAATCTTGCGAAACATGGCATGTTGCCGAAGCATAGTTTCTTTGAAGAACTAAGTTCTTGTGCGATCCCATCTGTACCTGATGGTTTCTTTGACCGGGTTGAGGAAGGGAGTATCATACTCAAGAAAGCACAAAGCTTCAACTTTTCCAGTAACGGCATATTCATAAACGGTAATGAAGCTGTGGAGATTGATCGAATGATCCTTGCTACTGGTTTCAGAACCGAAGACAAGCTAAAATCCACTTTCGATTCACCTGTTTTACGAGACCTAATGCACAAACTTCCACTCTACAGGTAAAGAGCAATGAAACTATCAGCAGTATTTCACACCTATCAGATAAACTTGCATTAACAATGCGTGTGTATGTTTCCTGCATTGACAGGGAATGCATTCATCCTCGGATTCCACAACTTGCATTTATTGGTTTCTTAGAAAGTTTAGCGAATCTATACACTTCCGAGCTCGAATGCCAGTGGTTAACAGAGCTTCTTGATGGAAACTTCAAGTTACCAACTATTAACGGAATGGAGAAAGATGTTTTGCAATGGGAAAAATACCGGAACAGGTCATTGGGAGAATACAATATCAGATCGTGCCTGGGTGCAGTGCAAATATGGTACAATGATCAACTGTGCAAGGATATGGGTTGGAATCCCAGAAGAAAAAATGGTCTTCTCAAGGAACTGTTTGAGCCATATGGTCCAATGGATTATGCCTGATTGTGTTACACTCCATCCATATATATGTTTTAAATGCCAAAATGTTGGCCAGTTTCATTGTGTAATCAGAGTTCATCTGTTAACTTTATAGCACATAGAGAACCATTTGTAAACTTTAAAAAAAGAATATCAGGATTATTTCCGATGTCAACAGCCAATGCAATCTCAGTATACTTCTACATAATCTGTCCACTCCGCGCGTCTATTTAACCTCAAATTAATCACAAATTATATCCATATAATCAGCAAGAGGGTCTGATAAGCAAAGTCCCACAAGGTTGAGGTGCAATAGTTCTAGTTCCCATATTCACTTTTCATCTATTACTTGAAAATTTAATAATGAGCTAAATAAAACCAAATTCTGATATCTTATTCACAGATTGCCACGCATAAAATACAGGAAATGAAATATAGATTAGGATCGGTTGCACATCTTTAACAGTGGACATGAGGTTCTTGAAAATAACAAAAATGTTTCCAATTCTTATTGCAGGTATTCTAGGTAAGAAGGTCCCTATCATTTTCAGGGAACAATAAACTCCTTCGAGCAACTGAACAAATGAATACGAGAAACAAAATCTTGGCAGCAATGGTAACGAGTACAAATTTTCTGAGAGGGCTGTCCAGGAACTACGGTGTTAAGAAATTTAACCCAGGTTTGATATCACAGCATCAACAACTTCTTGGGTGGTACTCTCACCTCCAAGATCTTTTGTTCGATATTTACCCTCTTCTATGACACGCTTCACCGAAGTCTCAAGTCGGTCAGCAAATGAAGGAAATTGCAAGTGCCTAAGCATCATAGCAGATGAGAGAAGCAAAGCCACTGGATTAGCCCTCTTTTCCTCTAGCAACTTATCATTTCCTACGTTTCCAGCAGAAGCACCTTGCTCAAAGATGGCATGGTCAGCACCAACATTTCCTGGAAATCATCAAAGCCAGATAAGAGTCAGGTTGCAAACCCACAAGAAATATCTATGATCCAGAAGCAATCATTACATAGACAGCTTTCAAGTGAGTGTGTGATGAAGCATGGCAACACTTGTACGGAAAACATAAAAACTCATGTACAACTCAGAACTTTTTACTTGAAAAACAAAAAACTACTATTATCATCAGGAAGGTAAAATATTCTCAAATGGATTGGTTATACATACCTCCAGGCATGACGCCAGTACCTCCAGCTATACCGGCAGCGGTATTGGCGACCAGATTCCCATACAGATTAGGAGTAACCTAAAAGATGCAGATGTGTAAGTGATTAACAGTGAAAGCAGTAGTAGATGGCAACAACTAATGGGACCACAAGATTATAAATAAAGTGAAATGATGCAGATTTTATGGTGGGGCATTCTTTATTCAAAAATCGGCCTTCACTCTGAGAATACATACAACGAGCATGTAAAATATGGGTCAAGGACTCAAGGTTTTTGGAGACACATGCACTTCATTTCTGGCTATGCACATACTAACAAAGTAACAAGAGATAATCAAGCAAAAAGTAGGTACAGGCGTATAGCTTGCCCCAAAGGGAAGGGATTCGAAGGAGGAAGAAAATGCACCTAAAATCAACTCAAAAGTATCAGCAATGTTTCTAAAGCTCTTCATGACATATGAGCTCAGTGAACGAATCTTGACATGAGTTCACTAACTATCTAGTTAAAAGCATGGGAAATCCAACAAAATGTTCGTATGCAACATAAAGGAGAAAAAAATCAATAAAACAGTTATGTTACGAATCTTGCAAGAAAAAAGTATGTGTTAACTTGTACAAGAAAAAACTTGAAAACTAATTCAAGAATATTGGATTGTTTGAGTTTCTTACCATAACGTCAAATTGCTCAGGCTTGGAGACAAGTTGCATGGAGCAGTTATCCACAATCATCTCATTGTATTGAATGCCAGGGTACTTGCTAGCAATTTCACGGCAGGATTCTAAGAACAGACCATCAGCAAGTTTCATAATATTTGCTTTATGCACTGCAGTCACTTTCTTCCGGTTGTTGAGATAGGCATACTCAAAGGCATATTTTGCGATTCTTTCTGAGCAGAACTTAGTAATAACCTAGACATTGAGCCAAATGAGAAACCAAGTTATGAGCAATAAGTCTATAGTTATTTAAAGAGCATAACACAGGAAACATTTATAGCAAGAGAAAACAGAATAAACTGCATGAGGATCATCAGGCAGCAACTAAAGTAAGCAGAACAATAGACTTCTCAAATGCCAAGATGAAACATAACCTATTCTTTTACTACAGTATTGATTTTTGTTCTTGGACCATGATATATTATTTTCAACTTTGTCACCAGAAAATGCTTGGATGAGACAGAAAACAACCATTACATCTTAAATGGATCAGATTTGCGATCATCTAGGATCAGAGTTGCAATCAGATGCTTAAACAGAATTTCTACAATATGACATCCAAAATGGATCAGGTTTGCAATCATCTAGTATCACATATGAGTATATTATCGACCAAATATATGTTAATGGACTGTATAGAAACTCCGGAACTGAATCCCCCGTAGATCCAACTTATGATGGCAAGAGTAAAAGAGTTTAAGCTACAAAGATACTGGGTTTCTCAAAAGTCTATTATGCGTTACTGGACTATTAAGAAACTAGGGAACTTAATCCCGCATGAATCGCATTTCAGATTGCAAGAGAAAAGAAGTTCAGAAGTTACTATGTTCACCTTTAATTTTTCATGCAAAATCATTAGGATAACTTTATTAAACGACTATGTTTATTAAATGGATTAACTAATTAGCAATCAGGATAAATATCATATTTCGCAACAGATAGTAGATGTCAGAGCGACAGCCAGAGAAGACATGTTATACACAAACATGAATATGCATGGATTTAAAAAAAAAAGTATGTTAGACAAATGCTTAGATATCTCCATGGGTGCAGAAGCATTTCTGTTTGTCTATTTCAGAAAGAAAAGGACAACCCCTACTATATGTACAAATGTTGAATGCGGGGAACAAACCAATTGAACATATAGCTGATCCAGGCACAGTCTACTTTAAAGCTTGAGAACTTACTCCCAGCTATGCACATAAAAAAGCTCAAGCAAGATATGCAGCTGTGGTCGTAAAATATACAACCACATAGAAGAATTATTATCCCTTTGAAATCTCTCTTTCCCATAGTCATTATTTTGACATTCAAACCTTTTTTTGCCTTTTGCCATTATAGCATTCATTATCTTGACATCCTGTCACTCTTCCTGTCACTCTTCCGTAGTATTACTTTTCTTTGTGTGCTATAGTCAAACAAAATATAAGAACTACACGGCTCCTCTTTGCTTCACCAAAACTTGAGTTATTGGGTGTTATCCACAGCAAACTCAGTTTGGTATTAAGTTGCATAACATAGTTTACCGAAGGACAGACTCATCCTACAATTTTAGCATGTGTCTATGAATCCAAACTATCTGTCCTAGAACATGACCACTACCACCACACCTCAGTCCCCAATAGCGAAGTCCAAAGAGAGTTTCAGTTATCATAAACCACTATCCGACCCCGAAATCATGTAATTTTTTTCATCTTTCTCATGCAGTTCAGCTTCACTCAACCGCAAGCATCTGTAAAGCCATCAATATTAAATCATACATTGTTATGGCCAAAGGACTAACTCCCATATCAATCATGCTCCACACAAAAGCTAGGATACAACTCCTACTCGCTTACTTTCAACAATTGGGCATTTATATTAACATAACTAAGAACTAAAAAAGATGCAAACAGCTGAAAACAATAATTCAACACCTAATAGCAGTGGCACACAGAAAAATGACTGAACAAGAGCAAAAAAATGGACTAGTGAAAATAACCTTGAGACTTTCAACAACGCCAGGAACAACCTCATGCTCAAGACCGGAGTACTCTCCCTCAGTATTCTCCCTAATCACAACAATATCCACGTTATCGTGCCTAGTGGGAAGCCCCTGGAGATTAAAGCAGTGAACCAGTGAAGCGTACAGATCCAGCTCCCTTCTCAACAACACATTGAGCGAGTTCACACCACCTCCCACCGGCGTCTTCAGCCCACCCTTGAGACAAACCTTGTTCTTCTTAATCGATTCGATCACATCTTTAGGCACGGTCTTCATGTCCCCGTGGATGTCATACTTCTCGAAATAAACAGGCGCGTGCATCGCATCCATTACTTGCTCCACTGCGCCGGTGACAAGAGGTCCGACTCCGTCTCCTGGAATCAGAGTGACGGCGCGTGGTGCTCCGTCGCCGGGACGGGGCATGTAGGTCACGGATCGAGTGCCGGAGGCGGATCGAGCGGCGAGGAGGCGCTCGAAGATCGGGAGAGTTCGTCGAGACATGGTGGAATTGGGAATTCAGGGGGTGGAATTAGGGTTTTGACCGATTGCGATTGGAGAGGTGGTGAGGGTCTGATGGGAGAGAAGAGGGAAGGGAATGAGCGGGGAAAAGGTAAGGGGTCAGAAAGTCAGCCAGAAAAGAATAATTTCTCAATCCAACGTTCTCATCTTTTGGACTTAGTGCGTAATAATTCGTCGAGTATGTGAGACCAGAGGTTCTGACGAGTTTTACGATATATTAATCCGCGCTTTAGGTAATACTAAATCACTAATTCATCAATCAAAATATTCAGCAAGGCTAAAGTTAGATGGAAGTTGTGAAATTGAACAGTAGATAAATTACTCGTAAGTTATAACCTGGGCAGGTTTGATAACTTTATATTAGAGATTTGAAAAGATAATATTCTAATCTTAAATATAAATTTAAAATCTATCATAATCTAGTTTTGTGTAATTGCTCATCAAAATGAAGAGTAATACGGGAGAAGACAAGTTTTCAAACATGAAATGACAATTAATAAGTACAAAAAGCTCTAAATAATCTAATTGTTGGGTTTTAGTTGCAGTACCGATATGCCAATCCAGACCCAGACTACTACGACCACTACCATTGGTGCCGAACTGGCGTCGTATGTACTCTGTGATTTTGGCGATGACGCACCGGCATCATTTGGTGCTCTCCCAATGGTGGTCGGGGCGTGGTATTTTTTTTTAAAAAGAATTAGTTAGGAGAGATATAGGAACTTGAGATGGGGTGCTCCAAGATACTCAAGGTTGGTATCTACTTATAAATCTCGAAAAAATATAATATAATCGTTGTTGATTTTTATTTATTTTTTATATTTTTATTTTTAAAGTTATAACCGTTTTTAACCGTTGGAGGACAAAGAAATTAAAAAAAACAAAAAAAACAAAAGGATGGTTGTGGAGTTGCGGCAGCTCCACATCTGCTAGAAAAAAAAGGGAAACAGATTCAATAGGTTCTCGGTGGCTGGCGTCTCGACGCCCCCGCGTCGTCAACGCCCAGTTCCGACGGAGACCGTCTAATAATATAAGAACCGGATATATTTTTTTTTATCAAACCACGCGAATTAGTTATGGTTTCATAGTTTATGATAATTCTAATTTTATTTATTATTTTTTTTCCCAAAAAAAGGAACATTAATTTTTAGTTTGTTATTGTACTTGCTTTTTATTGAGATGCTTTGGCAATATGAAGTTGAAGCTAAAAGTTTAGAGGCCACATAACATGCAACTGGAATATAGTGAGTACATTCCACACTTCTAGTGCTTTTTTTAATTTACTAAATAACTTGTATTTATGTTTGATTCTTGTTTAAAGTTGACTCGTGAAACTTAAAGCATCGCATTCAAGAGAAAATGAACTAAGTTAGTAGCAGGATTTCAAATTTTTTATTGGACTCTGCCTATGCAAAACTAGAATTAAATTTTTTGGAGTGAAGTTGCCCAATTCAATTATGCAAACTTCAAATTTGGAATATGGACATTGTAAGAGCGCCCCCAACAGGTGCAGGCGTTAGAGCCTATGTCGAAAACGCCGGACAGCGTCGTACACCAAAATAACGACTTCGGTGCGACGGTGTCCGCCGAGGGTGTTGTTAATTACGTCTATTTTTTTAATCAATTGTGGAGATGCCACGTGGCAGCTCCACAACTATTCATTTTTTACTTTTCTTTATTTTCTTTGCTATAACTTAAAAATAAATAAAAATCACCAATGGCTCTATTTTTTCGATATATAGATAGAGGCCAGTCTTGAGTATTTTTTGAGTACCCCATCTCCAACTCTCATTTCTCTCTTACTTAATGTAAAAAAATTACCACATCCTGCCCACCATTGGGGGAGAACCAAACGACACCCCCGACATCGTCACAAAAGTCCAAAAAAGACGAACGACGCCTAGGCGTTGTTCGACACCATTGATAATGGTCTAACATACTACTAACATGATGATGCATTGATCCAGTAAGGAGGAGAAAATTTACAAGCAATAATGCTCGGACGTTTCAAATAATAAAAAATGTATATGTCAAATATATGTCAGATACGTACACATTCAACTTTAACACTATTTGATACGATTGTGTAAAAAAAAAGGTACCCAAAAAAAATTAGACACTTCTCGGACACAACTTTGAGATAGAGAAATACTTAAACACCTCTCGATTCTTTTTTACGGAAAATTACATTCTAGTGCCATTTTTCAATCTTTTTTACATATTAATGATGCCAAAAATCTTTCTTACACTAATAATAACATAGAAGCATCTTTATTACTACTAGGTGACAAATTTTCATTCTTAATTACAAATAGATAGTTTTCTATGACTAAAATACCCTTACTCAATTACCCATATTTTATTCACTAACCACCATTTATGGTAAACCCACGGCCATTAATTATTTGATCATCATAAACATAAGTAACGTCCTTGCCTCCTCTATACTATCTCTTCCTAATTGTAATTAATTAGTATTTATTAGCATAATGGTTTTTTTTAAATGACAAATTTTTTTATTAATAATAAAGAGCATAAGTAATGCTTTGGCCCAATTACAACGACGCGAGACCAACACCTTCACCTACAACGACATGAGACCTTACCATTATCTAGCATAATGGTAACTATGTGGTTGTATGTTCATTCATGTACCATGAATCATCTATATATCATCAATCATGCTCCGTGATTAAGAGATGATACATAAATCATCTATATATCATCAATCATGCACCGTGATTAAAAGATCATGTACCTTATCAAATAGAGGGTTTTAGTCTAGTTGAAGTGTATCAGGTATATTCATAAAGTCATCAACCATGTATCATTACTCATGAATCTTGTACCGTCAATAATAGATCATGTACCTTGTAGAATTATAGTTTGGTTTAGTCTAGTTGAAGTGTACAAGGCATTTTTGTCAACCATGTATCATTACTCATGAATGTTGTACCGTGACTAATAGATCATGTACCTTAAAATAGTCCATTTTAGTGTAGGCGTAGTTTTCAAGGTATGTTCATGAATCATGTACCGTTATTAATAAATAGTGTACATTTATTTTATTTAATTTTAAACACTAAAATATGCATCAAACTCTCAAAGCATGCATCTCATTAGATGCATGCAAAAATTTGTCCATGTATTGTGTATATATGCTTGGCATGCATGTATCATACTCCAAAACCATATATAAGTTGAAGAGTTGTATTTTCTTTAATTTTATTTTTAATATTCCACATTTAGAGAATAATTGACTTACTTATCTGGTGATCATCACCCACTTCGTGTTATTCATTAACCCAATTGGAATGTGATTATATTTTTGTTGGGAGTGAGGAGGATAACAAAAAAAAAAAATTGGTACAAGTTTATCATCTCTACATGGGACAGAGCTAACATTTTCCTATCTAATTTAGAGAGTTTAATTTGATAAAATAGTAATACCTAATTTAGTATACATGAAAAGTTGTTGAGAAATCAACTTGAAAGAACAAATATATTGGACTAAATAAGATGGTACATAATGGATATAAAGGAAGCCAAACATTTGGATGATGCGAGATTGTCCGTCCATACTTGACTAATGTACTAATATTAGGTGTAGTGTAGAGGTATTTTCTAGTAAATCATATGAAGCACCAAATAAGCTCAAATTCGTTACAATACAACTAAGAACAAAGTACTCTTTATGTCACCATAGTCTCAAAACAAACAAAATCTTCTTCAGGTGCACAATTAAATCTTCTGTACCACGATCCACGAAACATAATTCTTCTATACCTGAGATTATCAAAGGCACGTGTGGAAATGTTGTTATGCCGGTTTGCCTTAAGTCAAACCGGAATGAGACTTTACTTGAAGGGAGCTGGAGACTCACCTTGTGAGATTGTATTAAATGTGAATAGTAGAGATTGCTTACTTTTACCTTGAAAATGGTGCCCTTTTATAGGTATTGGCCATTCCTAAGTTGGTACAATCTTCTGTTGCCATTTGTCGTCTCCTCTCTCCTACACGTATGTGAAGTTGGCCCAATCAGTGACCTTCATGGGCTTGGCCCAAGTCCACTTAAGTGCACCTTCCTGAATCTTCCATATTGCCCTCTAGTTGTACGTATCTCCAAACCTTCCGCATCTTAACATGTTCTCGACCTTCATCAAAGTTCCTATATAAAAAGATGTTTGCAACTTGTCACATAATTATAAAACTGGAACAACGCACTTGGTCTTTCATTAGTCACAACAATCGTTCCGGTCCTTCCTTTTCTCCCTCTCCGCTTGGGTGTGTTACCTACTATAACTCGAGGAAAACAAGTAAAGTAATAATTATGATACAGAACATTATAAGATAGGGACAATCTAACCTGAATAACTCATATTATGCAATACCGTCCATATCTATGTTTGTTCCGTACCACGCAAACTTTTGCACCATCTTTGCATCTCTCGATATGATATTCTGGTGACTAAGTGAAACGTTCTTGGAGCTAAAGACAAGATGATGATACTGACGGTTGGTCGGCAGAGCTGAAACACTGATTTGTAATGTTCTTGGAAGTAAAGACAAGATGATGATACGGACGGTTAGCAACCAAAGCTGAAACACTAATCCGTAATGTTCTTGGAAGTAAAGACAACATGATGATACGGACGGTTAGCAGCCAAAGCTGAAACACTGATCCGTAATGTTCTTGGAAGTAAAGACAAGATTATGATACGGACGGTTAGCAGCCAAAGCTGAAACATTGATTCGTACATTAGCGCAATAAAGACGACTTCAATTGAACTAGGCACGTATTGACGTGCACTAGTTCATGTAGGAGCGTAGTATACGAACTAGACATATTTTCGATATCAACATGTAGTTTGATCATGTATATAGACTATGGTAAAGAGTTTCAGTTACATTTTAATTAAATACTTCGTACTAGGGATTGTGTGTGTAGTGATAGAAATAGAGAGAGACCTATTTTGGGTATTTCATCTTGAATATCACTTATTTGAAAATAAGATTTTGAGTGTCATTAAAATGTAGTTAAGATGTAAAAAGGTTACCTAGATGTAATTGAACCTTCTTTTTATGTGCTTGGAGCTCAAGACTACACTGGAATACTAGTTAAAATCAACTATTTTATTTTTATGATGTGCAAAAATTCAAACTCGGCGAGCCAATTATTGATATCTAATTAAATCCTCATAATTGAAACATGTTCACATGGTAGCTAGCTGCCCATGACTAACATTGTCCTCATCGATCATCTATGTTAATGGTCATCTATGTTAATGGTCCGGTTGTTTTGGGTACTTAATTAAATTGAATTCATCATGCATATTTGTGACAATAATGAAGTAATACTAATTTTATGTACCTTCATTTCATTTCATTATATATGTTATTTGGTCACACCTTGAACTAATTTGTAAATTGTGTTTGTCGTGCGATATTTATCGTCCTCACTCCTCAGTTGATAAGCTCAATAATTTTGACTATGGTAAACAGATGTCAAGTACACTAATTACATCATTAAGCAATAATTAAACACTATCTAAATGCGCACACATGCACGGTGAAGATAACTTTTTATAGTTGAGCTTTCATTAGGGGACTATTAATATAAAAGCATACAAAAAAGTTCATTCCAAATAAAGTCTCAAATTATCAAATTATTTGACCCTTATACTATATGCGGCTTTTTTTTTTGGGTATTATATGTCATATATTACTCCAATTGTCATATATACTCCACATTATTTATGCCTTCTATAGTGGGTCGTCTCATATTTAGGGTTTAAATTGGGACTACCAATTAGTAGTTCTTTATAACCTCCAGTGGAGTCTATTTGGAACTTAATTGGGAGTTTTATGTGAATCCTACAACTATAAATAATAGAGAAAAATATTATAAAAATCAATAAATTTGTCATATATATATGGTTAATATGAACCTTGAGGTTACATGATAAAAAAACCCATGCAAATGGTGGTTATGAGTCCTATGTACACATCAATGGATGGATGGTATACGTTATATTAGACCTCCCTCTCATGGTATCCCCTCTCACTATATATAACAGTGGGTTAACATGTGTGGGATACACTGTTTCAGGGATAGAGTGAAACCATTAGAGAAAGATCTAGTATAGAAAAAAATATATACAGTATTATTGTTATGTGACTTTTGACTACTTTGTTCTTTTACAACTCTAGCAACATTTATATGGAGTTTTCGGTGTAAAAATGTCACGAATTGATGTGATTATTTGATGAGATGTTGGATAAGACTATTATTTATTTATTTTCAATCTTGCCTATGATTATGTTGTGAAACTTTGTAAAAGTGATAGAAATAAACCGAGCAACAAGGTTTGTGCTTGACACGGAAATGTGCCAATTACGTCCGACTGTCGTTGCCAACTAACAATTGAGTATCATTGTTGGCCTCGTTCCGATGGGGGTCGAAAGTGCTCTCGACTGCAAGCGACACCTAAAATTGGACGCGTAGCGCCAATATATATGCAGGAAAAATCATATCCCACTAAGTGTTCTCACACAACCACCACTTCGATAAATAAATGGGTTGCATCTTCCTGTTTGGAAGAACGAACAATAACTCTTTGAACATCTTTGTGAATCGTGCTCAAACACCACAAGAAATCCACGAAATAGCCACTGGATGTAGTCACGGTCTCACGGATACTATCCATGGCTAAGACATCCACGAATAATTTATCTGTTAACCTGTTGTTGACCAACTAATTTAAATAAAATAAAATAAAATAAAATCAACGACGAATAGATTTAACCGTTACTATTTAGCGACTTTATCCGTCGCTAAGCCCATATACAGACGGGCAACGGTCTTCTTCTTCCCCATTTCTTTTCCTCTCTTATTCTCTGTAATGCCCGCGTATTCACCCCCAAAAACTCAAACTCGAGTATTTCTTCACCAAATGGAGCAATCTTGGAATCTTTTCGAAGCTTGTTGAGGTAGGAACTTGTGTGGCCATTCAATTTCGACTCTCTTGATCATTTTCGTGCGAAATTGAGGTATTCCTCAAGAACCCTATGTTTTTTTTTTTAAATTTGGGAATTTTGTGTTATTAGTATGATACTTTGTTTTCATGAGTTGCTTTATATTTGGTTTGAAAAATAAATATATAAATATATTCAGTCTACATGGTCCAAATTCGAACTGGAATATTTCGATCCGGTTCGGAACTTTACAAGTCCTAGAATTGCTAGGATTCCAGTCCTGGTCCAATCCGATTTCGATCAGATCCGGTCCCGATCGTGGACCGGTGAACACCCCTATACCCCTCCCCTCATGATGTCAAAACCCAGTTGATGCTGTGTTTCAAAACAAGTTTGTATGATCCCTGCCAAATGCACCAAGCAAGTGCAATAAACTGGTCAAGGGTTCAAATCACCATGGTACCGTCAACTTCTTACCCTCAAAGTACCGTCACAAATCTTGAAAAGTAGGAATGATGCAAGTCTAGTGGGGAGCATGTTAAATTGTTAATCATCAACATGGCATTGGTATCTCATGTGGAGTCTTACACAACCATCATCTCTCACCCCAAAACCCAAGTTATGCATCAATGCACCCCACCTCCAAGGGTTCTTTAGTTGGAATACCAAATACATATAGCTAATCAACATGTCTTGAAGACGTTGGCAATGTACACCAACAAGAGACAATTGAGAAAAATTCATCCAAATTTCCACATGATACATTTGCATATGTAATAAGAATATAACTTTGGAATGTTAGGATATGATTAATTCTAGTGCGTTATCATAGACTTAATTATTTATTTGGACTCTAATGATCTGATTCGAAGTATCCTCAGGATCCAACTGATGATCACAGGACACTGCTAGAGAATATTTGGAGGGGACTGATTTGAACGTGTGAGAAGTCGAGACTCACATTTGTCCGGATGGAGACCAATGATAGTAAATGTAGGGAGCACCAAATTTGCATCGTATTAGGACTTCAATCTACAATCTACAGTGATAATATGTTTCCTAAACCAGTTTTTTGTTTTTTAAAACTTAATTAAACTCTGAAACTCATAGTGGGAAATCCTCAATGAGTGACAAACAACATACATGAAACCTAGTAGACTAGAATATCCGGACAGGACAGGTTCCTTCACAAGTTCCTATCCTAATCCATCCACAGTTCCTTGCCTTGTGCGAGAGACAATCATATTAGCATTCGCTTTTTGACCTTTTTAATAATGAAATTTCATCTCACTCCATATTAAAATACGAAGTAGTGTATTATTTTTTATTTTATATAATAATAAATAAAATATACGAGTAATATTTATCCCTTTCCCTTTCTCCAAGTACATACGAAGAAAGTCCTCAAACAAACAACACTTGTTCGCTATTTCTCTTCATCGATCTCTTCCATTCTCTCAAATTCATCCCCAATTTCATCAGTTTTAGGTTAGATCTGAGCTCGGATTCTCCCCAATTAGTTTTTCAATGGGTGCTGAAGGTGAGGCAAGTGCTCCTGCTACGGGCGGTGTGAATGTAAACATCCGCTGCTCTAACGGTGCCAAATTCTCCGTCAATACATCTCTCGATTCGACCGTCGCTGAATTCAAGGCCTTGCTGGCTCAGAATTGCGATGTTCCATCTGAACAGCAGAGGTTGATTTACAAGGGTCGGATCTTGAAGGACGACCAAACCCTAGTCAGCTATGGTAATTACTCATCTAACTTATTTATCTCTGTTTTTCGTTATGTTTTGGGGCTTAGATTGCAAGTTTGTTGAGTTTTGATCTTCCTTGCTGAAGAAGACATGAATCTGAAAATCTATTATAAATTGGTTCTAGTGAAAATTTTCTTATGTGATTGCTTTATTTGTCAATAATTTTTATGTCCGTTTTGTGATGTTATTTTACGGTGGTCATATGAGCTTTTTGGATAATGCTTTTATAGCACTGTGGTGGTGACATCCTGGATTATAGGACTAGGAAGCATGCTTCTGTTAGGCTTTTGCACAAAGTAGTCTGTAATGAACTGATGAATTCCTCTATTGCATACTCTCGCAATGGTAGAAACATCGAACATGACAAATTGTTGACAGTTGGCATTGTACCATCAGGAGAAATAGTCTTTTCGCCTGCTTTTATGGTGAAATTTATATGCATGTAACTTTACACTGTTTGTGACGTCGTAAAGCCTGATAACAGGGTTGTATTTATATGTATTGGGTCGTTGATGTTTTCCTTCTGGAGGTAGCAATAAGAACAATATCTGAGGATTGGATCCTTTATATTTATTATACTAAAGGAGAAGAATGATATTTAAAACCTTCTTTCTCACCTTGGAAAGTGAAGTAAAATTCCACATGCCATAATTTTTGTTGTGTTAAAAAAAAATGATATCCTGATATATGGGCATGGCCCTCTGTCATGCATCTGACTGTTACTGAACTTCTACGTCTAATAGGGGACATACAAAGCTCAAGTCTATATGTTAATTGAAAGCGTAATCACTTTGTTAAACTCATTGAGAAAGTAGGATGCATGTAACAAGAAAATTAATGCACGGAATGTATCCTACATGATTATGTTCCCTTCGTGACGGTTTATCTTCTTAAATAGACTTGCAGGCAGATCACACTGTTCATATGGTTCGTGGTTCTCCACCTGTTGCATCGCCCCCTTCTTCCGCTCCTGCCAATGCTGGAAACACCACCGCTACTCCTACTGTTACACAGGGTGGTCTGCCGAACTTAGGGGGTACTGGAATGGCTGGTGCCGGTGCCGGTGCATCCTTATTTCCAGGGCTTGGTTTAAGTGGGCTTGGTGGAACCGATCCATCTGCATTATTTGGAGCAGGACTTCCTGAGTTTGAGCAGATGCAGCAACAGCTTACACAGAACCCTAACATGATGAGAGATATAATGAACATGCCTGCCATTCAGGGTCTAATGAACAATCCAGACATCATGCGGAGCTTAATTATGAGCAACCCTCAAATGCGTGAGATAATTGACCGAAATCCAGAACTTGGACACATTCTTAATGATCCCGGTATTCTTCGGCAGACGTTAGAAGCTGCAAGGAATCCTGAACTAATGCGTGAGATGATGCGGAATACCGACCGGGCAATGAGTAACATTGAATCTTCTCCTGAGGGATTCAACATGCTCAGACGCATGTATGAAAACGTCCAAGAGCCCTTCCTGAATGCAACGACAATGGGTGCAGGTGGAGCTGGCACTGATGCTGGATCAAACCCGTTCGCAGCTCTGTTGGGGAATCAGGGTGCTCCCCAGACCAGGGATGCACCTAATTCTGCCCCTGCAGGAACTGATGGGACGACAGGGACTGCTGTTCCAAATGCTAATCCACTTCCTAATCCATGGAGCAACAATACTGGTAAGTGTGATCTCTGTAATGTGGCAACAACTTATCTCTTTGCTGGGTGACATTATGTTGCTGTACATCCTAAGAGAAGTAATAAATTAATTTCTTGTTCTGATTTAAACTGGTTGTAGACTGGTATACAGTTGTTTTATCCCAATTGTACTCTCGTGTGCCCGGCTCAATGTTTGGGTCTATTTTTTTGCTGTTCTCTGGTTGTTGCTGGAGAGTGATTCATCTATTTGCTGAATGCAGTAGTCTTATGTCGTCAACACATGAAATTTGAATTATTTTGATGCTGTCTGTATGATTGTTCTTTCTGATGTATACTGCAGTATAACTTATTTACTCGTTTTCTTTTCCCTTTCTTTTTGTGATTGTTGTTAGACCTTTGATTAAGTTTGTAACTGAATGGCGTGTATCTTTTGCGTTGAAAACATCATGTTGTTTTAGTATTCTTTGTTGATGTTTCTTACCCGAATTTGTTGATGTTACATCATGTCATCCATCTGAGCCTGATCATCTTAATGTGTCACAGGTACTCAAGCAAATAATACCACAAGAACTAATCCAACTACCAATGCAAGGGTACCTCCAATTGCGGGATTGGGAGGGCTTGGTCTCCCTGACATGGGGGGCATGGCAATGCCCGATCCTTCTGCAGTCAGCCAGATGATGCAAAATCCAGCTGTTTCACAGATGATGCAAAGCTTGCTTTCCAACCCTCAGTACATGGACCAGGTTCTACCTTTTTTCCCCGCAGAAATTGATTGCCTAGTAAAACTTGGGCTTTCTATATTCTAATAGTGCATCTTGATTGCAGGTGTTAAACTTAAATCCTCAAATTAGAGGAATGATGGATATGAACCCTCAATTAAGAGAAATGATGCAAAACCCAGATGTTGTTCGGCAGTTAACATCACCTGAAACTATGCAGGTATTGCTGCTTTGCGAATTCTTTTCAATGTAGTTGCTTTTTTGTTTTCAACTGGGACAGGAGAGTTGTCTGGTGGATCTTGAATCATGTTTGGCATCTGTTTTAGCTCTACCATTTCTAGTATGATTTGCTCTGGATGATACATCGTACTCTATCAATTCTAGATGATTTGGTCATTTAGTACCATATCATTATAGTTGTATGACATGTTTTGGGGCTGGGCGTGAACTTGAGTCAAGATACCTGTTTTGTGTTGTCTTCAAGTTTTTTCCATATATTTCTTCCCGGGATCATTTATTGGACTCTATTCTTACAAACTTGTCATGTTCTTTTGTTTCAGCAAATGATGGCTCTGAACCAACAACTCTCTCAACTGAGTCGACAGCAGCCTACCACGTGAGTGAAAATAAGGACTTGTTTGTTCCTCTCACAATTTTGCAACTAGTATTATGGTGACTGTTTGCGTTTATTTTGTGCAAAGATATGGGTTTCACGTTTCCTCATGTGTTTATCGTCTAAAATTCATGTCTCTTCTGATTAAATTTGATTTACCAACTATTTTCTTATTATGTCTTGCAATCAAGCTTTTGCGAGTAATGGTTTTCTTAGTTTTCAGCCTTGCAATAACCGCTACATATCATGTTTTAGATAATCTATGAATGTGCTGTGCTCTGTTATGCTAGTACTAGTCTGAAATTAAAGTAGATTGGATTTTCTGCACTGCATGGCTTTAGTGTGAACGTTCTTTGCAATAGTATTTTTCCTGTGCTCTTTGGGCTTTTTATGTGAAGAGTTTTCTTTTCATCCAAAAGCTCAAGCTTGTAGAGAGGTTATACAACATTATATAGCTTGGGATGTAGCTCATTTCTATTGAATGTCCCCATCCATGTATGTCGTGCAACTCCACACGTACCTTGTTATCTCAGTTTGTGAGATGCTAGTTAAGGAATGATGTTCTTGATCATATATGCTTTTTTCTGTGCTGCAATTTTTTTAAGCGCTGGAACTAATTTCAGTTTCTTTGGATCCTGTGTGTTAACTGTTGTCCGTATTACAGCGAAGGAGCTCAAACTGGTCAGAATAGAGGTACGCCTAAATTTGATTCCTGAAGTTTTGTATTTAAATTAGGGGATATTTTCTTGACTTCTCTCTTTTTGGATGTTTTGGTAACTTCAGGAAGTCAGTTGGACTTGCTAATGAATATGTTTGGTGGACTTGGAGCTGGAAGTCTGAACGCCAACAGCAATCCTAACGGTGAGATTCTCAATTATATTTTTCTTCCTCGTGGAATATGGTTATTCATCCAGAATGCTCCCACCCAATACAGATGGGAATTTAGCTTACCTCCTTTTAATTGGCTAAAACATGAGACTTATTTGCCCTAGTAGTTTATACTGGTGTCATATTTCAACAAATTTGAAAGGTGAAATACAATGACAACATAGATGAAAGACATGAACGGGAATTAATATGTATTTTCTTTTCCCTCTTAATTCTAAATGATACCTGGTTCATTATGTAGTTCCCCCGGAAGAACTGTACGCAACTCAGCTAGCGCAGCTGCAGGAGATGGGTTTCTTTGACACTCAAGAGAATATCACTGCCCTCCGTGCAACATCAGGAAATGTTCATGCAGCTGTGGAACGACTCTTAAACAACCCCCCTGGTTTATAGTGTTGCATTTGTTCTATAAATTGTTTTGGTACTTGGGGAATGTAAACTAATCATCAAAAGGAACGGGGTTCACTACAGGCATATTACATTAGACAAGTTTGCATTCGAGGCATGCAAATAAATATTGCACTCGCTTTTAAAATCATTGGCTGTAAACTTGCATTGTTGGTTTCTCCATTATACTGTCAGATGCCAAAGTATCCGTTTTCATGTGCCTGTGTACATGTTACATGTTTGTTTCCACAATTACAGTTGTTTTTACATGGATTTTGGCACTATTGCTCGATTATATGGCTTTTGAACTTTTGGTTGGCCGGAAAAGTTCATTGTTTGTTGACAAACAATTCACACAAGTATTTGGAGTCTCTAGTTTTCAGTATATTTGGCAAACACATACCTGATTCAACTTAAATGACCAGAAATAAGTCCCGAGTCCTGACGTGCTTGTTTATGTACCAAGTGAGGGCTCCTAATTTCTACTCGAGTAGTATTGTGTTGTTGGATTTGCCACTGGCTCCCGATGTTAATTTTTTGGACGTCAGTTTTTTGAACTGCATTTGGATTATTCAAGGAGCTGCCTAATGTGTGTTGAATTATTATTATTATTATATAAAAATAATTTTTTATTAATACAGTCAATTTAGCGTGACATTAGGGAACTTACAACAGCTTCCATAACAAGACACCCACTAAGGATTGAGGCCACGACCAGCTAGCAGCTGTATGAGTGAGTTTACACATAATCAACCCACGTACAACTAACTTCCCTAATCTATCGGATTGTTGTCCCCAAGTTACACTGATCAACTAGCCCACTTAGCTGATCGATGCTGGTAGTAGTTACTTCACCTTAGAACCCTTAAAGTCAGTGCTCTCCGTGAATGTAGCGGCTTATAGCTGCCAAGAAACTGATGTCAAAAGTGGTTTTACGAATAAATTTTTGAATCAAATTGAAAAAAAAGAAAAAAAAAAACTGTGTTTGACAAAATAATCTAATAAAGTAATTGACATATAGTGAATTTTAATTCATCAACCACCTTATTTCTAAAAAAGATTTAATTGGATTAGATTTTCAAACGCATGATAATATCATTCACCGCATTAACATTAATCAGGTAAACCATAATCTTGAAACAACATTACAGTATGTTGGTAAGTTTGTTTAATGAGGTCGCATGAACTCACAGAATTGCTTCTCGTTCTTGTGTCTCGTCCTCCAGTTAACAATCCACGTGTCACAGTTAAAGAAGACATTTTCAAATTCAAATATTAATTCTTTTAATTAGCTAATCATACTAATAATTAGTATTAGTAATAAAAGGTTAATTTGGCAGTAATTAATAGATTCCCTTCTAGTTCGATAGAGTAGAATACATCAGGAAGTGGTAGTTACAAAAGACTCTGTTCCCTTTTCTCTATCCGTTCCAAACCAAAACTTAACCGCCTTTGAATTCTCTCATACACACCACTCCATATCTCCACTCCCTCACCACCATTCCCAAACTTTTCTCCCTCACTTCATTTCCTCCTTAATTAATTTCTCAGACAAGAACAAATTAAAGATTAAGAATCACAAAATCATGGATTTAGTACTCTACGAAAACACCACCAACCACAATTACCCTCTCACATTCCCTGAAATGACCCCTCCTTTCCAACAAAAACCCAGAAAGAAACAACGCACACCAAAAAACCTCCTCAAGATCATAACCCCCGGCGCCACTTCCTCGTCAAACATCAAACCCTCTCGAAAACCCGACCCCTCCGCCCCCAAAATTACCCGCCCATGCACCGAATGCGGCAAGACATTCTGGTCCTGGAAAGCTCTGTTCGGCCACATGCGCTGCCACCCTGAGCGCAAGTGGCGAGGAATCAACCCTCCGCCAGAGTACTTTCGAGAAACCGGGACCGAAATCGACGTCGTCGAAGAAGAAATATCCTCCTCTGTTCTCACCGAAGAGGATCACGAAGTCGCTACGTGTCTACTCTTGCTCGCCAACTCAGACGTCGTGTTTTCGGGTTCCGATTTGTCGCTGACAACTGTCAACCAGGACTGTGGTAATAACAACACTAACAACAGCAGCGGCGGTAACAATGTGTTTGAGTGTTCGAGTTGTAAGAAGGTGTTTGGGTCGCACCAGGCTCTGGGGGGTCACAGGGCTAGTCACAAGAATGTCAAGGGCTGCTATGCAATTAACAGGAATTATGGAGATGACGTCATCAAGGAAGAGGTGTTTGTTGTTGACCATCAGCACCAGGAGTTTCAGGGTTTGTGGAGCAGCGGTTATGGTGCTGAAGTGCAGCAGGGGCATAGGTGTAGCATTTGCTGGAGGGTATTTTCGTCAGGGCAGGCTTTGGGTGGGCATATGAGGTGTCATTGGGAGCCATTGAGTCCAATTAGGGTTTCTCCAACAGGTTTCATTGATCTGAATTTTCCAATTCAGCAGCAGCAGCAGCAAGTTGAGCATCATCATCATGGTTTGGCTCTGGATTTGAGGTTAGGGCTTTGATAATGGGTAATAATGTTTTGATTAACCTGATTAGGGTTTGTGGTGAAAGATAATGGTTTTGGTTGATCATCTTTTGCAAGTGTGTAACAATTAAGTAATTGTTGGATCATATGGGTATACTTAGCAAGTGCAGTGTGTGTACTGTGTGTAATGTGAGTGAGTGAGATGAGAATTAATGACTCTGATGATTAGTAGTGATGTGGTTAACAAGTTTAGTATGATTAGTGTAGTGTGATCTAGCTAGCTAGCTCCCAAAATTAGGGACTACTCAAAACATGATTTACAGTCATGATGATTCATATATGTACTCTGTTAGTATGACTCTCACTGCTTTGGAACTTGATAATATGGATTGGATCATTAGTAGTATAAATGTGTTCAAGTTTACATTTTGATATACTGTAGTCAATTTTATGTTTTCATTTTAGTATATAGTAGGTAGGCCATGAAATAACTCACAAGTTGAATGGGCTTTTAAACGGGTTTTCCGGTCCATAGGTTTATGTAATGCTGCTATATCGTAGGCCTCATGGATGTGGGTTTTGTTTTATGAAGCTCATGGATGTGGGTTGTTTCAATATAGTGTCATCGTGTGACTGTGTCCTATAAGTGCACAAGTTTTACACCTAATATGAAATAAACTGAAGCGTACGCAGAATCGATTTATTGTCGGGAGGTAGGACTGTTACCAGTTAGGCGGACCAATTTGGTTTACCAGTTTGGTCTGGGGCGGGTTTTCTTGTTTACTTGATTTTTTTTTATTTTTTTTTGATTTTTTTTATGTTTACTGAATGCTGGAATTATGGCTGAATGTTGTAGTATATTATGGTCTGGGGCATGTTATTCGGCGGCAGGTTGGAACTAGATATACACTTCTGGGTATTTAATCGGGGTAAGGTACGTATACTTCTTTTAAGGAAACTAAACAGGCTTAGATGCATACCTCCTTGCACAGTTACACGCACTCAAAACTCACTGTACATGTTCGGGCATTGAACTGGTTCGGGTCAACTAGGGGTGAACCTAAGCGCGTTTACTAGTTGTAATTACTCGAGATATAGATGGATGATTATTGGGCCTAATTTGGCAATTGCCCATTGCTTTCTATGATCTATGAGGCTGACCTGACATGTAAAAGTGTTTTGGGCCTGGAGCACGTACGTGTACGTCCCTAAAATTGCATTTGTTAGACATTCTCATTTCTAGTACAGGACTTGATCCTAATAGTTGATTAATCTGTTTAGTAATTAGTACTTGACCATACACCAAACCATTTCTGTGACATGAATTATTCGAGAATAGTAGGGAAGCTACGCTTAAAACTTTATATGGTCCATTTGGCAATGTGCACATGCAGACTGCAGTGTTAGAGATGATTGTTACTGTCAGTTTTGTTTATGTCAAATAATTGACGGGATTGCTAATTACACGGCAACCAAACCAGCTAAGTGTAAAACTTATTTTATAACAGGTTTACCTTGCATTAAAATCACTACAAACTGTACTATATTCTTATTCTTAATTTGACTATTGGACATCATCAAATTAATCTGAATCCTTAAAACATTTACATCAATAGGATGTATATATGCTTACTTCGACCATTTTTTATCATAACGAAATTGAGGAACCCTTGAATTTATAAGCACTACGATCTAGCATTAATGTTTTTGTGCAGTAGTATATAAAAAAAGTTGAGGGAGTTGTATTAAAAGAAAAATAGTGAGCGTGTGTTATACATACACCCAGGTTCAGTTTCACAAGTTATGTTCTCCAATTCTGATAATACACAAATGACATTGATAGATGATGACGTTGTTAATTAATTTATTTATTATCTTGTACGAGTATACAAATAGATATACATATATATACTGGTATATATACGTAGATGGGAAGAAATCCAAGATTTGTCTTTTACAACTGTCGGGATGTTGTAGACTCATTCTACACTGTTTCATTGCTCAGTCCTTGGAGAATTTGCAAAGGTTGAACTTTAGTTTGATAATTAAACTAATTAAATATTTATTTATTTATTTATTTATTTTGTGTAGCGGCGTAAAATTTTAAAAATAAAAAGGTTAATAATAATACTACCATTCATACCAACAATAAAAACTCTTTTTTTTTTTTTTTCATGAGTTCTATGAATTCGACTCTAGAAACTTCAAATCGAAATGTGATTGATTTGATAAAATAACATTTATTTTAATTTGTGCGGTTGTGTTTTACCTAAGAATCAAGCCTCGACCAAAGGTGTCTGTTATTGCACTTGTACTCTGTTTAATTTCCTAATTTAATGGATAAGTATTATGATTTATTTTCCGATTAATTCAACCATAGGAACTTCAAATTTACAACGTACTTGATTTGATCAAATAATTTATTTTTTCTTTAATTTGTGAATTGTGAGGTTGTACGTGTCTTCTCTAAAAATCAAACGTCGGACCAAGGTGCAGGTCTCTTTGCAGTCGGTAATCTTGATTTAATGGATAAGTACCATGATGTATTATGATGTATTATTGCACAGAGTAAGTTGAGATATGCATTAGTTGGTTATCATATGTGTATCCATTAGACATAAGTACTACAGCTGTGAAGAGTTAAATTAATAAAATGACATGATGAAATTAGTTTAAGTTAATTGTTTAGAATCTTTGAATGTATATCCCAAAGCAATAATGCAAATATTCATTATAGATCCCTCTTGTCTACTGCATATCATGGTATATACTATTCTATAATTTATCCAATGACTTTGTATTTTGCTCCTGTACGTTGTCTCCGGAGAATTAATTTATATACTTCATTTCTTAATTTTGTATACGTGGACGTCATCATCTCAATAATTCAGGTTTGACTTCGTTAATTTTAATACCGGCCAGGTGATAATTACGAAGTATTAGTGGTACCATTTTCAGAATCATATAATGTTGTCCTGGTGAATAATATCTTCTTGTATAATGGCGTGTGCCAAGTTTGAGTTCGAATATACTAACCTAATATGTGGAAACGGTATTCAATTTTCATCCGATTGGCATACTAGCTCAAAACGGTTAAAACTGATCACGAGTGAGAAGTACTCCAGAGTCCATACATATCAAGGGGAGGGGATGTATGCAATAGTCTCAACATATTTAAACATATTTAAGGAGAAGTGAATAAAGTTGAATTATTAAAGATTTTCATAGGTAGAAGAACTCTCTTTTTATAATCAAATACGTTCTCTTCTTTTTTGAAATGTTCATTAATAATAGAACTACAGAGTAAGAATGTCTAGTGGCCGACTAACAAATCTAATGGCCTTACGATACAAATCCAAATGTAATACTTTATCTTCTTTCTTCAAGTAGAAACAACAAATGTTATCTCTATTTCCTTTTCACATGTCAGTTTCTTTTTTTTTTTTTTTTTTTTTCCTAAGAGCATTCCTCATAGTTTGAGATTTAAATGAGTTTATAAACATAGAAGCCCCTAAATAAACCCCTTCCAAATTGAAGTTTCTAATGGTTTGGGCCTTAAATGAGTCTTATTTGTGGACCTAATCATGTACCATACTATTAATCATTAACCAATTAAACAAACAAAAATAATAAAATATTAATATGAAAGACTTATTTAAGTCTAAACCTCAAATAAGCCCAAAAACACATCCGTCCGTAAGGAGTGCTCTAACCATCGACTAAACTCTTCTTTCTCGATCTCTCGTCTGAGAGCCTCTATGTTCGAGCCCAATTTGTTCATGAGACGCCTAAACTATTTAATATCCACTTTCAATTATATTGTAATTAATATGGGTTAATCCAGATGAACTAATCCAAATAGTTCAAATCTAGCTAGTACTATCTGTTACAAGTATCCATCCGAATGCACTAACACACTTCTCAAATATATATATAGGATAATCTGTGAAAGTAAGCAAAAGCTGCCATCACATTTCACACGTTCATCCAATTGCTTGAAAATATGTGGAAAGAAAAAAAAAGTAGAGAATTAGTATTAATTAATTAAAGAAAATTGAAGAATCTATATATATTTGATTAACGAATAATTTAAAAATGTAGATGACATCAGAAGCTATAGATACCATTAGTTGACAGGGAAATGTATATACCCAAGTGGATGATGTTACCTTCACGGATCTCCATCATCACAATTAATTAACTAATTAATTACCCACTAATAATAATTTAATCTACTTTATATCATTAATCTTCTTCTCTTTTCCTCTCAACTTAACTTCATTGCACGTCACGCATACCATTTGTGATTTGTTTTTCAAGTTTGAACCCCACTTCCGTTAACCCCCACATCTTTCGGGGTTAAACCATTTTTAGCCTCTCTAACGAGAATGGAGAACAAAAAAATGTATCATTGCAAAAGAGGGTAAAGGTACCCGGTCAGCTCTCGGTAATAGGGCATGTAGGATGATTTCTCATGATAAGCTCGCTACAACCCAGCATATAGAGCTAAAGGTTGCTTATAAATCGATTCTAATTAAAGTTGTCCAGTAGCATCTTGTCAAACTTAAGGAGTAACATATGGTTATGTTAGCTCAAACGGGTTCAGGTGGAAAAAGGTTCTTTGCACAAGGCCAATATAAAAGATACAGTAAGAGCGCGAGGTCACACAAGTACATTAAGTAATGATAAGTTAAAGGGCTGAAATTGTGAAATTGAAATCTAAAATGGATTTATTATACAATGTTGTCAAAAAATTTGGGTCCCCATGGAAATAGTTGGTTGTTAAAGTGCAATTTGTATACAGATTAAGGGCAGATCAATAGTATGTTCAAACTTGGAGGGTTTAACTCAACTGACTTTATTTAATGTTATGGATCTGCTAATCTCAACCATGGTTTAGTTTTGTAATATTAATCTGTTTTTTACGCGCCACCAAGGTGACATAAGCTTATGGAAAATAGGACAACTAACCATAATCCATAGTTAATTACATCATCAACACTCTTCGCATGTTATTATTGGTATTGTGTTTGTTTTGTCACAGGGTTTTGCATTAATATAATCCCTGCGTCATTATCAATGACTAATCCAACTTGTGTTAAAATAATTGCTTTTGTGACTTGTACTTTACAAGACAAATTGATGGTGACCATTAGTTCATAACCATGGTTTATAGTATGAGTATCAAATGAACCCATTATCATCAATAATTCATACATGTATATTGTACTATCAAGTTAATAAGTATTCCAACTTTTAGAAACACTAACACATTCTTACTTTTGCGGATTCAAGTTTCAATTTAAATACGATAGATATAATATGTTATTAAATGTACATTATTTTCGTCGAAACAAATCGAATGAAATCGATCTACACTAAACTTAAATAGAATTGAACTTATTTATAGTATAAATAAAAAACTAATTCAGTAAATTTGAACTTAATTTAGTTTAATAAATGTGAATTAAATTGAATGTATCTTATGATGAAAAGAACATAATAATCTAAGTAGGTGAATTTCAATTTTGGGGTATGTTTTTGAAACATTGTTTTTTTTTTTTTTTTGGATTTAGTTTAAAGAAAATAAAATTGAAATTTTTGAGAAGGAAAGAGATGTTTCAAGTTTTTAAAATAGTTTTGAATTCAATTAATAATGTTATATGGCAAACTGAAAATTCAAAATTTTCATTCTGTTTCACTGAAAAGATGTTGTATGATAAAAGGTCTATTTTCATCTTAATTGAATTGAATTAGAATGAACTCAATTTATTGAACTTAAAGTGAACTAAACTAAATTACATTCATTTATGTTATAAAATATTGTCAAGCAAATCCAAATAGTACTCAGTTGAATTGAATTTGTTAAATCTGAACTAAATTCAGTTAAATTTGATAAATTTGAGAAGGAAAGAGATGTTTCAAGTTTTTGAAATAGTTTTGAATTCAATTAATGTTATATGGTGAACTGCAAAATCAAAATGTTTTGACAATTTTCATTTCGTTTTACTGAACAGATGTTGTATGATAAAATGTCTATTTTCATCTGAATTGAATTGAATTAGACTGAACTCAATTTATTGAATTTAAACTGAATTAAACTAAATTAAATTTATTTGTGTTATAAAATATTATCAAGCAAATTCAAATAGTATCCAGTTGAGTTACGTTGAATGTGTTACATCTGAACTAAATTGAGTTAAATTTCATAAATGTAAACCGAACCGAATTCAAATTACAATGAATTTGATGTATGTGAAGTTGTGAACAAAATGAAATGAATTTGTTTATTCTTATTTTTTTAAATGAAAAATGGACTACCTGCAACAGTGTGAGTATTTTAATGAATAAGGTGATGACGCCAACAATATAATACTCCTATATTCCAAGGCTTTCAGCCAAAAGTAATATAATTGGGTACTGTGCTTATAGTCAATGAAACCCATCGGGACTAATTATCTTCATTGATCAACTGCTTAGCTACTAATTAAGTGATTAATCAAATGGCAACCTTTGGTGTTTCCCCATAAGTAACAAAGTGGGCCTGCTGGTTTTGCAGAAGCAAAAGTGGTTGGACGGTAGCCAGATTTCTTGCGTAAAACCCTCTCTTTTATATACTCTTTTTATTTTTCTATCATATATTTTTTTCTTTCAAAAATAAGTTAAAAATACAAGTAATCCGCACCGAACCCCGACCTCCCTTTGCTACTTCAACACTTTTACCACTCGCTCACCCTTATAACTCCACGCATCTAACATGACTGACTCAGAAGTAATCAGAAACTATAAAGTACGGAGTACAATTCAGTGGAATTTAAAACCATAATCTATAATACAAACTTACATCGATAATTCAACAAAATATAAATTGTGTCCTAATGATTTTGAAATATTTTAACCCAACTTAGATTGCAACTCAAACTCATAAAGTATAAAACAAAGTTTCGGTTCCAATAAGATTTGAACACTTGACCGAGATGACTTTACTCGTACAATATTTTTTAACCAATTAATAAATTTTATACACTTCGGAACATAAATTAAAAATCTTTTATTTTGGAAATAGGAACAAGAATCCTGATGGGCCATGACTCACCAGGATTCCACTAAGTATGAATCAAGGATTAATTAATCTAATGAAAGAGATTAATTCAGTATAGTTAATTAGATATAAAAGCGATCTTTTAGGCCAGAGGGCAAGTGAGAATGGTGATGCGGCGAACGGAAGCAGAGAATGGAGAAAGGCCAAGGCCCTCTGCGATGCATAGAGTCAGCTTGATAGATTACAGTAGGTAAAGATTGGCGTTTTGTGCGGGTGTTCTTTTTAATTGCTTGTGAAGATGTGTTCAATTTTTTTAATTACTATTGCATCTCCACTTACATACTTCACGATCTTGGTAAATACAAAAATACCACGTCAAAAACCCTGTAAATACGGTTTATCTTTCATGACACACAGTAACACCTTTGTTTATACTTGGATGAAATGATTTTGAGATGATAATTATGGGTAAATTTGCACATAGAAATATCATAATAATAAATGTTCATAATATTGTATATACTATACTTGATGCTCCAAAAACAATAACACTGGAACTTCCTTTCCTTTCCTTGTTTTATCGGGAAAGAGAGTTCATTAAATTTGAAAATAAAGATACGGTCTCATGTACACTACTACTACATGACGTTATAATTATAAAATATGGATTCTCTTTAGAGTATCACTAATTATTTCTTTGATAAATCAAAAAGATATTCGATGTGAATGTTTAACCTGCTCATCCCACCTCACTTGAAAGTATTATTAGTACAATGTTTTACTACAAAAGTATGTAGTATGTCAAAACTTATAACTCTCTTCATATCTGCATTTTACAAGGGTGTAGGATACCTCCATGTAACTCAATTATCAAAGTTAATACCGTTAGAGTGATATTCAGTATGTTTGACACTCATTTAAAAAGGTAAAAGTCCATCTCTAAATTAGATTTTTTAGTCGAAGATCATTTAATTAATTTAGAGTTGTCCCAAATAGTAACTCTTGGAGCTCTTCAATTTTCTTCTCAAGATCAGTTACTATATTTACCTGCCACTTCCCCATAAATCACCTAGCTTAAAATGAGTGCCAGGCATGCCGATGTGTCTTGAACCGCTCGGAACCGTCTTTGTTTGCTCAGGATGATCACATATTAGAATAAGAATCCAAAGGCTTGAAAATCGCATGGGTATGTTTCCATAAAATATACATTAAGAACTTTTTAATCAAACAGTTCTCAACTAACATCAATTTCACTTTTCATTAACTCTAACTCTGGTTAGTGTTTACCATTTATTAAATCTGGACATTATTTCCAAACTTACTCGACTCTTAGTACACAACCAAACCAACCAACCAAACAGACGGTTTATAAGTCGAACTCTTCAACAACATGTTTTCTTTTTCAATATATATACACTCAGTCACGGCACCATCTGGGAATAAACTGCCCAACTACGTACATACAGAGGAAATTAGTCGTGATGCCCCATCAAAAAGTGTCAAGTGTAAGTTCAACACATAAACATTTTTTACAATAATGTTTTTTGTGGTTAATTCAAGTTGAGTAGTAGTGGTTTTTTTCATTATTTTGTAATTTGTTTAACATATTTAATGTATTTGGCTCAGGATAGTGAAATAAAGTTAAAGAAAGATATATATGATGATGAGTCGGGGCAAAATTAATCAATCTAGTAGTAAGGGTTATACAAAACTAAAGCATCCTCCCGGCGCCAAAGAAGGCAGACAGACTCCTTAATCACTAGTTTCCGCATAATTAATTTCATCATTACATCACTAATCTACATCTTAATTAATCAGAAACCAAATTATTATAATAATAATAGTAGTATAGTATATAATCTGAATCTTCCTACAAATATGGTCAGGTATACCATGATAGTTACTGAAGTACTACTAATGAAGTAAACCGTACATGAAATATTATCATAAAATTGACTGTAAATTTGTAATAGAAAATAGAAATGGATGGTTTTCTGCAGTATATTTTAGGTTTTTTTTTTCTTTGATGAGGTAGTTTTTATTCCTACTTAGAGGTCGTACAATGTTTAATCGAGGGCCGAAACCACAAGTCGGTTGGTCTCCCCAGATATGTCCGATACAAAGCTAGTTTTCAACCAAACATGCAAAATATCTCAAGTCCAGAACATAACAGGATGAGACAATGTGCTGGACTGGGTAGACACTACTTCATGCCGAAATCTACTACTAGCAACCTTACACAGAAGATATGCAGAAGCATTCCCCTCTCTATAGATGCCCTAGATGTAGATCTCCCCAAAATTTGTAGCAAGCTCCTGGATATCACGAACTAGAGGCCTGGCCGGACGAGGAGGTTCCAGATTCCTACATAAGATAGAAATCGCATATTGTGAGTCAGTTCTTATTAAAAGAGAAGAAATATGCAACCTTATAGCAGCAAGTAAACCAGTCTTAATGGCCCAAAGTTCAGCAGTATGGTTATCACATTTGCCTAAAAATTGTGCCATGCATTGTTTAAAGGTGCCCTGAGAATCTACTATCATGCATCCCAGACCTGCATCTCCACTATCAAGAACTGAACCATCAGTAAGTAAGCAATACATTCCTGGTGGAGGCCTAGTAAACTTGCAAGTCACCACAAACTTGTCCACTGGCAACTCAGGTGCATAATTCAAAAGAGATTTTCTAGCACAGTGCAGCAAGGATTGTTGTGTGAAGTGTTCTTGTGTGAACAAAGCTACATTTCTAAATTTCCAAATAGTCCAACATCCCACTACTACTGCAATTTGGGAGTGTGCATTATGAGGAAATAGGAACAAAGCTTGTCCAAAACTTGCCAAATTATCAACTGGTAAAGGTGGCATGAAAGTTTGCCTAAACCATTAAAACACAGGGCAATGAAAGAAAAGATGAAAAGATGTCTCAACAGCATTCTGACAAAAAACACAGACATCATCCTCTAAAATTTTGTGTTTAAAAAGCATGTGTCTTGTAGGCAACCTGTCATGCAAAGCAAGCCATGTGAAAATTTTTTGTCTAGGCAACACCTGCAATTTCCAAATCCTATGCCAAGGCCAGGCAGGCCTAACCAAATTTTGACTAATGAGGCACATGTAAGCACTTTTGACTGAAAACACTCCATTAACACTGCCTCCCCAAACTATTGTATTAGTGTAGGCAGTAGATGATAAAGGAGTGCCCTGTATGGCTTCCAGAAGCTCTTGTGGCACTAAATTTGATAAAATATCAAAATCCCAAGCACAATTTGATAGCATAACATCTTTGACCCGAAAATTAACAGTATGAGCAGGTATATTGCTAACTAACTGAGCTAAAGGATTCTGACCACACCAAACATCAAACCAGAAAGAAACAGCATCACCTGAGCCTATGTTCCAGGCAATATGCATTTTAAAAGATTCCCTAAGCTTCAACATTCCTTTCCAAAACCAACTAGCTGAAGAATCTGTCTAGCATGCCAGAAATCAGAATCGGAAAAATACTTAGCCTTTTAAACAGTAGCCCTGAGGGATGAAGAATCTTCCAGAAGTCTCCAAATGAGTTTGAAAGTGAAGGCCTTATTCAACATGCAAAGATTTCTGACACCTAACCCCCCATTAGCTTTGGGGGTGCAAACTAAAGATCAACTGACTTTTGGCTGATCCTTTCTATTTTTGGTAGGACTCTAAAGAAAATTTCTATTTATACTATTAATCCTATCAATAACAGAAGCAGGAAGAGTTAGAACAAACATATGATAGCTAGGGATTGAAGTAGTGACACTTTGAATAAGAACTAATCTGCCAGCATAAGAAAGAAATTTGTTATACCAAACATCAACCCTAGCAAGAACCCTATCTATCAGTATATTTTAGTTAGTGACCTAGTAATAGTAGTATGTCCACGTTAAATTTATATATTAAAATTTCACACGGAAGAGATTGTCTTCTAAAATCTAACATTCCAGATTAATGATTATACTCTCTGTTTTAAAAGGTATAATACGAAACGATTTACGCGTAGAAGTGTTTATATTTCTTTATGTGTTTATTTGAAATACATGCTTAGTTGTTTGTTTCTTTGGACAGATGGGTTTAAGAGTGACCCTTGCTCAAATATATATACTTTTTAAACGGCAAAAATAATTTTATTAATTTAAAAAAGAGCATAAGTAATGTTCGAGATCAACTACCAGACGTCCGAGACTAACAGTGCCATTAATTAGATGTTGAAGTAGAGCTACTTGAAGTGGCTCATCTGAAACGTGTTAAAGTGCCATTTCTTTTTTCTACGAATTTACATTAATAACTTGATAATAATTTAATGATAGATCACTCCTCCTATTTTTATTTATTTTTTAATTTTCTTATCAACTCTTCAGGTCGAGGTTCAACTTCAACTCTAGATCCAAATATTATTGTATAAACGAAGTTTTAATACTATTTCAATAAAACCGTGTTAATATTTCAACACGATTAAACTATTAAGTTGAGGTTCGAAGAGATCGATTTGGTGGGTTTAAAAAATACATAGCTTAAAACAAGATAGGTGTCAACAAGTTATTGGACAAGTGGAGTATGAGTATATATGTGTATGAAGTGGTTGGTCCCCGTAGAGTGCACATGTGCAATGTGCTCACGAACTGTAAAGAGGCAGTAATAAAGCTAGGAGGATCAAATCATGTTGGACGAACCCATGACCCGTGGGGATCCATCAAATATAAGTAACTTACAAGAATATTTTGTTGTTTTCCTTTAATGAATTTTAAATGTCTATATATATATTCGTCATTATGTTCAAGTAAACTTTTTAAAGAACTCAACTGAAATACTGCTGTAGTATATTAGTACGTCATTAAACCTAAATGTTCTTTTATTAATTAGTAAGGTTGAAGAGCTTAACTAGAGTTAAAGGTCAACGTGGTTTGGTGGAGAATCTTCTGGTCAATGCCAAGAATGTCCTTAATTGTAAGATAGCTTACGGGCTGGAATCTTTTTCAGTAGCCTTCCAATACCAACTAGAGAGATGAGAGCTTGGTCGATTCCCACGAGGATTGGAATGAGGAAAATTATATAAATTGTATACTTGTGAATTATATATACCCTGTGGAGGTATCCATGGTTATTACTCCGTATAATTTGTGGTACCTTATCACGACATATCACGTAAAAGACATGCATAAATTACTAGAGACGTCATGGTTAAAACTCTTCTCAAGTGGTAATTTTCGGATATGGATAGGAACTCGAGGTTACAAGTGGATAGAATAAAACGGTTACATGCACGTACACACAATGAACGATTGAGTCTAGAAAGATTTATCGGAGATGCTTGTTCAGAGACAAACTTACTGGTCCTTCGTTTCCAAGAACAAAATGCGGTGAACTCCAATAGAACATTTGAGGGTGGTTCAAATTGTTCGTGGAAGTTGGTTTGAGTTAACATGTATACAAGGATTGATATCAAACGGAGACTGATGTTATCACTCGACTGGGGCTCCTACGAGTTGGAAGAGGGGTTGTGATGCTGCATCATCGCCCCGAGAACTGTGGGAGCTTTGGCCCTTTTTTCAGTCGGTTTCGGATCACATACGTTGTCTAGAGTTCGACGGGCTTTGAGTTTTTAGGTTGAGGTTCAGTCTTAGATTCTCGGGGATCATAGCGTAGCTAGAGTCCTTCGAGTTTCGTGCCGGTTTTGGTATTACAATTAGCTTCTCTGGCTAATTGGACCCTCTGATGTACTTGAGTTATTAGTGATATTCCTTGTATCACGACTGGGGTATGCCTCTTTTATCTTGTACAGATTTTTTACAGGCTTCATGAACTTTTTTGTTGTTTAAAAACAAAACAAAACATGTACTATACGAACATTTGTTTGGAAGTTGGTTTGAGTTGACATGTATACAAGGATTTGTTTGGACGTTGGAGGGAAGGTTTGGGGGCAATCTCTTTGGGATTGGGGAAGAGTGTAAGGAGTGAAATTAGCGTTTCACATAATTGACATATAAAAATATATGTGAGTATATAAATAGAGATATTAGTATATGAGATAGTAAAATCTCTCAGATTTGAGTTTGAGCGCAAGATACAATATCATACTAATGAGAGATGGGAGAGGTAGTGTGTTTGTAAGATGCGCAACAAAGTTCGTACTGTAAATTAAGGTATAGTGGAGAGAGTTGGGAGGGCCCATGTATTTCCACACAACATGAATTTAGAACTTTGTAGGTAGTAATTTACATTTTCCTCATACTATGGTTGTAAACCTCAAATAGCCAGGTAGTAGAGCTAACTAGCTAAGTGCTAACCATGGTTGATTCAGTGACCATTGTTTAAGCAAAAACTCAGAGAAGAAATAGAAAAAAACAAAACAAAAATGGAGAAGAAGTTGAACAAGTGGTAATTGATATTTTTGTTTGGAGATGGAGAGGGATGATGTCAAATGTGTTAGCCGCATCCTTTTCAATATGGGTCCCTTGTAAAAGCGTCCGAAGCAGCATAAGAGGCGAGATTCTAATTCTTCCCCACATTCACCATCCCACTTATTATTAGCAGCAGCAACTTTCCTCCTATTTGCATTTTGCTTTTCTTTCTTTGGAACCAACCAACACAGCTAGCCTCAGATAATAAAACTCTACTACTGCTACTTGTTTGTTTCATCAGAAAGCAAGATTCTTTATCTTCTTTCTTCTTGTTCACCAGTTCTTGATTCACACACTGACACAAACAAACCCTTTCATTCACTTTACCAATCTTCTTTTTTTAGTAGCCTGTACTAGCAGCTGGAAACAAGAAAACAACACATAATGGTGGTTTGACTGTCAGCACAAAGTGAGTGCCTTTTTCTCCTGTTGATTTGGTGTGTATGTATGTAGTAGTACATCTGTACATGTTTCTGATGATGAATAATATGATTGTCTGATTCTTGTTATGTATGCATGATTCTGATTTGACCCCTTGTTTTTGTGTACCTGGAATAATGAATGATGGTGTTTAAAGATTCAAACTTTATGTTTCTTGATTTTGTTTCCTGCAGAAAATAAATAAATTTAGGAGTGAAATATTATGATAGTTGACTGAACTGAAATATATAGAGCTTTTCTGAGTAAATGAACCTGATTATTTCTGTTACCTTTCACAATTAATGAAGTGATATACTCTGGCTGTTATCTTTGCTTTTCCCTGTCAAGCCATTTCTGGTGCTATAACTCTGAAAATAAAACTAAAAAGGAAGAGAAAGAAAGAAAAAAAAAAAACTCAGAAAAAAGGGAATCCTGCAAATATGGTATAGGATCCTTGTGGAGTCCTTTAGCTTTTTGCAAGATGGTTGTGACTTGTGAATTCGGATAAATTATTCATGGGGGTAAATGAATGAATTTGGTATATATTTCTCTTCTGAAAATGCAATTCTGATTGCAGTTTCAACGAAATTTTAACTGATGATGTATGTGCCACTGGAACTGAATATGTCTTGGAAGACAAAGGAAACAAATCCTCCCTGGAAGTTCATCTTCTTGTTTTTCATATTCGCTCTGCTTCTCAGTTTCGGATCGTGATTTTCTTTGCGTTTTTTGGATGCTCTAGGAACCATACTGGGATGGCAGAATGAATTCTCTATCAGTATGCTGAATGCTGATCATGGAAGATGGAGCCTTTACACCTAATGCCATGCTGGGAAATTTATCAGACGCTAGTATTGACTTCAATCTTATGGATGAGCTCTTGTACGACGGATTCTGGTTAGAGACTACAACTGATGGATCCAACGTTTGGCAGTCTGGTCCAACTACACCAACCAATCTAAATCCCTCTTCATTTACCTTCCCTACTTCAGAGTTTGACATAGCCAGCAGTTTGAACAACACAAATCCACAAGAAGAAAACAAATTGAATATTTTTGGTCAGCCATCAATTAATCTACAAATGGATGCATTTTCTGAAAGTCAGTCACATAACCAAGAACCTGCTGTTCCTCCAGTTTCTTTAATTCAATCTGGAAATGTTACGGTTGAAGAAACTGACCTGAATAGACGGTTGTGGATTGCACCGACCAGAAATCCTATCCGTACTGTCTCGGTGAAAAATAAATTAGTTCAGGCTATCAACCGCCTGCAAGAGTCTTTGAGAGACAAAGATGTCCTTATTCAGATATGGGTTCCTGTAAAAAGAGGGGGCAAGCGAGTACTCACGACTAACAACCAACCGTTTTCTCTGAATCCCGGCTGCAAGAATCTGGCAGACTACAGGGATGTTTCAGAACACTATCAGTTTGCAGCAGATGAGGATTCTAAGGAGTTAGTGGGATTGCCAGGCCGTGTTTTCTTGAAGAAGTTACCTGAATGGACCCCGGATGTTCGTTTCTTCAAAAGTGAAGAGTATCCACGTGTGGACCACGCGCAGCGGTATGATGTCAGAGGATCACTTGCACTTCCGGTTTTCGAGCAGGGAAGTGGCAAATGCTTGGGGGTGGTTGAGATTGTCACAACTAGTCAGAAAGTCAATTATCGCCCTGAACTCGAAAACGTCTGCAAAGCTCTTGAGGTCTCATCCTGTTCTTAAGTCTCCAGCTTTGTGTTTCCACTTTTCTGAGGAATACAGATAATATTATTTCTATATTTTTACTGAGCAAATTTTCCTATTGCAGGCTGTTGAATTAAAGAGCTCTACTGTTATGAGTCCTCCAAATATAGAGGTAGGTAACACATATCATTTCACAAGCTGATGACAAACTTCTAGCTTTTCGGCACTTTCTCTATATTTCAACACTTGATAAATGCTTCAACTATTGCCATATCCATGACTATACACTGCTGTTAAGTCATAACACATTTATCTTCTTACCAGGCATCAAATGACTCTTACCGGACAGTTGTGCAAGAGATACGATACGTCTTGAAATGTGTGTGCGAAGCTCATAAATTGCCTTTAGCACAGACATGGACTCCATGTAGCCAAGAAGGGAAAGGAGGTTGCCGCCACTCAGACGAGAACTATTCAAGCTGCGTCTCGACCCTCGACTATGCATGCTACGTGGGAGATCAACAAGTTTTGGGGTTTCAAGAAGCGTGTTCAGAGCACCATCTTCTTAAAGGTGAAGGAATTGCTGGGAAAGCATTTCTCACAAACCAGCCGTGTTTCACTGAGGATATAACCGCTTTCAGTAAAACAGAGTATCCCCTCGCCCATCACGCACGTGTTTTCAACTTGTGCGCAGCCGTGGCAATACGCCTTCGGAGTACGCACACTGGGAAGGCAGATTTTGTCCTGGAGTTCTTCTTGCCACTAGATTGCAAGAATGGAGAGAATCAGAGGTTGATGCTGGACTCATTGTCAGCCGTTATACAGCAAACGTGCCAGAGTTTACGAGTCGTTACAGATCAAGAGTTGCAGCAAGAAATATCAGACAGAGAAGCAAGCAGGAAAACGGAAGAGAAAAAGGTAACTTCCCCGTCGAAAGAAAACTCTCGAGATTCTTCGTCTTGGATCATGGACATGATGGATCCTCAGAACAAGGGTAAAGGAGTCGCTGTTTCTATGGGGCAGCAGAAAGAGGAACAGGAAGAAGAGTTCAAAGTGACAACAAACCAATGGAATTCTGGGTTGCAAGAATTTGTAGATCATGATAACTTACAGCATGATTATGTATCTGAAGGAAGTGGCAAGACTGGAGGCTTCTTCTTGGGCAACAATCATTTTTCCTTGGGTGCGAAATCAAACATCGAGAAGAGACGGGCGAAGACTGAGAAGACTATTAGCTTGCAAGTACTCAGACAATATTTTGCTGGGAGTCTAAAAGATGCAGCAAAGAGCATTGGAGGTAATCAAATTGCTTGGCATAATCCATACTTCAATTAATAGTTCTAACATCATCTTTGCGCTTGATGCACACATTTAACTCCAGATCAAATCCATGCTGTATAGTGTATATTTCCTTGAAAGATAACTTTTCATATTGTTGATTTACACATGTTATGAAGCAGCTAGAACTTACCAAGATCCTTTCATAACTACTCAGCCAGAACCATTTGAAAAAGCTACTGGAATTTGGAAACACTTGTGTATCTCATTAGAAGCCTTCCGATTCTAATATTCATTTATTCCTGTTGCAGTTTGTCCGACTACCCTGAAAAGAATTTGCCGACAACATGGAATCACTCGGTGGCCTTCTAGAAAGATCAAGAAAGTTGGGCACTCATTAAAGAAGCTGCAGCTTGTGATCGATTCGGTACAAGGTGCTGAAGGTTCTATCCAACTCAGTTCTTTCTATAATAATTTCCCAGAACTTGTTTCTACCAATGCACCCGGAAGCAGTCACTTGCAAAATTCAACAATGAGTGGCCACTTGCAAGCATCAAATAATGCCCAACATGGAGCTACCTTGTTAAGCCCCGGAACTACTGCTACATCCTCTGGTAGTCACAGCTCCACTTCAAGCTTCTGTTGTTCTACAGGAGTGAAGCAATCTTCTTTGCCTGTAAATGGTTCTAGCAGTGGAGACGCTATATCAGCAGAACAACAGACTGATGGTGGAGACATATTAAAGAGAGCTCAGAGTGATGCTGAATTGCATGACTTGGGCCAAGAGGATAAAAAGCTTCTAGTTCGGTCCTACAGCCAGAAGATTTTTAGTCACAATGCTTCCACTGAGGCTCCATCTGTGCCAAAGAGTAACGGAAATGTTAATGACACAGGTACTTTTAGAGTCAAAGCCACTTTTGGGGAGGAAAAGGTCCGGTTGAGCCTGCAACCACAGTGGGGTTTTAAAGACTTACAGTTAGAGGTCTTTAGGCGCTTTAACATTGAAAACTACAGTAGAATTGATTTGAAGTATTTGGATGATGATTCTGAGTGGGTACTGCTGACCTGTGACGCGGATCTTGAAGAATGTATAGACATACACAAGTCATCTAAGAGCCGGACGATCAAACTCTCACTCAACCAATCCTATCATTCGGGTCTTGGAAGTTCATTTGGTAGTAATGGCCCGTTTTGAATAGCTCAATGTGGTGCTTTCTCCATGTGATGGGAATCAATAGTATTTGATTTCCAGATTTCTATGACCAGAGAAAAAAAAAAGAAGTCAGATGCTCGCTATTACAGAGTAAAAGGAATCATGTCATTGTATTCTTGGTTTTGTGTTTTTGTATTTTTTTCTTTAATTTTTGTTTTTGCCTTTGTAAGTGCAATTGACACCTCTAGTTTCGCATAGTATGTATAAAGAGTCCTGCAAGATTCTGCACATAATTTTCAGTTTCTTCCCTTATATAAGAAAGAAGATAATTGGTTTTCTATCATATTGCATTTGAATTTTGCATCCGTGATGATTTCAGATAAATGTGATACCATATGGAGAAATTATATTTGCTTGTATCTCATAAGTTGAAGGCAACAAAATACAAGGCATTCATTGCCTGTGCAAAATTTGTCATTAATTTTATTCATGTGTCTGATGATTAAAGAATGACAAATAAAAAGGAACATTTCATCATATGGGAAGAGCGAAAGCATTTGGCAGCAAGAACAAAAGAATTCTTACCTTTGTCTGAAATTTTTTGTTTTATATGGTTGTTTGGCTGGGCGCGGAATTTATATAGCATCATTCAGTCTCCTAAGGTAATAATGTAAGTTCATAAAGGTAACAGACTAACCTAGAAAACTTGGGAAAGATTGGCTGGCTGAGCACACTCAACTTCTGATATAGCTGGTGCCTGGAGGCTGGAGCAACTAGTTTTGTACAGGAATCCTGCTGAATAACAACATATTATTTCACTCCTTTCCATTCTGAAACAGACATGAAAGATCACTTTACTAGCAACAGATTAAAAATGTAACATGTCCAAAAAGGATAATAAAAGCATATATTGAGAGTAGGGGAGAAAGACTGACATGCATGCGTGCGTTAACAAAAAAATGTTCTTTATCATGTGCATAAGGAACATGATATAAGGAGTAGAAAAGAAAAAGAAGCAGGCCTATAAGGAAGATTGGAAGAACATAGTAACTAAAGCTGCATCAGTAATAAACTTGATAAATGAAATCTTCTATTCTGTTTGGCCTTCTTTGACCATACCTGAAGAGAGATAAAGACCATATGACATGTTCCAAACCCATGCATAATTGGTCTCATCTCCGAGCTGGAATGGTAACACATTCACTCAGGGTTTACCCCGCTCTAAAAATGGATCCCAAAGTAGAGAATCTTAGCCAGCAGCATCCCAATCATCAAGGAAGTCGCTTTTAGGGGCCTTATTGTATGACAAATTCCCCTGACCCCAGCCTTTCTGCACGCGCATCAAAGTTTTCATAGCTATTGCACTCCCATCATCTCTGAGAAATACATGAATGGAAATTAATCAAGATGTAAAAAATATAGATAATAGAACTTAGCAAATACATAGAAGGAGAAAGGGTAATATAATGACCACAAAGACAGGTAACTTTGGAATTAGAACTGACAGGTTACATTTTCTAAAATATAATCAAAGGACAAATAAGTGTGTCCAAAGCTGACTGGTGGAAGGTCATGTTAAGACATGACTACATAGCCGTCACAATATGAATTAGAAAGCATTTTTTTTTTTTTTTTGAAAGATAATATGATATTATTAATGGGGAAATACACGGGACAGACAGACTATAAACAAGACTGCTGTGGTCGGGCAAAGGGTTACTTGCAGCCCCATTAAAGCTGCAAAGTAACAGCCCAAAAAATTACTTAAAAACTTATGATCCGGGCTAGCAACGTCCTCAAAACATCTACTGTTTCTCTCTATCCAAATGCTCCAAATCACACATCCTGGTATAAGATTCCACATCAACCTTTTCTCTTTATCTTTCCAATTCCTTCTCCAGGCCCTCAACAACTCTACCACGCTACTAGGCATTGACCAGGACATATTACACATACCCAATATTGAGTCCCACAAGATCCTAGCCATTTTACAATGAAGAAATAAGTGGTCAATGGATTCCCCATCTGCTTTACACATGAAGCACCACTCCAAGACAAACATACCGCACCTCCGTAAATTATCAGTGGTTAAAACCTTTCCCAACGCCACTGTCCATAAAAAGAAAGCTACTCGTGGGAGTAGTTTACTTCTCCAAATAATTTTCCAGGGAAAGTTTAAAGCTAATGAAGACCCCAAGGAATTGAAATAACTCTTAACCGAGAACACCCCATCTTTAGTAAGAGACCATCTGCTTCTATCTAATTCTCCATGCCTAACTTGAGTTCCATATAAATAGCATAGCATATCGTCAAAGATCTCAACTTCCCAATCTTGTAAATCCCTTCGGAAAGATATATTCCAAAAAATGCCGCCATTATTCAATTCCATCAGCATGTTAAGAATGTACAGCCATATGTCTAGTTGTACGTTTGAACTAAAAAAAAAAATTGCAGACCGAAAATCAACCACCTTAGTTCATCAATTATGGACGTGGTTCTAAAAAACAATCACCTTAGTTCATTAATTACATTTTAGTCCAAAATCAGTGTTTTTGGCGTTGAATGGCACTTATTTACAAGTTTGACATTGCCTCAAATATGCCTAAACAAACAAGGCCTTTATTGAAAATATTAATTTATTTTGAAAAATTGAAGAAAGAAAAAAGCGAAAATGGAAAAATCAATAAAAATAATGTATGAATATTAGCATGAATATCTACCAGGAGGAAGTAAGACACATTAGCACAGTGTACGCCCAATATAGGAAATAAATAGAGAACAGAGTTTGCAGAAGTCTACTTTGACATACATACCTGTGCAGAATGGTTTGCCAATCAGTTTCACCTTCTCTAGATTTTCTGCGATTATGGAACTGCAAATTATCTCTGGGAACCTTATTTGTAATCTCCCCTTCAGATATAAGCGCCATCATTTTCTCTGTCAGTTCATTGACCTCATGTTTGTTTCCTTTCTTACCTAAAGAATCAATCAATGGCATGAAGGACGCCGGATCAAACTTGTATCCTTTTTCCATCATTTTCTTTAGAATACTACGAGCACATTCCAAATTCTCTTCACAAAGTTTTTCGATGAGATCTTTGTATAAAAAGCTGCTCAAATTGAAATGTCTGTCAACTGCAGCTTCAAATACTTGTGCAGCTTCCAAAATTTCTCCTCCGCCAAGTAACTCATTAAACATCAGACCGTAAAGTATTGCACTGTGACCACAAATATCTAACGCAATCTCAAAGGTGTCTTGTGCTGGCCTAAACTCCCCTGTCCTGCAGAAGATTTTAATTAACAACTGAAAGGAGTATATGTTAGGCTTAACCCCTGTTTGCAACATCTCCTCTAAAACAGAAGCTGCTTCTTCACTTCTTTCCCTCTCATACAAACAACTAAGAACATTGTTGTAAGTGTAAACATTAGGAGAAATGCCTCTTTCTCTCATCTCATTCATAAGACCAAACATTTCAAATATTTGATTTTTACTACCTAATCCAAGTATCAACGAATTGTAAGTGTGCAAGGTTTTTTCACATCCTTTTTCTCCATGTCTTTAAGAACCTGAAATGCAGATGACATCTTCCCCCTCTTACATAGGTTGTATATAAAAATATCATATACAGTTGAATCAGGATAAAGATTTCTTCCCAACATCTCGACGAACTTCTGTTTAGCTCCCTCGAGCTGTCCCTCCCTGCATAACCCACTTATAATTGTTGAATATGTAATCAAGTCAGGTAAGCTTTGCTTCCCATTTTGATCCACCAGACCGATGTACGAATTCCCCAAGTTTCCAAGAGCAGCACTTCCATGAGTCCACATTTCACTAGCAATTTCAACTGCTTTATCAACCTTTCCATGTCTGCACAAACCGTCAATTACGATGTTGCAGCTCACAGTATCCAATCCATGACCTTTTTCATTCATTTTTTGAAGTAATCTCTCTGCTTCTTCTATTTTACCTTCTCTCCACAAGCTGTGCAGAAGTATATTGCAAGTGTATGTATTTGGAGCACACCCACCCCTGATCATCTCATTTAGAACTATATTGGCTTCAAAAGTCTTCCCTTTTCTGCAATAACCTTGGATCAGTGTGCTGTAAGTGACAGTATCTGGGGAAACCCCACTTGTGATCATCAGTCCAATAACTTTCCTGGCATCAGCAAACATGTCACTCTTACACAACCCATGAATCAAAATGTTGTACGAGTACACACTTGGCTCCACTCCATTACCGACCATTTCCTTCAAAACTCCTTGAGCCTCCAAAAGCTTTCCGTTCCTCAACAAACCCAACAGCCATATGTTATAGCTCTCTACATTCGAGAAAAACCCAACTGCTTTCATTGACTCGACTAAAGTCTTTGCTTCCTCCAACATTCCCTCCTTACAAAATCCTTCCAACATCAAGTTATGTGTCACGACATTAGGCCTCGGCAATCCCAACACTTCATCAATTTGCATATCCCTAAAAATCCTGGATGCTTCCAGAATCTTCCCAGCTTTACACAGAGAAGAAATCCTCGTATTGAAAGTAACAACATTTGGAGCTAATCCATCCTCCTTCATCCTCTCTACCAATCTCTCAGCCTCATCATTGTTACCTTCCTTGCAGAAACCCGCAATCAACGTATTGTATATCACCGTATTAGGAACGACTCCCATTTCCTTCATCAAGTCCAAAAGCTCCAAACCCTTAGAAACAAGCCCATGTTTACAATACCCACGTGCCAAAATCCCAAAAGTAAACTCATTAGGCTCACAACCCTTATCCCGCATTTTATCAAACACCTGGCGTGCATCCTCCATCCTACCCGAATCACACAGCCCACCAATCAAAAGATTCAGAGTGTAAGTTTCTGGCTTCACCTTGGACAAAGCCATGTCTTCATACAGTAAAGAAACCAGATTAGGGCAGTTATATTTAAGCGAAGCTTCGATGAGAACATTGTACAAGAGCACAGAAGGGGGATTATCTCGGAATCTGGCTCTCAACGACTGAAACTGAGACACGGCCTTGTCAACATGACCCGATTTCGCTAAAGTATTGACTACAGAATACAAGACGGTGCGAGGTGGGGTCGGGTCACGGAGGAGGAGGATACGTTGGTGGAGATGTTCGATTTCAGAGAACATTTGGGCGCGAATGAGAATTTGGGTGATAATAGGAAGCAAATTTCGCAGCTTGTTGTTGGTAATTTCGTGAATAGGGGTACGATTGAAGAGCTGCCATGCGAGAATGGGATTGTTTGAGTTCTTGATGATGGCTTTGGCTATTGAATTTGCCATTGATGACTCAAACTGAATTTGATTTGTTGGGTTTATGAAATACGCGGGAGAATTTTATCAGTGGGTTTTATGATGTGTTCAGTTCTGTTTGGGCTTTGGCCCATCTATGCTTCCTAGACCCTAGTTCCTAATGCTTCTCCTTTTTGGTTCTTCTTCAGAAAGAACTACAGTAGTACTTTGTGTCATGTTGAAGGAATACATATAAGTTATAAGTTAGTGTTAGAAAAATAATTATAAACAAAGTTAATTTTAATATATAAAAAATCTATCCAAAATAAATGTTACAAACACATTAAACGAAATAAAAAGTACAAAAAGTTATCGTGCCCTCCGAGAGAAGGATAGTACGACTGAAATCCGACAGTCAGTCATGAAGTTCGATAAGACCTGGAATTTTTTTTCATTAAAATAAAAAACTGGAAAATAATTAAAATAAAATAATAATAATAATAATAATAATAATAATAATAATAATAATAATAATAATAATAATAATAATAATAATAATAATAATAATAAAAGGTGAATGACAACAGATTGCAACTTCGATTTACTGAGCTGATCGGAGTTGTTGAGCTTCGACCAGAACGAAGTTGTAAAGCTCCGGTACCAGTGTTGAAGATGAAGGGGGGGGGGGGGGGGGAAGACAAATAAAAAGGTTAAAAATGCTAACATGTTCGAAATCCCATTTTACAGTTGATGCAATTCTGTAAATACTTGATAGTCAGCCCAAAAAACTATATTTTTTGGCCTAATATGTAATTGTTCATCAACTAATAGGGTTTTTTTTGTTCTTGGGGGTCACAAAAGACTCCTAGAGTGAGATTATCTCTTAGGATATTTTCAAGATTTAAAATTGCATAAACATTTAAAATGGGAATTTAAAAAACTAAGCTAGAATTAGTAACTTTTACAGTTTGACATTGACCCTAGTAAACCTAAACCTAATGCAGAGTGTCCAAGAAAATGTAAATAGCCGTATGAGAAAACCTATAAAAGACAGTTTCAGTCACGTAAAAAGAACTATCCCACTCTCCAATCTGATGTAATTCATTAGTCATCGATACTAACAACTATTTTTAATAATAAACATCCACCTAATTATACTCCTAACAGATATTCAATAATAAACAGCTCCGCAATAATTTCAAAGATTAGATTCATTCCGATCAATGAGGTGAAGAAGTTGGTGTGTTTTAATCTTTGATATGATTTCAGGAGTCCTCTAGTCTGTTCAAGTTCAAGTTTAACAGAGCCAATCATTTTCATTTTTTTAGTGTACTGGTCCCAAGGGTAAAGATTTAGTTTATGTTGTGTTCCTAGAGACAGTAAACACAACTTTATTTCAATACAATAGGTCAACACAATAGGTGTATCCGTGTCTGTTTACAAACATTCATGTATAGTTGCATAAACATATAAACATGATAATATCAATGACCACAAATAATGTGTATACATGTATACAATAGAATTCCATGTAAAACTGTCAAGATCTGACATAGCTCCTGCAACCTAAAATCACTTGAAATGTATCTGTTTCTTGGATCAGTTCTGGTTCTTTGGCCTGCTGAATTGGATCACCATAGGCTTGCCCTTGAACACATAACCATTCACAGTGCTCTGCAGTTGTTTCACATTACGCCATTATTAGTAAATCATGCAAACAAAACAATATAGTAATAGCATGTAAGAACAGAGAGTAAGGAATAGGTCTGCGTTTTATACCAAAGCATTATGAGCAAGTTCAACGGTTGGGAATGTCACGAAGGCTTGGCCTCTCATTCTTCCTTCCTGAAAGAATAGACATCACATTAATCATAGCGGAGATAGTCAGTTGCAATGCGAATTTTTTTTAATCATTCCGGAGACAGTTGCAATGCGATTTTTTTTTTAATGATATTGACAGCTCCAAATTCAAGTTCTTTGTTCATTAACTTCATACCTAACGTATGTGATTGATAATACTACTGAAATGTCGTCGCCATAGCCTCTAAAACATGTTGAGGACAACTTTTATTAATTTATCGTACATGCTGTTGTTATTTTCATTAATGATGAGATTATAGTGTTACTATACGTAGAACATCAAAAGAACTGATGAAGCAGCACTACAATCCTTGCATTTCAATATTAGGTACCAAACTTTGGGATTCGCTTCAAATCAACTTACACAAATCTACATTCCTGGTTTCTTCTAAATTCATGAAATACTAGAACTTGTGAAAAAGAATTATTAAGTTATCTTTGTTTCAGATCTGAAAAGTCCAGGGCAAATCAATATATATCTCACCTGCATTAACTTAATGCTGAGAATAGACTTAGCTGCTTCAACGCTCCCGAAAAATGATCCTGTGAAAATCAACACAATCAAGATATTTAGAAGATCAAGTTCAATTTGAATGGAAAAAACAAAGAAGGAACATTGTTGTTGACCCTTTAATATGAAAGCTCTGACACTATAAACTGACAAATAATAGATTTCCTCATTTCCAAATTCTGCCAAAGAAGCAGATTAAACTCACCAAATATGTAGTAAAAATCTTGAACAACCACATCTTTTGCCAAGTTCTTTATGTACAAATTAGCATTCGGCTCTCCAACAGCATAATTCTGTTTAAAGAACATGAACAGTGTCATCCAATCAGAAAAATAGACGAGTGACCACACACACAACACACCATCCAAGTGTTAGAAATGGACAAAACAGTATTTTACTGAGCTCTGCTAATGCTAAAAGATAATCACCATATAAGTATTCATCAACAATACAAACCAGCAGAGTAATTAATTACCTTAAACATAGGACGTGACAGGATCTCCTCTGGAGGCAATCTTCCGCTGTTTAGTTCCTCTATAGTTGCATACGATCTGTGATCAGGATTTTCTACGTTTGACTCTTGTACATTCGTCACAGCTTCGTGATCCTTTTGTTCAGGATGAACCTGCTTAGGTGCTATTTTAATCTGCAACCAGCCAAACAAAATAAAAACCATAATTACAACCTTTTTGCAAGGATACAAGATACTGCATCAGATATCAGAAGTAAGGGTAGGACCTGTAATATGGAATTATTCTTCTTAATGATAGGCCTTTCTTTTGGAAATAAAGAGACAGGCTTTAACCCAACAGCTTCATGCGGCACATTCTTGTCAACAGCAGGGCCTACAATTGCTTTCCGTTTGACACGCTTACGTTTGGGTCCATCCTCTCCACGGATTTCCTAAGAAATCAGAATAATTGAACAACAAATATCTACCATATATACTTCTCCAAATAATAAAAACCGAAGTAATTGTTTACATAACTTGAAATAAGGCAATCAGTTGGCATCACAATAACATATAACACTAAAATTAACCACGTAATGGTGCATTCTACTATAGCTGAATTTCCAAAAACTTGATTATTGCAGTTCATCTTCTGACAGATTTATTCCACTAAAGACCTCGTCCAAAGAAAGATAGAAAATGCAAAGTAGCAAGGAGCAGCAGGTCACCTCATCTGAAGATTCCATTTCCGACTCGCTACTAGATAAATCCTCCATCTTATTCTCTGAGGATAGAGGAGGAGGCGGGGGCGGTTGTGGTGGTTGATAAAGAGGAATAGGCGCTGATAATGGTAGTGGTGGAGTTGGCAGTGCCTTACGAAAAGGAGCTGGGATGTTCATTTTGTTCATCAAATGTAAAACCTGTGTTCATGAATTCAATCAAAACCAGATACTTGCTTAGAATAACTAATAACTGTCCAAGAATTGAGATAGAAAAGCAAGAAGAACAACTAGCAGAACCTGCGTATAGAACCGGGGAACAGCAATAAGAGAATTAACAATGTTGGTCAAAATATGTCCATCAGGTGGTGGATATGCATACCTGCAGTTAAAACTTACAGAAGGTTAGTGACTTAGTGTAGGTGACAGGAAAATCATTAATACCTAGAATGAAATGAACTTGACTCTGATCCAATTTATGAAGCACAATTGTCAATTGGCAGGCTTCAAAGCAATGTGAAATGCACATAAGAGACTACATTATGAATGCACGATAACGGAGCTTATGAGCTTTTCGAACATGGAACTAAATGATAAGCTAGAGACACGAAAACAACTTAGACAATCCTAGAAGTGCAGACAGCAAAACATACTCAAGATGAGGCGGAAACGGATAGTTCACTCCGAGCTTTTCAGCAATAGGTTCGCCTCCACGGGCTTTATCAGCCAACTTTTCTGCTGAAGATGCATTATTATTCATCAATGAGCTTGAATCCTTCCCTGTTTTCGCCTCGCCATGTAAACGCTTTCTATCCTCAGTTACCTTATTAGCTCTCTCAACTGATAACACTTTACCAAGAAACCTCAACCTGACATCGATCATCAAATAACTAATTCAATTCAGAAAACACAATCCAAAAAGGTACATTATTCAATTGAGTATGTGAATGCAAACAAGATTACCCATGTAGCTGTCTTTGAGCTTTAGAAGCCAATACTTCGTTGTTGAAATCAAGAAAGGCACAGTTTTTCATCCTCCCATGGGAGCAGGGTCGAACAGAAGAGGCGCCATAGTGAGAGAAGAGTCTCGAGACCGTGTCAGGTGGAATCGCTTCTGGGAGATGCCGAGCCAATAAAGTGACCGATGATGGTTCTTCGGTTATCGGGTGATGGGTCGGGATCGGAAGGTTCATCGGCTCAATTTGTTTGCCCGCCAACTGTTTGATAAAAGTACCAAGAGAGAAGTATTTTCCACAACAAAAAGCTCAGTGAATAGAAACGGGCAATATAACGAACGACTATAACTTACTTCAAATTCACATTCACATTAATTAGAACGCTTATAAAAAATCAAATTCACATTAACACCCTTGATTTGTGTTGAATAAATTTGTGATAATCTACTCTACAGTAGTAGATGCCACTTTGGGTAAAGATCAATTTCGGAAAATTGATCGGAGGGTAAAAATTGGACGGGTTATATTTGTTGTAGAGTATTCAAATTAAAGTACCCAAATTGGCATTCCACTTTTGTATAGTACTTAAAATGAAGGGAATTTTAGATATAGTACCCCTACTAGACGACCTAATTACGTCTAAATCCCTGTTAATCAATCTATTACGTTTGGGTCCAAATTACGCTGCTTCCGTTGACCAGCTTACTAGTTACTGTTCACCATGTTAGATCCAAACGCGGCCTTACCCATTTGTCTCTAATATTTGGCATATTCCGTATTTTAGCTCATTTATTATTTTTCCCCAAAACACTTCTCTCCCTTACCCGCGCTCTCTCTTTCCCACCGTTACGTAGCTTCAATTACCATTCAAAATCCAACCATAATCGGCCGGAAATTCTCAGTTTCTACCCATTATCAACACCGGAATGACCTAGCGGGAGAATGTTGGTGTGATTTGTTCGATTTTCGTCGCAAAACGGCGACTGTTTGCAAGGTAATTTTTCTTTCAAAATTCTTCGCAATTATTTGTTCTATAGTGTGATTCATGACTGTTATATCACGTATTTGTATGCCATTTTGTCGAATTTTTGTTCGATTTACGGAATTCTGACACCTAGGGTTTTTCTGCGTGTTTTGATGAATCTGTACCTCTGTTTTTTTTCTTGTTGTTGTATGGCAGTGAAAATGGGATGGTTTAATGTACGTATTCACTATGGGGATGACAGTTTCACTTTGGTTGATGTTAACCCACAGAGGTTTTCTTATGCCAAACTGGTAGCAAAATTGATGAGTATGTGCTCAGTAAGATTGAATCTACACATACACTGGCTTTCACTTTGTATGCTGAGTGTGAGAATGGTGGAGGGGTCTTACATATATTATCTGACTTCAATGTGAAGCAAATGTTTGAAAAGAACAGTGCAAACAGGGAGGTAGAGATATACATTACAGTTGAGGAGATTGAACCACTTGCTGTAGATGTTTCAGCAGAAAAGAAGAAGAGTAAGGGTAAGATGAGGGATGACATTGATCCACTATTTGAGGTCCCTATGTCAGAGCCACCACCAAGTGTTAGAAAGAAGTTGTTCAGGTCTTGCAAGCCAAAACCACCCAAATTAAGCACCTAGGCAATTCCCCAAAGACCCTGCTTCTGTGATTGATCTAACAGAAGATTATGAGCAACCACTTCCCACCCAGCCTACCCAAGAAGCTCCTATCCCAGAAGAGGAGCCTATAAATGACCCTCCTGTCCATGTAACTCCACAAAAAGAGCCTGAAAATGACCCCCCTGTCCATGATGCTCCAGAAAAAGAGACTTTGAATGATCCCCCTGTCCATGTAACTCCAGAAAAACAACCTAACTTTGATGATTGTTACATCCCCCTTCCTGATACTCCAGAAGAGGTGCCAGAATATGTAGACAATGTTAGTGGTATGGATTGGGAGGATGTCTTGAATGCTATGGGTTCACAATCTGGTTTTGATGGTTTGGAGGAGGAAGAGAGGACAAAATCACCTAAATCATGGTGCTCCTGATGTAGAAGATGAGGATGATGATGATGGCCATGGTGTAGATGGTGAGGATGATGAACATATGGCCATGGAGAATGATGATGGTCCTGGTGTAGAGGATGAGGATGATAGAGCTATGGACTGGGAGGATGATGCCCCTAAGGGAGGTTATTTGCATGAAAGTGAAGATGAAGAATTGAGGTTTAAGAAGTGTGTGCCTGATGATGAATATTCTGAGAGTGACGAGGAGGATTCTGACTACACTCCAGATGTTGATGAGGGTGAGGGTGTAGAGACTACTGGTGCAGATACTACTGAAGCTGCTAATGTCCAACAGGAGGGAGATACTGTGCAGGAGGATCAATCTGGTGGGGGTGAGTATCCTAGTGATCATGAATTGAGTGCTGATGGAGATGAACAATGGAAGTGTGATGAGTTCAATGACAACAACATGGAATGGGATAAAGAGTTTGAGGTGGGAGACACATTTGCTAGTGTGGATGATCTCAGATTGAGAGTGAAGGAGTATGCCTTGAAAAAAGGTTTTACCTTGAACAGATTGAAGAATGAAAAAGAAAGGTACACAGTCAGATGTGCTTCTTTCAAAAGAGGATGCCCATGGAGACTCCATGGGAGTGTCATGGATGATAATGTTTCCATCATGGTGAAGAAGTATGAATCTACACACAGGTGTATTAGAAGGGTTGATCCTAGAGAAGCTGATTCTAATTGGTTAGCAAAGAAAATTGTGAAGGAGTTACATGAGCACCCTGGCAAATCTGCCAAGAAATTGGAGGGGTGGGTGAATAAATTGGTTGGTGCCAAGGTTCCCTATATGAGGGTATGGAGGGCAAGAGAGAAGGCAATTGAAATAATAGGCGGGAACCCTGAAAAGGCTTACCAAATGACACCTAGGTATATGGAAATTGTGCTAAGAACCAACCCTGGCTCCATACTTGAGTTGGATACTGTACCTCAGATTGGAAGGGCACCCCAATTCAAAAGACTATTATGTGGCTTGGAGGCATTGAAGACAGGCTTCCTGAATGGATGTTCACCATTTCTTTTCTTCGATGGTTGTCATCTCAAGGGTAGATATGGCGGGGTTCTCTTGAGTGCAGTGGCAACAGATGCAAATTGTGGCATCTTCCCGGTTGCTTGGGCTATAGTTGAAATAGAGTGCAAGGAGTCTTGGGGGTTCTTTCTCCACTGCTTGGAGATGTTTATAGGTCCATGGGAGGCTGATAAGCACTGGCATTTCATGGCCGACCGCCAAAAGGTATGTTTACAGTTTTCCCTTTATGTATATATGAATTTGTGTATGCTTTATATGAATTTTGTATGCTTTATATGAATTTTTGTATGCTTTATATCATAGGGTTTGGTTCCAATTATAGAAGAAAAGGCACCCAATGTCATCAATAGAAAGTGTGCAAAACATATCTACGACAACTTCAAATTGAAGTGGTCAGGTATGTTATTGAGAAAACACTTTTGGCATGCCTCCACTGCATATACCAGGTATGGTTTTAATAAGGCCATGGAGAAGATCAAGGCAGCTAGTGAACCAGCTTATGATTGGTTAATGGACATCCCATTGGGTCACTGGGCTAGGCACGCATTTGATCCCACTCCAAAGATAGATCATGTTACTAATAATTGCAGTGAGAGTTTTAACTCATGGGTTGGACCTGTGAGAGAGAACTCAATTCTGAACATCATGGAGGTAAGAGAAATACCTCATATACATTCATATTCATTTACTGCCACTGTCATATGGAACTAACATGTTATTATTTCAGGGCTTGAGAAAACAGGTTATGCAAAGGATAAATTTGAGAAGGCAAAAGGGAATTGCTTGTTCAACTACTTTGATGCCAAGGGTGCTTAAGAAGATCAATGACACATATGATCAGTCAAGGAAACTCACCTTGTTGACAGGGGATTATCCAGACTTTGAGGTCCAAGATTACAACTACACCTTTGTTGTTAATCTGGAGAAGAAAACATACAATTGTAACAGATGGGACTTGAGTGGAATACCATGTAGACATGCATGGGTGGCTATTACTTTCCAAAGGGATGATCCTGAGAAATATGTTAGTGACAATCACAAGACAGCAGCCTATATGAAGGCTTATAGTGTGAAGATACATTCAGTCCCAGATCAAATCTTTTGGCCTGACAACTTAACAACTGATGAATGCTCACCACCTGTGATTGAGAAGAAGATAGGAAGGCCTGCAAAAGTAAGGATAAGGCATCCATCAGAAGGGGGGCATTCTAGAAAGGTGGCAAAGGAGAAGATGAGAAGGCCACCCAAGTGTTCAGCCTGTGGCTCAAAGGGTCATAATTGCAGAAGCAAAACATGTCCTGCATTGGTACTCATTCCTACTTCAAATATAAGTAATACTATGTATATTTGTGTACTTAATATCTGAATTGTTTTTCTTTATTTTATTACAGCAAAACAATGAAGGTGGTGGTGGTGTTACTGATGAAGAAGGACAGGAGGAACAAGTCCCTAATGATGTAAGTGTGTTTTTGTGTTAATGGTGCTTATATGATTGTATTGTGTTATTGTGTTAATGGTGGTTATATGGTGAATTGTATTTCTGTGATATTCTGTCAATGCTTGTCAATGCGTGTGATTTATGTGATTGATGTTCTTGGGTGAATTGTATTGTAGACTCCGGCTGTTAGCATGAAGAGAAAAAGGAAAGTTGGTGCTGCTGCAGCTGGGAAGAAAGCAAGTGCCTCAAAGGCAGCAGAAGGGAAAAAAGCAAGTGGCTCAAAGACAGTTGGAGGAAAGGCAAAGGGAGATGGAAGTGCTGGAAAGAAAGGAGCTGCAAATACTGGAAAAGGTGGATCAAAGGGAGCTGGAACATCTGGTAAAGATGGAGCTGGAGGAAAGGCAAAGGGAAAGGGAAAGGCTATTTATTTTGTTAGTTGGGTTCTCCATGTTAGTTGATTCTGTTTATTTTTGGCTTCTAAGCTTTGATAACAGAATGCAACTGAATGCTTAGTACAATCTGCCAAATCTACTCTACTGGCTTGTTATTAAACAGGCTCCCTAAATGTTTAGTACAATGTTTTGAATTGAGTAGATGTTTTGAATTGCTCTACTCTAGTGGCTTGTTATTAAACTCCATGAATTGCTTAGTACAATGTTTTGAATTGCACTACTCTACTTGAATGCCTTACATATTTGAACACATAAGTACACAGCTAATAGGCAGAGATTCAGGCAAATTAGTTCCCTGAATGTCTTCCATTTATCATCACTACACTGTGATCTTGGATCCTTCTCCTTTGTAGTTGATGTTCTTGTTGATGTTGCTTGAGCTTGACCATGTTGAGACACTCTTTGTGGTATATACTCCCATAGCAATTCTGTTTCCAGAATTTCACCACCATGCGAAGGAATATTTTCTTGATCGTTAGCCCATTCCGACCATCCATGTCGTCCGCATCGCCAATAAAATCTCCCTTCGATTCCTACCGATAGCATCGTACGCTTTTTACACCCTTGAATCTTGCAGAATGGACGAAGAATAACAGAATCAGAATTATTGCTCATTTTTTGTTTACACTAAAAAGGAGTAAATTTATGAATAATGCAACCATAAAATTGTTCATAAAATAGAGTTTGTTGGGGTATAAATAGGAAAAAATCTCAATTCAAACGGCTAGCTAGTGTTTCCAAACGGCTATTTTTTAATTTCATCTAACTACCAGAAGCATAGAATCAATTACATGTGAGTCCACACGCGTTTTGCACGTGCACACTAAGCTGTTTGGCCAGAGAAAAAATCCAATTTTGCTGAAGGGGTAAGAAAGTAAAATCATGCTTTTAATCCGTGAAAAGTCAAGTTTGCGGGTTTAGGTGTAATTAAATCTATCTAACAAGGTGTTGGATGTAATTGTTTGACTAAGGAGGGCCTATCTGTAATAAAAAGGACTAACAAGGGTACTATATGTAAGAAGCCCTAAAATGAATTTCACTCCCAAAAATTATGGTCCCTCTTTGTAGAATACACAAATACCTTTTTCTTTCTTTCTTTTTGTTAGGAGGAAAACTACACTCGCTATATAGCCTAACATTTTAGATAATTTTACCTCACAGGGTAAAAAAAAATGCATGTCTTAGTAAATAAATTGCAATATAATCAACATACACAAAATCCGTATAGACATAGACATCAGTGGAGCCATCAATCATCATTGGAAAAATCAATTGGTAAAGTCATCATCATATCATTCTCAGGATATTGCTTAGATGCCAAGCGAAGCCTAGAGCTCGAGCTACGGGAACAACTACTGTATTCCCAACTTGCATATACCTCTGTTTTATCAGGCCCAAAAGTCTATAATAATATGGAAATCCTTGGAGTCGAGCATTCTCACGGATTGTAAGAATCCTGTCTTGTTCAGGATGTAAAATCACCTGATTGTGGGTCTCAACACGAGTAACAACAGTCGGCACAATATCACCCCACCACAACCGCACGAATGGCTTAGGTGAGGTTCCCTTGACAAAGGACATTGCATAATCTAAAACCAAAGGCTTCCCATTCTACCTTGTTATCAACACGAACTCGAACACCAGGTAAATTCCTAAATTTCACACCCTTCTCTTTTGGGAATCATACAAACACTCATAATCATCCTGAGTCAGAGGGAGAGATTGGTGATCATAAAATTGATGATTCACATCTTCGAAATTTATACCCAAGCTGCCCGGCATTTCATCTCGCCTGAGCCTTATAAACAGCTGGAAATCTGGCTCTGCTTTAGAAGATAAGGCATCTGATCACTTGATTTATGTTTTCATCCGGGGGAAGGCCACTTGTTCAATTTATGGTAGTATCTTTTATTTGTTCAATAAAATTTTGGAAATTTACATATTAGATATGTATCATAACGAGAGAGAACCAAATAAAATACTATTCCGGTTTAATAGTTATGTCACACCAAAATGAACTAATACCATCATCACACACCGACGACCTTGACTAGTGTGTCAGGTAGGTAGCTAATAAACTGATTCTAGCAGTGTTTAATAAGCTAGCTATATGCAATCTAATCTAATTGCAGTTTAGGGGAACTGGAGAATGCCAAATTTTTTTAATATTATTATTATTACTATTATTTTTTTATTTTTTTATTTTTTTTAAACGGTTAAAAAGGTTTTTTTATGAAACATGTCAACATCTACATTGAGTATCGGAAGCGTGGCTATTGGAGGGGTGTACAGACATCTACGTCATACTGTAGGTGTTATATTATGCTCCTTTAACCGTTTTAAGATCTACGTCATAGGTGTTATATTATATTCCTTTGATCGTTTTAAGATCAATTATAATGTAGATTAGTATATATTTTTAACAAATTGCTGAATTGTATATTAAACTTGAATCTCGTAGAGGTGAGTGTCACGGGATGAAAGTTAAACAACCGAAAGAACTTGAGAAACTCGAACCAAGTGTGTAAGAAGAGAGAGATTTGTAGTGAGATAAATATTGTAAAAAATGTTTGAATATGCTTGTATTGCTTAGCTTGATGATATGATCAAAAGAAATGGCAAAAACTTATATCAATTTCACCTCGATCCTAATAAACGGACAGTGTAGAGCGATCTAATCTAACGGTTGTGGAAAACCTTCTAAATACTTCTACTATATTCCTTATCTTACAAGCTTGGCAATATCCTAAAATATACGAGAACATTCTAGAGAACTATTAACATGATAACCTCCCTTGAGACCAGTATACCACAGAAATGACCGTGACACGCTAGAAACAATTGAAAATACTATCAATCACTTTTTCTTCTCATATCAGTCTTTGTTTAGCGTTAGCTTATCAATTAACTTATAAGCTCACGTTCACATAACAAAATTATTGACACGTGAAATAAGCTTGTACAAGTACATGAACACAAGCTTATAAACTAGCTTATATGGTAAGCTATAATAAAGTTAGCTTATTTTTTTAATAAGCTAATTTATAATATTTCATATTTCAATTATATCCCTGGTGAAAAACACGGCTTAGCCGCCCGTAAGACCTCCTAATGCAGGAGGTCTAAATCTAATCGACTATAACTTAATTAGAACGCTTATAAAAATCAAAGTCACATTAACACCCTTGATTTGTGTTGAATGAAACTTCTAAATGTTTATCAAAATTAATGATGAATTATTTTTTATTAAACTTTTAAAAAAATTAATTTTAAGTATTCTGCTATGAAAAAGTAAAGTCTCATTTATATAACACCATCATTTACAGTAGACGTACATTTTAATCGAAATAATGAATTTTTGATATTGACGGGGCTTATTTACAAAAATATCAAGGTTTTAAAAACTTCAAAACAAATAAGGCCTTTAGGAAGAAGAATATTTAAAAAAAAAAATAAAAAAAAAAGAAATAAAAAAGTAAAGGGCGGAGCTCGCTCTCAACCATAATTGTTGCTCCAATCGGAGCTTTTAATTTTTTAGTTTTTCATTTATTATTATTACTATTATTGTTTTACTAATACTAACGCTAGTTTGATTTATCAAAATCGGGACAATACTTAATTTACCATTTGGTCAAATTCTTGTACAAAAACTAAAATTGTTCGACTAGACGCAAATAAGGTATAACGCTTTTACATTGTAATTGTAACAAGTAAGGTACAATAGTTTAATTTAAACTTGTAACGAGTCACTGATGGGTGTGATTTTCAATGAGTGAACCATGGTATGCTAGATCCACCGTGGTATGATATCCGTGAATGTTTCTGGAATGACACTAAAGTGGGGTGGGGGGATGTTAGTGTAATATATCCAGCTTGTCGTGTGGTCATTTTGGGGTTCGGAAACTCTACTCAAAGGAGTTCGTGGGCCTTTCTTGTAAACTATATAGAGTGTGTGTGATTGTGGAAAGAGGAAGGTACGTAATGATGGGAAAGAAGAACAATTTCAGGTTGGTAGGAGAATGTTCGCTTACCAAATATACGAGTAAGATTCATTTGGGATAATCTACGGTAGTCGGGTGCCACTTTGGGTAAGATCAATGTCAGAAAATTGATCAGAGGGCGAAAATTGTACGGGGTGTATTGTTGTAGAGTACCCAAAATTGAACGATATTATTTTGGAGTACCCAAAGTGGTATCCTACCTTTGTAGAATATCCAAAATGAATTTCACCCCCAAAAATTATGGTCCCTTGCCTTCTAGGAATTTTACCACTTTAGCATATGAATTTTACAGTAACTAAGTCAGGTTTTGCAAATATATGGCTCGTGTAGGACATAAGAGAAACAATAAATAAATTGACTTTTAGTTTACAAGTATATATAAGAATGCTCAGTATTTTATTTTAATTCCATATCATTTTTTTGAAAAAATTGTTAGAAGATTCGCACTGTTACAGTGATTTTTTAATAAGCGTTTCTTACATCACTGTAACAATTACATCAAGTACCCCTGTTCGATAGATTCAATTACACCTAAATCCACGATCTTGTCTTTTAACAAACTAAATCAATGAAAATACAATTTTACCCTTGGTCAAATATTGAACTTTGACTAAAACCAAACAACTCCAAATTTTAAAATCTGTTGAGAAACAGGACAGGCAAAAGGATATGGTCCCGAGTCGCCGGGGCATTCTTGCAGAATGGACAGAGACCCTCCACCATAAGTAGGGATGTCAGTTTGGGCTACGCGGCCCGATATACCGGGCCCAAGCCCGATCATTACTAGCCCATGGGTCGGGCTTGGGCTTATAGCTAGGCCCATGGGCCCGGGCCCGTCTTGGCCTGTGTGCTCGGCCCGACCCCGACCCGGCCCGTGAATATATATATGTTTTATATTTTTATATATGTCAATATGTATATATATCTATTGAATTTATAATATTTATACATTTTTTATTACTAAATGATGTTGTACTTTATACATTTGTAATACTTTTCTATACTTATAAGATTTCAAGTGATATGCAATCATTTTATATACTATATTTTTTGTATATTTATATAATTTTTAAAGTAATTTAATATTAACTAATTCAATATGTCAAATAAGGATGTTCATGATAAATTTTAAATGATATAAAGTGATATCAAAATATTTGATCTCAAGCAAAAAGATATAAATTAAATAGATTCATTATTATACAAATACTACATTAGTACATAACTAAAAAAAAAAAACATTTTGAATACTACATAAATGAAAAAAAAAATCAAAATATTAAGGCCCGGCCCGAGCCGGCCCATGACGGGCCCGGGCTTATTGTTCAGGTCCCGGTCCGGGCCTGGTGGTACTCTTCCCTGGCCCGACCGGGCCTCTGAAAGCCCGGCCCGGCCCATTGCCATCGCGCTAAGACACTAACCATAAGCCCCCACCTACCCAACCTTTCCTTCGTGGGAAGTCTGTCTTTGCATGCTAACCAAGCACAAAAACAATCCTTAGGAGCAGCAAATCTGTTCCAAACAAGTTGTGAACAATTAGCTACGCTAGTATCTGGCCAGAAATGCTTGTACAGCTGTTGCAGTCTATCCTTTCCGGATAACTTCTTAAGATCCTCCAGATGCGCCTCATTAAAACACTGAGTTAGTGAATCTCTGAGATGCAGAATGTATGTCCACCAGAAACTATCTCCTTGCTTGTGACCGACTGCCAAAATTGATGCACCTTTCAATCTATAATAATGGATCCACTTGTGCCATAAAGAGCTTGTAGCATTCTGATCCAGATCAAATAGATAACAACCAATTGCCGCCTTATTCCAAGTCAAAACCTCCTTAAAATCGAGCACACCATTTTCTTTCTTTTGACAAACTTCCCTCGAAGACTCTTCTTTCCAATATCCATCCCAGACCATAAGAAATTACGAAAGATACCAGTAATTCTATTCATAACTGCAACAGGAAACAGAACTATTCTTGCCCAAAATTTCATTTTTGCTTTGTCATTTTGTTTTCCTACAAAATGTATTATCAATCACATGTGTGTATCGAGTGAATCCAATTTGGTGCTGGTAGAAGTTGCTGTCCAGGAATCACATTTGCAACAACTGCTGAACTTTCTTTTAGCAAATCTGCTGCAAAAGTTCACATGAGGTTTACCTCAAGGCATAAGTTGCACGGATTGATATTACATAATGCCTATTGCCCTGGCCCTGTGATGAGCCATTAGCAGCAATACTAATTTAAATTGAGTAGAATCCATTTTCAATTTATGAAGTATATCATAAGCTACTATGCAATGTGGGTTTAATTATGAAGCATATCATGACCTACATGTATTGATTCTGTGAAATTTGTAGAGTGCACAAGCATATCTTATGCTAGTAGCAAACCATGCAACATTGCCCTTAATTAAAGATCTATAGTAGCTTAAAAGATCTTGAAGATCACCATAAGTGATTCAGAGATCTTGAAGAACCAGACAGAAACAAGTTGTGGAAGTGATCAATTGTGTTTATCACCAATGAGAAAAAGAGAGGAAAAAAAAAATAGGAACTTAGATGCCTTGTTTTGATTTAGTTGCCTGAAGTTCCATTCTGCAAGTGTGGATTATTATACCCAAATGGCCAAATGAGCGCATGCAGATGATTCTTTAGCATGTGGTTTGGGCTGATGGTTGGAGTTGGAGAAGGAGACATTTTATTGGACGCAACATAATGTCCTGGGATTACCATAAAAGTATGAAGGAGTTAGCCGAATAGAATCGAAACGCAATCCACTGAACAAACAGATACATGTCACTCAAGATCCCTCCCGCCCCGCATGATGCTAACAAGCAACAAGAACGACCACGCAGAGACGAATCTTACCCCTGGACAAGTCAAGACACTAGTTAGCTACAATGCGAACACAACAGACTGCAGATTTCCTTGGCTCTCGAACGGTTCTACACGGAAAAAACGAATTACTGAATATTGCTTGTAAAGGGAATGAATCAGAGTTGGAAGAAGGGATTACGTACAAACTTACCGATATAGAAAAACAGTAGCGAGGTTGACTGTTGGCAACGATCAGCGTAAATTAAGAATCGAGAAAGAGTGATGGAATTACTGAAGGTTTTGTTTTTCTTTTGGGGAGATGGCAGTGTTTTTCAACAGAATATATATAAAACTGCTATTTACAGAATCATTGAGTCCAACCTTTTGTAATGGAACCCATAACTGTATACTAAGTGGAAGACTTTATACTAACAACTCCAGTTTCAATTAAACAGGCAACACAGTCAGACTCATTAATAATTCAATAAAGTGTGTTCTAAAGAAATAGTAGTACAAGTTCTAGGAGAAAGGTAATTCTCGGAACTTCCTAAAAGAATGTTGAATGGTCTTAATTAAGTCATGTATTGCCTGTAATATCCAAGGCATCTAAGACTCAGTTAATGCATTATTATTTCTAGTTAGGAACCAGTCAGGAGACATTTCTTCAGCTCATCCACAAAATTGTAACATCTAATAACTATCATAGAGGCGGCAACACTGATGAAAACAACAATGGTACTATGAGTCAGCAAGAAAATGAAAACCACAAACACAACTAACAAAATATTACTTAATCCGTTTCATTAATAACTTCCTAAAATAACTATTCATCGCGAACTTTGACCATGCATAACTTCTAAATTAAACCGTATCAATATAAATTAAAAGTTGATTATGAAAATATACTCCATTTAATTTCATAATATAATTTTATTATATTTTTATCTAATGTAATTTAGGAGTTATACGTGGTTAAAGGTCGCGATGAATAGTCCCCTTAGGAAGTTATTAATGAAATGGAGTTAGTAATTGTATATAGGAAAGATCCAAGCACGAAATGAAACAAAAGAGAATGAAATTACGTACTAATGAGAGTCTGAATTATCAATGAAAGAGCTAATTGTTCCCATTCTCAGCCGAACGCTAGCTCTTCTTCTCCAATCGCAACAACCAGCCACCTTCTTCAGGATGACTTCTGTCGGCTGACCTGAATTCTCTACAGCCCTGGATATGGCCTGCCACTTCTCACCATGCTTTGGTTCGGCAGCAACACATCATTCTGCGAATCCTCTGTACCATGCTGGAGTTCAAAGCTGTACAACAATGCCCGTAAACCCTCAACTTGAGTGCTATGGATAAATGTGGTCTTACTCTTACAAACTCATCGAACCACAACGAAATCCACAACCAGATACTCCAACATCTTCCAGGGCTCATCCAAGACCAAAACAGATTCATAAAAACTTTTATACACCACACAAGGCACTTTAAGCAAAAGGCTCTCAAATATACCCCCATAAAGATCCACCAACTTAATTTTTTTAAATTTCTTCAATTTACCACACTATCTCACATATTTATTACTATTAATCAACCAAATCAAAATTATAATATCAAGTATCACTAATTAAAATATCAAGTATCACTAACTGTGGATGATACTTGACGGTCAAAATTAGAATGCTTGGTAATTAGCTACATCGATCCTTGTAAATTGTTAGAGATGCTTGATGTAAGAATGTGAATCGATGCCTTATCATTAATCACCAAGGATATATATATACAACTAAATCCACTATTCTAGGCTATATTCTAGGACAGATATACATTCGTAATACATTCCTAATACATTCCTATCTCTACATTGTCCTATGTAACTCCTATGTTCTAACACTCCCCCGCAGTCGAAACGGGAGGCGGACGAACATTCAGACTGGAACGAAAGTCTTCAAACAAGACCAAAGGCAATCCCTTCGTAAAAATATCCGCAATCTGATAACGAGAGGGAACATGATGAACACGAACCTCACCACGGGCAACCTTTTCGCGAACAAAATGTATATCTAACTCGATGTGCTTTGTACGCTGATGCTGGACGGGATTGCCGGTGAGATAAATTGCAGAGACATTGTCACAGTAGACAAACGTAGCCTTGCGCACCGGACACAGAAGCTCAAGGAGAAGATTCCGGAGCCAGCATGACTCGGCTACAACATTAGCGACGCCACGATACTCGGCCTCAGCACTCGAGCGGGACAGATCAGGTTGTCACCCAAGAAAACACAATAACCGGAGGTAGAACGCGAGTGTCGAGGCAGCCGGCCCAATCGGCATCAGTATATGCCACAAGATCATTAAGAGAGGAAGGAGTGAGATGGAGTCCAAGAGACAAAGTTCCTTGGACATAGCGTAAGATACGCTTGAGAGCCTCCATATGTTCAGTGCGTGGATCATGCATGTGAAGACATACATGTTGAACCGCATAGGATAAATCAGGGCGAGTGAAGGTGAGATACTGAAGCGCTCCAGCTAAACTCCGATATAACGTAGGATCAGCAAAAGGAGTCCCAACAGAGGCACTAACTTTTGGCTTTGTGTCAACGGGAGTAGCTGTCGAGTTACACGAGCTCATGCCAGCTCGTTCAAGAATTTCAGCTGCATACCGAGACTGGGAAAGAAATAGGCCAGCCTTATGGCGAGTGACTCGAATGCCAAGAAAGTCATTAAGGAGCCCTAAGTCTTTCATAGCGAATTCCGAATTAAGCTTAGCCATAATCGAGTGCCGAAGCACATCTGAAGAGGCAGTCAATATGATATCATCCACATATAGAACCAAATAAGCAGTATCAGCCCCGCGGTTGTAGACAAACAACGAAGTATCACACTTACTATTGGAGAAGCCAAGAGTGGCGACGAAGTCATCAAATCGCTGATACCACGCCCGAGGAGCCTGTTTAAGGCCATATAATGACTTCCGTAAGAGGCAGACAGCATCCGGGTGTGTCGGATCACGAAACCCCATGGGTTGATACATATAAACCGTTTCCTTCAAATTGCCATGGAGAAATGCATTGCTAACGTCGAGTTGATGAATAGACCACCGGCGAGAAAGAGCAATGCTAAGAACAAGACGAATAGTTGCGGGTTTAACCACGGGACTAAATGTTTCACCACAATGAATACCCACGCGCTGAGTTTTACCATCACCTACAAGACGGGCTTTATGCCTCTGAAAGGAACCATCAGATTTAATCTTATGCGTAAAAATCCACATGGAACGAATAACATTAACACCCGGGGGACGAGGGACCAATTCCCACGTCTTATTTTTAATAAGAGCAGTATATTCATCAATCATGGCCAGTTTCCAGTTAGGATCACGGAGAGCATCTAAGGGGGTACGGGGAAGGGGTGATGGTGTAACTGTAGCTGTATGTGCTTCGGAAGGGTCGAAGATAGTGTGAGGTGTAAAAATGCCATGTTGGCTGCGAGTAACGGGACGTTGGGGCGGATACGTAGTGTACCGCGTAGTCTGGGGTGGAGGACTGGGATGAGGTGGTGAACTGGGCGGTGAAGCAGATGGAAGATCTGCGAAAGGAATAGGCTGTATGGGCGGAGACGAGATATGTACAGCAGAGGAACCAGGTTGGTTAGGTGAAGTATGGGCTGAGGAAGGAGATGGAGCCGCATGTGAGGATTGGACAGGGGCGGCAGGAGGCGGGGATCGGGGTGTAGGTGTAGTGGTGTAACCGGGAGATAACAATGGGAGGAGGTGAGCCGGAAGGCCATCCCCGAGAAAATCATACTCGGTTGAGCTTGATGTAACCGATTTGGCCATAGGAAAAGTGGTTTCATCAAAATGGACATGGCGACACGTAATGATTTTCCGGTTTGATAGATCAAGGCATTTATAACCATGATGATCCGCCGGATAGCCCAAAAATACGCAAGGATTGGAGCGGGGTTGAAGTTTGCGAATAGTGGTGGAGGGGAAAAGAGGGTAACATAAACATCCAAAGGTGCGAAGATGAGTATAGACGGGAAGGCGATTATAGAGAGCTTGAACAGGAGATTTATAGGAGAGGAGTTTACTAGGTAAAATGTTGAGGAGATATGTGGCCATATGTAAGGCGTGATGCCAAAACGAAGGTGGTAAGGAAGCATGGATGAGTAGGGTGCGAATGATATTATTAATTGACCGAATTTTGCGTTCGGCTTTGCCATTTTGGGGAGAGGTATGGGGACAAGAAAAACGGAATGACATGCCATTAGACTCACAAAATTGGCGAAAAGGAGTATTATCAAATTCGCCACCATTATCACATTGAACGGTCTTAATCTTCCGTTCGAATTGAGTAGATATATGAGAGTAAAATTTTTGAAAGATGGAGAAAACTTGGGATTTTTGAGCAATAGGAAAAATCCACAAAAAATTCGTAAAATCATCCAAAAATAAGACATAATATTTATGGCCAGAGGAACTTAAAGTCGGAGAAGTCCAAATATCACTATGTATTATATCAAAAGGCATGCATGTGCTAGAATTCGATGGCACAAAAGGAAGGTTAACTTGTTTGCCAAGAATACAAGACTCACATGTAGTAAATTTAGACAACCTATTACAATCAATAAGCCTATTATTCTTAAGAACGGGTAAAACTGGATCGCCGCGGTGACCCAAACGATGATGCCAGGTGGAAGAAGCAAGACAAGCTGTTGATGGAGCAGGGGGCGAGGGGCTTGGAAGAGTAACTGGATATAAGGGACTCGAGCTCTCACATCGCATTATACGGGTTCCGGTCTGTAAATCATGCACAGAAAAGCCAGTGGGATCGAAAACTACGGAAACATGATTATCAGTGGTAAATTTACGAACAGAAACTAAGTTTTTGACTAGGGCAGGCGTATGTAACACATTTTGGAGGGCTAAGGGGTAGGTTGGAGTGGAAATAGATGCATGTCCATAACCAGAAACAGGAATTAACTGACCACTACCAACAGTAACACCATGTGTATTTTTGCTCGTATTAAAATAAGATGATAAATTACCTCGGGAATTGGTCATGTGAGAAGAAGCACCAGTGTCCATGTAACAGTTGGAGTCCGACTAGGACAGACTCATAGTATGCATAGCGGCTTCAACATCTGTGGGCACCCATTGCTGCGCATTATAGGCCTGAGAAGCAGGGGAGTCAGGGCGAGGGCCGAGCAAGCCAGCCTGACTGTTCGGGCGGGAGGAGCCGGGTGCAGCAGGCTGCGTGGGATAGGGGCAGGGCGGCATGGCCCATGGTGGATGGGAATAGTGCCACCAAGGCGCATTGGACCAGGAAGAGGGACCAGCAGGCGGCATAAAGGATCCAGGAGGCTGGTAAGAACCGCGCCCCGCACCACGACCATATGATTTGCCAGAGGAGTTACCATTATTCCGAGATTGACGAGGCTTTGAAGGGTTGCGAAACTTCTGCTGCTTCCCACGTCCATGAGCAGGGGGATTGGGAGCTGGATCGCGGTCAGCGACGACAAGATCATCGTCAAGATTGGCAGCCTCCTTCATGCTGGTTTCTTCAAGGGTGAGCATAGAACGGACCTCATAAAATAGTGGTAGAACCTTCTTGTGGCGGATGACAGAGGCCACACCGTTATAAGCAGGAGGGAGGCCAGCAAGCATGCGAAGAACCAATCGGTTGTTTGGAACCGGGGCACCAACTTGCGTAAGTTGGTCCGAAAGAGACTTAAGGCGCTGGCAATAGAGGGAAACATTGGAAAAATCTTTGAGGACGGTGTTGTTAAACTCGTGCTCAAGAAGCACGGCACGCGAGTTCTCGTTATCTTGAAAGAAGTCACGAATACGAGTCCACAAGGAGAGAGCAGATATATCCGGTTCAATAACCGTGTGCAACAGATCGGTGGAAATCGTGGAATACATCCATTGCACGACAACGGCATCAAGAGTATCCCAGAGCTCTTGTTCTGCGGCCGAACGGGAAGGGGCAGGCAGAGCTGGCTCAGACGTAACCGGCTTAGATTTGGGAGGGGTGATATGGTGGAGGACCTTGTGAGAGCGGCAGTGCACCTTGAACAATTCAGCCCACGTGGCGTAGTGAACCGTCTCGGTTTCGAGGATGATAGGGACATGGGTTTTTTTATTAGCAACGACTAGGGCAAGATGAAAGGAGGAGGTGGTGGTCGATTCTTTGTCAGAGGTGGAGGAGGTAACGGCGCCAGTCATGGTGGTCAGCCGAAGAAGAAGGAGAGGGATATAGGGAAGAACGAGAAGGCAGGGTAGGCGGAAGCGTAGGTCGTAACCTAGTTTGATAGTATATATAGGTGCGGCAAGGCGGTGAGGAAGGAAGTAATATTTTTGGGAGAAGGGAGAGATGCGGCAATCAAGAAATTAATTAATTGATTGATCAAGTAATTAATTAAGTGATTGTTTGATGGATGGATAGGTGCGGCAAGTCGGTGAGGATTGATGTGGCAAACAATTGATTAATGGATTGCCTAACCAAAAAGCAGGATGCGGCAAGTCGGTGCGGTGCGGCGATGCGGCAACAAATTAATAAATTAATTAAGGGGATTAAGTGATGGATGGGCACGGAGAGAGACTTGATGCCGCAAAGATAGAGATACGGCAGGGAGTTTTGTGATGTCGTGAGGACAAAGGGATAGAGGAAACGGAATCTAGGAGGTTTGCAGTGGAGATCAGAAACCTAACTTGATACCATGTAAGAATGTGAATCGATGCCTCCTCATTAATCACCAATGATATATATATACAACGAAATCCACTATTCTAGGTTATATTCTAGGACAGATATACATTCGTAATACATTCCTATCTCTACATTGTCCTATGTAACTCCTATGTTCTAACACTTGAGATTACTGGTCACTTGCACGAAAAGTATGCTTGGTGAATTGAGTTAATTGTCGACATAGAAGGGTTTAAAAGATTGTTTTAGAGATGCTTGGATTCACCGGATACTTGGTGATTCGGGATATATCGAGACAAATAAGAGTTTTACAAAGTTGATATACCCAATTACCCATGATTTCATTACAATAAAATTAGCTAGGATTTGAAATTTAGATGCATGTATGAAAATTTTCATCTAACAAATTAACTACTTCCTCCGAATTTTTTAAAGAAACATGCTTTATTTTGTTGGCTTTAATTTTTTATGTTTGATTTGAAATCAAATTAATCGCAGATTATAATTTTTAAGGTTGTATTATAAAAGTATAAGAAATATATAACCATAATATGATTTTTGAAATTGTTGTCGTAATAAATTATGATTAATTTGATGTCAAATTGGCATAACAAAACTAATGAAATGAAATGAGGTTTTTTAAAATTTATGGAGAAAGTAAATAATAGAAATCTATATTATATTTTAATTAAGTTTCTCTTAAATTTTAAGTATAAAGTTAATTTACTCATAACATATGTACTTCGGTTCGGTTTTTCGACTAAAAAAAGCACAATCCGAATCTATTTTATAGCAGTGATCTCCACCGTTGATTAACAAATCACCAAACCCCATGATTCTCCACGTCATCAATCCAAAACCAAAATTCACAACTCCAATTTTTCGCAAAAGTTTAAAATCCCGCCTAAACATTTCACTATAAAATACGAGCCCTGAATCCTTTCGTCTCCATCCAACTCAGAAACAAACACTCCATTTCTTACTGCAAAACCCTAACCCAAGTATCTGAAATGGCTCGTACCAAGCAAACTGCACGCAAGTCAACAGGCGGCAAGGCACCAAGGAAGCAACTCGCCACCAAGGCGGCCAGGAAGTCGGCCCCAGCCACCGGCGGAGTGAAAAAGCCCCATCGTTTCCGTCCAGGAACCGTCGCTCTCCGTGAGATCCGAAAGTACCAGAAGTCAACCGAGCTTCTGATCCGAAAGTTGCCGTTCCAGAGGCTGGTTCGTGAGATTGCTCAGGATTTCAAGACAGATCTGCGGTTTCAAAGCTCTGCTGTGGCTGCGCTTCAGGAGGCAGCTGAGGCTTACCTTGTTGGGCTGTTTGAGGATACTAATTTGTGCGCAATTCATGCTAAGAGGGTTACGATTATGCCTAAGGACATTCAGTTGGCGAGGAGGATTAGGGGAGAAAGGGCTTAGATTTGATTATGATGGGATTTGGGGATTTAGGTATATAGGTGTTGTCATTGGCATGTAGTAGTTCGATTTGGTTATTCCGAATGAAGTCATTTAAGTTTCAATGTGCAATGGATGTTGACTGAGTCATTTAACCTCTCGATTCCTGTACATGACTCGTTTTACAGATGTGGTAGAGAATGAGATATTCATTCATCAGTTCTTTCTTAATTCCAGTCCCGAAATTACTTGTGGTTAGCCTCAAGCTGCAACTTGTAAGCACATGGCAGTTGTCACAATGCCGTATTATACTTCAATTTCAGAACTTTCCAGACACCTACAAGTGGTTAGTAGGCACAAGTACGAAAAAGAGGATGGAGGCTTTGAGCAAGGAATGGACTTAGTCCAGGCAGGGTCACTACAAATAATCCCGTTCTTTAGTTTTGACTTTTGATGGATGGTAGATAGAACTTGTCTTGTACTTGCATAATTGTCCGTATTGGTGTTGATAATTTTTTCGCAATACAGTAGTTTTTTTAGCTTAGAACTGATTTGAGGAATTTTCCCCTTATCTTATCTTATGTGTTGTGTTATTTCCTACTCCCTTCATTTTTTGAAACATTAAACATTTAACAAATTTTTAGAAAGTTTACACTTCGCCATCTAAAGAAATGTCATCTAATTAACTTTTCAATTCATATTTCAGATAGTTATATAGCCAGAGCTAAAATTATAAATAATAGTAGTACATAACCATAGCGACAGCGACGGTTGTGATTGAATTTTGATTTAACAATTAAATTAATATGGTGTACTCTATTACAACAATAATGAAGTTAAACATTTCCATGTTTCTTGGACTTCAATAAGTGTTTAACTTCTTTTTTTTTTTTTTTAAAGCAATCTATCATCAATAGTCATCCCTCTCAAACCTTTATCACTTCCTATTTACTCACCCCAAACACAAAAAATAGTTAAAATACTCTCCAGCATCCATCTCCATTTAAGTTAAACTTTTTCATTTATATTAAAACATTACATTTTAACATGTCAATGAAAAAGTAAAAATAATGAAATAAAAGACAAAGAAAAAAAGCTCATCTCGAGGTGAGAGATTCATCCAGCTCACACGTCCAACAAATGTGTGGGCAGGGTTGACCTAGCTCATCTCCATCATCTCACACACTGCTGGAGAAATCTTAAGTATTACTGACTCCGTCTTAGTAATATTTGTCATATTTTGAATTTTATTACAATTACTATTAAACTATAATATAATGACAAAATATTTAATAAAATTATATTATAAAAAATTCACAATATAATTTTGTTAAATATTTTATCTTTATAGGTTATCAATAATTTGTTATCAAAGTCGAAATAAAAAAAAATAAAATGAATAAAATATTAGTAATAAGATAGATAAGTATAAACTCTAAATTGGTAGGTCGATGTAAATAATCATGTAATTAAACAACTAATCATCTCAATACTTTTAACATCCAAACTTTGCATTTTTGTCAAGATATCAGTGTCGTTTGGTAATAATATGGGACAAACATCACTGATTCTAAATATTTTTCTGATGCTACGTTGCTCGAGAATACAATCTCAACAAATATAATAGACAAAAAAATTCGATATGTAATCTTTACAGATTATTTCATTCACTTTCGAATATTCCAATCAACAAATTGAAATAATAATTATTTTCCGCGAAGATGTGTGTAGTTGCAAAGGTGAGAGAGACCACACTGACCACACTACTAATAATTGGAGGCAATAAACAACTTGAACACTCGAATACGGACAACGCCCACAGTCATCTTAGACCACGTTTTAACGGTCAGTGACTGGTTCGGAGCTCAATAGTTGTCCCACTCCATTCGCCATACACCAGAGAAAACATAAACAAACGTGGGGAAATCTACACAAACACCCTTCATTTTACTCCAATCAAATACATAACCCATACTTTGTTCGAATTTTCTTTTTCATAGTATAACTTTGACTACGAGCCTGGGGCTCAGAGCCAGCCTGTGTGGATGATAATTTTTATCCATCCGATGGAGCTAATGTCGTTATGTGAATCAAGAGTTTGATTTGATAAGGCTCGAATTCGGCTTGCTAGATAGGATTTCGAGCCGAGTTTGAACCTCTTTTTAAACTCATCTTGCTAATGAGTCAAGAGTTGCTAGATATGATTAGGCTCAAGCTAAGTTTAAGTTCGACTTGATTGAGCCAAGCGAGTTGAGTTTGAGTATAAACTATTTTAAAATTTTCTATGTATTAGATTTTTTTTTTAAAATACGAATTGAAAAGTTAAAAAAATGGAGGGAGTAATGTCCAATACTCCATTTCATTTGTAAATTTCCCACAGAACGTTGAAATTCAAAATAAATAGGCCACCACCACCATAGGGACTCAAAAACCAGTGGACACAAAAAAGACGGAATCACTGTCTCTCTCACCCTCCACTAATGGATGACGTCATCCTAACCGCGCCACCGCACTCCTCCTCTCAGGATCACCTTCTCCTCCGTCGTCGTAACTCACTCTCCGCCTGCAAACTATCTCTCCCTGCAAAATACTGCTCCGGCTCCACCTCATCATCATCCTCATCATCATCGTTTCCTTCCGATGACATGGAGCTGCTGACGATCAAGCCCTGTTCACACAGCTACACTTCGATAAAGGACCTCCTGCCGTTGAACGCCGTCAACTCGCCCAAGCCCAATACTCCCCACCAGGCCCAGACCGGTCTAGAAATCAGTATTCGTAACAGGCTTGTTCAGCAAGCTGCTTGGGCCTACCTCCAGCCCATGTCTACCTCATCGGGCTCTTCAGCTGACAACTTCTTCCGCCGCCTTTGGCCGCGCGTTGCTGACTTTGTTGACTTGGTCCGACGTGGTTTTGTTCGGGTCTTTGATTGGACTCTTCGGGTTATCAGGATCCGAATCTGTAGATAGCAAGGGATTATTGATACTTGCTAGGAATTAGAAATTGGAAATTTTCTACTTTGTGTTGATTGATGATGGTTATATGAATATATATATTGCTCAATTGTAATATACAAGTAATATGGACTATTATGATTATTATTGTTGCTTATACAAAGAAATAGATTAGCTCTCAAATGCATTCTCTCTGTTCTCCGTAGTTTATTTGCCCCAGAAGATGGTCAATTGGAGAAAAGAACCTGCTTCATCGAAGATTTTTTGAATTTCTGGAATGAATATATATTCAGGGGTTTCCCATTGGCCTCAACTTGGAGGTATTCGTTTCGTTTAGTAATTTTGTGATTTAATCTTTTTGTATTGCCTTAAAATGTTGATAATATCCAGTGTGTGGTGTTTTAGTACTACATTGATTGCTATCCAGTTTGTCGGAGTTGCATAACATAGCGCTATGAGCTATCCGTGAAAGAATGTAAATCGCTAAGAGCACGTCTTGATGCAATGGTTTAAAATTTCCAGTTTATGTTATTTTTGCTGTTCTAAATTTGATTTGAGTCGTGTACAACACTTGGTTTTGATGTGTTTATCTGTTCCCAACACTTCTACGTGTCATTTCGTTCTCTCTGAATTAACGTGGGCAATCTCAGTGATAATAAGCTTAATTTATTAGCATGAGGTTTGTTCTCCTATGTTCTTAGGGATATATGTGGGGGATTTTGGTTGCAAGATAGAGGGATTTGGGCTGCAAGATCGGAGAAGTACGGTGTAGCATATGATGTTTGGTGTTTAATCAATTTAGTGGCCTTTATGTGGTAAGTTTGGAAGTTCAGTAAGGATAGATGGGATGATTATTGGAAGTTATTCATAAAGTTGGCCTTGAGATCTCAATTATCAAATTATAAGGAAACTTGATTAGCCTAATTTTCTCTTTTAGTTCTTTCTGCTTTTACCTTTTATTAGTGGGATACTTATTCGGCTGGCTAATGATAGTTATCAATTGTGTGCTATAGCGACGTATGATGGCATATAGGCTCCATCAAGATGTCTGCAGTAGTGCATTTTCTTTCATAAAGTTGAGAGATATTATTTCATTATATGTTCCAATCATGTGTTTTGTGCCATTAGAGTTACTGTAGGTTGTTTCTTTGTGCTGAATGATTGCAGAAACGTGTATTCCGTGTCTTAGCAAAGTTGGAAGTCCTTGGCAGCTTAATTTGCTTGTTAATACACAAGACAAACTGATTAGTTAATCCCTTCTAGTTTCTCATTTTGCATAATTATTATCTCTCTTCAAGTCAAGATGTCTCAGTTGTTTTATGCCTTGTTTTAGATCATTTGTAAGATACACGGACAAAGCCTTGCCCATGCAGTGTCTGCTAGATCCTAGGAGTTTCAGTTCTCATATTTGAAAGACGCAAAATGAAGTAATAATACTGTGGCTGGAGACTGTGATTGAGATCTTCATTGAGGTATATTCTGCCGCTGTGTTTGCTCATCATGACTGAAATGTGTGGATACTTTCTCTTTTTTGTTTTCTTCCCTTGGTCTGCATTCACCTCATAGATATCTATCTGCTGAAAATTTATGTTCTTTGAGTGGAGTGTGGGATCGCTGTAAAGTTTAATAGAGCTTCTGTTATTCATTTTTAGTTGTAGGCTTACTATCATTAGTTGACCACTGAATCAGACAAGACATAATTGTGACTAGTCATGATCTAAACTGAACAAATTTTGCCTTAATTATCATGACGAGATCTTCAGATATTGGTTTCGTGATGCATGAATTGAATTGTATTTTGTAATTCATGCAATACGGTAGATAATGTGCTTAGTATGTCTTGTAACATGCGAAATATATTTTGTTGTTTAGGCATCAGGGTGTCGTTCTAGTAATTTCTATGATGTTTGAATGTTACGGAGTAACTGAAAAGCCGTGGTGTAGCTTGTGCACAGTCACAGCAAGAACCTTTTGAAACAATTATCGCTAGACAAAATTGTGTGGTCTTACAACTGCTGAGGGAATCACATTTGTGATGTATTATAGAGTCCATGTGTGTAGAGTTAAAATTGACAAAGTTCGTGATACCCAAGTCGAAAGAAAGTTAATTTGTCTCAACAAAATTACTGGCCTAACGCCCTAACCAGATTCTTTGAGCTGTAAGGCATCTTGATCTTGAACTTATGAGATTTTTTCTGTAAGATGACATTGTCGTTACAAAGATACAATAAATGATAAGTCACCGTTTCAGACACCTAACTGTTAGGTTTTGGACATAGCGTAATTACTTATTTGGTTAGCAACTTTTTGCAACAGTTGGTTGTAGTTTTCTGCTCTGCTCCATTATTCTTGCCTCTTTGTATGGTGCAGGGCTTTCCGAGAATGAACATCAGAGGAGTTTGTGAATGAACATCAGAATTTGCTCTCTCTCTCTCTCTCTCTGGCAAATTCTGGTCCTGACATTCTTGAAGAGCTTTTGTGTCACCGGAGAAGTCTCCAATTTAGTTGACGGAGATTTATGGCACTGGCGTTGGGTTAGTTAACATGCAATTATGCAAGAGTTGACAAGCTTTTAAAAATGAAGTATGTATGCAAGTGACAGGGAATGGTGATTGGTGACCCCGTAATGTGTCTAGATGACTGGATCTGTGTTTGTTCTTCCATATAGTACCTAGCTTGTTATCTGTTTTCAACTCTGGTACTGTTGGTGTAATCACGAGGTTAATTAGCGGTTGCTCTCTAGCTTGGAGTATCCAATTGTGAAACTTATTAGCGTTTCTATATTGTGGACCTCAATCTAACAAACCCATTCTCAATTGCTCTCATCTGCAAATTGAGACTGATTAATGACAGAGTGAGTTCAAAGAAGCAGTTATGCCCTAATCTCCCAGCTCATTAATTGAATTGTTAGTGAAGTAGTTAGTACAGTAGTAGTGCCTAGTAATGAGATCTCAATTAGGTGGGTTCACTCAACCCCTTGATTGTTTTGTGTAACATTCTGACCCTTAATCAACTGAGGCTACTCGATCGACCATTTAGGCCGCATTATTATTCCTACGCTATCATTATTAGAGTAACATGTTCCTATGATGGAGAATTAAGATAGGCTAGGATGGTAACTATTCCGTTGATCAAGAATGGATAATTTGGTGTTTGATAAATCTATCGTTTTAAACCTACATTAAATCTTGTCTAAGGAGCACACTTTAGCACAGGGTGGAGGAGTGCACACACTAATGGAAGGTATGGGGTGTGGGTGTGTGAGTGCGTTGAGTGTGTGTGTGCGCGTGTGGTGTGGCGTTGGGTGTGTTGTGTTCGGTTTTTCTCAAACTCCTTGATCGGTTTTGGTTGTTTGGTACCTCAAGTGTGGAAGTCTTTCACACGGTTTTGGTGGTTATCCTCTTTGTTTCGGTGCTTCTATTTGGTCTAACTCTTCTCGATCACTTTGCAATCCGTGGGTGCTTCGGGCTTGTGACAAATTTCTTGGTGACCTCACCCCCAAGGATTTTCTTGGAAGCCTTTAGACCTCTTTCTAGTTAGTTTCGACGGTTGAGATTGTACTTTAGAGTTTAAGAACATTGTTATTTTTCCGGTTGAGATTGACTCTCTTTGTATTTGGGAAGGGAACTTTACTCGAGCATGTGCTTATGCTACAAGTGTTTAATGGAATTATTTTAGTCGTTTCAAAAAAAAAAAAAAAAAAAAAAAAAAAAAAAGAGTAACATGTTGTATCCACCTCTTGGTTGCACAACTTACAAAAATCGTTAACAAACATCCTCTCTTTTTGTTTTTTATGGTGAAAAAAGATGCCAAAATCTTTTTCTTTTTTCTTCCTACCATCATAACATCATTAGACTTGATTTCGAATTCTTCAATTATGAACTTTTATTAAGCAAATTATCTCTTTTTTAGTATGGATCCAAATAATTCGTTCTTTATAACAATCCTTCTTGAGAAAGAACCATACAATGATACAACATTAATAAGCAATAATTAGATCAAATATGAATATTGTGAAGATTTAAGCTCAAGTAATGCAACTAACATGAAGGGCCAGGATTGCATCTCAGATTGTAAGGCTTGGATCATTCAATTAATGCAAGTGGCATGCATACGTGTTAAGTTAGTTACAAGCTACAGCTGGCAACTCAACTTATCAAGTTGCAACCGCCTGTGAAGATTAGTTAGAGGAAGGCAAGCTGGATTTGAGTTAGTATATAGGCTCGTGTATTGCTTTACTTGCTGGCCAAGTTTTTTCAGTTATTCTCATCACCATTTCTTCTGTAACAAGTTAGGAAGATAAAAAAGAGCTGAGGGAGAGTAAGGAGAGGAGAGAGAGAAAAGTTCTAGCAAACTCTTGTATCTGTAATTCCGGTTTCTCATTCTTAGTGAAGTTGTTGGTGCTGCCCGTGGATGTAGATTCATTCGAATCGAACCACGTAATTCTTGTGTTCTTCATTTGTTTACGGTTTCTGTGATTACTGCTTGAGAGCTTATTCTGTTCTTCAATTTTGTGTTGGTGAACTTGAGTTGGTTGTTGTGTTGTTTGAATTGTTGCTTGGTGATTGTGGTCTCTTGTCAAACTGGAGGAGGATAGTAAATCCTTACAAATATGCTTCCTGGTGCCCTCTCTAGGCCTTTTATCGAGTGACTTCCTCTCCATTCAGTCGAGATCTTCAAACCTGGGAGGTAGAGATACTCCTCCCTCAAATCTGTATCGATAGAAAGGGCGGCAAAGGGCCAACAGGGAGTCCTTGCGTCTAGTATGTCCCCTTGTTCCCGACATTATGATATTACGTATTAGTAATATATATTTAAAAAAAAAACTTCTCTACCTACCATACATATGTAACATCAAAATTTGAAGAAACAAATGGAGAACTTGAATAATGACATGTAAACATCAAGATTTCAAGAAACAAGTGGAGAACTTGAATGATGTCAAAAAGGATTTCAGATATTTTGATTGAACCGACGTCCCAAATCGCGGAAATAAACCTCAATGGGATTCTTCTTTAAACTCGCCTTCTAAGCTTCCTAAATGCATGAACCCCATCAACAAATATATAAGTGCAGTAATAGTTGCCGATTTCTGTAACAAACAGTTATCACTTGTCAGTGCCATCATAATTCTAAGTTTCTAACAGTCAACGTGATACAATGCAAGCTAAAATTTAATTATTTAAAACACAAATATCCACCAGAATGTTTAGTGAAATATAGAACCCCCGACATCTTTTAAAAGTTTATTAGAAAGCAGAAAGATATAACTAACTAAAGAAATCGTAAAAGGAAACAGGGTAAGTATAATATTTTACCTCCTATTCCACCAAAGAAATTGTAGCCCAGCTTGTTGAAGTCTTTTTAATTTCTACCATTTCTTACGGTTGTTGAAGATTGTAGTAGCAGAATAATGATAGTATATAACAACTTTCACATGGCAAAATGAAGAGAGGACTCAACTATATTTATATATGGGAAAACCGGAAAAGATCGATACACATACAACATGCATGTTAAACTTAAAAGTACTTAATAACTGGTGTTCAAATCAAAGTTGTTAATTGACAGTAATTAGCTAGTTCAAACCTGCAGTACCAAGCTAGCTCACGGTCAATGCAGTTGATTCAAAATTCATGTAAAAAGTACTAGTACTACTAATTGATTGAATATCACACAGGCTAAAAGGGGACCATATATATATATATATATAAGTTGATTTTGGCTTGTAGTAAAACAAAGGACAGATATATATGTTCTACTTCACACACTCATTATACTGTTACCTCTGAACGAGATGAATGAAATCTTTCGGTTAAATTTGAGCCAACAATGCCAAAAATTAAAACTCCCCCAAAGCCTAATGTGCTAGGCCTCTTCCACCATGTTCAGCCTGAGGATCTGGATTCCAACGATCTGTAGTACGTATTAGTTTCGTACCACCATATAAGGCCCTGCGTCGCTTCCCTAGCTAGAAATGCCAGCTAGCTTATAAGTAGCAGGTGAAGGATGGATTAGCGAAAAGAAGACATACTAAATCCTCATTGTACTCCCTCCGCCCCATCATATAATTTTATGTTATTATTTTGTATAGTAAAGTGATTGAATTAGAAAATGTATTCGTGAACAACAGAACAAATCAGTTCAATTCAACAATGTGAAAAAAACTAATACTGCCCTTCTTTCCTCAAAGGTGAAAAAAAAACTTGGTGAATGTTTTGTTGCTTTTGAATTTTTTGTGATATGTCCATTCAATTCATTCCATTAATTATGTTCGATCCAGTTTTGTTGCGATGAAAAGAATAAAACTTACTCGTCGTAATGGTGTCATTAGAATCAGATGGAACTATAAATATTAACACCACCATCTACCCATTATAAGTTTCTAATTGTTGTGATCGAAGATGTATAAACATGTAAATTAACCATAGTTTGGCGAGATAGATCGATTTAAAATTTAAGTAAGTAATCAATTTATATAACTAATCAACTCAAAGTATCCAAGTTGAAATTGCAAATAGAATTACAAAACATATGAGTAAGAAACAGTATTATTTTATTTTATAATTTAACCAACCAAACAATCCTGGAGGTCAAAACCCTACTTTGTTTTACCCCTCTTCTTCCTAGTTTTTCACCTGACTCTATAGTAGAGAAATCTCTGAAAATATAATACAGTACTAAAATTAACCTCTGAAAAATCCATTCACCACTCTCACCGATTCTCCGTTCTCTCTTCTCTGTTCCGGGCGAAGGTTTAATGTCCAAGAAAATGGAATGTGGCTTGAAATGGAGAACAACCCTCTTCACGACACCAGTTTTACAACATCAATTTCATGTCCTTTGTGAAATCCTGGAAAAAGAATTAGGGGTTTCGTAACTCTCTGGTACTTCCTTTTCTTTCGTTCAGTGTGATTGATTTTATTTTATTTTATTTTATTTTATTTTATTGCTGCTGTATAGTTTTTGTATAAGGATTATTATCTCTGTGGAATGGTTTCAAATATGTACCTTCAATTGTTCTTCCTTGAGAATGTTTGTGTGTGTATGTGCGAGCGCTTGTTACTCCTCTTCCATGTTAGCTCAGATGTCTTGTTAACCATCTTCTGTTTCCATAACATTGTTTCAAATATCATTTATATATGATGAAGAGCAGAGTGTTAAAAGTTATATACTGCAGAAAGAAAAACTGTTTCTTTGTACTCGATCCAAACCATAATTGTTTGAAGTTTATGTCGTCTCTCTGTGACTGTATGGTGCTGTAAACATGTGTTCTGTGACTGGATATATTTGGAGGCTGCTTTTATGTAATCTGCTGGGATACTTGCACAATGTTGCTTACTCCATGACTTGATTCAGATTTAATTTGGTTGATACAGGGACAAGAGGTCCTAGGAAATGAAGCAGTTCTCATCTACAAAATACAGACAAAGAGTCAGGATGAACTAGTTGACCTGTAGCTGGAGATCATTAATTGAGACCTTCATGAAGGTATGTTCTGAATCCTAGCTTTTCGAAAGGTTTGAGCACGGGTCTTTAAATCATCTTTCATATTCCTAATGACTTGATTCATATTTAATGCTGATGACGAGATACTGGATATCCTTTTTGTCCACTACATTTTCACTCCATAACGCTTATTCATAGAATATGTCTGTGCTTATTGAGTGTCAACTTCTTTGTGGAGCTTAAATGCAGCTACAATAGTCATTTTGTACGTAGTAGTAATATTAGTGTCATTCCTTTACATATCAATATATAATACAATTCACGTTCTATTAGTAATAATTTCAAGTTGTGTTGTTTATGTTCTTTGGAATCTTATCCCAGTATGTGACTTTGGTGTATAGGGAATGAAAGAAACGCTAGATTCTTTGATAGTTTAACTAGCCCAGAGTGGAAGCTTGAAGTTTTTTTTTGCCCCCCTTTTCTCCTTAAGTTTATTACTCAATTGGTTTAATATGACAGATAGTATCTCGTACCTGATATTAATATCTAGTTTCCTGCCTGTGTGAATTGGTGTGTAGTGCATTCCCCATGTATTTTTCTCCTTGATCACCTTTCAAAGAATCTTTTTTATATTGTACCTTTCGTGAACATTAATGGTGTTTTGTCGTTTATGGTCTTTGAGTCATACCGTATTAAAGAATGATTATGTATTACTTCTATGGCGGGTGAATGTATATTTTCGTTTATGCATCATAACATCTTTTGAGCAGTACTTGACGTGACGTATAAATTGTACGGAGTGACTAAAATGGCACAACGCAATTCATGCTCAGCCTAAAACTTTTTGAAACAATAATTGATCATGAAGTACTGTCTGTACAACGACCAAGTCAACGTATCTGTGATATATTTTAGAAATCCTGTAGGCTTAAAAACGACAAATGCTACGGTACACAGGGAACAAACTAAATTTGTTTCTTAACGGGACTAGTGGCCGACATGACGAGTAACACCATTAAATAGATTGTTCGTTACACTGAGCTTGAAGACATCGCTGAGAATGAATTTTTGAGAGATTAGGTTGTAAAACGACATCTGACATGCATAAATAAAATAGCTCTGAAGTGTTTTGGGAAATTAACTGTTGAGGTTTTCCTAAATTGGTTTCCCAAAGAGGCTGATTTTATCAATCTAGCTCAACCTGTGTAATAATCTAAAACATTTGTGATTAATATGTAATTACTACCTATAAGAATCTTGCATTGTGTCTTGGTTGCTGGGTTGTCCTTTTGGTACTTTACATTCGTGATACTGATTTCATTGGCAGCTTAGTTTGGCAACAGTTAGCTGTTTAGGCACCTTAGCTCAATATGTTAATGCTACCCCATTGATATCTAGCTAATATCGGGATGGATTCAATTTACGGTGCCTTCTTTTCATGAAAGCTCAGCTATTTGGACTTACTACTATATTATTATAAGAGTATAAGCCTAGAAAATGTTTAGTGCTTTATATTTTGGTAATCTTCTAGTGGGCTATATGGGAAGTCTTTCTTTTGTTTTTTTTTTCTTTTATTTTTTTAAAAGAAAAATATAGTGCTTTCATTACCAACCAAATAACAGGATACAATAAATGTCTTAGCAGAATAAGAGAAACCTACTTAGTGAGGCAGAATTACAGTGCCCTCACTATATATCACCTATGAAACCTGACTAGCCAAATCATGAGGTGCTACATCACAACATCTCTTAACAAACTGGTAATTGATACTACGGGTCCGGACAACTCCAACCCTTGTGTTTACTTCATCAAAATAAAGAGCATTAGATTTCCAAATCAAGCATAGTCTTACTCAACTGGGAAAGCGTCCATTTTTCACCTGACATTGAGTTATTCATGCTTTCTTATTTTTCATTATTTGAGGAGAGTGTATAATGTATATTTGTTTGGTTATGATATGTATTTGTGGGACACAGTAAGAAAAAATTGATTGAAAAGGGAACATGAACTATTGATTATGAAGGATAAAATGGAAAATATAAACTGTGGATTCAGACAGGGGGAGAGTAATAAGAAAAGTCTTGTATACAGTACCTTGCATGAGACATAAACAGTATCTTTTTCATTCTTTCATTTATGCGCCCTGCTGAATTAATTATATAGTATCTCTCCATTAGTCCATTTCATAAAAATGTTTTCATATTCCCATATTTCCATTTTTTTTTTTTTTTTGGTTCTATTGTAGGGGCTTCCTATATCATCTTTTGGAAATAAAACTACTCTTATAACACAACCATATTTACCACATTTTTACAAATTCACTGACTCTATCCATTATATCAATAATGATATACCACTTAAAATTTTACTCATCTTTATTATTCACATAATAGGCCATCTGTACAACGGCCAAGTAAACCGAACATGTCATATGTTGTAGAAACTCACGTAGACTTAAGATTGACAAATGACCAGATACTTGAGAAACTAAAATTGTTTTTAAGCATACACAACTGACCAACATGCCGAGTAACAGACTCGGTTGCTGGGTCAGAATGCCTGTTTCGCATGCACTCTGTATACTACTGTTGCACTATATCTTTGAGTTGCTTTTTTCGTACTTTACACTGGAGCTACATTTGCTACTCTATTGGTCTTTAACAAAGTTCCTTTTTTTTCTTTTTTTTTTATAGGATAAAGAATAATATCTGAAAATTAGGTCTGTTAATACTACCAGTTAACAATAGCTCGTGAAATACTGGATTGAAAATATTAAACAAGGAACAGATCCACTAGACCAAATAACTCATCTCACACTTAGAGTGATATTCCTTTGCTCTTCTTGTCACCAACTATTTCGAAGTACTTTACTTTACTATACGTGGAGTCTAGTTTTAGATCCCTGTTATGAATGACTTCATGAAAGATCATTTAATTTCCAAAATCCAGCAATGCCTTAGATTACTCAAGTGCTAAAGAATCCAAATTTCCTGTTATAATTTAATTATTGGAAAAATCTTTTGAATAGTCATGCATAAGTATGAGAGATAAACAGTATTTTGTCGCTTTTATGTCATGTCAAATTAATTATATTGGTTAATAATTCACTTGACTGTTTTACAATAGGTAGTATAAATCGAAAAAAAAAATAAAAAATTATTGTTTCAAAATGTTACAAAGAGTACGACCCACTATCCAAAATCTTTTGAGTGGTACCTTGCATGAAACATACACAGAGTAGTATTTGTTATTTGTTCGTCATAGGAAATCAATTATATTTATATACTGTCTGAATCGTGTTTTGTGGTTTATGTATACTGCTTTTGAGTGGTACTTTATATGACGTGCAAATAGTATGGAGTGTTTGAAATGCCGTGAAGTTATTCGTACGCTACGTAAGCCTTTTAAACAATAATTGATCATAAACTACGTCCGTACAACGCCCAACTGAATCGTATCTGTCATATATTTGCAAACATGAAAACGACAAAGGGCGTGATACCACAGGAACGAACTAAATTTGTGTTTTAATGGGACTGACCGGTTGAGTAACAAACTTAAATTGATTCCTGGTCAAATTGGACTTGAAGACATCTCTAAGAATGGACATTGAAAGATTTGACTGTAAGGCACCAGCTTGTAACGAAATGCAGGAAGGACAAGCTGTAAGTGCTTTAGTTTGGAGATACTAATTTGGTTGGATGAAAGTTGATTTGCCAACAGTTAACTAGATTCTTGGTAAAATTGAACTTGAAGAGATCTCTTAGAGATTTGACTGTTAAGGACTTTTGCAATGAAATGCAGGAAGGAAAAGCCTAAGTGCTTTAGTTTGGAGATACTAATTTTGTTGGTTAAAAGTAGATTGGCAACAGTTAGCGATTTAGGCAGCTTAGCTCAATATTTTGTGCTACAACATTATTCTTAATCAAAGTTTGGTGGCTTCAGTGTATGGTGCCTTGTTTTCCTGAAACATTATTCTTAATCAAAGTTTGGTGGCTTCAGTGTATGGTGCCTTGTTTTCCTGAAAGCTCAAGTATTAGGAGTTAAACTGGAAAAGAAATGGGGGAAAAAAAGAGGAATAAAAGAAAATCCAATGTAAGCGAAGAATATTAACAAGTCTTTAGATTTTGGCAATTAGTTGGCTATATTGGTAGTCTGATTTATAATATCTCTATTAAGAATTTTCATGAAAGAGCATTAGATTTCCAGTATCGAGCCATGCCTTAGTTTTATATTTTCAAAAGCATGCATTTTTCCTGTTATAATCTCATAATGAAAGGGAAATAAGTCTGACCTGGAGGTTGGTTGAAGCGTTGCTACGTTTTTTGGCTTATTATACTTGTGGGGTAGTCCTTTAGGTGAGCAGTTGAGTTCATAGCTTTTTCCGTTTGTCTACATATGCGACGTGTGCGGGTTTTCCGGTGACAGACTCACTAGAAGTCAGAAAAGCATGAAGGCGCCTTGGCTGATTGCTATAGTCCAATTATGCATTAATTGCTACCCACTAAAGATTATTACTCTACTGAGGTAATGCCTACTCATATATTTATTGCTTTTTTCTTTGAAAAGCAGTAAATTGCAAAACCTTGGCTTTATCGCAACTTTAATCTGCCCATCGCAACTTTAATCTGCCCATACCGTCTCTTGGTCTATATATAGGGCTGTATATTGTAGGGTTGAGCATAGAAAGAAATACAATTCTGAGCACTTCCTCCAGTTTAGTCACAGAGATCATTGTGAGCACTTTCCTCCAGTTTAGTCACTCACATCTAAGGTTTATTTCCTTGCTCATACAAATATGTTCCCATATTCTAGAGTTTCTAGACTGAGGATGTTAGGTTATTGCAAGTTTGGTTTTAGTATCTTGTGTGGAATAAACATTCTTTGATGGTTAAACTTTCATTCTTGCAAAAATGCTGTGAATCTGACTTCTTGCAGCCCTCAGTCTGATGCAGGCTGGTCTGATGTTATGATGTCGCTGCAGATTTCATGCATTCATACTGATTACAGGATATTTCCTTTATAAAAAGTTTTTGGACTTATTAAAGCTTATTTTCCTTTTCCTTTTTTTGGTTTTTCGCATTTAAAGTGGGAAGTATTTAATGCTCTTTCTCTGCACCTCTTGTCTTTTAAGAAAAAATTGAAAACATTTTCTCCTATGTCTGTTATATGCTTTTATGTTAGTCATTCTTTTATAATTTTGGATTTTTCTCCATGGGGACATGCAGTCTGTTTCTGTGAGTAGCAGTTCGAAAATCTAACGGATCTAGCTTGCAGCTGTGTGATTACTTTGTTAATTCTGTCGCAAGTGTATTTTCTGTGACCTGCAAATAAATTCCTTTGATTTTTAGAATTTCGAGACTGACAGCTATTAATTTTTCCAATTCTGTGATGTTAAACTTCCATTCTTCCACAGATGCTGTTAATCTTTAATCTGATTCCTTGAAACCATCAATCTGATGTCTGTTGTGTGCACAAATTGCTTGCTGATTACAAAAACCTAGTGTATCTTTTATCAGAATGTTCAAGAATTTATGCTTCCGCTGATTTCTTCATGCTACTCCAGTTTAAAAGTCTTGTGTCTTTTTCCTTCACTTTCTTCCTTTCTTTTTCTTCTTCTTCTTCTTTTTTTTTTTTTGGAACCTTTTCTTCTGTATTTGTTTGTTGGTTTATGTGTTTGTAATTTTCTTACAACTCTGAATGTTTTTTGAAGGGACATGCAGTGTGTTTATGTCAATGGCAGTTTCATAATCCCACTATGTCTAATTGTTTTCAGAATTTCCAAAATAATGACTTTTTTGATTTGTCATTACAGGTTTTTAGCATCTCCCAAGTGCGTCAATGGATCACATAACCCTAACAATGGCTGAACGCCGTTCTTTCCACAGCATGGACAGGAACCTGTATATGCTTCTTGTTAGGGATCTGTGCCGCAATCCAACAGAGTGCCTGCAGATCATGGCGTTCTGGCTGTGGCTAGAGCGCGGATGTGGCAAAAATATAATTTTGCAGATACTACCCATGCAAATGGTTATGGTGAGCAAGCTGGCTGACGAGGCCATGGCTTGCCTGGTCTGTGTCAGGGACCAATCCCCTGTAGCATTTGCCGTTGCACTACTCCCGCTTACACTTGACATATTCAAAAGATGTCTCTGTAAGCAGTTTTTCTTCAACAATTGGCGTACTGCTTACGTTGAAGTCCAAAAAGTGGTGAGGGAAGTATGCATTCCCACTTTCTCGGATCTGTGTGAGCAAGCTTGTCGTGGTGGCTTTCATGAGAGCGCATCCCAAGCGGAGATGGCTGTTCCAGTCCGTCCTGCAACATCATTGCCCCAAAATCAGCTGCTGCAGGCACCACCGGCTCCTCACAATTCATCCGTGCAAAGGTCCTCTGCTAACACTGGACGTGATATGAGCCCTGCCACTTCTGGATCTCGACAAAGGCCGGGAAGAAGGAACACGACAACAGTGTTTATCACGTTCTCAAAGGGTTACCCTGTCTCAGAATCAGAGGTCTCTGCATTTTGCACTCGACTTTCGAGAAATAGAGTCCAGTCTATCAAAATGCAACCAGTGACGAGGCAAGGTCAGCAGCCCCTTTATGCAAAAGTTGTGTTCTGGAGTCCCTCTGTTATCGATGAGATTGTGGCTGGAGGCAACAAGGCCAAGTTCAGCATCAACGGGAAACATATCTGGATGCGTGAATTTGAGCCGAACGAGAGGGCGTTTGCGTAATTCCGGGCGTGGCAGTGGGATTTTGCACGTGTTTCTCTTTAGTATTTGGAGTCTGTTGTTATCTGTGTTTTTGAGTTTTGTCTTTGTTGTCAATTTAATTTGGTTCCGAGTAAAGTCTGTCTGTCAATTACTAGTAAGCAAGCAACTTTGAGTGGGTGATACACTTGGTTTTTAAGATGCATTGCTTTCCATTGATGTAAAATTACTTTTTCTACCAAATGTTACCTAATTGGTTAGTGGAAAATTTTAATTAGCCGGTAGAGTTGATTTTAATGAATGATTAGAGACAAATATGTAATTAATGAGTAAAATAGGTAGAGTGCATTTATGTTTGCAAAACTTCAAAATGCTTAGAATTTCATTTCATTTAACAAACCGACTTAACACTTGAGAGGTGTAAATTGTGTGCTGCAACCTCGTGAAATGCCCACAGATCGTGTGGACATGGGCGAAATTAGAATTTAAAAATTATATGAAACTCTTTCTAAATAAAATTAGTTTTGAGATCTTAAAATTTCACTCAATTGACTTTTTTTTTTTTTTTTAATTTTGTAATTTCTTAATTATAAAAGATAACTTTAATTATTACTATGTGTTAGACTAATTATCATGTAAATATAATATAGTGAACATGTGAATAAAATTTGACAAAAGCACATAAATACATAAGGAATGTTTGCAATAATTTCAAGTTAAAATAAATAGAATTAAAAGTTGATAAAATTAAATTATTAAAAAATTTGATAGGGGTTTGCATCACATGATTTATTGTAATTGCAAACTTGGTGATGAAGCCATGTCATGCCAATGCCTTGTGTATGACAATACCAGTGAACCTTGCTGTCATAGTTTCGTATGATATTTGTTTGATTCGTAAAGATAATATTCTATTTATCTATGATATCGTGTACTTGAGATGTGTGTATCAGACTACCAGTAATGAAATTAGGTTCGTGTCATCGCTTTCCTAGTTTCATTTGCGACATTATTGCGCTATGCTGAAAAGTTATTATGCGCGAGAATTGCGCATTGAGTTTCTTTTTGGCGGTAGTAGAGTTTAATGTTATCAAAATGCTGATATGACTTGAAGTTGAGGTATAATGGTTGGAGATGGTCTTATACGATCTATGTCATAGACCAATAGACCATGACATCTAATTGTGGCTAGAGCGTGGATGTGCAAAAATATCATTTTGCAGATACTACCTATGCAAAATGCTTATGGTGAGCAAGCTGACTGACAAGGCCATGGCTCGCCTTGTCTGTGTGTCAGGGACCAATCCCCTGTGGCATTGTTGTTGCACTAATGCCGTTTACTTTGAAAATATTCAAAAGATGTATGTGTAATAAATTTTTTAGAGTAACTCTTGTGAAAATGGTGATTTTCCTAAATAATAGAAAATTCAACATATATATGAGGGAGTATGCCTAACACTTAGGTAGAAAAGGCATTCATCTTTCTCATATTTAAGAATTTCATATTTTTGTATAACAATTGTGGCATACTGCTCACCGTGAAGTCCAAAAAATTGGTAAGGTAAGTATGCATTCCCACTTTCTGGGATCTATGCAAGCAAGCTTGTCGACTGTCATGGTGGCTTTGGCCTTTGAGGATGCCAAACTCAGAGGCCTCCAGTCAGTCCTGCAACATCCTTGCCACAAAATTGGTTGCAGGCACCCACCAGCTCCTCATAATTCATCTGTGCAAATATGAGGCTCTTTCTAAATAAAATTAGTTTTGAGATCTTCGAATTGAATTTCACTTTTTTTTTTTGGTTTGTACTTTTTTAGTTATAAAAGATAACTTTAATTATTACTTATGTGTTAAACTAATTATCATATAAATATATGATAGTGCACATTCGAATAAAATTTGACAAAAACACACATACATACATATACATATTTAAGTACTTGGTCCGTGCAGTCTCTGTTTGACTCCGAATTAATCCTAAATCATATCGTACTTGGAAAATCAATATTTGAACTTATATTATGAAAGTGAAATCTTATGTTTTCATAATATATATAATTTTCAAAATTACTTTTTAGATATGAATTAGAATTAATTCGGAGTCGAACAGAGATTAAAAAAAGTCAACGGAATCAAATGGGAACCATTTGCAGTCAGTGATTTTTTATTTTAACTATAAATTAGTTTTGATATAATGGTAAAATATTTAATAAAATTAAAATATTATCAATTTTTACTTTCTAAATTTACATTATATAGTATTGTTAAATATTTTATAATTATAATTTACAGCTAAAATTGAAAATTGTACTGTAAAGTTTGTAACGCTACCGAGTGACTTCCTGTAATTGTAAACTTGGTGATGAAGCCATGTCATGCCAGTGCCTCGTTTATGACATGACCTGTGAACCTTGTTTGCCATATATAATTTCGTCTTCAAAAGACGATACTCGTTTGATTCGTGAAAGACAATACTCTATTTATCAATGTGTATTTATCCATGCACTTGAGATTTTGTGTACCAAAAATGAAATTAGGCTCGTGTCATCGATTTCTCAGTTTCATCTGCGATGTTGTTGCGCTATGCTGAAAAGTTATTATGCGCAAGAACCGCACATTGAGTTTGTTTTTTGCGGTAGCACAGTTGTTTTTATTTTTTTTAATTTAGACTAAGTTGTTTGTGTGTGGAAATAATAATATGGTCCAAAACGGAACGGAATGAGAAAATAAAATGTGAATTTGGGTGTGATGATTGTGGATGAATATTATAATAGAGTTTGTTGCTATTGGAGGAAAATTTAGGTATGGTCGTATACGATATGTGTCGTAGACCTTGACATCTAGTTGTAGCTAGAGCGTGGATGTGAAAAATATCATTTTGCAGATAATACCTATGGAGATGCTTATGGTGAGCAATCTGGCTGACGATGCCATGGCTTGCCTGGTCTGTGTCAGGGACCAATCCCCTGTAGCATTTTCCATTGCACTACTCCGGCTTACTCTTCACATATTCAAAAGATGTCTATGTAAGCAGTTTTTCTAGAGTAAGTTTTGTGAAAATTGTGATTTTGATAAATAATAGGAAAATCAACACCTCACTAGTACTAGTATGTCTAACACTTGGGGTAGAAGAGGCATTCATTTTTCTCATATTTAAAAAGATCTTGATTTTTACCAAAATTTAAGGTTTTTCTATAACAAACCGCTCACGGTGAAGTCCGAGAAGTGGCAAGGTAAGTATGCACTTTCACTTTTTCGGATCTGTGCGAGCAAGCTTGTCGTGGTGGCATTTAGCATCCCAAACTCGGATGTCTGTTCCAATCCATCCTCCAACATCCTTGCCACAAAATCGGTTGCAGGAACCCACCACTTCCAAATCTCGACCAAGGCTAGCAAGAAGAGATATGCATGGCAACATCGTTTATCACTTTCTCAAAGGGCTACCCCCATCTCTCACTACAATAGGTCTATGTGTTCTTCACTCGACTTTGTGAAATAGAATCCAATCAATCAAAATGCAAGCATCGATGAGTTCAGTCAATCATGCATTAAACTCGTTTCATTGCCACGATCCTATTTTTGTTTGCGATATTGTTGCGCTATGCTACGATGTTCTGTACGCATGAATGGCGCAATAAGTTCATGTAGAGGTATTTTTCTAGTGAATCAAGAGATATACAAAGCTAGATAACAAATCAAGTACAAATTCACACTAACAAAGTAATTACTACGTCACCATAGTCTCAATGTAAATCCAATTATAAATCCTCTTCAGGTGCACTGTTGATCCTTGAGCACCACGTTTTCTTCCTCAGTACCTGATGTCAACAAATGCACGCGTGGAAGTGTTGTTAAGCCGGTTTGCCTTACGTCAAACCGGAATAAGACTTTACTTTAAAGGGAGCTGACGACTCTCCTTGTCAGAGTGTATAAATGTGAATAGTAGATATTGCTTACCTTGACCTTGTAACTTGTGCCCTTTTATAGGTGTTGGTCTCTCTTAAGTCGGTCCACTCCCTTGTTGCTATTTGTCGTCTTCTCCTTCTTACACGTGTATCAAGTTGGCCCAACAGTGACCTTCATGGGCTTAGCCCAAGCCCATGTAGGTGTATCTTCATGAATCTTCCAGATTATCTTCTAGTTGTACGTGTCTCCAATTTTCCGTAGCTTAGAATGTTTCCAACCTTCTTTTTAGTTCCTACACATAAAAGAAATGTCTGCAACTTGTTACATGATATAGAACTTGAACTACGCACCTGGCCTTTCATTGACATTGATTGTTCCGGACCTCCCTTTTCTCCGTCTCTGCTTTGGTGTCTTTCCTATTACAACTCAAGGAAAACAAGTAAAGTAATAAACAAGATATGAAACATTATAAGATAAAGACAGTCTGACCTGAATAACTTATATTATGCAACAACGTCCATATCTATGTTTCTTCCGTATCATAAACAACTTGAGCCATATTAGCATCTCTGTTTCTCTACTCGGGTGACCAAATGAATTATCCTTGGAGGTAAAGACAAGATGATGATGCGGATAGTGAGCTGCCAGAACTAAAACACTGATCCGTACATTATGGTGATAAAGATGATTTCCATTGAACTAAGAGCATATCGACGCGCATAAGTTCGTGTAGGAGCGTAGTATATGAACTAGACATATTTCAATATCAACAGTTCCCTTTTGGACTTGATACCTCGTTTTTCTTGCATTGTTATTATGCAACTTAGAAATTTATATTACATGCATACTTTCTGCAGCCTAAGTTGTCATAGCGACGTGACATGTCAGATTTTACGGGATCATGGATGGATTATATTATACCAACATGTGCGGTATCAATTGACCTTGGTAAATCCATTAATGGTTCCGGGTCTTAATTGTAATGGTATGTTTCCCAACTGAGCTATTCCACTACTCACTACATCTTTATAAGATCAAGACAATCACAAATCTTGCTGATTTTATTCACTTAGCAATGAACTGTTCTAGTAAGTAGTAGTAAGTACTAAAACTAAAACACATACAACCCCATTGTGCAAAGAGATACAGAACAAAACACGTACAACCTCATTGTGCAAAGAGATACAGAACGTTCGATCGAGTAAAATATGTGTACGATGGCATCTGGATTCAGATTACTATTGAACAGGACTGGCAAGGCCAAGGGGATAATTAAAACGTACTCTAAGCTCTCTGGGTAGTTTCTCAGCAGCTTCCAGTATCTCAACAACTTCTTGCATTGGTGGTCTGACTTTTGGTTCAGCTTCCAGACAATTCTTAGCAAGTTGAAATACTTGTAACACAGACTTGGGAGAATAGCTTCCTTCCAAACGTGAATCAATGAAGCCCATTAGCTTCTTTTTGTTCCTAAAACATGGCCTAATCCACTCAACCAGAAATTCTTGGCCGGATGGACGGTTGTTGTCTACTACTCGTAAACCTGTGACCATTTCTAATAAGACGACTCCAAAAGCATAAACGTCACTCTTCGTGGTCAAGTGCCCTGGTTGACAAGAATGTTGATTACTATCGTATGCTACTTTCACTATAATTAAAAAGCTTAAAAGAACTAAATGTTACCTGTTGCCATGTACTCAGGCGAAGCATAGCCATATGTTCCTACAACCCGAGTAGATACGTGGGAGTGATCACCCAATGGACCCGATTTTGCCAGACCAAAGTCAGAGAGCTTTGCATCATATGACTGAGAATTCAACATTAGACAAATGACAAAAATCAGAGAACACCCTTTTATCTATAACAATATGTTCTGTCGTCGTTTTAGTGGAACTAGAAGGCTTTGACAGTCGAACAGGGGCTGCTCAGACTTAATGAACCGAATAAGCCATAAAATGGGACCTTATATGAAAAAAAAAATGAAAAAATCACTTCATCAAAAGCTTTACTCCTGCTTTCTATATGCAAGTTACTAAATACTAGAATGGTGAAGAATCAACAAATCATTAACTATGTCAGATTCAGAATATTCATTACATCACGTTAAACTAGAATGATGGTAACAAAGTTACATGATTCTGTTACTTGACATGAAATTTGATTTTCTCCAAATTATGGTGCAATATAATATCTTTGGAGCTTACCTCGCCAAGTAATATGTTTGACGTCTTGAAGTCTCTATAGATAACTGAAGCAGTATGCAAGTATCTGAGACCACGAGCTGCTCCAATCAATATCTTAAGCCTTATATCCCACTGAATTGTCTGACTAGTAGAATTCTCTGCACAAGCAAACTAAGATTTGAGAATTGGGGAGTAAAACTGCAGGAATACCAAATACGTGGACCAATTTGCCCAATACATAATATTCCGGTCTAAAAGATTAATCTCCCTTACTCCTAAAAATTTGGCTCTCTAGGCTGCCTTTTGACATGTATTCATAGACAAGAATTAGTTCTTCATTTTCCACGCAGTAGCCCAATAACTTCACAAGATTCGGATGAGAAAGTTTTCCAAGGAAAGATATTTCTGACTGCACACATAAACATGCGCATCAGAAGAATAACACAAACTTTTACTAATGAATCTGAAACAGGATTATAAGCATAGGGCAGTCAGTTATGGCATGCGAATGTGTGTGCTATGCAACAGAATGTCATACTTATCTAGGTCAACAAAATAATGGGAATTGATCAACACCAAACTAGCTAATAATCAGAATAATAGGTGAAGAAAAAAAATGGCAAATGGATGTAACACTATTTAGAGTTAGATAAAGAAATGTGCTAGAAATCTTCAAGTTCTCTCAATAAATTACTAATTCTTCAGACAGGCGGACTGGTGGGCTAAATGACTTGGTTGAAAAGGAAATATGTTTTATAGGAGAACTAACTAGGACGTGTTTAGGGCAGTTTTGCTGTTGGTGCACCAACAGTGCCAGTAACGAAAGGGAAATTTAAAATGGGAAATGCATTACCTCACTACTATAGTCCAAATGAAATAAAGCATCATCAGCTTATGCAGATTAAAACGAGCAGAATAATATGTACTGAAATAGGATGCTAAGTGAAAGTTTATAATTTACCAGCCACTCCTTCAACCCCTGAAAACCATGAGGATTTAACCTCTTAATGGCGATAATGGACCCAGTTGCATTTTTGTTGGTTGAGTTTTCTTTGAGAAAACCTTTATAAACTCTGCCAAAACCACCTTCCCCCAGAAGGGTATCATCCTGGAAATTTCTTGTGGCAGCCTTCAATTCCAAAAATGAGAAAGCTCTGAGGTTGGAAGTCGAGTTCAAGTCATCATTTTCATGTTTTGTGGGGGGTTTATTGTTCTGATAAATGCTGCTGAACTTAGATGGTGTCGGGTTGCTGGTGTGCTTCGACAAAGGTGCTGCAAGAAATACACTTCAGGATTTCAAGATAAAGATAAGTAGGTAACATCGTCCCCCAAGGCAAGATAAGCATTACAAATTCGACCTGCTTACTTTGTTTTACTCCATAACATGGATTCACTACTTCAAACCATAGAATTGAGACTAAAAGTACTGCTGTACTGGTACCAAAATTTAAATTGTTTTACTTTCAAAATCTATTCTCCACGTTATATACTTAGAGGAGTCGCACTAATATCTAGTAGTCACAAGGAAATAAGTGTCTCTTGAATTTGTTTGGCAAGAAACAAACATTTTACAAATGTAGCATCCAAATTCATACCTGATATTGAGATGCCAGCAATCTCCGTTCTTGTGGATGGTTTTGTTGTCTTCCTACCTGAGTCCCATGGCAAAAGTCGTGATAGCTTACGCATTAAAGACTTCCGGCCATCTTTTTTTCTATAAAGAAGCCCGGTATTAAGTATTCTACTGTTGCTTTGTTCTTCCGTGGGTGACATATTTTGCAGAGAAGACGAAGGCATAGTTAGTTGCATTGTGCTCATTGATGTTCTGTAAGCACGTTGCCAGACATCAGGATTGCCAATTCTCTCATTAGGCATCAAAGGTGTTGTATTCTCCAGCCGAATTTTATCGCCATTTTGCAAAATATCAGCAACATTTGTCATCTCAGTAGTTACCAATAACTTAGAATATTCCTGCTGGGTCCTGTCAGTAAATGGAAAGAAATCAGCTAAACTTGCCATGGCATTTGGTACCAAGGATTTAGCATTCTGCTGCTCGAGTGCAATCTCAAGGTTTATTACAACGCGAGCTATAGATGGCCGTTTATTTGGTTCATCATGCAAGCATCTTTCGACAACCCCTAAAAAAGCTTGGAGACTATAGGGTGAAATGTCCCCACTCAGACTCGGAGCTATGATCTGATCAAATTCTCCCCTACTAATGTTATCTCGAGCCCATATGGTTAGACTGCGTGCATCCTCCCCAGCAAGAGGATCGACTGCTGGTCTCCCACATAATACTTCCAACAAGACAACACCAAATGCATATGTGTCGCTTTTCATTGTTAGTTTACGACTTCTAAAATAATCTGGATCAATGTATCCAAAAGTGCCTTTCAGATTAGTGCTGTCTTGATTTTGCAACACACCAAAACCTTCAGTTTTTGCCAAGCCAAAATCTGAAACCTTAGCCACAAAACTTTCATCCAGAAGGATATTCGAAGCCTTTACATCGCGATGTACAACTCCCTTTCCAGTGTGAAGATAGTCGAGTCCACGACCAGCTCCAATGCAGATTTTAAGGCGCTCCTCCCAAGAGAGCATATAGTAATTTGATTTTTTCCTCGCAAGTTTGTAGAGATGGTCAGCTAATGTTCCATTAGGCATATACTCATACACTAAAATCATTTCCAGCTGCTCATTGCAATAGCCAATTAAGGAGACTAAATTGACATGTCGAAGCTCCGAAAGTGTTTCAACTTCTGTCCAGAACTCACGCTTCCCTTGCTTGGAGTCTGGTTTCAACCGCTTTATGGCCACAATTTTTGGACCATCGTCGATGAAACCTTTGTAGACTTTACCAAAACCACCCTTTCCAATGATATATCCATCATTGAAGTTATCAGTAGCTGCCTGAATCTCACGTAGTGAAAAACAACGATAGGTTTGTGAAACCTTCGTTGTTGGCTTCTTTCCCTCCTCCGGGAAATTGGACTCCCAAGCTTGCCTCAGCTTATGGACAATGATGTTTACGAAACAAATAGCAATTACGACAACACTTGCAATTCTATCTCTATGACCAAGAACTGAGAATAAATCATGAAAAATCCAGCACGTTGGATCTCGTGCTGGAGGCAAAGGATTTGGACTAGCAAGACTGTTGTCGTGATTGCTCAACTTGAATATCTCGAATCCCTCAATGGGAACATGTCCATAAAGAAAATCCCCTTCCGACTGAAGGGATATGGTGATGTCGCGTTTACCTTCTAATTTGCGCCCTTTTACCATCACCATGTAGTTCCTATAAAACAGGCCATTTCTATCCTCCATTTTTCCAACTACGTCAGTGTTAGTACAGGCTACCATGTGATTGATGACAATTATAAAGCTCGTGTTGGCATTCGCTGCCATTTTGAGTCCTACCTCACAGAAATAAAGCCTGACCAAGTACCTAAATCCCACATCCACAGACACTTGCCATGTACTATTATTTTTGTCATTTCCTTGTTGACTCAAACCTCCCGCCCACATCCCAAACATATCACCACGAAAATCATCCCTCAGTGACACGGAATTCCGTTTGACACTTTGTCGATGAACCATTTCAAGTGCAGTACTATTATCAACATATACCAGATAACTCTTCCCCACCACCTGAACTCCAGTACCTCCAGTATGACAGTACGGAAATGTTTCAGGCAAAGACACAATCTCAATGGCATTGATGAAAGCATGCGTATCATACAATTGACCACTCACAATTGTAGGAGAAAACGTTACACTAAATGCACGATTCTTTTCCGTAACTATACAGAACTCCTTAGTAAAAAACCTAACAGCAAGAGCTTCAGCAGTAATCGAAGCACTAAAGTTGCTCAGCAGTGTGAAAGGACCAGCTTCAACAGTAAACAAGTCCCTGGACTTTCTAAAACCATTGTATGAAGCAGGACTAAAGTGAAGTCGGATTAGCTTCTGACCTGAATCAAGCCGGAATACGTAGGAGAACTGCGAACGAGAGATTCGAGCTGTCTTGTAAGGAACTGGATAACCAGAAACAACTAACTCTTCAGCAAGAGACGATTTAGTTGATGAGCCATGTATCGTAAAGTTCGGATGCTTATCTCCGAGCCATCGTCTGCTATGGGGTCCAATTGCAGCTCCAGTTGAGCCACAGTTGATGAAAATTTCATCTGTAGAATGAGTAGGATTAGCACAAGCTAGTGGTGTAAAGATGAAGGAGATGATCATATATAAGGTAGCTGAAAGAAGCCATTGCATGGTTTCATAAGTTCTGTTGAGATTTGTGATTTGTGAACCAGAGAATTGAGATACAACTACTACTAGTATTCTTGTGGTTGAATTTGATGATGAGTAAATAGTATGGAGACTTGTAGTAGTCAACAAGTCACATTCCAAGTAATTTCTTTCACAGGGTAGACTTGTTCCTTCTTTCCCACCATGAATGAACAAGGATGAATGATTGGTATAAATTAAGTTTGAATATTTGCATATGAGCCCCTCTACTTACTACATTTACGCACATAGCCATGAATTTCAAAACATTGCATAAAATTCTCCATTATCAATAATAATAATAATCTGAACCAAAAGAAACTTATGTGAGACTGAGAAGATGTACGATTTCCCAGAGCATTTCATTCAAATGGAAACAAATTGCAATTATGCCCAAATTCCGAGCTTTGATGTAGCAGTAGCAAGGAGCAAGAGCAGATTTATATGATGAATATGGAGCTGTTACCTCATCAAGGCAATGAATTGATGGTCTTTGAGATGCCAAAAGGCCCGAGCCATCATTTCTTCAGAAAGCACCAGCTCTGACATGGCTGTGACTCTGTATCGAGGAAGACGACGACTGAAGGTTTGAATTGAGGAAACGCTTTCTATTTTCCGGTTATTTTGCAATTGAATGTGGGGACGGGGAGGGTAAATAAGTCCATTCAAGAAATTTACCTGGCATTGTATTTGTGGTGGGTGGATACTGCTCAATATGCTAATTTTAACTTCGTAATCATGCAGTAGTATTTCGACTCTCAAAAAAGAAATTAAGTCGTTTATATTAATTATGTTTAATGTTCAGCCAAGCCAATTACCCTTGCTGGACCTGAAAGTTGAATGCATGAAATTAACTTAACTTGCTGTTAACAGTCACTATATGGTGCAGGTAAATTTTCCAAACAATTAGTAGTGTAACTTGTCATCTTCTTCTTTGGTCAAGTTTTGTTGATACTGGCCTATATTTTTAATTAATTGTGTCTTGTGTGTGTTGACTATCTAAGTCACCGTGTACTCACCATTCTCATCATAACTTTTTGATATTTCTCTATGCTCACAACAAGGAAAATAACTTAATCAAAGCATGCATCAATGTCTTGTTTCAGCTTTTCCATGGATGATTATTACATGCTTTATCTTCACATTAGCAGCTCAATCTGCAGGTGATAATGGTGATCCATTTACAGATGAAATTTCCATCAACTGTGGCTCAACTGGACCTTCAGTTTCTCTCGATGGCAGAACGTGGACCGGTGATTTTTGTTCGAATCTTACTATCCAGGGCTCTTCAATCAGGTCCACCTTTTTTTTTATTTTATGAATCATGGATGACTTGACTTGCGTTTAGGATTGTGAATTTGTGGGTTTGATCATGAATAAAATTTTGTGGTTTTGCCATTTCCAATCAGGTCCACTGTCACCAGGGAACCGGTATCTTTTGCAGAACCAGTGCTCTACAAGACAGCGCGAATCTCTAGTTCCCGATTTTCCTACATATTTCGACTCGATTCAGGTCAGAAGCTGATCCGCCTTCACTTTAATCCTACTTCCTATAATGGTTTCGAAATGTCTCAGGACTTGTTCACTGTCCGAGCTGGTAGTTTCACACTGCTGAGTAATTTCAGTGCTTCAATAACTGCTAATGCTCTTGGTGTCAATTTTCTTATAAAGGAATTCTGTATCATTCTTGAACAAAACTGTCTGCTTAATGTAACTTTCTCCCCTGTAACCGTAACTTGTCAATCACGAGATACACATGCTTTTATCAATGCTATCCAAGTTATATCTGTGCCTGAGTCCCTTTCTTATACTGGCGAAAAAATCCCATTGATTGGGGAGAAATTTCCAGTGTATATTGATAATAGTACTGCACTTGAAATGGTTCACCGGCAAAGTGTCAAGCGTGATTGTGTTACGCCTGGTGATGATTTCCGTGGCATGTTTGGGATGTCGAATGAACAGGTCAAGAATATCACATGGAGAATATCTGTGGATATTGGTTTTAGGTACTTGGTGAGGTTTCATTTCAGTGAGCTAGGACTCAGAATGGCAGAGAATGGTAACAATAGTTTTGCACTTGTTATCAACCACATGGTGGCTTACACGAATGCTCGTGTACCTGGACAGAAGGAGGATCAGTCCGATGAGCATGGCATTGTTTATAGAAACTACATGGTTATGGCAAAAGGGTGCAAACAGGAGGGTAAACGTGACATTTTCATTTCCCTGCAGCCGAAAAACGAGTTTCTGTATGGACATGGTCCCCTTCAAGGATTTGAAATATTCAAATTAAGCAATCACGACAATAGTCTAGGAAGTCCAAATCCCTCGCCTACAGAACAAGGCCCGTTCTGGACTTTCCGACATACATTTTCAGTTCTTGGTAATAGAAATACAGTTGCAACAGCAGCCATAATGATTATTTGTTTGGTAAATGTCATTGTTCACATGCTACGTCAGACTTGGGAAGTTTACTTTCCAGAGGAGGAAAAGAAGCCAACAACCAGGGTTTCACGAATCTGTCGTTGTTTTTCACTAACTGAGATCCAAGCAGCTACTGAGAACTTCAACGATTCATTTGTTGTTGGAAAGGGTGGATTTGGTAAAGTGTACAAAGGGTTCATAGGTTACAACCGAGAAATTGTAGCCATAAAACGGAAAAAAACAGACTCCAAGCAGGGGAACCGTGAGTTTTGGACAGAAGTTGAGACACTTTCTGAGCTTCGTCATGTTAATTTAGTCTCCCTAATTGGCTATTGCAATGACGAACAGGAAATGATTCTTGTTTACGAGTATATGCCCAATGGAACACTAGCTGACCATCTCTACAAACTTGCGAGGAAAAAAAGTAAGTTTACTTCTCTCTCTTGGGAAGAACGACTTCAGATCTGCATTGGAGCTGGCCGAGGACTTGACTATCTTCACACGGGTAAAGGGGTCATACACCGTGATATAAAGGCTTCCAATATCCTTCTGGATGAAAATTTTGTGGCTAAGGTTTCAGACTTTGGTTTGGCAAAAACTGAATGCTCGAGTGGATTGCAAAATAAAGACAGCACACATATCAAAGGCACATTTAGGTATATTGATCCGGAGTATTTTAAAACTCGTAAACTAACTACGAGAAGTGACACATATGCATTTGGGGTGGTGTTGCTGGAGGTATTATGTGGGAGACCAGCAGTTGATCCTCTTGCTGCAGAAGACGAGCGCAGTCTAACCATATGGGCTCTGGATAACATTAGACGGGGAAGAGTGGACCAGATCTTAGCTCCATGTGTGAGTGATGGAATTTCACCTGATAGTTTGAAGACATTTTTGAAGATTGTTGAAAGCTGCTTGCATGATGAGCCAAATAAACGGCCTCCTATTGTTCATGCTGTCATAAGCCTGGAGTTTTCACTTGAGTTGCAGAAGAAAAAGCCTTCCTTATCAAATGACATAGCAAGTTTTGCTGATCTCTTGCCATTTACTAATAGAACTCAGCAGGAAAATGCTAATCTTTTGGTTGTGAATGAGATGACAGAAGCTGCTGATATCGTGCAGCGTGACAATAGAGCTCAATCAGAGAATGCAACCTCTTTGTTGCCTAATGAGATAACTTGTGTTGCTGATATCCTGCCACGTACTGATAGAGCATCAAGGAGCACAATGCAACTGACTATGGCCTCATCTCATATGCAGAGTATGACATGTCTCATGAAAGAAGAAACTGACAGTAGAATGGTTAATGCTGAGCCTCCAAATGGGAAAAAAGATGGCCAAAAATATTTAATTAGTAAGCTATCACGACTTTTCTCATGGGTTTCGGTATGGAAGGGTGCAACACCATCCAAGAGAACTAGATTTGCTGGCATCCCAAAGTCAGGTATTACTTTGGACACAAAGTTTCAGAAATGTTTCTCATGCTATTTATTCTGTACAGGTTTGCCTCCGGTAATGTCGACAATAGTTATTGCGATAAAATGAGTCTCGACATTGATATCTCATCAGTACTAATGTTATAATGGTGGTATGCACATATGTCTCTCCATAACACATCAGTACATTGGTCCTTTAATGCACATTGTTTTCTTTGATTTGGTGATCAGTGGTCTTTAGCTTCAAGTTTTCTCTTTACTATGTGCAAACGCTTTTGACCTCTAATATTCCTAAGAAGTGTTGTTACTCGAGACAGAGGGCAGGAATAAGTATATACTATACAATCATCTTATGTTCTATTCTGAGTTGCTTTATTGTAAGCGGTGTGATTCATCTTTTATTTCAAGCTTCTGGTTCTTAGTAATAAAACACGGTGAGCTATAACTGATTAGTGGTTCACTTCAGCTGCATGAGTGACTTCACCTAGAATTAGTCTTGAAAACTCTGTATTGCATATTTTGCAGCACCAATAGCAAAGAACAGCAAGAAAGAACAAACCAGCTGTAGAATAGTTGATACTGAGCCTCCAGATGGAAAAAGAGATGCACGAAAGTCTGTAATGTATAAGCTATCACGGTTTTTCCCATGGCATTCAGTTCGAGAAGAAAAACCGTACAAGAGAAAGGACTTTGCCGGCATCTCAATATCAGGTATTCATTTAGCACTGCATTTGAGATATGTTAAGAGTTTATATTTGTCTGATTCTTCTTGTAGTAATTCATGTGTTGGAGAAAATCGTGGAGCAAAACAAATACAACTGTGAATTTAATTGATATGGAACTAGTTCTGAACTTGGTGGACAGATATTTTATTATTAAGCATGAAACCATACCAAGTCTTATTTACCATTGAATTTTAATCTTCATCAGACATGTATCTATTGGTGCATGAATTTGCCTCCAACAGTCTTGAAGCTGTAACTCTATATATATTGCAGCACCATTAACAAAGTACTTCAGCAACAAGACATCTTTAAGAAGTAGTACTGCTTATCAGAAAACAGAACTTGCAGAAGGTGGAAAGGATGATATGATCTTGAGTCACAATTTCAGAATTTACTCATTCTCGGAACTGAAGGTTGCAACTAGAAATTTCAGGCCTGATTCGGTTCTTGGCGAAGGTGGTTTTGGTCGTGTTTTCAAAGGCTTTCTTCAAGAGAAATCAACCAACACAGACAAAGTGGGGTCCATCATCGCTGTAAAGAAATTGAATCATGAAAGCTGGCAAGGGTTTAAAGAGTGGCTGGTAATTATAATGTCTCTCTCTGTCAATGAGTGTGTGTTTTAATATATATGCACTAGATTTTAGTGTTTTCCTATTGTGTTATCTGCTGTAGGGCGACGAGAAAGAACTATGGATTCTCTTCTTACATACGAAATGCCATTTCAGATTCAAAAACTGAAATACTCCATTCAAGTCTGTGAAATATGTTTCATTTATATGTACAGGCTGAGATAAATTTCCTAGGAAAACTTTCTCATCGTAATATAGTGAAGCTATTGGGCTACTGCTTGGAAGACAGAGAGCTCCTGCTTGTCTATGAATTCATGCAAAAAGGAAGCTTAGAGAATCATCTTTTTAGGAGTAAGTGATTAGATTAAACGTACGTAGTGCTACATTTCTTCAAAATTAGGCCATGTATCTCGTATTCCTGCTGGTTAAAGCCAGATGATGAAAATATCAGTTTTCTTGTACAGGGAATCATGCTGTTGAGCCACTTTCATGGCAACTTAGGCTTAAGATATTAATTGGAGCAGCTTGTGGCCTGGCATATTTGCACTCTCTTGATACTCCAGTTATATTGAGAGATTTCAAAACCTCAAACATACTGCTTGACGGAGTAAGCTCTAATGATATTTGATTGTCATCTATATCTTATCCAACTGCTTGCAATTTATTGGTGAATTGTATATCGATACACTGAAATGACATTCTGACTTTTTTCTTCATTTGTTTCTTCTGTGGTCTCAGTCATACAATGCCAAGTTGTCCGACTTGGGTTTGGCAAGATTGAGTGCATCTGTTGATCACAGCCATGTATCAACTAGGGTTGTGGGGACGTATGGTTATGCTGCTCCTGAATACGTAGCAACAGGTAACCGATACATGCTCTACTAGCACTTTGATTAGTCTGAAAGCAACATATAGTAATGTAATGTCATTCTGTTTGCCAGGGCACTTGTACGTCAAGAGTGACGTGTATGGTTTTGGAGTTGTCATGTTGGAAATTCTTACAGGGATGCGAGCATTAGACAGAAATCGTCCATATGGACAGCATAGTCTGGTCGACTGGATCATGCCTATGCACAAGAGATCAGTGAAGAGGATCATCGACGTACGCCTGGAAGGAAGATATCCTTCTAAATCAGCGATGCAAGTGTATCAGCTAGCTAAAAGTTGCCTGAATGCTGATGTAAAATCCAGGCCGTCAATGGAAGAAGTTATTGTAAAACTGGAAGCTGCTAGTGTTAAAGTTCTCGAAGGTGTTAGTTATCAGGTCAAGAATACTAGCCCGTGACCTGAATATGATGGTGTTGGTTCTATATACTTCTATATTTATGTACTCATGTACTTATTCTATTCTTAATTATGTAATTATGTAAAAACTAAACTGGTGAGTAGTATGGAGTAGGTATGAATAGTGTATACTTTTAAGAAGTTTCAGAATTGGTATTTCTGGTCATCCAGGAAATTAACTGAACTCATGTTCTTTTTGAGGAGTTCTATTGCAGTCAAGTTTTTTATATAGATGTTGAAGTTGTGGTAAACGAAGGTTAATGAAGATGATAATATTAATACAGTGGGGAGGGGGGGTGTTCGGATGAGGCTAACTAATCCAGATTTCTCTGGCAGAACGGCCATGTAGACCTTGTCAGGCTCCGTTCTTTTCATTTGAAAATTGATTATTTTAAGTTAAGTTCAGTTCAGATTTGCCTAATAGTATTTTGTACTACAAATAAGTTCAGTTCTCTTCAGATTCATTCAGTTCAGTTCTGTTCAGACGAAAATAACAAAGCCTTAGTGGTAACTTGGCCTATGTTCCCAAAAAGTCCATTGTTTCCAAAGCCTTCTGAGTTTTGAATTTACCTTCAAATACCATCGTCTTCAAAGCTCTCTGCATCCCTAGCATGTTGAAGTCGATGATATTGTCTTCATTTGATTCCTCCTACTCGACCTGTTCTTCGGCTGTGTTTAAAATTAGCGTCTTCACATACTTACAAATACAAATGTGGTTGAAAGCTATATCATCTTTTTTTTTTAATCGGCTAAAATTTATTAATAATACCACGAGTATAAGAAATATACTCGTAATAAGCCACTCAAATCGAATGTAACATCCACATCGTACAAGAAAAACCAACAGCCTACCGCCCATAGACATACAATTAACGCACAATTAAAACAACAAAAGGCAGCTAGCTTCCGAGAGACTGAATCGGCACAAATGAAGTGAGAAGGCCAATAAGAAAATCTCCATGTTTACTTCCAGCAGCCTAGTAAAAAGGTGAATTGGACTTCAAATGCCAATGCCAAGACCGTGGGAGACAGTGGCCATTCCCCAACACAAATCATCAAAATTGGTTATGGGTGAGCAAGAGAGACAGTGGCCATCCTCCACACCAAAAACCTCCAAAGTACAAAAAAGTGGGAGCCTAAAGCCACAACACCAAAGAGGCCAACAACGATCACCCGGGGAGGGAAGGGTTCCTTGATCTTATGAATGAACTTTTCCACCAAGATGAATCTCATCCTCAGACATCTTGAAATCCCTCGTCCTTACCTTATGTATGTGACATGCATATCGTAGTTAGTAAAGCATAATTGAAATTCAAATAATAAAATTTACTTGCAGAAGCCACGTTTAGTTTAGTCGAGGCGAGTTATCCATATGTTATCAGGCAACAATTTCTAGAATAGTTGCCTTCAATTCACAACACAAGAACCAACTTATGGATGGCTTTAATTATGCCTATTGAATTTGAGAGGATGTTTGCTATCTTGCTGGATCCTCTTTGGTGTTTGTGGAAGTGTGTTGGTGTGTAGCAACTAGCAAATGCATTTTCACCTTAATAATTTACACCCTTTTTCATTGATTATTCATTATTTACTAAAACTTAACTGTATATCCAAAAGCTTACTTACTAACTATAATCCCAGGATTTTTACTAAATAGAAAATTTTAAATAATGCCTTTAGTTTTTTGGATTTGACCGGATAATTCAAAAATACGCAGATTCATTTCGATTCAAAATTTGAGTTTCTAAAAAAGTTCATGATCCAAAATCCACATCTAAACATGACGGTTTGGATTGGATTACTGGATTTTCAAACTAATACTACATTACTACCGGTTTTATGTATTTGGGTTCTGGGGTGCATTTTGGAAGAGGTCATGTTTCCATGTGCAATATGTAATTTAGAAAAGATTGAGGACGCAAAGTAGCTTAAATATTTGATTGGGGCACTTCCGTAAGAAATCACTTTCTCATGGCGTGATATGTAATTCAACCCGTGAAAGCTTCTTAAGTCTGCAACATTTTAGATCCATTATTACTAAAATAATAACTCTTATATAAACCCCATTGAAGAAGCACTACTTGCTGTGGGAGGTCGTTTCGGATGCAAGTTCACACTAGCGTCGTCATCAATGGAGAACTCGTTCGCCAGAAGATTGTTCATCTATGCAATTCTATCGATCTCCGTTGCGGTAATGCTTTCGTTTCCATTTTCATTGTTTAAGCTCGTGATTTCGAATTGGATTTATGGTGATTGTGTTTCTACTGCATTCGAATCTCGTTAATATGGATTTAGTTCAGAAATAGTTGTTGCTTCGTTGAATTTTCTCTGCTGTTAGCTTTCTAGTAAAGGTAAATTTGTATACTGTTTGATGATGGCATGATGCTGTATAGTGTGTAGAGGGACTTTAGCCTAATACACTGAAACAGATCTTCAAACTGTATGCAGTTCAATTTTTGCGTAATGTGGAGAACTCAGCTGAGATATTGTATGAAATATCGAAAATGTGTATAATGTATTACAGCCATGTTTTAGCTGAGCTTAAAACTACTTTGGTTCTGTAAGCCTGGTAGAGTTAACAGAAGTTTGTAGAAGTGGTTGGACCAACAAGTCCTATCTGTACTGATTTTCGTATGTTACAGTTAGTTCAGCTCGATGTCGGTCTTATTTCGGAATCATCTCACATGTATAACATATTGATGCAGATCATTATTCATGTCTCTCTAGTGGCTGCACAAATATCACATTCATCTTCAGTGTAAGCTATAGAATTTATTTTAGTAGTTGTAGTTTATTTAAAGCTGCTGGTTAGTGATATGAAGACTACACATATTAGCTGACTGCTTGTCCTTTTCTCTTCATTTTCAGTCGAAGAGAGCGTAAGGTGTATGATTGTCCACGCTGTATTGACAGACAGGTAATTTTGTAATTTCTCCACAGCTTCTTATTTGTCCAGTTTCTGCAAACCGAATTTGTACAAGTCTTTTCCAAGAAGGCTTTCACTACATTCTTTGATGTCCGTGAAATTTTTAATTTAATAGTATAGGACTTTTAGTCTTCACAGAAATGGGAAATGTTGTAATTCAGTTTTATCTGGAAGTGTTTAACATTTTGGATATATGCTTGGCCCTTTTGCTCCATCAAGTGTATGAGGGAATGATGAATTACTAATTTGCTACTTTATAGCAGCATCATAAAATAAATTTCAGTTGTGAGGACTTCTCTTCTACTTCTTGTTCAATTCAAGCTGATTGTTGGTTTTATGTGTTTTGAATAATGACAGGATCAGCGAAACATTACTTCTGCTGCTCGTCCAGATAGAAAGGTAATAAATCTATTTGTTATGTTTGCAGGAGAGCACAGATAACAATTTTCATATTATCTACTTGATGCAGGATATTGACATAATTGTAACATATAGTGACCCTTCTGGTACTATACGAGTTAAGACCATCAGATCCAGGGACTTATCTGCTTCTTGGCTATGGAAAAACCCTGGTGAAGAGAACCATGATCAGGCATGAATTTGCCTCACTTCCTTGACACAACTACCTTAGCATATTACGATCTTTCTGTTTAATTAACTCATGTCCACTTCTTTCACGATTCTAATGTACTGAGACTACTTTTCTTCTTTTAGATAGCAGATGCTGCATCTCATCCTAAATTGGCCGGAGAAGATTCCAGCACCGATAACCAATCAGGAGGCGGGATGCTGCTGCCCCGGACATCTCCTATACACCCGGTGAAACTTAAAAGAAAGGTAAAGTATATTATTCTGCTAATGGTCATTGTTCGTTTAGTTGGTCTAATACTTGTAACTTGCGGCTGGTCCTCATCAATCAGGTTTTACGAAAGGAAAGGAGGGAGGCACGAGCAGCAGCTTTGAGTAAACAAGACAAGCAGTTGGATTACGGGATGCAGGAAGGTGCTATTCAGCGAGCTAGAGATCTTGATACCACTACTAAGGGAAAATATAATATATGGAGGAAAGAATATGAAAATCCAAAGTCTGACTCCACTGTGAGACTGATGCGGGATCAGATCATAATGGCCAGAGCTTATGCTACACTTGCTAGAGCAAAGAATGAAACTGTACTTTATGATTCTCTAATGAAACATTCTAGGGAGAGTCAACTTGTTATTGGAGAAGCAACATCTGATGCTGAACTTCATGCAGGGTATTGCAACCTCAAATGTTTGGTAACTTGAACGTGATGATTGTTTAAATTATTCTTGTTAACAAACCCTGACTTTCATTTTTCCTGCACCAGTGCGCTGGATCAAGCAAAATCCATGGGTCACATCTTGGCTACAGCCAAGGACCAGCTGTATGATTGTATTTCAATAGCACGAAAGCTAAGAGCCATGCTTCAGTCAACTGAGACAAATGTAAACTTGCTGAAGAAAAAAAGTACATTTCTGATACAGCTAGCTGCAAAAACTCTCCCCGGACCATTGCATTGTGTTCCTTTGCTTCTCTCAACTGATTACTATTTGCATAATTTTGAGGAGAAAGAATTTCCCCACAGAGAGAAACTGGAAGATCCTTCTCTATTCCACTATGCTATCTTTTCTGATAATGTAGTTGCAACGTCTGTTGTTGTAAACTCAACAGTGCTGCACGCACAAGAGCCCGAGAAGCATGTTTTTCATATAGTGACGGATAAGCTGAATTTTGCAGCAATGAAAATGTGGTTTCTTGTGAATGCTCCAGCTGGTGCAGCCATTGAAGTCCAGAACGTTGATGACTTCACTTGGCTCAATTCTTCATACTGCCCTGTCATGCGTCAGCTTGAATCCTCAAGAATGATAGAGTACTATTTCAAGGCGCATCAGGTTTCATCCCTAAATGCTGGGACCGACAATCTGAAATATAGGAATCCAAAGTATTTGTCGATGCTCAATCATCTTAGGTTTTACCTTCCTGAAGTTTATCCAAAGCTGGATAAGATTTTGTTCCTGGATGATGACATTGTAGTTCAGAAGGACCTGACACCTTTATGGTCCATTAATCTGCAAGGAATGGTGAATGGTGCAGTTGAAACATGCAAGGAGAGCTTCCATAGGTTTGACAAGTATCTCAACTTTTCTAATCCAAAGATTTCAGAAAATTTTGATCCAAATGCTTGTGGGTGGGCATATGGCATGAACATGTTTGATTTAAGAGAATGGATAAAGCGCGACATCACTGGAATATACCATTACTGGCAAAACCTGGTATGGAAATTCTAATTTAATAATATTGCTTTCCTTTTCGCCGCGTGATCAGTAATAGCGTAAAAATAGCATACTGGCTGTTTCCTTTCGTTAACATTGTTTAAGTAGTACGGCTTCGCCTTCAAGGGTGGACGTTGATATATAGTTCTTCTGTTTGTACTAGTTTTCAGATTGTGTCCAATGTGTATGAAATATCCTACACATAGTGAACTTGACATCATAAAGCTGAGAAGTGTAAGGCTTCTAAAGTGGGGCCATGAGGGAATTAGATGAAAAGACCTGTAGATGTTGAATTCTGTTTCTATGGTCTAAATTCACACAATCACACTACAGGACTACATTTTCGGATAATAAGTTACTCCAAAAGTCAAATGGATGTAATATTAATCCCTTTTTCTGATCTCTATTACAAATCATTGCTAATATTTTTCTTGTTTTTCTGATCCTGATATTAACTTTGAGATTAGACTGCAAAAACTCTGTTTCCTAATTTCATAATGATGTCTATCGTGTTTCTTTTACGCGTTAATTGTTGTGTGACAATTTCTAGTATGTGAATCTTACTTACTATCTTGCCTCTGATCAAGAATTGACATCAGGCTTTTATCTCTTTTTTTCCTTCTTCTGCTCTTTTTTTTTTTTTTTTTTTTCCTTCTTAATTTGCATACAACTGTACAAGGTTATAGCTACCTTTACCTTCTATTTGGTCATTGTGCATAATTATTTTTGTACTTTCTCTAATGTTAATTTAAATCTTGGTGCAGAATGAGGACAGAACTCTTTGGAAACTTGGGACACTTCCTCCCGGCCTCATTACTTTCTACAACCTGACCTATCCTCTGGCTAGAAGCTGGCATGTTCTAGGATTGGGTTACGATCCTGCTCTTAACCAAACAGCAATAAAACATGCTGCCGTTGTGCATTATAATGGAAACTATAAACCTTGGTTGGATCTTGCCATTGGAAAGTATAAAAGTTACTGGTCCAAATATGTCATGTCAGACAATTACTATCTGCAGCTCTGCAACCTTAACTATACTCGCTGATGTATTCTTTCATTGTTGTTTGGAGCCCTGATACATATCATAGGCAAGTTGTCCGCGAGCATTCCTGGGTGTCTAGTTTGGTCCGCTTGTAAAAAGTTGCTTTTGAGAAGGCCATAGATGCAAAATTGTTACTTCCCAGTTCCCAGTGAAGTCCTTTCAGATTATCCTGCAAATTTACTGACTTGTATTTTTTTTTAATTCTTTTTTGTACCATTCATTTCCCTAAAGAGGGTAATATAAGTTCTTGTTAGCTGATGTTACTACTAGGCCCAAATATAGTTGTTCAGATCTAATGGAACTTGTTATTTTTGGTTTGAGGAATTTGTTCAAATTTGAAGGGGCTTGCTTAGTTGCTTTTGCTACATGGTGAGGAATATGTAAACTCGGTCTGTACACAACAGTAACTTTACTCTGTCAGACTGGAGTAGTGGAGTGCAGGCTTCAGGCTTTGCTCTATTCAACTGAAGAAATAAGAACCTAATTTAATGATTCTTAACTAAATTTATTTGTAGTATAAAAACAACTAAACATATCTAAACTGAATTTAATGAACTGAATTTAACAAATCTGAAGTGACACTGAAGATATTTTTTTCAGAAAATAGGATCTAAGCTAGGTACTGTAAATAGGAAAATTTTACATTTGCTGAATGCTGATATTTGCAAAATACACACACACAAATATGACTTACGGACAACATTGTAACCAGATTAAAATAAACAAAAATATCCGAAGTAAAGCTCCTCATAAACAAAGAATGGGATAGTGATACAAAGCGAAAGAAACCAAGACCATTAAAATGTGAGCTCCCATGGAACTTAAGAGTGCTGCATCACTTGATAAAAGTGGCCTAAGTGGCCTAATTGACAATGGAGGCGGAGGTGGTGGAAAGAATGATCCGCTAATTGATAATGGAGGGGGAGGTGGAGATCGAAAAGAAGAAGAAGGTGGCCTTGTTGCGGATGGAGGTGAAGGTGCATCAGATGGAGCTGAAGGTGCATCAGGGGAGTTAAGTTGTCCATCTGTTGGTGATGGTGAAGCGTTTCCGGATGAGACTGGAAACGAACCTGCAGCGATATATAAAACAGTTTCTCAGAGTGAAAACAAACAAGTCATATTGCAGTTTCTCAAGCTCTGCACTTTAAAAGAACTTACAGTCAGATTCTTTCCATCCCAAAACCATCTGGTCGCGATCAAAGACCATACGGTAGCCGGTCATAAAATTTTCTGATACCAGCAATTAAACAGCATTAGTTCCATGAAAGATAGAACAGGTAAACTTGTTTCAAAATGATTGATTGCAGTGCATAAGGTACTCCAATATGCAAAATGTAACGATGTAGCAGCGTCTGCTGCAATATTACATAAGTTGAACTCTGTAATACTTACGTCCAACAAGGTTAATATCATCACTTTTCACAAGGGCTAGACAATATGCATATCCACTGCCATCCTGCAACCAACACAAAATGTAACATATCAACAATGAACTCGTAGAGAGGTGTGAAATTAATCAATTTATATTAACTGTCTAAGAAACAGTGTGCACGTAGATGTGCATATTCTCTAACCGTGAAAGGAAGTACGATAGTAGGTGCAATAACATGAAACTGATCTCCACCAGCCATTGTGAAACTCACATCAGGAGTCTTCTGATTCGAACTGCATTTGCACGTAAAAAGCTAGATATTAGACTGTAATTCTTGGAATGGAAAAAATATATAAGTTGTTGCAAGTTAGCCCGCCACCTTAACACATAGCAATACTCGAAAATATTGTCACTGCTTGATTGTACAGGCTCATCTGTAATCTGGGCATTGAACTGCAAACAAGAGAACTTTTAGTTTTCATTCTCACCTCATAAAAAGTAAAAATGGTAAAACAAACTTAGTGTGATTAGCTTACACTATCTGCAATAAATGTGTAAGCTGGATCACTCAAGTATGTGAATGAAGTGCCACTGTCAAATACCGCCGTGAACCCAGTATTAGCAACTTTCTCCCCAACGGCCATTTGAGTCACAGTTACATTATACGTACGGCTGGCAAAATCATTGGAAAATCAAGTATTCTTTCGTTATATACCAGTGACATTTCATTAGCTAGGACTTGTTTTCAAGTAAAGAACCATACTTGGTATCATTTGAAATCTGGAAAGGAGAAACTGCTTACTATGATCGTTGAAGATTGGTGAATGGAGTGACTTTCTGGTCTATACTCCCTTTATCGCCAAACTCGATTCTTCCAAGGCCTTCATGGCCAAAACACATGGAAAATGAATTTGCTGCAATTATTCCTTTGCTAGCTAAAATGCTAGGAACAGAAACGCTTTCCATGCCAAGCCCCAGCAAACCATTAATAGCAGCCTTGTTCAAGAAATCACCTGTCTGAACCGTTCCACACCTGAAAACATGAACATTTACTCTGTAAGTTAACAAGATCAAGAACTAGCTACTTGTTTGTTACAAGACTACACTGCATTACATGCATATGTGTAACCTCACCCTAATGTAATGGGCGCGTTTATCTGCTTTTGTGGGGTTTGATCTGTGCCCATATACAAAACATCATTTACCAATAGTCCTGAAGTTGAGGTGAGAGCAGAGACATATTCCACTTGATAAGAACAAGTGTTTTGCCGAACTGAACATCCACTCCCTGAAGCAGCACACATAGTACTATTGCACGGAACTGGAGAGCTAGTATTTGATTTACTTGGACTGTATATGTTCAAGTCATATGTCTGTCACAGAAAACATTCAACCTGATAATTATGTATAAATCTAAGTGTATATATGACCAAAATCCCAGCTCATCATCAAGCATTTTGGCTATTTTAGAACATATAATGCAAATAGTTTTTAGGACTAAAAACGCAGATGAATGTTAGTTATAAGGGGAAAATAAATGCAATTCTCCCCATTTCTTATGGTATTCGTAAAAATTCCATGTAAACTGAACTGTTTGAAGTTCGAACTTGTAGAAAGGTGTAGATATAATCTATTTATTTATACTATTAATAATAATTAGTATTTGATTGAATGGTATACCTTTCCATTAGAGAAGGTGTAGGTGCGGGCACATGTTGTACAATCGCATGGCAGCCAGAAGAGGTCGCTGCCGGTGTCCAGTGCCACAAGATATGGCAAGGGTGGGGAACCTACCCAAACATACAAGTAGTGCAAGCTGCAAAATTGAAAACGATAAGGTAGCTGATTTTGCTAAACATACACGAATCATAGTTCATCTTGTAATAATCTAGTTTTAGTATCTTATTAAATCATTTATCTTTTAAACAGCCAATTAGGGATTAGGAATTCACCTAAAAAATATATATTATTTTGAATAACTAGTAAAAGCAATCTCAATTTAATTACTTTATAAATTAGCTGATAAACTCGTGCTCAATAAAGTCCTAAGATATGCATGAACAAATTAAAGAGGAGGTATATGCATGTGACATACTATCCAAGATCATCTAGACGGTAAGTATCATTTCCACCCCAGAAGGTGATGCTCGAAGCGGGGGAGGAGGAAGCAAGAATTGTGGTGCCTTTGGGCCTGAAGACATGGTCGCGACGTGCCATGGCTGCATAGTAACCCATGGTACCTTTCTCGGGCAACCCCTTATCGCCCATTACACCCTTGACTGTGTCCGAGTACCTATGGTGAACATCCATCCCAACTGTTTTGAAACTCTCTCCATTCTTGGCAATAATGAGAACACATACCGACACTAGAAACACAAATTTAACAACGTTTGACATTATTGCAAGACAAGCTATGTTTCTTTTCAACTTCTTTTGCTCATGTGATCATGAAATTCAGAGTGTCTATATATATTAGTACAATGGAAGAAATGCGACAATATTCCAATACTATGTTTTCGTTGAAATATAAAGTAATATTTTAATTGTGTTAAGAATGTAGCTTAATATATAAAAATTGGAGAATAAGTCAGACGTGTAAACATGTACATTTTGGATGAAATTAACGAGAACTGTCAATTAAAAGTCAACTACGGCGTTTGGAAATTTTAGTTGACAGAGGATTTTAGATTTAAGAATTAATATGTTAGGGGGAAATGGAGAGTAAGTGATGAACATGTTTAGCTTTCACAAAATGTAATCAACAGTGTCGTTAACGATATCGATATGATTAGTGTTGTTGGCGAATTTTTTAATGATAAGAATGTAAGAAGATGCAAATTAACATCGTAGAGAAAGAATAAATTAAGAAGTCGTTATCGTTATCATTGCATGTCCGAGCGCAAAGTCGTTGGCGGCAGATATTTAAGCTTTAATATAGCTGGTTCAATCAAAAAATTCCCAACAATATATAGCTGGTTCAATCATCTCATCGGTCATCACATTCACATATACTATTTCAACCAATACTTATTACTCATCCCTTTATTTTAATTAATTTTATACGTTTACTTTTGGATCGAAGTTTTATGAGGTTTGTATAATGAACGTAGTGTGTTGGTTTAGTGGCAGAATCCACGATATAGTTGTGAGATAAAGATTTATCAAATATGGAAACGTACGTATAAAATTTTAAAAAGCGGACAAAAATAAAATACCTATAGAAAAAAAAAAACAGATGGGTATTATTGAGCGGACTTGCATAAAGCCCAACTTTGTCACCTTTTATTACATTTCCCACATCACCAAAAGTTGGGTTACAAAATGCAGAAAATATTACATTCCCCCCTAGGGGCCGTAATCGAGCCGAGCCTAGTCGAGTTTTGGCTCGGCTCAGCTCGAACTCGAAATAAAACACTCGGCTCGAGCTCGAGTTCGATCGAGCTTCAGCTCTTGGACTCGAGTTCGAGCTCGACACATATTTTTCTTATTCGAGCTCGAATAAGAAAGAATTTAAAAAAATAAAAATAAAAATAAATAAATAAAAATATATATAATATATATATAATAAATATATAAAACAAATAATACATACATAATATATAAAAAATATATAATAATAAAAATATATAAAATAAATAATATATAATATTTTTTTCGAGCGGCTCGTCGAGCTTTTCAATATTCGAGCTCGACTCGATAAACTAAACGAGCTAGATTTTTTGCTCGAACTCGAGCTCAAACAATCGAGTCTCGAGCTGAGCGTTTTTCGAGCTGAACTCGAGCAGCTCGAAAAATGCTCGACTCGGTTACGCCCTTCCCCCTACCTTTTGTTTTTGTAATGCAATGAAACCATTTTTTTCCCCTGTGGTCCCCCGTATTTGTTGATTTCCTAGTCCCCGTACTTGTTGATTTCCTAAGCCACACACACACAAAATAAAGTATGTGGGACTGAATTACAATATCTGAAAATTATATCAGATATGTCCCTAATTAATATAAAAAATAAAAAACCTAAAAAAAATATTAAAAGTTTCCATGGGTCGAGCTTCCAGGAATCCCAAAGCTCCGATCTGGAGCTTTCTTGGAAGCTCAAACCATGTGGAAGTACGCATGTGAATGCAGGCCAAAGATATCTAGAGGTGATTGACTGCTGGTCTCAATCATATAGTTCGACATACTGGTATTGACCTCATCTAACTGATTCAAGTGTAAGAGAGCTTAATGTGGCGTCCGTCCGTTTCTAAGAGTTTTTGCCGCGCAAGCTATTGGTGATTCACGGGAAGGATCTAGAAGGCTTAGGGCAAGACTACAATTTCAGAGAAGTTAGTGACTATTATGCAAATTGAACAATATAGAATGTAGTAGGAAACTCTCCACTGTATATAGTTGAATAGAATACTCTATAACTATGTAGATGTAGAAATAATTTGAATCGAAGGGATCTAGAATTCTTCCATGAGTTGTATAAATAGGGGTAGGGAGTTCATTTGGGATAGCAATTGTAGAGAATGTAGGTTCACAATCTCTTTAACTATTTTCCAATCCTGTAAATTAAATATGCATTGTCGGTGTTGAATGAATGTTCTCAGACTTCGTTGTTTCAGCATTCCTATGAAGTTCAATCTGTTTAATGTTTTTCAAGCACACGAAAAATCCATATAGAATGAAATGTGGGTCAATATATAAATGATATATGTGGTGGGGAAAAGAATTAAAGTAAAGTGTGAAGGTGGGGACAAGGATTAAAGTAATATAAATGGTATGTGAGGTAACTTCCAAAAATAGAAACGTAAAGAATTGATTGGGACGGCCCAAATAAGAATACATAAAGAAATGAGCGGAAGAGATGAGTATAAAATAGTACATCATATTCAATTGGATTAAAAAATACACTATACGTCAAGTACCTTGTAAAATTTAGTGGACGGGTATTGTGTGCATAGTGAATCAAAGACGTCAGCAATTTTGGTGGGTTCATGATCCGTCAATTTAAAATGGAAAACAGGAGCACCTACGGATGCTAACTGTGAGTGTGTGCCTGATGATCTAAATCCATTGAAAAAAAACTACCATAAACAAATTTGCTTACCCAAAGATTGTATAGCATCATCAAATTCTTTAACACCATGAATAGATTTCAATCTCGATCCCGAATGTCTGTGGGTCCATTCATAGATCATATCAAAAGCACATTCGGAGTCACATGGCGACTTAATATTGACAATGTATTGTAATCCTTAGCCGCATCGGACCACTTTCCAAGCTGGAAAAAGTGGTCATTTTACAATAATCTATAATCTCAAACTCCGATGAACTTTTGAGCCCAGTAAAGTTCTCTTAAACTAACTTAAAGCATCATAAGAATTGTAAGAGGCGTTACCTTCCAATTAGAAGCAGCCCTATGCAGGATAATATGCACATTCTCCGGCTGAATCTTGAGGGCAGTGTTGCAATCGTCGCAATCGTCAACTGATCTTTGCTAGTGACCCAGCCTAAACCATGGAAATTGCCCTACAAAAGTACATAAGATAGTTGTTTTTGTCAAACACAATACATTCTCCATAAGCTTTGGAAGCCTCTGCGTAGCTTTCGGATTTCAAATAGCAGTTCCCACTCTTATAAGCTTTAACAATGTCCCTCGACTTGTTTACTAGGGATATGATTTCCGGATGCGTGGGCTCCAATTTCTGAGCTTTCTCAATTTCTAAGAGAGCATCATCAAACCTACACAGAAACATGGATGGCAGCTCTAAGAAAAGAAAATGATTTGAAGACATAAGAGGGAAAAAAAAGAAAAAAAGCATGATACACATACATTCCAGAGGCCAAAAGCATGATACACATACATTCCAGAGGCCAAGTTAACTTGTGACTTAACCATGTGGAAGTACGCACAGGGACGACGAACGCAGGATTTTATGTCAGTGGAGCAAAAAAAATGTTAAGTAATATTACGTAGGATTTTATGTCAGGGGAGAAAAAAAAATGTTAAGTAATATTTTCTGGAAATTTAATAAGAAAAATATAACTATTTATGTAAAACTCAATCTTTTTCAAACTTAACAAGAAACTAATAAAAAAAATTAAAATTTGTTATGTCAGGGGAGAATTTTTTTTTTTTTTTTTTGAAAAATATAACTATTTATATGTAAAACTCAATCTTTTTCAAACTTAACAAGAAACTAATAAAAAAAACTAAAATTTGTTGAGCTTGGGTGCCAGTGAAGAGTAAGTTTTAGGCACCAAGCTAAAGCCATCAGACCAGAAGTTATTCTCTTTTCACCTATCTACAATGAAAATATTTATTAAAGTAAACTGAAAAGGATATAATAGTACATTTACGTAGAAAATCCAGGGGCAGCACTTGAGGCACCGGCCGCCTTACTGTGCTCGCCCCTGAGTACGCATGCGAATGCAGGCCAAAAATATCTGGGAGGTGATTGACTGATGCTCTCAATCATACAATTCGACATACTGGTATTGGCCTCATCTAACCAATTCAAGTGTAAGAGAGCTTAATGTGACGTCCGTCCGTTTCGGGGAGTTTTTGCCGCGCAAACTGTTGGTGGTTCACAGAAAGGATCTAGAAATCTTAGGGCAAGACTACAATTCCAGAGAAGTCCCTGACTTAGGGCATCTTTGCTGCAGACTTAGGGCATCTTTGCTGCTCTGTTTTGCTCATCATTTGAAAAAACAAAAGGAAAAAAAAACTACTTGGTTAGAAATGATGGGTGGTTTGTAAATTGTTTCACATTTGAAATGTGGCAAACTTGTTTTCATTTCTAGCTTATTGCGGGTGCTGCTCATTTTGTGGCAGATGTGCTTGGAGTTGTAATAGATTATAGGCCAATACGGTACTTTGTTTGATATTAGCTCAGATATATGTTAGTAATATAGCCTTAATTTGTTAGCAAGCATGTGTGTAGTTTGGAGAGATGGATTTTTCCGAACGTCATTCAGCTCGGAGTGCGCACTATCGCCGAATCCACAGCTAAAGACATCGTTGGTGCTATCGATTTGGTACGAGTAAAATCTTGATGAACCTTCAGTTTATAACTTAACAAGCATTGATTCACCAATTTGCTTGAATTTAGCCCAGACAGATCCCCTCTCGTTACTTCTTCAACAACATACTACATACTCTCTATGCTGAAATTACTAAATCAAGATTTATTTGTTTTCCCAATTCTACTATTTACCTATTCTTCCTGCAATTAACTAAACCAATATTTATCCCAAATCACTCCCCTAATTCGTTTGTTCTGAGAAATGATTACATTGGTATTTAGCTAGTTTTGTATCTTAATTATACTTTCTGATTTTCAATGCTTACCGTCAAGTCATATCATCTGCAAATTTAGAAAATTCATGGTTTAAATTGCTTGACTTAACGTTAGGAAATTGGTTGAGAAGAGTGTTAAGTTTATAATTTGAGCTGGATCACATGCAACTTTCTGATTGCTTCCATACACTATTTCATAGAACATTCTCTTGGTACTGCTGTAAGGTATATACATCTATTCACTCTATAAGTTAGGCTTTCGATTATCTGCAATTTGGATTAATCTATTATCAACTGATCGATTGCAAATAAAAATTTTCTATGGTTATATCAGTTGAGGAGTTTATCATCGCAAGTTTTGTTGTTTTCTTCTTCAGTTTTGTGTAAGGATATATACATGTTTAGTAACGGGGCAAATGTCATCCACTGTACTAAAGTGATGACACCCTTCATTTCCATTTCCATGATCATGGACAGCATTCAATCAGTTCTATGTTCAGGTAATCTTTTGTTGGTTTAATACTTTAATCAACAATTTCACAGCACGGCATTTCATATTTTCATTGAACTCCCGGATCCAGTGTTTAACAAAATGTTCGCCTTTCTCAAACTGCAGGGCTTGCGAGAGAGAGCGGGTGGCAACACATTCAATCTTGGATTATACTATCTTGTCGCGATTCATGTTCGTTGCTTCTAGGAAAGGATTGAGAAAATGACCAATGATAAATACTATTGAACAGAGGCAAACATACTGAAAGTAGAATATGTTTCTTTTTCTTTTTTTTAGGTTCCCAGACATCTAAAACTACAAGAGACGAAAAACATTAACAAGCTAAAAAAAATTAATTAGACACCCAGACCCAAAACATTAACAAATAATCATTGAGGAGTGGGTACTCAAGATTCAAGACGGTATATTCACCAGAATGGTGGTTTTATCTCTAGGTGATATATTACATAGAAGAATTTACGAGAAGAGATTCTAATCACATCATTTTTCTTATGTAATACATACGACTGTTGGTAGTGAAATTGCAATAAGTTAGGAATGAATGTGGAAGTCGATCGTATTGACAATTCTGTTTTACTCTTAATGAAAATGTTGCTTGAACAACAGAGTATATAGTTCACAATTATGGGCACCACGCCAATTCTAGTGAATTAATTGAATAGAAGAGGATTTTTCATATGTGTGAAAAATATAACAAATTTGATCTGTATTTATAGAGAAAAACAAATTATGAATTTTGATATAATTTTTATAGAATAATGCAGAGATAATAAAGAGATAATATAAATGCATAATAATATTTTGATATAATAATATTGCTTAAAAAAATCATTTGAAAATACTAGTTGGTAGAAAAAGAAATAAATTATTCCAGAATACCTCATTCATGGGAATTGCCAAAATCAGCAACAATTTCATTAATTGCTAATAAATCAACACCAAAAAAGAAAGAGAAAACATTGGGTCATTTTGATGAAAGAGGAAGAAGAGCAGACTTTTTAATTAGGGTTTTTATTTTTTAATTATACCTTGAAAATTAGTAGTACTAATTACTCTGTTTGTTTGTATATACAATACAGGGGGCTAACTTAACTGATGGAGTATCAATCAACAATCAATATTAAAGGATCGAAAATGGAGGATTATCGCAACAACAAAGCTTCTGTTGCTGCATTTATCTTTCTTCTCTTTGGTTTTGGTCACTGCTTGAATTTCAATGGTGGTATTATTAGTAGTTACTCTTCTTAATATATTGAAACTTGCTTTGCTCTGCTCTGATTTGCTTCTACTTACAATTTTATGTATAAGGTTGCTCTTGTACTCCTGGTAACTCCCAGACATGGATCGGAATCGTCCTTGGCGCAGAATACTGTTCTGTCTCCATATTCGAACACGGAAAGGTTAAAATCTTACCGAACGAGCATGGAAATCTCGAAACCCCATCTTGTGTTGCATTTACTGACAATCCAGGGGAGGTTTTGATTGGAGAAGACGCCAAGAATCAGTCACATCTCAACCCTGAACGCACTATTTGTGACGCCACGAGGCTAATTGGAACTATGTGAGTAGTAGTATTAACTCAACAGTAACGTATATAAGGATTTTCGGCTGGAGGTCGATGATAAATTGATAATCAGCTTCTGAAATCGGTAGGTTTGATGATCATGAGGTTCAGAGAGATATCAGCACGTTGCCGTATAAACTAATTAACAAAGACGGTGAACCTTACATAGAGGTGAAGTTGAGGGACGCTGAATCCGTGATGGCCTATAGTCCTGAAGACATAAGTGCCATGTTGCTGCGAAGAATGAAAGAAATGGCAGAGACCTACTTGGGGCAGAAAATAGACGGAGCAGCCATAACCGTTCCAGGTTTATGTGTATCATCAGTATATGTATTACATGAGATTCACCAATGAGGGTGGTATCTTATTTTTTCACAAAGAACTAAAATTGTGTTCATTGGTTCTGCAGCTTATATTAGTCAGGCACAAAGACATGAAGCACAGTATGCAGCATCTGTAGCTGGTATCCATGCGGTTTCTATATTAAGGGAGCCATTAGCTGCAGTTTTAAAAACGGCACAAAGAGATGAAGCACCGTATTTCCTCAAGGCCGGGGAGCTAGGGGAGAGGTATTATCTGGTTGTCGATATTGGAACTAAATCTACTAATAGAGTGGATGTTACTGTAGTGGTTTCTGAAGCTCTTATGCTCATTGCCACGAGAGGAGACAATCATCTGGATTATTATTTTGTTAATTCGACCAACAAAGACAAAGAGACGAGCATGAATTTGAGTAGGAAAATAACTGAACTTGTGAACAATGTTTTGGAAGATGAAGGTTTGGAAAGGTCGGACATCCATGAAGTTGTGCTTGCTGGAGCTGGTAGCCAAGTTGCCAATGTGCGTCAGATGTTAAGGGATTATTTTGATGGCAAAGAACCTCTCGAGGTTGAAAATTCTTTAGTTCAGGGAGCAGCAATTTGGGCGCAGGAATACGCAGAATACTACATGGAAACGGTACTTGTTCAAGTCCATGTATAAGTACTTACTAACTATTTGAATTCTGTTCTAGTGATTCTTTGAGTTTGTGACTCAATAAACTTTTGCAGCCCCCTGAGGTTAGGGAACCTCTGGGAATCGAAACAGCTTGTAAAACTGTGACCAGGATCGTTGAATCCAGTTGGTTGCCAGTACGAAAAACAGAAATGTTCACTACTATTTTTGACAACCAAACTTCAGCGTCAATTAAGGTACTATGCTGTGGCGATAATTTAAACTACCAAGTGTGTATTCGCGTTACTGTGAATTACTTTCTACGATCTTATTGCTTTTTATGTTTCCTTTCGTCTCTAGGTTTATAAACATGAGAGTAGATCGATTAATGGTTGGCGACTAATTGGGAGATTTGAACTATCTGGAATTGCACCAGCTCCAAGGTTTTCAAAACTATATATGAGTACAGTTCTGTTCTTATAATTACAGACTCACTCAATGATGTATTGATGTTATCAAGCATCCTTTATAAATTTATATATGTATATCTATGCAGGGGAGTTGCACAAATAGAAGTAACATTCTCCATCGATGCAGCAGTTCCTTTTCTGCTGCATGCAACGGCGAAAGATAAAATATCCAACAACACAGAAGCTATTGCTATCAACACAGAAGTTTTCAGGAGCAAAGGAAAAGTCGGAAGAAATATCAGGGAACCACATGAAGATGAGAAAATTATAATCCCAGTAACGAATCTTGAGACAGACCCGATTCCATGTCCAGTTCCATATTGTACCGATGGTTTAAGTATCCCAATGGGTATCAATCAAGGTATGTGTTAAAGTATTGATACGAATATGAAGGTGAACGATATCATTAATCACAAAACTCGAGTTACCAGATTCCTTTTCGAAGTGTCTGTTATAGAGTGTATTGATTCGAACATATATGAAAGTGTATTAATCCTGAAGAAAGTTTCTCTGCCAATTCTGCTATTAGCTTCTTCTCTGTTTTGCAGTCGTCATTTTTGTTGCTTCTCTGCCATTCTATTTGCTGTAATAGTTCCCATAATATTTTACTATCAATCAATGAATATAACATTTCTAGATTTTTCTTGTAATTGTTGTGCTCATAAATATTTATTGAATCAATTAAGTGCATTTTTGATATTTCTTGTGATGGTTCCAATAATACAAATGAATAAATACAACATTTCTAGATAGTTCTTGTAACAGTGTCCACAATAAATACAACATTTCTGGATAGTTTTTGAAGTACAACATTTCTGGATATAATTAACAATGGAGTTGAATAAGAATTGAGCCGCCATGCTTGTCTTCGTCTTCTGTAATCACCAGCCAGTTCTTAAGTGATCACACCTATAACAAATGTTGATTTTGGATTAGACAATTTTGGAAGATCGAATTGGTATTGAAATGAAGAAGATGTGGGCGATGCAAACGGGAATGAAAGAAGGGGAAGAACCTATTTTCTTATTAAGGCATATAGAATCGTATACTGCAGTTGCAGACTGGGTTAGGCTTGTGTGTAGTTTCTGTTGTAGTTTTTTGCTATGTAGTTGTTGTACCATGCTAAAGGTACTGTTGCTGCTTCCAGAAGGGATTAAATCGCAGTTTGAGATCACTTATTTTGAAGATGGTTCTGTTGGTCTTCTAGATTGGTTTGGCAATTATCTCAGACAAGTTATCTATGGTCAAGGAACTTTGGCTCATCCAAATAGTTACTTCATTGGTAGATTGCTCTTTAGATTTTTGCTTGGTAGTACTATTTTGTATTCTCAAGACCTTGTTGTACTTTGGCTCTTATAATGCAAGTCCCGGACTACTTCTGCCATTTTTACTAAGCTCTAGCTATAGGTCTACCAAAATCTTGCAATGTTTTCACACACACAAATAAAGCAAGACATCATTGAAGAACTTCAATTAGCAAGAAACTAACCTTATTTTGGTCCTACTGATGAAATATACATTAGGACCAGGACAGGTTCTGTTAGCCATTGCAAAGTTCAAAGTTCAAGTAGTTCGCCATTGACCATCCAGGGGAGGTTTTGATTGGAGAAGCGGCCAAGAATCAATCACATCTTAATCCTGAACACATTATTCGTGATGGCACAAGGCTAATTGGAACTATGTACGTAGTATTAACTCAAGCTATAGTACCGTATGAATATAACGGTTTGGTTTCTAACGAGCATTTTGTTGCAGCCCTATCACAACTCTGCCTTATAAAATAATCGGCATAGCTAGGTACCATGTCCAGATCATGAATCATGATGAACATTCCATGCAATCAAATCTTTTCCTTTCGAACAATCAATCATCTGCTCTTATGCATGCATGTCTCCTATTTTCTTCACTCACTAGTTAATATACTTAATTCATGGAGTAGTAGAGAATGAGAAAAATACAAAGTAATAGTAATACAGTACTAAAAGCTCAAATTAGCAATCCACCATCACATATACATTAACATTATTGCTATCTGCAGGTTGAGAAATTGAGTGAGGCTAACATAGTAACATCATTATTTAAGGATCACTTTCTAAACATACTTTATAATAATAATAATGATTCATTCATTCTTGTAATTACTAATCAAACAAGTCAGGGAAACAATTAGGATCCATTGCGCAACACTGGTCGCCAAACGATAGCTTCCACTGATTGGTGTCGTAAACAAAGTAGTTGTACTGCATCATAAGGTTACCCAAGATGATTTTTCCATAGTCTGCCTCTGATGGAAGGATCGCCAAGCAGAACAGGTCATCATCGTATTGCTGAAAAAGGTGCCAATGCTGAAGATACAGGGTTGCATCCCCATCAAACTTAAGCGTTACCAACGGGAACCAACTCATCACATCATACAATCTTCCGTTGTAGCAAATCATTTGATACACCACAAGAACCGGATTATTTACCGACGGATGGTATCCGTCGGTATCCGGGTACCGATCCGTCGGTACGCCTTTACCGACGGATCGGTAACTACTTACCGACGGATAAACAGCCCGTCGCTATTTTATCCGTCGGTAAAGCCTTTACCGTCGTTTTTTATTCGTCGCTAAATTTAGCGACGAATAATACCGACGGACTGACGAATATGGGCGTTGACCAGCCCTTATCCGTCTGACCGACGGATAAATTTTATCCGTCGGTGACGTTTACCGACGGATAACGTTATCCGTCGGTATGACCGGTTGACTTAGTCAACCGGAACTTACCGACGGATAAAGTTATCCGTTGGTATATTTTTTTTCTTAAAATTTTTTTTTATTATTTTTCTTGATAATTGTACAACAACCTGTTTAATAATATAAATTTACGTACGTACTAAAAATTAAAAATCATTAAATTTGAATTGAAAATAAAATTCAATAAAATTCGATTCTACAAAATAGAAAAACGTTTACTACAAATGTAAATGTGAAAGTTTTACTACAAATGCCCAACTAAAATGTAGAAATCTAGGGACGACGACCACTGGAACCCGAAGGAGCATGAGAACTGCCTTGCAAACCCGCACTCCCCGCCGTACCAGGGCTCCCAGCCCCGGTCTGAAACACAGCTCCCTCTGCGAACGGGTCCATGCCAATGGGATGCTTCTCCAGAATCTTCTTCAGCACCAAATTCTGCGTCTCCACCTGACACAAGTAATGATCGATGTAGTTAAGAATATGAAAGATAGATGCAAGCAATGTAAATGAGCATACAAGTGGTTATACATCTACATGACATATCAACATAATATTAGCATACAAATGAATATACCTGAGACACAAGTGTGTCCTGAATGCTCTTCATCATAGCATTCTCGGCCCTAAGTGCTGCCAGCTCCTCAGCCAATCGAGAATCTGTGCTGGAGGTAGAACCGGAAGAGCGCTGAAATGATTCAGCTGCAAGAGAACGTCCCAAGTTCCCTAAGCCATAGATCGACCACTTAGGGCCAGGAGGGTTCACCTCGAGGAAGGCAGCGTTCTCTTCCTCCATCGTAAGTATGTCACCCTTCTCTTGCATCTTAACCAAGTAAAAAGCCTCAACCTCCTCCTACAAGCAGTTAAGCAATACATGAGTTGATATATTACAATACATATAGAAACTTTTTAAAAAGAAATACAGTACAAGTAACTCAAAGTACTCATTTATGTACTTACATTCAGTTTCTTGGCTTTCTTGCATGTCCACTTGCCGTTCTTGAACTTGGCATTTCTCACCATGGTCAAGTACGACAAGCATCCTTGTCCAGTGAGCCTCTGTTCATTTTGCAAAGTAATCAGTGTCAGTGTTTACAATAAAATTTTAAGAATATTGAAAGTGACTGGAGTAAAGCACAAGTTAACTTACTGCATTGAGGTCACGAGTGGCCTGAGACTGTGTGCCGAGATGGTGCTTCGAATAGTCCTCGTCTTCACCGGAGCTGCTTCTGTCCGCCCGTGCTCGATTCTTCTTGTTCTGATCTGCTAGGTCCTCGGCATCCTCTGTCTTCCAGTAAGCCAACCACAGAGGCCACTCGCTTTCGTGGATGAATCTAGGCCTCACTCGAGACTCCTTAAGGTCGTGGACCTTGTCTCGGTAACAACGAGCACCAACAGTGTTGAAAACAAACCAAAGCTCCTTCAATAGCACGTTTGGCAAGTAGTAGTGTTTCTAACCACCAAAACAACCAATTTAGAACGACACAACAATCAATACAACAAGAACAAGATCAACGTAAGCACAATGGTGACTAACATATCACCCAAATATAGTGGCTAACATACCACTCACATTGCCCTAAAAAAACAACTAACACATGGTGACTAACATATCACCCAAATATAGTGGCTAACATACCACTCACATTGCCCTAAAAAAACAACTAACACATGGTGACTAACATATCACCCAAATATAGTGGCTAACATACCACTCACATTGCCCTAAAAAAACAACTAACACATGGTGACTAACATATCACCCAAATATAGTGGCTAACATACCACTCACGTAAATTTAGAATAAAAATAAAACAACGTTTACTAAACATTTAAGATTGTTACAATACCCGCAGCTCATCGAAGTAGAAGCCAATGACATGGTCAGGCAGCCTTGACCACTTCTCCCCACCACGGTCCTCAGATGGTGTTGGAGCGATGAACCTGGAGTTGATGATGTCACCGATCTTCGAATGGGCAGATGCAGGGTAAAACCTATTATGATTGTTAAATACAAATAAGAATGAATAAGCATAATAAAGTATACGTAATATGTCACAAGTCAAACAATAAACTAAACAACAGAAAAGTGTACTTACGCAGCTTTCCCGTTAGGGAACAGAACAGGCTTCCCCTTATACATGGCACCCAGGGTCGGCGTCTCGTATGGGCAACCATCAGCAGGTAGGTTCGCAAATGGGTCAAACTTAGCCTTCTTCTTCCTAGTTGACGATGAGGAGCTACTCCCCTCCGATAATCCAATGATGGGTGGAACTACACCCTGCTCGTACCCTGGGGCTCCAGGAACTCGTAACTCGGGTGGAATGTAGTTGCACCTAGGTTTCGGCATCTGCAAATAAAACAATATCAAGGTTAGTATGATGGTATGAAATATGCACGTACAATATAAAGCATTATCAATTAACGTAAATGCACACATAAGGGAATATACATATAAATGACATAGCAACATAATTTATTAATTACCAATTAAAGGTTCCTCCAACTCTAACTCTACAAAATGATCCTCGTGCAGGGCAAACTGCCCATCTTTATCCTGTATAGGGCGTCGTGCTACATCATCCACTAAATCCGACTGGAACGAGTTGGTTATGGACTCGTCCTTCTCTATATACTCAATCTTGGAACGAGCACGTATGGGTATCACACCCAACCAATCACCCTTGGCCTTAGACACACCTGGATAGGGTAAGTAGACAGCTTGTGTTGCTTGACTGGCTAACACAAATGGCTCGTACTTTTTGTACTTCTTCTTCTGGTTGATCTCAACCAAATCATAATCCACATGTGTTCTCGTACCATCTGTAGAAGGGTCGTACCAGTCAACCTCAAATAGAACTGTACGTTTCAAAGGTACACCTGGATATTCAATACGAACAATCCGTCTAAGGGTACCAAAGAAATCCTGCCCCTCCCCTCCTATATCTGCCCCAAGCATAGAAACGCCACTGTTGGCAGTTTCTTTGTGCAATGACCTGTCATGCGTGTCAAACCTAAGTCCATTTACTACGTACGATGTGAATGTCACGGCCCCCCGCAAAGGACCACTTGCTAGAGCTAGTACGTAAGGACATGTGATATTGTTGGCAGGATTTCTTGCATATGCACCAAACCATTGTGGAAATTCAGTTTCCACTTGCTGTTGTCGTAAGTACTCAATAGTATCATCTGCCATTATTGGATCATTCTCCAAACAACGTTCTTTAAAGTACCGATCAAATATGGCCATATACTTGTCCACACTTTCACAGTTCCTAAGGATGTAAAAGTGAGCAGCCCTGTACTCTTTCTCTGTCAAATATTCTTTCTTCTCCTCACCTATAGGTCGTCCAGTTACCCTAAAGATTGAAAGAGTGATAGAATCATCCTCTTGAACTGTGAAAGTGTTGGCATTTCTAGCCGGCCTAGATGTCTTGGTCATGACATCGTCGTCAAAGTAATAGGAGCAGAAATGAGAACTCTCAGATCGGATGTATGCATTAGCAATGGAGCCCTCAGGTTGAGCTTTGTTCTTGACAAACTTCTTAAGCTTACCTAAGTACCTGTTTATGAAATTACAATTGATTAGATTATTGTTATTAAGTTCGAATGTGTGAATATTGATAGAAATATAGTTAAACCATTATCATACCTCTCAAATGGATACATCCACCTGAACTGAACCGGCCCAGCATGCAATGCTTCATATGGGAGGTGGACCGGCAAGTGCTCCATAGAATCAAAGAAGCTAGGAGGGAATATGCGTTCAAGCTTGCATAGAATCAAGGGTATGTTCCTTTCAAGTGTCCTCAAAACTTCTATTTCAACAACCCTTGTGCACATGTTCTTGAAAAACAAACTTAGCTCGGTAAGAGCGCTCCAAATGGCTGGAGGTAAGAGTTCTCGAAATGCAATGGGAACTAACCTCTCCATGAACACATGAGAATCGTGGCTCTTCATTCCATACATCCTAGTCTTGTTCAGATCCACACAACGCCCCAACTTCGATGCATAGTTATCGGGAAACTTTAAAGACTTCACCCAATCAAACAATTTTTCTCTAGCATCTTTGTCTATCGTGTAAGCCGCCTTGGGCCATTCACCTTGGGCATTCTTCTTCGATAACCCTGGCCTTTTGCACAAGCCACCCAATTCCTCTCTAGACTTAACTGTGTCCTTGGTCTTGTTGGGTATTTGGCAAATTGTGTTGAAACAGTTCTCAAACACGTTCTTCTCTATATGCATGAAATCTAGCATATGCCGTATCTTCAAACTTCTCCAATAAGGCAAGTCCCAAAAGATGCTCCTCTTCTTCCACCCACAACCTTTCTGAATCTTAGCATTATGCTTCTCCCAACCAATCTCCGTCACTTTCATAAGTCCCAAGTGTTCGATAATTGCAAATATTTGCTCACCGGTTAGTTGTTTGGGGGGCCCTTTGGTCTCAACTCTATTCTTAAGGAATCGATCCTTGTCGTTCCTAAATGGATGATGATCCGGTAGAAACCTTCTGTGGCAGTCAAACCAAGTTTCCTTGCCACTTTTGTCAAGTCTAAAAGCATTAGTATCCTCCAAACAATGTGGGCAAGCATGAAATCCAGAAGTCTTCCTCCCAGAAAGCATAGAGTAAGCCGGAAAGTCACTAACAGTCCACAGAAGAGCTGCTCTCAAAGTGAAGTTCTTTTTGCTAGACACATCATAAGCAGGTATACCGTTCACCCATAGATCATGAAGCTCCTTGATCAGGGGCTGCAAGAACACATCCAGCTTCTGTCCCGGATCATCAGGACCGGGAACCAAGACAGTCAAGAACATGAATGGTTCTTTCATGCAATCATTCGGCGACAGATTGTACGGAGTTACCATTACCGGCCACATGGAATACTTACGCTCATTCCCAAAAGGGTTAAAACCATCAGAACTAAGGCCCAACCTTACATTCCTCGGTTCCGCTGCAAACTCAGGATATTTCTCATCAAATTCCTTCCAGGCCGGTGAATCAGCTGGATGCTCCATCTTACCCGCCATATCTGCAGGTATCACCCTCTCCTTGTGCCACTTCATTTTATCTGCACAAGCATTTGAAGCATACAACCTCTTCAAACGCGGACCTAAAGGAAAGTACCACATCTTCTTGTGGGAAAGATTCATTTTCTGTCGTTTGTTAGAAGCCCCAGGCTTGTAACGCTTGTATCGTTCCTTCCCACAATGTTTGCAACTTAGCAACTCTGCATCCTCCTCCCAATAAATCATGCACATATCGGGGCAACAATCAATCTTCTCCATAGGCAACCCCAAACCACGCATCTTCTTCTGCGCGTGATAGAAATTGGTAGGAATCAAGTTAGGCTCGGGAAACGCCTTCCTAAGGATGTTTAACCAAGTGTTGAAGTTCTCTTCTGATTGGGCACCCTCAGCTTTGGCACTCAAAGTTTGAGACACCAACTCTAACTCGGTCATAGGACTGCCTGGAAAGATAGGCTTCTTTGAGGACTCTAACATCTCGTAGAATGCCATAGTCTCGGCATTTGGAGACTCCTCAACATCCTCCATATTACTGACACCAAAATCAATACCATGTGCAACATTCTCCAACATGGCATCCATATCACCATGTACTGACGATGGACCCGAGGAAACGGCGGACAAATCCTTGGTCCGTCTCATCTTTCTCGCGCTCCCATAGTCTAGGAGCAAAGGAACAGTCTCACCGTGATGATTCCATACCTCATAATCAGGCACGAATCCCCTACTTCTCACGTGCTGCTTAACCATATTGGGGCTCAACCATTGCGTGTTTCTACATTTATTTGCACTACAAGGACACTTCATATCCCCACATTTCAAACAATCAGGGTGTGCAAGTGCAAATGCAATAAATGAATCAAGCCCCTGCTCGAAACTAGGCAGAATCATCCCATGCTTGGTCCGTTTATACATCCAAGACCGATCGGGTTCCATTTCAACAATGACTAACCTGAAATTCTTTAATTATTAAATTCATACATTTTCAATATTCATATTTAGAATTGAAATGTAGTTTTAAGGATATTTATATGTCTTATACAGATTTGAAGTTAACATTATAATCATTTTATTATTATGTTATAATCATTTCATTTAATTTTACCAACCATCAACAACATCTCTAGACTAGCATCATCAACAACAACCATATGAACATATCTCTAGCCTAACATTATCAACCATATCACCAATCAACCATATAACAACATCATCTCTAGCCTAACATCATCAACCTTATCACCAATCAACCAACCATTAACAACATCATCTCTAGCCTAGCATTGTCAACAACAACCATATGAACATCATCTCTAACCTAACATCATCATCATATCATCATCTCGAACCCATTTTCACTTTATTTCAAAACCCCCAAATTGAGCTACAAGTCTCGATTTTCATAAATTACTCTATTTTATCGTATTCAACTACAAAATATAAGTACATAACCTAGTTATGGAACATTAAATTCGATCAAATACAAAACTAAAAAAAGCCCTAAATTGATCTAAGTCTCGATTTTAATTAACAAACCCAAATTAACATAATCCAAAACTAACATTAAACTATAACAACTAATATCTACTTAATACTAACATACATTTCCATAATTTAAGAAATCCCCAAATTAATAAAATCCCAAAATCGATTCATTACTCAATTTTAACAACAATCAACTACACATATAAGCAAAATATACTTGTATCAACTACTATGTAACATATATTTGACAATTTAACCAACAATTGGATAATTCCCAAATTAAAAATCAAATAAGGGTTAGAGTTCATACCTTTGATTTTGCACAAATTGACCAAAAAAAATTCGAATTGAAGGTTGTTCCTTGTTCCTTGTGCAATAAGCTTCAATTTGCTACCAAAATGGATGAAAATGGTGGAGTTTTGAAGGAGAAATGGAGATGAGAAGAGAGAAAAACGAGAAGAAGAAGAATGGAGAAGAAGAAAGAATGGAGGTTCTGCCGTTTCTGTCCGGTATAATCGAAGTTTACCGACGGATAAGCTTATCCGTCGGTAAGCTTAATTTTTTTTTTTTTAATTTTGTTTTAATATTTAGCGACGGATAACTTATCCGTCGCTAAATTACCGACGGATAAAAACCTTTTAGCGACGGATGACGAACAAAGTGGTCAACTTTGTTCGTTATCCGTCATCCGTCGCTAAGAGGCACCGATCCGTCGGTATTTACCGACGGATAAAATGGCGCATTTTATCCGTCATTTTATCCGTCGGTAAATACCGGATTTTTTGTAGTGATAGTCCATGGATTGTCCGTGATATTACCGCTGACTCTGAGTCATTCCGGGGCGCAGGAGTAAATTTCATAAAATCTGTGATACGTTGTACCAAATTGTCGAGTGCTACTTGTGGGATAAAAGTTAGAGTGGAACCTGTGTCGAGAATCATCCCACTAGAGTAAATTCTAGGATCATTTTCTGATGGAATATCAAAATATTTAATGCTCTTCAAGAGCACAGTGTATTTTCCATCTCTTACAGTGATTGGAGTAATTGCAATTGGGGTGGAAGTATAAATATCTAGATCAAATCCAATGAGTAGTTGGTGATCAAAATTTTTTGGATCAGATATATTGCTCATGCAATGGCCAAACTTGGGACGGTCTGCTTGCCTAAAGAAAGACAGACTATCATTTCCAAGAGCCATTACCCCATCAAGGTATGGGTCTGATAGAACATTCGTTCTAGAGCACCCAAAGACGGTAGATTGGAAGTAATTTTCTTTCCCATCCTCCTCTACCCCCCACCAAAATGAATCCCGACCAAGGGACCCTATATTAAGTTTGTTAACATACCGTTGATAATACCTGCATTGAGCTTTTGACCTACACTCGGTCCTCACAAGCCGTTCCCCAAACCGTTGTTTACAAGTTTCATTATAGCATTTCACTGATTCATAAGTTGAAGATTGAACTGGATCATACGGGTCTAAACGTGAATACATGGATGGAGCACAAGTCACCCAATTCAGGCTGCTCCCGGTGTCTACTGCAACAGTTTGAACAACACGCTGAGATCCAATTTGCACTTTAACATAGAAATACTTTTTGATTTTGGAGTCGTCAGGTCCAAGGGGTGAAAAAAAATCATCTAACACTGGCTCAAACAGGGATGAGTTGTTTCGAATGGGGTGCTCCTTTGAGTGGTGGTGAACAATGGAATCGAAGTGTATGAGTGGGAGAACAAGAGGACGGTCACGACGGGGACTAGTAGGTGCTTGACCACAAGCATCAAAAGGAGAAGAACAAGCATCAAAAGGAGAAGAAGATAATATTAGCAAGATTAAAAACAAAGCCGAGGCCACAAACAACCACATTAAATTAGCATGCCATATCAATATGTATTATTTTGCTTCCTGCTAAAGACTTGCCATGTTTATATATATACAATTATTTCAATAATTTTTAATATTAAGAAAGTGATAAACCTTGTATTACTTGATTCAAATTATAATATTGTTATGGACACTGTTACAAGTAATATGAAGAAATGTCAAATGTAACAATCTTATTGATCATATAAATGTTATAGTCACTATAACAAGAAAATATCCAGAAATGTTGTATTAATTGATTCAAATTATATTATAGGCATATTGCAAGAAATGTAGTATTGATTGATTCAAAAAAATATTATGGACAGTTGGACACTGTTATAAGAAGTATCTACAAATGCTGTATTTATTGATTTGATATTATTGGAACCATTACAATAAATATTAAGAAATGTTGTATACTATTCATTATATTGATCCAATACATATTTATGGGCACAACAACTATAAGAAAAATCTAGAAATGTTATATTAATTGATTGATAGTACAATATTAGGAGAACAACCATAGCAAATAGAATGGCAGAGAAGCAGAGAAAATCAAAGAAAATGAGGACTGTGAAACTGAGAAGAAGCTAAAAGCAGAACTGGGCAGAGAACTTTCTTCGTGATTAATAAAATCGTTCACTTTCACGTTCGAACCAAACTTTATGACAGACACTCCAAAAAAAAAAAAACCTGCTTACTCGAGTTTTGTGATTAAAGATATAGCGTTCACTTTCACAGTTCGAATCAATACTTTAGCACATACCTTGATTTATAATTTGATACCCATTGAGATCCTCATGCCATCAGTACGACATGGCACTGGACATGGAATTAGTCTTGTGATTTTCTCATCTTCATGTGGTTCGTTCCCTAATGTTTCTTCCAACGTTTCCTCTGCTCCTGAAAACTGCTGTGTTGATAGCAATAGCTTCTGTTTTGTTGGATATTTTATCTTTCGCCATTACATGCAGCAGAGGAACTGCTGCATCAATGGAGAATGTTACTTCTATTTGTGTAACTCCCCTGCATAGACATACATACAAATTTACAAAGTATGCTTGATAGCAACATTGAGTGAGTCTGTAATTACAAGAACAGAACTGTACTCGTATATAGTTTTGAAAACCTTGGAGCTGGTGTCGCCATTCAGTAATCAATCTACTCCCATACCGACAAATCTAGAGATGACAAGGAAAAAAAAGCAATAAGGTTGTAGAAAGTAATTCACAGTAACACGAATACACTTAATAGTTGAAATTATCGCCTTTGATTGACACTGGAGTTTGGTTGTCTAGTTAAGTAGTGGACAGGCAACGTACTGGATTCAATGATCCTGGCACAATTCTACAAGATGATTTGATTCCTAGAGGTTTCCAAACCTGTGGGGGCTGCAAAAAGTTTATTGAGTCACAAACACAAAGCATCACTAAGAAATGAATTCAAATTGTTAGTTAGTACTTATACATGGACTAGAATAAGTACCTTATCCTTGTAGTATTCCGTGTATCCTTGCGCTCAAATTGCTGCTCCCTCAGCTAAAGAATTTTCAACCTGGAGAGGATCTTTGCCATCAAAGTAATCCCTTAACATCTGACGTGCATTGGCAATTTGGCTACCAGTTCCAGAAAACATGACTTCATGGATGTCAGACCTTTCTAAACTTGCATCTTCCAAAATACGGTTCACAAGTTCTGTTATTTTCTAAAACAAATTCATGCCCGCCTCTTCCTCTTTGTTGGTTAATTTAATGAAATAGATGATTGTCTCCTCTCATGGCAATAAACTGAAGCGCTTCAGAAACCAGGACAGTGATGTCCACTCTATTAGTTCCAACATAAAAAACCAGATAACACATCTCCCCTAGCTCCAAGGCATTGAGCAAAGACTCTGCCTCATCTCTTCGTGCCTTTTTTAAAACTGCAGCTAATGGCTCCCTTAATATAAAAATCTCATGCATATCAGAAGTTGTATACTGTGATCCATATCTTTGTGCCTTACTAATATAAGCTGCAGAACCAATGGACACAACTTTTAGTTGTAAAATACTAACTAACAAGTTTCTCTAGGGATAGATTTTGTATAAATTGCTTTCTTTGAAAATACTACATAAGAGTGCAACCGTCAAAAGATACCCTCATTGATTAATCTCATGTAATACATATACATAAACTTGGAACAGTTATGATTGCTCCACTCCTCCAACTTCCTCAACTTTGGCCGATATGTCTGTTCCAGCACCAGCACCAAGGATAGGTTTTCCCTTGGTCCTTGCTTATTCGATGCTTCAAACGTACCAATATATCTTGCCTTCCCTGCAGTTTTTCTGGCCTAGCAGAACAAATACTTTCAGCAGATAAGAGCTAAGAAAGGCTCAAGTTCTGGACTAGGCCTACTGTGCCACATAATTTCTTAACAAAAGACCTGTCTCAAGTTTGTTTCAAATTTGTGCAAGAAAAGAAGTTCAATTCAGCATTCACCATTTTCCAATATTTGAAATGTACATGTTGCCCTGAAATTATCCATGCAATATCCTTAATGCTAACAGTGGCATGGAGAAATTTGGAGTAAATTCTTTTCCAAGTAAACATCACCAGGTGATATCACTGCTCATGTATCTAACTAAATATTGGATTGACCACTAATAAAGAAGAAGATATGTTAGCAGGGAACTATTTAAAACAATTTTAGTTCAACTCTTATCTATATTTGTGTAATATGTCCAAGTGCCAACCATCAAATCAATACGATGATTTTACGCACCAGCAGTGAGAACTACATGTCCCGTATATAAGGCATGTTAAAATATCTCATCGCCTAATTAGCACATTTAGAATACATGTAAGGTACCTAATGGAATAATTTGACACGTATTCTTTGATGAACTAAACAGCAAAAAGCATCCATGCAATTACAGAATGATTCTACACAATTCCATAATAAAAATGATGTATTCTCTCAAGAAATGAAAGAAAGAGAAAGAGAACAAGAGCAGAACATAGGAGTTGAACAAGACAACACATAGGAGTTAAACCAGAACAGGTTAACTCCTTAGTCAACACCGTCAATATAGAGATAAAGAAAGAGAACGCACGCTCTGGATGCTAAGGAAAACGCAGTAGAACTTGAGGAGACTCGAGACAAGAGAACGTGCAGCTTTACCAGATTAAGAGTGTCCAGGTCTCATCAGGAAACTCCATAAGAGTTTGAGAAGAAGGAAAGGATTCTGTCTCAGCTAGAAGGAATATGCTATATCCTGGAAATATGTCTGAGTTATATTAATTAAAGAAAATCTTACAGCTTTGTATATATCTGTACAATCAGTTTAGATTAATTGCATTAGGACTCTAGGACTCTTTAGCTTAGTATATATAGCAGCAGTCTGTAATTCATTTGTACACAACTTTCGTGTCTCAATATACATAATCTACACAATCATATCATCATGTTTCCTCTCGCAATTCTGACATGGTATCAAAGCAGGATTATTGATTCTTGCTAATCAAAATACGTTTGGATGAGAAGAAGAGATTTCAGTTCATTGTCATTGAACAATCATTTATTTTGCTGCTATACTTCGAGCAGAAAGGAAAAAATCATCATCAAATCAAATTCAAATCCTCAAATTAAACTCAAAATCCAAGCAATCAATTAACAAATTAGCAAATGGAAGGCTTAATCTCACTCATCGTCAAGGATAGAATCAGATCTTGTAAGATCTGTAAAATAAGAAGACCATCAAATAAATAAAATGTAAAATTTGAGAAGGGAGGAATAAAATGAGGAAGCAGTATAAAGGAGAGCGAAGTCTCACCTCTGTTTGATCTCAGTATTCAATAAATGAATCGCATTTTCTTCTTCTCAACAAGATCTGGATTTTTCTCGCTTCCAGATATGGGGGGAGAAAATTGATATTCACAGATCTAGAATACAAGAAAAGAGTTAAAACTGGAGAACAAGAAATTCTCTATGTAGACCAATTTCCTTGATCAAGTGATAAGCTTGGGGAATTGAAAGTTGGAATAAATTCAACAAGCATATCCATCAATCAAAATAGTTGAAGAATTGATGCTAAGTACAAGCAGAAGAAGTGATATGTCACTTGAATAGGCTGCAACTGGAGCAAGTCTAAAATCAACAAGAAAAGAGTTGAAGATTGATGCACCAATTTCTGAATCAATTCGTCCATCATAGTCAAATAACGCAATAATTCTGATAAAGGTAATACCAACTTACTTCTTCGTAAATCATCAATCACTCGTCAATGTTTTTCTTTACACTTTCTGACATGTTTTTCACTATTCTGATAAGGAGTGATTTCAAATTGATTGTTCACTCAATTGTGAAGTAATTCCACATTATCATTACAGGGTTGCCAAAGAGAAACCCCAAAATATTTGAGAACCAATTGGTATTTGAAGGGGGAAATATGTGATTCACATTAACCCCAAATACCAATAGATCATGGTCTCACTTCATATTCATCTTTTTACCTTGGAATCTCTCTCTAAGAACCAACTATGTTGGGAAAGACTGGAGACAAAAAGGACTCATCAAAAATTGCAAAGTCTTGCTGTCAATGCTTGCAAAAGTCTAATTACGACTTCAAGTATATATCTAATAGGAATGTTATATTCTCTAAACAGATTATTCGAATTTAAAGAAAAATTCGATTTTCGGTCATGAGTATAAACTCATTTGAAGGAAAGTTCAGTTTTCATTCTGATTATGATCAGATCATTTCATATGCAACTTACTTGAAAAGTAAGTTGAAGCAGAGGTTTGTTTTATTACCAACAACCAATATGACTAAAATTAATCTTTTGTTTCATGTTGCAATCTTGTAACTCGGGGTCACTTATAAGAGTTTGCTTAACTTGAGAAACGATTCTTTCAAAATCTGTCATGTTAATAAATTTTGATTGATCTCACAAATATGAGATTTTTAACTATGGTTGAAATCCATGAGATTTAGGTTAAAGTGTAAGTAATGCTTTCATTGAAATTGAAAGTTTGTCTACACTATTTATTTGCCTACCTTCAAGGACTTGAGGAATGAATAAATATTCACCTTGAACTTTTAAATTTAGCCAAAGGGTTCCATCATCAATTTCAAGCTTCAAGAAGAGATCTTGAAGAATTAAAGTCAGAATGGCGAATGACCTTACATTACAATAATGTAGGTGTCGGAACCTAGAATGGGCCATTATATCAATTGAATCACCTTTGATCATGGTGTTATCACCGGAAAGGGTCTTGATATTCCAAGTTATAAGCAAGTTCTATATTATTTTTGTTAGTAATTCATGGAAATCATTTATGTCCAAGATGAACATTGATTTCATCTATGTTCATCTTGAGGGGTAATCTCAAGAAATGAAAGAAAGAGAACGAGAACAAGAGCAGAACATAGGAGTTGAACCAGACAGCACATACGAGTTAAACCAGAACAGGTTAACTCCTTGGTCAACACCTCCAGTATAAAGATAAAGAAAGAGAACGCACGCTCTGGATGCTAAGAAAAACGCAGTAGAACTTGAGGAGACTCGAGACAAGAGAACGTGCAGCTTTACCAGATTAAGAGTGTCCAGGTCTCATCAGGAAACTCCATAAGAGTTTGAGAAGAAGGAAAGGATTCTGTCTCAGCTAGAAGAAATATGCTATATCCTGGAAATATGTTTGAGTTATCTTAATTAAAGAAAATCCTACAGCTTTGTATATATCTGTACAATCAGTTTAGATTAATTGCATTAGGACTCTAGGACTCTAGGACTCTTTAGCTTAGTATATATAGCAGCGGTTTGTAATTCATTTGTACACAACTTTCGTGTCTCAATATACATAATCTACACAATCATATCATCATGTTTCCTCTCGCAACTCTGACATATTCGAACTATTATAATATCAGTTAGGCGGAGCATGGATCAAAATCCATCAGATGATGTCATACTTAATTCAACCAGGTTTTCTAATTCCCATATTAGAGCACCAGTAGCATTAGGAGGGTAAAATCCATTTTTGGTACTCCATAGTGAGACACGTCCAATTTATATATTTTAGAGTGGCTATGTCCAATTTATGTACTTTATTGTAATATATATTGTCCAATTTTGATACTTTCTCAATTTAATCTTGAAAAATTGAACAATAAGAGCGCATGACAAACACACAACGGCCTAACTCGAAAATGGCGAAAAAATCGAAATCGAAAATTATGAAAAAGATAGAAAAATAGATATATAATGTATACTTTTTGGTATTTTAAAGTATGAAAATGCACTTATAATGCGTGTATATTTTTCGTATTTCTTTGAAAATTTTTACATGTCTAGCGATTGGTTGTCATATGTTCATATTGTTTACTTTTTTACGATTAAATTGAGAAAATATCAAAATTAGACAGTATGTTACAATAAAGTACCTAAATTTGACATAGCCACTCTAGAGTACATAAATTGAACTGGAGTACCAAAAATGGATTTTAACCAAGATCATGAAAAGGCTTCCTTGGGTGAAAGTTTGATGTTATGGTGTCTTTGGGCCCAAAATTCACCATATCCAGTGCTCCAATACTTAAAAAAAAAAAAAAAAAACCAAGGTTATCTTCTTCTCCAGAGTAGCATGAAACCGGGAACTATTGCAGGCCATGAGTTGTCCAACTACGTAATCAGCTACTTCAGTTGTCGTAATATCCAAAACACCGAACGCAACACAAAAATATATACAAGTGCTAGAGAATCAGAAACCCGGCCTTTCCAGTTCACAAAATCGATCAACAACACAATTACACAAACCCCTCTTCTCTTTCGAGTTTCGACACAAACCGCCTTCACAGAATCTCTGAGATTCACGAATTTTGTCTTCACGTCAATATGAATTAATGCGGCTTAGTTCGCGAATTGATACCGTTTTTCTTATTAATCCTGATATTCTCTGAAATCCGCAAGCAAGGGAAGCGAACGAAGACAAATTTTAATAAGACCTAGTAGTACTCACAGCAATCAAAATTGAACTGCAATTCTTTTGCAGCAGCTGCTTTTGCTCCCAGCTATCCCTAACAATTCCATAATTCCTTTACTCCATAGTAAGTTCTTCGGCAAAGCAGTCAATTTTGAATTTTAGTTTGTTCTTCACTTTTCCTGCTATATTGATGTTATATGTAATTGAGTACTCTTTTTTTTTTTTTTTTTGGTCAGAAATGAGTTCGAGGTCTCCAGCACACGGGAACGATGGGGAGGACAACAATGGTGAAGAGGTTTTCATAGATGAGAATGATATTATCAACGAGTACGATGTTGACGAAGAAGGTTTGTATTGAGATTATTTACCTTTATTCTATATGTTCGTTTTGTTGCCTTGTTGTTTGTTAAATGACTGGAGAATCGATCGAATGGTTGTCTGTTATGTTTATTTTGTTTATGTATGATGAGTTAAGCAAATACTTTTCGTAGAGCACTGTAGTTTGTTCATGTCTTGTAGAACATCTATGCTGTAGCAAAAAGAGCTTGGGAAGGGGATTATCTGTTCATCTCATCAATATTTCTTAGAATATCTTTTAGGATAGACACAAATCAAAGTATAACCAATAGACTTATGGCGTAACCATGGACATATAAAGTGGAGATTTGTGCTTTTGAAGAAACTAGTACTAGTCCATTTGCAAATCACTGGACCTAAATTATACTGGCATTGAGTTAAAATATCCTATTTATTTTGTGGTGACTGAATCATTTCAGTGACCTTTTACTTGGTGTCACCTCTGGGGAAAGGATTTAGTAGACAGCATCTCTGGTGATTTAGATATATTGTATCCTTATTGATATGTATTTTCACCGATTTCCATGGATTCTTCACACCATCTTGGTGTTGTTGGTTGAGACAGAGAAACAAATAAGTTAGTGACTGCTAATTTTAGTTTATGAGAATGAGTAGCTACGTTTTTTTGCCCCCCTCACTGATTTTTAAGTGAGAAATATAGGTAGCATGTATCATACTGTTTTTCATGTTGCTATTTGTTAATGTGTACTTATGTTGCCTCAGAACTCCCAGACGCGGATGAGGAAGGAGGTTCCGATGGAGAAGAAGTTTTCGGTGCGTTCTTTATATGTACATATTGTTTTCACCAAGAAGTAGTAGTTCTATTAATCCCCCACCCACAGTATATTGTTGTTCTCTTATATCTTTTATCAATTTACTATTCTAGAGGTTCAAAGCTTAGGAAATATATTGTACATTAAAGTAGCTAAAAAGTAAAGTTCTGTCAGTGTCACTAAGGATGCCCTTTTCTGGTGAACAACTTGGGTCTTTTTGGTCAATAGTGTAGATTCTTATAAAACAGTGAGCGTGCACCCCGTGAGATACTGCTTGAGTTTTCCCACTTGAACTAAACTTTATACTCTCACCAGACCATCTTAAATTAATATCATGGGTGAAATTGTCTAGCTTAGATTTGTTGGTCTCCATATTAGTTGGTGTGAGCATGCTGTTTCATCAACAGTTATTAGTCTGCCACACTGTGAATTTAAAGGGCTCTGAGTAACTGGGATTGATTCATTTCTTAGTTGTTGTATTGTGGGGGATCAATCATATCATATATTCTTTTACCGTATGTTGAACTCATTCTATACTAGACAGTTGCTAATGCTAGAGGAAAAAATCTTGTTTTTTTTTTCCTTACTCTGTGAGAACTTTATTGCTGCAGATGAAGTTGATGATTCGACACATATTTTTACTGGGCATACAGGTGCGATTTTATTTATGATTTTTGCTAATTTATTATTAATCCTGATGGTTTCTTGGGTTAAATGGTTACTGGATTGATCTTATTCTTAGAGAAAGATATTTTACTTAATGGTATCCTGATAATTAATAGCAAAGGGCTTAGGAATAATGGATAGAGTGGTGAAAGGGAATTTAGCCGACAGTTTAGTGTTTAATTTCTTAGTGAATAAGTTGCTTTTTGGAATACATTTTAGACCCGTGGTGTCCCTATAATCAATTGATTACCTTGTATAGCCTTCTTCTTCTTTGGTTGTTTTTGTATGTTATCTGTTAACAGTTCATTTTGTTCATGCTAGGATATAAGTGATGTTCTTTGTATGATATTGCTAAATAAATGTTTTTCATCTAGGTGAGCTCTACACTGCAGCATGTAGTCCTACAGATGCTACGTTAGTGGCGACTGGAGGTGGCGATGACAAAGGATTTTTATGGAAGATTAACAGAGGAGATTGGGCTTTTGAGCTACAAGGTGTGGTACTATTTTTATAATGAATTTAAATTTCTGTGGAGTTTCTTATAATCTGTATTTTTCTGCATACTTTGATGTTGTCATCGGCTACTTGTATTTTTATGTCATACTTCGTATTATGGAATTACCAAGTAGAACATATAGTCAGAAAAACAGTTACTTAAAGAACAAGATTTTCACCTCCTTATGTTTTGACTATCATGTAGTATCCGTGTCTAAATTACTCATCCGTGCATCATATATTCAATGATCATCAATTGTCTTGCAGGTCACAAGGACTCCGTGTCCAGTTTAGCTTTCAGTACTGATGGGAAATTGCTGGCATCTGGAAGTTTGGAGGGAGTTATTAAAATATGGGACATAGCTACAGGAGATTTAAAATGCACTCTTGAGGGTCCTGATGGGGGCATAGAGGTGAGATATCAGATATGGTGTTGGTAAATTATCTGCTGTGTATGTTTCTTGTTTCTAACCTGTTACATGTTCAGTGGCTCATGTGGCATCCAAATGGACATTTGGTTTTGGCCGGTTCAGAGGATTCTTCTATTTGGATGTGGAATGCTGACAAGGCTGCCTTTCTACAAGTTTTCAATGGCCATGAAAGTAGTGTTTCCTGTGGCAACTTTACACCTGACGGTATTTTCCTTTACTATTCGTCTTTATATGGTTTACCATTTTTCCATGTGGTTAACTTTCCACATTTTATTCACAGAATCATTATGTATCACTGTTTATCTGATTCAGGTAAAACAATTTGTAGCGGTTCTGATGATGCAACGCTGAGAATATGGAGACCTGCAACGGGAGAATGCGCACGTGTTGTTAGAGGTATGTTGGGCTTTTCATTTTGTTTTTGCTTTCTTGTTGGGGAGCACTTTCATTCCAATGTTCCATATCATTCTGATATGTCCAAGATTGTCATTTCATGACTATGTATGAGATCTATCATTCCGCATGCTTGGATTATTCAATTTTGTTATTCCAGAAAGCTGGACGCATAAGTATCATTGTACAGTCTTGTGCCATCAACTTTAGATTTGTTTTGCTTATTTTCTGTAGTTTGTGTAATATATGTGAATAGTTAGTCTATCTGATGTCTCAGAACTAAACGAATTGCACTCTATATGTAAGTCTATCTGATGTCTCAGAACTAAACGAATTGCACTCTATATGTAACAGGTCATCCTTATCATACTCAAAGCATCACATGTATGGCAATCAACTCTGACTCGAGTCTTGCCCTTACGGGTTCAACTGATGGTTCAATTCATGTTGTTAACATATCAACTGGAAGGGTGTGTTTGTCTTCTTCCTTTTTCTTTTGTTTCCTCAAAGTTTCTAATGCCTCATTTGATTCTATGGAGCTTTGACATGCTGTCATAAAGTACTTCCTGGCAAATGTAACTGAAAATATCTTTGTATCCCAATAACAGGTTGTTACTTCGTTAAGTCCACATTCGGAGTCTGTTGAGTGTGCTGTATTTGAAGCAAGGTTTGGCCTGCCACTTCCTGTTCATTCACTGTAAAATTATCAATTGTAAAAAACAAGTAAATGTAGCGATTGTTCTGTTTTTAATTTCTTGCATCTTCCATGACTCGTAAAAGAATCATAACTCATTTGATGGGAAATCATTTTTAGCTCAAGGCGGGATTTTTGGAAGGCTGCCACAGCAGGCATGGATAAGAAGCTCAAAATCTGGGATTCTCTGAGTTCAGATCCTAGGTGCATCTGTGACCATGAGGTTTGTTGTTTTATTTTATTTTTTTCTCCTCTCCATGTCAATCAAGGCTGCAACATTTTTTTCTCTACAATCAGTTTACTGGTTACGTTCTTTAGTTTTGATTGTGGTACTCTCTCTTAATTCTTTTGGCAGGAAGGAGTTACGTCTTTGCTATGGCTAGCTGGTTCTAGATACATAGCCACAGGCTGCCTTGATGGCAAAATACAGTTATGGGACAGCCTTTCAGGAGATCGTGCCAAGATATTTATGGGTCACTCTGAAGCCATTCAGTCTTTAGCTGCATCATGTGATGGGCAGTTTCTGGTGTCTGCCTCAGTTGATGGTACTGCTCGAGTGTTCGAGATTGCTGAATTCAGATGAGCTTCCAAATACGGCATGAACTAGGCAATTACCGGTAATTTTCTCATGATGTTCTCGCTGCTTGGAAGTTCACTATCAACTTCACTCCTGCCTGGTGTGTATCAATAGTCCTGTTTAAGTGCTGTGATTAGGTTTAACTTATCATGTTTCTGCTAGGTGCTATAAGCTTACTTTGGTTTGGATTAGCCCAGTTTTGATCAAACTCGCATTATTTGCTGTTCTCTTTGAAACCTCTGCATATTATGTCACAGAATGTAACTAATTGTAACGATATAAGTACATGCTATCAATCCTCAAAGTCACATTCAGGTGAGTACACCCAGCTTCTATTTCCATCGTTTTGTTAAGTAAGTAACTTGCTGAAGTAAAGTTTTATTAGAGGATTGACACATTTTTGCTGCTCGTTCAAGAAATTTCCAATTCATGAATAGAATTATCTCAACCATTGTGTCATGTCACTGGAAAAGTGACCAAGTAGATAGTTTGGTTTCCTTCATATTATATAGCCCTCGTATCTTTTTTTTTTCCCCACTTCCATGGACCATCTCAACCATCTTTTTTAACTTACTTCAAATTCGAACGAAATCAGAAGAGCTCGTTTCAATGCAATACGATGACATTTCTCTAAACCAATTTGGTTAGTTTTCTTGGTCTTTGGATCAAAATCGACGGACAGATAAAGACCGCTTGATGGTAAGAGATTATGGCTTTGTCATCTGTACAATTCGATGATTGTAATCATCTTCAAATTTCATGTATTTGTTGAGCAAGAAATAGGAGAATTCGGTCGTATAAATAGGTGCTCTCTTTTTCTTTTTCTTTTTCATGTAAGTTTCGGTTGATTAATCTGAGGAATAATACAAGCCTAAATCTTCCTGAACCTGATATTTTATCTACTGTGAAAGACGCGCATCGCCTGTGACTCGTGAGTATGTACAGTCCATAGTAATACGGACAAAATTTCCAAGAGTAATTAATCGAATAGGTCTAGGATAGGACCTCTAGTCATATTAGGAACAAAATACATAATCTGATTCGGAATTAGTACTATATTTTTAATCTTGATGATTAGTATATATATAGCCCCCCATAGAATCTTTCTCGTCAACTCACTTTTTCTTCTCCAATCTCCAGTACATACCAATCCAGCAACAACAAGAGAAAGTATTTGGAAAATTTTGGAGAAAAAATATGTCTGGACACGATCATGATGATGAGCTATCAGAAGCAATAATGAGACAGTATTCTATCCATGAGGCTAGTGCGCGCATTGGCCTGATAGACGAAACGTGGAGAATGCCCATGGAAGAGTTCCAAAAGCTTGCCCGTATGGCTAAGGTACGAAGCCAAGAACAGAGGAGGAAGAGGGCTATGGAAGAGGAAGAGCATCGAAAGCTTATCGATGAGGTTAACATGCGCATGCAAGAATTGAAGATGGCCGAGGTAGAGCATCAAAAGCAACTGGCCCATATGGCTAACATTCAACAGAATTGGTATCAAATCAAGGACTGGGACCCTGCTCTTCGTCACATATATCTCTCGACTCCGGATCCTGATAAACGGGGTATGCTTGTAGCTGGCTCCATTGGTTCATCGGAGCTATTATGTCCACCACCGCTTGTTGTTGATCCTGTTCCAGAGTCGTTGTCGCCGCCTGAAGTTGATAACATGATCACGCATGCAGAGTCGGTGGAAGTTAGTGATGGTGATGAGGATCAGTATATTGATCATTATTGTGGCAAATATTGCTTTTGCTTTGAAAAAACTGATGAGTGATTCTCCTAAAAACGGTCTCTAGAAAAGACTCTTAGATACTAATTATTATTATTTCTTTCAATTAAAAATAAGTATTTTACTTGAATTCAGCAAACACACAATTCCTACTTGTATAATTTACCAAACTATTAAATTCTATTGTCTTGTGTTAGAGGCTCTTGAGTCTTTTCTCGTTTCATCTTTGGCTATTTGGTTTGGATGTCACAACTTTTTTGGGTCATAATGGCCGGAGCCTGGAGGTTTCTAATATATGGATTGTCTAGAACCGCAATATATAATTATTTGAGTAATTATTTAACCATTATTTAGGAGTATGATTTATTATAATTAGTGCGGGATGAAATAATTTTTCCAATTAACCAGGTGGCGCCTGACTACACTTAAATTGTTGGTTAGAATTTTTCAAGGGGTATTAATTGGTCAATCTAATGTAAGTTGGTTACGGAAAATAATTAAGGGAAAAATACATATATAAATTACTAAACAAAACAAATTACAAAAACATTCACCTTCAAAACAAATTACAAAACTGTTGCTATCTTCAATAAGCGAACCTCAAAATCTCGCTCAAGTGGATTAAATTTTTTTGAAATCTATTGAAAATCATGATCAGAATGATCATTCAAAGAAGAAAAATAAGAAAACAGAAAAGAGAAGAAGAAGAATGAAAGAGAAGCAATGCAGAGCGGGAGCGAGTTCTTCATCAAAGCCGCCTAGAGCCTAGTTCGATACGGGAACTGAGAACGGAGCGCATGGAGGGAATATTTGAACACAGTAGCACGTGACAAGAAGTGTGCGTCTGATGAAATAGTACCAAATTTAGTACAGCTAGGGTTCTTCATGCCTTCCTCATGTCCAAGCTCCGATTCTATCCGTTTGCTGTTAATTTAGCCAAATTGTTATAGGGCTTATGTCACCTGTATCTTTACGTGTAGATTAGGCCTAATATTTGATGTAATTACCGAAGAATAGGGCAACATTGAGCAGCTATAAATGTGGCTGCCTTGTGCTCTGTTTCTCAATCAATCAAGCAAGCTTCCGCCGCTTTCAATATATTTTCTTCAACTTTTGTTAAAATCCACCTACAGAAATGGACTTCAAAACCACTTGTATGCCCTTGCCTCAGATCCACATTTTTCACCATAGTTTTCCATGTCTCTGATAAGCCTCACAAAGCTCACACGCCAGGTAGTGCACACTCTCTTTGTGCAGTCATCAGCATCTCGATTGATCAGCTCCATACCGCCAATGTCGTAAAAAAGTAGTGCTAGTAAATGTGTGCAGGTTGAGCCTAAGTTTGCAAGCGGTAAAATTTATGTGTCCGTGGGATTGCAGTAACTCAAGATGTTCACATGTGTTCTTCTATACGAAACAAGATAATTAATGTTGCTAGAAACATTTGAGTTTTTTATTCAGGAACAGAAAGATTATATTTACCAACTTTATTAACTACAATTCTATAGCATAACCAGAGTACTCTGCTTTCAGTATCTTGTCTAGTTTGTGATCGATCAATGATTTTAAAAGATACACACATATATACATTCAAAGTTCCAGACAATATACCTGCATGAAATTGAATAAGATTAAACTAAATATATATGCTTCACAAATTAAAATCACACATATGCACCTAGCTATGGTGAAACCATACTCTCGACGTAGGTGAAAGCCTTGTACGTGAAATTTTCCATGTCTGGATAAGTAGTGAAAGAAGAATCTTTGTTGTGAAAGAAGAATCAGAGTAACGGGGGAGTTGATCTTGTTGTATCTGCCGGCCGTGAATCTAACAGCTTCAAACTAGCAGCAGCATCGTCATCCAACAACGCATAATATTTCCTCTTACGGGTATGCAGTATGCTTATCTCTAAACATAACTCTCCAAGTCAATAAGTTTCTTGATTTTGAAACCGCCCGGTGCTTTTTACGGAATTCGTCGCTGGATATCAAGAGATTCCATGACTTTGAAACACAAGTAAATCTCAACACAGATTTAACTGGGAGTCTTAAAAGAATCTCCATAACTAGATCGTCTGGAACGGAAACAATACCTGATGATGATGATGATGATGATGAATTCAGCGTTGCCATTCCAGATTCGCTTTCTGACATCAATAAAATCTGACGAGTACTTTCTGTTCTGTTTGTCTTCAAAGTAGTACGAATTTAAAGAACAACAATACGGGGATGGTTGCCGAATTTTAAGGGCTGAATGATGGGTTTGATTTTCTCCGACTTGTTCAACGGAAAGAAGATGCCTCAAATTATCCAGAGATAATAGGTCGAATAACAGCCACCGGCATCTAATTCTCCCTATAAAAAACGCTAGGCAGACCGCTTGATAAGTTAGTTGGGATTTTCTACGGCGCGATAGCAGATTCTCATGTTAAAACGAGATAGTTAGTAGTCGTACTAACACCGTTAAGATTTAAGCTAAGCCATTGATTTTGAGCACTATTTATTAGTTGTACCTACATGGCTACATTCACCGATTCAACTTTTATTTTGTATTTATATAATAAAAATATGAAAATATTATTTTCAAATAATAAAATTAACAAAGCCCATAATTTATTTACTCTCAATAAAACAACATCCACAATTTAAATCAAACGTGTTGCATCATCTAGGCACCTAACTAATTATTCTTAACATCTTTATGGACGACCTAAAATGATTTAATTTTGACTACTAAACTCTCGTCGAGCCTAATATGAGTAGGGCTAGCTAGCAATTTGGAACTAATCCATGGATTTTGATCCGATCCGACTCGAGTCCGAACTAAAAAAAAACATTACAACTCATTGGTTCCGATTCGAGCCCGGTTCAGATCCATATGGATCCGACATTTTCGTGGCAAGTTTATAAAAAAAAAAAAAAAAAAAGGGATCCGGTCCGAAAAATTAGAATTGTGCCAACATGGATCCGATCAGTACGGATCCAGACCAATGGTGAATCGATCCGGATCGGACCAATTGCCAGGACTAAATATGAGTATGACTAAGTTTATTTTGCGTAGGCCTAGAACTAACCATGGTTATCGAGTTTTTAGGCCTAGAACTAACCATGGTTATCGAGTTTTCATTGATGGCGTATATATTAGCACTCCATCCTATCATAATTTTAACACTTTGTTTTGTTGATTTTTTTTAGGTTCGATTTGTCCTCAATTGATATTAAATTGTATAATGAAAGTACATTTTCTATTTTTACTGTATAATTTGAAGTCAAACCGACCCAAAATAACTAATAAAATAAAATGTTAAAACTTATTACATAACAAAATAAAAAGTAAATATTGTTGCAATAAAGTAAAGTAGGTATTCCCACATTTAAGAAATAATTATTTATTTTTAGTTGAGAATTATCGTGGCTGGAACTCCCGCGGTGGAGCAAGAAACACCAACGGTTTATTTTATTAGTTTTATTAATATAAGCTTTTAATATTAAATTAAGATTTAATAATAAATATTTATAATTTATTTAACATAATTATAAAATATAAATATTTTTTAATCAGAATATAGAAAGTTACAAATGATAAAATTATAACTTATAAGTAAATTTGTAAATACATTTATAGTAAGATTAAAGTACAACTACTGTACTATTACGATCGTATTTTATTAATATGGTACGACTACTATCGTACCGAAGAATAGCCCAAGTTAGTTCGTAGATGTACGTAGTTTGTATTTTTACGTGAAAAACTAAAAATACAAATACAAACTGGGAGCAAAGTTCAATATCTATATACTATATGGTAAAAATAATTCTCTGAAAAATACAAGTCTAAACAAACTACTACTGCAATAAACACTTGACAATGACATATATATTGGTCCAAAACAACCTATATATTCTGGGAAATATAAATCAATTAGAATTTGGAATAGAATCTCAATAAAAAAAGAATCTAAACAAGGAAGTCTAACTCATAACCAATTGGAGAATAGACAGCATCTTGCTTGTCCATTGTACTGTACATGGAAAGATCAATCTGGGGTAGAAAAAGGCTTCATAACATTTATCGACGCCCATAACCAATTGGAGAATAGACGGCATCTTTGGAATGACTTAGAAGTGTTGGCTCATGGGGTACTTGATGCAAAATGGTGTTGTGCAGGGGATTATAACAATGTATTGGGGAGCATGAGGGGGTAACCCAGTGCATATACATGAGTATAAAGGAATTGAGAGATATGATGGAGGATGTGGGTTTATGCACAAACAATTCACTTCACGTGGTCTAACAGACATTTTCATTGGGGAAAAATACAGAAATGGACCAACAACGACAACTAATTACATAAAAAAACCAACTTCAAACAACATTTACAAAATGCTCGGTCATTCATAGTATTCGGACCTCAAAAACTCGCTAAATTGTATTTAATGAAGATTTTTAAATCCTCCTACATAAATGGACCTCAAAATCCCGTTCAGCTGGATTTAATAGCAAATTTGACATCCGGAAGCTAGTTTCAACCACTGAAACTAGCTAAAATGGACCTAAAAAACTCACTAAACTGTATTTAATGAAGATTTTTAAAATCCGCCTATAGAAATGTATCTCAAAATCTCGCTCAGCTAGATTTAATAGCAAATTTGACATGTGGAAGCTAGTTTCAGCCACTGAAACTAGCTAAAAATGACTGAAACAAGTTGAAACTAGAATGTACTTGATTATATTTTAGGGCACCAAAAAATAGAATGACCTTTTTTGTAAGAGGTTTTTTAGGTGGTTGTTTTAGCAATAAGGTGCTCTAGAGTGGTAGTTTTATATAATTTTCTTTTCATTGTTGTATGATTTACTCGAGAATAGGAAAATAGGCAAAATGCAAGGTGGTCAGTGGCTCTCAGTGGCTCCGGCGGAGCCACTGGGGGAGCCACAGGGGTCCAGTGGGCCCTGGAATTCTAAATTTCTTTTAAAAAAAAAATATTTTAACTCTATTTTGCATTTTGACCCCCTAAACAATTAAAATTTTATATTTTGACCCTTGAATATTTCTCCTACATTCGCCACTGAATGTGGTTAAAAAAAAAAATCCAAACTTGGTTATTGAGGTGTTACCACCTGGAGTTTCAGATCACGCTCCACTCCACATGAAACAGATGGTGCAGTTTAAGTACAAGAAGTATTCGAGAGAATGGCGAAGAACCAATACTTCTGTTACCTGACTCAAACCAATAATTTACTATGGACTTGGAAAACTACACCAGAACATGGTAGATACTATTTGTGGAGGTTCGGTATGGAAAAGGCTATTGAACTCAAAGAAGTATTCGAGGGAATGAAGAAGAATTCTCAACATAAGAACGTACGAGGCAAGCCTAGAAGAGAATCAAGAGAAGATGTGAGAGAAGCAAGCAAATAAAACATCAAAGACAAATTCACAGACTTTACTCGGGATTGATATTCCATCATATAACATCAACATTTAGCAACGATAATTCATGTAAAGAGATTGTGGCAGAGAGATTGTATTAATTAAAGGGTCAAGATTGATGGATGAAGGAACGAGTGACTCAATTGATAAGGATCGACGGTTCATATCCAGAACTTCTTGTGAGATTGTGAGAATCGATTTAGTAAGAAGTTGCATATAGAAAAGAAGAAGGGTCCATTATTTCTACACCCCTCGTTAGATTTCGATATTACATGTAAGTGACCATCGTATTTTTTATTACGTTGAACGGACCATTAGATAGTTTTAATTACATCCAGGTCCATGAATTTGACTTTTCGAGAATTAAAACGTGGAAAGTACATTTTTGCCCCTGGTCAAAATTCAGAATTTTGCATTGACCAAACAATATTAATTTATGTTTATTATACATTGACCCCCAACATTTTGTATTTTATGAAATTGACACGAAAAACTTCTAAAATTTTCAAATGGGTCCAAAACCTTATTGCAAATCAATCCCCAACAAGATTAATATTCAAAATTAAGTACCAAGGTAATTTTATTTTTTAAATTAATTAGTAGAGTTATTTGATTTTTAGTGATAACTAATGGCCCTTTCTAAAAAAAGACCTCACGTGCACACAATTACATTTTAGTCCAAAGTCAACACAAATTCATTATTTGAAAATTTAATTTTGATGAATCCAAGCAACCCTTAGTGTTTTAAAATAAAAAAAGGGAAAATTTGCCTAACTCTTATTTTATACTTTTCTTTTTTTTTTTTTTCATTTTCCTTTTACTTTTCCTTTTCCATTTTTCCTTTTCTTTTTTCACTTTTCTTCTTCTTCACAAACTCCAGTGTCGGAGTATTGCTCCGATCGGAGCATGTCTCCTTGAACGCAGCAAACGTGACTGGACCGGAGTAACCTCCAATCTGGAGCTTGCTCCGGTTGCCGGAGCAACCTCCGGTACTGGAGACGAAGAAGAATTGAAAAAGAAAGAGAAAAGGAAAAAGAAAAAAAAAAAAAGGAAAAAAGAAAAAGAGAATAGGAAAAAATAAGCATTTTTGTCCTTTTTTTATTTTAAAACACTAAGGGTTGTTTGGATTCATCAAAATCAAATTTTGAAATAATGAATTTGTGTTGACTTTGGATTAAAATGTAATTGTGTGCATAAGGAGGTTCTTTTTGTTATTAGGGTCGCTAGTAGGGTATTAAAAATCAATGGGCCCTTAATCAATATTTTTCCTTTTCTTTTAAATAAATAACTTCATCCTAAATACTCCGGTACCGAATTACTCCGATCTGGGAGCGCTGCGGCTCCCTGGCCGGAGCTGCAACTTGCAACTCTTGCAGCTCCGACCAGAGAGCTGCAAAGCTCCCGCTGGGAACTTTGTCTTAGATCGGAGCTGCATTTTTTTTTGGAAGTGAACAAAAGTTTTATTACTCCAAAACAGTTAAGTACACAAGGTCGACCGAGGTCCAGACCATCCCAAGTACCGAGCAGCACCCAAAAATAACAAACAAAAAGTTCTAGCTACCAAAGTTGCTAAAACTAACCAAATACAAGTTCATTTACTTTCTGTTGCAGGGCTGGGAACAGAGTGCTCCTATATGTGATGGTTCGTATGATATTCTTGATGACCACATCTTCGTTCACCGGTTTCTGTTGGAATACACCTTCATTTCTAGCTATCCAGATTGCATAGATGCTCTCTGCCACGACTCCTTTGAGTAACTTGGCGCGCGCCCCTTTACCCCGTGACCTTTTGCAGAGTTCACGCATACCCGCATCCCAATCTTGCCATGCTATATCCATTCGAGTCCATGCAAACACTGTTTTGAGGATCCGGTTAGCGCACTCACAGGTAAAGAACAGATGTTCTATCGTCTCCGGTTCACTGCAAAATACACACCTTCCATCGGTTTGGACCCCAAATTTCAAGAGCCTATCCTTTGTAGCAAGGCGCTTGTGCATACACAGCCACAGCACAAACACAGCTCTCGGTCTTGCCATGTTCCTAATAACCAGATCCCGCCAATATACCTTCTCTGCTGTCCCCCTTAGCTCGTTGTAGATAAGCCGCACAACATATTTTCCAGATGTTGTACAATCGTTCCAAGCAGGCAGCACATAGATTTTCTCACGAGCCTTCATGAGTTGCCTAACCGTCCAGGAGCAGGCCTGTGTTGGAACGAAATCAGCAACTGGGAGGCCCTTGAGGTAATAGATATGGACCCAACGAATCCACAGTTTATCGCTTTTCTGTTGAATGTTCCATAGCAATTTTGCCATTAATGCCTGGTTCCACTCATACAAGGCAATGATGTTAAGACCTCCACAAGTTTGCTCATCACAAACCTTATCCCACGCCACAAGTGATTTGCGTGATTGATTATCCTTTCCACTCCAGAGGAACACACGACAGATGCTTTCAATATGATGGAGTACCTGCTTGGGGAGTGGAAACACTTGGAGCCAGTAATTAGCGACGGAGAAGAGGACGCTTTTAATTAGTTGATGACGTCCGGCGTAGCTCAATAGGCGCGATGTCCAGTGTCGTATTCTACTCAAGATCTTATCGATGAGGGGCTGGCATTGGTTTATAGTGAGTTTGCTCGCCGAGAGCGGCACTCCCAGATATTTCACCGGCAGCTCCCCCCTTGCAAAGCCAGTGCGGTGGAGGATACCATTCTGTTCAGTCGGATGGACCCCACCAAAATACACTCGGCACTTCCCCACATTAGCTCTCAGCCCCGTGGAGTTGGAGAACTTGTCAAATTGTTGCATGAGAAGGTTCACCGACCCCGCATCACCCCTCATAAACAGCATAAGGTCATCAGCAAAGCAGAGGTTCGTAATTTTCAACCTGTCACATTTTGGATGAAAGTTGAAATCCGGTTCCCCGGCCAATTGTTGCAAGCAGCGGTATAGGTATTCCATAATCAGCACAAAGAGTAATGGCGACATTGGGTCACCCTGCCGCAATCCCCTTTTTGCTTTCAGTAGCGTAGACGGTACCCCATTAATTGCGTACCGGTACGATACGGTAGTAACGCACAACATTATCCACTGAACAAACTGTGTCGGGAACCCTAACTCCTTTAGAATTCCTTCAAGAGCACACCATTCAACCGTATCATACGCTTTCTACATGTCCATTTGCACCATACAACGAGGTGATATGCCTTTTCGGTTGTACCCCCTCACAAGCTCCTGGGCCATTAAGATATTATCTTGGATATTACGGCCGGGGACAAATGCCGATTGGCAATCACTGACCACGTCATTAATAACTGTTCCCAAGCGGTTTGTGATGATTTTGGAGATGATCTTATACAAGGTCGTGCAACAAGATATCGGCCGCATCTCTTTCATAGTCTTTGCTCCTGCTTTCTTAGGTATTAGCGTGACCAAGGTGCAGTTCCATGCCGGATAGAGCTCCCCTTTTTGAAAGAACTCCTGTACCGCGGTGATAATGTCATTCTTGGTCGTCTGCCATGAGGCTTTAAAGAATTTCGAATTAAACCCGTCAATACCCGGCGCTTTGAGATCGCCAATCCCATTCAGGGCCTCTAATATTTCCTTATCAGTCACGCCGCGAATGAGGAGCTCCCTGTCCTGCCGCGTAAGATGGGGGCCAGCTCTTAATGCAGTGATATCAACACTCTCCAGTCGGGGTGAAGTAGAGCCTACCAGCTGACCATAAAAAGCTAGTACCTCTGCTTCAATGTCCTCGTGTGTAAAGACCTCCTGGCCGGCTTGTGTTACTAGCGATTGGATGCCCGCCGTTCGGTTTTTGTCCCGGACCGAAGCATGAAAGAATGCATTGTTTCCGTCACCAAGCTTTAACCAATCAATTTTTGATTTTTGACGCATGATCTTCTCCTCAATGGTGTGCCATTTCTCCAGTTCATCTAGCCCTTCCTTGACTTCTAGTTGAAGCCTTTGGTTGGATTTATCAGCACTCAGTAGTGATTGGCCAAGTTCCAGCCTACTGCGTGCCGCTGTGATCTTATCAGATAGGCCAGAGAACCGCCGACCCAGGGTGCGGCACCCTCTCTGCAGGTGTTTGAGCTTTTGCCAAACTTGCTTCTGTACCGTGCCCTGTCGCACCACGCTCCACCTGGCCCTAACCATAGCCTGGAACTCCGGCTGCTCAGTAAGGACATTCAGAAAGCGGAAGTTGCGCCCTCTGTTCGGCACTGGCAGCATGTGCCTCACCCTGAGGGGGGAGTGATCAGAGACGCCGGGTTCAAGGACATCAACAACCACACCAGTATTCTCCTGAAACCATTCCGCATTTGCGATAGCATGGTCGATGCGGGAGTAGACTGTCCGGTTTGACCACGTATAATATTCTCCCTGAGTAGGCACTTCAGCTAGCCCAGAATTGTTCATCATAGCGAAGAGGTCTCGATATTCATTGGCATGTACCGCAATACCACCCTCCCGGTCTTCACTATTGAGAACATTATTAAAGTCGCCTATGCACAACCAAGGTCCCTGAATAGATTGCGCTAGTTGCTGTAGATTATGCCATAGATCCCTTCGCTTCTCCAATTGATTATGCGCATAGATAAAAGTTATCATCCCTTTATCCCTACCATCCATATCCCAAAGGTGACAATGTAGGAATTGGTCCGAGCAGTGCAATTTCTGGACTCGAACCCGCCGATTATCCCATAGCACCCAAATCCGGCCATTGTCGTGGGCGTCATAATTATCAAGGACCTGCCACCGAGTTCCCAATTTCCTTTGAATTCCCTGAGCTTTATCCACTTTGACTCTAGTTTCAAGTAGGCTAGCTATGCTTATATTCAAAGCCATGAGACGGGAGCCAATCTCCTTATGTCTAGCTACCTTGTTAAGCCCCCGCACATTCCAGACTAACATGGTTGGTGGGGTGGATCCTTGTTAAGTCCAGTTCCATGACTTAACAAAGAGAACCCATTACCCGTGTCAATACGTACCTGCTCAGTATGCATATGCCCAAGACTCACGCTCCGACGAGTAGGACTCTTTGATTTACGCCGGACTACTGTCCATACTCCATCCCGGTCCTCCTGTTCTTGGTTCCCTGTTACCTCAACTGGTGGTGCAGTGGACGTGGATGGCCTATCACGCTGGGCAGGGTGGGACAGTGGCCTGTCGACCTGGTGGTTGCTCCTACCCGGTACGGTGGCAGGCGCTGGAGGAGCACCATGCACGTCCTCCATAACAGTAGGGTGCTCCGTCCTGACCTGCTGCGGCTGCTCATTAGCCGGTTTAGCAACCCACCTCTTTTGCTGTTGCTGTTGTTGTCTGGGCCGCTGTGGCGGTGATTGTTTCTTTTGCGAGCAATCATGGCCCATTTTCTGGCAATGTTGGCAAAAGATCGGTTTCCACTCATACTCGACCTTTTGGGCGATTTCATTCCCCTGCCTGTCCCGTATAATTATTTCTTCCTTAACAGGTTGGGTTACATCGACCTCTATCATCATTCTAGCATAAGAAACCCGTAGTTTCTTTGTCGTGCACTCATCCGTAACGATAGGCGTGCCTATGGCACTGGCGATCTTATTCAAGCTGTTGGCGCCCCATAGATAATTCGGGAGTTGCGGGAAAGTCACCCACATTGGCATGGCTTTCATGAGGGTATCATTTAGCTTATAAGTACGTTCCCAGGTACGGAGAAACATGGTCCGCCCAAAGATAGTATATGGCCCTTTCGTAAGAACAGCTTCCATGTCCTGTTTTGAGTTAAAACGGATGATAAAGTACCCTGCTTCATTGTAATACAGTAATGGAAGCCCTACAAAATTCCAAACCGTCATCATGAAGTTTTTCACCGCGTTCATAGATAAATTATCATCCATGACGTACATAATAAGCGCATTCTCCCAATATTTCAATTCGGCCTCAATATCTTCATCCTCAATCTCAACAATTACCTTACCGTTCTCAATCGTTGGGGCTACGTATGTCAACGTAATGCCCCGGTCAGGTTGCCGATTCCCCGTGATGGCATCAACCCATGGTTTGTCCGCTGGTTTCTCACATTGCAAGGTTAGATCAATGGTCTCTGCCGCCCCACGATCGTGCTCCTCCGGCGCCGCCAATTCAGGTGGGTTAATGTCCGTAACAGGCGACGCTACCGCTGTTTCCTCCGGTGCCGCCAATTCAGGGGGGTTAATGTCCGTTCCAGGCGATGCTACCGCTGTTCCCTCCGGCGCCGCCAATTCAGGGGGGATCTGAACCGCTGTTTCCTCAATTACCGTAGTTGGTACCTCCAATTGAGTCCCTGCGTCCGCTACCGTCTCCGTCGTACCCTTTCTTGGTGGGCGGCCGCGGGGCCGGGGAGGATCCGCAGGGTTTCTTTTTGGGGGCATCGCGTTTCTTTTTGGAGGATCCGCAGGGTTTCTTTTTGGGGGCATCGCATTTGCAGCTCCGTTCCGTTACCGGATTATTGGAAGAAGAAAGAGAAGGAAAAAAAAAGGAAAAAGGGAAAAAGAAAAAAAATGGAAAATTGTTAAGGCTCGGTTTGGATTAAGGAAAGAGAAGAAGGCCACGTTTTCTGGTCAACGTTGGTGAGAGAAAATCGACCCAAATGTAATTAAAAATACGATAAAGTGAGCATCTAATGGGGGTCCAGAAGTAAAAATATGGTGAGGCTTCGAATCTAGTTATGGATGAGAAGAAATTTTTAATATGGGCGATTTATTTACACTCTTGTATCAATTTTCTTACTTTACTTCCTTCATGAATCATTACTTTTAGTCGTTTTTGAAGATAAAATCCAAATAAACCAAATAATGACATGTAGAATTGAATGGAAATATTTGAATTTGATTAGTCCACATCAGGAATCAGAACTCAATTTTTTTTAATGTTTATAGCCGAAAAAACATGGAGTGAGTTGTTACCTTCGGAAAATCACAACAACATATTGTTTCTGGAACATAACGGCCGGACCGGAGCTGACCATTTTCTCATACTATTAAAAATTTCCGGGTAAATTACAGAAAAAATTTCCTGGTGCCCTATTATTGATCCATAACTTTATGAAATGGGAAACTTGGAGGAAGTATATAATAGCATAATTGGCCTGTTTGTTTGAAATTTTCGGGACAATTACTCAAGAAATTTGCTATGACTCCCTCATTAGCACCATAATTTGATTTGAAACTACGCACTTAAACATTACTGATATGGAACTATCTAGTAGCACATATTTGACCGGATTTCTCGTATACTATTGTTAATGGTGCAATATTTGAACCTAGAATTAAAATAAAATTTATCAATCACTACTCACATTCTCTCTGTGAAAATTTCATGTCGACTTCACTTGTTCATATCTCTCTCAGAAATCAAACACTGATATTCTCATAAAAATTAAATTATCAAATAATTTCCAAACTATCATCAATCGAACACACTCGGATCAATCAAAACTGCAAATCGCACGCTCAGTTTTCAATTCCTTGTCCCAAATTTTCCCTCGTCAATCAATTCGTATACGTACAAGGAAGAATTTCTTCCTCAGATGGTAGGGGTGGAGATCATGGTATTATTTATTTTTTATTTATTTTTTATTTTGGGTTTGGATGATGTATTATGCTTGCATTGCTTTTGTTGGTGAGTGCGTAATTGGAAAGGGATGGAGTAAACATATATAGTATGGATTGATGGAGCTAGAGATGCCCATCTTAATTTTGCTTGCCATTTTCTCACTTGTCGCCTGTCGGGTTTATCAAGATTCCAGAGTTATTTTATATGTTATCAAGATTTCAGAGTTGTTTTATGTAAATTTCTTACCACTCGTGGTAATGACATTGGAGATTGGCATATATATGGTTCAACCTAGCTTGTAACTTGTATGATTAAGTTCCGTTCTGGTACAGGTGAGAAAATTTCCATATCTATTTAATTATATATAGTGGTTATGTAATCACTTGGTTTCTTGATAATTCATTATTTGAAATTTAGTATTTGATTTTAGTTGAGTATTGAATTCTTTAATCGAATCTTGATTAGTCTTAGTTTAATCTTGGTTGGAATTTGAAATTTGATTATGTAATAGTAGTCTTTATTGGGACTGGTAATGAAAATCAGGGTGTAAATGGCAAATTTAAACCATACTAGATGAGGGAATTAGCGGACATCATTGTGGTTTATGCTTTAGGGTCAGGATTTGGGTGGTGTTGCCTTGTTTACTCCGGTGTTGTTTTGCTTTGGGAGATAATTTTAAGAGTATGTCTCATACGCTTTATGCTTTTCGGACATTTTAATAAATTATTAATGTTGCCTAAATAAAAATAAGAATATCCTTGTTCATTGATGCCATTACAAAGCAGGACAAGGAGTACTGCAGATTCAGATTTAAGGGTTTCTGAGGTGAAGATGGTAATTAATTTAGGCATGGTTTAAGTAATTCCAAATGAAAAGAAAAGAAATTGAGGAAAATTAAATCCCTTTGAAAAATGTTGGAGGAAAATCTATATTTTCCTTATTTTTCTACCGTTTGGCATCTCATTCTTATTTTCCTGGAAATAAATTGGTAGTTATATTTTTTTTAACTTTCATCTTTTAAATTGGTATGGTAACTATATATTTGAGTCTACTCACTCAGCCAAGACAAACAATTATTATCACTAAATTAAAATATTAATTTTCGTCTATAAAATTTACTTCCTCCGGAAACTTTAGAGTTTTCCATTTTATTTTTGTTGACTTTTTTTATATACAATTTGACCTCAAAGTAATCATAATTGATTAGGAAAAAATTATTTTAAAAAGTTTTATTATACAAATATAAGAAGTATACTGTCATAATATAATTTTAAAAATTATTTTTTTCGCAACGAGTTATTGTAAATTTGAGGTCAAATCGGGCATCGAAAAGTCAACAAAAATAAAGTGCGATAATATAAAGTTTCCGGAGTCAATAGTAAGTTTCTACTACACTATACACTAACTCAAGAATATGAGAACATAATATTTTTTCTCAAATTAGTAATTGATAATATGAAATTAGTAATCGATAATGTTAATATATAACTAAGGGTTAATAAAAAATTACCAGAACAAACGAAGATGTATATGTATATAATGTTGGTGGAGATTTAATTCATTAATTAAGAAATTAATTTTGGAGGGAAGACGAAATTCTAAAAATTTTCATCAAAGTCTCTAATAAATATTAGATAGGGAGATGAAAATTTTGTGAAGAAAAATTTGTTTTATGCAGGACATGGAAATGGACGTGAAGATTTTGATCGAGATGGAATATGAAGATAAATATTGAAGATTTTGTGGATTATGTTTTGATTTTATTTTCCTCATTTTCCCAAGTTTTCCACAGTAACTAATTTTTCATATTAAATTTTCCTTAAAACAAACATCAGAAAATTAGATTTTCCTTTATTTTCTTTTCTTTTTCCTTGGAATTACTTAAACCATGCAAGGCCTAGAAAGATTGATCTAGGAAATATCAATAATAAAGTGAGAGATTTAGAATTAAGGGTTTCGGTGTTTGAAATTAAAATTTGTGTGTAAATTGAATCATAGCCCCGTAGTTAAGTATAAAACCGCGTCACACGCTACGCGTGAAGCGTAATCTTCTAAAACATTATTGTTTTATTAAATAATATATTGAAATAAATAGAGTGAATATATAATCTTCACATAATGACTTCAAACGTAATAAAAAAAATAACTAATTGAGTAATTAAACTTAATATAAATGGTGTGCTATAAATGTATACGAGTATAGTTTTTGTAGTTATGCAATTAATAGTTTTGAATTGAACTATATTAGACATACGAAAAATATTCTTCCGATGAGTTAAGAACCATCAGATACATCTCTAAACTTTGGAAACATTCAACTTCAAAATATGCAATGCATCTTTTTCGCATGTTAATTGGTATTCTTCATCAGTTGAATATATTGTCAAGTGCTTCATATAAACATTCTAGTTTCATAATATTATGTTTTAGTTATTTTTATCGTATGGCTTAAGAATAATTTAATGTCAAAATGACCATCAAAAAAGTCAACAAAATCAAGTGTTACATTTATTATTGGACGGATGAAGTATGTCTTTTTTATAAGAACATATCATGGTTATTTTTAAAATTAAGTATAATACGTCATACAACTTTATGTTAAAAAATAAAAATTGAAGAAGAGAATAAATAAATAAAAAACAATTACGTTAATAAGATTCGAACCCAACACTTTCAACTAAAATAATGATACAAATAATAGAGAAAAATCACGCCAACAAGATTCGAACCAAACCTTCAATAAAGATAATAATATAAATAATGGAGAAAAATCACGCCAACAGGATTCGAACCCTACATCTTTTAATTAACTAATGACACATGTACGCACCAGATTGAAATTGGATAAGCAAGATCAACGGATTAAAATTGATTGGTAGGTCAATCAATTGGGTAAATCAAGCGGCTTATTATATTACTTTAATTTAATTTAACTAGATCAGTATGAAAACTACTCTTACTCCATAAAAAAACCTAACTTGCTAGAAAAATAAAAAAAACCCAAAATATCAAAACTAGTCCGTCTTCGAATTTTATTGCTTAGACTTCTAACCCATACCGCTGCAATTCTTGACTTGTTTGGTTGACGACTTGAGTTATAAACTCGATCAGAGTTTAAACTCTAGTCGAGTTATGTTATATTCGACTTGAATCATCTCGTTTAACAATACTACTTCGTCCATGCTCTACCTATATATATATATATATATATATATATATATATATATATATATATATATATATATATATATATATATATATATATATATATATATTCTATTTAGGTTTTATTTAATTTCACCATTTCTCAAATGGGTGAATTTATATAAATTTACACAGGAATTTCATGTTTTGTGATGGTTTTGTAACATAAAGTCTTGAAAACAATGGTGTGAATATTGTTCTCTTTCAGTTGTGTTGAAAGAGCACATGACTAGGATGTTGCGGGCATTATTGGCTCAAATTTAACTGAAATTAAGATTTCATTCTTTTGTTCAGTAGGTTCATAGGTAACAGTAAATATTTGAGTGTATGAAGTAAAACATATATAGAGTGGAAATCTGGCTTTTGTTTTACTACAAGCCATAAGCTAGCATTCTATGATCAGTAAATTAAAGAATTACATTCAATTTATATATATGGTCCCCTTAGCTTGTGTAAAATTCATTGAATTAGTAGTACTATTTTGAACTGCGTGCGCTAACTGGCCGGTACTGCAGGGTTTGAACTGGCTAGCTAGTTAGTTTCAACAACTTTGAACAACAATTGCAAGTACTTATACCATGCATTTTGTATGTGTATAGTCGTTAGTCGATTTTTTTCGAACAAAAAGATAAAGTAGTTGAGGTCTACTACGGGACAATGAGTAATTTCTAAACTAGATCCACAATAATTAAACTCTTAATCTTATTCTCAAGAAACTAAGTAATTTCTAAACTTATACCACATATATTCATTTTGATAGACATGTTTGGTCTCAGGGGCAAAACTATATACACAATGACCCCGTGCAACACACGGGGTCAAATTTTAAAAAAGAAAATGTACTAGTATTATTAAGTTTTGAAGTTGGATACATGTTAATTTGTTTGGGCTAATCTATGGCTATTTCTTCGGTTAAGAAGGTAAATAGTTTAATTAGTTTATTTCTTTATTATTTTTGTATTTGTATAATTTTGTTTCTTTATTCTTTAATTAGAAATTACTTTTAAATTATAATAATAAAATATTTAACGAAAGTATATAATGTTATCAAAGCTGCATTTTAGCTAAAATCCGGTGTCATATTTTTTATTTCTACTTTTTTGTTTAATATATTATATCGTAAAATCTTTTTTTGAACTTTTTTAAATGGAACACACAGGTTGAAAAAAAATTCTGGCTTCGCCCCTGTTTGGTCTCACCATCACCTTTTATGGATTTACATTGTAATTTGTAAAGATGAAACGTGAATTTGATACTGAAAATAAACTCGTGGTAGTATAGAATTTAATATAAAATAGATTTTTAGAAAAAAACTTTGATACCGATGTATTTACATAGTGGTCTTACCATTGGGTAAATCTCATTAATTTGTAGGGGCACCCTTAAAGATATGGCCTACCTAGAGGATAGAGTAATTTTCCATTTCCAGTTATATGATCGATTTCAAACACGTGCGCTATGATTCAACATTAGTTAGAACTTCTTTCATTCTTTCGAAAAACACATTAACACTAGCGCTCTTCTATTCTATAAGTAGAAAAAGGAAACAACCATAATACATATTTTCATTACCATTTTCCAAAAGTAGTTCATCACTGATCAGTATCTCTCCACTAGTCCACTTATGCTACTACATATGTGAAGTTTCTATAGAAGTTCGATACTACAGTAGTCTTGAGCTAGCTAGCTGTAAGAAATGGTCAGAAAGGACTTGTACAAGCAGCTGGCCTGGATACAAACTATCATTTCTATTTACAACAACATCAATCCAATGGATCAGGCTTCGATCGATCTTTTCTTTCGTGGAATAGGAGGTAAAATTTACTAACAATGCTACCCATTAGAGTATTAGTACTAGTTAGAATTATTTTATTGCTCTCAAGACTCCACCACTTGTAAAATTTTGGGTGAGTATATTTATCTCGTTTTACATTCATCGTACTAGGCATGTATGGGTTTATAACGTAACGTAACTAATTAATTAATTCTAACTTGTATTGTATGATTGTATCACATCAAATTACGATGATTAATAATTCCACTGTTTGTTATAGAATTCGGCAAAAGCTCTCTTGCAATGACCCTTGATCAGCCGGGATGATCGAGTGTTATCGTCCAAGGTTAATGATGTGTGATGAGGGAGATTATGGTGTCGCTAAAAACAGAAAGGAACGCTGATGAAGCCAGTAGCACCATGGAGTATACTTCAGCACTCTTCTCATCCACATATAGATCGAAGTCAACATACTACACTCTCAAAAAATGAGAAACTTAAAAGTTCAAAGGTTTTTTCATAAGGCAATTGAGCCCAATAACCCCCCATCACCACCTAAAAAAAGTCAGCTGCTGCTTTTATTAGAAATGGATAGAATATATGAAGCCTCCAATAACCCATCGATGGAAAAGATCAGTTGCATTGATTAGTATGGATAGATTTATAAAGCATCTGTGGAATGTATATACTGCTGAGTCCCACTTATGTCGAGGATCACTACTGCTCAAGTGAAAATTGAAAATTCTGTTTCTTAAATTAAATTTATTGTGCAAATATGTTCTTACACAATATTGATTACTTAATGAGTAAGAAGGTCTCAAGGAAGTGGGGAGATGGCATTTGATGTACCTATGAAAGTTAATGCGTTCATTTGAATGAACGCTTTAAGATAGAATCACTTGAAAAAAAAATTAAGAGCGAGGAGAGTTTTCCCATTATTAGCATCGGAAGCTGTCTCCCGTGTTCGGACTAATCTTTGGACTTTTGGTGGAACATTTATTTCCGAGTTTTTCTTATTTTAGGTCCCCGATTACTCTCCTCTGAAGTGTTTATCATTTGATTTCGGTGTTGTAAAACAGTTATATATCAACCATGGTTTTTTTTTGACTAAACACATAATATATTAGTTACTTACTTAAAAAGTTACATAAGTTAGTATTATCAATCGGACTGCCACTTCCGGATCGATAATACGTAGTTTCTAAGTCTTTAGAAATTAACATGTCCAACATGGGTGGACATATATCCCAAATAAACTTATCACACAACATACCATAAGGGTTTAGGTTACAATCCACAAATTTAGCAGAACTAAAATTAGCTAGATGGTCAGCAATACTATTTGTCTCCCTATAAGTAAATCTGTAGATAACTTCTTTAGCCACTTTCTGCAACTTCCTTACCCTTGCAAGCAGCGACGTCAACCACCATGGGGGAGCTACCTTCCTGTTTAAGATATCAACAACAAATTTAGAGTCTGAGTATAAAATAATTCTTTCAAGATTAATTTGGATTGCTAATTGCAATCCTAGTTCAACAGCAAGAAACTCAGCATTAATAATTTCCGTACGGGCCATATGGCTTGCTGCTGCTCTTATAAATCCTCCATTGTGATTTCTTATAATGCACCCAAGCCCAGCAATTTTATCATTAACCGAAGCATCTACATTTACTGCAACCCAAGAACTAGGAGGTGCTACCCATTTAACAGGAAATTTAATCGTTTTCTTTGCAACTCCTCCTAGTAATATAGCATCCTTGTTAATATTTGTCCACTTTTTCCAACATCTGTGGATGTTAAGATCCTCTTTCCTAAAAATTAAATTATTTCTCTCTTTCCAGATCACATAAAAGAGATGGATAAGACTTAATTTAATGTTTTCTTTGTGATTAGCACGAAATAAATAATCTGAAACATAAGGAGAGGAGTGAATGATACCTAAGGAGGAAAACACACGATCTCTTAGCATACTGAAACCTTCACAATCTAAGAAGAGATGGGATAAAGTTTCGTTTTCTTTTTTACAATAAGAACAGATTGGAGAAGCTATAACTTTTTGGTTAAATAGTCTCATAGCCGTCGGGAGTCTCTGGTGGATCATTAACCAAGCAAAAAAATTTACTTTAGGAAAGGTTTTTAGACCCCAAATAGTTTTCCATGGCCAGAGAGCCGTAGGCTTTTGTTCTGAAATTAAAAAATTGTAAGCACTTTTTAAAGTGAACTCACCAGAGTTATGCATTCTCCAAATCTGTTTATCATTTTCTCCATCTCCTGGGAACACAGTAGAGGTAATAAGATTAATTAAATCACTATCAAGAATTTGGTTGAGTTTGTCAAAATTCCAGTGACTACCCAAGAGGAAATCTTTAACTTTATCATCATTAATAATGTTATCATCAACTACCTCACTTAGTTTGAAATCTCCTACCCATTGATCATGCCAGAAGCTAACATTGGCCCCGTCACCAATTTTCCAGCCTAATCAATTTTTGAAGAGTTCCTTATGTTTGCTAAGAGACTTCCACAACCAACTGTGGTGATTTTTAACTAAGGCCTCCCAAAAGCTAGTGTTGGGAAAGTATTTATGCTTATAAACTTTGGACCAAACAGAATCAGGCTCCATAATTAGTTTCCAGATTAGCTTTAACTGGTAAGCAATGTTAAGAATTTTCAAATTACGGATGCCTAACCCTCCGTACTTCTTTGGAGTACAAACCGTATTCCAGTTTATTTTTTATCTTTTTTTCATATCCTTAAGAGGGTTCCAAAGGAATTTTTTATTAATATCATCTATTTTTTGAACAACTGTTACCGGGATGCTTGCAATAGACATGCAATAGGAGGGGATTGTATTAGAAACAGATTTAACAAGCACTTCTCGTCCGGCATAAGACAGAAATTTATTATACCAAGTATTAATCTTACTACTAACCTTGGCAACAATATCATCATACAGGTAAGTCTTTCTTTTTCCAAAGAAAAGGCATACCTAAATACTTATCTTTTCGTTTATTTCTTACAACCCCTAGATAGGCACAAATATTTTGTTTATCCCTTATTTGTTCAACCATGGTTCATGCTCTCTTGTTCCTTTTATTAATAAACCTTTTTCTCTGGTTAAAAAAAGAAAAGAAAAAAAAATCGAATTATCAAAGGCGAATATCAGAGAAATTTGTAAATAAAAACAAATTGAAAAACATAGAAGAAGTAAAAATGTGCATAGCTGTGTTTCTATGGAAATCCCATCCGCTCTACCCTTTCCTGCTACTGCTCAACCGAGACGAATTTCACAATCGGTATGTAAATGTTGGTCCAATCTCTTGTTATCCTTATCACTGAGCTCGAACTAACTCTCCCCTCCCAAAACGCAGTGAAACGACGCCGTTGGGATGGTGGCCAGGCGGCCAAATATTGGGCGGAAGAGACGAACATGCCGGCGGAACTTGGTTAGCTTGCAGCAAGCGTGGCAAAATCGCTTTTCTCACCAACGTTAGGGAAATTTCATCTCCTTCCAAAATCGGTTACAGTAGGGGAAATCTTCCTGTTCAATTTTTGGAGGTAATCTTATTTTAACTATTGTAGAGATATGTAGTAGTAGTTAGGAATCAATTAGGTTGACATTCTTTTTTCGGCATTTTTCGCAGAGTCGAAAAGGTCCTAGAGAATTTGCTGAGGAACTGGTGGTGGAAGCTCAACATTATAATGGATTTAATCTGATTGTAGCTGATCTTAACTCTATGAAAATGGTGTACATAACTAACAGAGCAGGAGACGATGGTGTGTTTGTTTCGGAAGTTCTTCCTGGTATCCACGTGTTATCCAATGCGAAATTGGATACGCCGTGGCCTAAGGTATACGACGATAATCCGTTGTCATTTTGCTGCTGTGATATTCTTTGTAAGCCTGTTGTGTTATGATTTAGTTAAGTACATAGTAAATGAAGAAATGTTGGAAGTTTTTCGAATTCTAGTTTTTGTATTTGTTGTGATCTATATTTTGCGCTTTACACGTTATGCTACTCAAATATGAAGTCACCATCCGATCATGTACATGCTAGAAGAAGAGATGGTGTTTTTGTTCTAAAGTACATGCTTTCGTGATCTGGTCTTGTTAAAAACTACGAGTGATCTTACAATCTTATTTCCGAAAATTTTGCTTTTAGTCCATGGAAACTACAGGTATACTGAATTTCTATGCCTCTGAGGGAAAAAAGAAAGAAATTGAATTCGATTGCTCTGAGTCTCTGATTAGTCATGGACTAGTTATAATTATATGTAGTAGCTGCTGTGTTTACCCTGATGTTGCAGTGTAAGTCATCAGCGTATAGCATATAGCATAATACCAACAAGCTTAAGTTTCGAGTTAGGAAAACAGCTTAGGTTATTTGCGTACTAATCAAGAAGCATGTTATTCCATAATGATCGAAGTTTTGAAGCTGTTTTTCTTTCTACTTCATGGCAGTGTAACAGATATGATCATATGGAATAAGGACTTTAATAGTTCTTGTCACAGTGTCGCACATTCGGCTCATACTTCACTAAAATTGCAGCTTATGCTTTTACCCTGTGAATTGAACTTGCATGAGCTGCTTTATGGTCTATTTGGGCTAAGGATTTCCCCATTGTAACTGACTAACTGTATTTTTGTTCGGTCATAGTTACTAGCTAACATTAACATCAGAATACTGGAAAATAAACAAAATAATGATATATTTCTCATTATTGTGATTGACATGTGACAGGCTCAGAGATTACGAACTAATTTTGAGGATGTAATGGACAAATCTGGGGAAGGTGAAGTTTCACTGGAGGATATAACTGAAAACTTAATGAAGGACAATACTAAGGATGATGACCCAGGCAAACTACCTCAAATTTATCCTCCTGAATTTGAATACCAGCTGAGTGCCATTTTCATCGATGCGCCAGCAGCAAAGGTGATTCTAAGTACCATCTAGTGTTTTTTACATTAGCAGACGTTAATCTTTCGTATGGAAAATTTGAACTTTTTCTCTTCCTTGTGAATATTAGGGACGATATGGAACAAGAAGTACTTCTGCAGTGCTCTTGCAAACAAGTGGTGAAGTGTGCTTTTATGAAAGCAGTCTGGAAACAGATGGTTGGAAAAAGAGGAAGGTAAGCTACCTGATTGATAAAGAAAACTTTACACCATCTCTCCGCGACTGAAACAATTATGTAATCCAAACAGTGACAAAATTGAGTTCTGCTGTAACTTAGGAAATAAGCTAGAGAATAATCGAACAGAAACCGCCTTATCGCCATTGTAGGGCGAACTTGTTCAGCAGGATCGATGATTCAATCCTGTTTCTGTATCTTCATACTAAGTGTTCCTGTACTATGTCCGAAGCCACAATTATACATATATCTGTGATCAATAAGTTGTGTTAGTGTACTCAGGGACAGATCAATCCTTGGCGAGTATACTGTTAGGTGATGAACTGATGATACTCCTGTTAGTCTTTGTTGGAGCATTTACACATGCGCCGTATACAAGACAAATACTTCGTATGCCTATTTTGGAGTATCATTAATTCAGTTATTATGCGAGTCGAACCCAAGAAGCACTTGGCTGTGCTTGATTCAATGAGGTTCTTAACTCACGGTTTGTACTCGTTTATCTCAACAAGTCGATTTAGGCTTCACTCGTGGCTTGTTATTCTATCCAGGCCTTTTATATTTACTTAATTTTTTGTATACATTTTTTGTTCTTTTCGTGCCAAGTTTGAGTTCTAGCTCGAAGTTATACAGGTCACTTTAAATTCGTGTTTGCTTTTAAGCTCTATCGTTTATTGAACTGAGCAGCTGCATCTGAACTCTAACAAATCGAGTTCAAGCCAGATTATGTAATATTCGACTTGTTGAACACCACTAGTCTATAGGATATCTAGTAATACACACATGTGAGCTGAGTGAGTAGGAACAAAAGTCTACTTTGAAGTGCGGGGTAGAGCATTAAATGAGAGGAGGCTTTCACAATAAATGTAAATCCTGCAAATGCAACAAGCAAAGTGATGAAAAAATTGATTGTATGTGTTGTGTTGGGTCCATGAGTGCCCATGCCTTGCCCATTCACCTAGCTGTTTCTCACTAACAGTCGCAGACTTATGTTCGCATTACATTATTGTACTGCTACTACACAAGTGTAGTATTGTAGTAATGATCTTTGACAAGCATTTGCTTTCCCACCAACCAAAACCCAGTTTTCTCCACTCTGCTGGGCTCTATCAATCATGCCTGCATGTTCCAACTTATCATTTGGTGAGGAAGGAAGGATCGATCGTCAACTCAAATTTGGAAAAATCCCTCTTGCATAAACATGCTCCTTCTAGAAAACTGTACAATGTCTAACTAGTGTTTCCTTTCTTTTTGTACTAGAGCGCATCCCACGTTCGGAATATGGCAGCGACTATTGCACCAACTAGACACCCCAAGTGACTCCGCCCTTCCTATTAGAATCTCTCTACTATTTAAGGGTTTATGAGATGCTACACTAATTTATTACACCACCAATACACATACATATGGGTCTCACATGTGTGGGGTACACTATTATGTGTATTGATGGTGTAATAGACTAAGTCTAGCATTAAATAAAGGCTATTTAAGCACTTGTGTTACAATTTTTAAATGAGCTGTTCTTAAGTTAATGGCAGGGTAATGTTTTTTGGAACCAAAACTTATCAAAATCAGGAAACCTAGCTTGATGACAATAAAATTAAGTGTTGAAGTAGTGTTAGGAAGGTTAGTTTAGGTAATACTCACTGATGAGGAGATTATGTGACAATGGTACGTCGAAAGGATACGGTGACTGTCGAACAAAAGAGGGTGTCAACCTACTCTCGAAGTCGACTTTACCTCCCCTATCGAACAAGACACCTCGAAAGTGTCAGGGGTTGAAGGAGACCATAGTACATCCTAGTACTGACAGGACGTCCTTTGGTTCGGTTCTTAGCAAGCATCCGTGACAGGGACAGGGACCCACAATCGTATCCTATATATACTTGTGCATTTATTATTACAACACACACTATCCCAGACATTTTACACACATGCTGCCCGATTTTTCCATGCAAGATACGTTGAATCACTCCCGATCTAACTGAGGTAGATTGGGTCTTACCCCCTAACACTCTTCTCCTATTGTTTTGGACAGGTCCCTAGTTCACGTCCTCTTTCCAAGATAAAACTCATTCTACTTGACCGTTTTTTACCTGCATCACTCACCATTTGTTAAGATAAAGACATTTGTGTTTGTTTGATATGTTGACTGCTTTGGTTTAAACCCGAGTTATTAATCCACTAAATTCCTAATCCCATGTGCATTTGAAAGCATCTTTACGGTAAGATCGAAGTATTTACGGAGTCTGACAAAAACATCTGGAAAAATCTAAGGAATTGACACACTGCCGACATTAATACTCAGTAGTCAGTCAGTAGTCACTATTATAAATTGAATTTGTACTACTACTAGTACTAAACATAAGTAAAGGATCCAAAAGCAAAAGATATTTCGACGACCTATAAAGCCAAAGATATTTCCCAACCTCTTCATTACATCCTTTTTCAATTCAATCATAGCTGATCACTTTTTATTAATTAAAATAACCTAACTGAGTTTTTACCAAGTAACTTAAATAGGCTTGCAAATATTGACACTATCTATCTTCTAACAACATGAACATAGAGTACGCTTACAAGAGCTATATGTTAAATCAATATAATTACATTTTATAGAGACTATGACCGATGAAAGTTATGGTCTGAGTTTGACGGTAAAAACAAGAAGAAAATTAGCTCCCTCAATTTAGTGTTAGCATAGCCGAAGATAAAGAGGATGATGGAAGGTTTCCCCTCGGTCACCAATTAGCCATCATCATCAAATAAAACAACCTCTTGTCTTTACCAGGTCCGGGACCATGGACGTGGGTCTTAAGGTCCCACCACCCGGTCCCACCATCCAGTTAGCGAAACACATGATGACAGTCCATGTTAAAATCGTAAGACAGAGAAGTTCCCTCGCATCTCTTATAAATAGAGTTTAACCATTATATTTATGAGGTAATCCCCATCTCTCTTCCTACTATATTTCTCGACAGTGCCAACCTCTGAGTTAAATCAAGACACATTATTAGCGGGATATAGATTAAATCTAGACACATTATTAGTGGGGCATACGGATATACATGATCATCATTTCAAGTAGTGTGGTTAAACCCACAAAGTAGCCATGTTGGTTAAAACTAAATGATCAATCAAGTCCCATCTGAGATCTTATAGGAGGCGGGAGGCGAGAGATTAGTATCCATCCACCCGTGGCCGTAATGCAAGGAGTTTAGAGTTGTGAAGGCGATCATGATAATCCATTTTACATTAATCTAATAATTACCACATATGATTATTATACTATATAATCTTATCTGTCACAAGGATTGAATTAAAAAATAACAGAAAAAGAGTCAAAATCGGTTAATAAAAACAGAAAGGAAGAAGAAACTGCCAAGCTCAACCACCCACCAACTGCAAATCCATACAACACTTGTCCTCCATGCAGTTTTTATTGATTTCTATAACCAACAAACCGACCTCTGGTCCCCGCTCCCAGTTCGTGCCACCTTAATTCGCAACCGTTCTTATAGAGGGCGAGCAATCCTCCGACTCTCTCTCCATAATCTTCGATCAAGTACCGTAGATATAGATAGATAGAATATAGATATAATAATCATTTGGGACCCACGCCACGCGACTTCTGGTCGGCCCAACTAGTCAATAGCATTGGGCCCCGCACAAGCTTTTAGCACCGGACTCCAAACCCACTGGACCAAAAACCTCCTCTTCCGCCTCCCATTCAAATTAAACGTCCTTCCACCGCCGTCCCTCATCACCTGCCCAATGTACCCTCCTCCGCCACCTGTCCCGTACAGCCCTTCGCACAAGTCACCTATCTCGGTAGGAGCCGTCGGATCCTCGCCGGCGTACCAAGCGTTGACTAATGGATTTGACGACAGCTCCGCTAGCTCGTGGGCGATGACACTGATCATGCCGTCGACTCCGATGTCGCCATTTGGAGGTTTCAGTGCACTTGGACCACCGCCGGCCATGTAACCGGGTACCGCGAACGGGTACGCGCAGACTTCTGGACATTGCTTCGCTGAGTTTCCGATCCATGCGTACGGCAGAGTGTAACCAACCTGCAAATAGACGTTCATTAATTAACATGTTCTAAACTTCTAATCCAATTTGCAGCCCGTAAGTTTCACATTTTGTTAAAGTTGCCTCTTAAAATTTGTTTGCTTACGATTTGGTCATTGAAATTTCAAATTCAGTCGATTAAATAGACGTAAACAATAACGAAATCCAAACTTCAGAAGCTAAATTGCACCGAGTTTAAATGTGAAGGTGTAAATCGCAAACATGCAAAGTTGAAATTTGAAGGACATAGGGCATAGAATTTGAAAGTAAGTAAAATTCACATTTACAAATTTGAACGAGCCATTTACGCAAATAATCCAAAACTTAAAATTCACATGAGATAGTTTCCAACTATACCTCAATTCAAGACTTATGGTACGAAATTTCAATTATATTAATTCTATTATATCAATATTTTGAAAAATATTCAGAAACATTTAGTGTTTCTATTTTAAAAATTAAAAAACAGAGATTATTACCAATTAGTCTGAGCTAAAGAACTCACCATTGATGGAAATGTGAAGTAATGAAATCCACAAACAGCTCTGCAAAAATCCTGCATCGTCACATCAGTAGCAGTAAGCACCAGGTAGATCCCGTTCTTATGATCAACAGTGAACGGCTTCGACTTCACCGCCGTAGCAATGACATCCTGAACCGATAGCCTCGTGAGCTGCTTACCATGAGAGTATTTCCTGTCATGATACTCATCCGCCAGGAGAATCGTTCTCGAGATGTTCGCACCGGTCTGATCAGTATAAAGCGTGACAGTTCGCCACCAATCGGATACAGACGGTGAAGGCGCAGCCGCGTGGTTAGTGGTGGAGATTGACAACAGAAAGTCCTTGATGAGAAGCTGTTGGGTAGGAAGCCAGTTGCCGTACCATATGAGGTTGATTTTGATCGGAGACGAGAGGACAGGGCCCATGTGGTAGCGGAGGTTCACTAGGTCCGATGAGCCTTCGAATTTTTTGGAGCTGGAGAGGGATTTTGGGGGAGGTGTGGGTTGAAGATGGTGGAGGTGAGTTTTAGGGTTTGAGTTGTTGATGCATTGGTTGTGGAGATGATGATGAGTGTGAGGATGAAGAAGGAGGAGAAGATGAGTTGAGGTGTTAACATTTTCGGAGAGTTTTTGGTTATGGAGTAAGGAGCATGGAGTGTGAATTTAAAGGGGGGAAGTGGAGTGTGGGGTTGTGTGCAATTGAGTTTGTTTTAAAGGTTTGGGGATGATAGATTTTTCCATTTTTCAAATTTAATGGACTGGTGACAGCTGCACAGAGTTGCAGTTAAGCTTGGTTCTGTTGTTAGTTTATGGGTTGTTTATTTGCTTCAGTGGCTCTTTTGCTTTGCTTTACTCAGCTCTGTAATTCGTTTTGGGTAGAAGATAATAAGAGATTAAAAGTTACAGGCCAACCGGATTCTCAGTTCAAATTATCACTTTTGTTGTTTAAAACAAATTATTGTGGTGCGGTTTTCAATCAACATGTAATATTATGTGTTTGATTGATGAGAATAAGATAGATAACAAAACTTCACATGAGAATAAATAAATAGGATGACATGAGCGAATGATAAAAGCACTACTTACGTCCCAAAATGTAAAACTACAAAATCCGGTTATAGCTCTGCATCGGATCAAACCACAATGGGGATTAGTTGTAATGAGCTGCCAATGGAAAGATTATCACATAACATCAAAGTAAAGTTTAGGTATTCTGCAAAATTTACTCCCTCCCGGTCACTAATCGCTATGTGTAAAGCCCTTGGCGAGGTTCCAAAGGTCCCGCTATGTGTCACATCCCCATTGTTGATAATTTATATGACAAACATTACCAAATATCACTAACAACATAAATTCGATAGAGTTAAGTGTTAACCATTGCGTCTGATAATTATACAACAGAAGCAAGCAATAACAATAAAATCACGTAATTAAGAACGATATAACTTCACATTATTACTAGTTCCTAAGTAGAAAAAGACACATATCAAACAAAAATCAATTCTGAGTTGCAAATTCATAATAGTAATACAACCTACTCTACTTATAAAAGTAATTAAGCAATTGACTTTTATTATGAAAGAAACGATTCTTTAAAGAAAGATGATGTTACACCCGAATAAGCAAAGGAACAACATGGGCTTGAGGGTATGAGCTGTCGATCCTTTAACCCAAGGACAAAATATCTAACTTTTCGAGTGTCAATCTTTAGCCCCACAATTTCATTTGGTGCTTTCTTTATGGGAGAATTCATTATACTAGTTTAACAAACGTTAGCTGTGATTTTGTACCAATTCAGAGGTGGGGTGAACCTTTCTCTCGTGTTTGAATTGAAAGGAAGGCCACTGGTCTCTCAGTCTCACTGGTCCTTGTATTCCCCTCATGCTCCAAATACACAAAAGACCATATTAACACGAACATAATCAACATATCAGGTAGGTTACGAGTTAAACGAACTTATTAGAACATTTGACCGTAACCAAATAGATTACCAGCTAATTCAAGCTGTTAAACAAAACCTTAATATACGGTACCTTCTTATTTATTTTACGATTGAGAAGGTAAAAACTCAGCAATGTTACTTGAGTAATTCAGCCATGATTGAAAATGGGATTGATTTCAAATTTCAAATGAAGAGGTATGGTTTGAATTTTGATAGTGGTCCAAATAGTTGGCTGGCATTTGGTACTTCTCTGAATGCAATCAAGTGGCTGCTAAGATTTGGGAACATGGTCCTAACAGAATACAATTCCAATTTTGTTAGACTTGCCATCTTCATGATTGCAGGGCACAATCTATGGTGACTTCAACCTAGAAGAGAATAACAAATATGGTTATAAGGATGGATGTATATACCTAAAGGGCAGATTTTCAATTAAAATGTCCGATTAGATTTTGCGGTCATCATTCGTTCACATCAGTTGGATGAATCGTGAAAAATGCAGTCACATCTACATACACAAGGCAGGACAGCAACAAATGACCGTGAATTTGTAAACGCTACAGACCACCAGGAGTTCTTATGATCATATTCATATGGTATGTGTGAAAGACATAAATAGAGAAATGCAGTCACCATCACCATCAACATGTAGGTATTACTTCTCACCTGAGAATTGATGACCTCTTAAGTTGGCTTCTTGAGATCAATACAAAAGCTCATTTGGAACGACATCACAGGTCGCTTATGGGTAAAAAGGACCAGGCAAGTTGTTAGAAGTCTCTGGGTGGGAAACTTGGCCTTGCTGGGATGGGGCTGGAAGCCATAGCTGGGCAGACTTTGACACCCCAGGCATGTAATTGTCAGCATGTACAAATGACAGTTGTAGGCTTTCTACAACTATCAGTGAATCAGGTCCATTTTTGTGGGACAGTGAAAGGAAAAAGTTTAATCCACTCAGCTACAGCCATTGCAATCCAAGATTAGCTGCATCACTCAGATTGGATAATTTGTAAGTTGATGAAAGAAAAGAAAAAACATCATCAAAAGAGTCGAACGCACATTCCATTAACATTTAGACAATGACTACCAAGTGGAGAAAGAACATTTTCACCTACTATCAGGAACCACTACGAGTAGATCTGAAAGTGTAACTCCGCAAACATCTCCAGCATCCTGCCTGCCTGTGTTTCTAATTTTAAAGAACACTGCAGATGACAAGGAATGTCATTTATAATGTAACGAAGAGCAAAGATAACATAAAAAATAAAAAATAAATTAAGAAAAGAAACATGAAGTGTTACCATCTTCACCAGCTGTCGTTACATTGTACTCCAGAAGTTCAATGGTAAGAGTTAGTGCTGATATTCACCTTCGTTGCTGCTTATGATGCCACACCATTTATTCAACACTAGAATCAACCATTATAGTGACAAAAGCACAATATACTAATTCCAGAAGGAAGTTGTTATGCTAAATGAGCAAAGCAACCAGACTGGCTTTGGGTGTACCAGACTGAAGTTTTGGGTGTAAAGGAGCGCATAGAACATTATCAAAACGGCCTCAAAGAGTAAGTATAGTAAAAGGGTGGACTTTCCACATTACTCAAATATGGAACACTAGATTGTTTCCGTTCCCATTTCCACGTTGCTCCAGATTTAGAAACATATACAGATTCCCCAAATGGAACCCTGAGCATGAATATCACTTCAATCAAAATCATCATTCTTAAACTAAATGGCCCTTTTCTTTCTTCCCTTCCTCATAGAATAAAAGATGTTTATCCTGAAGCAAAAGTGAAGGGAGCTGTTCCAATTAATTATCAAGTTGAGTTCGAACCCCTTAACCTTTAATGAGTGTATACTTAACAACCAAGCAAGAGGGCTTTTTCTCTAGAGGCTACAAAAGAAAGCAGGTCGACGAAGAATAGGATCGCCAGATGGCATATGACCCTGCCACTAAATCACTATTCACTACCAGAACAAGGGAAAAACTTCCACTTGGTCCGAGAAGGCAGGGTCTGACAACTGACAAGGCAAATGTGTGGGTGTTCGGGTCGGAGCCAGAATGGAAATATGACAAGTGCGCATACCCGTGCTGGCAAGAACCTAATGATGCAAGCCGAATGACTCCTACCCTGCATATCAACCAAAACCTTCCGCTTGAGTTTCCGTATGTCCAAAATCAAATGATGGTGTACTTATTCATGTATACTTAAGCGCACTCCCAGTTATCAGCCTTTGAGTGACTTAAAAAGACTCATATACACCAGAAAACCACAAGGTAAAACACCACTTCATAGATAGAAACCAGCAGTGAGAACTTCAACTCTCGTGCCGAACTGCCATTAGGCGATTCATCTGACGAAGCTGTAGCCAACACGAAAAAGGTTGTAAGTGCCAGTTAGCAGTTGAAACGTAGCTGTACTAGGCAAAAATGTCATAAGCAGAAACATCATATACAACCGCACCAGGGCAAGTCGACTCCAGAGCTATGGCTGTGAGAATGTGGTTCTCAGTGTAACCAGCGTAGGCACAAGTTGTGTGATTGCAACCTGATGATGCTGTGTCACCAATGTATAGGTTGTCTTCTTCACCCACACATCGAATGGGTGAACATGATGTATTTGCAGACGATGGTTTGCATTGCAACCTGGATAGGTTAACAAAAAACTCAAATGGCTAAGAAAAAGTTCAAAAAAATATAAGTATTTGTTTCTGAGAGCTGATGAATGTCAATGTTTGCTTACACCCAATTATTAGCCGCGCTGCAGTTGCACATTATGCACTCGGTGGCAGTGCGGGCGTATGTATCGCTTGGAAGAAGCAAAGGGTAGTCGAGTGAGGCGTTGCTTACCATTGATGTACAAACTGCTCCAACCAAACAAGACAGGATCAGCAAACTCTCATCTATAAGATATACAATCCATTATGGAAAAGTAAAAACTGAAGGTCCATCTATAGAAAACTCCATTATGGAAAAGTAACTGATATAGTGTTGAAATACCTCGTAGAGGAACATCAAGAACAGCTCCGGCCTTTAGGTCCCTCGCATTTCCCAAATCATTGAATGCCAACAAAGTACCCTGAGAAACGTTATACTGCTGGGCAATGCCGCCCAATGTAGCCCCCGGAGCTACCACGTGTCCGTAATGCATGACATCCTGCCCTTCCACGTCATCACAGCTGCACGGAAGTGGGATCCGCAGAAAATATCCCAACTTAATCAACCCAGGATCAGAAATATTATTGGCTTCCTGGAGTTGCTGGTATGTCACCAGACCAGCAAACACCTCTGCTGCAACACTGTAAAGACTGTCATTTGCAGCCACCTTAGACATCGGTTGTCTGTCAGACAATCCTCTCCCGTTGTTGCAAGCACACCGGAAAGGGATTCTGATCTTCTCATTGGCTGCCAAAGTGGAATTGCGCAGGTAGGAGAGTGGGAGATTGTTGGCACCACGAAGGGCGACTAAACTGGAGACGTCGAACAGGTTCTTGACATCCAAAAACATGGTGGCGTTGCATGGGATGTAGTCCACAGCTGCATCACATGTTTTGCCACTGGAACTGCACTTAAATGACTGAGCAAAATAGAAGGTTAGCGACACAAGTAGTAACAGAGAGGCTATATCTGCAAGGGCTCTCATTTGGTTTCGGAACCAATATTGCTCAAGTGTTTTAACAGTAATGCAAGAGAAAGATGTTCCCTGTACAATAAAATTTGGATGAACTGAACTTCCCAGGAAATGGATTAACCTGAGCTGGCCTCATTGTTTTAGCAGAGAAGTTGGGTTCTTTTTGGAACTTTCTGTTCTGGATATGTGTGGCTTTTAACATACAATAAGCTACAAACTAATACAATATTTGAGAAAGTATCAATACATGTCCAATAGAAATCTAAGGACTGCAGCAAGAAGGCTAGCTAAATAATATATTTTGATGCCACCTTGAACATAAGTTAAGAGCTAGCCAACAGATACTTCAACATTTTGGGCAAAAGACACCTGATAATATAGGCAGATAACGCGTTCCGATAAAGAATAAAGGTATGTACAGTAGTCAAAACTACAAACCATACTGTATAACATGTAACTGATGTAAGTTAAAGAAGTGGAATAGCAGTGAAGGAGATTGGAGAAGAAAGAACATTTCCTCATACAAGAATTACAATTTCTCCTAATTGCCTTTCTGGAATGGAATAGGTCTAAGTACAAATATACATACATTTCCAAAAATTCCTAGGATCTGGAGTACAGATCGTGTCTCAGTTCCCTCAGGGCCCTTCACCCTCTTACCTCACAAACAGGCTAATAGCTCTTCCTTGTTTTAGTGCACTGAGGGACGATTTCCAAACCCCTTATTCATCCCTAGGCTTATGTACTAGCTGTTTATTGCGCATGGATTTTCTTCCTTATGAGCAAGTTACATAGAGACCTGTTACTTTAAAAAGATCGTAATCAAGCAACAACAGGATCAATGGTTTTAAGCAAGAGATTAAGCTTATTGGATATACCAAGTCCTACGACAGGTAGTTAGGAGGTTAGGCTTTTGACTATAATCCATGTACCATACTCCATTGTAAGCTTCTATGAATGAACCACTGCACGCAGCTTTGTTTGCGACATAAATGATGGAATGAGAAAGTACGATCTTACCAGTAAAAATCTGTAAATTAGGGTCATTCTTTAGAAGAATAATTCACCTTCCTGTCTTCAGTACTTACCATTTTCAAGAAAACTGTGGATGACAAGGAACATGATCATAATAATAAAGCCGCAAGAATCTACACACTACACACTGGAACATAGGAAATGAGTTACCATGTTCACCATTGGTAGTGGTGGTGTACTCCAGAAGTTCAATGCAACATTACTATGGCTGATCATGCCACACCATTCTAATAAAGCAATTCAAAACTTGCACCCAGAATGTTGAATAACACAATATTTATTCCCCAATAGAAAGAAACTGATCAGGATGAGCAAAGCAACCGAAGAAGGGAAAATGAATTCACAGGATACCAAACAGTAACTGATAGGCCTCTGCCTTTTCCTCTTAACATTGTCTTCCAAGTTCCTTACTTTTTCTTTTTTATTTAAGTTCTTCTTTTTCTTTATTTTTTTTATGCTTTTACTTTATTTCAGTATTCTTTTATTATCTTTGAGAAGTCTAATTTTATATTGTTATGAAGTGATAAAATTCGCACACCAAGTAGTATTATAAATTGAATTATTGATTATAAGGTAGAATCACAATTATTCAACCAAAATAAACTCTCATGTTGACACAGAGAAGGTGTGGGTATTGTCAGCTAAGTGGAGGCATCTCAGACATTCAATCAAAACATTGTACTTTTCTGGGGTTCGGCCCTCAGTCAGTAGTTAAACATTGACAAACTTTTGGAGACAGCAGTCCATGAATATTATAAAGGATAAAAGGAAACATTTGCTCATAAATGTTAGATGTGAATTCAGCTTGAAATATGCATGCATCCCATAATCATATAAGTTTTTTGTTCACTAGTATATGAGAAGACACACACCAGGTACGAGAGTTGCAACAACGAAGATACATAAGGAGAGTTGTCAAAACTGTAAGTAGAAAGTAGAATTCCAAATAAGTTGCGCTTCATGTGGCCTTGAAGTTCTTTATTGATATGTAAAATAGCAAATAAATACCACTCACTATTACATTACAGAAAGAGGTAGCAACACCAAGATGTTCTTTTCTACCGACACTATAACTTGTAACATAAAAAACTTGTTACAATTTATGGCAGATAAATTTGTCAGAGAGTTTCAGAAAAGGTAGCACATTCACACAATTGATCTTGAGGCAAATCTCATACCTTTACAGAGAATATCGCCTCGAGGGAGTACCAGGTTCCTGTTACCCCGACAAGTATTCCCAAGAACATCATGCACAAATCCGGACTAGCTCGTCTCCAGCTCATCTCATCCTTGAATGTCAGATAGTGGAACAAGGCAGGCAAGACAAAGCCTAGCACGCAGCAGGTGCTACTCCCCACCAAGGACAAGAAATCAGCGAAATTCGGAACAAACAAAGCTACTAAACTCACAGCAAGGACAAGCATCCATCTCATCCAAAGACAGTACCTCCCACACCAAAATGTTCTCTCAAACACTTCATAAACAGGGTTCATCATCAACGGGAACGTGAAGAACAAATTAATGCATAGGCCTAGCTGCACTATGCTACTAAGCAGGCCTTTCCCCATATTAGCCGTGATGATATCCTTAGTCCCGGGACCAAACGCAAAGTAACCCAACAACCCAAAGCTTCCATACATGAGAGCAATAAAGAACATAGTCAAGGCCAAAATTCTTGGAAACTTGGACTTGTCCTTCATCTCTGCTTCCAATGGCAAAGCCATTCCTACACCCTCGAAGGAATACACCGCCACGCCTAAACCGTAAAAGAAGGTCGAAAACGTGCCAAACGCCTGAAGCACGGGCAATCCCTTAGCGAATATCAACACATCCTGCACCATAACCACTGCCATAGCAATCAAATCCACAATATCCGCGAAAATGCTGAGGGGAGCTAGAAGCGTGAGCGACGGAATGGCATTTAGTCCCAATTGGAAAGGGAAGCCACCCCAAATGTAAAGACTCTTAGCCGAAACCCCCCAAATCATCGGAACAGATGAAACAGACACAGACACAGACGAATTGAACAGATTAGCTAGGGTATTACCGATGAAAATCAGATAACCGACACAAAAACCAGCCTGGGATAAAACAATCATCAAATCAACAGCTAATCTACCAGGATGACCACAAACTGCAAAACCTAAATCCCCAAATGAAGCGATCTTCGCGAAATCGCACGAAGGCGAATCCTCGAGCTTGTTCCTGGTTTTGATGAGAAGCATCATTCCATGGTAGGTGAGAGCTGCGACGGCGAAAATCATCAAGAGGCAGGTGACCCATCCGGTGCGCATGAAGGTGTAGGGCAGGCCGAGGACACCGGCGCCGACGATGGCGATGAAGACATTGGCGAAGGTTTTGGATTGAGAGGAGGTGTGGACATGGAGGTTGGTGGATAAGAGAGGAGTGTCTTCTCTAGGTAAGGAGTTTGAAGATGAGCTAGCTCTGGATTTAGGACTAGGAGCAGCAGCACCGTTTCTGTTAGGTTTACCAAACCCCATTGATTGATTGATTCGGTTAGAGGTTTGTTCTGTTCTGTTCTGTTGTTATGCTTTCTTCTTCTTCTTCTCTTCTTCTTCTCGTTGTGGTTGTGTAATATGATTTGAGAAGGAAGACAAAGAGAGATAGAAAGATGATGAGTGGGCACCTGAATCAACTGTGTGTGTTTGTGTGAGATGATAAATAAATAAATAAATGGGAAAGTCTATTGCAGGATATTTTTGAGGGAGGAAGATGATCGATCGTCTTAGATTTAAATTTAACCAAGGATGTCCGAACGAAATGTCCGCCTGTGGCGTAAACGCGTTTTTTTTTAAAAGGATATTTTTTATTATTAGAATGTTAAAAAGATGTTCTTGTTTATTTTTCAAACTTCTGGTCATGTGTTTCAAAATTAGTCCGTACCTTACTTCCTCCGTCCAGTTTACTCAGTCCAGTTTGTTGAATTTTTTCATTGGATTTGATTTCAAATTAATTATATTTTATTGGGAAAAAAAATAAAATTTATATTATAACAGTAAATTTTTTATATTTTTATTATATAATTTTTAAAATTACTTTTTTCATAACAAATTATGATTAATTTAAAATCAAACCGTACACTAAAAAGTTAACAAAATGATATCGAATTCTTTAAAATTGACTGAGGAAGTACAAAATAATCACAACTTAAGCGTTTTATAATTTTAGGAATTCCCTACACATTAGTTGTAAAAGTCCTAAAAATTTTCTACAATCCTATTTAGATTGAAATTGACAAGTAAAAAGTCAACCAAATCAGAATATATAAATATATAAATTCATTGAGGCCCATTAAAATTCTAAAATGAGACTGCCCAAAGACCTTCATATACAAATGATCAAGTTTTTACTTCTTATCTATCTCTTCCATATCCTTCCTGAAAAAATTCTTAGACGTTTTTAGTTGGGTTGAGTTGTTTTTAGAAGTTAGCTTGTAGTTTGGGGTATAATTAGTATAAATTAATGTCTCTCGAGGTAAAATAGAGGCTAAATGTAAATGGTATTTAATGTGTACTACTATTATTTTGGTGAACATCTCTTGTGGTCACTTTTATTAGCAACTTACAAACAAAAAAACAAATTTTAATTTCAAACACCCAAACCCTTCCATCTAAATCTTTCTTTACTATTGATGTGTTAGAAATAAACATGGGCGATGGTTGCTACCATATACAATGAACAAGTTCTTCCTTTTCCTTTTATGATGACCTCTCCAGGTGGCCACGTTGTGATAGGCAGCTACATTTTCGAGACATAACACACATGTTGATATGTTTCTCGATTATAGCCTTCCTATCGCCACAATTCCTGGACATAACGCACATGTTGATATGTGTCTCGATTATGAATAACCTCTCATAGAACTCGAGCAAAAGAATATATGACGACATTAAAAAAATCATTCAAATTCAAAAAGAATACTTTGTCAAATAAATAACCAAAATAATATATAGTTAAAATTAAAAACATAATTTTTAAATTTTGTAACAATAATATGTTCTAGATTATTGAAAATAACCTCTCCAAGTCTTTTGGGTCAACCAACTGATTCTTGGCCTTCCCCATCGCCACAACTCCTCGACTTAATGCACATGATATGTTTATGTATTATGGATAACCTCTCAATTAAAGTCTTTTTATTTAACCAAGTAATTCTTGGACTTTCCAAGTCCCTAACCTACAAGTAGACTGCTTAACAAACAACATTTCACCACAATTCCTCAACAGAACACAAATGTTCCTCGACAGAACAAACATGCTTATATGCTTATATGGTTCTCTTTCTTTGAACACAAATGTTCCTTGACAGAACACACATGCTTATATGCTTATATGGTTCCCTTTTTTTGTACGGCAGAAATCTTCTGTCTTGTAAAAGTCCAATTTCTCAATAATATGAATAATTTCTGATTATTTAATACGGTATCAGTTGAGAATCATGTTGATTCTGTTCTTCGATCCTGATTCTCGTTTTGATTCTTCCGCAAATTTACAATCTTTTGCTCTGATTCTTGTTCACAATTTATGTGACAAGTACCTTTTATTTGTTGTTTGATTAGAATTCAATTGCATCTTTTGCAACATGTAGACTAGAAAGATATTGCATGACTGATCCCATATTGCATGAAGTATAACTTCCTTCATTCCCCTTAAATGGTTGGTATGAATATGAACTGTGCTCAACAAAATTAGAGCATAATGAATGTGAAAACACAAGTAGTAATAAATTCTACATTCAAAAAACTTGAACACGTACATCAAATCAAAGTCTAGCTACTTGTATATGTAGATGATCACATCACACTAAACTGAAACGAAATATCCACCTGAAATTCGAACTAACACATTCAATTCAAGAAAAATATTCAAAAAACAGTAAGCAATTTTCAATTTCCACATGAGCAGTAGTGATCCTAGAAGTTCTTGGCCTTGACATAAGTAGGATTCAACAATATAGCAACTTGGCATTCGACAGATGCTTCATAAATTATGTCCATTCTAATTATCAAAGCAACTACGTTTTTCAACCGACAGATGCTTGACTAGGTCGCCACGAGCCTAGCAAACCAACCTTGCCCAAAAGTGTTTAGTGTGTGTGCTACGTGAACTTGAAAGAGAACAACAAAGCAAGGCAATGATCTTGCCAAGAAAGTTTCTTGCATTACCACAATACTCAAGCTTCTCATTTGGATTTTCCCTCTCTAAAATTGCTCTCACTTCTCTTGGTTGAGTTCCAAATGAACTCCCTACCCCTATTTATACAACTCATGGAAGAATTCTAGATCCTTCCATATTATTCATGCATCTACATAGTTCTAGAGTATTCTACTCAACTATGTACAATGGAGAGTTTCCTTACTACATTCTAGATTGTTCCATTGCATAATAGTCCCTAACTTCTCTGGAATTGTAGTCTTGCCCCAAGCCTTCTAGATCCTTCCTGTGAACCACCAACAGCTTGCGCGACAAAAGCTCCACGAAACAGACGGACGTCACATTAAGCTCTCTTACACTTGAATCGGTTAGATGAGGCCAGTACTTGTATGTCGAACGGTATGATTGAGAGCAACAGTCAATCACCTCCAGATATCTTTGGCCTGCATCGCATGCGTACTTCCACATGGTTAAGTCACAAGTTAACTTGGCCTCTGGAATGTATGTGTATCATGCTTTTTTCCTTTTTTTTTCCCCTTTTATTTCTTCACATCATTTTCTTTTCTTAGACCTGCCATCCTTATTTATGTGTAGGTTTGATGCTGCTCTCTTAGAAATTGAGAAAGCTCAGGAATTAGAGCCCACGCATCCTAAACTCATATCCCTGGTAAACAAGTCGAGGGAAATTCTTCGAGCTTATAAAAGTGAAAACTTCTATTTGAAATTTGAACGCTACGCAGAGGTTTCCAAAGCTTATGGAGAATGTCTTGTGCTCGACAAAAACAACTATCTGTACTTTTGTAGGGCAATTTCATGGTTTAGGCTGGGTCACTGGCAAAGATCAGTTGAAGATTGCAACAGTGCCCTCAAGATTCAACCGGAGAATGTGCATATTCTCCTGCATAGGGCTGCTTCTAATTGGAAGGTAAGGCCTCTCACCATTGTTATGATGCTTTAAGTTAGTTTAAGAGAACTTTACCTGGCTCAAAGTTTATCTTAGAGTTTGAGATTATAGATTAATGTAAAATGAACACTTTTTGCAGCTTGGAAAGTGGTCCGGTGCGGCTAAGGATTACAAGACATTGTCAATATTAAGTCCATGTGACATGGATGCAAGGTGCTTTCGATATGATCTATGAATGGACCCACATACATTTGGGATCGAGATTGAAATCAATTCATGGTGTTAAAGAATTTGATGATGCTATACAATCTTTGGGTAAGCAAATTTGTTAAAGAATTTGATGATGCCATAACTTTTTAAGGCAAATTAATGGCTCTAATTACTTAAACAATTCCACTAGACTAACAATTACATTTTAGTCCGAAATTACATTTTTGTGTTGACCCCACCAAAATCAGATTTTACAAACAAACAAGGCCTTAGCCTTAGATTAGTTTGGTGTATATTTAAATCTCTATGGTGGTTTTGTTATTACACACCACATTATTAGTGTGTGATAAATTATATTCGTGATTACATTTATCAATACAACTCCATATTGAGAGAACAACCACTTTTATCAACTATGTTTGATGTTGGGGGATGGCACTACCCTATTTTTTCATAACAAATTTAGGGTTGGGTGTTTGGGATGGGACTTTGGGAAAATCACGATCCCGATTGGGATTTCCCAAATAATCTCAATCTCGAAAATTTCGATCCTGTTTTGTCCCGGTCCCGAATTCTCATTGATTTTCCCCCCCCGAATGGGTATTTTATATATGTACTTTCACATACTACTACTAGTTTCTTTTAATTTTGTTGCTTTTCATTGGGTAATGCTATCGTGACGTAAGAGTTGTAAATACGTAACGTTACGTATTTACTGTTGTAAATGGTTGTAAACAGTTGTAAATGATTGTAATTGCGATCTGGACGGGATCTCATTACAACCATCATCTATCATTTACAACTTGATTATCTTGGTTGTAAATGAAAATTTACGTTTAGAACTTAATTATCTTGGTTGTAAATGTTAAAGTCCGTTCTTATTTAAAACATAATAATAATAATAATAATAATAATAATAATAATAAAAATTGATCGACCTGTTCACGTGTTCATATGTTCTTCCCCAATTCCATAAACCCTTTCTTCCCCAATTTAAATCCTGATCGAGACCTTGTCATCTCACAATCCCAATTCAAACGTTTCAACTCTTTATTTAGCCCCTTTGTTTATCAATATTCGATCTAGAATGGCTTTTCAGACTCGCCGGTCGCTCAATTAAATCGAGCCTCGCCTCGAGAATCAACCTATTAACAGTGAGAATCATAGAAGATCGAAAGGTCGCCAACGGCGAAGACCCTCATATTGTTAAGAGTCACAAGCTCGTTTACCTTCATAGCGAGGACTGGGATGCTGAAGCCATCGTTACGGAGCCGGAGCATGGCATTTCTGAGCATCAGGCGCATGATAGCAGGCTGCACCGAGCCGGAAGTCTGGAATTATCGTAGTATGTTGCCCCTCCTCTGTCTCACCGGATTCATCGTCAGCAAATTGAACCATGGCTACCACCATTCCCATTCCCGCTCCGGTAAAACTAAAACAAGAATCTTGGGGTGCTGTATGATTTTGATATCGTTATTGGATGATGATACTAGGATAAGAGCTGCCATTCGTGCCATTGAGCACTTGATTAGCAGTAGCGGACTCTAGTCACCTGGTCAAATTAGTCCTTCCATCTCTGTATATTTCGTATTTTAGTTTAAACAACTTTCTTTGATTCTCGATTATTGTTGTGGGCTAAAATGTACTACTCCTGATTGTTATTTTGACTATATGTTTAAATGTGATGTATTCGATTGTTTGATTGTACCATTCTCTTTCGCAATATTAGTTCCTTATGCCAAGGTATTTTACTATTTTAGTTTTCAAATACCCTGTTCTTTGTAACTGATTACTGAGCTCGGGTATTGTGCAAAATCGGTGCTTATTTGGGATTGCAAGGAACTATCAAATTGGTGCTACCGTGCTAGGTTAGGTGCTCTTAGTTTATGAGATTCAGTTTTTGGAACATGAACTCCGACACTATTGGGATGCTTATAGGTAGGCACCAGATTTTTGTTGGTATGTTGGGAGTTATGTGTGTTATTTTTTTCGGGTCGAGGAAAACGTAGTGGTTTCATTAAAATTATCCGGCTGTTTAGCTTTGAACTGGCCTGTGGTATTTTGTTATTTTGGTGAATTGGTGTTGTTGGGTTAAGTTTGGATTTTGTTAAATAACAAAATACCAAAGTCTAGCTACAGTAACCGACATAAAAACACACTTATTCTCCTCTTTGACCCACATGTTTCTTTATTATTTATATTCTTTTAAAAGAAAAAAAAAACATCATCTTCCACTAATCCACCAATCAAAAAACCTCGTACAAATAAAAAATCAAACATTCTCTTATAACACTCATCGTTATATCTATAAAAATACTACTACCCTACCATTCAAACCCCTTAATTCAAACTCAACTACAACATCAAAAACTAAATTAACAATTCCTTAATTCCGTCACTATTCCGACTTTTGTTAAATTTAACAAAATACCACAAGCCAGTTCAAAGCCAAACAGACCGATGTGTTTTGGTATGTAATCCATCAACTTTATTGATGGTATCATTTGTATGGATTCAAATGCTACATAATAAGTTTAATTTTATTAACTTTACCAGGAACTATGCTCGTTTCATGGTTTGTTCCATTTGAATGGTTGGTTAATATAGTTGAGAACTTGATCCCTGAGAACTGGAATTTGATTTGGCATTTGCCCCCGGGTAAAATCAAACACTTCATTTGGAGATTGGCGCATAACCAGTTGCCTACAGCAGCTGAACTTCAGAGACGGCATTGCGATGTTGCTAGTGTTTGCTCTTTATGTGGAGAGGAAAATGAAACAGTATTGCACTTGTTTAGAGATTGTCATTTTGCTCGTGTTTATTGGGCATTGGCCAACATCCCTACAGCAGCTATTAATATCTCAGCTCAGACGAGTTGGGATTGGGTTAAAAGGGTGCACTTGTGACTGAATGACAGTGATTTTGTGCTGTTTGTAGTCCCTGTTGGAGTATGTGGTACGTGCAGAACAAGGATTTACATGAAAAACAAATCCAACAGCCTCCAGATACATTGCCATTTGTGCACAGCTTTATAGAGTTCTTCCAGGCTCATCAGTGCAAGCCGGTGGTACGTAACAGTATTTCAGGCAGACCACGCCTAGGACCATGGAGCCCGCCCCCTGTTGGTACGGTAAAAGCTAACTTTGATGCGGCAATTAAACAAGATGGCAATGCAGGGAGCATAGCAGCACTGTTGAGGGATAGTGTTGGATTTGTGTTAGCCTGCGCAAGGAAGCAAATCGCTTCAAATTCGAGTGTTGAATTGGCAGAGGCATATGCAGCAAAGTTGGCAATTTGGTTGGTGGAACATATTGGTTATAACAGTGTTGTGCTAGACGGAGATGCCCTTGTTGTTATCAATGGCATTGCTGAGGAAAATGTGGAACGATATGTGAATGGAGCTGTATATGCGGAATTGAGACAGCAAGGGGAGAGTTTTGCCAATTTTCAGGCTGTCCATGTGAGACGGGAAACTAACAGACTAGCTCACTTACTCTGTTACCTTTCCTGCGTCATTTTAAACTCCATGTATTCTGTTAGAGGAGATGGGATTTGGCATGTTACCTTTCCTGCATCATTTTGAACTCCATGTATTCTTGAAACTTAACCAGCAAATAACTTTCAGTTAGCAATCAACTCTCGCCTCTTACGGTAACAGAGTACTCCCAATGAGGCCTTCACTTTTCTATTCTGTCTTTAAATTATTATCTCATACGAGTCGATCTTCTTCCAAAATAAGAAACTCATATGACTATTCTTCTTCTTCTTCTTTTTAATTTCTTTTTCTTGGAATGAAGCCATCTCTTATAAATTTCATTGGCCCTGTGATGCACAACAGGTCCAGTACTAACTACTAACCATATTTGCAGTTAACACAGAAAACAAAAGAACTATATATACTTATTAGCTTTGAGGAAGTAGGTCCAATAAAAATATATCATTTACATGCATGCATACACTTTATAGCTTTTCTGCATTGGGAATGGAAGATGATGCTAAACCTTGTTTTCTTACCAAATTACTAATGTGTAAGTTGGGATTATGGAGATATTTTTAGTTTACTAATAAGTCTATAGTGAAAATGTTATTCATCCTTTCAGTAACTATTGGGAATAGTCCTAATTCACTATTTTGAGCATTGCACCAAGTGCATGTATGTATGCATATGATCCCTATGGTGTTTAATACCCAAGCTCTTTACACTGGAGGAATGATTTGTCTTAGCCCACTGCTTGACTGTCTGTGTGTAGGCTTTGATGAGATAGCTCATCCTCTTTTGCCCTTTTCTTCACAGTTCTATTCAGCTAGCAATCCCCCCCCCCCTGCGTGCACGTGCTAGTTTACTACAAGGAAAATGGCATTCGTTCTTTGAGTATGCACCAAGTATGTATGTATATGCAATGCTTATGCTAAATGGTGTTTATTATCCAAGCTCTTTAGTCTTTACATTGGAGGAATGATTTATCTGTTCTGTCTTTGTAGGCTTTAGTGTGATAGTTCCATCTTTTTTTTTTTTTTTTTTGGCTCTGTCCTAAGCATTTTCACTTTACCCACACACCCAAATCTATTCAGTTATGGTCATCTTTTTCCCGCTCAAGAACTTGCTAATAAAAGTGGGAACAATTCTTATGAGGAACCATAAGAATCGATTAATATGTAAAATAGACTAGTAGTAGTATATATGTAAAATACACTAGAAGTAGTATATATGTAAAATAAAATAGACTAGTAGTAGTATAGATGTAAAATAAGATTAGGAGGAATAGACTACTAGAGAAACAAAAAAAAGAAGGGAAAACAAAATAGTAAACAAACTAGTAAAGTATAGTACTGTAGGAAAAGACAAAAAAGTGAAGGAAAAAAAATAAAAAAGAGTTGAGCTCGAGCTCAACAGTTGAGCTCAAGCTCAACCCTTGAGCTTGAAGCGATTCCGTTGGAGTCGCAACAACGGACGCAACTCCGTTGTTGCGACTCTGATGGAGCTAGCCTAACTGGTAGCAGATTTATCGCAAACGCCCACATTTCCAATTTCTCAAGACAAGAGTTATTATATAAACATTTGGGTGCAATATAATCCAGCCCCTTCAATCCTAGCTTGAGATCCTCCACATTCTTGCTGATAACATATTCAGTCCATTTATCAACAATATAATTAGGAACCATATCATTGATGGGATGATATAGTTTATCCGTATCAAAACCGAAGCCACTGATAGAGAATTTCTTCATTTTGCGAGAATTGCATTTGGTCAAAGTCCTATCAACAAAGGAATAAATGAACTGTTCCAAATCATTTTCGCAATCCTTCTCCCAGTTTTTCTTTCTACTTGGATCACAACTGTAAATAATCCTATCGACATGAATCCAATGGTACCTCCATTTCTTAGAAAGTATACTAGTTTTGACAACATCTTTCATATCATCTAACAGAGAAAGAATATGACAGATTAAGGGTTCGGGTAACTCACTGATCCCATCGATACCATCGCCTTCTCCTTGTTGATGTCCTTTCCTTGTTCTCCGCCTCACCATTTTCTCCAAATCTTCTGAGTACAGAATCAAATATCAGAGATTTAGAGTACTTTCTCTAGGCAAAAAGAAAATTGAAGATGATGGAAAACCCTAAATTACGTTCTTTTTTGGGTTTTATGATTACTAATAGTACATATAGGATTGATTATTACACTCTATCATGTTCGCAACTTTTTGTCTTCTATCATGTTCGCATCTTTGCACAATATGAAAGTCAGTGCGTAATTTAGGCGCAACTGACAGCTCAAACTCAAAGTGACAGCTTCTTGGTCGCAGAATCAGGCGCAACTGAATCTGAATGAGCCAGCACAAGGGGAAGTCCCCCGACTCATATCGTTGGTGATATCTGGTGCAATGGAAAACCCATGCTAAATCGTAGTTCCAGTTCAAGACTTCCTTCTAGAATGAAATTGGAACTCTTTAATTCCTGTCAAAGCTAAACTCATAGGTGAAGTTTGTTTTCTTGAGTTCCCATCGTGCAACTTTCTCTAGTGTCCAACCTTATGCTGGGAAGACAAGAGGGGCAAATATCGAGCTCCAGTGTCAAAGGAGTTGGATGTTGAACTTAGAAACTACAACCAACTTCTCAAGAACAGGGGCAATCCAAATGATATGTGCTGCAATTTCCAACTCAAAGCACATACACAATCACTGCTAGAATCTTCATTCCGAGAATAGATTATCTATGAACAATCAATCTTTAACATTCTTGAAACAAGGGAAATTCTTCTCTCACCGACTCAGGTAATCAACTCTATGGAATGAAGGAAAAAATTTGCTGATGCTTTCGAGGTAATAATCGTATGTCGGCAGATGACACTGTACAAAGAAAATAATTGCGAGAATACAATCTTAACATTCTTGAGACAAGGGAGATTTTTCTCTTGCCGATTCAGGTAATCAACTCCATGGAATGAAGAAAAAGCTTTGCTGATGCTTTTGAGGTAATAATCATATGTCAGCAGATGACACTGTACAAAGAAAATAATTGCTTAGACACAACATTTTCATAGCCACAGGTTACCTCTTACATGAAATATCAATAGAAATAAACAAAAATCTGGAGAGATCACAACCGTGATCATATAAAGCTTATATATTTTCTTATTTTTTCATTCTCATGCTTTTTGAGGTTATTCAACACTTAAGGTCACCTAGTGTAATGAAATGTCTCTTATTAACTTCTGTTAATATTACTTTTATCTTAATATGGCTTTGAAATTGAACAAAAAGCTAGCATAACTAAAACTACAATAGAATCAAATCAATTTGGTCACCGGCTAATAGATGCTCAAAATATCGATTCGAGGATGGTCAATCATCAATGAAGGATCTTCAGCACGGATAAAATGATTCACACATCGATTACACTATATTTTTAATATCTATTAGAGGCAGTGACTAAATTGAAATAAATTAGTAGGCAACTTGTTGACTAAAAATGTGACAAGAAATGAGGAATTTTTTCTTCTCATTTGTTAATCCTAAATGCACCTCGTTTAATGTAACATTAACATTTTTTTATTTAAGATCAACTTGGACAATTATGATGGGCGTTATCCCATAGAAAATATAGTTATGAAAATCTACGTCCTATATTTATTTGTACAAAATAATGTCAATACAACTGTATGTGATTCTTTAAGGCGCTAATGATGTATTAAATTTTTTAGATTTTAGTATACACGGTCGCACTTTATTCATGCTTTATATGATTTAGATCAAATTACTCATATCACTTTTCCAAGAAAAGGAATGTAAATCCAGGAAGAAATATATACTGATATAACTGGGAGTGAATGGCACTAGGTTGCTTATAATTTCGAATTTTGATGGCATGTGCATAAATAGAAACTACAACAATTTGAAGGATCTAACCTGCCCAGGCATGATCTTTATGACTAGTGTCTCCATTATGTGAAGATTCTAATAGGCATACTATCCCAGGAACCTTGTGCACACAAATAGGCAAAAGGATCGCCAGATATTTGCGAAGGCAGCTTGAAAAAGGTCTATCTGTTGTCATTTATAATAATGATAAGGCCTGTAATCAAACAAAAAGAACTTGAACATTACCTTAACTCAATGCTATCCAGAAACTAGAATATATTAAAATAGATAACCATGCGAGATGAATATGTTATCATCTGTCATACAGAAAAGTGCAACATATCTCTGATGCCATAATGTCACAAGAGACTGATTTTATGTTTTATAAACCAAGTTTTCCTTCCAATGCCATAATGTCATTATACAAATTCTTTGTGTAGTTCCATGAAGGGTATGCCTACCGTGTTTCCTGAACTTATAAAAAATTACAGTAATTAAAGTGTATGAAATCATGCAGCAGAAAGACACATTCAACTGATAGATTCAAACTTTCTTATGCAGTAAAAGTAAAAAGGTTTTATTTTGCCAGTATATACACTAAAACATCATGATATGATCACATCCAGAACAAATAATTTGCATATTTAGAGTTTTAGAGATAATAAGAAAGGACTAGAATAGAAACGCAAGCCCAAGTAAAAAGTAAAATATGTGAGACTAACTGAGAATCCAAAGAGCCTCACCTGAAGTAGCATTTGAGTTATCATAACTCGCGCGCTCATTTCTAGCCATTGGTCATTCACCACCACAATCGACTCATGTATTCACCACCACTATAATGTCCTTGATCTTGCTTACTTCTCTAAATAAGCTTGAAACATTGAAGTGCTCATCAAATTGGTCTTTAGCATCCAAAAACTTTGTCTTCTACCATGCTCGGATCTTTGCTCAGAAAGCCAGCTTTTAGTTTGTGTAGAATCCCTCTATGATTTATGAAAGTCGGTGCGCTGTTGAATATGGAGGAGCTCAAACTTCAAAACAGTGACTTATTGGTCACGGAATCAGGTGCAACTGAATCTGAATGAGAAACTGGAAGGGGAATTACCACAACTCATATCATTGGTGATGAAAGATTTGAATCTGGTGCACTGGAAAGCCCATGCTAATTCCTATTTCTATTCCTCAAATTTCTTGTAGATTGAAATTGAACCTCTTTTTTATTCCTGCCAAAGCTAAACTCGTAGGCGGATTTTGTTTTCTTGAGTTCCCATCGTGCAGCTTTCTCTCCAACCTTATCCTCAGACGACAAGAGGGGCACATATCGAGCTCTAGAGTCATAGGAGTTGGATTTCGAAACTATAACCAACTTCTCAAGAACAGGGGCATTCCGAATGATATGTGATGCAATTTCCAACTCAAAGGACATACAACCACTCCTATCATGAGAGATGGGTAGTTTATCTTGAGAATAAATTTTCTCTGTGCAATTAATCTCAACATTTTTGAGACATGGGAAGTTTTTCTCTCGCTGACTCAGGTAATCAACTCCACAGAATGAAAAAAAAACTTTTCTGATCTCACGGTCTGTCGTCAAATGACACTGCAAAAACCATAATTGCTTAATTAGACAAAAAAAAACTATTATAGCCACACTTTACTTCATATATGAAAAGTCAATAGAAATCACAACCTTGATCACACAAAGCTTATTTATTTTCTAAAGGTCACCTAGTGCAATAAAATGCCTCTTATATGGAACTACAGTTAATTAAAACTTTTATCTTAAGGTGGCTTTGAAATTAGTCAAAAAGCTACTATAGCTAAACAACAATTAATTCAAATCAATTTCGTCACCGGCTAACAGATGTTCAATATATTGATTGGAAGATGGTCAATGAAGGGTCTTTAACACAGAAAATTTAATTTCACATCGATTGCGATATTTATAACATCTATTAGAGGTGATAACTAAATTGCAATAAACTCGACAACTTGTTGACTAAAATGAAATGACAAGAATTGAGGGATTTCATTGTCACATATTTAAAACTAAATGCATCTCATTTATTGTAACCAAAACGTTTTTTTTTTCTTTTTTTTTTTTCCCAAATCAAGATACCATGTTTATAAGACATAGTTACACAATTATTATGCACGAGATACTATATCTATTTATATAAAATACTTTTAATACAATTGTGTGACTCTTTAAGTCGCTCACAATTTCTAATTTTGTAGATTTTAGTATTCACATTTACTCTTTATATTGTGCTTTATGTGATCCAAATCAAACTACTCCATATCACTATTCCAATAAAAATGAAGTAAATCCTGGAAGGTATAAATACTGCATGTGATAGGTACTAGATTGCTGATAATTTCGAATTTTTAAGGGAAGTGCATAAATAGAAACTAAAACAATTTGAAGAATCTAACCTGCCGAGCAACCTCTATGACTAGTGTCTCCAGATTAGGTGACGACTCTAATAGGCATACTATCGCAGGAACCTCATGCACACACATAGGTGAAAGAATCATCAAATATTTGCACGTGCAGCTTTGAAAAAGTCTCTTTGTTGTCATCTGTGATAGAGATAAGGCCTGTAATCAAACAAAAAGAATTTGAACATAACCTTGACTCAATGCTAACAAGAAACTAAAATATATCAGTATATGATATTAAAATCACATACAAGAAAGCACAACGTATCACAAAGAGACTGATTCATGTGTTTCTGTTTTATCAACCAAGTTTCCCTAGCTAGTACTCTAATGCCACATTGTCATGATGAAATTCCTTGTATTGACTTTGTGTAGTGGCACAAAATGTATTTATTATAGCTATAGTCATTCCTAAATTATTATTTTTATATACTGTAGACGCTTCGAAAGCATCCTATCGAATTTCTGAAAAGCTATGAATACCTTAATGATAGTGCATTGTCTTTCTCAGCGCATTACAGTATCAAACATCATTGTTTCAAACATTCTTATGCAACGGAAGAGAAAAAGTTTCATTGAGTCACTAAAGCTGCATGATAAGTTGATCACATCCCCAAGAAATCATTTTCGTATTTAGAGTTATATATAGAGATAACATGCAATAACAAACCGCAAAAGCTAACATTAAGAAAAGACTTGAATAGATGCAAGCCCAAGTTAAAAAAAAAAAAAAAAGAGTAAAGTGTCGTGTGTGTAACTGAGATTCCAAAGAGCCTCACCTGAAGTAGCTCAGCACCAATAGTTAGTTCATTCACATGGTAAACAGGTTCGAGTAGATTCTTCACCATAGGAACTAGTTCATTTACATGGTAAACAGGTTCGAGTAGATTCTTCATCGTAGGAACCCATAGCTTGGGATCATAATACTCATCAGTCAAATAAGCAGAAAAGTTGAGAGTGAGGTTAGCATACTCCAAAGAACCCACACTAACCAGCTGGCAGCTAAAATTTGAGGACCCTGATATCTCTAATTTCTTAACCCAAGGAGCAATAATTTCCCATACTCTAGTGCTTAGAAGTTTCAGCTCAGTCATAGTCTGAGAGGTAATATTCAGTACCTGCAAGCCTCGTACCTTTTCCAAAACCATAGTTTCCAGCCTAGGGCAACCCAAAATAATATTCTCCATAAATGTGTCTGGCAAATATATGCCTTTCAAGGACAGGGATTTTAGTACTCTCAAATCTATTGACATATCACCACGATACTGACCAAATTCATCCAAGTGATAAAGCGGACATCGCTCTGAATAACACGTGGCAGATGTATCGTAATTGCCGACTCTATCAATTTCCAATTTCTCAAGACAAGAGTTACTATATAAACATGCTGGTGCAACATAATCCAGCCCCTTCAATCCTAGCTTGAGATCCTCCACATTCTTGCTGATAACATATTCTATCCATTTATCAACAATATAATTAGGAACCATTTCATTGATGGGCGGAGATCTATTGGTATCAAATCCGAAGCCACTGATAGAGAACTTCTTGATTTTGGGAGAAATGCATTTCATCAAAGTCCTATCAACAAAGGAATAAATGAAACTTTCCAAATAATTTTCCCAATTCTTCTCCCAGTTCTTCTTCCTACTTAGATCAAAGCTGTAAATAATTCTATCGACATGAATCCAATGGTACCTCCATTTCTTAGAAAGTATACTACTTTTGACAACATCTTTCATATCATCTAACAGAGAAAGAATACGACAGATTAAAGGTTCGGGTAACTCACTGATCCGATCGTTACCATCGCCTTCTCCTCCTTGTTGATGTCGTTTCTGCGTTCTCCGCCGGACCATTCTCTCCAATTCTGTCAGAGTGTTGAGTGTTGTGTGTCTGCAGTGCAGTGAAGAAAATTGAAGAATATATATATATATATATACAAACCCTAATTCATAATTGGGAATTTTCTTTCTTCTGAGTATTTTCTCTTCTCCAGGAATAAAACTGCAGAAATGGAGAAACCCTAAATCCCTAATTCACATTCCTGGGGTATTATTATGCTTACTAGTACATATTATTACACTTTGAAGCCCGAGGTCTTTGGACACTAAATATTAGTCCCCTTGATTAGAAGAGTTACCTTTCAGATCTCAATAATAACTACATTTTTAAAATATAAACCCATTAATTTTTTATCATAGATATCACATTAAGTCGGTGGAACACGTGACCCGTCACTTGGGGTCAATCTAGGAGTTGTGGCACATGATAGTTTGGGGTAGCTTGTTGTGTGGTGCAGGAAATTTATGCCGTGTGTTCAAGAGTCGGAAGTTGGAGAGGCGTGTTGTTGGTCTAGCTATAGAAATGCAGATGACACACGTAATAGTTGAGGGAGATTGTCTACAACTGATTGATTTGATCACTTGTAGCGGCATGGGTATTTCTTTTCGGCCTATGGGAGTATCTTGCAGTAAATAATACAACTATCTTTCATTTTGGAGGTTGACAATTTTCTTTATGGTCGTAGACTTGGTAATATGTTGGCTCATATGTTGGCGCTTAATGTTCTTGTTGACAGCTTTGATGTTGATTCCTTTCCATTTGATAACCCGGATGAAAACTCTTATCAGGTTTAATATATTCATGATTGATTTGCTCACAAAATTATATACTATTTCTAATAATTTATTTTTATTTTATGACATGTCTTGAATCATTGATATTACTATCGATTATGGATACGCTTATGATTATTAGTCATATTAAGATTTATTTTGTCTATCGGTAATTTGGATAAAGAGAAACAGTAGATATTTTGAGAATGTTGCTAACCTGGATATGAAGTTCTTCAGTATTTTTTGGGATGTTACTTTGTCGTTTTAATGAGGCTACAAGTAACCCTTTGCCTGACTAGTATGGAGGTGGAATACCTTTTGTTGTAATAGTTATCATGTACCAAAAATATGAAAGAATAAATTGCAATATGATTCATGAGATTCACTACATATAATCAGAAATTAAAATCCAATGCATAGAGAGAAAGAATTTAAATGTAAAATGCAGTCTTATTTCTCATACAAGAATACCTTTAAACTCTATTGTACTATCTGCATTAATATTTGTACCTTAACAACCAAAGCATTTGCTATTGCATTTACATAATCAAGACAAATGATTGGTTCATTCCACCTTATGAATTGCACCCACAGTTTTGTTTTGAAACAATGTCACATTTAGGGTTGTAATCAAGCCGAGTCGAGTCGAATTATGGCAAAGCTCGGCTCGAACTCGAGATCTTGGGCTCGAGTTCGAGCTCGACACATATTTTTCTTATTAGAGCTCGGCTCCCGAGCTCGAATAAGAAAAGTAAAATTTTTTTATAGAAAATATATATTTATATATAATAAAATAAAAAATATATAAAATAAATATATGAACAAATAAAATATATGTTTATATAAAATAAATTAAAAAATATATATAAATGTGTAAAATAAATCAAATATATAAAAAAAAATTATTTTTTTCGAGCTGCTCGTCGAACTTTTCAATATTCGAGTTCGACTCGATAAACTAAACGAGGTATAATTTTTACTCAAGCTCAAATAATCGAGTTTCGAGCCGAGCGTATTTCGAGCCGAACTCGAGCAGCTCGAAAAAAGCTCGGCTCGGTTCACGTTCAATAGCCTATATGTGAATTGTTCTCACACAAAGAGCCCTTTAAACTCTAGTGTACTATCTGCATTAATATTTGTACTTCAACCACCAAAGCATTTTTTATTATGTTTTCAGAATCCTGACAAATGAGCGGTTCATTCCACCTCATTAATTGTACCCACAGTTTTGCTTTAAACGGCGTCACATTTAATAAACTATTACACCTCATGAATTGTGCCCACAGTTTCTCTTTGAAACAACATCACATTTAATAAACTCTTTCACCTCACGAATTGTGCCCATAGTTGTGCTTTGGAACACATCACAATTAATAAACTATTCCACCTGATGAATTGTGCCCACATTTGTGCCTTTAAACAACGTCAAACTTAATAAATTATTTCACCCCATGAATTGTGCCCACAGTTGTGCCTTAAAACAACGTCTGCACACTTTATAAACTATTCCACCTCATGAATTGTGCCCCCAGATTTACTTTGAAACAACGTCACATTTAATAAACTATTCCAACTCATGAATTGTGCCCACAGTTTTGCTTTCACATTTAAAAAACTATTCCACCTCGTGAATTGTGCCCGCAATTTTGCTTTAACGTCACATTTAATAATCTATGGGTGAACTGTGTGTATTTTAGGCAGCGCCCATTCTTTCTCACGCCATCAGCACACAAACATCTTTTTTTTTTGTCATTTCTAGAGAGAGAAACATATAGCATCCTTGGCCAAATTCACTCTTCGGGAAAAGGTTTTTGCTTACATAGTTCAATTTCAGTCTATCAAGTGTTTTTTTTTCTCTAAGGTACAATTTCATCCCTTTTTACATAATTTCAATTCAATTTTTGTGTTTTTGATTCCTTATTTCATTTTGAAATGGTTATGTTTCAGAATTGTGAAATGGAGTATACTTGGGGAGGAGGGCAAGGAAAGTGATTGAAGATCAACACATCATTTCTAGTTTTGCTAGGGCATTTGAATAGGAAAATGAAAATTTTAATGTTGTTTATGACGACGAAGATATGGAAGAGGTTGGTATATTGGAGCTGCTTAAGTTAGAGGGACGCCGTTAGAATTAGCAAAAGAAGCAACATTTATTGATGTTGAACAGTGGACAACCCAAGAAAGTCGTTTAAATATATTTTAAGGGAGATGTGCTGGTAAATGCCGAAGAGAGTTCAGGTGAGTTTCTATTGGATTTAAACAAATTTATTGATTTGAATGGTGATGGTTGTAAATTTGATAATGTTGTTGAGGGTGGATTAGGGAGTAAGTTGTAGGATTTGATGATAAAATGAATTATATATTGAATGTGGATATGGATAATGGTGGCGTTGCGCTGGGGAATGCTGGTAAGAGTTCATTTGAGTTCCTCTTGGATTTGAATAAATGTCTTAATTTGAATGCTCATGGTTGTTGATTTGATAATGGTGTGGAGGTTGGGTATGGGAGTAAGTTATTGGATTTGAATGATGAAGTGAATTCCAAGTTGAATGTGAATTTGGATAATGATAGTGTTGTGCCGGCGAATGGCAGTTAGAATTTTGGTGATTTTGTCTTGGATTTGAATAAATGTATTGATTTGAATGGTGATAGTTGTAAACTTGATAGTGGTGCGGAGGCTAGGTCTGGGGGTAAGTTGCTATATTTGAATGATGAAGTGAATTCCAAGTTGAATGTGGATTTGGATAATGATGGTGTTGGAATGAGTCCTCAGATGATGCTTGATTTATAGGTTGATGTGAATGAAAAGGTTGACAATGGGGAGGGGGTGAAAAGACAAGATTTTGACTTAAATTTAGTGTTAGTAAAGAATGAAGCTATCAATTTGAATGGCGATGGAATTGGCGTTTATTTTGGAGGAGATGTTAGCGGAGTTTCAAGTTGTGCTATGAAGGAAAATAAGGCAAGATGTAACACAAGTAGTGTGGATGTGCCATGGACTTGGCTGAGAAGGGTCGGGTAGTAGTCGGGTCAAAAGTACTATACATTTTTGTCATGATCATGTGCCCAATGCATCAGAATGGGCGGTGTAAGTCATGGATACTGTTTGCCAACATCTATTGATGTGTTTGATAAAATAGTTACAATGGCAGTACAAGCTATCCAGTCCACTATTCTTTCGTCGAAGGTGGAATTACCACGTTCTTCAAGCAATTTGATTTTCTTTTTGTTTATGGATTCTTGAGATCCTTCAGTACATTTTCGTTTTTAAGACCCTTCCGGACTCGATGAATTTCTGGAATCTGTCAAGTGTGATGATGCAACATTGTTGTCCGTCTCTATCCATGTTTCTCTTTTCATAATATTAAAGACGACGCATATGTAATTCCTTTCAAACAAGGATTCTCTATCGCCATACAACTGTCTGAGGTACTACATTTTCTCTTACTCTTAGAAGTTTTTAGCGTTTAGTTTATTCTACTTTTCTCTAGTATTCAATGTTTTATACTTTAGGTATCGGTCAATAGGGAATTCCTTGACTTGATCACGTGGCCAATGTTTGTGGTTAATTATTTATTACGATATAGTCTTGGGTATATGCATGGACTTGATCACCAGTACCACCAGTCGAATCACCAGTACCACCAGTCGAAGTCCTTTAAGAAGTGCTTCTACAAACTACCAGTTTCTGCAAAGGTTGAGATACTAAAACATCTTTGTGATGATGTGGTTGAAGTTGAAGTCTTCAAGTTAGAAATAAATAAACGGGTTGCAGTAACAGCTTGTGCGTGACGTGTATTCGGTAACTAAAGAAAGTTACTGCCACCCTTTTATTTATTTCTAACCTGAAGACTTCAGCTTCAACCACATCATCACAAGGATGCTTTAGTATTTCAACCTTTGCAGAAACTGGTAGTTTGTGGAAGCACTTCTCAAAGGGCTTTCACTGGTGGTACTCGTGATCAAGTCCAGGTATATACCTAAGACTATGTAGTAATAAATAATCAACCACAAACATTGGCGACGTGATCAAATCGATAAATTCCCTATTGATACCTAAAACATAAAACATTGTGTACTAGAGAAAAGTAAAATAAACTAAACGCTAAAAACTTTTAAGAGTAAGAGCAAATGTAGTACCTCAGACAGTTGTATGACGATAGAGAATCCTTGTTTGAAAGGAATTGCATATGCGTCGTCCTTAATATTATGAAAAGAGAACCATGGACAGAGACGGACAACAATGTTGCATAGTCACACTTGACAGATTCCACAAATTCATTGAGTCCGGAAGGGCCTTAAAAACAAAATGTACTGAAGGATCTCAAGAATCCATAAACAAAAAGAAAATAAAATTTTCAAACTCCATCGATATCCAGATTGCTAGAAGAAGGTGGTAATTCGACCTTTGACGAAAGAATAGTGGACCGGATAGCTCGTATTGTCATTGTAACTCTTTTATCAAACACAATAATAGATGTTGGCAAACAGCATCCATGTCTGACACAGTCCCGTTCTGATGCATTGGACACATGATCATGACAAAACTATATACTACTTTTGGCTCGACTACTACCCCTTCTCAACCAAATCCATGGCACATCCACACTACTTGTGTTACATCTTGCCTTCTTTTCCTTCATATCACAACTTGAAACTCCGCTAACATCCCGTCCAGAATAAACCCCAATACCATCGCCATTCAAATTGATAGCTTCATTCTTTACTAACACTAAATTCACGTCAAAATCTTGCCTTTTTACATCCCCCTCCCTCGCCTTCAAATTGTCAACCTTTTCGTTCACATCAACATTTAAATCAATCATCCTCTGAGAACTCATTCCAACACCATCACTATCAAATCCACATTCAACTTAAGATTCACTTCATCATTCAAATCTAGCAACTTATCCCCAGACCTAGCCTACGCACCATTATCAAATTTACAACTACTGTATCACCATTCAAATCAATACATTTATTCAAATCCAAGACAAAATCACCAAAATTCTAACGGCCATTCCCCAGCACAACACTATGATTATCCAAATCCACATTCAACTTGGAATTCACTTCGTCATTCAAATCCAACAACTTACTCCAGGACCCAGCCTCCACACCATTATCAAATTTACAACCATGAACATTCAAATCAAGACATTTATTCAAATCCAAGAAGAACTCGCAAGAACTCTTACCAGCATTCCCCATCGCAACACCATCATTATCTATATCCACATGCAATATGTAATTCATTTTATCATTAAAATCCTAAAACTCACTCCCAAATCCAGCCTCAACAACATTATCAAATTTACAACCATCACCATTTCAAATAAAGAAATTTGTTCAAATCCAATAGAAACTCACCTGAACTCTCATCGGCATTTAACAATGCATCTCCATTTAAACGACTTTCTTGGGTTGCCCCTTGTTCAACATCAATAAATTCTGCTTGAGTTGCTAATTCCAATGACGTCTCTAACTTATGCAACTCCAATATACCAACCTTCTCCATATCTTCATTATCATAAACAACCTTAAAATTTTCATTTTCCTGTTCAAATGCCCTAACAAAACTAGAAATGGTGTGTTTATGTTCAATCCCTTTCCTTGCCCTCCTCCCCACGTACTCTGTTTCACAATTCTAACAAATAACTATTTCAAAATGAAATAAGGAATAAAAAACTCCAAAATTGAACTGAAATTATGTAAAAAAGATTAAAACGGTACCTTAGAGAAAAAAAAAAAAAAACTCGATAGACTGAAATTGAACTATGCAAGCAAAAGCCCTTTTCCGAAGAGTGAATTTGGCCAAGGATGTTATAGCTATCTCTAGAAATTAAAAAAAGAAGATGAGAAAGAATGAGTACTACCTAAAACATACACAGTTCACACATAGTTTATTAAAAAAAGAGGTCAATGTTGGTTAACGGGTCAGATCCAGGTCGGGTTCTGAACGGGTGCGGTGTAAAGCCCGACCCGCACCCGCACTTCACTTTAGGTAAGCGGGTGGACCGGGTGAAGGCCGGGTTTGACCGGGTTCCCACCCGGTTACAAGTCGGTGTTGCGTTGGTCAACTCAAGCTGTTGAATAATTGGCCAAAGTTGAACGGTTGAACCAATGAGATTGGACTGGACCACTTTCGGTTCCTGACGAATTATGTTCCAGCTCCCAGTTGACTTAATTCTCATTAATTCGGCTAATGAAAATCCCGTCTCTGTTACACACTGTCCCACTAGGCACAACCGGAGAAAGAAAGTTGTCGACTCGCCATTAACAGGCGAAGCAAAGGCCTGCTGGTTTAACACTTCATTTCAAAACTCAAATTGACTTGCATACTTTGATCTCATCGATTTCCCCTTTTCTATTGCTCCGTCTTCAAGTTACAAAGCCTGCAAGGTGGGTGGAGGAAAAAAATGGCAAGATGCGGTTGCGATTACCGATTTCTTCTCCTCCTCGCCGCCGTGCCGTTCATTTACATCCAGGTCAGCTGCAAACCACCTTAATTTTGATCCTATTGAATGATATGCATAATTAACATAGGGTTCTACTTCTACTCAATCAATTTGATCTCACAGCGTGTTTCAGATTCTGCGATTATTTCCATTTTGATGAATATTTCTCATTCAGTTACTCAATTACACTGATATCGATATTGAATGATCGTTTATTAGTCAAAAAATGACACAGTCTCTTGCTCTGCAGATGCGCCTTTTTGCTACTCAATCACAGTTTGCTGATCGGTTGGCTGATTCTGTGAGTACACTATTATGCCTTTGTTTGTTGATGATTGCAAAATGACAAGTAATATGCATTTTGTAGAATTGTTTTACGTTTTCTGTAACTGTGAGCTATGAGTGTAACATTATCATCTTAACATCTGTTTGCGGTTGTGGAGCCGTGGTGATAACTTGGTTTTCACCTTTTATTTTTTTACCGGTGGTGCGTACTACAGAATGTTGGCTGGATTTAACACGCTGGTATAATTAATGTAATCTCATTGGTGACAGATTGAAGCAGAAACCCAGTGTACAAGACAAACACGCGCGTTGATCGATCAGATTAGCATGCAGCAAGGACGGATTCTTTCTCTTGAAGGTGCTTTACCATTTCTGGCTAGCCATTATTGTAATTTTCAATTTAAACTGGCTCTTTCATTTGAGATTTGAGCCGATGCATAATTTGCTAGCAGATACTGCATCTTTATATTATGTAGATAGATTATTTTTAGCTATTTCAATTAACACACTTCTGCAATTCCAGAGGAACAGAAGCGTCAAAATTTGGAGTGCGGACAATTGAGAGCACTTGTTCAAGATCTTGAAAGTATGTTGCTAAACCTTGTTCCTTTCTCACCCTAGCAAATATTTACAGCTTATTTTGGGGTAGGAGACTAAGCCTTTTAGTGCCAAATTGAACAAAACTGCATGGCAGCCTTTTATGTCTTGTACTTTACTTTCTTTGGCTGAAGGATGTCATTTTGACTTATTTCATTAATCTTTTTGTTTATGGCTTCTATTGCGGAGATGGTAATGGTGTTTGTCTCCATTCCTACATTATATTGAAAGAAAGAATATGCATAGAAAACCAGTGGACCTTTTTCTTATCATTTCTTACATGGGTCAGGTAAAACCCTGCAATATGTGATATAAAGGTAGATTGAAAATGGGTCCTTTGCACCAGCTGTGAATCAGTTTCATGTCATGAACTTTCTCCACGAGCATTTCACAAAATAAGTACTTCCATTTTGTAAACGTCTTGCCACTAAATTAGTTAAGGACCGTATGAACATAGGATAACTTGAGTATCTCGAGCCTTTATTATCTACAAAGCGATGTGTGTAATATTCGTAGTTAAGAAGAAATTGAATTAAGAAAATTAGTATTGACGTGAATCTCAGAATCGCTTATACAAACCAATGGCTACATTAAAAAAAGAAAAAAAAAGAGTTACAATATATGGACGGAAAGAACACCTTGCTTTTACACAGATTCCTGGACTGATAGCAATCAAAGCTCTTTTATATTTGATATAGGTATTAAATCCTTTTCGTCTCATTGGTGCTAAGTTCTAGATCAACAACTGTGATATTCTTAGTAAGACTAGGGAGCTTCTGGTTCTGCTTGAATGATTTCTGGATATTTACAATTGTATTCCTAGTGGGTTCTTGCCTTTTGAAAATTGCGTTTACTGAAATTGGTGCCACAATTGAGGGAAAGAACATGAATGGATTACATGACACATTTTTGTTGTATTGCTGTTAGTAGGAATAATGCATGAACACTGAGTGGTTCTTGCCTGTTCCCTTCTTCTTCTTCTTTATTTTTTTTTAATTTTTTTTTATTGTAATAGTTCTAGTAGGAGTGATGTGTAGGTTTTCCAATTTTGTTGTTTTCCTCTCCTTGATTGGATATTTGATTCATCTTGTTCATGTGGATGTGTAAAATTGTTTCTCTACTACATTGCAGGTAAGGGTCTCAAGAAACTGGTTGATGATGTACAGGTCTGTATGAGTTGAAAATTTTAATATACGTTGATTTAACTACTCTTCTTGCTTGTACTAATATAACATGCTAATTAACGGTCAGGTGCCAGTGGCAGCAGTTGTGATTATGGCTTGTAACCGTGCTGATTACCTCGAAAGGACTATTAAATCTATTCTGAAGTATGTTCTTTGGATGCATTGTTTTAAGTACTATTTAGCTATTATGGAGCTCTAGCTTTCTAATGACAGATTGTGTTGCGTACTAGGTATCAAAGTTCCGTGGCCTCAAAATTTCCTCTCTTTGTATCACAGGTAGATATCTTGTACATATGTATTAGGTAATTGTTTCATACGAGATGTAGGAGTTACAGTTGGGTATAAAATGATATTGCCCTGACCATTGGCAGGATGGACCCGACCCTAGTGTTAAAAGCAAAGCATTGAGTTATGATCAGCTAACCTACATGCAGGTATGTGTAACCCATCCCATGCCGTGGCATTGCATCATCATATAGTACTATTGTTGCATCCCTCTACTTCTATATTGCCAGCTCATGATCATCTGAGTTATCTGTGGCATGTCATAGAAACTCTACTACACATGCTTTTTTTGTCGTGAATCCAACACCAAAAGTTTGTAATATTTTGCTCAAGATTGCTGGTCCAATATATCAAACAAGTAACTTATTTAAGGATAGATCTTACTCTTGGTCTGGATGATCCATAAGAGCTCTGATATATTCCTTATACCTGCCAGCATTTGGATTATGAACCTGTGCATACAGAAAGGCCTGGAGAGATGATTGCATACTACAAGATTGCACGTAATTTTCTATACTATACTGTTTCAATATCTTCTTCCTCTTTGTAACCTTTTTTATTTGGAGAACAAATGATCTTCCTCTCTTTCGCTCTCTGATACAATCCATGCATCTTTCAGGCCACTACAAGTGGGCATTAGACCAACTGTTCTACAAACGCAGATTTAGCAGAGTAATCATCCTTGAAGGTACTTATTATCTCCCTTCCATCATTTATAATTCTTTCTCTCTCTCATTTAGTCATCTCCATTTCTTGTCCTTGACTCTAGATACTTCAATATGCAGATGATATGGAAATTGCTCCCGACTTCTTTGATTATTTTGAAGCTGGAGCTGCGCTCCTTGACAAAGACAGGTTATTTTTCTAACCTACTTGTGTTATATGTTCATTAATATATGTGGAATCAGTTCCTGATTGAGTTTTTGTGTTTCTTTTTGTTTATTTATTTATTTTTTCTTTTAAATAGATCCATTATGGCAATATCTTCATGGAATGATAATGGACAACGGCAGTTTGTACATGATCCTTGTAAGTTCCTCAGTTCCTAAAAGATTTGTCTCCAGTAAACACAACACCACTATATTTCTTAGATGAGAATTATTATTAACTTATTTATTTCTATAATTTTATTACTCCCTTCAATCATTTTTATTTGTAGTGTTAGCAAAAACCAGTCTATCTATAATATTTAAAGTTTTAGGTACTTTTAGCTATGTTTTTCCTAGTCTAACCTTACTTTTTCACTTTTAAATTCAATATTTTATTTGAATGTTGTAGTTGATTGGTTGTATTCTATCAAAGTTAGCATAATAGCATCATATAGTGTAATAACTGAAATCCTTAATATGTTTGGAATAAGCCAACATTTCAAATTTCAAATAAAAATGATCGGAGGGAGTATTATTTTGCTTCTGGGATCAATTAATATTATTTTAGAAACACCAATACTGCAACATTTTTCGTTAAACACCTTTTGCCATCAAACTTTTCCATGATCTCTGTTTTTCACGTGTTCCTTGCAGATGTGCTATATCGCTCGGACTTTTTCCCTGGTCTTGGATGGATGCTCTCTAGATCTACATGGGATGAATTATCTCCTAAATGGCCAAAGGCATATCCTTTAGAAATAATATATAACATGTTAGATTGTAAACTTAAAATATGTACATTGTCTGGTATAAAATATGCAGTTTATGTATCATGTGGTGCGATCTTTGGAATTATCTCCTAAATGGCCGAAGGCATATCCTTTAGTAATAATATATAACATGTTAGATTGTAAACTTAAAATGTGTATAGTCTGGTATAAAATATGCAGTTTTATGTATCATTTGGTGTGATCTTTGGATTTTTCTTGACCAAATAATTACTTACTGGGATGACTGGCTGAGGCTGAAAGAAAACCACAAAGGAAGACAATTTCTCAGGCCAGAAGTATGCCGAACATATAATTTCGGAGAGCATGTAAGAAACTTTCAGATTGCTTTTTTAAATATCAAGATGGCCTGTACTTTTATGTATTTTCTCCGCCATTTTTCCCGTAAAAGAATCTCTGTTTACACAGCTGATTTGATCATATTAATTCGATTCAAACCAAAAATCTGCAGCATGAATCCATTAATTCCTAGATTTCTTAGCTGGTGAAAAATCTCATTTGTGTTTGGTAACTGAAGGGCTTTCTTACTAGACTATTAGACATTGTTTCAGTCAGTTTTCTGTTTTTTAAAAAACATCTATCAATAAAAACAACACATCCTTGAAATACTTGGTTAAGTTACATCCTTTGACTTGCTGTAGTTTCGGCTGCAGTTTTATTTAGAGATTTGTTTCCCTGAGCCTTATCCTGATTGCATGAATGTAAATCTGTTTTGACTTTTGATGTGCGAGTCTCTTGTAGTTGAAGATTTCTTTTACGAATTATCTCATTTATTTTGTAGGGCTCCAGTATGGGACAGTTCTTCAAACAATACCTAGAGCCCATCAAGCTGAACGATGTCCAGGTATGTGAATATTGTTCATTTAACACCCATGTGCTTGCTTACCCTTTTCTTAACACTTCTGTATGATCTATTTGGAAGGTTGATTGGAAGTCAATGGACCTTAGCTATCTGGAGGAGGTAATGTCTACTATATAGAAACTACAAAGTTGATACATGTTGAAATGACAATAATATGAAAGATTTGAGTGCTCAATATATTCCAACACCATGCTTTTGTAGGATAAGTACGTGAATCACCTTGCTAATTTGCTTAGAAAGGCCACGCCTGTCCAAGGAGCTGATGTTGTTCTGAAGGCATTTAACGTGGATGGTGATGTACGTATCATTTACCAGGACCAACGGGATTTTGAACGTATTGCAAGGCAATTTGGTATATTTGAAGAATGGAAGGTAAATCTGAACGCATTACTACTCTCTCAAACCCCTTTCTGAGATTTGCAAGTCGATTTGGCATAACTTGTTTCTGTATCCTCCCAAGTTTATTGGATCTCCCTGAAGGGACATTGCTGTAGTTTTTGGTATGGAAATATAAATACTTCAGCAAATAGAAATCAAAGGACTAGATTTTGGTATGGAAATATAAACATTTCAGCAAATAGACCTCAAAGGCAACCTTCCTGTTGTGTTGTCAAAATAAGCTTCTTTGCATCTTCATGTAATGTGTGGGAGATGAGGTAAGAAATGTGAAAAGCGTAGCTGGGGGTCCTCTGTTCATTTTCAGAAATAGACAATATTAGAATTGAATTATACGCTGTACACGCCCTCAAGTGAAATTTCCATCGTAGAATTTATCCCCCAGATAATGAGCATCTCTCGAGTTTATATGTCTGGACATATTAATTATTGATTACTCGGCATCTACTGAAAGCCTAGATCTCACTTTCCCACCTGCCCTGTGTCATAATCTGCTCGCCTTCTACATCTTTACTTGATTTTGTTTATTTTGCAGGATGGTGTCCCAAGAACTGCATATAAAGGCATAGTAGTTTTCCGTCATCAAACACAACGGCGTGTATTCCTTGTTGGCCCAGATTCTCTTCAACAACTTGGAATCAGATAGACTCCAAACAAAATTATATTTGTAAGTAATTGAACACTTCGGTTGACTGCTTTTCTTAGTACCATGACTGTGTGTATTAGATACCATCTACTATCTGAAGTCCTCCACCGTTAGATGCTTTGTCTCATATCTAAGGCTATTTATTTCAAGTAATCAATCTTGTTCGTGTCATGAATGAAATTCAATCTCTAAGGGTATTTATTTTGAGAATAATTTGTGTTAGACGATCGAAGTCATCGAACTGTTAGACAGGTGCCAATTAGGTTCCGACTATATAAAGTGTATGCACAAATTAGGATAATGCAACTGTTTGTTGCATGGGTGGCAGTGTTGTGATTCTTAATATTCAATTGTTCTCTAACCATTATACTCTCTGATATGCGTTTTTGTCATTTATATAATTGATCACATTGCACATTTGATTCTTTCAGTTCTTGACTGTCATTGGCATGTGTGCCCGCCCATTTTGAATGAAATTGTTGGCCTTTTTGCAAGTATGAATCAGTATCTTAGAATAGATAGTAGGTCCTGGTCTCCTGGAGTTGAATGGAAATTCTTTATACATGTTTGAATGCAATTTATTTTTACTCAATATAGTCTTGAAGGCACGTTTTAATGGGGGGAAAGAAATTGAATCTTAACGTGGATATGGATTAATTTTTTGCATTTGTGTTGCTTGAACATTAGATCAACTAATCTCTTTAATCAGGAATAGTCACGTAGATATTCAATTGCTAATATGCAGAATTGCAGAAAAATCAATTCAGTTGACGAAAATAGTCTGCACACGAAAACATATATTGTATGTTTAACTCAATTTCAGCTGATTCATTTTCATTCTCTCCTGATGCCAGATTCAGATACATATACTTCCCATACTGGCTTGTTAGTTACATTAATGACATGAGATAACCAGAGGATTCAACATTAACATTAACGGACGACTGGAGACAGGTATCCTTGTGCTGTGAAATATTGAACGCAGTCATCAAACATCTCTTCGATCGATCTGAACTTCATTCCCAAGTCCTTCAGTTTGGAGACATTCAGTTCATAGGATGGCCTATCAAGCTTTTCAAACCTGAAAGATGGTCACATTTTTGTTTATTAGATTTTTCCGAGGAAACCTGGAGGCTTTTCTTGTAATTGTAAAAGTGCGAAATTCACTAGTAACATGAGAAACCTTTTTGGAATTGGTAGTGCTGGATAGCGAGCTGATAGAATTCCTGCTAATTCATCGTTGTCAAGAACAATTGAGTTGCAAAGATAGCGTCCTTTCGCCTTTTCATTTTCATAAACCAGAATGTGGCTCAATGCAACATCATCAATGTGTACATATCCCATTCTTCCATGCCACTGAAACTTTTCCGTCTCACCTAGTTTTTTCATATGTAGAGAAAGAAACCAAAAACTGCTTAGCTTACCTGAAAGATCAGGTTGTGGGAGAGGATTTTTGTATTGATGTGTATTTACATTACCTTTGAGCAGGCCAAGTACATCAGATGCAGTAGAGCATAAAACTGGTGGCAAGCTTGGTCCTATCACAAAAGTTGGAAGCACAGTAACCATATCGATTTTGTTTTGCTCGCAGAAATCCCAAGCAGTCTTCTCAGCTAGAGTTTTCGACAACACATACCAAATCTGTAGTAGAAAATTTATAGGAATCACAGGTGCAAATGACAAGAAGATGAGGTATGAGCACGAACACAAATTAAGGAAATGTACAGAGAACAAGAGCGAGACTTCTGCAAGTACCTTCAATTCCTCACACAGCTCAGTCGAGCTCCAGGATGATTCATCCAAGGGTTCACCAGGGACAATATTGTATCTTGCCCTTACCGTCGAGGAAGATGAGGTGAAAACCACTCGTCTCAGAGATGGATTTCTCTTGCATGAACGCAGGACATTCAGAGTCCCAGAAATGGCAGGTTGCAATATCTCCGTCTAATATATCAATGACAACATTGAATTTTAGCTGAGATATTACATTCTTAAGGATCACATCCATTTTCTTGTATGCACAAAAGTGGAAATACCTTGGGGTCAGACAAAGGTGAAATTACGGGTGAGGCAGTGTGGAAAACTCCCTCACATCCCATAATCGCCGCATCAAAGCTGCCCTCTGTCATCAGGTCTGCCTTCACTAGGTGCAGCCCTTCTTTCGCTCCCTCCAGCTTCCATAGATGCCCTACCTTTTTGTCATCTCCTGGTTGCGAAACAGCAATGAGAAACGTACGCAAATTGATATTTCACTCAGACCTGCGTACACTCGTTTTTTGTGAACTATCTTCGACCTGAAGAAACTACACTCCTCCCTTTTCGAATTAGTATAGAGGCTCTGAGTGTAAAAATAACCAATTGTCTAAAGACTTCCATACCTGGATCTCTAACCGTCCCAGTGACGTGGTAACCACACAAAAGAAGGCGTTTAATTAACCATGAAGCTACAAAACCAGCTGCCCCAGTAACACATACTTTGCCTCTGAAATTGGGTTCTTGATCCATAAAAAACAATTACAAGTAACAAATTCTTACATACAATGTTGCGTAAAAGCTTGCAAGTTTATATAGCAAGTCCGGTAGTAGCTGGGGGCAGGTATAGTAAAGCAAGTCATGTAACACCTGTGTCCTATCAGAATAAACATTCATACCTAAAAAATAGATCAAAAGTGGTAAAGAACATGTTTATAGTTCTAGGTCATAAGCAGACAAGTCATCCAAAGATTATGTAATACAACTTCGCAATATCATAGGATATACCAAAAAACCAATGGATTTTGTTTCTTACAAAAAACAAAACAAAAATGCATCTTGCTATCATAGAATTTCTAGTATCCTATCCCTTAGAATTGGTATAACTGCTATGGTTGAAGGGCACTACGACACACGAGACATAGATAGTCACAATGTAACAAAATAACTTAACAAAACTTGGGCATTTCAACTACAACAAGCTCTGGCCCAATTTCTATTAATCACTCCACGCGCTGCCTCTTTGAAGGTGTATCTAGGTCATTTTCAGTTGTATTTGTTTCTTCTTTAACACTGAACGTCCAACCCGGAAAGTCGGTCTCTGAGAACAAAGAAGTCGGAGTTGCTTTATAGAATGCCAAGGGGACCTGTTTATACCAACGCCTCATCTGCAAGAAATTGAAACGCAAGGACTTGTTATGTTCATAGATTAGCTACTACAGCTCGTATTAGCAATATACTGGGTTCTAAGCATAATGGTTCCACTGAGCTAGCTTTTCTTTCCCCCCTTCTCCAACCATGAAAATGTTGATAAAACATTGTTATCCACATTAATGACATTTTGGGAGAAGGGGGTTGGTTGGTGGTTATTATCAGAAAATGACAAATTAAGAATCTGAATATATATGTAATCCTGTAAAAGCAGTGTATCTCAGCCTTTAAACAAAGGAAAAATTGAAAGAGAAAGCAGCATTCATGACATTTACCTCATAATTGAAAATTGTTCCATATGAACCAGAACTGAAATCCTTAACTGCAATTTCAGCTGCTCTACCCTTGACCCCAAAATCATTCTCAAGGGATTTCACAAAACTGATCCAAAAAAAAAAACAAAGAAAAAAATAATAATTATAAAATAAATCAATAAATAAAGAAAGAAATAGAAAAGGTAGAGAGTTCAAGATGAAAACAAATCCACATGGAGCACATACCTTGAAACTGCAGGGCAATAATGATGGCGAAGCGTATCAATCTCCCATAGCGAGCTTCCTGCATTCATAATAACACACATGTAAGCATCAGTTTGACTTGAACTAAGAGAATACAGATGTCCTAGAGGTCAAGCATTATAGACAGGGCAACAAGCTATTCTACATATGACAGGTGGTTTAAGTCCAAAAAATTTCAATGATGGTTTAATTAATGTTTACACACAGACTTGAATAGCACCGAATCTACTCAAAGGTATAGTGACATTCACTCAATGCTCAATCCGAGTGATGATCTCATGAAGATCCCCATTCAAATGTTGATTTCAGAAACAACAGGGGATACTCAATAATTCATAAACGGGAACATAAAGATTGTAATTAAACTTACTCAAGGCATTAGTCTTTTTGGGATCACTTTCGTCCATTTTGAAATGATCAATTCCTGGTTTGTCAGATGAATCCCTGCTCCGACTACCATCTCCTACACTTTCCGAATTCCCATCCTCTCCAGTGGAAGTTTCTCTTGCAGTACCAGTTTCGCGTTCCTACATAAAGCACCAAATAAAATTCAAATTTTAAAATCCTCGCAAGAAACGCTGACAGTTATCTAAAATCATTCTCATGGCCTATGGCCCTTGGTATACAATGCATGATTTTAGGCTAAGAAAGATTAATAGTCTGATAAAAAGTTCAATGAGTCAAAGACGTGCTTTAACATACCAACATGGAGGAACTCTTTTGGCAATGCATAAATCATGTGGCCCATTGTATACCTTGAGCTATTTTTTTAGGAAAAGAGAGATTGATTGCTCTAAGCAAAAAAGTTTGACATGTAAAAGCCACTTCTCGCAATAACATGGGAGTACTCCTTTGGCCATGCCTACTCTATGCAGAAGAAAAGAACAATATGATAACCTTACTTCAAAGACAGAAAAAAGCATGTCTTCTTACCCTATGCACCAAACAGTATATTGAAGGATGTCTTTGGAGGAGGTTGTGGACTAGAGCAAATATGACTAGCACTCCAGAGGGAGGAATGGACAAAGCAAGTCTGCTCAATTTCTTGCAGAAAGCAGCAGCCAAATACGCCGGAAGAAGCGATGATTTCAGGCAGGAATCCAGAAGCTAGAGTCCAAGAAAGACATAACGTAAGCATCCTAATCCAAAATATCATGCATCTTAACATAATATGTTGCCATCTGATACACACCTTTCAGTGTTTGTGTATCAAGATACATTTAGAAAAAGCAATAGAATAAGTTAATGAGCACGGGTACAAAACCAGACAACCAGTGAAATAAACACTTTCCATGTCTGCATCATAACGGACAGGTTTCACAAAAAAAGTAGTATCTATGTAGTATTTTACTTTACGTCATCAAGCGAGGTCACGAAGAATGTGCTCTATGGAGACAACAGAAAAAGATGCACATAGATCATCTCCCACAGTTAACAAGACAAGTTATAGTAACAGTAACAGTCCACTGCACTCTAATAGCAGCTTCTCAGCTACAACTTTTATATAGATATTTATAAAGGATTTTTTTCAGTGGTATCACTGGTCTTGGAGGCATACTGTTATGGCCAAACCAACATACATGAACCTAAATTATGCCGTAAGTCATGTTCTTGCATATGAATGGCATTATGTGTACCATCTTAAACAGACGTGGGAAACAATATGACATTCTATTGCTACCCATAGAAGTTCAATTCCCTTCAACGTAGTATAAGCAACTAATGTGTCCTTAAGTATCTATACACAAATCTACATTTTGCTGTGATAATATTCTTTTTAGAGATGCCTAACTTCAAACCCTCAATTCATACATCCAGGCTGGGAGAAGAAGTACACCTATCTACTTTAAGTCAACCACAAGTTACAACTCGCAATTTGCAGCAAGCAAAAGCAGCATATTTATACTCACCTGGAAAAATTTTGAACGGTGTTTTGCCATGAATATAGAAGGCTCTAGCAGAGCATAAAGCTTATTATAGAAGTTGGGATATTCAAGACCATGTTGTGTCATGAGAACATATAGGCCGCTCAGAGCCATAACACTAACAAGACCACCAATGTCATAGGACCTAGTCAAGAAATCACTGCACATACAGATGCAAGAAACTAGTGAATAGAATGGCTAAGCAGGTATGAAACATAAAATGAAAGAGGAGAATTCATCATGCTTTACCATAACATGATTGGACTTGAGAGGTAAGGAATAACAGCATGATGAAGAGTAGCAAGAACCTGGAAATGACAACAACATATTAGACATGTCAAAAAAAGCAAGAATGGAGCTCAAATATTTCATAGTTACAAATGACCATAATTCAACATAACAATGAATAGATATTATCATAACAAGGAAATCAACACATGCTTAGAGTGGGATAATGCCTTAGATGGGCAAATCTCCAGTACGATGTCCCAAAAAACCAATTTTCGTTTACTATTTGATAGTTCCATTCGTAGATTTTGAAACAAGATGCAACATCTAGCTTGACAATTCAACCACATCATGAAGTTCAAAATGAAGCTCAAGCCACATACATACTTAAATCTCATATTGTTAAGAAACTTATCATAGAGTTTTCTATAAGATTGAAAATCGTAATGTACAAGAGAATCTTCAAAAAAGATATTATGCGTGATGAAAAGTTGTTAATAATTTTTGAAATCTTACCTCCTTGTATACATGAAGTGGAAGGGGTAATCTGAGGAAAGTCATCCATGCTTTAGTGAATTTTGACTTTATTTTCTTTGCAACATTTCGAGATGATAACACCTGTGAGATGCAAAATATATGAATGCAAGTGAGAAAAAATTGGTCAAGTAACTCTTACTACAAGATAATTCTTAGCAAATTATGTTCTCCAATATCCACGGAACAACCTTGTCATCAGTTATGCTAGATTTATGAGCCTTAGCCTTTTTTCCCTCCAAGTCAACAGGTTTTTTCTTGTTGGCACTCTCGATGAAAATGCCTATCATAAAATGACACAAATCAATGCCGCAGTCACGAAAAGATTTAGAAAAACAATATCACAACTTTCAGGTGGGAGCTCAACGTATTAAGCTAGCAATCAAATCACTGAAATTGGGCAGCATAGTACATACTACATACTACTAAAGAACCCATTTCTAAAAACACTAAACTTAATACACATGATATGGAACAGATTGAAACCCTATATTCACTTTTGTTATGATAACCTAGTTATATACAGATACTGGGCACAAGGACATTATTGACTTGATTCGGAGAAGACAGTAAGGAAAGGTCTAAAAACTGCATTCTACAAATTTTAAAACAAATTGCAAGAAAAGCAATGTTGGCCGCAGTTGCAAAAATGATATGACGAGCACCAGGATGAATGAACTTTACCACAAAAATGAACAATAGAAGCACATTGTTCGTCTATGCCTCTACAAAGACTAGATTGGTATCATTTCCACACATTCATATCTTGCAACTTGAGATTGCCTCCTAACTTATATTGAACAGTTGAGACATTAAGCATGTACAAGAACCAGATAGATCAATTAAGTTTATAACTGATATTATCATCTTTGAACTATGGTTTTCCGAAAAGTTTCATTTATTGAGCATTGAAATTTTTTATTTTTGTCCTTATTACAGAACATTCAGATTAAATTTGTAAGGTTTGGTATTACACCAAGGACCCATTCCCATATTAACATGTGAAGCAAGAATCGTGAAGGACAACAGAGGTTCCAAACTGACATCAAAGAAAAAACAAATACTGTGATGCCCTGCAGCATTTGCTTAACATAAATTGAACCAAAACATTACCCAGTTCATTCCACATTTCATGATCAGAGTTCTTGTCAGACGCTTCCAATGGCGGGATATGAGACAGTAAATAATGAATCTTGAGGATGGGAAGCTCTATGCTGCATATACAACAGCATAGTATTAGATCAACTCGCCTTTGCTGTTGGGATAACATTTTGTAGATATGAGAATGAGAACAGGGCCCAATTCACAAGGCAAGTGTGCCCGTGGTTCTGACAATTTTATGTCATGGAACCTGGCCAACTTAGTATCACCACTCATTTCCCAGAGTGAACACATTGCAGATTTCAGTAACTTCATTTCAAATAACCAGATAACTATCATAAAATAATACTGACCTTGGTCTTAACTGGATTTCAACCTCAGGATCTTGTCTTCTGTTTTCTTCTGTGAAACACAAAGTACGAAATTAAGTTAAAACAATATGTACTGTGAAGAATGAGGATCATTTTATTTCACAACTCCATAGTTGAGGAATGCTAGATGTCACAGAGAGGGAGAGCGGGAGATGCACCTTTTACTTCCAAAGTCCGAGCTAATTTTTCAAGGCTGATGTAAGTGAAGTAACTGTACACAACGCAACAGCAATTGAAACCATTAGTTAAACCATGATAATGTCAGTGCCGCAAGAGAAGAAAAAATAGGGAAGGGGGAGTTAACAATGCCATCTGATTAAAAGTGCACTGTGTATGATTACAAGTACACATTTCAGCCAAAAGTAACTTGTCATCTGTGATACCATTGATCACCTATTCTATCTTGTGCTTGCAATAATCGTAAATATCTCAGCATGCATAACTATCGACAACATCATCAGAAACACTCCACTTATATGAGTGTGTATGTACATTACCACACTAAAACTTAGAAATACAATAACATAAAATAAGTCAGGAGTCGATGAAATGAAACACACCGGACATCAACGTAATTGAAGTACTTGGATGCAAGCAACTCCAACACAATATCATCAACACCCAAAACTGAGTGAACCTGCATTGAGAAACAACCAGCCGGATGTGAAACACAAGTACAATTAGCTTCGACAATTATAACTCGAAACCAGACATAATAAGCAATAATAATCGCATAGAAAACAGGATATTGAGTTTTTATTTATTTATAAAATAAGACTTACTGTGGCATTGAGGAACTTGTGATAAATGGAAGAATTAAATTTGCCAGCATTTCCAACCTTGACAAATTCCATTATAGTATCAAGCACAATTTCCTGCAACAAAACATGGACAATTACAACTAGTTTATTTATTATTATAACTCATGGCAAATTAATAGAGGGTGAATTGAGAACAATCGAGTCCAGCAGTGACAGTATACCCGAAGAGCATCCTGAGATTTCGGAGAGGCGCTGAGTTGAATCAGCAACGAGACTAGTTCATCGAACTTGGACCGGACCCAGGTCAGGTAAATGAACTCAGGGTCCTTGGAATTGGAGGAATTGGAGGGAGTGGAGGAGGAAGGGAGCTTAGGGAGGAGGGGAGTGAAGAAGGATTGCAACGAGAGGAGAGATTCTAGGGCGTAATGCGGCGGAGAATCGGCGGTGATGAAGGTGAGGAGGATAGGAAGGTTGTTGCTGTGAGCTCTCGAGCTGAGAAGGTCCTGGCCTAGGGCTTTGAGTTCCGAGAGGGTGTACTTGTTGTTGCCTCCTCCACTATTCTTCTTCTGCTGCTGCTTCTTTTTGGTGGAGGAGGTGGTGGTGGAAGACATGGCTGAGCTCCGCCGCTGATATGGAGGGAGGGATTGTAACGAACGGAGAGGGTAGTAGGAGGAGGAAGAGGGTTTAAGGGTTTGGTTATATTTTCAAGGGTAAATTCAGCACATCAACCCCTACTGTTTCAATTAATTACCGTGTACAACCCAAACTATGAACAATTGCAGGTAGATTCAACTTATTATCGATCAACTAAAAATAAATACTAAGTAGTAAAATTTAGAAACAACGTAAACGAGATTCAAATTCTGCGCCTTCTAGTTAAAGAATGAAGTATGCACACACAAGATTAAAATTGAAGTGCTAGTAAAGTAAAATAATTAAAATTGGCCTCTATGTGTCCATATCAGCCCATCAGGTTGTGTGAATTTACACAGTTGTACAAACGAATTCGATCTTAGTGATTTATGCCTTGATTGGCATCGATCCGTTGAAAAGCTGCTTGAATATTTTACAACACACATCTTCTACTTTACTTTTCGTTGTACTTTAACTTTGATACATATCGTTTGTGTTTGTTTGACTTATCTATATGTTACAAGCTATAATATGTGGAGTTGACGCAACTCCCTAGTCAACATGTGTAGGTATTGATGTGTGATGTTCATATATAAATATTTTGTAATGGAGAATGACAATGAGTATTGACTAAAGTTATATAAGGAATAATATGTTTTACACTCATATGAATATAAAATTGGTTACATGGATGGTTAAATGACCTAGTTAGCCCTTTATATAACCCATACGAAACCAATGTTACAATTATTATATTAATTAAAGTAATATAATAAGCCGGTTGATTTACCTAATTGATTGACCTACCAATCAATTTTAATCCGTTGATCTTGTTTATTCAATTTCAATCTGGTGCCTACATGTGTCATTAGTTAATTAAAAGATGTAGGTTTCGAATCCTGTTGGCGTGATTTTTCTCCATTATTTTTATTATTATTTTTATTGAAGGTGTTTGGTTAGAATTTTGTTGGCGTGATTTTTCTATATTATTTGTATCATTATTTTAGTTGAAGGTGTTGGGTTCGAATATTATTGACGTAATTTTTTCTTTTTTATTTATTCTCTTTTTAAATTTTTATTTTGTTAACATAAAGTTGTATGACATATTACACTTAATTTTAAAAATAACCATGATATGTTCTTATAAAAAAAGACATACTTCCTCCGTACAATAATAAATGTAACACTTGATTTTGTTGACTTTTTCGATGGTCATTTTGACTTTAAATTATTCTTAAACCATACGATAAAAATAACTAAAAATATCATATTATAAAACTAGAATGTTTATATGAAGCATTTGATAATATATTCAACTGATGAAGAATACCAATTAATATGCGAAAAATATGCATTGCATATTTTGAAGTTGAATGTTTCCAAAGTCTAGAGATGTATCTGATGGTTCTTAACTCATCGGAAGAATACTTTTCGTATGTCTAATATAGTTCAATTCAAAATTATTAATTGCATAACTACAAAACTATATACATTTTATAGCATACCATTTATATTAAGTTTAATTACTCAATTAATTATTTTTTTTATTACGTTTGAAGCATTATGTGAAGATTATATATTCACTCCATGTATTTCAATATATTATTAAATAAAACAATAATATTTTATAAAATTACGCTTCATACGCGTAGCGTGTGACGCAGTTACTAGTATAGTATAGAAACAGTTTTTCTCAATATTTCATGGTGAGTCTTGGATCCTTTTGTGTTGACTTGTGAGGGTTTTAGTGTATATTTGAAATACTAGTTATCTAGCTAGAGTTTATTAATTAGGATCCGTCTGATTCAACTTAATTTAAAACACAGTATCCAATTCAATTTTCGTTACAATTTATCCTTCATAGAAACTAAATTCAATCCAGATTTTACAATCGAATCAAATATACTTTGTTCAAGTAAACATAAAACAAAATATCTTAGAGTGTGAAACTTTAGTTGTCAATTATGATTATGGTTTGTCATTTATTATTAATTCTCCGTGCACAATCAAACTTCCCATTTAATTTTGTTAACATTTTTAGGTCCATCTTGACTTCGAGTTAACCCTAAATCGCACCGAAAAAATATTTTGAACTTATATTATAAAAGTGAAAATCTTATATTTTCATAATATAAGTTCAAATTTTTTTCCCGGTACAATTTAGAATTAATTTGGAGTCAAACGGAAACTATAAAAAATCAACGAAACTAAATAGGAAGCTTGATTGTGGATGGATGAGGAGAGATTTTCTAGTGATATATTAGAGTTAGTTTTATTTATCCTCTCGCTTTTATACCTTTACTAGAAACCACGTCACCCGCTATGCGGGTGAGGCGTAATCTTGTAAAACATTATTTGTATATTAAATTATGTATTCAAATAAATTGATTAAATATATAATTATCACAAATTGATTTCAAACATAAACAAAAATTATATACTAACTCATAATTGATAAATTACTAATTGAGTAATAGTAATGAGCAGAAACTATGTCCCTTATAATATATTATCTTCACAAAATGACTTCAAATGTATAAAAAAAAAAAAGAAGAAGAGAAAATTGATTATAAGGGCTCAATATGAAGGTCTTTCTCATAAAGGACCCTCTTCTGTTATCAATTACATTTTAGTCCAAACTCAATTACATTTTAGTCCATTTGAGTTAACCAACACTTTAAACACCTTTCAACCAAACATGACTTAAGAAAAATAAATTATTTTCAATCAAAAAATTAATTTAAAGATTTAAAAAATCTAAATAGAATTATAAAATGAAATAAAAATTAAATATTTAACAAGATCCATCCATCTTCTTCTTCGCTAAAACATCGGTATTGGATAATTCCGGTATCGGAGCTCCCGTGCCGGTAACGGTGGAGCAATGGTGGAGCAAGTTGCTTGCTGCACCGTTAATGGTGGTGGAGCAGCTTGTTCCACCGTTTTCGGCGCTGGAGCTCCGGTACCGAAACTTTGGGGATGATTAAGATAATTTTTTTATGTTTATTTTAGTTGAGATTTTTTTCTTTAAAATTTATTTTAGTATTTTACTTAGTTTTTCTTTTAATTTTTTATCTTTTTTATTTGAAAACACTAAGGTTTGTTTGGCTTCATCAAAATTCAATTTTGGAATAGTGAATTTTTGTTGACTTTGGACTAAAATGTAATTGATAAACTAAGGTGGTTCATTTCGTTATTAGGGACGCTAAGAGGGTATAAAAAATCAATGGACCCAAAAAAAAAAAAAAAAAAAAACTTTAGTAGTGGATTAATATTAATAGTAAATGAATGTAATTAATCAATAACTAAACATTTGAAAATTTAAAAATTATTTATCAAGTGTCAAGGTTTTATATATGAAGTAATGATAGTATTTACAAACAATATTTACTTACGGTAAAATTTATCTGAAAATCATCATAGTTTGAAAACTATTCTTCATAAGGATTATTAACTATGACATATCGCTGAACATCCATAGTATTGACATTAATTGTCCACTTATACTTTACATTTTTTGCAAAAGACTTGTGTGCTTTATCCGCTTCTATGATCACTGCATTTGATATGATAAGTGTTCTGTCTTGCATGCTTATGTCTTGGTATAGTTCTATATATCTGAGTTAAATAGAACGGCATCAACGTAATTCCCCTGAGAAATTTAAAAAAAAAAAGATTATTGAAGTTACAATAAATTGAAAAAGGAGAAAGTTTATTCAGATTATTACCCATTCATCATCGAGGACCATATTTTGAAATTTCATCCGATTACTCTTTGATGACATGTTGAATGGTTTCTTGACCAGTACAATTACTCTACACTTCCAATTGATACTACACGAGCTTATTTCAATGATCTTTTGGAATTGTTTTCCATTTTCCTACAAATATGAAGTTACTATTAGAGTAAAAAAGAAAATAAAAGAAAGCTTCAACAATCTGTAAACATTATTTTAATTTAAGGACTACCCTGCTTGTTTAGTGAAAAGATGATAGTGTTTAGCCTGGCCGTGAAAGATTAGTGGTTAATGTGTGTTAGTTTAATGCCTCCTCAATGAGCCTCAGAAAAAAAAAAAAAAAAAAAAAAAAAAAAAAAAAGACCGTTCAACAACTTTGAAGCCTACATACATGCTAATAAGATTATATGTATGGTTGTTCTTTTAGGCTAATACTTCCATCTCCGACCGTATCTGCTGAACCTCTTTGGATTGAGATCGACATCACACTTGGTCTTAATTTAAAATTCACGGATAAACATGCTTCACAAAGATTTTCATAAATACGGAGTATGGCAACAGACAACCATGATTTAAGAACTGTGTTTAGGCATAATTATTTCCTCTATCATCTAACACATGTAATTTTCGCCACGGCAGGGCCCTAGTAATTGGCTAAACTTATTAAGATGGCAACCAAATCTTGGTAACGGAGTATTCTCTATTTCATATAAAGATCTCTATAGAAAACATATACCTCTGAGAAAATAACTCTTTTTTATCCATTAGATAAGAGTTTGAATAAAAATAAATATTTTATTTAAATAAGATATCATTACAGAAAGAAAGACACTAATACAACGGAATTGATAGGACTCAGTCGAAAGCACATCTTGATAAGCACCTGAAAAAAAAAAAAAAACAAACACATAACATTAAGCGCACATATCAAATTCTCACATTAAAGCGTATGGCACAATATTTCGACATCTCTCCACTTCACTCTATGAAATGAATTCAGTACCATGCTCAAGTCAGATATGCATAGATTATATAGAAGTTTGGAAGTTCGAATGCTCAATCACCAACCAATTCAAAGATATTTAACTAACAAATAATAATGAAGAAAATAATATATACCTCAGTATCCTCCATGAATATAGATGATGATGTATCACTCTTTGACATCTTCTCTTGACCTTCTTTCAAACCAGGAAGCATATCTACATGGCAAAATTCACTTGAAAATTTATGAAAAATGGGGTGTGTCAAGTGTTCGATTGCAAAACCGATACATGAACTTAGGTAGCTTAGTAGACAGTCTGTGATCTAACATATCCAATTTGCAATCCTGAAGTGCATTCCCAATCATCAACCAACAATTAAGAATTTCTCACTCGAGTCATTCACTGATGTCCATTTTCTTATCAAGATATCATACTTCTTCAGAGAGTATGAATAATGAATCTCAATACTCAAACTTCAACTCGCAAAGAAAATGGAAAAAGATTGAAGCAAGAAACTGAGAAGGTTTACAGGGTCTCAATTAGCATATAAAGATGGACTCTGACACTCTGTATGTAGACAACTATGATTATCATTTAGTAGTATGTGAGGTTCAATCAACAGTATGTTAATAGTGATGCAAGTTTTGTGAGCGACGTATGACAAACACATGAAAAATCTGGTGACCATATATCATGCAGAATTTCAGTATAAATACCAGAAAGAGTCTGAGGAGTTCCAAATAAAGGAAGCAACAGAGTTGAGTCCTACAAATCTTGACAAATAGGGTACTCGGAGCCAATATGGAATGAGCATCTACACCATTAAGATATGCTTTAACTTCAGGTATGCCAGAGCCAGCAGCTGCAGGCGCAATGTATGCACATAATACAGCAGCACAGATTGCCAAAATCATATTAAGACCGGCAAATGACACAAATGCCATATAGTACCTGGGCTGGAAGAAATATTTCATTCTTATTTATTTGGTAAGATAAAGGAACAAAATATGTCCACCCATCATTCACAACTGTCAATAACTAAAAACAAACAAATTACTCATCTACCGGAGACGAAAGCTCTCTGAGAGCAAACGACTAACATGTATTCTGCTTAATGTTAGGTATTTTAGCTACCCATATTGAACAAAACTTAGAGCCAGCAACATATTTTCATAGAACAGAAAAACTCAAGAATGAATCTTGAAAGTGTGAATCCATAGATGAATTCGCACCAAATAGAGGATGATGTTGAGCCAGACGAAGCACAACGGCACCTTCCGATCAAAGCAAAGAAAATGTACAGAAAATTTGAAATCAACTTCACAAAATGCTCAGAGAAAACTAACATAAAACAAGACACAAGCGAATAAAACCACAAAACAAACCTAGATTCAACGAATTGAGCTATAGAACAACAGTAAATCCACAATTGCAGAGTTAAAAGGAGGAATTAAACTAACTTGCTGAGCAAATCTTCAAGGGCAGATTGTTCCTCATTGGTCCAATCAGGCGAGAGGCCTGGATTGTGGCGTAGAGAGGACTTCGCCGGACCTGGGCTCGATGGTGGGAGGGCTGCCGGTGGACATTTCTGTCTTCACGGTGCCACTCAATCCACCAAATTACACAAAATTCACACAGAGAGCCAATAGAAACCGTGAGCATCATATGTATTACTCTTTGGCTAGAACTTCAATCAGGAAAGTACCAACAAGCTTAATTGCATGGGTCATAGGAAATAGGTGAAACAGTCTTGTACACTCTTGTAAGCTACCTGAGTATTCCATATGACAAGGGATTTTCAACACCCAATCTGTTGTCCAAACTCTAACAGTATTGTTTTTTTTGTTCAAAACTTATATCACCTCATCTGCTTTAAACTTCTTCTCAAAATCTGCTCAAACAGCCCAGAAAATCAAGTTTCCCCCTCCTTCAGTCGGCCTCATAGGTGAAATCATGGTAACATTTCCATAGCAGAATAAACCAAATCAGAGTTTGAGAATAGGGAACAGAAAGAGATGCACAAAACCTGACGGATGAAACGTAAGCTTCGAACATCCGGAAAAAGACCACCATCTTGAGAAGGGGAGACAAAAGCATGTCCTTCAGTCGGCCTCTTAGGTGAATCTCTCTGGTCAATTTTGAATGTATACTTCAAGGCCGACAATAAGCTATGTCCAGGTTGTCTCCTGACTATGTGAGAAGCCATTTGTGGTGGATCACTTAACGTACGCCATGAGAGATTGTATGACAAGTCATGGTTCCCAGATGAAAACAGGCCAAGGGAGAAGCCAAGTCCTCGTTCTTTATAAGAAGAAAACTTTAGCCAATCTTTTGAGAGCAAAGATATTCGAGCCGAAAGGGGTGTCGAAAAAGCTTTGAATTTGGTAGCGACACTCCTGTACTAATCTCTGATGCCTGACCCTGACCATAGGCCAGTGAACCATCTCATATGTCTCCATAACCAAACAAGTTTTTAAGCTTAAGAGATCCTTCTAGAGACCAAGATCTAGCCTACAAACACATGTTAAAACATAAAAAACATAAGTTAGACATAACAACTCATCCATAAAACCACGCATGTATAAATCCGTGGGAAAGTGCACATTTAACTAATTCTCCAAAAACAAAGATCAAACTATAGCGATGAAAAAAGCAATTCACTAATTTGAACAATAGTTGATGCCATTTTGAATACAGGACAAGTCACTTGAAATTGAGTAACAAGGAGGACAAGAAGGAAATAAAGTTTGAGGTGTTAAGTTGCACCCAACAACAGTTAAGTAATTGGTAGCATAATTGAATAACAGTGATGTTCACTAATAACATGCAAATGTTCACCTAAACCAGAGACCTTTGACATGACAAATAACTTGCAAAATTTCAAGACAGGATCAACCAACCCCACAAAAAGATATTAGAAATAAAAATGCTAACATAGACAAAACAACTCCTCATCCACATAAGTTAGGTGCATAAATCAGAAGTCCACTGATACTGTTTCCACACAAAAAAAAAGATCAAATAAATGAATCATTTAAATTTTAAAATACTTTTTTCTTCACAAGAACTATTAACTTCATAATCATAAAATGTACGGAGAATCTAACATGAGTAGAACATTATTGTACATCAATCAACAAAAAAGGCAAAATTCTAAAGCAGTTGCTCAAAATTCAACAGAAAACAACATAAATGAAATTCATATCAAAACAGTACTGGAACTCAATGATTCCAATCTAAAGTAACCCACTTGTGCGATTGTGTACAAAATAACATACATTAAACCATGGAGAAATCAAAACCGTTAGGGTTTAATAACCACTACAAGGAACAGCGCCTTTAGCGACGGAACCATCCGTCGCTAAAGAAGGCCGATCGGTCGCTAATAATCGCTAGCGACCGATCGGTGTTTTTAGCGACGGATAAATTCGTCGTCGCTAAACCGTTGGTCGCTAGCGAATTAGCGACCGATGACTTGTCCGTCGCGAATTTGCGACGGATTAGCGACGGAAAATGAGGTTGACTTTTAGCAACCGATGAATTATCCGTTGCAAAAGCCACACGGACTTTTAGCGACGGATGAGCCTCATCGGTTGCTAAATACTAGCAACGGATGATACTTATCCGTCGCTAAAAGTCCGGGACCTTTAGCGACGGATAAGCTTATCCGTTGCTGATTATAGCGACGGATAAGCCGATCGGTTGCTAAGTTTTTTTTTTTTTTTTGATTTTGTAGATATAATAATGAGACCCAAAATCAAATGCAACCTGTTTAATTAAGCAACATGTTACAGAAATTCTATAGACCAAATAAACCAAAAAATAATCCAAAAAAATCATAATAAATGTACCAAAACCCTCCATACATATAATAATAATCATACGTACACAATACCAATCCAAAATAATATCATAGTATACACAGTATTCATGTAGAAAATAGTAAATAAAGTCGAAAAGGATAGGGGTATCATGGAAAGGGAGGTGGATCCATCCCCAGCTTCGCATACAGCTCAGCAAACATAGTACCATATTGTGCCTTCTGCGCAGCCTGCTCCGCAGCTAGCCTCTTCACCTCCTCATCCCTCTCCTGCAACTGAAGTAAGAGGGCCTGCTCTCGAGCGGAAGCTGCTGCTGAAGATGATGAAGATGTACTGGCACGGGAACGACGAGTCGGCCTCGAGTCCAATTCAGGGACGGCTGCTGCACTCCCCAGTCCCAAGCGACGGCCCTTCTCGTCTGGAGGATTCACCTCGAGGAAAATGTCATTCATTTCCTCAACAGTGAGATCCTGATCACGAATCCTGTCCTCGTAGGCCGTCTGAAATTATAAATCAAGAGTATAAGGTGTTAGTTATGTTGTTAATTAATTAGTTATGAAATCATCAGTATTTAATAAACACATGTATTCTTGAACTTACCGCAATTGCTGTGGCCTCGTCACACAACCACTGTCCGTTCTTGGCCTTCTGAGATCTCGAGAACAAGGTGAATAGGAGACTATGGTTATCCTTCAACTGAATGACACATGCATGAAAGCATCATATACTTAGTTTGAAAGTTCGAAATGCAAGTAAATAATAAGTATAATAATGATGAATTCACAAAGTTAATACATTTACCTTCTGCCTCACATGTGCGGTAGCGATTGACTCAGAGCCAAAACGGTGTGTCACCAGGGTACATGTCCCATCATTCGGCTGCTTCTTCCTGTTCTCAGTGTTCTGGTCAGCCTGCGCCTGGACTCTCTCGTTAGCCCAATACACCTTCCACGCCTCCCAAATTTCATCTCCGGGCCAATCACCGGTACGTGGACGTTTTTTTATCCACAGTTTCTTCAGGTTATGAACCATGCACTTGTAAAGGGCACTACTGTGAGAGTTGAAGCTCCACCAGAGATCCATCAGCAATGCTTTCGGAAGGAAGAATTCTTTCTACACAATTACAAATAAACATCGAAACACATACGTTGGTGAATACTTAAAAACATTCAAGTATAACAAGGGGAGCTAACATGTATCAAATATATAACAAGGGAAAACAACATCTATTCAGGTATATCGGTGACTAACATATCACCCAAGTTCAGTGGCTAACATACCACTCACATTGTCCTATATTTTACTAAAACAATGGTGACTAACATATCACCCAAGTACAGTGGCTAACATACCACTCACACAAAGTGGCTAACATACCACTCACAACACAAACAATTAGGTAATTAATGTACGATTATTAACTCACCCTCAGCTCCTCGAAGAGCTCTCCCTTAATTTGGTCCGGGATGCAATGCCACTGGCTCCCACCCTCTTGCGGTGGGACCATTCTGTTCCGTATTATCGCACTGAGTACTTTAGCAGCGTGCTCCCCATACAACCTGTGAAGAACAGGTAAGTCAATAGTGACAAGGTTAGTTCGGTATATATATATTAAAAGTTCGTAAATCAGTTAATGCCTAATACTTACTTCTCTCCATTGGGGTAAAGGACAGGGCGACCATTCCACATAAGACCATCTTCCGGCCTTTGAAAGGGACAACCGTCGTCTGGAACGTGGGCCCACGGGTCGTGGAGGGAGGAATGAGGAGTCGATAAGAGGCGCTGCTGTGGAAACGGAGGGGTGAAGGCGGGCGGACAGTGGAGGCAACCGTGGATCGAGGTTGAGACACAGAGTTTCCCACTTTAATCGCAGGCGAAGAGGAGACCGATGACGGTGTAGGAATACGGCGGGCGGTGAAAGAGTGAGGAAGAGTAATGAATCCAAATTCATTCAGTTTAAGCAAGGGACAAAGACGTGAGAAGATAGAATGATGAAAATATATTAAAAAACATAAATTAAAATAACAAAATTAAAATAATAATCACACGTGTAGTACACACCAGATTAAAACTGAATAAGTAAAATCAACGGATAAAAATTGATTGGTAGGTCAATCAATTTGGTGAATCAATCGGGTTATTATCCTTTTTATCCATTACATAAGAGTTGGAATAAAACCAAATATCTCAATAATTTTTTTTATATCAAATATCAAAATAGGAATTTCAAAAGGAAAAAATATTTAATGACACATGTACGCACCAGATTGAAGCTGAAAATAAGTAAGATCAACGGTTTATATTGGTAGGTCAATCAATTCAACATGCTTATTATATTAATTTAATCAAGTTGGTACCAACATTTTGTAACAATTAATTGCAAGAATGAAGATACCAAATGTTTTCATGATCACATTATCAATCAATCATCCGGAATTCTATTTAAGTTACACGAAAATCTTTACCTAAAAACTTATAAGTAGGAGATTTTATAGTTGAATATTCAGAGAAGTAGTACTAGACTAGTAGTCCCTCTCCCGGTTCCTGTATCGAAGCATGAAAAGTCGGTAAATATCACTAACACGTGACAAGTCGTTAATACATCGGCAAAACGAGTGGCCGTATAAGTGTATAACAACAGTTTGCAATAAGAATACGTGGGCCAAACTAAGTGGAGATGAAACGTGACTTGACCAATATATTATGAAAAAGCTGTCGACTCCTCATAAACCAATTCCGCTAGAGAACAGTAGTACACAATAAAATAATCATTTATGTGCATCAACATCGTATTGCTGGACCAATCAAATGATCGAACCAGAGAACCTTTGACAAATTGATTTGTGCAATGTGTCACTGCCAGCTTACCCATACCTCCCCTCTCAGTAGTGTACAAGCCACAAACTGTGTATGTATAGGGTAGAGGTATATTTCCAATTATTAACACACAACAAATTTGAAATTACAATAACTAGGTCCACTTGTGATCAATCTCAAGGCTGCTGAAACGTAGATTCCATTATCTTCCTTTTGTCTCTTTGTTTCCCCTGTTTTTGGGATTTCGATCAGATTCACTCATCTCTATTCCACACTCTTCCAATTCCAGGTGTAATAAAGTAAATACACACACATACATACTTTTCTGGATGCCACTTTCGTTTACTTCACTTCTGTTGATTTACTGATTCGAGGAGATGAGGGCGGCTGTCTACGTAGCGGTTGCCGCCGCTGCTGGCAACTTGTTACAGGGATGGGATGGTGCTACAATGTCCGGTAATCAATCCGCATCTTATCACTTTCTAAAACCTAGATATCAATTTCTCATTATCGGCATTGTTCCGATTCATTTAGCTTGTTAGTTATGATTTCTAAATTTTCATACGCTTATAAGCTTTGTTAGTTGGTGGAGATCATGAAAACCATTGGAGAATACAACCTAGATATGCATTTCGGATGATTAGTACTGTTTGATTTATATAGCTTTTTGTCAGTTATAGATTTACTATTTGATTTGATTGTTATATTTCAATGATTTCATACCCTTACGAAGCCTTGTTAGTTAACGGTATAGTTTAATACTAGTTGCTGGATCATGAGAACCTACCATTGGAGAATCAGCCTTGATAAAGTGGAAAAGATGCATTTCGCTTTATAAGCATTGTTTGATTCATTTTGCTTTTTCTCAGTTATAATTCACCATTTGATTGCTATATCCCATACCATTAGGAAGCCTTGTTAATGATATTTATAGTTGTTGGATCATGAGAACCTCTGGAAATAAAGTGGAGAATCGTTTTTTAGGCATACAGAAAGGTGAAGAAACATCACGATCTACGTTGTACAGTTGATAACAGTACCTCATGTGGAACTAATGTAGGATCTAACTCACATAAACCTTGCATTTAGGATCTTCAACTTCAGTTACACACGCACGATTGGGAGAGAGATTAAAAAGATACTGACATTTTGATGCACATTAACTTGAGTTGTTTAATGTTTGGAACTCATCTAAGAGATGTTATCTTGTTAAATATCAGGGGCGGTGATATATATTAAGGAGGAATACCACTGGGAAGATAATCCTACTATGGAAGGCCTTTTGGTGGCAATGTCAATTATTGGAGCTACCGTTATTATTGCCTTTTCGAGTAAACTTTCAGAATGGTTAGGTCGTCGTGGGGTGCTAACATTGGGTTCACTTCTATTCATTGTTAGTGGTTTTCTACAGCTATGGTCCCCAAACATATATCTACTGCTTATTGGGAGGATCTTGGATGGTTTCGCGATTGGTTTGATCACCACATATGTTCCTGTCTATATATCCGAAATGGCACCACCGGAGATAAGAGGTTTATTGAGCACTATGCCTCAGTTTATGTACTCCTTTGGGCTATTTCTTGGTTATTGCTTGGTTTTTGGGATGACCTTAATTAAATCTCCAATGTGGAGGCCAATGCTTGGTTTTACTTCTGCACCCTCCATCATTTACTGTGCTGTGACAATATTTTACTTGCCTGAGTCTCCGAGGTGGCTTGTCAGTAAGGGACGGATGATTGACGCTAGGCGTGTTTTGCAGAGACTCCGTGGAAGGGAAGATGTTTCAGGTTAGTTATTTTGTAGAGTCATCTGCGGTGCTACCGAACTGACACATCTCATATCTTGTAACTACGATTGCGTTTTTTCCCCACTTGTTTCACTTATGAGTTGTCCAAGTTGTTGTGGTTAAATACATTACAAATTACAACTATGTTTGGTGTCATTTCATGATATTCATTTCGATGAGATAACACTTTCTGGCACTTCTCTTATTACTCTTATATTTGTTTCAGTGTGAATGTTATATTGTGGACTTTAAGTCAGTGGTTTTTATCTAGCTTTCTGTGATAAACAGGTGAGATGGCATTGCTAGTTGAAGGGCTTGGGCTCAGCAATGATACAACCATAGAGGAGTATGTCATTGGCCCTGCAATTGACTATAGCAATGTAGAAGTAAAAAATCCTGAAGGTGAAGAAATAAGATTGTTTGGGCATGAAGATGGACTCTCCTCGGTGGTTGCAAGACCTGTCTCTGAGCATGTTCTAGGTGGCATATCACAACAAGGAAGCACAATAAGGCAGAGTGTATTCGGCATGAGCAACACGGTTGCACTTTTTGATAGTATACATGACAAGGCTTCAGAAATGGGTATGGATTATGGTACAGTTTTCGAGATATATTTCGTTGGTAAAATAGTTGCAAACCTCCACAGTCTGTAAAGAGAAGCTTCAAAATATTTTGGGTTAATTATGTTACAGTTTCTGTATAGTACACAAAATATTTCCTCTTTTTTTTTTTTTCCCCTTCTTCTTCTTCTTCTTCTTCTTCTTCTTTTTTTTTTTTTCCTTCTTTCTTTTTTTTTCCTTTTTTTTTTCTGGGTCCCCTAAAAGGTGGACTTTTTCTAAATTTTCGATGAAAATAACACAATTGAAATAATGGATGCAGGAAGCAAGGGTAGCACGTTTTTCCCGCGTATAGGCAGCATGTTAAGTGTAGCTGGAAATCAGAACAAACAAGAGTGGGATGAGGAGAGCCTTTCTAGTGATTATGCATCCAATAACATGAGTGAATCTGAAGACAATCTACAAACTCCACTAATTTCACGCCAGGCTACAACTGCAAGCGTGGAGAACATAAGGCAGGACAGTGTTGCACAAGATGATAAAGTAGAAAACGTTGAACCCGTAGGCATTGGAAGTGGTTGGCAGCTTGCTTGGAAGTGGAATGAGGATGGAAACGCAAAGGGAAGTTTTAAGAGAATATTTTTGCATGAAGACAATGTTACGGCATCTGGGAGGGGATCAGTAATTTCATTTGCCGGTGGTGGGGATGGTACAGAGAGCGAGCATGTTAAAGCTGCTGCTTTGGTGTCTCAACCTGCTCTGTATACACAAAAATTAATGTCTCAGCATCCTGCTGGTCCAGCCATGATTCATCCGTCTGTAGCAGCTGAAAACGAGCCGACATGGAGAGATCTGTTGGCACCAGGAGTTTTTAATGCATTGATAGTTGGTTGTGGTGTCCAAGCACTTCAGCAGGTAGTATCTTGTGCTAAACAATAAAAATGGTATCGTTAAATTATTAACAAGTAGTTTGTGTTAATATGCATCAAAGTGCTAGTTTTCCATTACCAATTTTTAACACCTTCATCATTTCCAACTTATATACTCATATCTATCTTCTTATGCAGTTTTTAGGTATAAACGTGGTTTTGAATTATGGCCCTCAAATTCTGTCTCAAGCTGGTGTGGGTGATCTTTTTGCAAACTTTGGGATTAGTTCAGCATCAGCCTCTGTTCTAATAAGTGCAACCATGACCTTCTTAATGCTCCCTTGCGTTGCTATAGCCATGAAGCTCATGGATATAACTGGCAGAAGGTAATCTTCCCGATCGATGTACTTTCTGCTTCCTCTCTTCATTTTTTTTTCTTTTTTCCCCGGCTAATTATTTCGTAATTCTAGAAAATTACTAACTAAGCATGATTAGTATACATTAGAGAGTTTGGAGTTGTGTTCATCATCTAACTCCTTTAAATAGGTTGTGATAAATGCATTCACTTTCATTATCAGTAATTCAGTGCATTAAAATTTAATCAATCAGGTCTAAATCTGGGTAACAATTATTTGGTATATACTATACGATACTGGATCATTGTTATCCAGATTCCAGATTTTGACCTTATGGCCTGATTTTCCCGATCCTGTATTCCGTTTTATTGCACATTCCAACCTCCATTATTGCAAAGAATGAATAGCTTTATTATTCGATTGAACTAGTGGGATATGAAATGAGATTGAACAGCTGTAATGCTCTAAACGAGTCTTCTTAAAGGTACTACAACCAGGTCCCGAAACCAATGCCATAGTTATACCATATTAGACGACACATGAGGCTTGTGTTAAAGTATAACTTATCCTACCTGGTGACAATTACACTAGTATTTTTCTCTATTCTGACAAGTTTGATAATTGCTTTTCACTGCAGGGGCTTGTTGCTAGGCACGACTCCTGTCCTGACTGTTACCTTACTACTCCTAGTTATATCAACTGCAGTAGACTTGGGCAACAATGTCAAGGCAGTTATCTCAAGTGTTAGTGTCATAACTTATGGCTGTGTTTTTGCCATGGGGTATGGACCTATTCCCAACATTCTATGTGCAGAAATATTCCCAACTCGAGTTCGTGGCACATGCATTGCTCTTTGCGGTCTCTCGTGTTGGGGTTTCAACATTGTGGTTACTTATGCTTTACCAGTTGTGATGTCAGCCATCGGCATACCTGGTGTATTTGCCATATTCGCTGTGTGGGGTGTAATTGCATACATGTTCGTGTATTCAAGGGTTCCAGAGACCAAGGGCATGCCCCTTGAAGTCATTACAGAGTTCTTTTCGGTTGGTGCAAGGCAGTAAAGCAGAGTTCTTGATTCTGCTTGTCTGAGGAAAGAAGCAATATAGTGCAGTGTCCTTTATTTTAGTTGTTGATGATTTTGTATTGTATTTTTATAAATAAACCTATTCTTTGTTGTTCATTGGAAATTCTATGGATCAGGGTTGTGTAGTACTGGACTGGTGATCGGGTCAGGTTACTAGTCATACACTTGCATCAATTATGAAACATACATTTGATGAAAGGCGATGGAGTATGGACTATAGTTGACTGTTTAAATAGAGATTGAGGAAATAGTTTCACTTTTCACTTGATACTCATCATGATTCATGGATAATGAGTTTTATTTCAACGGACATACAGTGGTTGATATAAACTCTTCATAAACCCATATGAGAGAAAATATATATAGGTAGGAAGACACTCGTGACTTGTCAATTGTCATAGAGATATTCTATTCATAATTTGAATATAAACTTGGGGCAAAAACTTTAGACGTGGGGTCTAAGATAGGAAAGAACGGAAGAAGGTAGGCTGAGCGGGGGGGGGGGAGACGGACTTTGTTCACCAATCACGAACGACCAGGAAGAGAGGCAAAAGAGATTTCCAGCTTGTTACTACCATTAAGAAAAACTCGGGCAAGAATCTTAGTAGAATGTCATGTGTTTGGTCTATTACTTTGATATGTTAGTTAACTCTCCTCTATTATTTTTGGGTTAGTCAATTAGTAATGTATGCATATTTCTAGTTTCCATGGAGTACTACTTTTGTGTCAAGTTCATTTAAATGTTTATCTTCGTGTGTTTATTACATGTCCAGATTTGATCACCTATTGTTTTTGTTACCTCGATCAGTAGTAGTATTCCTATATGCAACGATTATGGAAGACTGCTATTAGATCGATGTATATAAAAAGTATGCTAGTCAGAGTCACATAAAAACAGTGGAGCAGATTCTCCATCACTATGGCGGAGCTCTTTGCTCCGCAAGATCTAGGCGGAGCAGAATGGTGGAACGCTCCACTTTTTTTTAATTAATATTTATTTTTTTAATGAATTTTGTTCTTTTAATGAATTTTTAGATTTTTTAAATTAATTCTTAGATTTTTTTTAATTTACTAAGTAGTTCTATCTTTTTTTTTTTAGTTAAGAGTTGTTTTGTAAAATTGAATTTCAAATATCGGATTTGGTCAACTCAAAATGTCCTGATAATTGGAATGCTTTGGCTAACATGGAATTTTTCAATATTGTTGATCTATGGAGCCTTAATCCGTTAATAGGAGCGCTAAGAGGGTACTAAAAGTTATTATTATTATTATTATTATTATTATTATTATTATTATTATTATTATTATTATTATTATTATTATAGAATTAAATAAATGAAAAAAAACAAAATTAGTGGGCAGCCGAGAAACAAGCTGGGCTCCCACTCCCTTAGCAATAGCAAAACTAATCCTAGGAAAAATATGATGAGCATCACGCGCTCTAGTATTCTGAGCCAAAGCGAAACCCCGGGCTCTCACAAGCAACTCAACATCATCAACACCCAACTCCCCAAGTGTCGAGAAACAAAAAGGAAGGAATCCACATCTCATAGTTGCACACAAGTCCCGATACTTCACACACTTATTATTATTATTATTATTATTATTATTATTATATTATTATTATTATTATTATTATTATTATTATTATTATTATTATTATTATTATTATTATTATTATTATTATTTTTATTTATTTATTTATTTTTTATAATTATGGAATTCAATAAATCAAAACAAAGAAAGTTTACACAAAATTAGTGGGCAGCCGAGAAACAAGCTGTGCTCTCACTCCCTTAGCAATAGCAAAGCTAATCGTAGGGAAAATATAATGAGCAGCACGCGCTCCAGTATCCTGAGCCAAAGTGAAACCCCGAACTCTAACAAGCAACTCAACAGCATCAACATCCAACTCCCCAAGTGTCGAGAAATAGAAAGGAAGGAATCCATATCCCTTAGCTATTATTATTATTATTATTATTATTATTATTATTATTATTATTATTATTATTATTATTATTGTTATTGTTATTATTATTATTATTATTATTATTATTATTATTATTATTATTATTATTATTATTATTATTTTTATTTATTTTTTAATTTTTTTTTTATAAACTAGACTTTTATTAATCACGCAAAATTGGAAGGGAGTCGGGAGACAAGATGTGCTCCCACCCCTTTTTGAATACAAAAGTTAAGTCTAGAAAAAAGGAAAACACCACTCCTAACATCATTGGAATGGCTAACACACAAGCGCTTAAGACGCGAAAAAGTCGCCAAGGCCTCCTCATCGAGCTCCCCAAAAGTGGAGAAGGCAAACGGGATGAATGAGTAGCCGTGCTCCGCACACTTAGAAGAATACTTGCTCCTCTTCTTCTGAACGACAGACTGCAAAGCAGCATCAGGAACCCAAGAATCCAAACCCCCACCAGCAAAAGGAGAGACACCCATAACATCCAAGCAAGCGTCTCGACCTTGGGACCAATTGTATAATAACAAGTCTGCCGGACGTAGGTCCCGTCCAACATCCGAGAGGAACCCCATTGGGACCTCCTTTCGCACCGCAACACCAACCTTAGAACAGATGTCAGCCAAGGTATCACGCACAAGATTGTGCCGAAACTTCACCCCCACCTCGCTCGAACAATGAACAGCGTGATCACCCCACTGGTCCATCCGTCGCACATGACAACTCGAACAAGAAGAACCATCCGGGAACAAAGGGACTGCAAGGCGATAACACAACACAACACGGAACTGTCGAGGGTTCATCCGCTGTCCCAACCCATCAATAGGAATGGTGAATAAGTAATCCTGCGCATGAGGAGCACGAACACAACTAAGAAGAGCCTTCTGCCGATGACTCAACCCATATCGTGACGTCAGATGTGCATCAATGACACCAAAATATCTCTTTGCCAAAGACTGCATGAACTGGGGGGCAGGAGAGCTAGAAGTAACAGAGAGAACATCAACACCACAAAAAGCCGTAACCCCGGACCTCAACAGGATCCTATCCTGCAAAGAGCTAGACTGCAAACGGGAAGCAAGAAAAGCAAACTGACTGACATCTTCCGCACACAGGACCCCAAGACCTCCAAGTCTGATGGGAAGAGTGGAAAGCCGCCACTGCCAATCCCCAAAACCAGGCCCCGATCCTGTAACGATCATCTCCAAGGAAGTACGCAAGGCCTGATCAAACTGGACGAGAGCATCACCACAAGCCAAAGGAGGGCAAGTCCTCAAAGCATAAGATAACTTCGCCACCCCTGCGCAATTGCGAAGAAGAAGAAGCTCACACTGGGGATCATCAAGCTTGCGGATAACCTCCAACATAGTGATGGTCTTGGAAACCCGGCGCGCAACTAAATCAAGACAAAAGCCCGAATCCGCACTAACAGAGCCCCAAGGAGCTTGACACCCTGAAGCGGCCGAGAGATAGTAGCAGGGAAAAGGCCAGCCACCCTTCCACGAGGGTCCTCCACCGACCAAAAAAGCTCAGTCTTATCGACATTCAGATGCAACCCACGCGCAGGTCCATCAACACGGATAATATCGAGCGCCTTGGCAACCATAAGAGTATCACCAATGATAGTGCCGTCGTCAAGTTACCAAGCCTGAAGAGAAAGCTCACACGACTGATGAATAGCGTGGACCAACGGATGCAGAACCAGCGAGAATAATAGAGGACCCAACGGATCCCCTTGCTGAACCCCCTGACATGACCGAAGAACCGAGTCCCCATAATACAGCCGAGCAGGCCTAGCATAACAGAACTCAACCCAATGTGAAATGGCCGGACACCGCAACCAAGTCTCCCGAAGAAGAGCACTTCTGTCCACCAAATTAAACGCATTCTGAAAATCCACCAAAAGCACAGAGAGCCCAACCTCGTCCCCTCTAGCTTCCACAAACCTGTTGACAGAATGAAGAACCGCCTCACATCCATCCGAAACCCCAACACCAAACTGAAAATCCTGCAAGTAAGCAGTCATCGAGTTCCCGATAGAAGAAGCGGCAACCTTAGAGACCAGCCTCCTCCAAATCGTACCAACAACAATAGGGCGAATACCCCCTCCTGGCTTAACAAGAGGAGTCAAAGGGGCGCTGGCAATAAACTCTCCGAGCGGGCGAGGACACTGACCCGAAAGAAAAAGGTTAACAACCCCAGTGATAGAAACTAAGAGACCATCAGAGACCGCAGTAGCAGCACCTCCCAAGACATCCAACAAATGTTGGGCTCTGAGACCGTCACGACCGCAGGAGGTACCTTTAGGGAAACTCCGAATTCTATTCAACACAAGGTCCTTCTGTACCGACAGAGCATCTTCCCTTAGCGAAGAAGAAGGCACCAGCGGAGGAGAGGCAAATGGGTGCTTGGACTCCAGCTCTGCCAATGTGTCAGGGGTATCAGGAGCAACCCCTGAAGAGGTGAGGACCTTAATAGCAGCCGAAAAGTGTCCGTCACCCACCTTGCGCATGCACTGGGATAAATTAGCCTCCGCAGATGCGATAGGTTCTGAAAACCCCCGAGGAGGAGAATAAACAGCAGCTAAGCGGTCTCGAACCAACCCAAATCTTTCCCCGGGGTCTCTCCAACGTGCAATGGCACTAGAAATGCCCTCAAATTGGCGCCGTCCCCTCTCCCCAGAACGACGCTGAGCTCTACAAGATGGCACAAAAGTAGCCAGGGTGCAACGCGGCAAAATGAGAAGTTGAACCCATGCAAACAAATCTCCTGGACCTGCGAGGACTAGGTCCAGAGCACTGAGAAAGATCCGGGCAAACCCAAGCCTCAACTTAGGAGGAATACACTTGACCGTACGCGTTTGCAGCAAAAAGACGCGGTCCAGAAGATCCATGTCAAAGCAAATGGGGCCCAAACCACCGTCATGTGCGTGAGACGACCCAACCGGACACTCAGACGACCCTGCAACAGACCCCACACGCCCCGCAACTCCAACAGGCGCCGGAATACCAAGGATAGCACAGTCTGCCGCCGGGACCACACCCCCATCAGCATGAATACATCGCTTACTAAACGTGTGAGTGCTGAGGCAAGCCCCACACAACCAGATATCAGCCTGATGGAGAGAAAGGTCCAAGGCAGAGAAAAGGGAGAGGTCACTCGCAATGCAATCCCTATTAGAAGCTCTCGACTCGTCCGACTTGAAATGTTGAGCTTTCAAGTGATCAATAAAATACTTTTTTGAGAGCTCTCTAACTCCTCGATCACCGCAACCGTCTTTCCCACGCAAAGGACAAAAAATTTTACCCGCCATAAAAACAAGAGAGCCACCCCGAGCCACAAATACAAAACCAAAAACCACCAGTGTGTCACCAAAACAGAACCCAGCTGCTGCCCGGGAACAACAACCAGAACATTGGAAGAGAGTCGAGAGACAAGATGTGCTCCCACCCCTTTCTGGATACAAAATCTAAGTCTAGAAAAAATAAAAGTACCACTCCTAATATTATTGGAAAGACTAACGGAAAGGTGCTTGAGGCGCGAAAGAATAGCCAACGCCTCCTGGTCAAGTTTCCCAAAAGTAGAGAAGGAAAAGGGGATAAACGAGTAGTTGTGTACTGCACACTTGGACGAATACTTCCTCTTCTTCTTCTCTACAACATTGTGCAAAGTTGCACCTGGGTCCCATGACCCCTCCTCCCCCCCTACCAGCAAAAGGAGAAACACCGGTCACATCCACGCATGCATCTTGCCCTGTGACCAATTGAATAACAACAAATCTGGTCGTAGGTTTCGCTCATCCTCGAAGAGGAAACCCATATGGACCTCTTTCCGCACAACAGACGTAGAATCAAGGAAAATAATTAAGGACCCAAAGGATCCCCTTTCTCAACTGCATGAGAAGACCAAAGAACCGAATCACCATAGTAAAGCCGAGCAGGCTGGGAATAACATAACTCTACCCAAGGCGAAATGGCCGGGCACCTCAACCGAGTCTCCGGAAGAAGGGCACTCGTGTCCACAAGGTTAAAGGCGTTCCTGAAATCCATTAGAAGCATAGAGAGCACAACCTCGTCCCCTCTAGCCTCAACAAATCTACTGACAGAATGAAGAACAACCTCACAACCACCCGAGACCCCAACACCAAACTGAAAATCCTGTAAGTATGTAGCCATGAAGTACCCAACAAAATAAGAGGCAACCTTAGAGAAGAGCCGCCTCCAAACAGTACCAATGGCAAAATAATACGACTTTCGTTATTATTATTATTATTATTATTATTATTATTATTATTATTATTATTATTATTATTATTATTATTATTATCATTATTATTATTATTATCATTATTATAATACTAACTTATTATTATTATTATTATTATTCTTATTTTTTAAGATAACTTTATTTGTATATAAAAAACAACGAAAGTTTACACGAAATTAGAGGGGAGCCGATAAACAAGTTGTGCTCCCACTTCCTTATTAAGTTTCTAAGGAAAAGAAATCGTATTATTTTGAAAGAAAAAAAGAGATAATTTATAAATCACCTTAATAATAATAATAATAATAATAATAATAATAATAATAATAATAATAATAATAATAATAATAATAATAATGCTTCGATCGCTCTGGCGACTTTTTGCGGTGATCGCCGCCGCCCTTCCGTAATAGCTTTCTGGCGTCCTTCACGTCTCAGGTAAGAGGCGATTTGCCTTTCCCAGGTAAGGGTTTCCCTCTGGTTGCCGTATTGGTTGATCGGGGTTCTGCGTTTCGCTCTCGTCGGTGTTGGTGTTGTGCTCTGTTTTTGTGTCTTGCGTTGTTCTAGTCGATTTCGTTGTGGTTTTACTCCTCCGTTTTTGGGTGATCGGAATTTGCCGTATTGTTTGATCGGAATTCAGTGTCGCCTCCTGTCTCTTTCCGTTTTTTGCCTCTTTTTGCCGTTTTTTTTTTGGGCTCTGTTCTGGTCACTGTTTGTGCGGCGTTTCGGCTAGTGCGTTGTTCTGGTCTGTTTGTTTCTTTCTCTGTTTCTGCGTTTTTCTGGTGTCTCTGTGTTGTTGGCCCCGTTTCTGGTTTTGTATGGGGTGCCTGCAGGTTGTTTTTGTTGTTCTGTGGTGTTGTGCCAAGCTTTCTGTCACTGTTTGACTCTTGCTCAGTTTGGTTGGTGTGCCACGTTCTGCTCCTGGTTCAGTGTTCTTTGACGTGGGGTTTGGTTGTGGTTTGGTTTGGTTGTTTGGAGGTTTGTTCAATGCCTGAGGTTGTGCGGTTTCATTGTCCGTTCGTTGGACTTTCTGAGTGTCAGGATGGCAGTGGACATGGTCTTACTAGTAGTTATTTAATTACCCACATGCGTGATCGCCATTTTCGTGGTGAGGCACAGAGTGTCACGCGTAATGCTCTTGCTACTAGTTTGCCTGTTTATCAGTCTGCTGAAGCTACTTTGCGGCGTATGGGTCGTTGGCTCTGTGGGGTTTGTCTTACTACTCATACAGTTCGTGCACGGTGTCGGCATGACAGTAACAATGTTGTGGCGGCTCCCGATTGTGGTGATGGTGTGGTTCACTACACTTTGTTTGATATCCCTGTGCCTCGTGCCCCTGTTGCTTCTTCGCCTGCTGGTGTTAGTGTGCCGGCTCCTCAGGATTTTTCGCTGGCTTCTCTTGATGCTTTGTGGGCTAAGGGGTTACGTACTGTCAATTCGATCCCTCCTAAGTGTCGCCTGGGGTTTTCGCGAGTTTTAAAGGGAGCTTTGGATTCGGTGGTTTCTTCTCCGGGTGACCTTTCTTGTTGGGTTCGTTTGCTCGTACTACCTCTCTGTACGCTAAAGACTTTTTCTCCGCGGAGCAGTCTTGAGTGTCGGGCAGTTGTTAGGCGTAAGCGCCAGGAGGAGTGCATTGCTTCTGCCCTCCGCACTTGGGATGTCGCAGGGGGTAGTTTACAGCTTCTTCTTGACACGTTGGCTGCGGATTCGCCTTCTTTTCGTCAGGAGTCGGATCCGGATTTGGGTGTTTGGTGATTGGCAGTGGCGTCTTGCTACTTTGCCATTTTCTTTGGGGGGCTTGGTGTTTATTCTGCTATGGATGTTCGCCATTATGCCTTCGTTTCTTCTCGTCTTCAGTCTGCTAGTTTGCAGGCTAAGCTTCTGTGTCCTTCTGGTGTCACTTCTCTTGGACCTGCTTTTGATGGTGCCCGGTCTTTGTTTGTTGAGACCACAGGTTCCGACCTTTTGAGTAACCCCAGTGAGATCGTTGCCCCAAGACTTATGAAAAGATTGACAGATATATATTTCACGACGGTGGCTGCTTCTGCGGAATCTGTTTTCTCTTTATCCCCTCGTCAGGTAGCTCTTTGGAAGTCTCAGCGAGGTGCTCATTCTTCTGATTGGTTGCGTGTAGTTCCTATTTCTGGTTCGGGACAGACAATGAATGGGAGAACTTACAGGTGTGTTCTGGGTTATCGGCTTGGTGTTACTTTGTTTCCGGTGTCCTTGCCCTGCTCTACTTGCTCTCGGATTTTTGTTGGAGATGTGTTTGGTGATCATGCGGTGTCATGTGCTGGGGTGGTGGGTATCAAGCACCGTCATAACCTCGTTCGGGACACTCTTTTGGATGTCTGTTTCCGGTCCGGCATTTCTGTTGGTAAGGAAGTGGATATTGGTTTGAGCGGCGGGGGTGACAGGTCCCTCCGTCCTGCAGATTTGCTCCTTTATGCTTGGGATAGGGGACGGGATGTGTGTGTGGATCTGACCGGGTCTTCCCCTTTGACCCGGTCTGGGTTGATGGACTTTGTGCCTGGGCATGCGGTTATTGATGCGGCCAAGCGCAAGTGTGTGAAGTATCGGGACTTGTGCGCAGCTAAGGGTTATGGATTCCTTCCTTTCTCTTTCTCGACTCTTGGGGAGTTGGATGTTGATGCTGTTGAGTTGCTTGTTAGAGTTCGGGGTTTCGCTTTGGCTCAGGATACTGGAACGCGTGCTGCTCATCATATTTTCCCTAGGATTAGTTTTGCTATTGCTAAGGGAGTGGGAGCCCAGCTTGTTTCTCGGCTGCCCTCTAATTTTGTGTAAACATTCTTTGTTTATAATAATAATAATAATAATAATAATAAAAAAATAATAATAATAAAAGCAACCCACACGAGTTTTCTTACCTAACTCTACATGATTTTTCTAACGCGCAGATATTCACTTCCCACATTTTTTCCAGTGTGGTATCCTCTAATTTGTCAATTTTCATCACACAACTAAGATCATGTCTTCCAGAGTTTTCAATTGTTTTTTCCAAAATCGAAAGATTGTTTGATTTTATAATATCACACTTATCCTCATCATTAAAGCCATCTTTGTATCACTCATAAAGCACTTTCAAATTTTCTCAATTCTTTTACATTATCTCTCCCATTGTAATTGTATATGCCGGAAATGAAAACAAAAAAAAATTCTCGGAATACTGCAACCTGGAATCTTTAATCCCATTTAACAAAGTTTTACTTCCTTTCCGATAGACAGACAACACGTTTTCGAAAACTGCAAATTATACAATTCCTTATGAACTTGCGTAAACATAGAGAGAAAGAGAGAGAAACATGAATATTATTTTTCCATCATACAATTCAATTTTATTATCTCAACCTCCTCTGGTATGCTATTTCTTCTTCTTCTTCTCCCCTCATTTAATTTCTTCAATCATTCGTCGATTTTATACTACAACCTGGAATCTCTTTAATCCCATTTAACAAAGCTTTACTTCCTTTACGATAGACAGACAACCGTGCTTTGTAAACTTTTTCGAAAACTGCAAATTATACATATCCTTATGAACTTGTGTAAACATAGAGAGAAAGAGAGAGAAACATGAATATTATTTTTCCATCATACAATTCAATTTTATTATGTCATCCGCCTCTCGTATGCTATTTCTTCTTCTTCTTCTCCCCTCATTTACTTTCTTCAATCATTCGTCGATTTTCTTTTCTTTTTTTTCTCTTTTCATCAACAATTGTCTTAAACGTTATTATTATTATTATGTTATTATTATAAAGGTGATTAGAAAACTCTCTCTCTCTTTTTTTTCAAATAATATGATTTATTTTCTTTAGAAACTTAATCACGCGCATGTCATTTTTGAACTGCATATTTTCATTATTTATATATTTTCTAGTAAATAATAACAACGATGACAAATGTGCATATGAAGTTAATTCAATTTAAATGTGGTTTCACGTTGTAAAGAATGTAAACAAAGTCATATATAGCTAAAATATAAAACAATATATGGTTATATAAGGTCTATGAGAATATTTATTTGTATGAGAGTGAGGGATGATAAACACGTTAATTAGAGATAACTTGGCTGCTAAAAGAGGACCGAATAGCTTGGCTGAGGTACACATTGCGTCATCGACACTCTGGCATATGTGTAATCTTTTTACATGTGTAATCTACGAAGGCAAGATTTCAATATATAAAATATATAGACAAAATAGTTCAACAAGTAATAAATGTGTGAATAATGTCAAATATAAGAAAAAAACAAGTAACATGAATATATACTTTTATCAAAGAGTTGTCAATTCTTTTCTCTAACAAATTGGTTGTGAAAATAGGGGATTCAAATCACTCTCAATCTTATTTTATTATCTAACCTAATGAAATTAGGGGAATACTGTATATAAATTAATTAAGTGAATGTTCTTAGGGTTGTTGCTTATTATATAGAGAATTTAATAGGATGTATTAGTTTTGGACATTTTAAAAATTAAGTTGTTCTTTTAATTATATATTTGATTATTTACATATTTGATTTTAATAGAGAAGACCAACGACGACAAATATACATATAAAGTGGACATATCATCTCCTCATCTTATCTAGTAAGTTGTGAGTGAATGTTACATGTAGTATGTAGTTTTAGCTAAAGTCTATGGTGAGGCCAGCCTTTCCTAAAACAATGGAAAGGCCTGGTTTTTTAAAAACCAAGTGGTTTTGAGTTGAACCGGTTGACTTATCGATTTTAAAACAAATCCGGTTCTTTGTCTTAAATAAATACAACATGTCAGAGACAAAAACACATAGTTGAATGTGTTTTGTGTGTGAAATGAGAAATTCTATCTGAATATCCCCTTTTCTTCTTCCTCACGCCAGCTTCTCTCTCTTTGAGAAATCACCGATCGATCTGAGAAATCACCTCATATGTTTGTTTTGTTGCTTCGGTCTGTTCACTATTCTTCGTTCATTTTACTTCGTTCAGATCTAGTTTTTTTTTTTTTCAGATCTAGGGTTTGGCCATTACTAAGAGGGAAATTTCCACTGACGATTTGGAAGTTACAACAAGGAGAAGTCGAAGAAAGTCAGTTTTGAATGTTGTTGATGCCGTTCCAGTAAGTTTTTTGTGTGTTTGCTTTGAATGTGTTTTGTATTTGAAAGCGTAAAGGTGTATTGTTATGGTTTTAAATGTTTTATAATATCATGTTAATGTTTCTAATGTTATTCTGCTTTAATTTCGTAAAATAGTGAATGCTTAATTTATTGTTAAGGTTTTTAGGTATTTTATTGCGATTTTAATGGTTTGAGGGGATATTGTGGTATTAGACGCTGATGTTTTTGTATTGAAATGTTTTTAAGTGATTCTGGCCTGCTTTTTTAATGTGTCTAATAGTTTTTAGGGATCTTGTTGTGGTTTTAAGGGATTATGTGATGAATGTTGATGATGTTGACAGTAAATTTCTTTATGTTATGGTTTGAACTTTGAAGGCATATTATTAAGATATGGTTGCGTTATCTTTATGCTTTCCTAATTTGTGTTGTTTTGGTTTCAAGTGTTCGAGTTGTTGTTTTAAGTGTGTCTGGTATGATTTTAAGAGAGTGTAATGTTATGCTACGTACTTTAGTTTCGTAGCTGAAAGGTGAAGGTGTATTGTTATTGTTTTTTAACTGATTTTGTTATGCTTTTTAAGTGATTATGTAATTGATTTAAACGGGTTGATTATGCTTTTATAGATGTTGTTTGTGTTGTTGATGTGGTTTTGAGAGATCCTGTTATTCTCTTTTAGGTCTTATGTTATGATTTTAAGGGGTTGTAATGTTATGCTACTTTAGTTTTGTTACTGAAAGGGTTACGGTGTACTGTTACGGTTTTGAGGGATCATGTTATGTTTTTAAGGACTTATTTACAGTTTTAACTTTTAAGGTGTGATATTGCATTTTTAAAATGTGTTGTGGATGTTTTTACATTTTTTGTTTTTGTAGTTATTGATGCTTCTGACAGACTAACACTATAAGGAGAGAAGATTGAAGAAGAGGCAAGATGCCCTTGCTATTGGTAGAAGTGTTGGTGGTACAACTACTAGTGTTTAAGATTCTGAAGAGCTGAGTACAATTGAACGAAAGCTTGATAGTTTACGAGTTACGTTAAAAGTCAACAAGATTTCGAATATGTAGGTTGTATAATGTTCTGGACAAAGTGTTTATCTTGTCAACAAGATTTCGAATATTTTGAAGAAGTAGGATTTGTAATAATTTCCTGGAGAAAAGTGATTATTTGGATTTTATTTGAAGTAATTTCTGATTTGAACAATTAGTTTTTGCCTTTTGAACGATAATTTTATGTATGGTTTTAAGCAGTGGTTTAATGTGCAACTCTTATATGTTCTGGTTATTGTTTTTAATCTATGATATGGTTTTAAATGTATACATTATAGTTTTAACACGTCTTATTATGATTTTAAGAGACAAGGTGTTGCGACTGTTGGTATAGTTGTTGCTGTTGCAGTTGGTAAAGATTCTGAAGAACCAAGCACAATTGACCGAGTGATTAAAAAAGTGCGAGTTAAGATAATAACGAACAAAATTCTAAAGAAGTAGGGATTTTGTGATGTGTTTTTGGACGATAAGAGTACTTAAAAAAATGTAGTGTATGATTTGGATAGTGGGTACTTAAAAAAATGTATGTACTTAAACCACAATAAGAGTACTGATAACTACACCAAGTGGTTATATGTTAATACTTTTAATAAGTCATGTTATGGTTTTAAGGGATTTTCATAATAGTTAACGATGATATGGTTTTAATATTCTATGTTATACTTCTAAGAGCTTCTGTTATAGTACCTTTTTTAAGGCGCAATGTAAAGTCATGAAACCATGCAATAAAGTAGTGTAAAATTGAATACTTCATTCATGTAAAGATTGAAACATTTAGTCAATTGAAGTCCCTAAAACTAGTATTATCAAAGCAACAAAATTACAACAACCGTTCTCCATTACAATCTTAATTTGAGTTATTAGAACGGCAAAACGGTGGGTATTTGAAACAACAACCTGGATACATAAAACAAGAACAATGGTACTTATAACCACACCAATTGCTATATAAGATATATGATACCATGCCAACTAATATAAAATTGAATAATGTAGTCATATCAGGACTGAAACATTCAGTCAATTAAAGTTTTTAAAACTAGTATTATGAAAGCAACAAAATTACAACAAGCGTTCATGTGGTGTTTCTGATGCAAACTGGATATGAGTCTTTGAATTGGGTTCTTGCGAGTAAACTTGATCTTTGAAGCAACTGGATTCTTGCGAGTAAATTTGTTGTTGATCTTTGAAGCAACTGGCTTCTTGAAAGTAAGCTTGTTCTTGATCTTTGAATCAACAAAATTGGTGTTTCTGATGTACGCGGTGTCAAAAATATCACAACTTCTCCAAACAACTTGTAGTCCTCCTTCATCATTCCATCTCTTCATAAAATAGTAGTCAGCCTAGCATCTTCATCATACGGTAGAGGTGATAAAATTCTGAATCTTCATCCTTTTGTTTCTGAAAAAAATACATTCCTTTAAATTTTTTGTTCATTTACATGCTTAAAACCATAATACGGTCATGTAAAACATACCATGATCTAGTAAAATCATAACAATATACCTAAAGAATATACTAGTTGACAACATGAAAATATTAACTGATATTACTACAACAAAATGCCTTCAAGCCATAAGCGGGTGCACTTAAAATCATAACCACATGACTCACAAGCTTAACAAGTGTCAGCTATAAAAAAATCAACTGACATTATTTTAAATCATAATAATATCTACTCTTAAAACCACAACATCATGAGGATGTTGAAATTACATGCATTTTATTCATCCAGTGAAATAGGAGGCGTTAAAACAAGTTCTTTTTGAAGTATAACTGTAAGAATCTTAAACCAATTCTAAACTAGTTGCCAATTGTAAACATACTGTAAGATCAGTTTCTAAAACCACAACCATCATACTGTAAACCATAATAGGCGTCCTTCAAACTCTAATATGGAGAAATATAAAATAATGGTTTTCAAGCGCATAACGAATGGTCTTATAAAGCTATCTTAAAACCATAAAAACAAGTCTTAGAACAAAAGCATGTTGAATAAGTAGAATACTATAACAACATTGCTTAAAACCATAACACAACATATTGAAAAGCATAACATGAACCTTAAATATATATTCATAACATTTCGAATAATGTAAGATACGATAACAACGTTGCTAGAACCATAACTTATAATGAACATATAAATGTGTTGTGTAAAAGCATAACAACATAACATAAAACCATAACTAGGAGACCTTAAACGCGTAACATGTACTATAGTTAGAACGGTAACAATCAGACTACCGTAGAAACTGCAATTAACCATAAAACAACTCTTAAAACTATATTATGCATATTAAAAACAATAATAAGTCATTATTCAATGAATAAATGCAGAAACATAGTAGACAAACTAAAACAAGCAACAACGAGGCTTAAAAGTATTATAACAACGTCGATTAAAACCATAAAACGACATTTTAAAACCATAACATGCCGTTATCAAATAAAAATATGCACAAACATACTACATACAGATCAAACCATAACAGAAAGGCTTAAAAGTATATAATAACTTACGGATTTTGCTGTTCTGATTCAATTTATTCAATAATTTCCAGATCTGAGAATCTTCCTTCTTCACAAGTTTTGGTTTGGTGCTTCGAGTATTTTACCAGTTGAATCTGAACGTTTTGAACATCAATTCCGACCGCAATTCGATTGAATAATCAGGAAAACAACATTGAATCAGAAAAATAGAGATGAATGAGGAAAACAGCAAAATACAATCGCAAAACGTATTGAAATCAGATGATTGTTGCTTGATTCACCTGATTAACATCCATGGAAGCGTTTTCGGATGAATCGGAACGTTTCGAGCAACAATTCCGAGAAAAAATTGATTGAAAGATCAGAAAAATAGAGATGAATCGAATCACACGGTGAAATCAAACAAAAACGCATAAAAAGGGTAAATCGTTGCTCTATTCACCTGATTAACGTCCATGGAAGCATTTCGAATGATATGCTCTGAAAAGAAGCTTCGATCGGCAAATTTCTGGTGAAATTCCGGCGAGGTGGTGGATTTGCAGAGAAAAAAGATAAAAACACGGTTGTTTACTGTGTTTTCTAATTTTTAGGGTTTTTCTGTGATTTGAAGGGTTTATATAGTGGAGCGGTTTTTTTATAATGAACCGGTTTTTATCTGAACCGCGAGAAACCGCCTAGCAGTTTTGGTTTCTGGTTTTTGCCATAAAAACCAGGCCTTTCCATGTTAATAGGAAAGGACAGCCTTACTATATAATAACTCGTAGTTTTATTCATAAATCCTTTAAAATTAAACTTAAATGGGAAACAAATAAGAATAACAACAGAGTATTACTATGCACATTTGACTTATCCATACTAATACTCAACATCACGGAGTTTTGTAAAAAAAAAAAAGGCTATCTCGTGAGCTTTTGGAGATGGACTAGCTCAACTTTGCTAACACGCCGTTAGACATATGAGTTGGGATGTCACGGTCATCATTGGATGAGCTCTATTTTATTTTTCTTTTGACTTTTATTTTATTCTTTCTAGTTTTTAATGTACTTGTTTAAAGAAAGAGTTGTAAAAGAAATGAATACTTTAATGAAAAAGTTGGATTTTAAAAGGGCTTGACTCGAAGAGTATTTTTGGCGTTTGGGTGTGAGTAAGTAGGAAGTGATTTGACATGAGAGAGAGTATTTGACATAGAATTGCTGGAGATAATATTATTTTATGAAATCCTTCTCGAATATATTTTTTACTTTATTATACTACACTAATGTTACTTTTCCATTTAAAGCATGATATACATGTTCCATATAATGAAAATCATTAATTATTAGTGAAAATTGTTTATTTATGCTTATAAATTTTATTGTACTTTTAAAAGATTTTTAAAAGTAATAAAAAAGGTAGAAAATTTACGTCAACAAGATTCGAACTCCGCACCATTTACTCGAATAGGGACAAAGAAATTGCATAATAAAAAATGAAATAAAAAGTAAAAAATGAAGAAAAATATGTCAACAAGACTCGAACTCTGCACCGTTTACTTAAAGAGTGACACATGCACACCATCGATTAAAATTGAATAAGTAAAATAAACCGATAAGATTTAAATACAAATATAATCATGTGAATGTTGTTAGGTTATACACTACTTAAGTACTTATAGTTATTTAATTCAGAAATAATAATATTTAAAAAATATGAAATACTACAATTTGTATAACTATAATAGACCATTGCCATGCAAATGGTGAAATTAGTATGACTTCATCAAGAAGGTGGATCCCCACTACTCGACCCACAAGTCCACAACCATTTCTCATGACCTGAGCCCAAACCAATGGCCCAAAGTGCTAAATCCATTAGGGTTCCCTTCATTTGCGTAATAAATGAAAAAAGTTGCTAATTGACGACAAATCAGGATTAATTAAGTACACACTTAAGCTTAAAGCTGGTCACTAATTTGATGACATTAGGACGAAAACAGAAGAAGCTTGAACAACACGAGAGAGAATGTGAAAATAGCGGTCCAAGTATGGCAACGTGTACAACCTCTAGAGCAAGAGAAACTTTATAGGCTTCCAACTTTTCTGGAACCAAAAGCACCCAACAACACAACACAACACAATGCTTAAACACCCGATCACAAAACGCCAAGAGACATTTTATTAACTTCTTTTCCGGTAGAAACTTTTTTCACAAGCTTTGGGATCATCATGGTCATGGAAATCAGACGGGACATGAAGAAAAATGAGCGGCGGAGAGTGGAGGAGTTTTCCGCGCATTATTACGGGCTATGCACCGCCGGAGGAATGCTCAGCGCCGGCGCCACCCACCTGGCCATAACTCCTCTAGATGTCTTGAAGGTCAACATGCAGGTACATCTCTTGCCCTTGTTTTTTTGAAATGGAATTGCTTGTTTTGGTTTGATTTGGTTTGCGTTTGGTAGTTTCTGTACTGTGAAATGATAAATGATTAAATGTGAATCCTAAATCATGGGTTTTGTGATAAACCCCTTTGCAAGTGCACAAGGGCAAAACCTAGTCTATGATTGAACAAACTCTTTGTATGAAATGTCACAGTCAAAATGCCTGTTTGTAAGTGACTGTTTGTATTGTATTAGTAACATTTTGTATGAGATTATTGTACAGTGAAAATGCCTTTTTAAGTGACTGTATTATACTTTTGGAATGTGTAACACGTAAGTCCTATTCTTGTCTCTAGATGGGAGGGTTAAGGTAAGCAACTTTGAACTTGCATCTTGAATTGGTTGTTTTAGGCGTGAACATGAGCGTAGTGAATTAACTTGGCATTGTGCAAGGTTTGCCATGTCTCCAGGAAGACACTAGTGATTCAGATATCCAAATCGGGTGTTAGTTGAGATTAGTCTTCCCCTGCTTCCTTACGTTTGATTTATCAGCCATTTGTAGGGCAAGGGAGAAAGATCGGATGATTATGTAAACATATTTGAAAAGACAGTGATGCATCGGAACGTTTCATGATATTTAGCCGTTTGGGAATTCATCAGACTCTGGTAATAAATTGAAATTCATGCAAGCTTCTTGAGTTGTCAGAAAACAGGATGAGGTAGATAAATTGGAGGTCGGGTTTCCACATTTGAGTTTATTGATAACCCTCACTTATGGTGGAATACTGTGGTTATGTAGATAAACATGGGATTCTGCCTGTGGGATACTATGATTACATTGAACATGTTATCTGCCCGAAATGTGTCTCTTGTACTTGTAGAATCATGTAAATTGGACAACAAGCTAATACAAAACCGTTAGTAATGCAGAGAAAATTGACAAAGTACCCCACTATAAGTCTATAACTATGGTCTATGAACAACTATGCTGCACGTGCATGATTAACACCAAAATTTTCTACACTTCCATTTTTCGTTACCATTTCTGATGTTTTTTCTGCATATTAGGTGAATCCAATCAAATATAGTGGGATCCTATCAGGGTTTAGTACCCTGTGCAGAGAAGGAGGTGCCTCTGCTCTCTGGAGAGGATGGTCTGGGAAGTTTTTCGGATATGGTGTTCAGGGTGGATGCAAATTTGGTCTTTATGAGTATTTCAAGAAGCTTTATGGTGATATACTGGTGGATCAAAGGAAAGGAGTAATATTCTTCCTCAGCAGTGCATCTGCACAGTTATTTGCTGACGTTGCTCTTTGCCCATTTGAAGCTGTGAAAGTTCGAGTGCAAGCACAACCGAGTTATGCCAAGGGGTTGGCTGCTGGATTTCCAAAACTCTATGCTACTGAAGGGATTTATGGGTAATGGCAAGCATGGGAAAAAATTCTAAACATATTTTTGTCTTGTTTTGCGGTGGTTTGTGGTTCATTTTACTGTGGACCTTGCTGATCCTTTAATGACCATAACGTGGTTGCAGGTTCTACAAGGGTCTTCTTCCACTCTGGGGCCGCAATCTTCCATGTAAATGTTCTTCTGTCTGAACTTCTTCTAGTTGTTTGTTGGATAATGTGCTAGATTATATTGCACTCTACTGGTTGGACTATAAAGAGTGGCCCCAGTCTCGCATGTAATTTTCTCATGTCACCTAACTTCTATTTAGTTTATATCACACTATACTGGTTAGAATTGTCAAGAATTTCTCAGATGTCTGCAAATTGAGTTTCTTGAATGAATGAATGAATGAATGATGTTAAGTTTCGACTTGTATACTTGTTTTAAGCATTTTCCTTTGCACTTAAAAGCTGAATCTACCATGTTGTGCTGATGCTACTTCCTTTAATAAAGCTTCTTCGTGATACCTATAACAGCCTATATAAATGCTACTTCCTCTACTTCGGCCTTTCTGCTATATTTGTGCACAGAGGGTAACATATGAGGAATTATTTCGACTTTAAACGAGCACCTGTGACCTAGAAGTCTTTACATATCTCGAACAAGAATTTAGCCATTGAGATGGTGCTTATTAATGTTATATATGGCAGACCTTATTTCAAATATAGCACCAAAGATATATGGTTCTGCATTTTGGTTAAATTTGATGCAAACGTTTGGTCACGTTTTTTGCTTGTACATTGGTTGCACAATATATTCTTGTGTTCCAGAGAAAGCTGTCAATATATTAGATGGCGATAACATAATGTTTCCTTAAATTGGCATATTGTTTATCTTTAATTGCATTTGAAATAGTTCACCTCTCAATTATTTTATGCACTTGAGCTGAAAAGTGACAACTAGTATGCCATGTTTTGCAGTTGCTATGGTTATGTTTACAACGTTTGAGCATTCTGTGGAACTCATGTACCAAGACATCTTACAAAAGAGAAGGGAAGATTGCTCAAAAGCCCAACAACTTGCCGTGTCATGTGTAGCTGGCTATGCAGCTGGAGCTGTTGGCACAGTAGTCTCTAACCCTGCTGACAATATAGTTTCATCTCTGTACAACAAAAAGGCCGCAACTGTAATGCAGGTATCTATATTCTTGTAAAGGCCTCTTCTCGTGTCTTGAACACCTGAGCTTGGTGTAAAATTTGTCATCGTTCTTCTTTCAGGCCGTAAAGAGAATTGGACTTAGGAATTTGTTAACCAGAAGCCTCCCTGTTAGAATTGCAATCGTGGGCCCTGTTGTTACTTTGCAATGGTTTTTCTACGACAGCATCAAGGTTTTCAGTGGACTGTAAGTGTCACATTTACAAGTTTTAGCTCTTTGCAGAATAACTTCTACTTGTCTCCTTACTCCCAAGGGAAACAAATAAAAAGAAAACACTAAGGTGATATGTTCTTACTGATGCTTTTAGGTTATAAAAAGTGAACTCATGCCCACTCCTCAACAACAAGGACTTTCAGGGAAACTTTTCCAATGCTTATGTGAACATAGAAGTAACAAGTTGTAGTATAAAATAAATTAAGTAGTTGTTTGCTAATCTTCTACAAGTATTTTTGAAAATAATGGAGTTGACTCTTACTAAAACCTAAAAGGAGCAACTTAAAGCGAGAATATGAAAAGCATGTCAACACATGCTTCTCCTATTTCTCCTGCTTTAAGGTGCTTTTCTTATCAAATTAGCAAACACCCCCAACTTTTTACTAAATATCAAATTAGCAATTAGCAAACCACCAACAACAGCGATTTTTCAGAAGCATTCACTTGCATCCACTGTTGGTAGGAATTGGATTGGAGGGTTTAAATATATCAATGAACTTTGCCTTTAAAAGCAAGCTGATCCTCCCCCTTTTGACTAGTGCTTATCTTCAGAGAAGCAGTTGTGTATGTTTGCTATTAAAACACTCGAAGAGTTCTTTTAGACATTAAGAAAGCAGTGAAGCACTTAATAAACATGAAAATCCACCCCCCTTAGTTTCTTTGGGCATAAGGTGCTCTTTGGCTGCGAAGCTATTCTGTTTGCACTTTTACTTTGACGAAGAAACACCTGAGTTGATTTTGTGCTTCTCTATGGAAGCAAGATCTTCATTACTCATCACGTACCTTCTATTTTTTGTGTTATTGCAGTCAGATAGAATATCTGTATATGTGCCTTGAAGTTGTCAGTACCTTCAAAAGCCATCATTAAGAATACATTCGCTTGCATGTAACTTGATATTTTCTGTGCCTTTAAAGCCCAATACATGATATATACATGAGTTCTCATAAAAAGATCTTTTCAATTATGTGATATTGGCAGAAAGTTTACTAATGTGCTTTTTACCAGAGACATAATTTCAGTAGACCCTCAAGGATATTCGCCAAACATTTCACCAAGATAAAACACAACTCAAATTTAGCACACTTTATAACCCGGGTTTCCAGGGTTCCTTTTTGTTCCTTTTTTTTTTTTTTTTTTTGTTAAATACCAAAATTTACATGTTAGGAACGTTACCAACTTCCTTTAATCTCTTCTGTTTCCGTGTTTAATTTGTATCTTATTTGTGTTTGGCGTTTACAGGCCAACCAGTGGAGGGCTGAGACGGCATCTGAAAGACGCTGAGTTATTGAGCTATGAGGCAGCACCTTAGTTACTTTGTGTATGTACTCTCATTACATGGATTCCCTGTGGCATTAGCGAGCAGATCAGGTATTTTTGTCGCCCAGAATCATGATCTTCGCGTAGATATGGTGGTAATGATGAAGACCTATCGAGTTTATATAACTTGGTAGCCTTGAACCTTACTAGATAGCTCCTTCTTGGCCCCATAATATTTACTTAATTTAGTATATGATGATAAAACAGAAAGCATGGAGTCTACGATAGGCTGTGTAGTTGTGTTCTAAACATGTTGTAAATAGCTATTCTAGGTTTACGTTAGATTCGTGAAAGTCATGATTTTCCGAGTGAATATGAAATCCACACTACCTTAGTATAAATTAGGTAAGTCAGATTTTCAGTGAGTGTGCCAAACAGCTGAATACGGATATGGAAGGAAGGTACTACATAAAACTTCCCTCATATATTAAGAAAAATCATGAGTTTTACAAAAAATTTCAATGCTTTTGTTGTTTATGGTGCCAAAAATTCCATATCCATTGGTTTGATGTTATCCTGTTCTTGTAGTTGTAATGTTAACCATAGTTTTAATGAAGAGCTTATATGGAAGTTATCAATAACTTTTGAAAAAGTTGTACTAAATATCTTGATATATACTCCGAATTCTAAATGCAATGTAATATGGCTTGCTTTTCAACTTAAAAGTCAATTTATTCCTATTCCTATGAATCTAGTCTAGTTTAGTTAACTACTCGATCGGTTTGGTCCTCCCGTAAAGTTTTATTTAAGTCAAACGAATTTCATGCTAGTCACGAATCTGAGGGTCCTCAAAGACTGAACATGCTTTCATGTTGTAAGATGCACCATAACAATACAGCAGTAGTAATAGACTTATCTCTCCCCGGTAAAAATAATTCTTTTTTCATTTAATAGTTTTCAAATTTGATTCCCAATTAATCTTAAACTATAATGATAAATTATTTAATAAGATTATATTATGAAAAATTTAGATTTTATATTTTCATAATATGATTTCGTCAAATGCTTATCATTATAGTTTTAAGATTAATCGGGAGTCAAAATTTAAAAAAAGTCAAAATGGAAAGATTACGGTGGGACGGAGGGATTATAAATTAAACTCACCAATCACCATGTATTCCATCTTCATGAGTTTTAAAGGTAAGTGATAAAAAAATGAATGAGGCAGAAAGAAAAAAATTATTTGAAATCATTTAAGATTATGATGAAATTGGTTACCCTAATAATATTAATACAGAAAATTTATTACTAGTACTAATGGTGATATTTATACCAGTGATAAATCAAAAGAGGTGATTAATTTGGAAAAGCCAGGCCATTAATAGTGAGTAGTGACCAATTGAGATAAGTAGGAAGGGATTATTTAATTGTAAAAGAGCAGGACATGAAGGATATGGGTATTGGTGCAGGTACACGTTAAGTGTCAGAAATGGGCTTTTGTCCGCTTTACTTTTATTACTAAAATTTAAAAAAAGTGAATCTATCTATCTGAAAAATATAAAAACATTTTTATCAGGTGAGAAATGAGAATACAAGTGAGGGGCTGACTAGTCAGAAAGAAAATGTCAAATTCAATTGTGACGTCTATAGACTTATTTAGAAGACTGTGGGAGGGTGGTTTGGTTCACTTCATCTACTTTTCCGTGTGCCCTCATTGGCTGATTGCTATGCTGGATTGCTGCCTAGTGCCTACTATCAAATTTGGATTCTCCTCATTTTCTTCTTCTTTTTCCTCCATTTCTGTTTTTTTTTTTTTTTTTGGATTCCAATTAAATTAAATTAAATTAAATTTGTATGAAAGTCGACGTTTCATAAATTGACTTTCACCCTATACAATTCAAATAATAAACAAATCCATTCAATTATATATCCGAAATATCTATCTCATTTGATTGTTGACGACGTTATTGTTTAGTGTTCATGCGTTTATTAAAATTTTATAAATATTATTTTCCATATTACATAACTATATATTTAAATTTAAATAAAAAATTAAATATTTCCTACATGTTTTTGTTTCTTCCTTTCTTTTTTTAGTAATTTTGTCATTTTCACATATTTGTTTCTCCACTTCCATTTTCATTTCCTTCCTCCCTAGATTGCATTCCTAGTCTCGGAGACGGAAAGAATATTAGTGAAAGTGGTTAATTACCTCCACATGCTGAATGAAATGAAAGGAAAAAGAAAATAGTCGTAAATAGTAAGGATGGTTCATGGTTTGTCGTGTTTGCCCATCCATCGTCACAGAAGAACGTCATTCATGGTTACAGGCTGTGGCTTTGCCAACAACATTGACTTCTAGGCGTCACATGTCGTCGGCTAAAGTTGAATGAATATGAATAATTCATGAATGTACTCCACTTGGGTCACAGCTTAGTTCTCCCATTAATTGAAATATATCTTGCTTATGATCACTGGCTCAATGCAAAATGAAAATCATCGAAAGGGCACTTTGTAATATTCAATACCAACCTAATTGACCCAAGTAGATTAACTAATATAATTAACATTTATATGAAAATTGAGTCTTAAAACCTTAAAATAGTCAAATCGTAATTAAATTAAATGAACAATTTAACATACTACTCCTATAGTATTCTTTAAGAGACGTTAACGTGCAATGCAATCACGGGTGCATCTTACCTGTTGATGACTAGTTGTATGGGTATCATTTTTGGTTGAGAACAGCAAAAACCAGCAAATCATCTATCTATGCACCCCAACTACACCACAATGATTAAGCTAAGCGCAGTAGTAGTAATAGTACTAGTAATTGTTAAGATACCATATAGGTTAGCTTGACCATGATCTTATCACAATTCATATATTATAATTTTTATGAATTTATTTTTATCGTTTAATCAAAATAAATTTATTACCGTAGGATTTATTTTTAAGCGGATGTCTAATATTAGGGGTATATGCCAACACAATACAAGTAATATTCTACCAAAATATTAATCAACCTGCATATAGTAGTCTAATCCCTATTCATTAACTACATGACATGTGGGTTTTTTTTTTCTTTTAATTCCATACTACCATAGATCAATTGGGTGTTCAATGGGGATGAAGTCGGTTATGACATGTGTGTGATATTTACCTAGTTAAATTTTATAGTTAAAAAAGAGTCATAAGGTGGTGCAGTGGTAATAAGTTTGAAGTAGTGTTGCAGAGGTGTAGGGTCCGATTTATGTAGTTGATGGAGTCATAAAGTTGATATAGGTGTGGAGTAACAAATTGGTTTATGATTTTTGTATATTACCGTTTAAAAAAATAAAATAGATAAATAAATTTATATTAAAATGATTGGGGGTAATTTACCATCATAAGAGGGAAGTATTATGTGATTTTAGGCAAAAAAGGTAGTAGTATAGGAAGGCAAGTGGAAAGAGAGTTGAAGCTAAGCTGGTCAGCACTACTATACTATTCCATGCATTTATTATATTTTTGTGTATAATACTCCGACTTGTCACCGGAAAAAGACACACTAGACACTACACCATTCTTGTTTGGATAGATATAGAAAAAGACACAATCATTTAAACATTTATTATCAACCTAATTACTATTTATTTCCTTATTTCGTTATAACAATCATTCTACACCGAAAATAAAAATTAAACACCACCTAAATTATTTTTTAGGCAAATGACAATTTATTTATAACTTAAATTTAATACTTTGTGAAATTATTTTTTACTTTCCATATTTAAATTTAATAAATATGCAGTAGTAATAAATAAAGTATACTTCCAATATAAAAAAGGAAAAGTTTCCGTACTTAAATAACAATAGTAAATTCCATTTTCTTATTTCTTTCAGCCTGTCTGTTTATATAGAGTGTTGTGAATAGAGGAAATGGCGAAGTACACGGTGAGGTGGTGCTGGAGATTCTACCCTGCTGCATACGAAATCGAAATCGGTCCTCGCTCTTGAACGTCATCACGACCAACATCTCTTCTTCTTCTTCATTTCATTTCATTTCATTTTCCAACCTATTAATACACATCGGTATGTACACAGAAACTTTGACTCTGCTTTTTATTTAACCTTTATTATCCATCTTTGATTTTACCTTTTTCAGTATACATACATACTTTCAAGATCCAATCTTTTCTTCTCGCCATTCGTGTTTTCTGCATCTCTGTTATCATAGGTGATCTGGGGCTTCTTTCCGTTTTCAATCTTGTTGTGCCAATTTTGTTTCTTGATTTATAGCTCTAGCTGCTGAATTGTTAATGTTCATTTTGTTTTGAGAAAGAAATATGTTGGATTTCCGATCTGGTTATGGATTTTTGTTATTTGCTTCTTGTTTTGCCAATTTGGTTCTTTGAGAGGGATAATAATGAGAGCTGAGATTGCAAGAATGGAATGTTCATGGTTAGATATATATATCTAGTCTAGCTATCTATGTGCTTTGACTTTCTTGAGATTGTGTTGTTTATGTTGATTTGTTTGAGCTTATGATGATTTTATGTGTTCTATTTACAATTTCTTGTTTTTGTTCATTTCAGATTTGTAGATTGATTGATTGATTGATGCTAAGAATAGATAAGAGTTTGATGCCGAAAGGGCGACCAGGTGTTTGAGCTTACTTAGAGGGGGTAATTTGGGTTGTTTCATGGGCAATACATGCCGCGGATCATTTGCAGCCAAACCTATCCAGGGCTACGACGCGCCCGAAGACCAGTACAAACGCAGCAAATCTTCCGCCCGCTCCACTTCCTCTGACAGTTGCTCTCCAACAAGCTTGACATCCCATCAAATTGCGCAAGAGTTCACCAAAGACACACCTAAAGCCCACAAGAAAGACAACAACTTTGCACAGCTCACTAGTCCCAATAAAGATCACATTATGAATCGTGCCGGTGCTAATCAAGCTTACTTTGTTTTGGGTCACAAGACTGCTAATATCAGAGACCTTTACACTCTTGGTCGTAAGTTAGGACAGGGACAGTTTGGCACAACTTATTTGTGCACGGATAACTCCACTGGCATCGAGTATGCTTGTAAGTCTATAGCAAAGAGGAAGCTCATATCGAAAGAAGATGTGGAGGATGTCAGGAGAGAAATTCAGATAATGCACCATCTGGCTGGTCACGCGAACATCGTCACAATTAAGGGGGCGTATGAGGACCCTCTTTATGTGCACATTGTGATGGAACTTTGTGCTGGGGGTGAGTTGTTTGACAGGATAATTCAAAGGGGGCATTACACTGAGAGGAAGGCAGCTGAGCTGACGAAGATCATTGTTGGAGTTGTTGAGGCGTGTCATTCACTTGGTGTTATGCATAGAGATCTTAAACCAGAGAACTTTTTGTTGGTTAACAAGGATGATGATTTCTCTCTTAAAGCCATTGATTTCGGACTTTCCGTCTTCTTCAAGCCTGGTAAGTTAAATTACTTGCTCTTAAAGATTTTTTTTCATGTGCTGTAGTTTGTTGTGTGGGCATTATTGTCTAGTTGTATAATTCTTTTATTTTTCTTGGAATACCCTGTAAAATTTTATTAAAAAACTGTATATTGCTGAATATGCTGGATACGTACTCATTACACAGACAATCTAAGAGCAGATCTTATCTAAAATATGCATATACTACTTTTTCAGGTCAGATTTTCACTGATGTCGTTGGAAGTCCATATTACGTTGCACCTGAAGTACTTCTGAAGCATTATGGCCCTGAAGCAGATGTATGGACGGCTGGGGTTATACTCTATATATTGCTGAGTGGTGTTCCTCCCTTCTGGGCTGGTAAATCATCCATTTCAGCACTGTACAGATTCATAGCCAAGTTATGAAGTGTGGCAAACTGATACCTTGTGGTTACTTTTCAGAAACTCAGCAGGGTATTTTTGATGCTGTTCTAAAAGGACACATTGATTTCGATTCTGATCCATGGCCGCTCATATCTGAGAGTGCCAAGGATCTTATCCGGAAGATGTTATGCATGCGACCCGCAGACAGGCTGTCAGCTCATCAAGTACTATGTATGTTATCATTTCCTGCTACTGCTATAGCTGCTAACTGTCTATTTGTGCATTCTTATTATATTGGCATTTAACATGTACTAGTTGTGGTGTTAATTCTTGGAGGTGATGTGCGTGCCACTTCGCACTTCATCTTTTACTTCCTTTTTCCTCTTGTGCCAATGATCTAACACTTATTCTCTCTGACCTAAATAAAACTTAGGTCATCCTTGGATATGTGAAAATGGTGTTGCGCCTGACAAAGCCCTGGATACTGCTGTACTGTCTCGTCTCAAACAATTCTCCGCAATGAATAAATTGAAGAAAATGGCTTTACGGGTACGTCTTGAGTACAACAAATTTCGTAATCTTGTTTGTTAGATCTCGCCGAACTGAGACTTTGTTGTCATATCAATAAATCTCAACCCTTGTGGATTTCAGTTCTTAAAGAGAAATGTAACACCATGCATGTGGCTTGGATATCCTCACAGGCCACAGTCATAATACAATGGTGAAATTTTGTTAATTCTGGTTTTATTGCTGCTTCCAGGTGATAGCTGAAAGCTTGTCAGAAGAGGAGATTGCAGGCTTAAAGGAGATGTTTAAGGCCATGGATACTGATAATAGTGGTGCTATTACATTTGATGAACTCAAAGCTGGTTTGAGAAAATACGGATCCACCTTGAAGGATGTAGAAATACGTGATCTGATGGATGCAGTATGTCGACCTTTTCTTACATGTTCATCTTCTTGATTTCTATATTTTGTTTCCCTCTTATATTACTTTCATTCACTCGTTTGATGAAGTGAAGGAAGAGCACTAGAATTGCTAGTATTAATTCGTTACGCCGTGCTATTACTTTGCATATTATGTTTTGTCTTCTGTGAGACATGAGTTATATGTTGATACTACTATTACTTTGTGTCCTGACACTAAGTTATAGGAGTATTGGTTTTCACAGAGTGAAAACCCATTAACCGTGAAATTTTCAGCTAGCAAACCTTTGATCTCAATTTTTTTAGCTAGCAAACCTGTTAATATCCAAGTTGCAGTTGAGTTCGTATGCTATGTTTATGATGATACATCTAAAGATCTGTTCGTTCTTTCTATGTGCTTCCATGTTTCAACGTATTTTCTTTGTACGTCTCTAGTTGCTGACTGATTTCCATGCATGCAGGCTGATGTAGACAACAATGGGACCATTGACTATGGAGAATTTATAGCTGCCACAATACACCTGAATAAGTTAGAACGTGAGGAGCATCTCTTGGCGGCTTTCCAGTACTTTGACAAGGATGGAAGTGGTTTTATTACGGTTGATGAACTTCAACAAGCTTGTGTAGAACATGGCATGACAGATGTGTACCTCGAAGATGTTATCAAAGAAGTTGATAAAAATAATGTAAGCCCTAGATGATTGCTACAACAATTTACATGTATTGACAGTGTGAACTTGTTAAATTCATCCCTGCCAAACCTCTCAATATTCTGAGGCGGTGGCTCGTTGATCATCTAGATTGCTTGATGTTATGATTTAGGCAGTGACTACCTGTTTACTTTTACTACTTATGCATGTTGCTAACTTGCTAGACATGTTCTTTCAGGATGGAAGCATTGATTATGGGGAGTTTGTTGCTATGATGACAAAAGGCAATGCTGGTATTGGAAGGCGAACTATGCGAAACAGCTTGAATATAAGCATGAGAGATGCTTTCAATCCTTAGGTAGTTCCCGTTTTGTTAATTCTGCTCTCATTCTTCCCTCGCATCACTTTTGCTTGGGCTGTGAGTCTAGTTAGGGTTTACTGATCGAGAAATGACCATGCATTTTGCATAGAATTCATGTCCATCTTTTGTTACTAAAGTTTGAAAAACGACCATGCATTTGCATATAATTCATGTGCATCCTTTGTTACTACAGTTTGAAAAACGACACAACCTTTAACTTGAACAGCACACTATGTCAACCATACATTGCATGCTACTGCATGGTAAAGTTTGTACTGAACAAAGTGATACATGATATTAATCTGCAAATCACAAACTACTTCATGTATCACCATTCTTTTAATGCTCATTTAAAAGAAGGGTTCTCTTCATCTTCGAAACGGGAGCCATTTTTCGAAGAAAAATGCATCCACACAACGCTTTCCATTATATAGAGTAACACCTGGTTTGTGCATTTCCAATTTGCCAGTATTTCAAGATTCTAAAGTGCTGGTTTTATCTGCTTCTTAATTTGAATGAAATTTGTTTGATCAGGTGTACCGTGGACATTGGATAACCTTGCCGACCTTGCCAATCAGTTGATTATCCAGCTTTTGAAGTTTGTCAGCTTGAAACAGTTTGTTTAGTGTACAGAAAAGATGGAAAAGGAGCATCAGCAATCGGTTGCATGGGCGAAGTGAATGGATGCCCTCTAGATTTGACTTTTATTACTGCAACCATAGCTAATTAGATCGAGAAGTTCGATTGGGTAAATGGTCTCTGCAGTTGTGTTTGTTGTGTAAGAGTAGAGGCTGTGGAAACTTATTATTTGTGTTGTATGGAGGAGTGAATACTTTGTGTTTCTCATGATGGCTAGCTACTTTGATTTGTGTTCTCTCATTGCTGTAAGCCTTGTACTTTCTATGTTAAGAAGAGTACATTTTCCCTTCTCATTTTTTTCTTTGCCTTGCCCTTTTACCATATTATACTTTATACCACTATAATCTTTAGTGAGACAAGGAGTTTGCTAGAGTTTGAGATTTAATTACTAGTAAGACAAGGAGATTTACTGATTTGCTCACTGAGTCAATAAATGAGCAGAAGAGTATAGTGTATAGAGATCTATTTGCTCTAGTGATGTTAAGTAGAGTGTATAGATCTATTTGCTCTAGTGAGTGTTATGTTTGCATTGCTTTGGCAAATGATGTATACAAGAATCACAAAGAGCAGGGTGGTATTATTGACACAATGTGCGGTAAGCCATAAACTGAGTAACTGATACATAGATGCAAGGACACTGATCTCAGGAAAGTAAGAAAACAAAACAGACATTGTGCTCAAGAAGCTATATTCATACATGGAAGAACTACCAAAGCTCAACGTGCCTGGATTCTACAACGCATGAATTCTGGTATAGCGTATAATAATATTGGTAAAATATAGGGCGAAGAACATTTTCTCTCTACAATTGCAGACATGTATAAGTTAGGGTATAAACAGCTCAAGCCTTCAGTTTTGCCTGGGCTATCTGCAGTTATTGCATCCAACTCCTAGCAAGTGATTCAGATGAACTCACTCTGCAATATATGGCTCCTAATCATGATATGGTCTCACATGCTACGGCAATTTCCTGCAAAGGCATGAGAGTAAATATCAGCAACCAGTTAATTACTACTTCATCTGTTACTTTCACCCCAGAAAACTTTTATGTACATCAAATGAATAAATTAGAAATGCATGATACAAGGATCACCTTCAGTTCTGCTGAATTTGAGAAGGTACATTTCGACGTTATAGCTTGTCCCTCGTCCAACAACCATCCAACTTCACAGTGAGTTTCATCATTCTGTGCTCTCCTTACCGAACACCATAGCTGCCTTGGGAGTGGTATGATGTCACTTTGTTCTCTGATCGCCTTCTGCACATACTCCTCTCCAAGTTGTTGGATCATCTTTACACCAAGACAAAGAATATCATAAGTCTAAGGGGATATTTGTGCAGGCTTTTAAAAATCTATCCTTTATGGCTTAAAGCCTTAAAACACCAACTACAGCACCAAATGTTTGCAAAACGATTTATGGTCGTCAATTCATATTGCAGAAGTAACTAAAATGATGGTTCTTGGTTTCTGCTCCTTAAGTCTCTTTTAAATGTAAACACTTCAAACACAATAAGAGCCTATACTCAGCATTAAGAGCCTCTTGCGAACACTACCTCACTGTTCTTTGGAATCACATTATAATCAAAGCTACTCTAAGACCAGTGTTCGCAATACATTCTGCATTAGTGTTTGCAAAAACAGTTACCTCTAAAACGAACATGATTTAGTTCAAAACCTGGAAACTTTTCTAATAAGACAGTAGCGCTTATGCTTCAAATTCGTTCAAATATAGCAAATCCTTATCAAGTAGTACTATGCAATCGTGCAAGGAGGTTCGAGTATTTACATTTTGAGAGCCACCAAACGAGGCCGTGGCAGCAACACCTTGCCAAACACCGGCAACTCGAGAAGCATCCAACGGTTCAGTCGCAGCAAACGCTGAATCTCGAATAGCACATCCACCAAGCTGATCACCATTTCTGTACGGGCCATACCATTGTTCAACAAACACCTTAATACCCTGCAACCTTAACTCAAAATCTCTCAACCTAAGAACTTGAATAATCCTGACTCGAGACTCCTTATCCCTAGGATCAACCAAGCAATGCTCCACCTCCACTGATTCCGAACTAATCGGCCACACAGCTGCATAACATCCAGTCGAATATCGGTACCCAAAGGCGGACGAATCAAACATACTCTTCTCCTGAACGGCGTACCTAGTTGCAGCATCAGCTTCGCAACCAACGGTCGGGAGGAGCTTGATTGTCTTGTAGATGAGTGACGGAGAATTTTCATCGATCAATTGGGCGAGGGTAGGGCACTGCGTTTGCCAATCGAACACTTTCACCTCCCACTCTCTGTAAGCCTCAGGTACCACAGATTCCGGAAGCTCAATTGCTTTTCCATCCGCCGTGAAATCGGCGCCGAATCCGTCCCATTCGCCGGAGACTTTTTCAGCAAATATTGACCACTCCTCTAATAATGAAGATATGTAAACTATTTTTAAAATTACTGATTGGATTTTAAAAATTGATAAGTTATGAAGGAGGTGAGCATAAATTACCCTTGGAAATGGAAGTGGATGTTGAAGTGGAACTCTCCTCGGTGATTATGGCGGCGCGAGGAGGAGCAGTGGAGATCGGTGGAGCTCTGTTTGGAAATTTGCGGTGGAAATGTGTTTTGGCGGGATTTGGGGTGGAGATTGGAAGGCGGAGGAGGATGCGGCTGTGGTGGCGGTGGTGATGCGGCAGATGGAAGTGCGGTAGAATGTTAGTTGTGTTGGTGGAGAAGGCGGCCATCAAGCTCGGAAGAGATGGTTACCTTGGTTGCTGAAACTTCGATTAGCTGCAGTAGTTGCTTCAAGCTTTCGACTCAACCGCTGATTTGTTATCTATTTTTATTTTCTTTTTCCTCTTGGTGTGCTCATAATAATTTTGTACTACTATTCAATATTCATACTATAAAAAGGTCTACTTTTATTTTATTTTTAAAAATTCATCCATAATAACTCTAAAGTTGAACTTGTTTACTCTGGAGTAAATTCATAGATGGTGACTTATTGGAAAGTTTTCAGTGCGCGCACGATTGAGGACAAAGTGCGCGGTAAAGAACATGTGTTGTATCTGGGGACAATCACCCCATACTCATATAGCAGTTTGGAAGTAATTGCGCTGGCCCGAAGGGTCGGGATTTCGACCCATTAATTACAGGGCGTTACAAATTGTACAATCTTCAAAACGCTCGAGTATGGTCTCCAAAATTCTCCCAAGTATGAGTTGGTTCAGTACTTCAGTATGGTCTCCCATGTATGAGTTTTAGCACATAAATACTCAAAAGAGGGGACTAATACTATAAGATCGACTTAAGCCAAGTTGGTAGTTAAACTTTACTAATTAGAGTTTGATATCTGTTACGCTATGGTCTCTAAATATAAGGTGAGTGTATAACTGTCATAAATGACTTAACACATTATCATGTGAAAGTGTATTTATAATAGAGGATTAGGGTTTAAGATTAGCCCCCTCCTCTTTCAAATGCTTGTAAAGTTTTCAGTGCCAACTAACTCGCCCTAGTATGTACACTCTAATTCATCCTAGTCTGAGATCACCATTGAGTTATTTATGTTTGCTCTATTGACTTTTTCTTTGTGCACTATTTAACCTTTAATAACACTCCCGGCCAGCGTGGTCCATTGTGAAACATTATTATTCGCGTGTTAAGTTACCTAAATTATCCCCAAATGGTATTTTGCATCTTCGGTCTTGTCTAGAGTTTTGTTAATTCGTCACCATCTAAATCTTGGTTCCTCGCTAGGGAGAATACATACTCGATGAGGATGATGATCGAGAGTAATCCCGTCCATAATAAATGTTGGGTGTTGCACTTTCAATGAGCTTTTCGGTGGTGGTGTAGTAGTTTAGTTGTTTTGTTGCAAGGTGTGAAACCCTTATTCACCGCCTTTTAATTCAATTACCATTATTAATAGTACATGTTGCCTTTAAAAGAAAAAACTTTAGTAAATCTCAAATCTCACATAAAAGATACTAATGAAACTACCATGTGAAAGTATAAATATTATATTTTCATAATATAGTTTTATAAATTAATTTTTTATTACAACTTAGGAGTAATAAGAATAGAAACTTAGAAAGAAAAAAAAAAAGAAAGCAAATATAAATAAACACCTTAAATCAAACCGATCATTTTCGATCGAAGAAAACAACTCAACTCGTTAGCTTACGGTTCAGATGATTAGGTTGGCCATTACGATATTTAAGTAAGGGGACGCCCTACCAATTAGTCTTATTTGGTTTCATACTTTACCATTTGAACACTATCACTTTATTTTTTTACATATTAACATTATTAGTTTTAGTACCCGTGTACTTGAATTTTAGTACCCAGCTAATCATTGTAGTTAAAACTTGTATTTAAATACCCAACATATTATCCCCTAATTTTGGTATCCGGGTACTTAAGTTTTAGTATCCGACACGTATCTAATTAGTTTTAGTACCCGGATACTTTTTGTCTTTTTACCAATTAATCTAAAAGTGAGACCAAATGGTAACTTATGAGACTGAATAATAAAATATTTTATGGTATGATTCAATTGGTAAATAGATCCGGTATTTGTTAAAAAAAACCATTTAAGTAACAGCTCAATCATTTGTTCATTTGAAAACCCCCAAATCAAATGAAATGTTAAACCCTAACCTTCCCGAAGAAATTCTGATCGAAATATTCTCTCGACTACCTGCAAAATCTGTTGGAAAATGTAGGTGCTTATCAAAATCATGGCGTTCAAACCTTTCTACATCACAGTTCATCAATTCTCAACTTACTCGCAAAACCAATCAAAACGATTTCGTCCTTATACTCGAAGGCATGTCTGTATACCCTATCGGAACTTCACTTGCTGACAAAGATACATTGGTCTCAAAGAAGCTTGATTTTCCAGATGAGATCTATAAGGTTAATCAAGTTTTGTGCTCGTGTAATGGCCTGGTTTTGTTTTGGACTGATGAAGATGACGTCGTAGTGGTGAATCCTCTCACTCTGCTACAGGTATGTATTAAAAACACACCTCTTGATGATGTTGATGAAGATACTGCTTTGGATTTGTATATAGGAAACTGCTTTGGATTGGGATATGACAGCATTTGTGATGATTATAAGATTGTTAAAATATCTCAAGTCATAGAGGGTGCATCACTATTTGTTGATGTGTATTCTATGAAACACAAGTTTTGGAAACGGCTTCATGATATTACTTTTGATTTTAATCTCGGTGAAGGTATTTTTGTGAATGGTTGTATCCATTGGTTAGCTGCGAAAAAAGATGGTCATTATGTGATTGCAGCTTTTGATGTGGCTACTGAGTCGTTCCATTCCATTCCTGTACCAAGTGAGAATTTCCAAGGGTGTCCCGATTATAAATTATTAGAGAATCGAGGTTGTTTATTTATCGTATATAGATGTCAATTATCAACCAAGGATGCATGGGTTATGAGAGAATATGGAGAAGTAAATTCTTGGACCAAATGCCAGACCAAACGCCCGAGAGTGTGTGATGACGGATATTTTTATTATCCTAATCCTCTGTGTGCTTTTGGGGATGATGAAATTGTGCTTGCATCTTATGATACTCATGGGAGTCTGATTGTGTGGAAAGTAGCAGATGGAACAGCGAAGCATGTGACTGTTGATTGGAACCTGCATTATTACATTCTGGCGGGATGTACCATTGTCTACAGCCTTGTCTCACCAATCCAATATGGCGTTGCTAGCTGAATTAGAGAAAGGTTGTAAACTGGTGCAAACTCGCAATACAATGAGGCGGGACATGGATTTGCTTGCCAGCTGAAATATTATTTGTGTGTACTGGTTGTACTTGAATTGTTATCCACATGTTTTGGTAATTTCTGACCCGGCTCTGCGTTTGTTTTCGACTGTGATTCAAAATGAGAGTCCGTTTGTTAATCCACAAAAATCAACTGCAGGTTAACAATGCACCGCCTTAAATTCATAGTTCATACAAAAGGTTAGAGAAAATGAACCAATTCTTGGTTAATTAATTACCTTACCGCGCAATTAATCCAATGTTCATGCACCACATTACATCCAAGTAAATTCCATTCATAGTACTAACCTGGAACTCTCTGTTTCCCAGATCATATATAATCTATCTTCCTTGCTTTTCTCATTTTACTAACTTGGAACTCTGTAACTCCCCGAAAGCTTGCAATATAGACTAACTGGCAAACTTGAAGAGAGATCAAGTACATCTCAAGCTGGAGAGGTAACATTTTTCGTCAACCAAATTTCCAGTCTTGAATTATTTGTTCTGTGTTTATAAAGTGTTTAATTGCTTGTGAAGCTTAAGTTCTGATTTTTTAATTTTCAGGTTTACACTGAAATCATTCATGATGTCAGAGGAAAAAACTCAAATGGATTGTCATGTAATTGGTGAAGATCGCATAAGTCGCCTGCCTGATGAAGTTTTGACTCAGATTCTATCCCGCTTGCCAAATGCCAACAATTGATGCAGTTTCAACAAGTGTTCTGGCGAAAGATTGGATGCACAAATGGATCTTACTTTACAATATCAACATTGATGATGAACATGAGCAATTCAACCTACCAGAGAAGGAGACAAGGTTTGTTGAGTTTATGGAACGGATACTGGGTTATACCAAAACAACAAGAAAGGTCAAGTTCGAACTTGTTAATGATCACGAGTGTAGTGTTATGACATCATGGATATCAACTCTTTTGAGCCACAATAACATGAGGATTTATATATACATGTTCTTAAGCGAGCGAATCTGGAAGTTCCAACGAAGAACTGTTTCCCCAACCTTAGAAGCCTGTATCTTGGAAATATTAGCATATACAGTGCTGAGAACTCAAATTCCAACACTATGATATTAACCTTCCCTGTCTTGAAGGAAATTACACTAGCAAAATGTGTATGGAATGTGACTTCAGTCGAAATCTATGCTCCTACACTTCACACATTCAAGTCCTGCCGTAACCTAATAGGCGTCGAAAATTACTACACAATAAAAATCTTTGCTACTAGGCTTGTGATGTTCTATTCTAGTGATATTTTGGAGAACTTTCTTCTAAGACCATCTCCAACCATAAGACTCAGGACTCAATTTTTTATTCTTTCCTTCATAATTCCATAAGAACTCCTCTCCATCTCCAACCATAAGACTCAACTATACATTTTTTATTATTTCCTTTATAATACCATAACACTCAACTATACTCAAATAAAAGAAACAAATAAAGTGAAAAGAAAAAGAAAAAGTCAAAAGAAATAAGATAATAATAAAATATTGCATATCTTATGTGGGAAGACTCATCTTTTGCATAAGATGATAAGATCCAATTTTACCATCTCCAACCATGAGTCTTACGAGGGTCTTATCGTAAGACTCATGGTTGGAGATGGTCTAAGTGGATGCAAAGTCGTTTCTGCCGCTCTTCGAAATTTTAGACTCCACCCTGTATCAGTTCTTGCCTGGAGGAAATCGAGATCAAGTGTAACTTTTTTGAGCCTTGCAAAAATATAACGAAGTTTTTGCTGAAAACTGGTACAAAACTGAAGAGAATGCATTTCGAAGTACAGAGCTATTCGCCTGATGATCGCATTTTGGAAGAGCTAACATCATTTCCTAAAGCTTCTGAACACATAACTATCACCGTAATTTAACGCCCTCTCTTTCATGAGTTCTTTAGAACTTCTTAAGGTAGCTACAGAACAAGTTTTCGCATGTATTTTGTGAGTCAAGATGAAAGTATTACTGGTAAAAATAAAGAGAGCTAAGTGCAATATCCTACAGGGTTTTCAAGCTGGATTTATTATCAAAAATGCAGTGAGCAAACTGGTCAAGTCACAACATCTAGTATAAGAATACATCGATTTCACTCATTCAGATTTCAGACACTAATCTCCTACACTTGAATCCAGGGAAATTTATAGCCAGAACAAGTATATATTTGTGAATGTTTCACTAGCTAATGAAAGGATGCATTCCCATTTCCCACAGCTTATTTCTTAAAAAAGAAGCTACTTCTATGCCTAAACAACAGCAGCAGTTGAAGTGTTGAACATCAAGCGAACACATCAACCTCCACTCCATCAACTGTATGGACACATAAAAATGAAAATGGGGTACAGAATTGCTCGCTCTGCAATTATGAGGGATGAACATGTGTTTGTAAGCATACTATTCAAACAAACAAGTAGAGAGAACAGACTTCTAATATGTTGATTCATCAGTTTCATCAATTGCATAAATTGTTCAGTCTTACCATAAGACCATTACTAACAGGTGATCCATATGATAGTAGAGGTAGAAGCATTAGCTTGTTTCTGCAAAAACTATCCAATCTACAAGATAATCTATAAAATAGTTCGTCCGATAAGCTAAATAATAACAACTTCATAAGTCATTTGAACGCTTAAGTAGTGACAGATATGTATCAGAATTTACCAAAACATGTAGATAACAATTCAAGTTCAACCATACACACAAGTATTTCAGCTGGCTAGCAAATCCATGTTCTGCCTCATAAGTTTTCCGACTTTGCACCAGTTTACAACCTTTCTCTAATTCAGCTAGCAACGTCATATTGAATTGGTGAGACAAGGCTGTAGATAACACTACACCCGGCCCAAATATAATCTAGGCCTCCATTAACAGTGACATGCTTCCTTGTTCCATCTGCTAGTTTCCACACAATCAAACTCCCATGAGATGAAAGCACAATTTCATCATCCCCAATAGCACATAGAGCTAGGTTCAGCATAATCCAACTGGACAGAATCACAAATCGGTGAGCATTTGATCCAAGAATTTACTTGTCCATATTCTCTCATAACCCATGCATCCTTGGTTGAAAAATCGTGTCTATGTATGATAAATAAACAACCTCGATTCTCTAATAATGTATAATAGGGACACCCTTGGAAATTCTCATTTGGTAGAGGAATGGAATGGAATGACTCAGTAGCCACATCGAAAGCTGCAATCACATAATCACCATCTTTTTTCGCAGCTAACCAATGGATAGGATACAACCATTCACAAAAACACCGCCATGAAGATTAAAATCATAAGTAGTATTATGAAGCCGTTTCCAAAACTTGTGTTTCATAGAATACACATCAACAAATGATGCACCGTCTCTGACTTGAGATATTTTAACAATCTTATAATCATCACAAATGCTGTCATATCCCAAAATACAAGATGAAAATTGATGAACTGTGATGTAGAAAGGTTTGTACGCCATGATTTGGATAAACACCTACATTCACCTACAGATTTTGCAGGTAGTCGACAGAATATTTCTATCAAAATTTCTTCAGGAGGTTAGGGTTTAAAATTTCATTTGATTTGGGGGTTTTAAAGAATGAATGTTTATGTTTTTGACCAGTTCTGAATCGTTCAGGTGTGGATTGTGGAAGTCCTAATTCCTAAAGACTTAAAAACCGTAACCGTCAACCGGTATACGGAAACTAACAAGCTGAGCTGTTTTCTGGGAGCCGGTTTGATTTAAGGTCTTTGAGTTAATCTCTTTTTTTTTTTTGAGAGAGGAGTTAATCACACCATAGGGGTCTTGTGACCCCTAATATTAAAAAATGTCCAATTAGATTAATAATTATATGATAGGCCAATAAAAAAGTTTTTTAGGTTTACTATCAAACACTTTCTCCGTTTCATTAAGAAGTTTCTAAGGAGACTATTCATCGCGACCTTTGACCACGTAGATTTTAATTTAAAATGTATCAGTATAAATTAAAAATTAATTATTAAAATATACTCTATTTAGTTTCATAATATAATTTTATTATATTTTTCTCTAATGTAATTTAGGAGTTATACGTGGTCAAAGGTCGCGATGAATGTACCCTTAGGAACTTACTAGGAATCGCGTCACACGCTACGCGTGTGAAGCGTAATCTTGTAAAATATTATTGTTTTACTAAATAATATATTGAAATGAATGGAGTAAATATATATTCTTCACATAATGACTTCAAACTTAACATAAATGGTGTCCTATAAATGTATATAGTTTTTGTAGTTATGCAATTAATGGTTTTGAATTGAACTATATTATACATACGAAAAGTATTCTTCCGATGAGTTAAGAACCATTAGATACATCTCTAGACTTTAAAAACATTCAATTTCAAAATCTGCAATGCATCTTTCGCATGTTAATTGGTGTTCTTCATCAATTGAATATTGTCATGTGTGTCATTATCTCTTGCCATTTTTATTTCGTCGATGTCTTTTGTTATGTTTATGCCGCAATATGGACGATATTCAAATTTCAAATGGTTTAGCTAGTATCCTCAGGTTCTCTATCATCAGAGTTAAATTGAAGTTTTGGTAAATAAAATACTTCCTTCGTCCAATAACAAGTGTAACATTTGGTTTTATTGACTTTTTCGAGGATTAGTTTGACCTCAAAATTAATTGTAAATCATTCAAGTAAGTAAATAATTAAAAAATTATATTATGAAAACATAAACATTCTAGTTTCATAATATGAGGTTTTTGATTATTTTTATCGTATGATTTAAGAATAATTTAAGGTCAAAATGACCATCGAAAAAGTCAACAAAATCAAGTGTTACATTTATTATTGGACGGTAGAAGTATGTCTTTTTTTATAAGAATATATTATGGTTATTTTTAAATTAAGTATAATACACCATACAACTTTATGTTAAAAAAATAAAAATTTAAGAAGAGAATAAATAAAACAGAAATAAATTACGTCAATAAGATTCGAACCTAACACCTTCAACTAAAATAATGATACAAATAATAGAGAAAAATCACGCCACAGGATTCGAACCCTACACCTTATAATTAAATAATGACACATGTACGCACCAAATTGAAATTGGATAAGCAAGATCAACGGATTAAAATTGATTGGTAGGTCAATCAATTGGGTAAATCAACAGGCTTATTATATTACTTTAATTTAATTACTTTAATACAGTACATCTAATTTTCGATTTTAAACTATATATATGCACCCTTCCGGAAATACAACAGCTACTTAATTTCTAAGCTACCATGCGATATATACAGTCTAATGTTACATATTGTAGACTAATTAATCCTAATCTGTGTATAATTACGAAAATTAAATCGTATATTTCCTCATTCAGAATAAATTATCTCTGCATACATATATATATTTTTTTGAAACGCCTAAAAATTTTATTCAATAATCTGAGCATAAGAAATATCGTGAAAAAACGACAACCTACACCGAATACAACATCCAAACCGGAAAAAAAGAGAACAAATACACATCCTCAAGGGAGCAAGGAGGGTAAATTGATTTACAAACCGACATATAAACATTTTGTAATTTTTTTTTCTCCATAGTAGAATGAAAAAGTGAGCGTATATAATTATAATGTAAAAGGCAATTGATAAATTCAAAACAACTGCATATACTCCATAAAAGATCAATTTATTTGGAACAATCTAATAATAATGATTACATATAATTTGTTTGGTTAGGAGGAAGTAAAAATTACACGCATGTCATCAATGTTTTATCATGTTTAGAAACTTTGGTTTGGACTTTGGAGGTGATATTTGGTATATATTGAATGTTGGAAGACGTTGTGTGAAGGGGAAAAAGACGGTAGAGGATAGAGAAGATCAATGATGAAAATATATGGATAGAGAAGATCAATGATGAAAATATATTAAAAAGAAAAAGGTAAGTTAAAATAAAAAATAAAATAAATAATGACACATGTACGCACCAGATTGAAACTGAATAAGTAAGATCAACGGTTTAAAATTGATTGGTAGGTCAATCAATTGATTGAATCAACATGCAGTGCAGAATCAAGAAATAATTGTTTAATTAAATAGATGGAGAAAAAATGGGAAAGAAGATAGAGAAGAGATAATGATGAAAAGATATTAAACAAATAATTATAATAAGAAAACAATTTAAAATAAAGAATGACACATGTACGCATCAGATTGAAACTGAATAAGTAAGATCAACGGTTTAAAATTGATTGGTAGGTCAATCAATTGATTGAATCAACAGACTTAGTATATTACTTTAATTAATGAAACGGAGTAAGTATTCACGTAATTGCTATCACCGTGACAAATTTGTAATAAAATGCACATAAATAATATTTTCAATATAGTTAATTTTCATTTTAAAAAATTGATAAAAATTTATGGGACCGATGGATTACCTAATTGTATAACAAATTGTAGTGCAACCCCTTAACTTGTTCTAAATACATGAACACCCCAATACTTCACAATTATATTGTTCACTTTATTCCCTCTACCACAATCCTTCTTTTTTCGTACCCAAATTTGAATGTGACATTTGATTTTTTGATTTGGAATATTTGAAATACTATTCATTTTATTTAAACTTCCAATTCCAATATCACATCTCACTTATACATTCATTTTAATTTCAAACCAGTAGGCCACTACCAAACACTTTAGTCCTTAAAATCTTTGAATTTAGTATTTTAGTTCTAAATCTTAACAGTTTGTTCGACACCGAATTAGAAATTAAAACAATGATTTTTCTTAGCCATAATCCTTCGTAATTGACATCGACTAAGGTTAAATTTTGTTATGTGGTGTTATTCCAAAATCTAATAGAAAACTTATTAAATCTTAAAACTTCCGATAAGCCACAACCAAACCAAACGAACCCTAAAACTTCATAGGAAATGTCTTAGACGTGCAAACTGAAAAAGCCCATAACTAAGGGAGGTGAACTGTTGTTTTCTTCTTCTACTAAAATAATACTCCCCTGTAGCCGTATGATCAATTATATGTGGGTCACACTGGTGCCACGAGGTTCGGTCCTTGTATGATGTATCCGTGTTGCATCAAGTTTCCAGCTGGAGAAAGGAAATGCATGCCACCCTCACAAATGGAATATACGTTTACACCGACCACCGACACGTTCAAGTACCTAATTCGGTCAAATTGACCATAATGTAAAAACTGAGAAGCAGGTGATTAATATTGGTCTACCGACAGATTGTAATTTTGTAATGCAATGTATTAGCGCCAAATGAGCGGTAACATGCATATCTCTTATTATTGACATTTGACTACTTGTTCAAGTATGTACAATAACTTCCATGAAAATCTATTTTATGAAGCAAGTTGATGAGTTACTTGTGTTTAGAGTAAGCGATAATCATTTGAAAGTGAGAGGAGGATTATTATACTCACATGTTTAAATTGCATTTGAACTGAATGCTTACTCAACCCGGCAATACGCCCAACCCGTGATTGTGTAGTATTAGTACCTACTCAATGCCGGTGACAATTTGTTTTAAAATCCAATCTTCTTTGGAATAAAATGGTAACGTAGAAGAGTGCACAAAAGAAGAAAGACAGAGTACAATAGTAATTTTCTGACAAAAATACTGGAGGGAATCCCACAAAATCTATTTTGGCGGAATCTGACATCGTGATATTAGGCCCATTTTCAGAGAACCAAATGAGCCAAAAAAAAAACTGTCCAGCAGAATCAGGGAAACTCCTCTGAAACAAATGAGCAAAATGCAGTAATTCTACATGAAGATTAAAAACCGAGAAAGTATTGTACATAGTACTCGATAATTGCATCAAATTACAGATAAAAAACAACAAAAATTAACAAATCATCATGATTAACCTAAATGGATATTATTACTCCGATTATCCAGGAGTATTATATTTTTTAGAAAAAATTGAAAAAATCACATACTACTATCGATCACCGCCACTGGAAATTGACTTTGCTGCCTGTCGATCGATGATTATCCATCCAGAGAGGATTGTTCCGATCCAATTCAACTTGATTAAAAGCTCTTGGTGGTGAAATCCATGCGTAAATTACATATACAATTTGGCTTTTGCAAAATGAACAAGTAAACTAAGCAATACGAATCAACGAACAATTGCTAGTAAGTAGTATTGCAGTAACACAGATCTGATAATCCCAATCGATTCAACAACAGATACTCATCACGTTTAGCGAACTAACCGTCCACTGTGATCAAAGTTCTTCGCGTAACCAAGCGAATCATACCGGAAAGTTTGCGGCAAACCGACATTGTCGGCGCCGGTGAGCTTACGGCGGATCTGAGAAGTAACTTTATAGAACACATGGCGCCAACTGCCCTTGCTATGGCAACCTAATACAGCGGTTTCCTCTTCATTCATTTCCAGATCTGACGCGAATGTAGGTTTTCTCGACAGTATCCAGCCTAGTCCCCAATTCCACCACTTCTTAATCGAGTCGCCGGCGTGCTCGCCCATGGAGGAGACGGACTTGGAGCGCCGGAAGGCCCAGGCGGCGGCGGGAGAGGAGGAGATCGACGACGGCGCTTGGAGCTTGAGGTTGAGTGAAATGGAGGAGAGACGGCGGCGGATCGCACCTGGCTGGTTCTGAGTCTCGGATTGAGAAACCGGAAGAGACATTGACGAAGATGATCTCATACTCCTCATTGAATGAACTGAAGGATTAAGATCTGTGGGTGAATTGAGAATTTGAGAGGTTTGGGGGTGGAAACTTTGTAGAGAATGAGAGGGAGGAAAGGAACAAAAAGAAGAAATGGTGTTGTGTTGTGTTGTATGTTACACACAGCTGCAATACAGCCTGGTTTTATTCGGATTTTCAAGGTACAACTATGGCTTACCCATGGCGGGGTCCATTTTCGCGTTTGATTTATTAAAAAAAAAAAAAAAAAGAAATTGGGAAAAAAGGGAGAAATTAAACTAACTCTTTTTGCGGTGAATTATTATTCCCATGTTCGTCGTCGGTTGTAAATTATTCCCTAATTATTGGGGGAGTTGTCACTATGTCTTAGGTGGAGTAATATGATTATGCTCAAACAGGGTTAATGCCTAATTTCTTCTTTTCTTTTGTGCTTGCATGTTAGCGCTTCTTTTTCCAAAAATATGCAATTTTTTGTTCTGTTTTTTTTTTTTTTTACGAAGTAAGCAAGTTAGATCTGTTTTGACAAACAGATCGGTACACCACACTGTCTAAGTCTGAAAATAAAAGATTCGAAAGCCACGCAGGGCAATTGTTCTTAACATACATAAAAGGTTCTAAAGAGTTTATGAAGTCCGAAATGTAGTTAAGATGACCGGCTGGTGTGTCTTGAAAATTAGCCCGTCGAATCTTGCCTAGTTCACTTCCTTTTTTTGCTAGATGATCAGCTACGCCATTTCCTTCCCAATAGACAAAATGTATGGCCACGTTCTTGTTCCTCTTGACTTCCTCAATGTCTCGGACTAATTCTCTGTGCTGCCATGCTACTTGATTCACCCTGTTAATACAATTAAAAGCATAAGTGGAGTCAGTTTGGATAATTATATCTTGGAGATTTAAATCTTGGCATAAAAGCAATCCTGCTTTAATTGCCAAGAGTTTTGCAGTATTGATTGTTGTTCTTCCTACAAAGGCATGTAATGCTACCACAAGTTCACCCTTATCATCCCTTATGACACACCCAATACCTGCTCCTTCATAATCAGAAAGAAAGGAACCATCCGTGTTTAGACATACTTTACCTGGAGGTTGTTTTATCAATTTACATGGTACCTTTATACTTACCCTTGGAGGTGATGTTGTCATTTTTCCAAAGACTGTATCCTTAGTTAAGTTCTGCAATTCTTTTCTTAGATGAAAGCAAGAGATTGTTTTATTAGCAAAAATAAAACTATTCCTCGCATTCCAAATAATCCACAAGAAGTTCAAGATAATAATTTGAGATATATGATTAGTACTTTCCTGGACAACTAAGGAGTATAAGGAAGGATTTAAATGAGCAGGTATAATTTCTTTTCTCAAATCATCAAAGCAAGGACAAAAAAAGAAAATATGAGTCAAGTTTTCCTCCTCTTTTCTTCAAAGTCTGCAAACAAGAGTGTCAATTATATGCTGTTTGTATAATCTATCAGCTGTTAGTAATCTATTATGAAGAGCTATCCTCAAAAAGAATTTAATTCTAGGAAAAACGTTAAGATTCCAAAGCTTTAGCCAAGGTAAAGCAGGTAACACTGGTTTCATAAGCATTTTATAAGCACTTTTAACTGAGAACAAACCAGAGTTTGTTCTGTTCCAAACCGGTTTATCATGTCTATTAGGAGTAGGAGGGTGCCAAGCAAAAATTTCTTCAACAATTTCTAAGGGAAGCACCCTTGTTAATTTATCTATGTCCCAATTACCATTTGAAGCAAAATCACAAACTTTTTCTTGTAGGTTAGCATTTGAAGAGTAATCAACTAGTTTTTTATCTCCTAACCATTTATCCAACCAGAAATTAATAGAGGACCCCTCACCTAGATCCCAAGAAAGTCCCTCTTGTACATTAGGTTTTAATTTTAATAGTGTTTTCCAAAGCCAACCATGAGCAACTTTTGGTTGAGCTTCCAGAAAAGTTGTGTTAGGATAATACTTTTGTTTAAGCACTTTTACCCAAAGAGAGTCTTCATTAGAAATTAACTTCCAAGCCAGCTTTAGTTGGAAGGCTTTATTCATATCATCTAAGTTTCTAACACCTAACCCTCCTTGGCCTTTAGGAAGGCAAACAGTTTTCCAATTTATTCTGGCTCTTTTGCTAGTTTCCTTAGTAGCATTCCATAGAAATTGTTTATTGCAAGAATTAATTTTGTTGATACAAGTACTAGGAATTTTAGCTACTTGCAGTAGTAAGAAGGAATTGTATTTGTAACTGCTGCAATAAGAGTGGATCTACCCGCATAAGAAAGAAATTTTGAGTACCAATTATCAATCCTACTGACAACTCTATCAACAATATGATCAAATAAGTCTGTCTTCTTTTTACCAAAAAGAAAGGGTAAACCCAAATATTTATCCAACCTTTTATTTGAAGCAACTCCAAGTTTTTGAAGAATTTGTTGCTTTCTGTTAGTAGTTGTGTTTGGGGAAAAAAGAATTCTAGATTTTATCCAACAGATCTTTTGGCCAGAAGCATTAGCATAAGTGTTAAGGCAACCTTGTATACTCCTAACTGATGATTTAGTTGACTTACAGAAAATCATACAATCATCAGCAAAGCATAAAATAGGGATTTTAGGGCCATTCCTACTTGACTTAAGCCCTTGGAATGTTCCTAAGGCTTCTTGTTTTATAATATAATGAACAAACAATTCTTGGGCTAAAGTAAAAAGATAAGGAGATAGAAGATCTCCTTGTCTGATTCCTCTAGAAGGTTGCCAAGTCTGGGAAGTGTTGTTATTAACAATCACTTGATAAGTTACAGATCTCATACATTCCAGAATTAAGGATATAATTTTTTCAGGAAAATTGAATTTTTTAAGAGCTAGAATGACAAAATCTCATTCTAGTCTATCATAGGCCTTTTCCACATCTAGTTTTAAAGCCATATAATACTGTTTTGACTTTGTTTTTTTGTTCATTGTATGAAGAAGTTCATGAGCTAAGAGAATATTATCACTAATCTGTCTACTTGGGACAAAGACATTTTGATAAGGTGAAATAAGGTCCTTGAGATGAGGTCTTATTCTATTAACCAAGATTTTTGAAATAATTTTATAACTAACATTACAAAGGCTAATTGGTCTAAATTGAGTTACTAATTTGGGGTTGGGTCTCTTTGGTATTAAAACAATGGAAGTGTCATTGATATTTCTAGGCATTTCACCTGTTTGAAAAAAACTTTTAACTAAATTTGAAACCTCTTTCCCAATAAGGTCCCAGTTTTGTTGGTAAAAGAAAGCATTTAAACCATCATGTCCTGGAGCTTTGTCAGGGCCTATACTTTTGATAGCACACAAGATTTCTTCATCCTCGATATCTTTAATGAGATGAATGTGATATGTAGGGTTAATAGTTGGAAGGTTTAAATCTTGGAAATCATCTAGATTATTATTTTGGCAGATGCTTTGTTCTTTAAAAAAGTTCTCAAAGTTTTGAGTTAAGAGGTCTCTGTCAGTGATCCAGTTATTGTTTTCATCCTGAATTCCATGAATATAATTTTTTCTTTTTTGATAAGTTGCATAAGCATGAAAGTACTTAGTATTAGCATCTCCTAACTTAATCCAATTATTTTTAGCTCTTTGAGCCCAATAAATACTTTTTTGCTTCCTCAATTTATTTATGTAGTTTCTAATATTTGTTTCCATTTGACCATAAAGTGCAGGGTTCTGAGGGATTTTCATGTTTATTTCATACAAAAGATTCTTACTTTTATTAATTTCTTCTTTCAAATCCTTTAGGGTTGCAAGAGGCCACTTGGGAGCTTTATTTGCTAGGGAATTACAAAGATACATAAAAGATTTTTTATCCTCTACAATGTCCCTAACCCACAGGTTTTTGAGGTTTTCTATAAAGACTTTATTTTCTTGCCAAGCATTTTCAAACCTAAATCTTCTTGGAGGTTTGTTAATATCATCTCTAGTGTCAATAAGAAGCAAGGTATGGTCAGAAGTTGTAGTTGGAATATTTCTTACTATAGTGTTTGGGTAATTCATTATCCAACTATGATTGGCACAGGCTCTATCTAATCTTTCACAGATAAAAGAATGGCCAAATTGTCTATTTGACCAAGTATAAAGAGGGCCACAAAATCCTAGATCATCTAAGTTACAATTCATAAGACAGTCTCTAAATTTATTCATTCTAAACCATTCAGGATTTCTACCACCTAGTTTTTCATAAGGGTGTAAATATGAATTAAAATCACCACAAACCAGTCAATCAGTATTAATCTGTAAGGATAAATTTTCAAGATCTTTCCATACCTGAGCTTGCTTCGCGTGTTGTGGGGCATTGTATACCGTTGTGACATTGACCTCCTTTCCGCATCTGTTGATAAGGACCCTTGCATTGATGATTCTGTCTGAAATCTGTGTTGAACTCATCTTGACCTGTCTGTCATCCCAAAGTAACCAAAATCCACCCGATTGCGGTGCTTCCTGCGGTGGAGGTACAATCTTATAGTTCTCAAATTTGAGTCTCTTGATGATTGGCTCCGAGACCTTTGCACTGGCTCTTGTATCCATCAACAATATTAACACCGGGTTGAAAACCGTAATGTATTTCTCAAGTTCTGCTGCAAATTCTGGCTTGCTGACAGCCACGAACATTCCATGCTAGGATCTTCATAGTATCATACTTGATGTCTGGGTGTAGCTTCAGGGCTCTCTTGTTGCTGCCCTGCTCTTCTTCTCTTTGTATCGGGAGTGCCGTCACGGCCGACACTATGCCGTTTGAGTATGGTTCGATCTTGACTTTGTGGGTTGTGTGAGCTCCCAGTAAGTTTTCCATCTTGCAAATCTCGTAGGTCATCCAAACGGAACTCGTCGTCTTCAACAACTGAAAGATGTAAGGAACCGTGCACAAGGACTGGATCGTATACTCGTTTGCATTCATTCTTTCTATCTGCTTCAAGATTTCGTCTGCTTGACCCATGACTGTCGCCGCAAATTCCGATTGGAGTTGGAGATTGGCATCTGTTTGGTCTGGGATTTTGATCTGATGTTGTGTTAGTAGAGGTTCTACACGAATCGATGGGGGTGGTGGAAGGAACGGAATTGGGAATAAGGCTAGAGTCGGTGGTGGAATCGGCCACTGGATTGGGACTGATTGTAGAATCGATTGAGCAAATGGTGGTAGTGGAGCAATTTGGGGGAGAAAATGAAATTGGGGCCTGGGGGGGGGGGTAAAGGACCGGGTGTTGATTTTGGTTTTGGTTCTGGTCCAACATCACCTGGTTTGGTGATTGGGCTTGGCCTATCATTTGATTGAGAGTTGGGTATTGGGCCTGAGGTGGATAGGGCTGCGTTTAAATCTGGCCAAGTGTTTAAGTCGGGTCTTTGGTTGGTCTGGGATGGGGTTGTGGGAATTATTGGGTTGAGAAATGGGTTCGACCCGGTCTGGTTCAAGGTCCACCTCTGAGTTGGATCCGAATGATTTAATGGAGTCTGTGGTGCCCAGTCCATCTGCATGGCTCCTTGTCCGAATTGAAAATCTTTTCCCTGCAACTGAGAACCCTCTCCTATTATTGGATTTCTTTTTGGTAGATGATTTGTTGCCGAATTCATTGAGTAGTGACTCTGGGTTGGAATCGGTTTCCACGGGTGAAAAGCTGCTCTCTGAGCTCGTCTCGATCTCATCTCTCCCGGCGAGTGTCTTATCGGCAATGATCCGACCGGTGGATTCATCGGCGGGTCCAGTATTTGTAGCTGAGAGTGGAACGGTCGGTGATTGTACTGTGGTTGGGGTCTTTGTAGGTGCATCGTTGTTGCATTGTGATTCAATTGACTTTGGAAATTTGAGATTAGGGTTTGTGATCTCTGTATTTGGTCTAGGGTTTGCGGTGGATGAAAAATGACCGGGCGTGGGGCATCTTGAGATCGAAGGTAAGATATTGCCGACTGTAGGATCCTGTCTGGCGGAGCTGTGGAGAAGTGTGGAGGTTGTTGCGTGAATTGTGGCGGGTTGGTTCTGTTTGGAGTGCCATTGTTGCGGTTGTGGCCGTTTGGACTGTGATTTGGGGGGTAGAGTGTGCTGATGGGAGAGGGAGACTTGGTGTTGTCGGAGTGTTGTGACTCTCTTTCCGGTGAGAACGGATGCTCCAGTAAGTTCTCCATCCTTTTCTTGTGTGAGTGGATTTAAGTTTTGGTTATTATTTTTTTCTGTTGTGAGTGTGATTTCTGCAGCATTTGAGTCTCTATAACTTCTCTTGCTCGGAGAGTGTGTTTCTTTAATATTGGGAGGCAGAGCAATATCAGATACATTCACTGCCGTTATTAAATTCTTGTCAGATGAAGATGTCAGAATTTGCATAGATTGAGCGTGCAAGGTTGGTTTAACTGCAGTAGTTTGGGGATTTTTAGTAGCCATAGGTATCTGCTGTTCTGTATGTGGCTGCATGGCTTGGTTTGCAGAGATTTGTGCCAAGTGTCTATCTGAAGTGGGGTTTGTTGAGAGGGGGGATTCGAAACGACTTGTAGTGACATCAGTTGGGGCGTTAATTTGGTTGTGTGATGTAGTTGTCATATCTTTATCTGTGTTAGAGCTTGGATTATTATAATGGGAATTTTGGTTGAAAAGTTCAGTTTGTTTGTGCTAGTGGATTTAATATGAGTTGTATTATCTGGCACGTGCATGGGGGGGTGCTGGATGTTTCAGGATCAATGTCAACATCTTTATTATTTTTTTTGTAACCATTTTTCCCCTGACTATTAAAATTGCCTTCTTTTTTCTTTCCACTATTTTCTCTATTTCTAATAATTCTTTTATCTATGATGGACCAGAGGCTTTTGGGGTGGAGTCTGGGTGGTTGAGGTTCAAAACTGAAAGTGTTGTGATCTAAGGTTGTGCATTTGTTTATTTTGTGACCAATTTTGCCACAAGATTGGCAGAAATCAGCACTTAATTCATAAGTGACAAGTTGTCTAATTGTGCCTAAGTGAATGGCTTTAACTAGAGGTTTGTTGGTATCAATTTCAACACAAAGCCTTGCAGACTTTCCTCTAATTAATTGAACAGTGTTTGCATCTACTTTGATTGGTCTTCCTATTAAGGTTGCTAGTTTAAAGAGAATATCAAAGTCATAATATTCTATGGGTAGCTCTTCAAGTTGAATCCAAACAATCATTTTATTTGGCAGGCCATTAGAGATTTTAAATCCTGGATACCATTGTTGAACTGCCAGGTAATAAGTGAATATTTTCCATGGACCTCCTGAAAGGGCTTTGACATAATCATCTTCTGAAGTTACCTTAAGAATGTAGAAACCTTGCCCTAAATCCGTGACATAGAGGTGGTTGTCTGTTCTCCAAATTCCCTTAAGGTGTTTTCCTATATTTAAAATTACTCTCTCACACCCTACTGTTTGGATAATCAAAGATCTTTCACAGTACTTATGGATTTTTTCTACCTCACTCTCTATCAGGATTAAAGGGACCTCATGTTCTGGATAGTTATGGTTGTTGCTTGTCTGTTGAACGTTGTTATTTTCCTTCGTATGGTTCAACCAAGTGGGAAAGAAAGTGTGGGTATGCTTATTTGAAACTTTGTCTTTGTAAGAGGATTGTATATTTGGTGGTTTTTGTCCTCTATTTTCTTCCTGATCTGTTCTGATTTCATGTTGGTTGGACCTGTGATCTTGCTCAGATGGAACTTCTGGAATATCATTTCTATGCTCATGAATGTTAAAGTGTGAAGGATTAATATTGGAAGTGGTATGGTTGCTTTCCTCATCTACTGACATATTCTCCTGGCTTTCTGTGTCACTAATACCTTTATTCATGTATTTTCGCAGGAAATAATCCAGATCGTGAGATTCTTTATTTTCATACCTTTCATGATGCACTGTTCGAGTCTTTTCTTCTCCTTGATGTGGAATTTCCCTCTGTTCTTCTGGAGTTGCATGGAACTGGTCATCTTGCTGGATCTGGACCAGGGTTGTTTGTGATTGTTGGTGGCCTAACATCGTTTTTTGGTTGTTTAGGATGATGTCCTCTTCTACTGATGCTGATGCATGTTTACTGTCATCTGCTGGATTGTTATTTCTCAATACTTCATCATGTAGCCTTTGCTCGTTCTCCAAGGGGTGTAGATTAGATCTTTGTACTTGTTGAATTTTCCGGGCGAATTCAATGTTTTTCTTCTTAAGCTTCTCAATTTTCCTCTGTCTCTATCTTCCACATGCGCCATGTATCTCATGAATTTCACCTTATCTGGATCCATAAACTACTTTCACAAGTGGTGTAAGCTAACTCTCTTTTTTTTTTTTTCTTTTTGTATTATAATTTTTTTTTTTAAACTATGAAGATAAAGATCCTTGAACTCCCAGGGGAATTAGGCTAAAAGAAGGGATTTTTTTGATTTGAGGTGGTTTTTTTTTTTTTTTTTTTTTTCCTTCGGTTTTTTTTTTTATTTTTAAAAACGGATTTAAGAATTCAGAATCACATAAGGGGATGATGATCTGCATCTGGAGGTATTTTGAAAACTCAAGGGAGGAAAGATGAAAGAAAAGGATGGATTTGGATGTTTTTTTTTTTGTAAAAAGATCTTAGAATTCGGAATCACTTAGGTTGTTAATCGAACTATATTGCATGGGGGTGATGAAAGCTGGAAATCATAGGTTAATTTGATAGGTTGGAATGAGATTGGCAGAAAAAGATTTTATTTGATGTTCATGTGTTGTGGCTGGAGGTAGAAACTAGGTATTCTCTTAGAGAGAGCATTTTATCTCTCTTGTTCTCACAAGACATATTGTAAATGCTTCTTTTACAGTATATAGTATATATGCAATTTTTTGTTGTTCAAGTGCTCCTATGTTGGAACTTGGAAGTAATTAATTGAATTGACTTAAAGTGTTTATCGCGAAAAAGCTTTGGTTAGTAAAGTTATTATTACAAACAGAAACTTATACGAATTCAAAATTCAAAGAAACAAAATCAAAACAATTAGAAAATGTGCAGTAAAATTGCACACAACTTGTCAAACAGTCCCCCACTTATGCCCATAACATCCCGTATGGACGAGCGCAAACATGTTGAACACTAGTTTATTTACTTAAAAAAAATTCTTCTTTGTCTGTGACCGCATCCCATATATGAGCACTATGACTAAGATTTAAGAAAACTTGTTACGAGTTGTCTTCCCCTATAGTCTCTTTGCTTAGATACTGCATCCATCTGCTCCAGGATTCACAAAACAATTAAAATCCCTGCCGCACCATCTAAAATATTGTTTGCCATAATGGAATCACAACAGAACATTCAAACGATACATGACCTACAATTTCCCTCAATCACAAAACAGGCATGCACCAATAACTCCAGTCCCAAACTTTAGCAACCTATCTTGTGTGGCAAGTCCCCTCCAGCAGGCAAGCCAGAGTGTGAGGATCAATAATCCGAATACTGAATTGAAATTTTCATTATGAAATGAATTGGAATACAAGATGAATTGAATGTTACAGAGAAGAAAGAATTGAAGAGATGAAAGTAAAGAAGTGAGTACTGCAGCGCACTAGCTCTGTTTATATAGAACAGATGAAAGTGTAACTGCTATCTCTAACTAATTCTAAGGTACAAGATTTGATGCGTATCGTATAACTCGTGTTTCTACTTAATGAGAAACGTGAAGTTTTAACCACGCTTTTTGGCTTGTTTATTTAACCTGCAGCTCTTCTACTCTTCTGTGGTGCTTTTATCTTCTTGTGCCTTGTCTTTATAAGACTGACACAGAGAATGAACTTGACAGTTGACACATGGTGTAGACAAGTTAGAACAAACTAATTCACTCCAATCAACCTTTGCTCCAGTCGTCCTTAAAGACTTCTTATTAAACTGCACATCATTCAACTGATGCGGCCCATTACTTAAGTTCATAACTTTCCTTACTTTAAATAACTTTTAAAGAAGTAAGAAGCCTGAGTGGGAAAAATGAGCTAAATAACTAAATTGCTAAATATATAATTTAAAAACAAATCATAAAGTTGTGTATGAGACTGTTTTTTTGAACTTAAAAAGATAGATTTATATTGATATATAAAAATAAATTCTGACGTTTTTAAGTAAAACTCATATTAAGAACATAATTTATTGTGTTTTGTTTGTAAGAAGCAACTATATGTTATTATGTTATTATAGTAATAATAGATCTCCAATGTTCTCAGTTACTAAAATATATATTTGTATGTTCCATTTTGACATGTCTAATTTTGACATGTCTAATGAACTTTTTTGAAGTTAGCAAAATATATTATGAATAAAAAAAGTTAAAAATTATAAATAAAAGTGAATAAGAGATGCACACCGACAAAAATCCCCCACAACCAAATTAAACACCAAGCATGAAAAAGATATTAGACATGGACAAACCTTATAATCGTAACGGAACTTGACCACCCCTCATCTAATATATCAATCTTACTAATATATTAATCTTACTAGTAAGAAGTCAAGATTTAGGGAGTGACGAATTGTAAAGTCAACCATAACCATATACAGAGAGTGTAGTTACTCAAAATTAATTAGTTAGCTTATTTTTATAATATCTACTTAAATTTACTTTATTCGATTAACTTATAAGCTACTATCAAGTAGACATTCACAAATTAATTATTTGGAAAACAAGCTTATCAAACTTTAATGGTGGCCATAGCATTAGTAACTCTCACTAAACATTAGTGGTTGCAGTTTCCACTTTTTGTTTTTTTTTGACTCCTCGATTCGAATTGCAATTTTAGCATTCGTTGTCGATGGGTCGCAAGAGTAATGACATATTAGCTTTCTAGAAAAAATTACCCAAGAAATGGTGCTTAATTTTTACTCCAAATCAAACTGTGATGGAAAACAAGTTAGATTTCATTTTACTCACGGTTTTAAATATTCATAGAAACACATTACTACATTTATTACTATACTTTAGCCGCATCTTCCAATCTGCATATCGTATACTCTCCTTAAATACAAAATTAAGAACTTCAACGCAATTGTTAGATAAATTTGTTTAATTGACTAATTTATATTCATTTGTAATTTTGTATATCCGTTTTTAACTGTATAACACGGTCTATAATCCTATTGTAACACTATTTATTCATGTCTAATGAGTGTCTAACCAATGTTTTGGTAAGAGTCAACATGAGTGTGCTTATTTTGTTTTGATTTAACTTCGCCACATGGACCATGAATACATGAAAAGTTAGCTTAGAAATGATTACGGGTCCATTTGGCGTAATTAGATTTATTGTCTTTCCAATTCTCAATATTTTCTTGTTCCCATTTGTGTGACTTGGTAAATGATCATGAACTATAAAACAGGCTGTGTTCCTTCCTCGATGATTACTTGTGTGTTGTTCCAAATCGTATCATTGGTAACGTCATGATAATATAGTCTGTTCCACTTTTCACATTTGTATGTTAATCGGTGTTGTTAAATTGGTTAGACTGAGGTGTCATGACACTAGAGGTCATAAGTTCAATTCTCGCCAAGTGCAAGATTATTTATAGTTTATTACTAGCTTTGTAATGGTACTTGTCAAATTGTAATGGTTCGATTATTAAAAAATATGTTAATCGCTGTTGTGTACAAATTGTATGAGTACCAGCCAGAGAGAATAAGACATTTCACTATTTGGAACGATTAGCTCAACTCGAACGTATGAAAAAACAGCACACACTCTCATTTTCATATTCATATTGTTGTTGTTCAACTTCGATCTTTCGTATTGACAAAACCAATTTCATAAGTTTATTGATAACTATCTCATAAAGCAATTAATAGTTAACAATATTGTAACTCTATGGGTAAATCGTAGCGGACCAGATACTTTATTTTCTAAATGTTAGTTAATGTTTACCAACACAAATGATAATGCGACGGGGATTAATCGGTGTGCCTTATTGTTTGAAAATCTACATAATTAAAAGATATATACAGTGGTGTATCTGGTGCGACCTGATCATTCCATTATCAGATAATTCCTTACATAAAGTGAGATTTGTTCGATTGTAATAAGTCCATTTGATGCTAAATGTTAATAAGGTGAATAATTTGAAAAGGTAATTCATGCGCCTTTTCAAAATATAAGCTAGGCGACCTATATTATCTATCAATAACTTTATTAATTATTAGTTACTTTGTCTCAATTAATAATACCACACAGACTCGAGCATTAGTCGCATAAGCATCTTACTATTCATTTACTATATACATCGATTGCTATAGTTAAATCCTAAATCATTTTCAAATCAGATGGAATCATTTGATAAATTCTTTGTTGCCAAACACACTTTGGTGGAGTAAATTTTCAAATGACATATAGGCCTGGCAGTTGTGACTCAGATCCAAAAGTTCGACCCAGAACCGACTCAGATCCAATGGATCGGATCCACTTTAAAATCATAAAACTGTGACTTTAATCAGATCCAGCTCAAAATCCATTGGATTCATTTAGAAAATAAAATCAAATTAAAACTAGTTTTGATCAAAAAAATTGAATCTTTATTTTAGGAGATCCACAGACAGATTGACTCGACTCCCCTTTCTCTTCAAAATCATAAGCCGCATAAAACCCAGTAAACCTTCTCCTCCGCAGCTCCGCTTCCAAACTCCTCGAGCTCGCCTCCGCTTAGACCGCTTCTCCTCCGTCACCTCGGCTTCTCCTCCATCACCGCCGCCTTTCTCCACCGACGCTGCCATGGAGAATACGGTGAATACCCCATCATCCACCATGAATTCGAGGTAAAAATCTTCGATCCATCGTCTTCCTTTATCGCCCGAGAACCAAACTTACCAGAGATTTTAACAAAGGGTAACAAATGAAAATTGGCACATTCAAATCTGAAGCAAGGAAAGAGTGAGCTACACAAGTTCCCGGAATGGAGTACAGAAGAATCAAGGATCAGGTCCGTTTCCCCTAACCGTTACCTTACTATTCTGCAAATTCATGTTAGCTTTCTCTCATACTGTTTCGCATTTGTGATCTGTGATGACGATGTGGATTCTGCCTTCGTTTTAGCTCACTTTCACTGGTAAATTGCGATATATGTAGGACAAAGACGAGGATATTGTTCATGACGATGTTGAGAGCTTGCGAGGGAAGCCGCACTCAGGTACTGTTTTCCCGCCATTGTTGTTTCCACTCAGCTGAAATGCTGATTATCTCTGTTATGTGTCTAGTATACGGTTAGGTTTTGTTGATCGTCGTCGTTTTGTATTACTTACAGGAGCTAGCAGTAACATAGTTGCTTTAGGAGTCGGTTCAGGCGATCGAGCTAAGTGGAAACTGAAGTACGAGTGTGTTTTTGATTATTTTCGTTTTTGTAGCTCTATGCTTGTTAAGTGCTCGATGAATGAATGTTATAATTGGTTCTTAATTGATTTCGCCGATGCTATAATTAGGTCAGTCGTAACGCTTGCACTGACGGTTCTAACAAGTTCACAAGCGATTCTCATTGTATGGTCAAAGAGAGCTGGCAAGTATGAGTATAGTGTCACTACTGCTAACTTTTTGGTGAGTATGTAATATGCCTACTGGTCTTGTTGGTACCAGGTTATTCGTTGATGTATTATTATTCAGCTTTCAATCATGCCTTGGAGGTATGATGTGGAGTTTAATCTTTTGGTTCTTCTGACTAGGTAGAAGCTTTGAAATGTGCACTATCACTTGCAGCCTTGGCAAGAATATGGAGGAAAGATGGTGTTAATGATGATAATAGGTTTTTCCTCATCCTTCCTTATCCATTCCTCTTTTAATATTTGACAAACTTATGGATATTGTGGATTTGAGCAGTAAATGTTCATCATCTTCACCGAGAGAAGTCACAGGACAATGAATTCTCGAAGTTCTTTAAAAAAAAAAAGAATAAACACACATCACATTAAGTCCGCAAGGCTGAAAAAATTACATGCTAATATTCTGTCATTTGGTTGGAATGAATATAGACTTAGATTGGATTCTTGGATTAAATTTCAGAAGCCTAGATTATGTGAGTAGAAGTGAAACTTGGTTTAGAGTGGGTGTGAAATGTGTAAGAGCTCTGAAATAAAACATGGATGTATGCCTAACACCCCGTGTTACTCTGAATCTCGAGAAATATTATTTTTACTTTCCTTGTGGTGATTGTTCTCGAACTGAGATTATATGATTTTAAGCTCTTGAAAGTTCTTCTAGCTAAACTTGATGATTTCTGAGAAATGATTACTTCAAAATAAGTTCTAGCCAAACTTGATGAAGTAATGTATAAATGATTCCGAACTCTACTGTGCAGTAGTTTACTGATCACAAGCCAAGCCCCTATTTCATTGAGCTGAATTGCTTTTTCCTGCTTTCTTGACACTGTAGGTTGAGTACAACATTTGATGAAGTTAGTGTTTATCCCATCCCCGCAGCACTTTACCTTGTCAAGAATTTGCTTCAAGTAAGATATCATTCTGAATTCTTATCCGATAAATGTTGTAAATTTTCTACAATGCTATTTCCTGAAGATGTTTGTCTGTGGCAGTATTACATCTTTCTATACGTAGATGCTCCAGGATACCAAATATTGAAGAACTTTAACATCATCAGCACTGGGATTTTATATCGTATTATTCTCAAGAGAAAGTAAGCTGGTTCTCAAGTTACATATAACAGTTTTAAGTTCGTAAAATATGCAAATATAACTGGAGGTCTATAATTTAAGTGTAATTACTCAAGCATTTCTTTATTGCTTTTATGCAAGAGTATGTGTTTGGCATATACTATATACATTGTACAACACTCATTTGATCAGAAACATTTTGTTTCAGGTTGAGTGAAATTCAGTGGGCAGCATTCATTTTACTGTGTGCAGGGTGCACAACGGCACAACTTAATACCAAGTAAGAATATAAGCAGTGTATCTACATCATCATGCTTGAGAATAAATTTAGACCAATCTTCATGGTGTTAGTATATTTCTGCACTGGCGTTCCTGGATTTTAGAAATAAGCATTGTGAGAGGAAGTTATCAACTCTGTGCATGCTTCCCTATACTATAGCCCATGTCATGAGGGAGACGGTCCACTGCAGATTTTTATTTTATGTTTTTACCTGCTTACTATAATGTTGCTGCTGCTTAAACTTTGTCCATGTTTACAACCTTAACTCTTCCTTTCTGAGATACTCTTCTTTGTGCAGTTCTGACCAAGTGCTGCAAACACCTCTTCAAGGTTGGGTAATGGCAATCGTAAGTCACTAAGGCTAATATGAATGCCCCATTGTCACTCTCTAGAGGAACAAAATAACATAGTATTACCTTTTTTGTTAGAGTTTGCAAATTGCAATAAATTTTAGCTTAGGAAATAGATAGAATAAGTGGAAAGTTAAAAATCATATGTATCTTATTTTCTTGTGGAACAAAAAGGAGAAAATAATTTCTAGAACTCCTTAAGGTTCTCTGGTTGCTCCATCTGAATATGAAGTTTCTTTTTGTTTTCATCTTAACAAAAAGAAGCAAAGAAGGGATTTCATTTGTAGTTTTTTTACCAAAACCGAAATGAAGTATGTATAACTCTCGGTGGATCTGTTGCAGGTAATGGCTTCTCTTAGTGGTTTTGCTGGAGTCTACACAGAGGTAAATCTATGGCATCTATCTTATTATTAATTTCCATAAACGTTTTACGTGATCAATACAGCTACAGAACATTCTTATCTCTTATCATTAAACGGATAGTAATTTTGCAGACTCAAACCTTGTGTAAAGTTGGATTTTTCTTTGTCAAATATCATTATCATAGCTATATCTAGTTTACTTTATTTCCTTGTGTTTTTTGCAGGCTATAATTAAAAAACGACCTTCGAGGAACATTAATGTTCAGAACTTTTGGTTGTACGTATTTGGGATGGCTTTCAATGCTGTTGCAATTGTGGTTCAAGATTTCGATGCTGTCATGAACAAGTAATTCCAAACTTCTCATCTCTTGTATGTTTATATGCTGTGGGTGTGACTAATTCTAGGAAAACACACACTATATGTGTATCATTATGGACATTGGTATGGTCAAACAATGGAAAAAATCTCTGGAAAGACAATTAGTATCTTACTTATCATACAATTCCTCTCAAACAATTTACTTCAGGAAATTCTTCTACAAATGAAACATAATTGCAAGTGTTGTTTTGCCTTGGAACATAGTTTTGTTGAAGTTTTCAAGTCTTAGCAGTTTATTGGTGGTGGTTTGCTGTTATCCTACCTTTGCTATAAATATATTTCTCACATCGGAAGCTAATGTTATATCTTTCATTTTACAGGGGCTTCTTTCACGGATATTCACTAATTACAGTTCTCATGATCTTGAACCATGCTCTCAGGTACTTTTTTTCAAGTGAATTTAGCTACAAGGTAGAAAGAAAAAAAAAGTTTGTCTAAAGTCAATTGGTACTGGTACATTCATTTGACAATTGGAAAAAAGAAACAATCAAATACGATAAAGTGTGAAAGTGTGCTCACGAGTCACAACTTGTTTGTCGAGTAAGCAATAAACATAATTTCTATGGTAATTCTCTCCTGGAAAGAAACATTTGATGTGTACACACTTGTGCATACTAATGTGCTAGCACATAAGCATGTGTTACTTGGTTATGTTGACTGCCTAGGTTTCTGATCTTTGTTGATTGTTTTGGAGTTCTTGAAATAAGCTACCTATGTAGAAATTGTAATATGAAAAAAGAGAAACCACTCAACTCTATGTATCTTTAGTGTGCCCATTCCAGACCTTGCATACGTTCAGAATACAATAAAGCCTAATTTTTCATTAGATGAGTGACGCATGGTGTTGGAATCCACTATGCTGCATCTAGATTAAAGGAATGTGTGGGTTTAAACAAACCAAACCACACCATAGTGCCAGTTTATTTTCCAGACCAGCCCAGCTTGCCAAGTATCAGGGAGGCATTCCACCATGGGCCGGTTCGGAACCCGCTCCGCCCTGCACCATCACTTTTTCTTTGTTTCCTATAACTAACCAACATCAACTATTCATAAATTTCATGACTGACAAAATAATTAATTATTATCTAATCCAGTTAATTATGATCTTGTTTTATGCTGCACTGTATAATAAGTTATGATTGGTTTTATTTAAATCTAATTTATGTTGTTTTGGACTTCAATTATATTTTGTAGTTTGTACATAGGCCTCTCCAAAATCCTTCACAAAAATCGTACCTCGATCACAGATGATTATATGAAACTGTATCTATCTATGTAGTGCAGCTTGATAAATGCAACTGGAGTGGGCCGTAATGAAGAGTTTGATCGTTGATTCACTGTAATGAAAACTTTATGAATAACTCTGACTAATCACTATGAGACTTTAAATGAAATCCCATCTAACTTGTGTAATATAATATACTCTTTTGTTTTAAATATATATGAGTGGGCCATGTACTTGTGGGTTGACTAATTATACGGCTAGTTTACCGTGGCATGGGGCGAGTTTTTCCCTGCCTCTAAAAGGGCTGGTACCAATGGCCCACTGAGGTGTGTGTATTCTGCCATCCATAGCACAAGTTGCTGATCGTGCTGTTGTTGTGCTGGTTCCTTTTGCTCCCTATTTTCTCCTTTATTACTCTTTCCTCGCACCATGCATTAGTTGTTGTACATAAATTTTGCACTAATGTCCTCTAATTTGGTTACTCAACGCAGCGGTATTGCTGTTTCAATGGTAATGAAGTATGCAGACAATATAGTCAAGGTATGGTTGTAATTTCCTTTATGCTTCAATCATCTACTCGATTGTACTTTCTGCTGGGCTTTTGAAGAGATGCATCTTAAAGAAATTATACTGCTTTAATGGAGTGGATCAGTAACAAGAATTTTCTTTTCCCATTATGCTGGAATAAAAAGGAAGAAATAATTGAAGTTCTGGTTATACAGATATAATATAATGCCAGTGACAAATGAAACAAGTGACGACTTGAAAAGTTGTAACTAAATGCTTTTTTAGGATCTATTGGCTCATTGTTGATTATGTATCACACTATCACATAACCAACATTGAGATTAGCAGCTTTCCTGTAAAACCTAGTTATATCCAAACCCCATCTTTTAGTGGCTTCACTGTAGAAGCCTAAAATAGCTGCAAATCAAGTTCTTGAATTATCTGGATTAGCATCAGGTTCACAATTGTAATGGACTAATGGATTTGTGGCAGGATAATAGTATACTTTACGCCTTTATGGAAAGGAAAAAAAAAAAAAAAGAAGTGCCATTTATCCAGTTGATAATTTGGAATTCAAAGTAGTATTGCACTTTCTCCTTCCTGGGCAGCAAATGATGAATGGAGTTGTTAACACTTGCATATCTCTTATAGGTGTACTCTACATCAGTTGCAATGCTGTTGACGGCCGTTGTGTCTGTTTTCCTGTTTGGATTTCATCTCTCCCTTGCCTTCTTTCTTGGTTCCACGTGAGTATAATATTTAAGATTTGACAATTCAGACAACTGACTGAGCTTCATACACTGCACTATTACTACTGCCCTCAGAGAAACATGAATCCCAAGAGACTGACTAAACATTCTGGTTGCAGGGTTGTGTCAGTCGCAGTATACTTGCACTCCATTGGGAAGCTCCAGAGATAGCACAGCATGTGTTTCTCACTGTCAAATGGTCAGTGCAACTGCTGTTTACTTTTTTTTTTTTTTTTTTTTTCAATCTTTATTGTATGTATATGTATTTTCAATTTTCTGGAGTGATCAATAGTGTTGAGTCTTTTGGCTACACTTTTACATGTTTAAAATGTTTCAATGTATTTTACTCGTTGCTGCTAGCTGAACCCTGACTCCAGAAACAAAAGAAAAAAGTACACAATTGAGATGGTTCAGTTCAAGGAAATGTCTATACGAAGTGTAAAATGTAAGAATCTAATAGAATCTTCAGTGCTATCTGCAGGTTCAAGAATGCTAATCAAGTATGTAACAAGTATATGTACTTGTATGAAGATGATAAAATTCTGGTTATAGTAAATTGGACATTGACACATCTCTCCATGAATATACAGCCGAAGAAGTTTGTTAAATATTGCCCAACACTTTCAAGAGAAGCTTTGGTGTACAGCTGCAGTGAGAGAATCAACCATCTTAACTGTCATTTGGCACACTGCACTAATATTGTAGTCTTCAGTTCCTTGCAGAATGGGATTACATTGTAAAATGTCCGTTGGATTCTTTCATTTTCCATATCATGTAATCTCCCCGTGTTAGCTCTAAAGCACATTTTGGTTGAATTGGTTGAAAAAAGGCAGAAACAAGAACTAGACAAATGCGTACATGGTAAATTTTGGTGTTATGCCATCTTTTAAACATTAGTAGATTGCTGTAATGATTTGAATGCTAATTGTCTAACAGGAATTCATGCAGCTGACAAATCTCTAATACAATGTCCGAGACATATGGACAGAATTACAGGACGGGAAGAACGGCAACTTGAGCTCACGCTTTTAAAATTAATGTGTAGCTGTAGCATGAATTACATAGTTCAGATCCTGCCTCATCCAAAAATACACCCAACAATAAAGTCTGAAATAAGAATTCCTAGCCCCTAGAGAACTTAAATACATATATAATGTGAAAATATTATTAAATCGCATATATATCAACCCACACTAGGTTGACAGCCAGATAGGAAGAATGGACGGATCATGAGATCTGAGATCGTAAGTTTGATTAACATCATACATTTCCAGCCAGGAATGATTCATGCTGATCCATAACGAATATGCACTACTATCCCTGAAACTCATTGAACTTGATGACACAATCATAAAGCCTTCCTCCAAGAAACTCAGCGACCTCAAGGTGCTTCACCTGAACAGGAGATAAGGGACAACATAGGAACAAAATTAATGGGAAAACATCCATCAAAAGTAATCAATCAATTTGCAGATAGAGGTGTGAATATGGTGCATATATTAAGTTCTTGGAGTTCTGTGAATTACCATCGCAACTTTCAAGGAATCACACTTGAACGGCGCATAAAGGTTAGTCTCTATTCCGCGCCCCTGGACAAAAAAGATGTTGACAAACATGAAGTTTTGGACTTTTCTAATGCCAAAACAAATACAAAAATGATAACTGACGACTATTTAAAACTGTAAAAAGATCATTCTTCATTTCTGATTTCGCTTTTGCAACTGCTGCACCTAGTAGACTGCTTTTGTTTTTTTTGGAACAAAGAGAATTTTATCCCAGAGAAACATTTAACATTGCACAACAGTCTAATAATATCATTACAGGTGGGCAAGATGTTGTATGGGAAAACAAATAAACAAAGGAGATCTGCTGGAATTAAAGGAGTTTACAGAGTATTTATCCATGCTACTTGAATAAAGTAGTCTAAATATGCATACAATCAGTTGAGGATTGGTCGCCTAGGCCCTAGAGCTTAGTCTCCCATGTGTAAAGTAGGAGGTCATTTGGGGACAAGGAGAGGGTTTTGTCTCGTTGTGCATCCCACTTATTTTTGTTTATTGTTTTTGTTTTTAGAAAAAACAAAGATGCACAAAATCATTCTTAAGTCTTAACTGAATGATGCCTTGGCCAACAAACAAAAGCAGGTGACCTTTTCAATGGTGAATCAGGAGCGGGAGCTGAAAGCCAATGAGAATTTCAACATAGTAATATGAGGACTTGGTTGTAATGTAACGCATACCAACAGAAACAATAATTGGAATCGAACAAAATGAAGTCAGAATAAATTTCACTGTTTCTCTCTGTCATCTTTTATATGGTGGACAACCAATGTCTAAACAGCCATATATACAAGTTTTAAGGTTGTGTTCAAGCTTTTCCAAAAGAAAATGTTCTCACGCACAGATAAAATCTTGTGTTTTGTGTAAAATATTCAATGTTATTTGCACAGAAGACTTCACTAGAAGCTCATCTAAGGACTAAGGATTTCATGTAAAGACACTTCCATTGAGATATTCATTCTAATGGAAACAATAATTTCTCAAATCTCTATGTGCACAATAACATAATTATGCAGCCTGGGCATAGCAAACCTGAAAACATCAGTGTTGAAGTGTGCCATGATCACTTTCAAATAATTAAGTTGATGTTGAAAGGCAAAAATCTCCAGAACACTTACCATTCCTTCCATAACCACCAGGTCTGCATCCGTAGCTAGGTAAGCTATTTCTTGTGATACTCTGGTCAGGTCAATAACCTAGAGCAATACACAAGGTCATATCAGTTAACTGAAGAAGCCTAAAACAAGAAACAATTTTTAGAAGACTGCCAATATACCACAAATAAAACTTCTTACCGGCAAATCATTGCCAGAATTAGCAATTAAAAGATTTGAAGTATCAACTCCAAGAAGCGTTCCATTCTCGTCCCTCAACTGCAAAGCAATAACAAAGTTACAACTTCAACCTCTTTTGAAGTTATAACAGCTATAGAATAAAATATCATTACCTTTCCTATAATCTCGACTAACTCAGGATATGTTATGTCGTTAATTGATGGCAAGTCATTTACCGCCAACACAACCTACACACAAGGCAACAAATTCAGCAGTAAGATTAGAAACATGAGGAAGAACTGTTTGTAAGTATACCAATAGCATCACATAAAACTGTTGCATTACATGTTTATGCCTTAGATAAATGCTAATAGAGCAGGGTTCATGGCTCCACAACTGACAGACTTGACATCTGCTAGTTCGATATGATTAATGTTTGATTGAATTCCACTGAACATGTCCTGATGTAGGGAATGCATTATGCAAGTATCTGGAATCAACTGCCTGGACATAACATATGCAGGACCTTTCTTATCGTCTGGTGTTTCTATGATGTGGCGTTTGAAACATATACTGGTAATCAAGAGAAAGCTGTTTATCTGCTTACTTACTGCATTATCATCCAGAAACTTCACCAAGAAACAAGGATCAAGAAACAGACCTGTACACCGCGTCAGAGTAGCTCCCTTGCAAATGGTAATATACCCAAAATTATATCTGCACCAGAATTATCTGCAAAGATTACAGCCTGCACCGTAATTGAGTAAGTCAGTAAGAGATGAGCACTCACCCATTACAATGCTTAAAGCAAACAACTGAAAATGTATCTCGTTATCAGGAATCGCAGAACTAACCTTTTTCCATGATTTACGTCCCCATTTTGAGATAAATTTTTCCAGATCATCAATTACCCATGGTCGAGGGAGAAGGTTCTGACAACTAGCTTGAAAGGACATACCATCTTTGGCGAATAACTCTGCCAGCTTCAAGATATAGGGTGAAACAGTTAGTACCTAATTAGATCCGATGATGCCATTTCAACTACATAAACTAGCCACATTCAATAATCAAGGCATGGTTTCATGTGCACAACAGAATTATTTAATTCAAGTATGGCTAGTAATGTGATAATGGGCACTTAGAAATCTGGTATTTACTATTTCTCTGATGGTTATGGGATCATGAGGGGTAATGCAATGGAGAAGATGACAGATAGCTTGATTAACATGTGAATTACTAAATGCATGATATGTACATGTGCAGAGTGAGTAATTTGAACTTCAGAAAACATAAATTATTATTAATAATCATGCAAACTGCCATCACATGTGAAACCTCACTCATTCATTCACCAAAACGCCTGCAGTACTATTGAACTTCACAAATACCAGGCCAAATGCTAAACTTATCATCATTACTTTAGCTATGCAGTTCCTTGAAACTTGTCGGCAGACAATGATAAGAGCAATATAATCCCGAAAAAAATACAAGTAATTGCTACTCAACTCAGGTTAGAGTAAATCATACCTGTGCTGACCCGAGATCAAATATGTTACCAGCAAAGATTCCTCGAATCAAATTCTCAACACGTTTGGTTTCATCTTCAATAGAATCATTAACACGCACAACCTCCTCAAACAAGGACAGTGCCTTGGCATTTTCTTCGTCCTGCAGTAAAATCCAAATAAAGCGCTCAAAACACATACTCTTCATCTTTCAAAACAGACAAAACGTTAAAATAGGGAGCAAAGACACAAGCCAACTGACAAAAACATGGCAGAGTTTCGGGACCTCGACTTATAATGAGCTAAAATAAGTTGTATGCACATGGATATTGTACACAATGTAAGCATTCTGGAAAATTATAGATGAACTTACTTTTATCTTTTTGAATATATCTCTGAATCCAACTTCCCTGAGGACTTGCTCCCTAAGCTGGCAAAGGAGCTGTTCATAATAGAAAAACACACAACTCTTCATACAGACGAGACTAACAAATCACAATTAACAAATGAACACATTCCACGAAATGATCATGATCATAGAACTCTTCATACAAACGAGAGTAACAAATCACAATTAACAAATGAACTCAATCTGCGAAATGAACATACAACGCAATCAGGCGGGCCGCCATGACTCTCAGGATCCTTCTTCAAATCCTCCAGTATTTCAGCATATCTACCAAGCCAAAAAGTGAAAGGAAAAAAAAATCAATTAAAAACAGCAAACGCAACTGTAACAGGTTAAGTAGCAGTGTATCATCATCATCGCCATCACTACAGGTACCTTAAAGCGAACTTCTCCGCCCTAGCAGGAGCATCGGGAACAGTGTCATCGCTCCCAGCGCGTTTACTGGAGTTAATCGATCAATCATTCGATCAGTAATCAGTAATGTAATTACAAATTAGCATTTCTAGGTAAATTAATAAATTCATCAATAAATCAACAGAGCGTAGAGTAGTGAAGTGATACCGGAAAGAAGGAATTGAATTGGCGAAGAGGTTGATCCACGAGAGCTCAATGGGTGTAGGCTTCTTCGGATCGTCGGAAGGGAATCGATATGGAATAGTGCATGCTCTATAATTAGACTCTATCAACAGTGGAAACGGTACCATTTCGCCAGAGGTCTCCATTTTCTCGAAGCTCCGATGATGAAGATGAACAGATTCGCTTTGTCTACTGATGATTTTGGCTGATGATGCTCTCTTTACTTTAGCAGCGTTAATGGGGTAAAATCGTAGTTATAAGATGCACGAGTACGAATACGAGAAGAGTAAAGCGCGCGCGCTTGATTCTCGTTCTGTTTTCTTTTTCTTGTTCTTTGCTAGTTTTGCTTTGAGGAGTCTCTTTCACACCTGATCAACACAAGATTCTCAAGGATATGCCCATGCAATTAATATACTTGGACTTTAATAATTGTTACTTGTAGAGTAGAGTACTGTAGGTGGAATTGTTGGAAATTCCATTTTTTTATGTGCCCGTATTTTTTCGGAAAGTGGTGGCCACATATTCGTGGAATATGTCAGCATATGTTATACGGTATTTTTTTTTTTAGAAACAGAAACTTTTCATTCATTCATCATCCAAAAAAGAAGTACAAGCAATCAAAGCATTACAAGAACTCATGGAATGTAGCAGGTAGTACACTACCATCCTCTAGTCCTACAACATTCTTTGCTAAAGCATGGGCTTAAATATTCCCTTGCCGCCTAATAAAACAGTACTTAATATTTGTGTTTTAGTTTGGTTTTATGTGGGTGGCTATAATATTGGTGCAATATATGTCAACCTATTTTGCTTACACATTGGGGACTATTAGTCAAAAAAAAATTGTAGTTGAGCTGAACCGATCTGAATTAAACTGAATAAAGTTGAGTTGAATTGAACTAAATTGAATGAAACTGAACTGAACTTATTTGTAGTATAAAATAATACTAAGCGAATTTGAAGTGAACTGAACTTAAAGCATTTGAACTGAACTTAATGCATTTGAACTGATTTGATCTGAATTTAAAAGAATTAATTTTCAGATGAAAATAACAGAGCCTAATATAAGTTAAAAACCCTATATATAGTTGAATACATATGAAGGTAACTATAATATTTTATTTAAAAAAAAAACTCACAAATAAACGTTGTACACACAATGCTTGCACACCCTTAACGACTAGGTCCATAAAAACTCCAATCGCAATACAAGAACAATCTACTAACTACAATTGAACGTTATCCAATAATATATAGTTATGACTTATGAGTCTTATGACAAATATTATTCTTGACCACCTTCATCATTTAGTATATCTCACCACTAGTTAAAATTCAAAAGTCAAAAGGTAACGAGATCACAAGTAAAACTCTAGTCAAGACCGAGAAAGCAAGATAGCACTAGTTTAGGTAAATAATTAAGCAAACACATGATGATTTTTCTCCATGGACCCCGGACCAACCGCTGTTACTAAGGCAATATTCAATTGCATAACAAAAAATAGTCTAAATCTAAATTATGAAATGAAATAGTCCTAAAATTATCTCTTTTTTTTCTTAATTTTTGATATTCAATATGCACAAAACTCATAGGGCATCAACTTTGTACGATTTTGTTTGAAATATATGAAGGAACTATTTTAGTGGAATCGATTAATCACTATAATGTGGCAACCGTTCGTTTAAATTTACATACTTCTCGATTACTAATTAACACGTATTCGTGTCCTTGCTACTCAACTCCGTTTTAAGACTCTTTGACTATTTATACTTTTCATTATGCTCATATACTCAATAGATTCGTTCCCAAACAACATCATGTTTGTGATTGTTTGCATCTTTTTAATAATCTTGTAATATCAGGACTTGCATGACACCTCGCGTATTGAATAAGGAAATACGGTATTGCACTTGTATGTACTCATATATGTTTCGTGGATGTATTAATTCAAGCGGTTTTATCATTCAAATATTGGTGTATATGTACTCCAACATAACACACCGAGCATCGATCAACTCGGGTTCATTGACATATAACACGCTCATACAAATTTAGGCTGGACAAATCGTGATATCAAGTTATTTGTTTAGTTATTGTCTTGAGTTGGGTTTAACTTGGTTCAACGATACTCATTTGTTTTTTCTTAGATTATTTACATATTTCTTTTTTAATTCGTCGTTTTAGATTCTTTATGTTTTATTTCCTGATAAGTTTTTATTGCACATATTTATTGTGGTAGGAATACACATATTATAAGAATTTCTGAAATAATCATTTTAAAATCAAACGTAATGAAGATATATAAATGAAATCGAATAGAAAATTTGAGGAAGGGTAATGAGACCTAAATAAACTAGTTCATCCGTTCCCTACCAAACTTTTCAATTATTTTATTAACCTTTTTAAGTCTATGTTTAATTTCAAATTAATGTTACAATATATTCCTAAAAATAATCTTTCAAATTTTTTCATATCATGAAACTGATGAAGGGTCCATATCTTATTAGTGCCCTGCAAAGCACCCTAATATCATATTTGTTCCCACTAGACTAACAATTACAATTTGGTACCCGAACTTGACTTTCAGCCGCTCTAAGCACTGTTCAAAAATCTGATTGTGACTGAGCCAAACAGCCATTATTTACTGCATGGTAACTTTTTCACGTGACCAGCACGTGGGTACCAAAATGTAATTGAATTTAGTTTATACAAACTTCAGTGTAATTGTTTAGATCAATTTTTGAATTGAAAAACTAGCCGTTGGAAGGGAGTTAGATCTATTTAAAGGGGTAGAAATCACCATTTTTCATCCAAATAAACACACTTTTACACACCCACATCACTTAGCAAAATCAGATTTCATGGGTGGTAGCGGAATTCCTAGCAGTCCTATATGGCATGGGCGTCCGATATGTCGTGCCAACAATTGTCGTAAGCGCACCGTGCTAGTCGTACACCCAAATGGAAGAATATTTTGGAAGTGTGGCAAACATGGGTTCTCCCAGTGGGGTGATGTTGATGAGGAGGAGTTGTACAAGAACAATGGAGAAGAGCAGTCAAGGGAAGAGAAATGTGAAGGGCATCAAGGTAGAAGGGTGGAGATGAGACGCACTGCAACCGGACGGGCATGTGAAGCAAACTACTTACATCTCATCTATGTACTTGTAGCTATGAATCTGCTACTATTGGCAGTGTACATGAGTGTGCAAATTGTTCAAATTTCAAGAAGTAGGTGATGTAAGAGAGCAAGCATATGTAATAAGAGCTTCACATGGATTAATAAAAGTATTTGCATTACATAATGATGCCAATTCCAACTAGTTCACAAGGCATAAGTAGTTCACATACTAGCCAAAACAAACCCAATTGTCAACAAGTATTTGAGACCATAAAGTACCAACACAGTTATAATCAAAAGAAAGGATCAAAGTAGCCTTCACAATAGCTTCCAAATGACCAAAAGGAACCATACTAAAGTATCATCAAAGTAGCATTGTAATAACAAAGTAAAGGAACTTAAAGGAGCCAGTCTGGGTAATCCATGGGCTGAGATGATTGATCCTGCTGAGATGCCCTTCCTCTTCCCCTACCTCTTCTTGCTCTTCCTCTTGCTCTTCCTCTACCAGTCCCTCCACCTCTGCCAGTGCCACTTGTTCTAGTTCCACTTGCTCCAGGGCCATTATCACCACTCCCTCCACTTGCAGTAAACCAAGCAGCCATACCTCCTCTCCCTCTACCACTACCAGCCCTGCCTCCATTCCCTCTGCCTCTGCCAGCCCTTCCTCTACCAGCCCTTCCTCCACCTCTTGATGTCTCAGGTACATCAATTGGTTCATCTGTGGCAGCCTGCAAGTACCCAAATTGTCAATGACACCAGTTATGCACAAAGCAGGTAATAAATAAACATACCAATATACATATACAACAAAAACCCTTACTTCATGGACTGGAGATACAGGAACAACTGATTCTTCTTCTGGAATAGGGTCATTGCTATTGGCTCTCAACTACACCAATACAATAACATTGTAATTAGTATTAAAGATGAGCAGATAAAAAAATGAACATTAAATATCTATACTCACCCAATCAGGACATTTTCTATAAGTATGTCCCTTGCCTAGACAACAAGAACATGTTGGAGGCCTTCTTTGTTTATGAACTGGTGTCTTGGACTTCCTTGAGGTACTTCCACCACCTTCAGAAGGATGTTTAATCCTATTCTTGGGAGGCCTTCCAGGCTGTCTTTTCACATTTGGAGGCAAGCACTGCTGTGTAGTCAAATCTGATGGCCAAAACTGATGTCCTTGAACTGGCCACACTTTCATGTCATAAGTTCTTTTGTAGGCAGCTCTAGTATGGTTTTCAGACATGAAATCCTCAGCTTCTAATCTCATGTAGGTGATGGCACAGCAAGCATGCCTACATGGGATCCCAGAGACATCCCATCTCCTACAATCACAAGACCTACTGTCCAAATCAACCACAAACTTGTATGTGTAGTCTTGCACCTCAAACACAGTACTTCCAGTTTCAGTTACTACCCTACACCTCCCACTTTGCTGTATCTGATCATTAAGTTTGTCTAGGATTCTAGGCATCAACACTGAGGAAAGCTTCTTCTCCTTCTTCTGTCTAAACACAATTCTCCTCATGATCTGCTGCCTAAGACCCTCCATAATGTTGAAGACTGAATGCCCTCTCACACCCTCAATCCATGAGTTAAATGACTCATTCATGTTGTTTGTTACATGGTCAATCTTGACATGTATGTCATATGCATGCCTAGCCCAGAAACCTAGAGGTATGTTGATGAGGTACTGATATGCAGCAGGGGTGGAGTCTCTCATTTTTGTCATGGCCTTAAACCAAAAAAGATATGGGCATACATAAGACAAGCAGTAAACAAGACAAGAATGACATATATAAGACTAGTACATTAAAACAAAGGAAGACAAAGGCATGTATAAGACAAGTACATTAAGTATGCAATGACTAATAAAGACAAGTACACTAGGCAAAAGAGATACCTTGTTGAATCCATAAGATGTATAGGCAGTGCTTGCTTGCCAATATAGCCTCCTGAGCTCAACACTAGGCCACTTGAGTTTAAAATTATCATAAATGTGCTTGGCACATTTTCTATTCACAACAGTTGGTGCTAGTTCCTCAATGGCAGGAACCAGTCCCTGCAATACAAAAAACAAGAGTCAATATAGTGTATATAAAAGAGATTAACACAAGGACAAAATTCAGACTACTTACTTTATGTCTATCCCCCATGAAGTGCCATGGCCTGCCATCATCCCAAGGACCAACAAATTGCTCAAGACACTTGAGGAAAAAGCCCCAGGATTCCTTGTTCTCAGTCTCCACAACTGCATAAGCAAGTGGATAGATTCCACAATCTGCATCTGTCCCAACAGCACTTAGAAGAACCCCTCCATACTTGCCTCTAAGATGGCACCCATCAAAGAAAAGAAAGGGTGCACACCCCTCCAAGAAACCCCTTCTAAGACCCTCTATCCCAACAAAGAATCTCTTGAATAGTGGAGGTCTTTCAATTGGTTCACCAGTGCTCTCATCCTCCTCAATGTCCTCATCTTCTTCAGTTTGCAGCTCAACAATGCTACCAGGATTGGTCCTCAAGATCATCTGCTTGTACTTTGGAAGCAATAAGAAGGCTTCCTCAGGATTTCCACCAAGTACCCCTATAGCCCATTCCCTAGCTCTGTACATCCTCATGTATGGAACATTGACATGCAAAGTATCTACTGCCCAACTCTGTAGTTCCTTTGCAGTTAGTGTTGAGTTCTTCCTCAACTCATCTAATATCTTGGAGGATAACCACTTGTAATCAGCTTCACGGTAGTCTTGCTTCCTGACACACCTATGCCCACCATGATAAGTCTTTATCATGAAGGTCTTCTCATCATCCAGGACTGATGCATAAAGTCTCCAACTACAGCCCTTCCCAGTACAGAACACAGAGTATTTCTCAAGATTGTTCTTTTTCTTCCCCATTATGAACCCTACCTTCAACACATAGTTCTTCACTCTCCTTCTAAGCTCTGCCACATTAGAAAATGTATCACCAACCTTGAAATCAACATCTGTGTCCTCACAGTTCACCACAAACTCATCTCCAATCCACTCTTTGTCACTGTATTGCTCCTCCTCAAGTGACACATAACCATCTTCCACCTCAGAATCCTCATGTGGATTGTAGTTGGCATCACCAGTCTCATCATCACCTACAACATCCTCATTTGGCCTCTCACCAGTGCCATCATTACCTAACCCATCACCATTCCCATCAGCACCTAATCCATCACCATTCTCAGCACCTAACCCATCACCATTCCCATCCTCCTCCATATCACTCTCATGGTCATCACCAGTTGGTTGTACTCTAGTGAACTCTAGGGCTTCATCCTCACTCTCATGTTGATATTGTGAGAATGGCTCATCTACATCCCAATCAAATGCTTTATCATTTTCATCCTCACTCTCATCCTCATTCTCATCCTCATTCTTCTCATCCTCATTCTCATCCTCATCCACATCCATTTCATCACCACTTTTCCAATCCTCTACAACAACATCTTCCTCCTCTCTTACCTTATCCCCTGACTCACCATCACCCTTGCTATTTGTATCTTTCTCCACTCCCCCATCTGCCACTTTCTCCCCTGACTCACCAAGATCAGCTTGATCACTAGTGTTTTCACCTTCAGGTAGTATGTTTGTAGATGATTCATGATGAATAGATGGATTCATACAAGGAGAAGCATTCAAGAAATCATTTCCAAACCAGTCTTTCAAAATGTTTTCAAACTTGTTTTTTTCAACAGTAGGTGGAGTGGTAATGTTTGTGGTTGGAATCTTTGAGTTGGGAGTTTCAAAGACTGACTGAGGAATGTATGGTGACTTTGGTGTTGCTGGAGGATCTGATTCTTGTGTCTCTGTAATGGGAGGTTGAGTTTCTTGGGTGTCAAGTATTATAGGTTGAGATTCTGGTGTTTCATGAATGGGAGATTGTGGTTCTTCTGTGTGATGGACTGGAGTAGGATCACTGTCTTCTGCATCATTCATTTGTTCATCATCAACATCACCAGTCAGATCAACAAATATGGGTGTTTTAGGTGGCATTTTGGCTTTCTTGTATGGGGGCTTGGTTTTTTTACACCTTCTGTCCCTAAAGGTTCTTTCTCTTTCAGGTGGAGCATAGGCAGAGGGATGTGTGGGAACATATGAACCATCCATTTCATCAGGGTCATCACCATCTCCTACAAGAACACTACCATCCAAATCACACCTCCTTCCACTAGGATCAATCACTTGTAAGGGAATGGCTACATCCATCTCCACATACAGTTCAACCTCCCTAAACTCCTTATTCTCCTCAAACATTTTCAACATATCATCATCACACAGAATATCTATACTACAAGTACCAACCATAGCAGAGTAGAAATAAACCATGTTCAAATCAATAACTAACTCAAGTTCTCTGTAATAATTTTCTACTATCTTCTTCACATCACGTTTAAGGTCAGAGAATTTGTACCTTTTTGGGTCGATTTTTGTCAATGTTTCCGACTCATCACGACAGTGGTGAATCCTTATGTAGTACTTGCCACCCATCCTTGAACATAAAAAAAAAAAAATGTCAGAAACGCAGAAAACTTAGAACTAGGGTTTATGTAAAATTACACCTAATGCTTCTGTATCAGAATTCCGGTCAAAAACCACATTAAACATCAACAATGTGAGGTTTATGAGTAATAACGGTACCTTTTTCTGTGAGGAGCAATGTACTCCAGCTATAACGAAACCACGACCCCTTTAGACTTCCTCACGCAAAATTCTCAGTAATCGAGATACGGCGGTTTCAATGCACTTCAAATGAGCGATTTTGGTGCGAAATTTGAACGGGAGTAAGCGGTGATGAAGTATGGACGAACAGAGCAGTAATGGAGAAGGGGACAGAGAGAAAGGGGGTTAATGGCGTTGGTGACGATGACAAGGGGTAAAACCAATTTATTTTTACTAAGGCCGTGTTTGGATCAAGGCTTTAGGCGTGAGGGCACTTTTGTAATTACATCAAAGTCAACTCAAAATTCCATTTTCAGGTACTAGGATGTAATTGTTCATCTAATGGGAACAAATGTGAGATCAGGGTGTCTATCATGGTACTAATGTGACATTTTCTCACTGAGATGAAAGTATATGAGGAAAGCAGTTCTTCTCCCTCCCAGAAACGCAAAAATTAAACAGGGCAAAAGCGTGAAACGGATTCGGCCTGTGTACAAGCCTTTTAGCGGCAAGTCTCACATGACTCTCTTCTTCTCTACAGCACTCAACCAGTCCTCCTCCGACCTTCTGTAGCTGTTTCAACCAATTCTTTCCGTGAGTAATTCTTTTTTTACCTCTTTCTTTCTTTCTTTCTTTCTTTCTTGTAAATGTAAGGAGCTGATCTTTTCGACGAAATTGTTACTTAATGTTCCTTGTTCTCTTCGTTTATGTTGTTTCCAAGAACAATTGGGCTCGAATCAGAAATTCCTTTCCTGAGCTTTGCTGTTTTAACGTATGTTTGTTGAATGGTGTTGATTCCTTTAGGCCATATGTTCTTCTTGGCTTGGACTGTGTTGCTTTTATTATCTATGTACAAACAATTTAACTTAATTATACGCTGCCAAGTTAACAGTGGCTTATAAGTTTGGGTGTGTTTCCATTCATTCATTAATCCAAATTTTGATAAGAATTGTCGAATCATTTATATGCATTATATTGTAGTAATTCTTGGAATAGTTTCAGTAAACAATGTTGTTTACTGATTAGAGGAAAGTTAATGATATGAGCTGCTGAATGATGAATTTTCTGTTCTTCACTTACCTTGGTTATTCTACTATTTTTTTTTTTTCTTTTCCGAAGTTATCAATTCGTCTCTCGTGCTAAAAATCAGTAGTAGAAAACCTATTACACATGGACATGACTCCGACCTCACACTTGTTGCATTGAACTCTGAGAAAGAGAATGAACTACTATAGACATGCTATTGAAGCCCTCTCGTAGTCCATCTAAGTTTAAATCCCTATCGCTGTCGTCTGGCAGGTCCGTATTATTCATAATGTTACGTTTCTGAATATTATTGGACTTGGTGAAATTGTGCTTCTTGTCATGTGTGGAATCTGTTCGGCAAAATGCCTGTGTGGAATATTTTCAAGTCTTTCATGTGCAGAAATGATTTTTTCAATATATGGATACAGCTGTTACATGAGGAATGTTAAATCCTACCTTTATAAACTTTTTGTTCATGCAATCTTGATGTTGTCAGCTTGTTGATTATTGAAGCTCCAACCAGTGCATAAATCCCCTTTCTGTGTTTCACAAATGTGTCTGCCTACTGTTTTTGAAAAGTTTGAGTATTTCTTCTGAAGCTTCTGTTCGAAACTAACTTGTGAAGAGGCACATGTTTTCTTAACCCGTAAATTTGTTCAAAAAAACACTAGGCTTGAGATATGTCCTCATGGTTTCCTACTAACGTTAATTCTGATCTTCCATCCATGCATCCAATGCATGGCTAATTATCAATTAAAAGCAAAGACATGACTGACATGACCTTGCTTATTGTTCGTGTGTCTTCCCATAATTTGATTTGTAATTATTTGCTTCAAGCCTAAATAAATATACATTTTATTTATTTATTTCTTTTCCCCCATTTTGAAGCAATGTTTGAGCTGTAGAGGAATTTCTGCTAAGATAAGACCGTAACATGACAGCAGCCCCAGATAGTCTAGCACCTGAAACTATCTAAATCCCATCATTTATCTCCAGTCAATCCCTTACTATCAATCAAGTGTCTGAACAATCTGCTAATATTCATAGTATGCTGTCATGCCAGTTATTATTGCATTCTTTCTCTGTGAGTCTTCCTGTTTTGTTTTCGCAAAAAGTGTGATGTTCTGGTACGCATCATGGAATTTACTTTCTATTCCATATTCATTTTCTTTATAGGAGTTAGAAGTTTGAAACAACCTTGTGAATGGCGCCGCCAACTGCAGCAAGGCAGGTGAAGCTCGACAAAGAATGTGAGCTGAGAATTGAAGTCAGCCTGGATGCACCACTTCGCCTCCGACTGCTCAATGGCACTGCAGAGATTTATGGAACAGAAGTACCGCCAGAAAATTGGTTGACTTTTCCTCCAAGGCTCAAATTTGCCGTATGTATCATGTACGCTTGTTTCATATCTACCTTCAACGCCTGACTTTCTGTCTTGGTTGACTGTGACTTGTTGCAAGTGACTACTATTATAGTTCTGACTGAATTTCTGATTGCATTCATCAGGTTTTTACTTGGCATGGTGCGACAATTGAGTTAGATGGTCCAACTGAAACTGACTATACAGCGGATGAGGTATGGAGCCTGAGTTAGTACTTGGACCCTGAGTGATACCTCAACACACAACAACAGTGAACACACACACACAAAAATAAATAAATAAATAATATAAGAATAATAAAAATAAAGTAACAAACTATACTTAACTTGTCTTTGGAAACAAATAAAACCTTCCATTGCTCCCAGCACTATTTAAGCACAAACAGTTTTCTCGACTCTAGTTACCCACAATAGAAATCATGAGCTTAGCTAGATAATCAATTAATCCCGATGTCACCATGAAGTTCAGATTTCAAGTAAAGTTACAAATTACAACTCAAATTTTGACATGCCTCTGTTACAAAACATCTATTATTGCATTTGAAGCTTCTGTACACTTTTCTTGTTATAAGCTTCCATATTTTCGGCCATCCTCTCATGTATTTTAGTACCAAAATCATGGTTGCAAAAGAAAAAAAAAAAGCTTCATAACTTTTCATCTCACTGTTACAGCTGTTTGCATTCTTCTTTTACCTTGCTAGAATCTTGTTTGAGTACCAAGGCAGATTGATTCTTCTATTTTATGTATTGTTGTCTCATTCTCATTCGTTTTAAACTAGTTCACAATCATGAAAAGAAAGCCCTACCTGATTTTCAGACGATCTATTATTGCGTATAAACTAATTTATATGGAGATGGCAACTTAGGGAGCCCTTCTGTTAGTCTTGATCAAGTTTTAGGTGCAGCATGCAGTTGAGACTTGAGATTCTTTATTTAAGGTTCCTGGGTAAACATGCAGTCGTAACTTAAGGGTCTTCTGCTGTTGTTTCTCCCTACAAAAATTAGGTTGCATCATACACCTTTTTCCCAGACATACTTATTTAGATCTGTCCCCAAATAAACATTTCTTCCCTAGGCAAAGACTCACATGTAAGTCCATTCCTTCCATTTAACTTATTGTACTCAAGCATCATGATTCATGTGATACAGTAGAAAATGGACACTGCATGTGTAGATATAAGCTAATATGATCATGCCTGTTCTCAATTTCACGAATATTGTTTGCATGTACACAAAGATGATCATTCAAAGGGCTTGAGCTGCTGGCTTACTTCATACTGTAGCTTCCTTACATTATTCTTATTGAAATGCATGGATGGAATCAAGCTACTATCATAAGTCGCATTTGTACATTGCTGGTATACTTAAAGGACGTTTCCATTAGTTTCCTTGACTGACATTTTTTACTTTCCATATTTTCAGACTCCAATGATCAGCTATGTAAATGTGCATGCGGTATTGGATGCTCGGAGGAGTCGGGCCAAAGCTTCACCTAGTGACTCAGATATGTCTCAGGTACCACTGTATGGCTTTTTATTGCATCAATTCACCTATACAAAATGTGGTTTTTGTTGTTATTTACTACGTGGCTAATCTAATAGTAGTAGTTAAGTTGGCACTTTGCCTAGTTTCCAAATTTATAGGACGTGTCTAGCGTGGGAATAACTTTAGCTGACAAGTGACAACGAACTTTGAAGAACTGGTATTCTTACTGGCTTGGTTAGTTTATTATTAACAAGAGGTCTAGTGCTTTTTACTTAAAGTTGAAAGATAGCCCTGGGACAGGGACTTAAAGAGGATGATTCACATTTTGGTAAAGCTTCTGTAACAGGAAATTCTTACTGTGGTAGAAAGAGACCAATTGTATAATGCTTGTGGCTGTTAATCCAATCCTCTCGTGTTATCTGGAGGATCACTCAACACTAAGATATACCATCAAACATATTATTTATAAGGTCCTGGGAAAGGCTTCTTGCATTCGCAACTATTTGCATGTTTTTTTGTATTATTATCACACTTTATACCATGTATCTGTGTCATAAATGAAACTCACACTTTATCGTTTAATTAAGGGGCCAAGAGTTATTGTTGTCGGGCCTGCCGATTCGGGTAAGAGCACCTTATCAAGGATGCTTCTTAGTTGGGCGGCTAAACTTGGATGGAAACCAACTTTTGTTGATTTGGATATTGGCCAAGGATCTATAACGATACCAGGATGCATAGCTGCAACACCGATCGAACTTCCTGTTGATCCCGTTGAAGGCATACCTGTTGATATGCCGTTGGTGTACTTTCATGGGCATGTGACACCTAGGTAATGTAATCTGTGCTTATCCCTCGTTGAAAATCCAATATATGTCAATGCCCCGATTAGATTTCTTTAAGTTGTCATCCATCATTTCATCTATTGTTAGTACTTAGTAGCACTTAATTTTGTGCATTTCAGTGCCAACGTCGATTTGTACGAAGTACTGGTGAAGGAACTTTCACAAGTTCTAGAAAAACAATTCGATGGAAATCTTGAATCTAGAGCTGCAGGCATGGTGATTAATACAATGGGATGGACAGAAGGTGTTGGTTATGAGGTATTTGAGTTTATAATCTATTGTAGCTCTATATTTGGTATGGTGCGTTTAATTGCTGCATGTGCCTGGGGTGAGTTGAAGATGGATTTCTGTTTGTAACTTCGTCTAATGTTGTCTTCCATTACCTTTTCTTTCGTGGCAGTTGCTGTTGCGTGCAATTGAGACGTTCAACGCCAGTGTACTCCTGGTTTTGGGTCAGGTGCATAGCTCTTCTGGCTCTATGGATATTTTCTTTTAAAATAAAAATAAAGTTATAATTATTATGTTATGTTGTTTCATTGTTATTATTATTTTGATATTGTAATTATTATGATCTGAATGCAAGTAAGGAGTTTGTTTCTGATAATTTGCTGGCTCTTTTAACATGTCTGTATTGGACTTGAACTTGTTGCAGGAGAAACTTTGGAGCATGCTTAAAGATGTTTTAAGAAACAAGGCTGGTGTGGATGTTGTTAAACTTCAAAAGTCCGGTGGTGTGGTATCTAGAAATGCTAAAGTCCGTCAAAAAGCCAGAGCCTTCAGAATTCGGGTATGCAAATTACTGTGATTTCAGTTTGAACGACTTGGAAGCAGTGCCAATATACAAGACTCCCACCCTCTAAGATGTTACTTTTTTTTTCTTATAATTTTCTAATCACTGAAATAAACTTTCTTGATTGCAGGAATACTTCTATGGCCTCACAAATGATCTTTCGCCTCATTCCAATATTGTAAATTTCAGTGATTTGTGTATCTACCGGACCGGTAGTGGGCCAGCAGCCCCATTGTCAGCTTTGCCCGCTGGTGCACAACCAACTGCAGATCCCACAAGGTTGACTCCTGTTAGTGTTAACCGAGACTTGTTGCATCTGGTGTTAGCAGTCTCATTTGCCAAAGAACCAGATGGAATCCTATCCAGGTATTGTAGTTTCTGATTTTAAATGCTCCGGAACCTGTTGCTCAGCCTACATTTGTATAATAATGGGTGATGTTACATTGTTACTTGTCTTTGTATAAAGTCAAATAACATGAAAAGAGTTAGAAAACAATGCATCAGACCATATCCAACCCTCACTTATGTGTTGGTGAGGGAATGGATAGTAACTTCTCACAGTTATGGAAAATGTAGTAAATTTTGAATGTGATGGGCAAGTTACATAAGTTAGGCACTTGATAGTGATACTGTTCTTACTTCCATCAAGTTAAGCTTTCTTATTTACATGCTATCCATAGACTTGAACATATTTGTTTACATTCTCTTTATCCAACCAATGTTCCTTTTATTTGCTTGGTTCTCTTATATTGGAAAGACGAAAAAAATCTCTCATGACCATGTTTGTTATTTCTGCTAGCAATGTTGCTGGGTTCATCTGGATTGCTGATATTAACATGGAAAGGTATGAACCTAAACATTTTTATCCATAAAACATTTTCTGCTGTTTGTGTAGCTGACATGATCTTCTTTCCGATGCCACACGCAGCAAGAAGATTACATACCTTGCACCGTCAGCTGGAACTCTTCCGGGAAAATATTTGATCACGGGAAGCCTTACATGGTATGAAACTTGAGTATGCTCGATGTAGATTTCAAATGTGGAAGCTTGATGTTGTAACTTTCGCCTGTGGGCAAGTTTCAACTAGGATTCGTCTTTGCCATTGGAGATCTTTCGTTTAACTGTTCTGTCGGTGGCGACTGCTTTTGTAGCTGCTTGTGGTACAGGAGCCAGCCTTGTATATACTTAGGTAGATTTTTGGGACAAAATTGTTTTACTTTTATTGCAAAAACAATCTAATACATACGTCGATCCTCGGATCCAAACGGGCTATAATCAAAGCCTATACAATTCTAAACTTGACTACATAAGTTTCTAAGCTTCTAGAACATTACAAACCATAGCAATATTTAAGAAGCTTATCATGTCCAATACAACGAATCTTTACTACATTTTTTATCTCTTCAACCACATGCATATTGAAAGGTCGTCGGTTATAGTCTTATATAGAGCTTCGAAAGTGCCCTTTAGTTTCCTTCCATATTCTATTTCAAATATGCTAAGAGCCCACATAACAGATGTCACCTACAATCGAAAAAGAGATGATTGATGCTTTCCGTTTCACCATAGAGTAAACACACTCATCACTTGTAATTCCCAGTCCAACTAATCGATCTCTATCCAATGAAAGTGGTTCTAGGCCTGGCCTGGTTCATGTAACTGCCGGTTTTTCTGTCCTGAGTGCGGCGTAAATCTTCCGGCTGGCAATATATTACCCGTCCCACTTTGCTGTTTCCTATTTAGAAGAAAGCTGTGTAGTCTGTTAGCTATGAATCCATTGAACCCATAACTTATCCGTCTGAAATCCCAACAATACTCATCTCTCATATCCATTTTATCTTTGGATTGGAGCAAATACGAAAACTAGAACGTACAGTAGTCATCCTTACGATTACAAATTACAATGAGAGGGTAGGGTATACTATAACATAAGTATTCACTCGCCAACGCAATGACTCTTCTTTGGCTGCTTATAAAAACCAAAGGTTAGATTACTGGATTAGATTACTTAATTTATCCAAACCGTTAAAAATAATAAAGATACACATATGCCCGGAGAGCATTTCCCCTTTGGGCTTTGGCAATTGCAAATAATGGCGGGTTTGACTATTGACTGTCATACTTGCAATTACAATGAGAGGTGGGTATAATATAACATAAGTATTCCATTCCTCTATAGATATACCAAACCAAAAGGTGATTTTCTATCACATAAACTTAACCAAACCAAACGGTGATTTTATATTAGCGATGCACTAAGCTTCTAAGCTTTTTACTTGCTGATGTAACTCCTTAGAAAGCGTTTGGTTCTGTATATTATCTAGATAACAAAAAAATAGAGAATCTAATGAATATTAAAAATAGGGTCCATATCTTTTTAGGGGCCTCTTAGTGCTTCTAATAACAGAATAGGCTCATTAGATTATCAATTACATATTAGGTCACGAATTTGACTTTTGGTGAATTAAGAAGAACTAAATTAATATATAAATTTTGGACTCTTCAAGAACCAAACAAGTCTTAGATTTAAAATAAAAAAAAATAAAAAACTAAAAAAAAAATTGAAAATTAAAAAAAAAAAATTGCTCTGACCGGAACTTTGATTGCTCCGGTCAGAGCACAGCAGCTCCGATCGGAGCAAAGAAGCTCCGGTCGGAGTTTCAACTGCTCTGATCGGAGCAGAAAAGCTCCGATCGGATTCGTGCTTCTCCAATCGGAGCATCAACTGCTCCGATTGGAGCAGTGTGGGCGGAGCCCAGCTCCGCCCCTCCATGGCGGGGCTGAGCTCTGCCCAACCCTTCAATTTTTATTTATTTCTTTTTCTTTTAATTTCTTTTTTGTTTTATTAAAAAACAGTAAAAATACTTGGGACATGTTTGTTTTGAGTGAATGTCAATTCTGTAAATAGCTCTAAGTCAACCCAAAATCCACATTTTGGTCTAATCTGTAATTGTTGATCTAATGTGACATTTTTTGTTATTAGGTGTTCTAAGGGACCCCTAGATTGATATAACCTCTTAAAAATATTAAGAGAATACGCTTTATCTAATTCCCGTTTTGGTCCAGTTATTCCTAGAGAATTGCTAGGATAATGAATTATCTGGGCCAGATAATTCAAGCATTTGGTCCCCAGATAATTCAACCTTTCAGATAATGAAGAAATGAGCCTTGGTTGCACATGGTAGGACATGGCCGATGACATAAGCCAGCATCACAGATAACACAGATAACATGTTATCTGAAAATTTCGGGATAAAGAGAAAGCCACAGATAATTATCTGTGGGGCCATGTCACTGCAAACAACCAATCACAAGTCTGTCCGGGGCTATCATCCGGGGCACCTCATTCTCTTTATCTGCCGATTATCCGCCGACCAAACCGGAATAGTGTATTCTCCAACCGTGTTTATCCCTCATTATCTACATAACCAAACGCGTCCTTACTTGCTATGGAACTCCCAAATACTTGATTCCCTTAACAAACCATGCGAATTGCAGAATAATATCTTTGTTGTGACAAAGGTACACCTAGACCTTAACTTGTAGACTTGCACAAAAGGTTAAACTTTTACAAGTCTCTCCTTAATTCGCCTAGTTCCTGAGTAAAACTAATACTGTGTTTGGAATGGCTTATGGTTTGCAACTACAAAACATATATAGAATTGCCATCTCCAGACCTCCAGACCTGGGAATTTCAGTGGTAAACCTGATTAAAAATATATTGTGTGAGCAAAAAGCAACTGAACTGTTACAACTCTGCTCTTGAAGTTTCATCTTTGGATTCTTCATAAGATGCATATGCTTTTATAATTGATTCATAAATGTCAATTCCTCTCAAATATTCGTCTTTGTTCAGGAACTGCACAAGAAAAGAAAATGTGTATTTCAGCGTTAAACTCTTGCTTTCATTTAAGTATAGACGATATATATACCGGAAATAATTCTGCTTATAAAAGCCAAAAACACAAATCCAAGAAGTTCTATTACCTCATTGTGGTCATGCAACAGAACGGGAGTGTTTGCCATAGGTGAAAAGCCAATTGCTGGAATTCCACGGTCCCTGAAATAGCGAGCATCGGTGGAAGCAGGAAATATCTCCGGCTTCCCAAGCTTTGCATTGACACTTTGTAAAGCTACTTCTAAAAGATACCACCAAGGATTCGATTTGTCAAAAGCTGTAGTAATTGGCTTCCCGATCCTGTCATTAGCTAATGCTTTCTGTTTCTGTTTGAACCGTCTAAGCTGCAGAGTTTCTAGAACTTAGCTAGGATAATGATCAATCGCTGGATAGACAAAAGGACAGCATACATAGAAACTAGTTTTGATGACTCCATATCGACATCTGGATAGATAAAAGGACAGCATACATACAAACTAGTTTTGGTGACTCCATATCAACATATTGTTCATGATTACCATATTTTATAGCAGGTTGTAAAATTGCATCAGGAATAGAGAGAAGTTCCTATAGATTCACCGCTTATCACTAAGCTGATCATCATAATTCATAAGTATACAAATGAATAGGAAAAGATATAGAGCAAATATCTGGTACTGGCATGATGGCATCCATCAACACTTCACAGTCTAAAGGTTGCTCTATAGCACTTCCAAAAAGCAAGTCCTTTACAGACAGAAGAGTGAGTGAGTGAGTATATGGCAGTGCTAATATATCCTTTCTCACCTCAAAGGTCATATTACGTGTAGCAGGCGCCCATTCTTCTTCTATTCGCTTCTCCAAAGAGGCTGCATCTGCAGTTGGTGGGACTCGCATATCAAAACCTGCTTGAGCTTCAGATGGTTGCAAATTCATCACAAATCCCTACCATAAAGAAAACATGTTAATTAACCATAAGAGCATACATGGATGAGTACTCATTTTGAATTGGCAGCGAAATCCGGTTATATAACTAATAGGTAGAGAGTAGATATATACGAGTACAAACTAGACTTACAGTGGGAGAAGGTGTCCCAGCTTTCAAGAAGGCCATGTTAATAGAGACAACCTCCCCTTCAGCTTTCAAACCAGCCTTCAACAAATCAAACTGAGACGCCCTAAACCTCCAAATACTCTCAATGCTCTTCAACAGATTCTCCATCGCAGTATTGTCATAAAGCTTGGCACCATGACCAGGAGTCCCAGTTGCCTTGATCACAGTCATCCAGCCACGCCTCTCCTCGTAAAACACCCGATAGTTCTCATCAGGCGAAGCAAGCCCTTCATCCAGAGCAACCCCCACATTCATCTCCTTAAACGTATCCGAATCCACAAGCTTCCCAGCTCCATCACGGCCACCAATTTCCTCATCAGGAACAAAAGACAGGTAAACAGTGCGAATCGGGCGAAAATTAATGGATTTAAGCTTGCGAATAGCCTCAAGGTACTGAAGCCCAACGCACTTCATGTCCTGAGCTCCACGAGCATAGATGTTGCCCGAGATAGGGTGGAGGTGAGCTTCAAAAGGAGGGTGGTCCCACTTGTGTTGTTCGACTGGAACTACGTCTGTGTGGGAGTTGAGGAGGATGGAGGGTAGAGTCGGGTTTGTGCCAGACCATTTGAGTAGGATTACCGGCTTGCCTTGGACAAACTCGAGGGTCTGGGAGTGGAGGGAGAGGGATTTGGCCTCAGAGAGGATGAAGTCGGCGGCAGCGGCATAGTTGGGGGTTGGGTGGGCAGTGTTGATTCTGAGGTATTGTTGGAATTTGGAGGTTATGATGGCATCATCGTCTTCTGTTACTGCTGCTGCAAGTGACAGGAAAAGGAAGACTACTAGTGATGTTGATACACAATAAGCCATATGATTTCACTTCACTTCACTTTCCCTCTCTAATGATCTCTGTACTATTGAAATGATGAGTGAGTCATCTGTCAGTTGTCACGTTTGATAAGAGAATGAAAGGCCGGCCTAGCAATTGGAAAAGAGACTATACAGCATCTTTTTATAATATACTAAATTACTAATCTATGAATGAGCTCATGTAAAAAAAACTAAGATTCCAAGAAGAAAATCAAAAAGATTCTTATAGATAATACTGCATATCTGAGAGTTTTGCTGCCTTCACTCGGATAACTACCAGTAAAACCTACCAACCCATCTCTCCGACAAGCATTTGCAAATTGCAACAGGTGATATATGTTAATAATGTGAAATTTTGCATATGGAAATGAATCAATGCAAAGGGGGTGCAAAACTACAAATCTAGGACAAATAACAATTTTATTGAAATAAATACAAGAGTACCATGCCCGATTATAGACTTCAGGATCATCCCGAAATCAACATGGTGCCAAGATATTGTTATCATACTACATTTATTTATTCAGATGTTCTCAAATGGTGGAATATGTTCAAATATACAGAATTTCAGTCTGAGGCAGTTGATAGTACACTGGCAACACCCAAAGACTTGACTGAGCCACAATCAAAACCTTTGACATTGCTGGCAAATCACTCCAGCTATGTGACACAAGAAATTTGATGGTCCTGTCTGTCGCACTGGGATCCAATGGGTTGGAGGTTCTGCCAATATGTGAATGTGATAGACAAATCAACTGGATTGTTACAGTTCTGCTCTTGAAGCATCTTTGGAATAAACTTCATAAGATGCATAGGCTCTGATAATTGACTCATAGACACCAATTCCTCTCAAATACTCGTCTTTGTTCAGGAACTGCACAAAACAAATAACTTTAGTATTAGAATGCCAGCTTCCAATTGCATATGAAGAGATACCACAGTTCGAATACTTCCCCCTCAATTTACTCTTCAGCACATATGATTTGCCACTCAATATACACATGTGAAAACACGATGTGATACAACATACTTCTCTCCACACTCTTCCAGCATCTAATTATTTTTCTAAACTATAGTTTCAATCTCAAAACAAACAAAGACCTAAGGATTTTAGTCACACCGGAGGAACATACTAGATAAATGATTAGACAATAGACAGTGACCAAAATATTCCATTAATAGGGCACTTCTAATTTCGTTTCTTCATTCAACAAGAGACTGCCAGCATCATCTTTTTGTAGAATTCATAAATCAATAAAATAACGAAGATATATGTTTCTAATTATAAAAAGCATATTATAGGTTCTACAAAGCAAAGCTAAGTGATTGAACATGCAGATACCGGAAGTTTTGTTCACCTCATTATGATCATGCAGTAGAATGGGGGTGTTCGCCATTGGAGAGAAGCCAATTGCTGGAATGCCAAGTTCCCTAAAGTAGCGAGCATCAGTAGAAGCAGGAAATATCTCTGGCTTATGAAGTTTCCCATTAGCACTTTCTACAGCTTGTTCTAATAGACCCCACCAAGGATTTGATTTGTCAACAGTTGTAATAAGTGGATTCCCAAACTTGTCATAACCTGATCCTCTCTGTTTAAACTGTCATAACCCAATACAAAATCGTTAGTAGCGGCCAAGCATTAATGTGTACACGTTTAATAAAGATAGACAGAAAAAGAAAAAAAAAAAGAAAAGAAACAGGGATGACTACATGAGCAAGCAATAAAGTCCAGCAAGTAATACACCCAGTAGTTTCATAACGGTATAACTATAATAGTTATGCTCTGTCTCAACATAGTAATTACAATGATAATATTTTATCATGTTGTCCTTTCGCAGAACTGCATCAGGGAAAAAATTCATAAGTGGCCCAAACGGACGGATATTATGTGAATCAAATCAAATCCAAACAGACGAGGAATTACCTATATAAAGTTCTCAAGTCCCTGATGTGAAGTAATCCAATAAATCAACTTCAACTACCGAAAGAAATTACCTATATCAGCAATAACAAGCATAGCACGTACAAAATTCTATTACAGTGATACATATAAAAGCATATATATCATTGAAGTTAAACAGCTCTTTTTATGATAAACTAAAGAGTACTAGTTCACACACATTAAACAACAAGATGATCATATTTATACTAAGAAATGAAATGAAACAAAACTAGGTGTCAAGGGATCACATATGGTCATCAGTCAGAAGAGCCAACCTGTGCAAAAGATCATATTTCTCACCTCAAAAGTCATATTGCGCGTGGCAGGTGCCCATTCTTCTGCAAGTCGCTTCTCCAAGGAGATTGCATCCGCAGTTGGCGGGATACGGATATCAAAACCTGCTTGAGCTTCAGATGGTTGCAGATTCATGACAAAACCCTGTCATAAAGAGAATCTGCTTACTATGATGCTTTATTTAATCTAGTCACCAATCTGTCTCTAACTGGTAATGAGAGAGAGAGATGGAATAGGCTTACAGTTGGAGTTGGTGTACCAGCTTTCAAGAAAACCATGTTAACTGATATAACCTCTCCTTCAGCTTTGACACCAGCCTTGACCAAGTCAAACTGAGAGGCTCTAAACCTCCTAATACTCTCAACACTCTTCAACAAATTCTCCATGGCAGTATTATCATAAAGCTTAGCTCCATGACCAGGAGCACCGGTGGCCTTAATCACCGTCCACCAGGGATACCTTTCACCATTAAACACTCTATAACTCTCATCTGGCGAAGCCAGTCCTTCATCCAACACAACGCCCACATTCATCTCCTTAAACGTATCCGACTCCGCAAGCTTCTCGGCACCATCATGTCCCCCAATTTCCTCATCAGGAACAAATGACAGATAAACGTTCCTAGTAGGGCGAAACCCTAGCGATTTCAACTTGCGAATCGCCTCGAGGTACTGAATACCAACGCACTTCATGTCCTGAGAACCACGCGCGTAGATGTTGCCGGAGGGAGCGTGGAGGTGAGCTTCGAAGGGAGAATGGTCCCACTTGTGCTCCTCAGCCGGAACGACGTCGGTGTGGGAGTTGAGGAGGATGGAAGGGAGGTTAGGGTTTGTGCCGGGCCATTTGAGGAGGATTAGTGGCTTGCCTTTGACGAACTCGAGGGTTTGGGAATGGAGTGAGAGGGATTTGGCCTCGGAGAGGATGAATTCGGCAGCGGCGGCGTAGTCGGGGGTTGGTTGAGCGGTGTTGATACGGAGGTATTGTTGGAATCGGGATATGACGGAGTTGTCATCGTCGGAGGAGGATTGGCAGACGGATAGAAGTGAAATGACGAACAGGAGTAGTACTACACGGCGGCGATCAGTCATGATTAGACTGGTGGTACTATCTGAGAATCAATCAATAACTCAATTTGATTTTGCAGTGAGAAACAGAGTCTACACAGAATCTCTATCCGTGTTTTAAGCTCAATCAAATCCAGATATTCCTGTATACTCTCGGTCAAAAGAGTGCACAATCAAAACAAGCTCACTTATCCCTTATTATGCTCTCTTTGATCGAGTTGTGTTTTGGTCAAGCTACACCAGATTTCCTACACATTTTTTACTATCGTTTGGTAGGCTAGTAAGGTGCGCGGGTGAATTTGGGCCGATTAGGCCGGGTTTGCTGGCCATACATTTTGAAGGCCCAAAACGCATCAAAATCTCATGGGATGGGAGGCATGTATGAAGTTTTGTTTTTTTTTTTGAATAGCAGTACATTCATATATTAAAAGCAGAAGTGGAGTTAATAGTTAGAGACCCAAAGTACGTAGAATTTAAGTCTAAATGAACTAAATTAGAAAGTCAAACAAAAGAAAACAAATTAGCAGTACTTGATGTAGTTCTTCCAAAAGTTCTTAATCTTGCTTCATTTGCTAGCTTGTCGGGTGCACTATTGCATTCCCGATATAAAAAAAGTTGTTGATGATCTTCCATTCTCCTTATGATCCTAAGAGCTTCCTCCAGCAATGTTTGATGATGGTAGAATCATGTTGCTTGGGCCCTGTTAATAGACGAAATTAAAGTCTGTGAGACAGATTGAATAATTATTTTTCTGCAGTTTATCTGTTCACAAAGTGCCAGGCCAAGTTTTAACGCAAAAAAATCAGCAGTTAACACATCAGTATGGCCTAAATATTAAGCTCCCGCAATGAAGAATCTACCCTGAGTGTCCCTTACAATAGCACATCAGAAGCAGCGCCATCGACCTCCAAATTGCCGGGGTCGGATGGGACGGGAGCGTGGGATGGGAAGGAGGTATTACCTCTAACATTGAATTTGATGTCGAAGTTACTACTGGAAGTTGTGAAAAGAGAGAAGACGGCAAACAGTCTAATGACAAGAGTGTCACCAAACGAGTTCAGTCTGATACCCCTACACTCAGAACCAGTGTTGGTTCAGGTAGCTCGGGCGGCGAGGAGAATAAGGATCCAATATTCTGCAATAGAAGTTCAGCAACCGTCGGAGTTGGCACTGCTGCACAATGCAATTCTCCAACCAACAATAAACGGAATCATATCTCATATCACACCCATTCCCCTCAAAAGCGTCAAAGACGGGAGGATGGAGAGCAGGAGAACAAAGAAGATGATTCAGACAATTGACTTTTCAGCCATGAATTTTATGTTCTAGAATCTCAGGGGTAATGGAAATGAGGAAAGAAAGCAAGCTATTCTGAGCTATGTGATACAGACCCTTAATGGTCTTTTTGTTTGATACGAGAGCTAATCTGGAGCTCTCTGAGACAAGAGTGGTTGGTCTAGGATATAACAACAGGAAAATAATTACACCACCAGTTGAGCATCCACAAATGGGAGGATATTGGATCCTCTGGAATGAGACAAATGTTAAGGTGGAAGATATCAAAACAACAGAACGAGTTGCTCACTGCATTTGCAAGATAAGGAAGACAGGATAGATCACCAACGTCTCTGGCCTGTACAACTTTGCACAACCTAACCGCCACGATGAGGTATGGTCTGAACTAATTAATTACAGTTACTCTGTTAGACATGCTTGGTTTATTGGTGGAGATTTTAATGCTATCTTACACCCCGCTGAAAGAGTTAGTAGAGGTAGTCCAAACTGAAACCTAATTCGTAAATTTAGAAATTGCCTTGCGTCTTGTAAGCTTTCTGATTTAGGGTTCTGTGGTTCTGCCTTTACTTATAGAAATAATAATTATGCTCATGATTTTGTGTGTAGTCGCATTGATAGAGCCTGTGGAAATCAGACCTTTTTGCATATGTTCCCAAACTGCATTGTTAAACATGTTGCAACGAGTGTTTCTGGTCACTCTATAGTTCTAGTGAATTTGAATCCAAATAATCTTAAGATCCCTAGACAGTTTAAATATGAGAATATGTGGGATGAAGAAGGAAACTTTAAACTACTGTTTGATCAATTTTGGTTTGAAGAATGTTTAAAACCTGACTTCACTTTTGCTAAGGCAGTTAAGAATTTGGCACATGATGCCTTAGACTGGCCTGTTACTGGCTTAAGTGAACTCAACAAAAAGATTTCTAAAACCAAAACTGAACTGCAAAATGTAGTTGAAAAGATTCACACTAATCCCACATTTCTTGGACCTTTAGAAAAGAATTTGAAAACTGAGTTGAATAATTTGTTTAAAGAAAAAGCCACTTTTTGGGCTCAACGAGCAAAAAGAAATTGGTTAAGTAAAGGTGATGCAAATAGTAAATACTTTCATGCCTTTGCTTCACACCAATTTCGAAGAAAATATATACATGGTATTAAGAATGATTCTGGAAGTTGGGTGCATTCTCAAGAGGAAGTTTTAGATTGTTTTTTCAAATTTTACTCTAATTAGTCTTAAAAAAACCCTACTATCTTAACTAAATTCCAAAACATGAGACTGCCTCACCTATCCAGAGAAGACCAGGAAAGGTTTACTCCAACCTTTCTCAGAAAATGATATATGGGATGCCTTGCTTTCCATAGGAATTGATAAGGCCCCTGGGCGGGATGGTTTGAATAGCAAATTCTATCAAACACATTGAAACACTATCAAAAGTCAGGTTGTGGAACTTGTTAATAAGTTCTTTCTCACAGGTCAACTTGACCCAGAGATAAACCAAACTTTGATTGTTCTCATTCCTAAAAAAGTCGAGGCTAGTCTTCCTTCTGATTTTAGACCCGTTAGTCTTTGTAATGTGAGTTATAAAATCATTTCAAAGCTTCTGGTTTCTAGAATTAGACCCTTACTTGATAAAATTGTTTCTCCCTTTCAAAATGACATTGTTCCAAACAGGCAGATTACAGATAACATCATGATTGCTCATGAGCTTTTACATACCATGAATTTAAAATAGAAGAACTCAAAAACAGCTTACCTAGCTTTGAAACTTGACATTGAAAAAGCTTGTGATAGACTTGATTGGGATTTTATAAAATTAACTCTGAATCTTTCAATTTCCCACCAGTCTGGATTAATTTGATTATGATATGTATTCAAACTGCCTCCTTTAAGGTTAAAGTAAACCAGCACATTTATGAAAGTTGGAAACCTGAAAGAGGTATCAGACAGGGAGATCCAATCTCTCCCTACATTTTCATACTTTGTCAAGAATTACTGATTCATCTTTTACTTGACAAAATAATCAGAAACTTATTTTACCTTTGAAGTCTTCTAGAAATGGTCCCCTTATCCCTATACATTGTTTTGCGGATGATTGTCTCCTTTTTACAAAAGCTAACAAAAAATCTGTTTCTGAAATACAAAAGTACTCCTTATGTATGCTGATTGCTGAAGCATCAGGTCAATAAGTTTGTTGGAATCAAAGTTGTGCTCTCTTTTCCAAAAACATTGATATACATAAGAAACAAAATATATCCCAATTCTTGGGTGTCATCCATAATAAGAGGAAGGACAAATACCTTGGTTTGCCTTTCCTCTTAGGAAAAAAGAAAAGAGACCTTTTTGATGATACAATTGAGAAAGTCTCTAGAAAAATAGATGTGTGGTATTCCAAGTTCATGTCTTATGCTGGGAGGTTAACTCTCATCAAAACAGTAACCAATACCATGCCAACTTACTGCATGCCCATAGCAAGTGTTCCTACCTCTGTCATTCAGAAGATTGATGAGATTAATAGACACTTCCTATGGAATGGTAGTAAGGATGGTAAAAAGAAGAGTAAAGTAAAATGGCCAGTTGTCTGTTCCCCAAAACATATAGGAGGTTTGGGTTTGAGAAATCTTTTTTTGCTGAATAAAGCATTTTTATTAAAAAGTCTCTAGAATCTTCTTAAAAATACAGATTCACTCTGGTTTAAGGTTTATAAAGCAAAATATTTCTCTGACTCTCATATTTTGGAAGCAACTACTAGACCACAAAATAGCTGGTTTTGGAAGAATTTAATTAAACTCAAAGAAACTTTCATCACAGGACTTGCTATGAAAATTGGAGATGGTTGTGATACAAGCTTTTGGTATGATACTTGGTGCCAAAACAAGATTCTAAAAGATTATACCACTACTAATACTAGCAGAGATTTACCAGTTAGTAGTGTTATTACAAGGAATAATTGGGATGTTGCCAAATTAGAGCCTCTCCTTCCTTCTGATCTTGTGAAAGAAGTGATAGGAGTGCCTCTCCCCTCTATTCCTTGCAATGATACAATTATTTGGAAATCCGGCCCTAGTGGAAAGTTCTTTATAAAACATGCCTATAACTTCCTTATGAATGAGATGCTAAATTATGATATGCACTTGCCTTGGCTGAGAGTTTGGAAACTCAATTTGCTTCACAGAATTAAGTTCTTCACTTGGCTTGTGATTCTTGAAAAAATGCCAACTGCTAAATTTTTGTCTAGAGTAAAAGTTATTGACTCTGATAAGTGTACTCTTTGTAACCTTGAGGTTGAAACAGTTGATCACCTTTTCTTTTCATGCTCCTTGTTTCAAAATGCAGGAAATATGCTTTTTCAATCCTTTAGCTCCCCACCAACCAGTTTTGTTGATCTAATTTTTCACATTCCACTGTCTGAATTTGATCAAGTAAGATGTATTATTTTTTGCTAGATGGTGTGGAATATGAGTAATGATTGCATTATGGCAAATAAACCTTTTGTGGAAGAAATTTTTCAAAGGAAGTATCAACAAGTACTGTTAGATCACCAAGTCACTTTCACCCCTCAACCCCCAAACCTACCTCCCTTGTTCCTTGTAAATGGCAACCACCTCCTCCAGATTATTTTTGTCTCAATATTGATGGATCTATTGATTCTCGATTAGGACAAGCTGGCATGTATGAAGTTTCTTCACGGTAAAGTGCACATTTTTTGCCAAAAATTGTACCATTTACCCTATATATTCAACAACAGTCAACATATACCTTCTTATCCCCGTTTGCCTTATTAATCTCGATCGTGCCCCTTCCCAAATTTCATTCAGGTTTTCACGATTTTCGTCCACTTAACGATCTATCCACTACAAATGTCCACATGAACCCCATGTGCACTTAACAAACTTAGTCTATTCCCACCCATTTTACACCATACCTTAATCTCCATGCCCGGAACCAAATGGAAATTTCTTCTCAAACAAAGGGAATATTCATAGATGGTATAATTTTCAGTTCTGCTCAATGTTCATTTTCTCATGTGGGTCCAACTTCTTCTGAAACTATCTGTTTAAAGGGCTTAATTCAGTGTAATGTGATGCATATATCCAGGGCAATCAAACAATTTCGACATGACATACAATGATTTATAAGGCATGCAAATATGGAAGTGGTGGACTGTGGGCAGTCGAGCTTATGCTCTACAAGGACTCAATGAATCGGATCAAGCTACGGTATTCTAGCTTCTATCGTATATTCAAGGGATCGAGAATGCAAACTAGATATATATACTACTTCAACATAAGAACCAAAGGAAGCCATTCTTTTATTAAGTTTATTCGACGTTCACATACATTGAGGTCGGAAGTGGTGAAATTGAGGGGAGACAAGCCAGAAGTATGTCAATTAAAGACTGCCAACTGGGATTTTAAAGTATATTTCAATTAGAAACGAAACTAGACTATATAATTCGTTGTTGCTTGAAAAACATATAGAATAGGTATAGAGTCTATAGACTATAGAGAATGTAACAAACATGACATGCCTTGTATATGATAATTAATGAGAACTTAGGTGCCCAGTCCCATATGATTACACAAACTTGTTTCTAGTCACCAAAATTGTTTGCTATTAGATAGATGGTCTAATATCTACTATAGGCCTAAAAAGGCTAGAAGAGTTGGTTGTCCTTTTCTCTCTCTTCACCATTGTCGGGTGGGCAACAAAATTTTCCTTTTCTCTCTCTTCACCTTTATTAGCTATCTCTCTCTCTTCTATCTCCTCTCTTATCATCACTCTAAACCACCATCATCAATCTTTCATGTCTTCCGGCTTCTCCAGCGGCGATTTCTTCTCCCTCAACGGCGGCAGATCCGCCAACATGACCAACACCAACAACCCTTTCATCAACAATTCCCTTTCCGTTCGCCGCTTTCCGGTATGTTACCCGATCCGGCATCCCAGATCCGCCGCCCCAATTTCATCGGCAAACGATCTCTCTCCGGATACCAATAGAACCAACAAAGTTTGGCTTTCTCTCTCCTGTCGATTTCTCTCCCGTTCCTTCCAATTCTCCTTACCTAATAGTAGTATGTCACCTCACTGGAGCAATAATCCGAATACGGGTACTTATTGGGGAAAGAATTTGGGGAAATTTTTAGCCATACAACCGGTGTGATAAATCTCGTTGAATGTCAAAGAGGTGATTTTCTTAGGAAGAATTGGGATATTTAACATTTTAATGAGTTAACTACATTTTCACATTTATATTAATTACCTTATTGGTTGTTAATTAATTGCCCATTCATCATCAATTCTTGGTTGCCCACTGGGAACTCTTACTCCACCGGTCAAACAAATGGGTCCAGGCCTAACACCGACCTGACAATAAACAAACTAGCCTCCAACCTTGTTTCCAATAAAAACGCCTATATATTACCCTATTTTTACCTACTTGTGAACTGGTCAACCTACACCAACAAATTGGGGAACTAGAAGCAATAAAGTGGTGAGATTGTAGACTGGGGGCCAAAAAAATTCGATAATTAATGGAGATATATTATCGTTTATGGAAAAGATTGAATAATAAAGTGCCAGCAACATATTCGCAGCAGCAATTTTCACTGCACTTGGATTCGTCACTTTGCCTGACCTCCAAACTTTGTTGGCTTCTACAAAACTGAGACATCAGTTGACAGATTGAAATACAATAGTATCGAGAATTAAGCTTGCATTGCGAGAAACTGTTCCTATGCAATAAACTAGAATAACAATCGCACTGCAGATGCAATGGCGAGCCCTCTCTCTCCAACTTTCTTCCACACTCCATCAATCAGCAAATGACCCTTAAAAACCTCTGAATTGGTATTCTCCCTCCACATCATGCATCGCATCATCTGTTTCCATATCAAATTTCTTTACTGGAGTGCCATCCAGTTCCTCAATTGGCCTCTCCTCTCATCCAGTTCACTATAGCTTCTTTTAGTAATGAATATTTGGAGCATGGATTCTGAGCCAATCAATCCGAACCAAGCTCCGATAGCACAAGTGCCTGAGAGAATTGCTTGCAATTTCCACATTTACAAGACCATTTTCGAGTTTTACTTTATTGATTATATAAATTTTTCGAGGCAAGGAAATCTATCCGATAAAAGACTGAAAAAAACATACTCAACTTCAACACTCATCAACTTTAAAGACCTCAAGTTGGGATATTGATGTGTATATTGCATGCCTACATTCTAACAAAGCATTAGTACCATTTAGTCATAGCATAACTCATCTTTGATAGACCACTGTCAAATTGACGACAACCACATAGTTGCATTGCATACATAGTTATAACATCACTCATTTCATCTTGGTAATCTAATAATCTGACAATTACATATGCCGTCCATGGCAATGAAGAATATTATAATGTGAACTATTTTTTCATCCCTTCTTTACAGTTCAGTGGTTCGTTTACTACCATGCTCGTTCAATTAAATCTAACATTTCATCGAGGCAGAAATAACATGTGACATGCTAATAAGGCAATATTTAATCTAATAAACAAAAACAAAATAGGTATAAAATTATAAAAAAAGCACGTAATCAAAAGCTAGACAATATAATTATACAAATGCAATTGAATAGATAGAAGAAGTTTTTGTGAAATGATATTATGAAAGTCTAGTTACTCTATTTTCATAATATAATTTGTTTTACTGGTTTGATATAGAATTTATCGAATGCCAAACTAAGCTAAAAAAATTAACAAAACAAACATAAATAATCTAAAAATACATATGAAGTAAATTTTTGACTATGTATTTTGAATCATATTTTAAGGAAAATTTTATACATTATGAACCATTGAACCCCACACGAGACTAAACTTGTTGGACAGTTGGAGTATTAACCACCACCAATAAGGTGTTTCATTTCATATATTAAAACTCACAAAATAATATATCCGGTATACAACTTTTCAGGCAGAATAACGCAAATACACACACAACTCAACTGCAACAGCTCCTCTAATACAAAAAAAGAAAGAAAAAAACTGCGCTTGAATCAAAACACTTTCTAGATGTCCTAGCTCTGTTAGTATTATGTGAACATCATCCGGACACCATCGTCGCATCTCCACCATATTGCTTTTTCTTTGTTGTACTACACCTGCATGATGGACGAGGTACACAATTCCTAGGAGCTTTTAAATCAAACGCAGGTTTTCCCATTCACAATTTTGTCTGCCTTGCGATGTTCTCCAATACGTGAAATTGTAAAACCGCCCAAAAGTTTTCAACAATCCCCCTGGACAATGTATAGTATGCTTGCTTGGCAGCTGCTTGACGTACTTCTATTGTTTCGAAATTACAAAAAAGCTCATCAAGAGTTTCTCCAAGGCCTTCAGCAGAAATCTGCAAAAACATTTGGGTAGCAAGAATGAACAAAATTTTTTACTGGATTTCATCTGAATAGGTAGACATAAGTACATTTAATGACTCATTCAAGATTTGGGTCGATCCAAAAATGATCTACTTACCTAAAACTTAACTAGCATGAATATAGGGTGCCAAGTTTACCTAGTAAATGTTTGAAACACGTATATATACAGATAACACTAAGATTTAAACGTTTGGTATAAAGTAAGCTAGTTGAAGACTAGAATTTGGGAGGTATAAACTATCATAATTATTTTTATCTCATAATAAAAATTTTAAAGTTATTTTCCATTATGCTTTATGAATAATTTGTAGTCAAGCGAATCATACAAAAGTCAACAGAAACAAAGTGTATAATATATCAAGGAGAGGATACTACATAATGTTGAATCAGTATATAAAATAAGTTATACAACATTATGTTATTTTCGTGTGAACAAACATTTCCATGGATCTACACATAACTAAATTAAAAATTCCAAATGCATGCTCAATTCATCTAAGGACAAATTTATAAACCAAATAAGGCTATGTTCTCTTCGTATGTTATCTCATTATTTTCAGTTCAGTTCAGTTCAATTTTGTTCAGTTTCATTCAGTTCTGTTCAGACTTGCTTAGTTATATTTTATACTACAAATAAATTCAGTTCAGTTCTGTTCAGTTTCATTTAGTTATGTTCAGTTCAGTTCAAGTTCAGTTCTCTTCAGACGAAAAGAACAGTTTCTAATACAAACAATAGTCCTCCGATCAACCCCAATATGATTTCAATTTTTTTTTTTCTTTTTGTTATCGAAGACACTCCTCATGACCAGATTTTATTTTTCCCAGAGTAACTTCGTTCTCAATTTTCCAAACATAACAGTATTTGTAATGCCTCAAATTTTTCTACCAGTAAATTGGCATCGGCTACCTATAATGATACGAGAATGCATAACTATGTTTAATCCGGAATACTTCTCACATATTGATTACTTGGTAAGTGGTAACTGTTGTATTTAGCTAATATAAAGTCACACTTATGTTTTTCCTATCTATTTTTTATCTTAGTTTATTTCACTTTGGTACATGTTAACAAATCACACAATCCCAATGGACATGATACCAGAATTATCAGTATACTGCTTGTTATATTGTAGAAATCTGCGTTTCTTAGGGGTAATCCCATTTACTTTTTCACTCTAGTCATTTGGTTATTTTAACATCTTAGTTTAGTCTTTTCAACATCAAACACCCAGATAATATCCATCCCTTACTTATTAAAACAGTCACAAGAATATAACAACCAAAAGTCACTGCAAACCCAATGTCCAGCACTAGCTGATCATTGCGAAGGTAAGCCAAGATTAAATTAGTTGAACTTCAACAGTTCTTTAAAATGCTTACAGTTTCCTGGCCACTAGCCGGGGAAATTAAATCCATACATCAGCAAGCCAAGCTCAAAGTGATTTATTTTGTATTTAGTGGAAATGCAAACCTAAGCATAGATTAGTTCCTTTCATCTGGGACAAAAAGATGTTAGTACTTCATTAGACTAAATCACTAAGATAGTAGTAATAGACTAAATTGGTTAACATGGTAGTAAATTTGGTTAAGAGTATGACACCAAGTTTTTTTTTTTTTTCTTTTTTGGTTAAGGTAGTACCGTGATTATTGAGAAGAATTGGTTCAGATCAAATTTACTTAACATAGTCTGGGACTGGGCGGGGGTGAAGTTAAAAGTTCTACATACTTCAGACTAAACTGAAACCAACAAAACTGAAATTAGTCAAATATATACATCCACCTTTAGAAAGTGGTGGTGGGTCGGGTACCATCCCACCATTAGTGGGCTGGGCTCGGGCATTGTATAAGACCCATCACCAGGCCAGTGCCACTCATGTATTTTCCAGGTCAGGGCTACAAGAAACCCAGCCCAGCACATCCCATTGACATCCCTAGTATAGATCGATGGTTCAGATTAATACTCTGCTAGAGGATAATTAAATTCATACCTGTTGAACTGAAAGTGAATTCACTCTTTGCATCTCTAACAACATGTGTGAGAAGTGACCAATGTGATGACCTGATAAAAAATAAAAAAATAAAAAACAGAGAAATTCAGACGATTTTGAATATCATAATCCAACAAAACTACATGAAAGAATGCAACTTGATTAATAGAGAAATACCAGTAAAAACAGCACAGCCAGCTGCAGCGGCTTCTAACATGTTGTGACCTGCTAATCCCTTTACGAATGAACCACCTATTACAGCTATTGGAGCTAATCTGTAGAAATTTCTTAATTCACCTAAGAAGATGGATCAAGTAAGTGCATGAAATTCAAAATATCGTGCATTCAAGTAATTTGATAGTGCATGAGAAGCTAATGAGAATGCACTGCCAGACTAAACAAGTAAACATAATTTTAATTATATATAACATTCATAATACACACACCTACATGAACATATATCTCATGTAACTTTTGCTTTTCACATATTTTGAATTTCATGTGTTGGGTATCTGTAGGTTCAACAGTAACAAGGTCCAGAAATACATACTTCATCAGCCACATAATAATGTCCTATATTCCTTATTCATTTGTCCCATTGCAAATGTCTCGTTACATCTTGGCAACTATAGACTTAACCATTAGTCTATTACCCGTCCCACATACATATTTAAATTTCACCACCCACGGTATACTCTTTACTCAACAATTATTTAAAAAAAAAAAAAAAAAAAAACCTCACTTGCAGCTTCATATATTCTTTATTCATAATAATACCCACCCACCACTATCAATTCTTTACTACTACAATTATACAGTCTACCTTAAATCCCTGCAATAAATGAAATCAGACATTTGTTGTAAGACAGGAAGAAAAAACGAAACATTGATCAACAAACATGTTTCATGGGCAAAAAAGAAAACAGGTACTAAGGGAATGAAAAAAGTGTGGTCTGGATGTAATATCATGCCTGAATACAATTAACCTTAGAACGATGCAAACCTAAAGAATCGACTACATATATATTCGTCTCAGGGGTGATTTTGTCACAATAAGATCGCAGGGCCATCCTAACTCCTTCCCGTTGCAACTTCTGCATTGTTGAGGCAAAAGAAAAACTTCAGCTTTGATTGCATCCATATAGATTGAATATATGAGTGAGATTTGTCTATTTCTACAGCCCAATTCGATAAATTAAACTAAGAACATAGCTGACAAAACAGGAGAAACTAACATTTGTCCAATATACTAGTATTTAGATTTCCACCTTACTAAGGTGATGAAAGGATCTTTTTCAATATAGAATTTTCAGATCATTTTTGTAACGGTGTACAATAGATCTACAACTCTTTCAATAGACTTTCTACACTGACAGAAAAAGTATATTTATTGCATTATCAATAGCATTAAGTTTAGATACAATTAAAAAAGATTTAAAAGAAAAGATTAAAAGAAATTTGATGGAAAAGAGCAGATATTACTTGTACGGTTGTACCAATATACACAAGTCACAATCAAAATTAGCAGAAAAATCGAATTTATTACCCACATGGACAGTTTGTAACAAATGAGAAAGCATTAAAGAGGGTGGATGGCCAAGTAACCTGTGTATACCGAACCTAGGTTTTTATTACAACTGAATAGAAAAAATAGACTTAATGATAGGAAATTGCAGTGCAAATGGACATCCAATCACAGGCTCCTTTGCTATCATCACCAATTGTTTTATTAATTGATTAAAGATGTAATTTCAAAGGTCGAAGACCCAGTGTACGTACAAATGTAGAACATACATTGACTGAGCAAGGCATATGATTAGATGCACCGCAAGGCAAGTAATAATATGATGTACCATGTCAGAGATAAGAGCATGGGAAGTAGGTGTAGAATTCACCCCAAGGGAAGACTTCCAAGCAGCAGAGACTTGATGAGTAGATTAGAATATGTTGCATCGTGGTGGTCGAATACGACACACATTGATGGTATGCCCTAATTGTTTGCAGTATTGCACTTCTTAGGAAAATGTTGACCAATATGCCCAAGCTCATGGAAGCAATGACACTTGGTGCTACCCATATCTCACACCTTAGGATTGGATGAAGCAGCATATGCAATAGGAGATGGTGGTGCTTAAGAGTGTTCCGAGTAATAAGGCATTGTTCTTTCATCAAGCAGCACACTGAAGCAAACATCTAACGAGGCAACGGTGTCTCTGCTGAGCAAAGAAGAACGAAGAGATTCAAACTCCAGGAGAAGTTTCATGAGAAACTGACTACGTTGGCGGTTAACTATCTACATAGTCAGCAGGAATTACAAGTGAAAGGTCCATATACCATAATGTGTGAAAGGCAAGGTATTATTCCTAAATCATCATAGAGCCAATGCTGAAAATGGGAAATCTCCAGTTCCAATTGGAATTAAAGATAGGTACGTCGAGAGCCGAGATAAGATAAGGATATATAGCTCCTGATAAAAAGATTTACGTAATCTCAGACTGCCAGGAACAAGTTTAGTCTAGTGAAGGTCAGACAGAAGCCTTCAGGACGAAGAGCTGATATACAAAGCTCACAATGCTTTATTAAAGAAAATCACGTGCTGAAGTAAAAGAAAGGGGGCAAGAAAAGCAAGGTGAGAAACAGGAATTCAAAAATCTCAGAAAATAAAAAAATCTAATTTGTTCCAAGTTATTGTGTAACATAGCCTAGTACTAAAAATCTAAAATGATGGATGCGAGAAATAATATAGCTAGACTGTTACTGAAAATTGCATCCTCTGCTTAAAGAAAAAAGAATCAACTAGTGTATATAAGAATATACCAATGCAAGAACTCGTCCATGGTGTGGATTCCGAGGCACTATAATTGTCAAGATATCAGGATGCTTTAGTTTTAGCAAGTTGTGAGCTTCCACAAACACTGGAGACAGTTTCATGAGCTTTTGTCAACAAGATAGGCTAGTTTTGTCTCCATACAATTGATAATGACAAGAGCACCATGACTTGTACACATATCCTAGACCACTATGCTTTTGACTCTCATCCTTCTACACATCTACACATAAAGATAAATAGAGAGATCCCAAATAGATCTACACTACAGAGAGGACCCTTGTTAACAATCATGTATGCTGAAAGTGCAAAATTGTGAATGGCTATTGACTTGCTCATGCTTTGACAGGATTGAGTGCAGCTGATGACAATTGGAAATGACACGTGATTCAAGCATTGCATGAGGCTATCCTAGAACATCAAATGAATGCAACAACAAAAAAGTTACTGTAATAAACAGAATAATAAATGGAAAATGACCTTCAACTTGAGAACATCCAAATGTGTTTTGGCATGATTCAGTGCAGTTGACTACATTAAGGAATGACATGGAATTCAAGCATTGCATGGTGCTATTCTAGAACGTCCAGATGAATGCAACTCAGGGACCAGTGACCATAAAAATTAAATCATAAGTGGCAAATGACCAACAACTTGAGAACATCCAAATGCTGAAGCAAAACTACGTAAAAAAATTCTGATTCTAACAAGTACATGATTTAGAATTATATTATCGATATAGATTACAATAGTGGCATCATCTAACTTCTATGACAAATGAAACTCACCTTCCTCTTCTCCCTTATGTATGGAAGAAGCCACCCACACTTTCCTATGGCAAAGCTGCGCCTGTAACTTTTGCAAACTTTCTTTTTCTCCCTCAGATATGCCAAAATCATCTATTGCTGAAGGTAAAACGAAGAACTGAACAGAATCACTTTATTAGTTTGAAAAACAAAAGTATGATTCACAGTAAAATGGTAACTTAATTGACCACCTTAAGAAATTCCAGAAGAGATGTTAACATGCAAGCTGATAGATTAGTAAACAAGAAACTAATCAACATGAGGCAGAACTGCCCAAGTCCCATAATTTTTTTACCCACAAATTTTTAATGTTCTTTTGGAAAAAATGGAACAAACCCCCCAAACCATTACTGATTAACTCCCTCAACTATTATACTTTTCAGACAATGCCCCCTGAAATGGCTTTTTTAGTTAAATAAATAGATACAACAACAGTTGAAGATGTTTAATATATTTAACACATAAAAATATTTATTCATATATATTCCATGGCAACGAAGTTATATTCCACATGACATACCAAAAAATTAAAAATATATATATATTTCTTCCGTAATTACTTTATAGTTGACATATTCGAGTTATTTTTGCCACAGATTACTTTAAATTACATTGATAAATATATAAATAATATTATATATATCATCAAAGTACTTCAAGTATACTTTTACAACATTTTTATATATTTGTTTACAGTTAAATTAAATTAACAGCAATTCACTGCCAAAAAGTTTTCAAAAACTTTAATAAAAAATACAAGTAATGCGGAGAAACTAATTATAACTTATTTCAAAACTATAAAATAGAGTTTGAACAACACTTAAACATCATTATAATCGACAAAAGTGAATTTGGTATCACAACATACAATAAATTAACATATTTGGTTGATTTATTAAGAGATTATTAACAATTATTATATTATCAAATTTATTAACTTGGGGGCACTGTCTAATAGTTGAGGGGGTTAATCACCAAACTTATTAGTTTGGGGGGCATAGTCTCAAAAGAGTAATAGTTGGGGGGGGGGGGGGGGTGATCCATTTTTTCCTTTTCTTTTTAACATACAAACCAATTTAAAGAGATGGCCATACCACATTTGAGATCTCCAGAATAATTTATGATAGACGGTGAGGCTTGCAGTAGCTGGAAGTGGACTCCTTGGAGTGAACTCTATCACATTATAAGGAGCACAAGATCAAATTAATTAGTAATATATGTTTTAATGCTTTTCAAGACAATATATAAATACATACCAATGGGAGAATCAATGAGAATTTTGATAGCATCAGCGTGATCAGAGGAAAAACTACTGGCTGTGACCAATTTTGAAGAGATTTTGCAGAAACTCTACCATTTAGCAGCGCCAGTGCAACCTAACAAAGCATATATTGGTTACAAGCATAACCCAGATGATAAGAAACACCAAAAAGAATATGTGTAGGGAATATTAACGAGGAAATGGAACACTCATAATCCTATCCTGTTAATCCAATGAAAATAGAGTATTGCAGAAGAGAAATTGTAACAACTTATTTACGATTGGCGTCTTGAACATTTTATAAGAACAAAAAGTATCACCGACACATGTTATTTCATGCACGAGATGTATGAGAAAATGCTTACCCCATTTCTTGCAGCACCAATAATGAGATTTGGCCAAAGCTCACTTTCCATTAGCATGATCGCATTTGGCCTCCAGTAATGAAGGAATGCATCCACGGCAGCAGGTATATCAATTGGAGCAAACTGGTCAAAAATATAGTAATTGTCAGAGGAGAATGACTAATTGTTCTGTTAATTTGGTCCATCAACGTACCAGTTGTATACCTTGACACAAAGTTTAAAAAACAAAAACGGTCTACAACTATAAAGTGCAAGCAAGCGTTGTATATATTTCAACCCTCTATGAGTGATGTAAATGCATGTTTTATAAGCACATACATGTTGTGTACGTGCTTAATTAGATCAATGGCTCCAGAAAAGAGTGAAATAAACATCATATCCCACATAACAAACAAAAAAAACATTAAAATACTTGTCCAAAGTACAACTATAGCTCATCAAAGAGCAACTGTATCACCGAATCTGTGTTTTTTAAGCATATTAGAGTAAAGAGACACAGCTTAATTTTACTATTCCAAAGGTGAGAAGGGAATTTGATTATATATAAAAGCTTCAGAATATATAGTAGAAATGTTAAGGAAAAATGAAAGAAAAAGGATTGACGACCGCTTTGGATCTTGTGAGACACAGAGATCTGTAAACAATGAGGACACAATCATACAGCATAGATACAAGTAAACCAACCTCAGAAACCCTATATAAAACCATTTAACCCCACCCCTAAGCCTAGTCGAAACGAATACCTCCCCCCCCCCCTCAACGTGTTTATTTGTATATTTTACCACCCATATTTAACGGGTTAGACATAAAACCTCCCAATTCAAATTCCAGAATGTAAACAATGAATAATTGGTTGTCATAGCACCATCTGAGGCTCCCATGTGCCTACTCGAGTATTTTTCATCAAACAAGCTCAAATATCCAAGCTCTTTTAGGAAGAAAACCTACATTACGCAGGTGATCTGATCTATGATGGTGAAGGTGAAATTTATGAGGTAAAGTGGAACAACCGGTTACTTAAACTGTTGGTAAAAAGAGTAGGTAAATATAACTACCCTCAGCAGCAACATGTCAGACTAACATACTGTCTGACAACTGAATTACCTTCTTTAGAACGAAAAAAGAAAAAGGAGGGCGCGTTGTGTTTAACCTGTGAAAGGTTGAGGGGAGTGAACAAAGATTATTTACAATGATGCATTGCTGAACCTACTAATACGGTTAATATTTAGACAGGGCAAAATCTCATCAAAAGCTTGAAGTTAAATTTTGTTGCTGAAAGAATAACTTACCTGATATATAACATTATGAGGAAGTCTGTTCTTTATTACTTCACTGCACAGGAAAATGCAATTATTTAAGTAAGGAATTAGAAAATAAATTAGTTTGATGGGATATTAAATACTTGACACTTCAAGAGAATGGAATCGGCCACAACATTAGAATCCATTATGAAGAAGAATAACCAGATTTTAACCATGCTTGTTTAAACACAGGCCCAAATGGATAAACTTTTGATCATTAGAATCACATCAAGTTCAGTCCAGACACTGACTGATCTTACGTATAGGAGTCTTGATTGAGAAAAAGAATTTAATTTCTCCCATAACTCATTTTTATGTCAAAAGACATAAGTAGAGTCTTGTTTGAAGTCTGTTCCCTTATATTTACATTCTACATCAAAGGGTCTTTAAAGAATTAGGATTTACTTTACATATTTTGCATTGCATTATTAGAATATTTGAGTCACTCTTTAAACTTGGTTCCCTCTATGAAGTGTTGGTTTATTTTTATTTCGTTCAGTCAGCAATAAAACACAGATTTTTCCTGTATAACATCTTTCTGATGGCGACCTCATCTTTTCTCGGGTTTGCCAGTGTCTCACACGTCTATCTTTCCGAAGTTTTACTCTCCAAAGTCGAGACATCCTGTGTTTGATGAATCTAATCCTCAGGCTTGATATCCCAGGCAAAACAAATGAGCACTTTTATAAAATTCAGAGTCATGATTGTGTCGACAAGGCATATATCATCATCGAGGGTCCTGCTGTTCCTTCTTACAATTGTTGCAGTTGGACAACCCAAACTTGAACCACGAGCAACTTGTTGCTATATACGAGCGATCTAGCTGCAGTGCTCTTATAAATCCACATGCCCAACTTAAGGAGTTGCGCCAAACTAATTTCATTCGGGATGACAGAGAATAATGTTTAAAAAAAAAAGGTACAAAATTGTATTTAGCTCATTATTTGTGGATTACAGGATAATATTCGCTGTCATGTTCCTTCCCATGATCCTCAAACTCTCGAAAGAGCACTTAACATAATTTCAAGTGTGTTTGAGAAATAGACATCGAAATTCTTATAGTGGCGTTTGCAAATATTTGGATCTCTCTCTAAGTGGCATTACCCGGCCGATTGACTGTTATTTGGTCTTTGAGACTAGATTTCATATTGATTATTTCATGACTGGTTATATTGGGTGATATGAAGGTTTACCAGGGTGAAGTGTCTACCTTTCACTGGCAATTTATTGGAGTTGCAAAGAACAGGCATAAGCCTAAAGCGTTTCTTAGAAACCTAGTTTCTTAGAAACCTAGTATCTCCACTTAACTTCTTTTCTTTTTGAAATGTAAGCAGGCAAGTATTATTAAACAAAAACTAATATACACAGGCGTGTATTACAGCAGATCAGATAAGAAAAGAAGAGAGACTAGTACTATCAGGCAATGGATTAACAGCAGCCCCATGATCCAGAACAATAGCAACCCAAAGGAATTCATCACAATCTTCCGGTCCAGGTTAGATGCATTCTCAAAGCATCTATTATTTTGTTCATTCCAAATACTCCAAACCAAACACAACTTGGAGTAAGATTCACCTTTGTCTTTATCGCCACGTAATAATTCATACAGATCTATGTATTTTCAAGTCCATCATCTGTTCACAAATTTATCGATGCAATACCTACAAAAAACATTTTGTTTATTCATCCACCTTAAACATTGTGTAAAATGTTAAGAGTTTAAGAGATTCGAAGGAATATATTATTCCTGAGACCTAGTAAACAACTATAACCAACTCAATTCATTTTACTTTACTACTAATAATTTATACTACTGGAGCACTCGAGCCAAAAATTATCCACTGTTAACTCCTCTTCACAAGAATTGATTTTTTGAGGTTTGACACACATATTAACAAGATTAAATTGATTTCTGAAAAATGATCATAATCAGTTATTGTTATGTCTGAAGATAAGCAAGTCGCATTTCAGTTTCAAGTCGTACTTCATATTCAGCAAGTTATTATTTAGTTACTTCTTTTTATTCCAGTAATTTTAAACTGTTACTGTGTGAGGGTTATTTTGTTAGGTGAATTTTCTGTTTTAACCGGCTGAACTAGTAACACCAGCTCCAATAGCCAGTCACCAAATGCTGTTGCAGCTCACGACAAAAACATGAGCAGGTGCATTGGATGCGGTGTGAGAAGATTTGTGAGGTAAATCCTTAACAAATCTTATGCAATTCTACTCTCCAAAATTATACACAGATTCTCATATTTTCATTTCAAATCTGCAGGTGTTAATGTAATCCTTCAGACGGAATTCATATTGTAATCTCCAGTTCAGTTCTTAACTTCTTATCAATACAAACGATCATATTCCCATTTTATTTACAAGTTTATTTTGCCTATATTATCATTGTGATTTCTGGGTCACAAACAGTTATAGTATCATTTAGTACTACAATTTAAGTATAGTACGTGGTAAAATGAAAATAGAGCCGTAGTAATTGCACTTTGGAGTTGGAGAAGGATATATAAACTAGAAGCAATGGATCAAAATGATTCAAACAATCTCAAATTGGCCAAAACATCAAATATATTGAATAGGAGTGTAGTTACTAAACCGAAACTGTATAGTAGAAAGGAAGATTTGGGCTTACAATGCAGAGGTAGTTGTGGTGGTCATCAACACATTTAAATCGGGCCTCCTCTCCAAACAGCACTTGATAACAGGAATCGCCGCCAAACCCTCACCTGAACAACAACAATGGTAGTTTAGGTCAAAATTGAAATCGACAAAATGAATGGAATTAACTGGAGATTAATTACCTAATGAAACGGCGTGAAACCAGATGAGATCGCCGGTGGGGCGGGTAGCGGAGGGGCGGCCAAGGCGCTCGCGCCAACGGACAGGATGCTCTCTTCCCCGAAATTTTCGCCATAGGAGAGTTAGGCGTATTAACGGCGATACGCCGTATGTTATGGCTCTGTACAGCTTGTATACCATTTCCCCGCCTCTCTCACCCATTTGTTCTACTTCGACTTCTCTCCGAAAAAACTACTTCGTACAAACAAAGAAGGATTCCCCTGTAATGGGACTTTTTAATATTTTAATTAATAAAATATAATTAAGATATAGTAATGTTTTTTATAAAATAGTACAAACAAATGTAACAAATTCAATGTTTTGATATTTTTAAGGTTAGTTTTACCTTAAATTATTTTCAAATTATATAATAAAAATATTACATTATATTATAAAACTAGAATGTTTATATTTTCATATGTAAAATTTTTAATTATTTTTATTTTATAATTTGAGATTAATACGAAAGTTGGGCCCACCTCCCTCCTTAGCGCCGGCGTGTGCGTGTGGATGTGTGGAGAAGGAGTCAAACTCATTCTCCTTATAAAACTTGAGGGAAAGTTTTTCCTAATTGTCAACTGTAATAATCTAAAAGCTAGATTTACTCGTACAATAATAATTCGAGTTCTTATTTTTTTTCAGAATTCTACAGTATTATCTTATCTTCTAAAGACTTCCATTATAAATTATAAATAGAGGGCATTAGAGAGCTAGAGCATTCATTCTATTAATTACTGATTCCATCTTTGTTTGTTAGACAAGAAAAAGAAAAGATCTCCCTCACCCTAAGTCACCGACGCCGCGCCACTATTAGTATTAGGAGGAATTCGATTTCGAAATATCCTAGCATTTTTCAACGAGCCACCAGTCAATCTGTGGATACCAAGCGTTGAGGATTCTCAATACCTATATTGTTTATAATAACTTTTGTCTTGCATAAAGAATTTTCGTAGGGCAGGTTTCAGCACAGCGCAACGATTTTGTAAAATCAATTCCCGCTCCGTTAACCCTTGGATCGAGCTGAAATATGGAGAGAAGCTTCCTGACATGTTGAATTAGATTATGACCGGAGGGATCGTTGAGTTCATTTATGGATCAACGGGAAATCAAAGTCGAAGTAGGTTGTAAATAAACAGGTAACTCTGATGTGTTTTAATATACTTAGCATAGATAATCAATTAGCATGCTTGTTAAGAAAATTTTGCAATTCCGCTGCATTACCCTACGGGTAAACCTAACCATATTTTCTAACAGCAATAAACTATACACTTTTTTGCAATTTACAGTACTACAAGTCCTTTTTTCCATTTATAAGTGGACACACTGGATGTTTATGTTTCCTACACAAACATTTTTTATGTGTATGTGTTAGAAACATAAACATTTCTTCATGTGTCTGACGAAGATCTTTTTTTTATGTTTCGAACACCACTTTGTATGATCGCGTATATGCGAGACACTATTTTCTTAATTATATGTCGGAGAAACAAAATGTTTATGTGTTCGACACACAAAAATATTTATATGTCAGACACACAAAGGCTATGTGTATGTCACGAAAAATGTGTATGTGTAAGACACGCAAACTATTCGACATGTTTTCTCATTATTACAAACAAAACTCCAATTTTTAAATTTAAAAGATATAAAGCTGAATTTTTCTCCTCTCTACTTATTATTATTTTAAAAAAAAAAAAAAAACAGATCGGAGCTTTGGAAGCTCCCATCTTCCATGGCTTCGTTCTTCGATCTCTTTTTTTTCATGGGAATTAGATTTTAATAGATGAAGTTTTGTATTTGATTCCATTTTTCGTGGAGTTTTTGGGACCGATGGTGAGGCTGACTAAGTACATTGAATAAGGTTTGAAGAATTTGTATTTTGGTCCAAGATAGTTTTTAAATGGTCTTGGGCATCACGTGTTGGGGCAAGATTGGGGCGAGATGAACTAAGTTGGACTGCATGGACTGTGATTTATAACATTTCCCCAAATATGTAAAGCTAATTTTGGGGATGAGACAATTGTAATGAATGGGGACAATGTAAGGCAAAAGGTAATAAATCCCTTAAACTTTTAGGTACTCTCATACGATTCTGCTGCTTAATTTTCAATTTTTAATTTCAAATTTTCTGTTTATAGATATTATTTTCAAAAAGGCCCGACTAGAGCTACTTTAGCAACTAAGAAATATCCTCTCTATGTCAATCACTAGAAAAATGGCATTAGGCAGATGTTGATCCCGAGATATGCCATCTTTCTTTCCGTTTCATAAGGACCAACCTAGGCTTTGTAGGTCGTTCGAGGAAGATTAAATGGAACTCCTTCTTCGAAGGATGCTATTTGCCTAAAAGATGAACCATTTTTCATACATCCCCATACTTTATTTTCGGTTGTTACCCCATTCCATCATGTAATTAATGTAATTTATCTAATTAATGAGTCCATATTTCTATTTCACTGAACTGAAAATGATGAATAATGTGAAATAATTTAGGCCGGTGGCCGAGGGTGGGATAAGAGACACTCAGAAGCCGGACCCCCAAAAATCGTAAAAGCCAGACAAGATCAGATAAAATCGACGAGTCAAAAACCGCTAAGCCGGCTATTTTTTCAGTTTTATGGTGAAATAAAAAACAAAAAGGCACATTTATGCAAAAAAATAGAAGAAAACGATTATCTTGTTGATTTAAACCGCAGGTTTCTACTGAATCTTATCTGCGTTTTCTTTACCTGCTCTGCGTTATTCACTGTGTTTCTCTACTCTTAGGGCGTGATTGATAAGTTTCACACCCCATTAACAGTCAATTAAATGTTTCAAAGTCAACTCTGCCCAAGGAAGAATTTGTGTAGGTTGGCATGTATTTTGAGTACCAAAAAATGAAAAAGCAGATGCTTGGTTAGACCATCTGCATTTGTTGCGAGGTTAAGGCTAAGGCTAAAGGGTTTAAACTGGTCTTAGCCGTGTTTAAGCAGTTTTCGCCCGCATCAGTCACTCACTGCTTAAACGTGGTTAAGGCGAGACTAAGCCTTGCCACGTCTTTTTTTTTTTTTTTTGGTAAAGAAGAATGAAGATTTGTCGTAAAGAATTTCATACGAAAACAAGTTTATAGATGGAAATCACAAATATATAGTACATTACTTTTTACCGAATTTGAAACACACAATATTACAACAAGTTCTGCTTAATTGAAAACAAACAACTGAAACTGAAAACAAACAACTGAAACAATTGAAAATGCAAAAAATATTCTAATGGAAACTAAAACTTCATCCTTCAATTGTTTTGAGTTTAATTGAGAAGGGAAAAATGAGTTGGAGAAGGTGTGAGCAAATATATCCAAGTAATCATTCAATAATTTCTTTGTTAATTAATAGCCAAGTAAATTTATTCATAAAAGTTCATAGTACAAAAGAGCATATGTTATGCTCCAAAACATAGTTCACTAGTGGCTACGAGGTTCAAGATCACTACACGGAAAAATTGTATATATAACATTTATTACAATCAAATTCGTTCGTTGAGTTTCATATTAGCCATGACGATATGGCGTTGTAACCAAGGGGAAGAGGAGTATCATAACCCTCTCCCAATGTTGGAAACTTGGGTTATGATGGGTTTAGCTTTACGGGATGCCTCCTTACCGACATGATGGAGAGGCAAAATGTGCGGGTGACAATCATCACTCTGTTCGCAGCACACTGCACAAGAAACCAAGCACGGAGGCAAGATGATTGGGCCACACTTCGCCATACAGCGTGCGAAACATTTGATTGAGGCATTTGAGCCAATCGACATTGACATAATCAAAATCAATATTATTGCACTGCCACTCATCAACATGTTTCCCTTCATGGTGTCGAAGTAGTAATTTGATCTCTTCCATCCATGAGATTAATATAGGAGTGGAGAAAAGTTATTATATTTGTGTAATATCACTTTCTAATAAGGTAAGGATTTTTTTAATTTTTTATCATCTTTTAGAAATTTTAGTTAAGAAACAATATAAACAAATATTAATATTAGACCCATATAAATCGGCACCAACCCTAATTTATTGATAACTCATTCACACACACACATATAAAATTCATTTTTGCCTCTTTTTTTAAAGGTCAAGAATTATGATAATTAAAGTCATAAAGAGTATAGAAGTTGATAATGACAAGTTTTTTGTTTTCATATACACTCCCTATTAGATACCCGCTTTGAATCTAAGTGACCATTGTCTTTTTTATTACACTGAACTTCATTTTCGGGCAAAACAGTTGGCCAGCTTTCTGAGCCTTCTTCTCTCTCTCCAAGCCAAACATGACCTTAGCTAATTTTAATTTCTCTTTTTTCGTTTTTAGCATTTTCTCTTTTCCTTTTTCTTTCTCTTCTTCCTTTTCTCCTTCTCCTATTCTTTCTTTGTACTCAAAAATCATGTATCGGAATCCGGCGATGGAGCTGCACCTCCGACTGGAGATTGCAAGCTCCCGATTTGGGAGCTTGCAGGAGCTGCAACAAAGGTGAAGCATAGCCTTAGATTTGTTTGTTCCTCATGTCCTTCAGGCTTCAATTTACTCGATTACAATAGAATATTAGGCGTGCTCTCAGCATCCCTATCCATTGCTAACTTCATCAGGGTTCGAATTGAGGTCTCCCACCTTTGGTGATTGTACCGGTACACCGGAATGTTTCTTTCGGTTGCATGTTGTCTCCCTTCGTTTGTATCGTCGAATTTGTTGTGTGAGGGCATTGATTTCTCTCCGTAGGTGTTGTTCAGTTGTTCTGTGATTACGCGTGTGGAGTTGTGGTCTTGAAGCATGTTGATTATCTTTACTATTCTGCACGGGAGCTGTGGTTCTATGAACTCCTTGAAATGGCAACCATCATCTATTCATCTTCTTCTTAGCCAATGACCTGAAACAAATCGATTAGCTACTGTAATGCAACAAGAATTCAAAATACTGGAAATTATATATGCACATAAGTGGAAACTATGTAACAAAAGGATTTTGGTAGAGATAGTGTTTGTAGGCATATTAATCAATATAATACACCTAGTATTTATAAGCTCAATTTAAGTATGAAAAGGTAATTAAGTAAAATCCTACTCTACTTCAACAGTTCTACTTTTCTGATAATTAGATGACTCAATTACAAGTACCATAACAGAGAATCATTCTATAGATAATTTACTCTAACAAAAACTTCGCAGTATGCTTCAAATCAAAATAAGGCCATCTAGCAATTGGCAGACCGTAATACAATCACTTCTCCACGTAATCTTTTCTCTTAATACTGAAGCGTACTTTACCTCAGATTCATTCACCACGACTTAATAACTGAAATCATATCTCTTCACATTAAAACAGTCGGTCAGGAGCTATCGAGCTGTAAAACAACTCCGGTTTTATAGCTACCAGAACTGCTACAGTTTCGGTACCGGAACTGTAAGAAGAAGATGATGAAAAAAAAAGAATATGGTGCTATTTTGAAATAAAATCTTAATTTGGAATTCCTTTTACAATAATGATTAGATCATTTTGAAATTTATATAATTTTTATGGTTAATTTGGAATACATTAAAGTTAATTTTGTAAAATAAAATAGAGGCAAATGAATAAAGTAAACTTATGTTGTTTGGCTCAGACCAAAAGCTGAGATTATGACAGGGCTAAAATTGTCATTTCCAACTCTTAGTTCGCAAAAAGTCAAGTTCATGGGACTAATTGTAATTGATTTTAACTAACAAGGGCTGCAAGTAATTGTTAAACTAAGAGGGTAAGATTTGTAATAAAAAACTAATAGGGGGTGTAGACGTAAATTGTCTTTTAATAAAAAAACTAATAAAAGTAATGGAGGATCAACTAATTATAACTTAGTTCAAAACTATAAAATAAAGTGTGAACGACACTTAAATATCATGATAATCGACAAACGTGAATTTTATATCAAACATCTAATAAATTAACATATTTAGTTGATTTGTTAAGAGTTTATTATTAAATTTATTAACTTGGGGGCATTGTATCAATAATATGACAGTTGAGGAGGTTAATCACCAAACTCATTAGTTTGGGGCATTGTATCAAAATAATAATAGTTTTGGGGGTTTGATCAATTTTTTCCTTGATTTTATGTAACAGATCAATTAGCAATTCTCCAGACCCATCCAGAACCCTAGAATCATCCATGAACTTTAAAGTTTAAAGGGTAAATATCATTTGGTACCTCTCTTGGGACATCACTTTGCATCTACAATCCTCTTAGTCCCAGAATTACATCCAGGTCCACGAGCCCATATTTTTGTTGACCAAAAAATAAGGCACTATTCATTTATGGACAACCAAACATGGCTTTAACTCTTTTTCTTTTCTTTTTATTTTTCTATTTTGTTTTTTTTACTCATCTTCTTCTTCATCTCCGGCACCGAAGATTATTTTGGTACCGACTCCGACTACAACTCCGATTCTGGAGCTTTGCAACCCCATATAGGAGCTTTACAGCTCCGACGTTGGAGCTGTTCCGATATGGGGCTATTACAGCTCCAAATTTGGAGCTGTAACAGCTCCAAAACAAAGATGTTTATAGCTCCGAATTTAGAGCTGTAACAGTCCAAAATCGGAGTTGTAACAGCTCCGTCGATGCAGTTCCAAAACAAAGTTGTTTACAGCTCTGGTTTGGAGCTGCAAACAACTACGATTTGGAGCTATTACTGTCTTTATTTCTTTTTCTTTTTTTTTTTTTTGAAGTTTTTAATAATTTAGGACTTATGTTGAAATATAATTTTTGTAGGGGTGTTTTTAAATAATTATTTAGACCATTTTGAAATATTGTAAAATTATGTGGGTTCGTTTTTAAATAAATAGTGTTAATTTTGTAAAAATGAATATTTGAGTCAAAAGTGTAATAAACAAAAGTTCAAATTGTTTGGTCAACCAGAAAATCTTCATCTGATAATTGACCAAGGGTAAACAAGTACTTTTTCAATGAATAAGTTCATGAAAATTCAAGTTCGTGGATCCAAATGTAATTAATATTATCTAACAAATGTAGTTGATGCAAACTCCGGACTAAGAAGGAACTAAATGTAATTAAAAATACTAATAGAGGTACCATATGCAATTGGGGAAAATTGCATATTTGGTCCCTCAACTCCAAGTCCCCCATGAATACGGTCCCAAGTGATATTAAAAAATGCAAATACGGTCCCCACACTCCCATACACGAATTAGAACGAATTATAATGAATTATAGCGAATTATAGCGAATTGGATGGGTGACATGGATTATGAATTGGATAATAATTATTAAAAGAAAAACAAAAAAAAAAAGAAGGAAAAACAGAAAATATATGAGCTCCAGATACCTCCGATCTGGAACTCTGAGCTTTCTAAACTCAGTTGGACCAATTTCGAGTGGGACGTCTAGTTAAGGGACCATCTATGCAAATTTCCCTATGCAATTGACCCAAGTTTAAACCCTTTCTTTGTTTCTATGGCAGCCCACTGTACTGCTCTTGCACGCATAATCCCATCTCCATGGTGTTCAAATTTTCTGGAATTTTGCCTCTGTGATTCCGAATTGATAACCTTCTTAAACTTTCAGGTACTCATACAATTCTGCTGCTTAATTTCCGATTTTTGATTTCAAAATTTTCTGTCTGTATTTTACTATACTATCTTGGATACCTGTTCAGCTGTTCTCAATTCCCATTTTCTGTATGTTTCTTGATTCCAGTACTATCCTCAGAAGTGTTGTTCTGATTCCCACAGCTGAAATTTGAAAACTCCATTTCAGCTAGATTGCCTGGAATGGCTGCTTGTCTTATGCATCATGTAGTCCAGTTAAGAATGGGGATTATGCATCCAATAGAAGTGAAATCGAGTTCTGTCCGTATTAGGAATATGTGTGTTACCATGAGAGACAGAAGTAAGAACAGGAAACAACTCCAAAGGGGGCGATTTCTCAGCATTGAGGCTATCCAGACAATTCAAGCACTCAAGAGAGCTGCAAACCACTCAGAGACATTACTTGGAAATGAATTTAATACTAAATTTAGGCGGTTGTTGAAGCTTGATATGATTGCCGTTCTTCGTGAACTTCTTCGCCAAAACCAGTGCCACTTGGCTCTTAAGGTCTGTTCTCTCAGTCCTAGTAGTACTATTTAGAAGTGAATAGTTACTGTCTGTGTTTATTGGAGATTGTGAAATGAATTAGTACTCGAGTTTAGAACTCGTTGATTTTTAATAATTATGCATGAACCCTTTCGCTTATACTCATATCGCCTTCTTCAGTTATCTGTACCATTCTTCACTAGGAACTCCTTTTAGTGGTACTTGGCGATACATTCCCTCGAAGTGCTTAAGTCTAACTATTGGGGTCAAGGGGAACTCTAAAGCATTGATTTTTAGACCTTATGTCATTTTAGTTTGAAATCTGTTTGCCAAACACACTGTAGGACTGTGAGTAAGGTCTTGAGTTTTCTTTTTGTTGAAGTGGCTTGTTTCTTGCAAATCGTATGCTAGATGCACATGACATGCACACCGGTGATAGATAACTGAGTAAACATTGTAGTGTTCCTTACAGAAACATTCAATATATAATGCAGTATATTAATATGCAATGCTCTTAACTATTGCTTGAAGTGAATATTTTTCTTAATTATATTCTCATGCTTTTATCAACCTGGTTGCTTTGATTAATACGCATATTATTTATTGGTTTAGGCTTTTGCGGATATCAAAAAAGAGGAATGGTATAAGCCTAGGTTGTTACTATATGCTGAAATGGTTACTGCTTTGGGAGGCAATGGATTGCTTGAAAAGGTCGAAGCGCTTATCACAGAACTTAAATGTGAAAGTTCTTTAGATCCAGATCTTGAAGGATTCAATGCATTGCTTGAGAGCTTGATGCAATTAAATCTCACTGGGTTGGCGATGGAGTGTTTTTACTTGATGAAATCATTACCATGTGATCCAGATAGAGTAACTTATAGAACTTTGATAAATGGTATGGAAACTAGTGGAGAGATGGATCTTTTAGCTGTTGTACAAGAGGAAGCTAGAAAAGATTATGGTGACTTCTTAAATTTCTTTGAGGAGGAAGAGACAATTATAAGTTCAAGAGTAAGTAGTAGATTCACAGCGATTTGAAGAAACATACAAATTACAAATATATATATCAACTCATACTGAGTCCTGTGACTGGGTGGTTTAGTTGCCAAATCATAATATGCTTGCCTGGGCAATGTAATGACTACGTTAGAAGTAAAAGTTGTTTTGTGCTTGTTTACTGTTGAAGCAGTGTTGAAGGGTCTGTTCTCTGATTGGTGGCATATTCATGTGTTGCTGGATTTAATTGTTTCATCCCTGGTAACTGTAAGTCGTAGTATGTAGTACATTTTTTTCCCCAATTTATCCTTCCTTTACTTCTCTAGTAATTTTTGGTACCGTCGAATCATTACATCTCATAAGGTACTCATTGGAGTATATTAGAATTTGTTTAGAAGAAGACTAGAAGGTTGCATCATAGTATGTGATTTCACTGCAGCAGTCGAGATTCAAGATTAATCTACATTGCATAAGGTCTGGACTCTGGAGCCAGCTCCAATATCTTTCATTGCCTCAAAATATTGGGTGACAAGCACCATATTCGTAACACCTGTTGCCGTACTGCAAGGCACATCAACTGAGAAGCTGAGCATACTCTCTCTGAGTCCATCCAGGATTGCCTGACGTTGTCTAGCAATACCCAAGCCTAAGCCTGAGACATACTTAACCTCTGTTGCCTTATTAATAGGTACCTTCTTAACATGCTTATCAGGTTCACTGTCAGCAATTAGTTTCCGAACAATTTCATATCCATATGGACATTTTCTCTTCAAGTTCCTTCTCAAAAGCCTTGGCAATTTCATTTCTCTGCTGTAAAGCATCATCAAGATTCAAGAATGAGTTTCGGCACAGTTGCTCTTATGACATTACGGACATGGGCTTGAATCTGATTTCTATTGTTGCCAGCTTTGGCAAATGCATCTCTTGCATTGTCAGAAAGCGCACAGTAGTGTACCAATGTGACAACATTGATAAAAACATTGTCCCTCGTCCGGGTCTCACACTCAGTATATAACTGCTGCAATTTGAGAGGGATAAAGCCGTCCAACTGTTCTCCCAGAAACCGGGCCAAGAATTGGTTAGGCGGAGGCTTGGGGCTCCATTGAATTTACCGTATTGTTCCCCGAGTCCCTGACTACGAGTCTACGAATGGAGATCTGTAGACTCCAACACAGCAAAATATTTGGTGCAGTTTATTTATGACGATGATATACCCGAAGCTAAAACCTTCTAGAGCAACTTATTTTAAATTTTATTACTTTAAATAAATTAACCCATCAAAAAATTAAAAAATTCAAACAACGTTACGAGAGTGAATTAAAAAATTAATATTATATGTAACATATTTGAACACGGTCAAAATTTGAGTTTGCTTATCAAAGAAACAATAAAACATTACGAAACTAGTGATTTCATACACAAATTGGGCAAGAGCAAGTATATAGAGGTTCATACACAAATTGGGCAAGAGCAAGTATATATAGAGGTTCATACACAAATTGGGCAAAATGGAAACCTAATAACATAAAATGAGGCGAGAAATTTTTCGTACCCTCAGTATAACTTTAAAATAATAAATGAGTGATATTACAAATGACATCTCTAAATCGTTTAGGTAAGTAGATTTATGGTGGTGAATGGCCACCAATAGCTTTTGCCTTTCGGTCATACTTACGTACTTGCATTCACAGAGGCCGAAGCGTCAGTCAATTCCGATTCACGTATATCAATTCTAATTGGGATTTTGGTGGGAGAGATTGAGTAATTTTTTGGAGGGATAAGAGTTTGATATTCTTCCTTAATTCAGGTTCAAATTATATTTGACTAAATCTATTAAAATTAATAAAATATAAATTCATTGATTGAGATGGTACTATGGTAGTGCTCACATGGAAGCTTGCTTTGACACTAAGATTTATGCTCGGTATATATCAGTATCCTTTTTACGTTCACTCTTGTAATTTTCTGAAAGCGTTTATTGGAAAAGTACATTTTTTTCCCTGGTTCAATATCCGAATTTTCTCTCAACCAAATCAAACAGCTTATTTGGGCACGTGTATGGCATGTGTGGACTTTGATGTAATTGATAATATTCTATGGGGTCAAATAATTAATAATAGTAATAATGGGGTAATCCGACTTTTAACAAAAAAATAGTGGGGTAAATTGAGAAAATCTCATAAAAATCTGATCTCATCTATTTCTTCCTTTTAGCGACCAGTCTTCTCCATAAAAGTGAGTGAATCGAGCCTTCTATACTAGGATCTCTTCTCTTATACGACGACTTCTTTTCTTTGGGTTGATAGCATTCTCCTCTCCCACCTATCTGCTTCGGTTCCTCCTGCCTGAACTCTGAAAGAACGAAAGAAGGAAGTAGAACAACGGAATTTCTTAGCCATTTCCTCTTTCAACATGTCACTCTAGAAGCAGGACTTTCCACGAAAGAGGAATCTCGACTTAAAGGGCTCTCTTTTTCTAGACACTTCTTTTCTTCTCCATCGTGCTCATCCCCTCCTCCTCCGCGCCGCCCTCCGCCTTCTGCAACCAGCGTAGCCGCTTCCCCTCTCATCCCTCAATCTTCAAGGTTCGGTTTCTATTATACTCCTCTTCTTTCTTGTAATCTTCCATTTTGTGTCCAGTTTCATTTTTATTCATTCACAATCTTAATTTAACGAGCCTTTAATTTAATTTCTCCTCTCATTGCCAATTGCCCTTACATGGCACGTTTTCATTTATTTTTTTTTGTTAGCAGATTTTTCATTTTGTTTATCAACATAGGACTAATATAAGTGTGGTCGAGTGGTAAGGGTTAGCACACATAGTTTATATGGTTGGTATATGCTTATTTAGAGTATTTGGAGGAGTTATAAGGTTGTGAAAGAGTAGCTTAGAGTAGATTAGGAGTAGAGAAGTGTTGGATTTTCTGTTAAAAATAAGTACTGAAGAGTGTTCTTTTAATGGATTTGTAGAATTATAGTTAGTCATGAATATGATAATAATGAATTAATTATGCCTGCTCAGTTTAGAAGCTTTTTTTTTTTTTAGTCCAAAAACATTATGGAAATCATCAAATCAATCCTTTTCTAGCAAGAGAGATGAATATGGCCTTGTGCTTGATTTGGTTGTAACTGATCTATTATGGCCTATAACTGACCGATTCGGAGCTGTCTACAACCTGATTTAGAACATAAACAAACTCAAACTGGTTGAAAAGCATGGAACTGAAACATTTCTATTAGGAGCTGTTTAGGCTCCATTTATGCAGCTGTTTATTACAGCTCTATTTGCAGAGCTGTTTATTGCTCCCAGACAGCTCCATGAGTGGTGCTGAAACAGCTCCGAAACGGAGTTATAAACAGTAAGTATCACATTTATATTTTGGTAACAACTAGAGTCTGCATTTTACATTTGGTAGTTTGGTAGGCGGTGTCCATTTTGTGTCCAACCATAATCATTTATGTATGAATAGATAAGTTAGTAGTAAGCATTAGGACATTGACCGATTAAAATTATCGATGTAAAAAACAAAAAGAAAAAGAAAAGAACTTTGAAAATTTGGTATAGATCACTGAAAGTAAAAAACCTCCCTGATTACTGTTTATTATCTATCCTCTCTTCTTCTTCTTCCCGTCTCAAAGCAATCTTACTTACTTGACAGGCAAAAATCAATTTCCAAATCTCCGATAATGAGCAGTCTCGTAGCACCGCCATGGCTAAGTATGCGGAGAATTCGTGTATTTCCAGAAGTATCTCTACCTCACATTTTCCGCGGAAGACGAGCCTTCCGAGTTTCAGCCTCTTCTTCCACCACCGATCCCTCCTCTATCCGTGTTCGCTTTGCCCCCTCGCCCACCGGAAACCTCCATGTTGGTGGCGCCAGAACCGCTCTCTTCAATTACTTGTTCGCCAGGTCCAAGGGCGGAAAGTTTGTTCTCCGAATTGAAGACACTGACCTGGAGAGATCCACTAAGGAGTCCGAGGACGCTGTGCTTCGTGATCTTACTTGGCTTGGCCTACAATGGGACGAAGGTTCGTCGCTACTTTTTTTTGCCTTATTGTTACTTCTGTATTTGGTTTTGTTATGTGCTGTATTGTTTGATGAGTGTTATGGACTTGATTAGGGCCTGATATTGGTGGTAGCTATGGTCCGTATCGACAGTCGGAGAGGAATGAGCTGTACAAGCAGCATGCGGATAAGCTTCTGCAGTCTAGTCATGTGTACCGTTGTTTCTGCTCAAGTGAGGTGTGCTTTGTTGTCTAATTAAGTGATATGTTTCTCTTGTTGAACTTCTTCTGCCAATTTGTGCTAGGAAGCTAGGGAGTGATACATGTATAGGTTTTAACATCTTATGCCTGTATTTCATACTGTGTGCAAATTATGGTTCACAACATTGCTTTTCTATAGATATTATTGTAGTGTCCTGACAAGTTTGCTGAAGCAGTGGATTGATGTCTCTAAACGGTGTCATTGGAAAATTGAAATAACGTGTCCGTATTTCATGCCACTAAAACAGAACTGCTTGTTAACCACTCCACCTTCTCCTCCTTTCGAAACATTTCTTTTGAGTCTCCAAAAGATTGTTCTCATTTTATGTAACCTGAAACAATCTCCAATAACGCTTGGAGTATTGATGAAATTCTGATTGGACGTAAACCTACTGTTGTTTCTAATTGATCAGCCAATAACAACTGTTAATAGGATTATACATCATTAATTCACTACCTAGATGAATCCTATGTGTTGCTATCATATACTCTGATTCCCGTCCTCTGAATTTGTTGCACATGTCTACCAATCATTTTTAGGTTTCTATAAGACCAATCATCTCTTTTTAATTTGTTGTACATTTCTAGTAATCATGTGTATGTTTGTCATTATTCCAGGAGTTGGAAAGGATGAAGGAGACTGCAAAATTGAAGCAGCTGCCTCCAGTTTATACTGGCAAGTGGGCCAGTGCAACAGAGACTGAAGTGGAGCAGGAGTTGGCCAAAGGGACTCCTTATACTTATCGTTTCCGAGTTCCAAAGGAAGGAAGTTTGAAAATCAACGATATCATCCGTGGTGAGGTAAAGTTTGAATAGTTTTGAACCAATTTGATCAAAGGCAGATATCTTGTAAAAGCATGTGCTTATGTTCTGGCTTAAACAGGAAAAACTTGAATTGTTAGAGTAATGGATAAGGTATGAGAGAAAGAGGGAAATGTGGACGGGTGAGTTTGCAATAGCATATTTTCCTAAAATTTGGGGCAATGTTTTGAGTTTGGGATATGAAATTTACTTAATTTTGTAAAGCCATCAGTCATGTAAATCTTTGGTTTATAGCAGTGGACTAAGGCACATGTAACATACACCTGTAGATGTATAAAATTACATTTGGAAAATATCGTATAGCTCAATATGCAGTCATGAGGAACTGGAGAAAACACCTTTCATTTCATGCATTCTAAAGTAACCTGCAAGCTGGTTGTGCACCCACTGGGAATCTGATGCTCTGTGGTTATGTGTGCATATACTATTTTTGTTGCAAGGATCTGCAAGTGAGTTCCATACTAGAACTTCGTCCAGATTTAAAAGTTAATAGTTACTATATGCTTATCTTTTCTAAAGTAATTGAAACTTGGAATATTTATTAGATGCATACATTTGGGTCCTAGGTCATATACAAAATGAGTCTCACTGGCAGAGGATATGTTTCAGTTTGGTTCTAGTAGCTTAACTATTGTTAGCATTTAAACTTCCTGCTTTATGACTCCGCCATGAGTTTGTGTCATATTCATAATTTATACTAATGTTTCTTGATAGTGCAATGAAGGTAAGTTGGAACTATGACACGCTTGGAGATTTCGTGATCATGAGAAGCAATGGTCAGCCTGTTTACAATTTTTGTGTTACTGTTGATGATGCTACAATGGCAATCTCTCATGTCATAAGGTGAGTACTAAGATATGCAGTTGTTCATGTATTTGAATGTCTTATCCGTTGACCCGGGATTTTAACTATATTGTATTTCAGAGCGGAGGAACATTTACCAAATACTTTGAGGCAAGCTCTTATATATCAGGTACATGAAAATTAGTTTCTACATTTCTCACTTTCCTTTCTTCCTTAGTGTTAACATTGTCCAATACTTCGTATTACTTTAATATTTGTTCGCATGTGGATTAACTATTATAATTTCTACCCTACCAGGCTCTAGGATTTCCAATGCCTCAATTTGCACATGTTTCTTTAATTCTTGCACCTGATAAAAGCAAGCTCTCAAAACGGCATGGTGCAACTTCTGTTGGTCAGGTAATCCAAAATTGCATTGTTTTTCCGTCTCTTGTTTAAATTCTAGTTTTCGTATGGGCTTATTCTTTCAATCTGCTTAATAGGACTTGTTTTAGTCTGAGAGTAATTTTACCTTTACCTTTCTTGGTGTCATCCTTGTAATCCCAATATCTGTCCTGGCAGTTCAAGGAGATGGGTTTTATGCCCCAGGCAATGGTAAACTATCTTGCATTATTGGGCTGGGGTGATGGTACTGAGAATGAATTTTTCAGCCTTGATGAACTTGGTGAGTGCAGTTTCCTTGTAAAAAGTTGTGCATGTGATGTTTCTTTCAGTTCAAGTTACTTGGTCTGATTATGTTTATGAAACAAACCATCTGACATGGATTGCAGTTGATAAGTTCACAATAGAGCGCGTCAACAAAAGTGGAGCTGTTTTCGATTCCACCAAATTAAGGTAATTGTTGGATCAGTCCATTCTTTATTTTGTCTTTTGTTGATAGAGCTAATAGCAATACCACAAAATAATGGTTCTGTGACTTTAACTTTTTTGGTGATAGACTCTTATGGATTACTATTGCTCATCTCTTTAACTACACAACATATTTATCTGATGATGCAAGGTGGATGAATGGCCAACATTTGAGATCTCTTCCGTCAGAAAAGCTGGCGAAGCTGATTGGTGAGCAGTGGAAAAGCAGTGGCATTCTTTTGGAATCAGAGGGGCTCTTCGTAGAAGTACGAGCTTTCTCTTCATCTTTTTAAGTGGTGCATCCCTTTTTAAGTGGTGCATCCCATATCTGTGAATATGAGTTTACTTTTTGGAAACTGCTTCTTAATGATCCTTCAACATGTCCTCATACTTTACAAAACAGTTGTTATCTTTGATGGCTTTGCACTAGCATACAATGACATAATGGAACTTTCGCACTGGTTCAACTTTTGTTTGGATTTTTTAGTGTTGTTTGTGATCTATGAAGCATAAAATTTCCAAGCTGATGGAGTTTTCTGTGAAAAAAATGTATTAAATACGAAAAACGGAAAAATACGAAATGTAAAAACATATTTCAATACTATTTTCTTATTTTTAATTATTTTCTTATCTTATAACGTGGGCTATGATATGATATCTTCCATTCTTTTGCTCAGTTCTATAAAACTGAAAGTTTTCAAGAAGATGCCATTGGTTCAAATCTTTTTCAATGTAATGGGTTAGAGTATTAGAGACTCTTTGCAGTTTCTTATAGTTTATTAGTGGGGTGAATTGCACAAATTTAATTATGTTTAGTTTGTGAAATGATTTGCATAAATAATTAAACAATACTATTTGTAAATAATGACAATATATAAAAATACATATGTTAATTGTTGTATTTTAATGTCTCCGTCTTTTGATATTTTGGATCATACTTTTTTTATGGTATCCGTTTTGCATCACATTCATATTTGTGCTTCTTAAATCTTAGCTTGCGATAGTTATATGCATTTTCAATTGGCATGACAGGAGGCTGTGCAGCTACTTAAGGACGGAATAGACCTGGTAACAGATGCGGACAAGGGTCTTTCGGACCTCCTGTCTTATCCCTTACATGAAACTCTGGCTAGGTAAGAGAAACCTTTGACCATGTGGTTGGTGTTTCATCTGCATCGTATAACAGGACCAATATATCCCATATCCAGCCCTTGTGTTTTTGAATTGATTTTGGACTTTGACAAAAAAAGCTTCACCCCTAGTGCTTAATGTTAATGCCATTCTGGTCCCAGTACAAGTATGATATTGATATTCTGTAGATGACTTCATAATGCTAAAAAGATTCTGTCTTGGCTACGACAAGAAAAACCTGCGTTCGTACTAATCTAGTCAATATTCTGCTACCATGCTTGCTCAAGTTGATACAGGAATTTCAGGGACTTATTAGTGTGGTACTGGAGTTTGCAAGCACATAGAATTACCTTGATAATTTGAAAGATGAGACCTGAATTTCTTCCATAACAAAAGACTAGCTTTGTGCATGACTAACAAGATAATATGACCAAGAAGTCGTAGCATGCTTTCATTATTCATAAACTATGAGAAACTAGCAATGTGGCAGCTTAGCCAAGTAATTAATTTGCTAATGTGTTTTCTAAATAGGGACTACACTTTCATTATTCATAAACTATGAGAAACTAGCAATGTGGCAGCTTAGCCTAGTAATTAATTTGCTAATGTGTTTTCTAAATAGGGACTACAAAATTGAAAGAATTTCCAATAATTTGATTTGATTGCAGTCCTGAAGGTAAAGTTGTAATAGAAGATAAGCTTTCAGAAGTTGCTGCCAGTTTGCTTGCTGCGTATGACAGTGGTGAACTCATAAGCGCGCTTGATGAAGGTCATTCTGGATGGCAGAAGTGGGTCAAGACCTTTGGAAAATCACTGAAACGCAAGGTAACATTCTTACAAGAAAAAAAAAATCACTTACTTTCTTCATGCCAAGTACTTAAATGACATTAAATTCCGATTCAGGGCAAATCTCTCTTCATGCCACTCCGAGTTCTCCTAACAGGAAAGCTACATGGACCTGAGATGGGATCAGGTATACTTCTGGTCTACCAAGGTGCAGGCAGTGGTATTGTTTCTCCTGAATTGGGTTTTGTAACATTGGATGAAAGATTTAAAGCACTTAGAGAAATTGACTGGGAGTCGTTCAATAAGGACAAACCTGCCGTGGAGTCTGCTGTGGCTGTGTAATCACTAATCACCTAACTGGTGAAGTCGGTTTCCACACGATTTGGTTGCATACAGGATTGGTGGTTGTTGAAAGTCTTTCGTGTAATTTTATCTATTATTTTTTCTTTTGGTTTCATTTTACTGTATTTAGAATGAGGCTCCTATATGGAATACAGATCGGGAACTTAGGTACCTGTTGTGATGTAGTAACTGAATTTTTGATTGGTAATAAAGAAATTTAGAAGGAAATGTGCCAGCATTCCAATTGTCAGCATGGAAAGGACAAAACGTGCATGCTACTTGAAAATTGGAATCGAAGTCCATACATATTTTTTAATAAGTAACATTACAAAGCTAGTAATAAACTATAAATAATTCTGCACTTGGCGAGAATTGAACTTATGACCTCTAGTGTCATGACACCTCAGTCTAACCAATTAAGCTAGACCTCATTGGTACCATACATATGAATAGTCAAAGAAACTGAACTGATGCCTTCCAGAATTTCATTCCATTTTTATATTATAGTAATAATGCAGTTGGTGAAGGCCATTTTTATATGCATTAGGTAAAGGGTTTGTACTTAGTTTGTACTCCAAAGTTTAAAACTACGTATATCCATTTATATATTATTTACGGTATTATTTATACACACACTATCTGTACTACTTTAATTTTTCTTTTTATTTTTTATTTTTTCGGTCAACAACTTTCAACACTGACCACAAATTACTTTTACACTATAATAATAAAAATATTTAATAAATTATATCATGAAACAAGAGACTTTAAATTTTTACAATATAATTTTGTGAATATTTCATCATCACAGTTTAAGATTAATTCGTAGTCAAAATTGAAAATTGTTGATCGAATACAATCAAATAGGTAAATTATAGTCGGACAGAAGGAATAATTGTGAGTGAATTTTTGACTTTACTACAATGAGTTTGGATGTATGAACATGTGCTAACTAAACAATTAAAAATTAAGAAAAACAGTATAAGTAAGACTACATCCTAGACAAAACCTGGTAAGACAACATTTGGTTGGGTTGAGTGTCCCATAATACTTCACCGCTTTATACGGTGCACCTTTGGACAACGAAGCGTAGCTCAATTTGTAAGTTGCTTCAACTCCAACCAATAGGTCGGAGCTTCGAGTTACCACAGGGGTAAATGGGGAACTATCCACTGTGCAATTTGTCGAAATTCGAAATTATAAGTTTTATGGAAGAGTTATGCATATGCATGGACATCTTAAGCATATGATTCTCGATATATAAAAATATAGAAGTTATGGATTACTTTAGTAAAACAAAGTAGATAAAACCTTAATGAGCTATTCAGTGCAACGTTTGAGCATGTAATATCGTATATTACAGAGCTATACTGTTTGGGGTGGCTTCTCCAATCGAAGTATGCAAGGCTGGATGTGTTACGGGTTACTCGGTGATGTAACATATACCAGTTTTTATAATGCAAGAGTTGGGCTCAAGATGCAACATGAATAAATGTGTTGGCATACCTTGCACAGAGGTGGCAAATGTTTGCTTCATAGGTTCATTTTATGCACCGATAATTGTCACACAATTGTGGTCGTGAACGATGGAAAATATGTTGGTTGAGGTGATAATGAGTTCGTCAGAGTAGCAAGTGATCAGTTCAAACGGTATTTCGACCTCAAAATCACAATTTATTAGTATATTTTATTTCAAACATTTTTATACTATTTTTACTCTTACGGTTCTTGTAAACTAAATAGTAGATCGTTTTCAACGAATTATAGATTATTTTCACCCAATAAGTTTGTATCATTTCCCCATATTTGATCACCCCAATTAAAATTTTGACCCTCATTATTGTCCAAATCCAATTTATATAGTATAGTTTAAGTTTCCTAATATTTTGGGATATTTTTTGTTTTAACAAACCATTTACATTTAAAAGCCCGATACAATTCCATTTTATTTATTTGGAGAATAAATCTATCTGTTTTAATAAAGTAATAATACCAGTACAACTTAAAACTTGAGATTAGCTCCTCTCTCTCATGTACAATACCGTCACCGGTTTCGTCTCCGATTAACGACACAAATGCCGTCTCCGATTGCTTAACAAAAACGCAGAAATGTCATCGTCGTCGCAAACACTCGGCGGCGCGTCGCGATGCGGATGGATTCTCGGCCCGTCTCTCGACAAGATCATCAAAAACGCTGCCTGGCGTAAACACTCTCAGCTCGTCTCAACCTGCAAATCCGCCCTGGACAAGCTCCAATCCTTAACCGACTGCTCATCTCCCGATCCTGCCACCTGTTCCCCTCTCTACGGCATCTCAGCCGATGACGCCGATTTCCTTCTCAATCCGGTCCTCATGGCGCTCCAATCTGGTTCCCCAAAGCTATTCGAACCCGCACTCGACTCCATTTATAGATTATTCGCTTACGGTCTCATCCGAAACTGCGAGATCGCGGAATCCAGCTCGCTGATTTTCCGCGTAATTGACTCTGTGTGTAAGTGTGCTGCTGTCGGTGATGAGCCGGTTGAGCTCGCCGTGCTGAAGGTGTTGCTTGCTGCGGTGAGATCTCAATGCGTTTGCATTCGTGGCGATTGTTTAATTTATATGGTTAGGTCTTGTTACAATGTGTACTTAGGGGGTCATAGTGGCACGAATCAGATCTGTGCCAAAGCTGTGCTTGCTCAGATGATGCTTATTATCTTCACTAGGGTTGAGGAGAACTCAATGGTAGTTGAATTTAAGAATGCGGTTGTGGCGGAGTTGATGGAGTTTGCTGATAGGAATCTTAATGAGGGAAGTTCAATACAGTTTGCACAGAATTTTGTAAATGATATTGTGGAGGCGAAGGATAGTCCTCCTGAGGCTGTTAAGTCGGCGGTAGAGGTGCAGAACTCTGATGAGCAAGGGAATGGGGAAGCTGATCATGAGGGTGCTGGTTATAGTAAGATTAGGGAGGACGGTTTCACGTTGTATAAGAATTTGTGTAAATTATCTATGAAATTTTCGTCTCAGGAGCATCCTGATGATCAGATTCTTCTGAGGGGTAAGGTTCTTTCCTTGGAGCTTTTGAACGTTATCATGGCCAATGCAGGTCCAATCTGGCGTACCGATGACAGGCAAGTGCTTGATTAAGTTAAGTTCCAGTAGAAATAAGCTTACCATTATAGACGTATGTCCTGAACATTTTATTACATGAGGCCTTGATAAAATTTGCCGGATTGTGCTCCATGTTGTCAAATTGGATTTTGTCAAGCAAGTATTTGAACATTTATCTGCGTTAAATGAGCAGGATAGCTGATACTGTTTCTTTCTTCTTCTTCTTTTTTTTTTTTTTCTGGCTGGAGCCTCAGTAGTAGGTTTAATGGAATTCTGCTCTAGTCTAATACTCTGGCTTACTTGTGCTAAAGTCATGGATATTCTGATTTATTATCATGCATTTAACATGCTCAACAGTGCAGTTTATGCTGAACTGTTTCTTCTGGTTCAAGATGTAGTATAACTACTTGGATAAAAGACATGTATGATGGCTTACATATTCTGTTTCTCCGCCTGAATGGGGTTGTAATTGGTGACTGGGTGTTTCTGTAACAGGTTTCTTAATGCTATCAAGCAGTACTTGTGCTTGTCACTTTTGAAGAACAGTGCGCTGTCTGTTATGAGTATCTTTCAACTTCTGTGTTCCATATTTCAAAACCTACTGTCAAAATATAGGTCTGGGCTGAAATCAGAGATCGGGATTTTTTTCCCAATGCTGATCCTTCGTGTTCTGGAGAATGTGCTCCAACCTAGTTTTCTGCAGAAAATGACTGTTCTGAATCTGCTAGAGAAAATATCCCATGATTCTCAGATCATTATTGATTTTTTTGTCAACTATGATTGTGATGTGGAGGCTCCAAACATATTTGAGAGGTATAAAAGTTTTCTAGATTTTGTTTTACTTTTGTTTCTTTTCATATTTTCTTTCAGAGGATCAACTTATAGATCTTAATTCCTTGTTTGGTTGTGCCAAATTCAGTTTGTCTTCTACTTCATTAATTAGCTGCATATCTGTACAAGATGTATTGTATTTATTACTTACGTTTCTATCTGCCGTTTCTGATATTCTGTTGGAAGACTCTCAAGTAAATTATAGTAGTTCTTACTAGAAAGTTAATATTTTTCCAGTTGTAGTAGTATAGTACGACTAAGGGGAGACGTATAGGGTTTAGTCCATGAAGCACTAATGTGAAAAGCAACTGCATAATATTCTATGGTAATCTTCTTCTCACTACGGGCAATACTAGTGAGATAATTTCATGAAAGTTTCTGAGAGTCTTGATCTCAGGAACAAGAACAACAACTAGGCTATTATACCACGCACCTGGGGCAAGTTGCATGAACTGAAATTCAAATTAAGCTTATTTATGAATTTAGTAGACTATCTATACTAATTCCTCTTGGGGGGACACCCAAGTGGTACAAGAGCGTGGACTTAGTGTGTAAGGTGCAGGGTGGTACAAAGCTTGTAGTCAGTTTGTAAGGTGCAGGGTTCAAATCTCATTGGGGACACACTTTGGGAGTGAACTCTGTGTGTGAGTTTGTGTAATAAAAAAAAAAGAGTTTCTCTCTTCAATAGGGCCTTTGGCTTTATTAATTTATTCATTTTCATGTGCCCTTCTGTTTAAATCTGACTTGATGAAAACTCTTCAACTGTTGCTTAGATAAGCTTTAATAACTCATGAATTATATTTTTTCCTCTGCACAGCTACATCGACCTTTCACAATCTTATTTGTCAAGTTATTTAGGAAGAAAACGTACTGTGAAAGTTGTTTCATACAACTTCGGTTTGAATCGATGTAGTCAAATGACTATACTCTTAGCATTGCATGCTCAACTATACCATGAACCCTATATAGTTTGATGTCGATTTGCCTTCAATTTTCTGAAAGAAGCAACAATAATTTTATGAATACCCCATTGAAGGTTCTCTCCCCCCCTCCCCCCCCCCCCCCCCTCACTGTGTTTTTTTCCACCTCTTCCCCTGAACTCTTACACTCATATCCAACTTCTATATTCCTTGAGATATATGCAGGACTGTTAATGGGCTACTGAAAACAGCTTTAGGCCCGCCAGCTGGTTCTACTACCTCTCTCTCACCCGCCCAAGATGTAACTTTCCGTCAAGAATCAGTAAAATGTCTTGTTAGAATCATTAAGTCAATGGGATTGTGGATGGATCAGCAGCTCAAAGTTGGTGATTCAAATCCAGCAAAGTCTCCAGATAATGAAAATTTGACAGAGAACCCGAATAACCTCATTGAAGAGGCAAGTATTCCTGATTATGAGCTGCACGCAGAAACAAATTCTGAATTTTCAAATGCGGCAACGCTGGAGCAACGTAGAGCACATAAATTACAAATTCAGGTATGATTACATTTAAATTCCAGTGCGACTGTATGGCATGATTAACATTTTCTCTTGTCTGTCTTCTACACTAGAGGTTTGCCAAAAGATTAGTGGGCTTTGCCTGCCTAATGCTGTTTATTTTCTTGCCTACTTGGCTGAGTGTGGTATTTTCATAAGTCCATAATGATCTAGTATACTGTACTTAAAATGGCAACTTACATAACTGCAGAAAGGTGTTGCTCTCTTCAACAGAAAACCGTCCAAGGGAATTGAATTATTAATAAGCACCAAAAAGGTTGGCAGCTCTCCCGAAGATGTGGCCTCTTTTATCAAAAGCACTTCTGGCCTTAATGAAACTATGATTGGAGATTATTTTGGTGAAAGAGAGGAATTTCCTATGAAAGTCATGCATGCATATGTGGATTCTTTCAACTTTGAAAACATGAGCTTTGGTGAATCAATCAGATTCTTTTTAAGAGGGTTCAGATTACCTGGAGAAGCTCAGAAGATTGATCGCATTATGGAGAAATTTGCTGAGCGGTATTGTAAGTGCAATCCAAACTCATTCACCAGTGCGGAAACAGCTTATGTCCTTGCGTATTCAGTGATAATGCTCAACACTGATGCCCATAATAGTATGGTGAAAGATAAGGTGTGTTTACTCTAGACCTTCCTGGCTAAATCTTCACTCGATTTTTATGAGATAATTCCTGGAAGTATAAATGCTCATGAAAGATTTCGTGTAAAGTAATTCCGAAACAATGTCCTTATAAAATAATTGCTGACGAGTCTAGCCTGTGAAGTAATTACGCCTAATTGGCTCGGCCACTATTATTTTTTTTATTCTGCTAATACAAGAGTAAGATCAATAGTGGTTCCCCGTTTCCCCTCTTCGGATTTACTGGTGTTTCCTTCTTCTCTTTTCCCCCCCCCCCCCTCATTGTTACATAATTCTGTCTCTGCCCATACCCTTACTCTGAAAAATTTCATGTTTGTTAATAATCAGCTCCACATACGGTGTCATTTGAAACTGAGACAGGATATACCTTGTTTTGCAAAAGTGGAAATTCATGTCTAGACTTGAGAGTTCCCTGGTTTTCTTTCATCTCTTCATTTCAACATAACTAAAATACCCGCATCTGTCTACATGGATTGAATCTTTATGTCACTATTGTGTGAATGTTGGTCAAGGACTGCAACTTTTTTGGGTTTCTGTACATGTCCTTTTACCCCCAATCTCTCTGTGCTATCTTTGCATTTTTTTACGGTAATGTTTCTAAGTTAATCAATGGTAAATCCTTTTCAGTAGATGCTCATTTATCATGTTGCTTAAATAAAAAATTTCTTCGGACTTATATAAGATTGGTTTTGGCTTTGAAGATGACCAAGGCTGATTTCATCCGGAATAACCGAGGCATCGATGATGGAAAGGATCTACCTGAAGATTATTTAGGTGCAATCTATGATAATATTGTGAATAATGAGATTAAAATGAATGCTGAAACAGTTGCTCCCCAAAGCAAACAAGGGAATGGCCTGAATAAACTTTTGGGATTGGATGGTATACTCAATCTGGTGTGGAAGCAGGCAGAAGAAAAACCACTGGGTGCAAATGGATATCTTATAAAGCATATCCAAGAGCAGTTTAAAGCGAAATCTTCAAAATCAGAGTAAGATGAAGCTTCTGCCTTCCAGACTAATTTTAGGTTTTTTCATTTCGCACTTTAAGGCTAATAGCTTTCAAACTGGTTTGGTAAAATGCTTTTGTGGGATGCATATTCGTAGCAACATGTGCTTAAATGATGCCTGGTTAAACAATGCATTCCTGCGATAAACATTATAAGCTTTTGGCTTGCCGTCTTTTAGTGGAACACCAACTTGATTGGTTCCTTGGGTTTTGCTAAGGAACCTAATTAGAAAAGGGGATAATTACATATTAGTGTCGTTCCCAAATCTTTCTTACACATAAGTGATATATAGAATTCTTCCTACATTTTAGTGTTTTAATTTGTATTGAATATGATATCCTCATTTAAATTAGGCTACTAAACAATTAGAGATTCAATACAATCCTAAATTCATAGCTTCTTGTTGTTTTTGTCTGTCAAATTAAGCATCATATTGGATACATATTCTCCAACTCAGTCTCACATCATCTCCCAATACAGAATCAACCATTACTTAAGTTGTTCATATTGTAATGCTTGATTGTGACTGATTAATATGCTTTGTGAAAAGAGGGTGGAATGTTTGCTCAGTTACGTTTTTGGTGCTTGGCTATGTTCTTCATTCCTGATGCTGTTTGCGTTTTTTTTTTTTTTACTTAAGTAGTAACTGTGTGTGTGTTTTTTTTTTTTTTTCTTCATTTAGTTAGATGCTTGGGTTTAATTTGGGTAATGGTGCTTGACTTTCTGTTGCATCTGTGATGCTTGTGTATTGGTTGTGATGATAGAAAGACAAGCATCTATGAAATTGGATGCATGCATCATTGAAATCATGGTGCTTGACTTGTTGATGGTGATGAACAATAGATGGGGAAAGTGAGGGATGGAGAAATTGACTGATACTTGTCGTTCGGTAAATGATCTGGTGGAGATGTGATGCATGTCCTTTGATATTTTACTATTTGATTTGATACAGTTCAATATGGTAATTAGGAGATAATTGAGGGATATGTTTTATAAAAATCTCACCAAACTTGGCAAAATCACTAATTTGCAAAAAGTGTTTAACTAAATTGTGAGAAGTAAATTAGGTCACACCTATTAGACATAATCTCTTAAAAGTAACACTGTTTTGTAATTCTCTCTTAAAAAGTGTACTGCTTATTAATGACATGAGTTGTGCATTTTGTGAGGACTAAAAAATAACTGGATATGATATGTTATGCAGAACTCAACCAGGGTAAAATATGTATTGTTGGGTACTTGCTGTATGTATTTGTGATTTAATCCATTACTGTCCAGTTCAATCCATCTTCGAAGCTTGGCATGTCTCGCATGGATTTTCTTTGAACCCTTTTTATTTTTGTCATCGCAGAGCTGTCTATTATGCAGTATCAGATCCTGCAATATTGAGGTTTATGGTTGAAGTTTGCTGGGGTCCGATGCTAGCTGCGTTTAGTGTAACGCTGGACCAGAGTGATGATCGGGAAGCTACCTTTCTGTGCTTGCAGGGATTCCGACATGCGGTGCATGTTACTGCTGTAATTGGTTTGCAAACCCAGAGGGATGCCTTCGTTACAACTGTGGCAAAGTTTACTTACCTCCACTGTGCTGCAGATATGAAGCAAAAGAATATTGATGCTGTGAAGGTACTTTTTTTAATTTTATTGACTTTTGTCTTCATTTACAAGCAGATGCGCAAATCAATCACTATATATGTCATTCTTGCCTTAGGAAAAATTGTTGAGTAGCATGGTGATTGGTTATGTTATTGAGTAGCTAGTGGTGTTCGTGGTCGGTTCTCTAACATATGGAATGGACTGTGAATCTTTCTTTTGGTTTTTTAGGCTATGATATCTATTGCCATTGAAGATGGAGATTACCTTCAAGAGTCATGGGAACATATTTTGACATGCCTATCCAGATTTGAGCATCTGCAGCTCTTAGGGGAGGGTGCACCTTCTGATGCATCATTTCTGAGTACATCTAATCCTGAAAGTGAAGAGCTGTCTCAAAAATCTTCGATTTACCCTTCGTTGAAGAGAAAAGGAACGCTTCAGAATCCAGCTGTGATGGCAGTTGTCCGAGGGGGCTCCTATGATAGCACCTCCATCAGAGTCAATTCCCATGGCCTTGTTTCTTCAGAGCAGATAAATAACTTCATTTCCAATTTGCACTTGCTTGATCAAATTGGGAGTTTTGAATTGAACCATATTTTTGCTCATAGCCAGAGGTTAAACAGTGAGGCAATAGTTTCTTTTGTGAGGGCGCTCTGCAAAGTTTCTATATCTGAACTGCAGTCTCCAAGTGATCCTCGTGTGTTTTGTATGACAAAAATTGTGGAAGTTGCGTAAGATTCTTAACCCAGATTTGACTGTGAGCCCACTTCATTCGCAAATATCTTATACATAGTGTATCAGACGTACAACCATTTGCATTTGTCTGTGCAGGCATTACAACATGAATCGCATCAGGCTTGTCTGGTCTAGAATATGGAGCGTCCTATCTGATTTTTTTGTTGCGGTTGGACTGTCAGAAAATCTATCAGTTGCAATCTTTGTTATGGATTCGCTGCGTCAGCTTGCTATGAAATTCCTTGAGAGAGAAGAGCTTGCAAATTATAATTTTCAAAATGAATTTTTGAGACCGTTCGTGGTTGTGATGCAAAAAAGCAGCTGCACAGAAATCAAAGAGTTAACGGTTCGATGTATCTCACAGATGGTCCTGAGCCGGGTCAATAATGTAAAATCGGGCTGGAAGAGTGTTTTCATGGTAATCTTCTAGTGCAATCTCTGACTTCATTGTTGCAACATTTGCTTCCTTAAATAAGGTTAAACAAGAGAATCCACCTGTTTTGTCCTATCAAGTACAGTAACTACTAACTAGTGATCACCTGTCTCTATGTCACAGTTTGGTCCAACACTGAGAAACCTTTAACTTTTTGCTCCAAAAAGAAAAAAAACAGTTTCTTTCATATATGTTTGTTAATGGCTTAATACCAACTTTAGGCATTTTATCCTGAACAATGGTGCTTAGTGGAAATGTACATATAGATTAAATTCTTCATCAAGCACAGTTCTCACAACTTCAATAAGTTGTTACTTGCTACAGGGTATGCATTGGTACTGAAACAGTCTGTTAGTTTTCACGGCCAACTTTTGTTGTTTTTTGTCTTTGATGAAGCCAGATGACTCTGGCAGGAGTAGGAGTTAGGACCCTTTTTATTTAGGCTGACAGCTGCAAGCCAATGAACCCGTAGTGGTGACTTGCAGCTGACAGTGACTAGTTTGATTCTCTTCTCTTTTGTACATCTTTTTCTTGATCTTCTTACACATCAAATGGTTAAAGAGAAACATTACCAGTTACTAGTAGCAGACTTAAAAACCTACCAAACCAAAATACCTTTGAGTTGGAACCAACTGTCAACCCGAAAACCATAAGTCAAGAGCCGAATGAAATGGTCCAAATGTTGTTATAGGCTACCGGAAATTACACTTCTCTACTTTTACAACCATGCATTTGCTTTATTTCTACTCAGATATTGTGTTTCATGTTATAGTTGATTAGTTTTAGGGAACCAGTAACCTAGCATGACTATGATGCTCTGAGTTCTGGAACTGTAACCCTACTTTTTTTTTGCTTTAATTGATGTCAGTTCAAGTGGCACGTGAGAAAAGATATTATTAGATTGAAGCTGATTCATGTATACTATGTATTATGTATGTCATTCAAATTATCTCCATAGTCCATATATACCTTCAAGTTATAACATGGTAGCCAAAACTCAGCTAAGCATTGCAATGTTCCCTCTCAATAAATTATCTTTGATTTGCAGGTTTTTACAGCAGCTGCAGCCGATGAAAGAAAGAGCATCGTGTTACTTGCTTTTGAGACTATGGAAAAATAGTCCGAGAATATTTTGGATACATAACTGAGACAGATACACTGACCTTCACTGATTGTGTCAAGTGTCTCATCACATTCACAAACAGTAGATTCAACAGCGACGTTAGCCTCAATGCAATCGCCTTTCTTCGATTTTGTGCACTCAAACTTGCAGAGGGCGGGTTTGCTTCCAGTGAGAAAAATAAGGGGGATGAACAATGCACTCCATCAGGGAAAGACAATGCTTTTGATTGTCAATCATCGACGGATAAGGATGATTACATGCATTTTTGGATTCCTTTGCTATCAGGTATCAAAATTTAGTCAACATCACTTTCGTTTCTTAAATTCCCAATATAAGTTTTTTTATGTTCACCAAAACTCTAGAACTTTCACCTAGATTCCGATTATAGTAGCTTCTCCGGATGTACATTTTTGGTTTCCCTCGCTCCAAGAAACCTGATTGGTTGAAAATGTTAGGATCGATGCTGCAGTCTAATAATATTGTCTTATCCTCCTGCATAAAATCAGGCAAACCTGTTGACCAAAAAAAATCAAAGCATTGGAAGATGTTAATGAATCTGTCAGCTTTAGGGATGAAGCTCCTCCACGGAATCGTTCTTTGCTAGAGTTAGATGAAGCATAGGGGCTCTTTCTTTTGTCTTTCTACACAAAAAAATAAATAGGGTTAATTTTGTTTCCACCCAAACCTTTCGAAAAAGTTGTAATTTGCCCCAAATTAGTTACAAAATAGAAAAAAAAATAAAAAAATTTCTTGCATGAAAAATCAAAATAATATCATTATGGACACATCTCATTGAATATTAAATTTGAAAACTAAATAAAAAATTTACTACATATTTTTAGAAAATGAAAAAAGCAACATAAATTTCAATAATATATCAAAATTAAAATTGTGATGTTTAAAATTGTGAAAAAGCAACATAAATTTCAATACAAACAACTAAAAACAAACTAAATCGAGTAAATTTATTGATAAAATAAAACTCAAAACAACAAAGAATAAAAACAATTTTTTATCCTTTTATATAAAAATATTATGCATAGTTTGAGTTTATTTCTTTTTGAAAATATATGTTTATTTATATTAAATATTTTTATTTTTATTAAACTTTTCATTTTGTTATTCTCATTCTGTATACATATCTATTTTTAATTTAATTTAATTTAAATATATTATTGAAATTAATGTTATGTTTTCATTTTCTAAAAATATTTTATAAATTTTTATTTACCTTTTATATATAATATTGAACGAGATGCGTCCCTAATGATTTTATTCTGATTTTTCATAAAAGAAATTCTATTTTTACTATCTTTTAAACTAATTTGGGGCAAATTACAACTTTTTCGAAAGGTTTGGGGGGAGTTTGGACTTTAAGATTGGTTTGGGGGGAATTCTAAATCCCACCAAAGGTTTGGGGGGTAAAAAAAATTGGCCCAAAAAATAACAACCAAAGCATTTAGATTATAAAGTTAGATGACGAAAAGAGCATACTATTAGGGAAGGCAGAGCAAACAGAAAAAGAATGTTAGATAGTGAACATAAGAGAATAAACAAAATTTGGAGAATTTGGTGCTTCAAGTTCTTTGTAGATTTTTTAAGAAAAATCTTATTGCAGCAAGAGTTTGCTTCCAGGGAACTATTGCCTTTTCCAATAAACTCAATGATACACTAAGACTTCTCATTTAGAGTTTGTTTTGTTCTATAGGGTGATTATTTCTTTTCCTTCTTTGTTCCCCTCGAAAGGAAAGAAAGGCTAATTTTTCCTTCCCTCTTGCTTCTTCTCTACACCTTTTAATTATTTTTACTTTTATTTTTTATGTAACTTGTACTCGAATTTCCTTAGCAGCTCTTTCATATTATTTTGGATAAAAATTCGTTGGTCTACAAACGTGTTGCAAGCACACTAGTCACTCACCAAAGAAAATGCATTCTGCATTAGCGCAGAACAAGTTTATCCCTAATTGTATTGAAGCTTTTAACTTTGGTTTGGTTTTGTTAGGGTTATCAAGATTGACATTGGATCCCAGATCAGCTATTCGAAGAAGTGCGCTGGAAGTTTTCTTTAATATTTTGAAGGACCATGGTCATCTCTTCTCACAGTTGTTCTGGGATAATGTTTTCAAATCTGCAATATTTCCAATATTTGGTTTCACTTGTGATACTAAAGAGACTCGGGGAGAGGAAGATGTCTCATCACCAACGGCTAAATCCCCAACTCCTGATTGGAGCATATGGGACTCTGAAAGTTCCGCTGTTGCGGCAGAATGTCTTATTGATCTCTTTGTTCATTTCTTTGACTTGGTGAGGTCTCATCTCTGTGGAGTAGTATCTATATTGGCAGGGTTTATAAAGATTCCAGGCCAAGGTCACTCAAGTGCTGGGGTGGCTGCTTTAATGCGTCTCACATCTGACTTACAAAGCAAGCTTTCAGAACAGGAGTGGCAAGATATCTTTACATGTTTGAAAGAGGCTGCTGGGTCTAGTTTGCCTGCTCTTAGAAAGCTTTTGAAAACTATGGACAGAATTGAGGTGCCCGATGTTTCTCATGACACAGACATGTCTGCTGGCCAGGAAGTAACGAATACTGAGTTTGGAGATGACAATGTACAAACTGCTTCATATGTTGTTTCAAGGATAAGAGGACATATAGCTGTTCAACTACTCTTTATACAGGTGTTCTTCTACTTTCTCTCCCCTTGCCCCCTGAGTTTTATATGTAATAATATTATCCCAGGTGCCCTTTTTACTGTGTTAAAACATTTTGTTGCTACACACAGCATCTCTAGTAGCAAATTATATACTCCCCCTGTTCCATTCATTTCTTACACCCCCCACCCCATGTGTTAGGTGGATTCCCCTAATTTGCACTAGTCTAACTGACTGCCACACAAGTTCTCTTAATATTTTGGAAAAGTTTAGTATTATACATACTTCAATTGTACTGCAGTCATGTTAAGATAATTGTATCAACGTATAACCTACAATGATGGGTCGGAAGGCTTCCCTCCCCCCTCCCCTCCTACCAGATTCACCTTTTTGGGTTTGTGTTCTGTAATTTGAAGTCACTGGTTCACCGTTCATGTATCTGTGCACACCATACACGGTAATAAGAGTGTAGTTTTGGCGTTATTTATAATCAATTCCATTTGGTGTTTCTACCAGAAGAATGTGGTAGTTCTATAGTTTCCGTGTTTACTTCTTAATTTGACCAGTTGCATTGATTGTCATGCTAATCTCTCTCTTTCTCCCCTTACTCCAGGTTGTCACTGATCTTTACAAATTGCATTGGAAGTCGTTGTCTGCAGACACAGTCAGTATAATTTCTGATATCTATTCGTCCATCGCATCTCATTCGCACGAACTGAACTCAAAAACTATTTTACTGCAAAAACTGGAGAAAACATGCTCCTTGCTAGATCTGCCAGAATTACCAATGGTTCACTTTGAAAATGAATCCTACCAGAACTTAGTAAACTTTCTTCATGATTTGTTGACGGCTAATCCTTCTCTAGCCGAGGAAATGAACATAGAGGCACAGCTTGTATCAGTTGGTGAAAATGTGCTAAAAATATACCTGGAATGTGCTGGATTTGGACCTGTCTCGCCAAAGGCCGCCAATGTACCTGTGGTACATTGTATACTTCCATTGGGGTCGGCCAAGAAAGAGGAGCTGGCAGCCAGGACACCTCTGGTACTGGCAGTTATGAGGATTTTGGTTAGTCTAGAAAGAGATTGTTTTAAAAAGTACATTTCAAGGCTATTTCCGCTGTTAGTAGATCTTGTCCGGAGCGAGCATAGTTCAAGAGAAGTGCAGAGTGTTCTGAGCAATATATTTGAATCGCGCATTGGTCCCATATTAATGAAGTTCTGATGATATTCTTTTGCTTGATGTATAGCAAAATAAGTCGAATCTTATTTGTAGTTGGCAGAGCCGGTTGAGTGCCGATCCCAGTTTTTGTTAGGTTATGGATGGTGGGGTTGGTTTATGGGTGTAGTCTTTGTCGATGAATGTAAAGGCACATTTTGTGCCATTACTGCCTGCATATTTAGGATATATATACATGTAATGAAATGTACTGTATTTTACCGTGAGTATCGAATCTGATAGATTAGTCCGAGTTAAAGAAAAAAAAGAACAAGACGGGCTAGAAAGGCCTGCTGAAAACGGTTGTTTTCGTGGCTATTCCAACGTTTAGAGAATTTGTTATTATTGTTATTAGTCATTCTAGCAGTATGTATATGAATATATGATGGTTAAATTTATTGAAATTGTAGACGGTCAGCTCATTCCAGAAATTTATGGTGAACGGGTAAAAAGTACGCCGTCACTTCCGTTCTAAAATTTTCATTCTGGCCATCTGTTTCATTTGGAGCTTAACCCGTCTGCAATTTTATAGTATATTTTATTTTGTTTCATACCTTAAATATGTAGTTATAAATTTATCAAAACTAACTCATAAATTAACTAGTGACTGAGTAGATACACGTTAATTAATTGAGTAGCTGATCAGTAATTAAACGGTTTGTCTCACAATTTGAATTTATTTGTAATTGATGATATCAATCCAATCCGTTTAAACTTTAAAGTTGTAATATTATTATATATTTTAAACGGCTAAAAAATTTCTTTAAAAAGGAACAATACAAAATGTTCAAGAAGTTACAAAACGAACACATTTAAGAACCAAACCACTACGGCACTACATAGCCCTCATACTTAAAAACCTAACATTTACTCTCCGATATCCAAACAAAGATGTAGTTCCAAGAGCTATGAGCCCACTAGACTGTAGTCCTTCAATTTCTCCTTGCCTTTAAGTTTTAACCACCACCGGCTAGAGATTTTAATTTTCTCCACCACAATTTGTCACCGGAGTTAATTTCTCATCCTTGTAAATTAAAACGTTTCTTGCAAGCCAAATATTCCACAATGTTCTATGCCAATAATTGTGGTTTCTCCACCACAATTTGCCACTGGAGTTAATTTCTCATCCTTGTAAATTAAAACGTTTCTTGCAAGCCAAATATTCCACAATGTTCTATGCCAATAATCGTGGTTTCTCCACCACAATTTGCCACTGGAGTTAATTTCTCATCCTTGTAAATTAAACGTTCCTTGCAAGCCAAATATTCCACAATGTTCTATGCCAATAATTCTTCCTGGCCCCTTCCTTGGAGCGGTATGACTAAACGCTTCAAGGCTCTCGTGCAAGTTAGACTCAAGCGAGTACTCCACTCATAGCCAATTACAAACATCCACACCTTACTTGAGAACTCGCAATCCCCAATAATGTGCCACAAAATCTCCAACACCTCACCACAAGCTATAATATTAGTATTCCTCTCTTTTTTTCTATCAAACAGTTAACATAACAAAAAGGACTTAAATATCATAAGTCGACGTTTGTTACGAATTTGGACTAGTTAAAGCATGGATGTATTGATCCATTGCACTCAACCTGAAAGTACATTATAGTAAGTGTTATTGTCAATCTAGTACTATTGTGATTGTGATTAACAATGTAACGTAACATCGATCTTTGAAGGTCCAAGTGTGAGACGAGAAATTCTGCGTAGTCTATTGGGTGACTCTGTAAACGTGATTATAATAAATTATTATATGTTATGTTCGATCACACTGTTTCACATTTTCACACACGGAAGGAGAAAAGAGAGCAATTCGTCGGCTAAATTGTCGTGCACTCACACTCATCACTCGTGTACGGTCGCCATATATTAACTTTGCTGACATTGTGATTTGTGAGACCAAAAGATTGCAATTTCTTAATTAATTAACTATTCGGTAACTAGTTAGGAAGATGACAAGAAGTTGGTGACCTCATGCGAATTTACAATTATACCACTTTTGTTAGTTACCGTAGAATCTTACATTCTACCCAGGCCGTTGTGCCCTTAACCAAATCTTACACAGAAGTCATAATTAGACCACTAGAAAACATGTTACACTTCCCAAACGATTACAAAGGCAATGTTGCCATGACGGCCATTGTAGCATAAGATCCACTCTCTTCACCCTTGCAAATCTGTAAGAGCTCCGTCCAAGTTCCATCCACAACGGAAATGTTGCCATGACGGTTATTGTGTTAGTGCCAATGAAATGTATCTTTCGTTATCTTTTTTTAAAAAGGGTTCGTTTATTTTATTAAGAGTCATGATGCCATATTGGTTTCATCGGGCATTTTTTTTGTACTACTATGATTTAATGGTGACTTATAAAGGTGCAAATTTGGAATAATGAGAATGAACAGATATATTAGGTGAGTGCAACAAACGAAGGGGCTTTATCTGTAAATTTGCCTAAACCCGATATCAGTTGCTAGTATATATTATACTAATTAGCCATATATTTATGGGCCTTTATAGTCCAAAATGGCCTGGAAATGATAATTTAAGTTTGTCGCTACCGGGAAATATTGGAATGAACTTGGTTTGGTTTCAGATCTAATATTCTTCCCTGATGTTTATGTTAATTGTGGTGACATGCGTCTTTGTTTCTATATAGACGAAAATCATCACATTTAAAACTGAAGATGAGCTTTCGAAGACAACTCCAGAATAAAGAAGGTTTTAGCTTTTAGGCTAGGTTTAAGATCTCCTCTCGGAGTCCATCTCGGACGACCTCCTGAGAAGGATCAATCCGGATTATCTCGGGCATTTGGCTCGAAGTTGTCCCGGAACAAATAAAAAATATGTAAAATTATATATAATAAATACTATACATATATAATTATTTATCAACAAATGACATTGAAAATTCAAACATAAACGTCATATAAACTCATAGAAATATTAGAACATTACAATGATCCAAACCAAACAAACAAGTTCAAACTTCAAACATTATAATGATCCAAACAAACAAGTTTAAAGTTCAAATAAGTTTTTTTTAAAACCAGGGTCAACCCGGGTTGACCCGGATTAACCGGCCAAAAATTCGGAAAAATCTCGGGTTCCGAGATTTTCTCGAGTTTTTGTGATTTCGTCCCGCGAAGGGCACCGATTGCCGATTAAACCGGGTTGACCCGGCGAGATCTTAAACATAGCTTTTAGGCGAGGCGACCAAGTGTAGAATTCAAACAAATTAGGTGAAATATCTACAATATTAATTTCAATAATTCATACCTTCCGCTACATTTCTAAGAAGAGATAATTACACATTACCACCCCTAAAACCATTTTTTTATTAAAACGGCAAATCTAACCCACCTTACTCCTCCTACACTCATTCCAACCCATTTTATAACTAAAAATGCACCCAAACCACCTTATACTCCAAATACACCCAAACCACCATATAACTCCAAATACACCCACACCAACTTATAACTCCGTCGGGGTTCGAACTCCGTCCTCTCATGTTCTACTCCAGCACCATACCACTCGACCACCCTTATATCTCCACCACCCCTAAAATCATAATGAAATCACATTAACCCTTACAGTTTAAATTATTACAATGGTCACATAATTACATATACTATCCCTACATAGGCTACATTTTGGCCTATATTTGACAATTTTATGAAATTTAATCACAAATTAATTTTAAATTATACTATTTAAAATATAATTAAATTATATTATGAAATTAAATCCGGCTAATCATAATATAATTTTATTATTAAATATTTATCTTATTTAATTTAAAAGTAATTTCAGATTAATGAAAAAAAATCAACTTTAGTAAACCTTTATTAAACGGGAGGAAGTGCTATTTAAGTTGGACGTTTAATTACTTCATCATTAACTATTAATCAATGTTGTAAAATTCATGTGTCGGCTCAGGGTGGATATCTTACCTAGGCCAGGACTTGTTGTGTCGGTTTGGATTCAGAAAGTTCATATATGAGTATTAAACGAGTTTAGATATATACATGTCCTAATGTCCTATCCATATTCAAAAGTTGAAACTCACACTTTTATTCGACTATTGGGCGTGTTCGAGTTGCAGGGTAGATCCAACCCTACCTGTTGACTTGAGAGTCTATATAGGTTTGGCTCGCGTTAATCAGGAGGAATATTGTCATTTTTCTACCCAAATCACCAAATGTAGCTCTTAAATTAAAGTAGCAAATAATTTGAGTTGATTACTGAATTCCTGTACGTTCTGCCGACGTGCATATATAGAACTCTTAACTTTGTAGTATATTAGTATATCACAGTCAGTACTAATTAAATAAGTCTAAGTCCATTTAAATCGATTTTCTTGTGGTCAATTTAACATAATATAAAAGGGCCTGTGAGTTAGTATTAGATATTGACTGGAGATAAAGAAATAATATAATTATGCACATGTCCATATTATCAATAAATCAAATGACTAGTAACAGCTAGTTTTGCTAAAAAGAAATTTGGATTGCACACTAACCCTTATTTGAGAGGATTTAATATTTGTATCGAATAAATATATAAAAAGGGCAAAAACGGGAATTGCCGGTGGGGAAGGGTGAAAAGCAGAAGATCCATGGTTTTGTTTTTTTTTATTGTCAAACAGTAATTTTTTTCATTTACGGTTCGTTCGTGTGAAGAGAAGATGATTCACAATGTGCAGAAACATCATGAACCGGAAGACTGCAGAGTTGAAGAACAAAAACGAATTAATGAAGAAGCGAACTTGTGTGACTTCCTTAAAGCTCTAGCACATCTCGACTTAGATGAGCAACGCATAAGTCGCATTTGTAATATAGAAGTTGCTAATATAATAAGCGACTACGGATTAGTCATGTAAATAAGAACTAGCCATCTGTAGTTAGCGAATTAGGTAGTGTGAGCCTGAAGCGGGAATATAAATACTCTTCCCCTTCCTTCTTTCTCTGTACATAAAACATTTTTCATTATTTTCAGTAAATACAAACACAAGTTTATTTACTCTGCTCTCTCTCAATCATGTTGGCTTCCGTCTTTTGCGTATTATCCATGGGTTTTGACAGTTCGTAAAACATTTAACTAGGATCAGAAGTCAGAACCATTCGTTCTATATAACACTTGAGTACTTCACAAAGTATTGTTCTGCTCGTTTTGTTTTGTGAGGTCAACCTGAGAGACACTCTTTGTTTGTAAGGTGAATTTACCAGTTTGAATTTTTGGTTAAAATTCTATTGTTTTTTTTAAACGGATAAAAATATTATTAATCTCAACTAAATAGTTTTTGCAACACCGTGTATAAGGGATGCACGACAAATTTAAACCTCAAATCGATCCCAAAACAACCTAACGAGTAGAGAGTAATAGACACTGCCCCACGACCGTTATGACCGAAGCATTCTATTGCCATATTAGAGCCATTTAATTGACGTAAAATCTGGGTTCAAATCACATCGGAAACAAACTCCATCCCATATTAAATTTTCATTTGATTGGCCTCCCGAAAGAGGTTGAAATGTTCCAATAGTGCGATGGAGTATTGGAGAATTAATACAGATGATTAAATTTCGCGCCCACCAACAGTTCGACCCGGTGGATGAGATGAAATTGTTCATCTTTGCCAGGTCTAGCTTTTGGAAGAGTTGGAGAGTTGAATTTCTATCCTCTTGAACCGAAATGTCATGCTCTCGATCAACAAGTTCTACAAATGTTCATAAACGTTAGAAATAGTATCACGCACTAAAGTGTTATTCCTTCAATTTTTTTATTTATTTTTGGACAAATAACGTACAGTACCCTCGTTAGATTTTCTTATTACGGATTTCTCCTTGTTAGATTTTTTCTTTCATCGACCCCCCTGTTAGCACAATTTAATTACATCGAACCCAGCGACTTTGATTTTTGGCGAATTAATACCTGGAAAGGACAATTTTGCCCTCATTTAAATTTCAGTTTTCAAAAAAACCCAAACACCTTCAATTATTATTTATTACACATTTATCTTTAATTTTTTGTAATTTAAAAAACTGGCTATAAATTATTTAAAATTAACCAACATAACTTATCAAAATTTCAAAACGATCTTAATTATTATTGCATAAAAGTTCCTACAAAATTACTAACCAATTTTCACTTATAATATTGTTTAGAAAATAAAAAATATAAAAAAAAATAAAAAAATGTAAAGAAGCCAATCGGAGCTGGGGACGTAACCCAGCTCCGATTTGGAGCTGTTTAAAGCTCCAATCGGAGCTGTAAAAAACTTCAATCGGAGCTTTAAACAACTCTGATTGGAGCGTGCCCAGCTCCGATTGGAGCTGGGTTTCCGGTGCCGGAATTTTTCCGGCACCGGAGGTTGAAGAAAAGAGAAAGGAACAAAATAAAGGAAAAATAAAAAAAGAAAAGTAAAAAAAGAAAACAGAAAATCAAAGAAAAACGTGAAAAAGAAAAAAATTAAAAATCTGAAAATAGCATAAGGGTGTGTTTGGAGAGAGAAAAATTCAGAATTTTCTAAAGATGGTCAACACAAATGGGGCTAGATGTAATTGTTGAACTAGTAGGGAAAAAAACGCAAAGTCAGTCTCTAAGAGGGGGAGTCTGAATAATTTTCCCTTCATTTTTTAGTATTTTTTTTAGATGAAATACTTCAATTATAGGGTAAATTGCATTTTTTGTCCCCTATATCTAAGTCCTCTGCGGTTTTGGTTTGAATTTGCACGCTCTTTGCGAATTCAGTCCTCTATCCTAGTTCAGAGCGTCCAATTCCCGTCCAGTGCGCCGTATAGCATATAATTTGTATCTACACAGTAAAAAACTGTTCCAGTCACGCCTAGAACAAGTTAGAACAGTTCCTGCAATGGCAATCCTTTAAGTTTCTAAAACTTTCAAATAAGTCCCCACAAGAATAATAAGTTTTCTGGACATTTTTATTCCGATCATTTCAACACATCTGGGTTCGAAGGTTCAATTTTCACATGAATAATCAACATACATTCGTGAATAATGATCCCAAATGACGAATTGAACTTCGGTTGCGAATCTATTCTCGATTGTCACTTTCCCTAGCTAGCTTCTTCCTCTCGTTTTTTCCCGATTGTTTAATGTCTTCTTGCCCCTGTCGTTGATGGATGAGGTTGGTGGTGGTGGATGCGGTTGGGTACAAAGAATTTGGGGAATCAGAAGTGGAATTGAGTTTGAGGCTAGGATTAGGGTTCTTCTTTTCGTTGGGGGAATTTAATTTTGGGATGAAATTTCGCGTTTTTATACCCCCATTCAGTCTAATTCGATTAATACGTCTCAGTTCACCCAACATCCCAAGAGGAACAAAAATGTGGGTCAAATTCGCCTTAATTCGTGTACGTATAAAAATACAGGACCGTATATGTTTTGTAGAGGACCAAAACTGCAGAGGACTTAGAGATAGGGGACTAAAACTGCAATTTACCCCTTCAATTATACTTCTTCTATTTTTTTAGTTACTTCCTAAGTGGTAAAAATTACCAATTTTAAATAATAATATAAAGAATTGATTTGTATGAGTATTTAATTGTGAAAGAGTGATAAAGTATGATAGATAGTGAAAAAGTTGTTATAAAAGAGAGAAATAATAAAAAATTGGTCAGTGGGTTGAAAAACTTTCCATATCTGGGTTATGAAGTTTGTAAGAGAACGCCTAAAATAGAAACCTAGGAAGTTATTAATGAAATGGAGGAAGTATTACAATAAAATAAACTGAAGTTACATAAGGGAATGCATGGTAAAGTCGAAGAAGCAAAACTATATGGAAAAATGTCTTTGGCCAACAAATATTGTGCAAACTTATTAGAAAGAACGTCTAACAAAAGCAAAACTAAAAGATCAAAAGGAAGAAACTAAAAGTTTTGTGTCTTCGTGCAGCAAGTTCCCCTGCTTTGGACAAAGATGGTATGTCCTCCTGCAACAGCATGTGGAATGATACTCAAAGAATCCCCTTCATTAATTATAACATGCTGAATGTTCAGTTTCTTAGCTAACGCCACAGCCTGTAGAGCTGCCAACGCTTCAGCAACCTCCGAGCACATAAATACTATATCACCAACCATAGAGGCGACCCATGTTGAGTCACTCGGGAAATTCCACACGTACAAGTTAGACAGTAATACTACTAATTAGGAATTGGATTACTACTATTTAACACACATGCACATTATATTAATTTTTCTAATTCATTTTTATTGTTAGACAATTCCCTTTTAACACGACGGTTTAGCACAGTAGTGGAGTTAAAGTTACGTTGTAATTAGAGGAGCTTTCGTCAGATTAATTGAGAAATGTGACAGATAAAGACTCAATTGTCCAGAATTAATTAGCCACCATTAGTAGGTTGGTGTTTGAGTAAATTTTGTTTTCTGGGCACGTATGTTACGTAATAACTTCATCTTCATGTTATTACACAGTGAATTGAAGTTGATAATGATTTTGATTGTTGTGATTTGTTAACGTGCATGAAGTATGTTGGTGTTGGGATGGAAGACGCCGGTGCATGGATATATTAATAAATTGAAGGTAGAAGTGGTGATCTTTTCTCCTAAATGGAATATTATTAATTTTCAATGGAGCTCTTTCTAATATTTTATTCTCGACGAATCACCAAGTGAATTAGACTCAGTAATCGAGAACTACGTACATGAACACACATTCTCAATAGCAAAACAAGACGCAACATTAGTGATATTAAATGAGTCGCGTTGAGATCAACTCAAATTTCGAATAACACTCGAGCCGAGCGAGCTTAGGCTCACCTTGTTAAGAAAACAAGAAAAAAAATAAGGCTAAACTCGAAATTTTATTGAACGAGTTGAACTCGAGCTTTAATGAGCCATACCGAATCGAGTACTCAATGAAGCTCGACTCACATCACCACTACACACCATATAAAGAGCTAGCCTAGGTGCGTAAACATACACCCATGGGGTGTAATAATAATAATAATAATAATAATAATAATAATAATAATAATTTAATAATAATAATACCGAGAAGTAGTCTTGAGTGTAGGGCAGTTGTTAGGCGACAACGTCAGGAGGAGTGCATTACTTCTGCCCTCCGTACTTGGGACGTCGATGTGGTAGTTTACAGCTGCTTCGTGACACTTTGGCCGCGGATAAGCCTTCTTTTCGTCAGGAGTCAGAACCAGATTTGGGTGAAGCCAATATTCGGCAGTGTCTCAGGAAGGTCAATGATGGGCATTATTCTGCAGCTGTTCGGATTCTTTCTTCGTCTAGTGTTGCTCCTTATTTGGTTGATACTCTGGAGGCTTTGAAGGACAAGCACCCTTATGCTCCTTCCCCTATTTTGCCTCCTTTACCTGCTGTTTTTTGTCCCCTTTCTTCCTCCAGTACTACTGTACGCGATATAATTCGTAGTTTCCATCGAGGAACCTCCTGTGGTCGAGATGGTCTGCTAGCTCAGCACTTATTGGATTGTCTGAGCGGTGTTGTTATTGCTCTCTTTGATGATTTGATCACCTCTATAACTCGTGTGGTTCATCTTTTCTTGGAGGGGAAGTGCCCACATGTTTTGGGTGAGTATATTGCTAGTGCTCCCCTCACTCCGCTGGTTAAGCCGGGTGGTGGTATACGTCCTATTGCTGTGGGTACTGTTTGACATCGTCTGGTCTCTAAGGTGGGTGCTACTTTGGTTGACCCCTCTTTATCTGGGTACTTTGACGATCTCCAGTTTGGTGTTGGGGTACCATGTGGAGGTGAGGCTATTCTTCATGCCTTGAGTCGGTTCGTAGAGGCGAGAGGCAGTGAGGTGGGCTTGACCATGTTGTTAGATGACTTTCAGAATGCTTTCAACATGGTTGATCGTGAGGTTATGTTGCTTGAGGTTTGTCGTCGTTGCCCTGTTCTTTCCCGTTGGGTTGAGTTCTGTTATTCCAGTACGATTAGGTTGTACTATGGGGAGCACATTCTTTGGTCTGGTCAAGGGGTCCAGCAGGGCGATCCTTTGGGTCCTCTTCTCTTTGCTTTGGTTTTACACCCGCTGGTTTGTAAGATCATGGATTCTTTTGACTTGTCCTTGCAAACTTGGTATTTAGATGATGGCAACATTGATCTTGGAGGACGGGCCGCGTTCTGATCTTCACCTCAATGTTCACAAAACTGAAATTTTTTTACCGGTGGAAGATCCGAGGGTTTCTGGTGTTTCTCCTCCTTCTATTGCGAGGCCACTCCGAGGGTTCAAAGTCCTTGGTGGCTCGGTCAGTGTGTGCCCCGATTTCAGTAGTGAGCTTGTGGTGAAGAGGGTGATTAAGACGATCGAGCTTATGGACTCTGTCGCCAAGCTTATTGATCCTCAGTGTGAGTTGTTGCTGCTTCGTGCTTGTACGAGTATTTTGAAGCTCTATTTTGCTTTGCGCACTTGCCCTCCAGTTTTTTTTTCAGTCGGCTCAGTTTTCCTTTGATCGGGTTCTCAGATCCTCCTTGGAGCGTATTGTTACGGCGTCGGGTCCCGATTTTGGTGATTGGCAGTGGCGGCTTGCTACTTTGCCCTTTTCTTTTGGGGGCTTGGTGTTTATACTGCTCGGATGTTCGTCATTATGGCTTCATTACTTCTCGCCTTCAGTCTACTGGTTTGCAGGCTAAGCTCCTGTGTCCTTCTGGTATCACTTCTCTTGGACCTGCTTTTGACGGTGCCCTGTCCTTGTTTGCTGAGACCACATGTTCTAATATTTTGAGTAACCCCAGTGAGATCGCTGCCCCCAGACTTATGAAGAGACTGGCAGATATATATTTCACGAAGGTTGCTGCTTCTGCAGAATCTATTTTCTCTTTATCTCCTCGCCAGTTAGCTCTTTGGAAGTCTCAGCAAGGTGCCCATTTTTTTGATTGGTTGCGAGTTGTTCCTATTTCGGGTCTGGGGCAGACTATGAACGGGAGGACTTATAGGTGTGTACTGGGTTATCGGCTTGGTGTTGCTTTGTTTTCGGTGTCCATGCCCTGCTCCACTTCTTCTCGGGGGTTTTTTACGGGGATTTGTTTGGTGATGATCATGCGGTGTCGTGTGCTGGGGCGGTGGGTATTAAGCACCGACATAACCTTGTCCGTGACACTCTGTTGGATGTCTGTTTCTGATCTGGCATCTTTGCTGGTAAGGAGGTGAAAATTGGTTTGAGCGACGGGAGTGAAAAGTCCCTCCGTCCTGCAGACTTGCTCCTTTATGCTTGGGATAGGGGACGAGATGAATGTGTGGATCTGACTGGGTCTTCCCCCTTGACCCGGTCTGGGTTGGTGGACTTTGTGCCTGGACATGCGGTTGCTGATGCCGCCAAGCGCAAGTGTGCGAAGTATCGGGACTTGTGGGCGGCTAAGGGATATGAATTTCTTCCTTTCTCTTTCTCGACACTTGGGGAGTTGGATGCTAAGGGTGTGGATTTGCTTGTTAGAGTCCGGGGTTTTGCTTTGACTCAGGATGCTAGGGCACGTGTTGCTCATCATATTTTCCCTAGGATTTTTTTGCTATTGCCAAGAGAGTGGGAGCACAACTTGTTTCTCGGCTGCCCTCTAATTCTCTGTAAACTTTCGTTATTATAATTATTATTAAATAATAATAATAATAATAATAATAATAATAATAATAATAATAATAATAATAATAATAATAATGGTATCACTTCTCTTGGACCTGCTTTTGATGGTGCCGTGTCTTTGTTTGTTGAGACCATAGGTTCTGACATATTGGGTAACCCTAGTGAGATCGCTGCCCCCAAACTTATGAAGAGACTGGCAGATATATATTTCACGAAGGTTGCTGCTTCTGCAGAATCTGTTTTCTCTTTATCTCCCGCCAGGTAGCTCTTTGGAAGTCTCAGCGAGGTGCCCATTCTTCTGATTGGTTGCGTGTGGTTCCTATTTCTGGTTTGGGACAAACTATGAACGGGGAGGACTTACATGTGTGTTGTGGGTTATCGGCTTGGTGTTGCCTTATTTCCGGTGTCTTTGCCCTCCTCTGCTTGCTCTCGGGTTTTTGTTGGAGATGTGTTTGGTAATCATGCAGTGTCGTGTGCTGGGGTGGTGGGTATCAAGCACCGACATAACCTCGTTCGTGACACTCTCTTGGATGTCTGTTTCCGATCTGACATTTCTGCTGGTAACACTACAAGGAAGAGCGGCTTTAGCGACGGAACAATCCGTCGCTAAAGAAACCCGATCGGTCGCTAATATTCGCTAGCGACCGATCGGTGTTTTTAGCGACGGATAAATTCGTCGTCGCTAAACCGTTGGTCGCTAGCGAATTAGCAACCGATGAGTTTTCCGTCGCGAATTTGCAACAGATTAGCGACGGAAAATTAGGTTGACTTTTAGCAACCGATGAATTATCCGTCGCAAAAGTCACCGGACTTTTAGCGACGGATGAGTCTCATCGGTTGCTAAATGTTAGCAACGGATGAGACTTATCCGTCGTAATTGTCCGAGACATTTAGCGACAGATAAGCTTATCCGTCGCTGAATATAGCGACGGATAAGTCCATCGGTTGCTAATTTTTAATTTTTTTAATTTTTTAGATATAATAATGAGACCCAAAATCAAATGCAACCTGTTTAATTAAGCAACATGTTACAGAAATTCTATAGACCAAATAAACCAAAAAATAATCCAAAAAAATCATAATAAATGTACCAAAACCCTCCATACATATAATAATAATCATACGTACACAATACTAATCCAAAATAATATAATAGTGTACACAGTATTCATGTAGAAAACAGTAAATAAAGTCGAAAAGGATAGGGGTATCATGGAAAGGGAGGTGGATCCATCCCCAGCTTCGCATACAGCTCAGCAAACATAGTACCATATTGTGCCTTCTGCGCAGCCTGCTCTGCCTTCACCGCAGCCTGCTCCGCAGCTAGCCTCTTCACCTCCTCATCCTTCTCCTGCAACTGAAGTAAGAGGGCCTGCTCTCGAGCGGAAGCTGCTGTTGAAGATGATGAAGATGTACTGGCACGGTAACGACGAATCGGCCTCGAGTCCAATTCAGGGACGGCTGCTGCACTCCCCGGTCCCAAGCGACGGCCCTTCTCGTCTGGAGGATTCACCTCGAGGAAAATGGCATTCATTTCCTCAACAGTGAGATCCTGATCACGAATCCTGTCCTCGTAGGTCGTCTGAAATTATAAATCAAGAGTATAAGGTGTTATTTATGTTGTTAATTAGTTATGAAATCATCAGTATTTAATAAACACATGTATTCCTGAACTTACCGCAATTGTTGTGGCCTCGTCACACAACCACTGTCCGTTCTTGGCCTTCTGAGATCTCGAGAACAAGGTGAATAGGAGACTCTGGTTATCCTTCAACTGAATGACACATGCATGAAAGCATCATATACTTAGTTTGAAAGTTCGAAATGCAAGTAAATAACAAGTATAATAATGATGAATTCACAAAGTTAATACACTTACCTTCTGCCTCACATGTGTTGTAGCGATCGACTCAGAGCCAAAACGGTGTGTCACCAGGGTACGTGTCCCATCATTAAGCTGCTTCTTCCTGTTCTCAGTGTTCTGGTCAGCCTGCGCCTGGACTCTCTCGTTAGCCCAATACACCTTCCACGCCTCCCAAATTTCATCTCCGGGCCAATCACCGATACGTGGACGTTTATTTGTCCACAGTTTCTTCAGGTTATGAACCATGCACTTGTAAAGGGCACTACCGTGAGAGTTGAAGCTCCACCAGAGATCCATCAGCAATGCTTTCGGAAGGAAGAATTATTTCTACACAATTACAAATAAACATCGAAACACATACGTTGGTGAATACTTAAAAACATTCAAGTATAACAAGGGGAGCTAACATGTATCAAATATATAACAAGGGAAAACAACATCTATTCAGGTATATCGGTGACTAACATATCACCCAAGTTCAGTGGCTAACGTACCACTCACATTGTCCTATATTTCACTAAAACAATGGTGACTAACATCTCACCCAAGTACAGTGGCTAACATACCACTCACACAAAGTGGCTAACATACCACTCACAACACAAACAATTAGGTAATTAATGTACGATTATTAACTCACCCTCAGCTCCTCGAAGAGCTCTCCCTTAATTTGGTCCGGGATGCAATGCCACTGGCTGCCACCCTCTTGCGGTGGGACCATTTCCGTATTATCGCACTGAGTACTTTAGCAGCGCGCTCCCCATACAACCTGTGAAGAACAGGTAAGTCAATAGTGACAAGGTTAGTTCGGTATATATATATATTAAAAGTTCGTAAATCAGTTAATGCCTAATACTTACTTCTCTCCATTGGGGTAAAGGACAGGGCGACCATTCCACATAAGACCATCTTCCGGCCTTTGAAAGGGACAACCGTCGTCTGGAACGTGAGCCCACGGGTCGTGGAGGGAGGAATGAGGAGTCGATCCCCTGCTCGACCCAGGTGGAGTCCCAAAAACAGTAGGGGAGCCCTGCACGGTGTCCTCTCCGTCGGTATCATCCCTTTGGGACTGCGGGGTCAGGTATCGTGGCCTCCTGGGTCGTGGCATCTGCAATAAAAAGATCCGTGTTAGTACATACACAATTGAATATAAAACATGTAAAACATGTAAAGTCATTAAGAGATAAAGTAATGAACATTTTTTTATTATATGCCTGATAGATAAGTCTAATCTAAGTCTAATCTAACTACCTAGTACTAATTCACGTACCCTCTATAATCTACTTTGGTTGTAAGTCAATGAAAACCTCATCATGCAGCTGAATAACTTCTACTGTAGCCTGTACAGGTTTTCTAGCCTGACCATCGACATCTTCTTCTTGGTACGAGTTGTTAATTGACTCGTCCTTCTCCACATATATACTCAACTTTGGATCGAGCATTTATAGGTACAACAGCTAACCAATCGCCCTTATCCTTTTTCAAGGTAGGAAACTGAAGAAATACAGCTTGAAGTGCTTGACTTGCCAAGATAAATGGTTCGTACACTTTGTACTTCTTCTTATAGTTTATCTCCACCATATCATACTCCTCAAGCCTCCTGGTGCCTACATCAGTGGGATCATACCAATCAACATCAAACAACATTGTTCTTTTCAAAGGTACTCCGGGATATTCAAGGCGAATAATACGCCTAAGCTTCCCATAGTAATCGTAGACATCATCACCTATGTCTTTCCCCAAGACACGAACCCCACCATTAACTGTAGCATCTGTCGATCCACACTCACTACTGTTGAACCTAAGTCCATTTACAATGTAAGATGGGAAGGAGGAGTATCTTCTCCCAGGTCCACTTGCTAGTGCTCTTAAGTAAGGACATGTTATTTTGTTGGCCGGGTTCTGTACATGCTCTTTGAACCATGTTGGGAATTCGGAGACTATGGCCTCCCTAAGCATGTCCTCAATTGTGTCATCCGCCACTATAGGATTTTGCTCTACACAACGGGCGCTGAAGAAACTGCACATGATGCGTATATTTGGTTTAATACTACCATTTTCTCTAAAATAAGATTTTAATTCAATCGTAAAACGTAAGAAGGCAACTAACCTAGTAAACTTGAGATGGAATGGGTTGAGCTCAGCACAATTCTGAAGGACATACGAATGTGCAGCATTGTACTCTTTATCCGTCAGATATGCCACTTTTTCTTCACCATACGCCCTCCCCGAAACCTTAAAGATTGATAGAGAAACTTTATGGTCCTCTTGCACTTGAAATGTGTCGGCATTTCTAGCCGGCCTAGATGTCTTCGTAGGGACCCCAGTGTCAAAGAAATAGGAGCAAAAAGTTGCAGTCTCTGCTCGAATGTATGCATTGGCAATCGAACCCTCAGGCTGAGCTTTGTTCTTCACATAATGCTTTTCCTACGCTTCCCCGACAACATGGAATAATCCCCCAACAAACGAACTGCCTCACCATGATGATTCCACACCTCATATTTAGGGACAAAACCATTACGCTTCAAATGGTCTACAACCACCGTAGAGGGTAAGTACTGACGGTTCCTACATTTCTTATGGTTGCAAGGACACTTCATCATCCCAGTACTCAAACACTCGGGTTTTGACAATGCAAATTCGACAAATGCATTGACCCCTTGTACAAACGTAGGCAAAAGTATTCCATCTGCAATCCTACTGTACATCCAAGTACGATCGGGATTCATAATTGAATGCTAAACCTGGCCAATGGAAGTTCAGTACATTGCGGCTAACGTTGTTTTTCACCAAGTACTCATTTTAATTATCAATTTTTTACATTGCATTATATATACTCCCAATATTTCTACATTAGAAATAAAAATACTCATATTATCTTCTAACTTTAATTTATCAATGAGTTATTTCCTTTATACTTACACTTTTTTTAAACAATATACCTATATTTATCTATATTTCCATTATACTTGTACAATTTTCATTATAATAACTACTTACAATACACTATAATTACATATATTTTTCATTATAATTATGCAATTTACATTATAGTAACAACTACCAATACACTATAATTACCTATATTTATCTATATATTTCCATTATACTTATGGAATTTTCATTATAATAAAAACTTGCAATACACTATAATTACCTATATTTATCTATATTTTCATTATATTTATACAATTTCCATTATAATAACTAATTACAATACACTATAATTACTCATATTTCCATTATAATTATACTTATGCAATTTTCAAATCTAATTAGTATATCCCAAACAAACTACACTAATTGAACAAAACTAACTACGTAGATAATCCCAAACATAATCGAACCAAATTCAAATCCCAAACATAATCGAACCCAATTCAAATCCCAAACATAATCGAACCCGATTGAAATCCTAAAGATAATCAAACCCAATTCAAATCTCAAACATAATCGAACCCACTACATCCCAAACATCCCAATTGAACAATACTAACATCAAAACTAGCTAATAAACCATAAAACACTTCAAAATTGAAAAAATACCAAACTTACAAAAGTTAAGTTTCGAGATTAGTACCTTTAATTGCGGAATAAATAGAACAACCCACTTCAAATTGAATGTCTCACTACGTTCCTTGTTGAATTGGCTTCGATTTGACACCAAGATTGGATGAAATGATGGAGTATAAGAGAAGATTGGAATTGGAGAGAAGAAGTGAGAAAAATGGAGAAGAAGAGAGAAGAGAGCAGAAATGAGTTTCTGCTTCACGTTCGCCGGTGAAGAAGACAACTCAGCGACGGATGGTCATCCGTCGCTAACAAGCGACCGATCGGTCGCTAAATAGCGACGGATTACGTCATCCGTCGCTATATTTAAAAAACCTTTTCCCTTTTTTTCCCTGGGTCAACGTTTAGCGACCGATGACTCATGATCGGTCGCTAAATAGCGACGGATGACGTCCATCGGTCGCAGAGTACAGCGACGGATGATTCATCCGTCGCTAATTAACGACCGATGAGTCATCGGTCGCTAAACTTCCACGCTTTATTACGAATTGAGTTGGTCCGTCGCTAGGGGCACTTGATCCGTCGCTAATTGACCGATCGGTCGCTGATAGTGGTTGCTGATTTCTGTTTTTCTTGTAGTGTAAGGAAGTGGATATTGGTTTGGAAACTGGCGGGAGTGACAGGTCCCTCCGTCCTGCAGACATGCTCCTTTATGCTTGGGATAGGGGGCGGGATGTATGTGTGGATCTGACCGAGTCTTCCCCTTTGACTCGGTCTGGGATGGTGGACTTTGTGCCCGGACATGCGGTTGTTGATGCTGCCAAACACAAGTGTGCGAAGTACCGGGACTTGTGTGCAGCTAAGGGATATGGATTCCTTCCTTTCTCTTTCTCGACACTTGGGGAGTTGGATGTTGATGTTGTTGAGTTGCTTGTCAGAGTTCAGGCTTTCGCTTTGGCTCAGGATACTGGAGCGCGTGCTGCTCATCATATTTTCCCTAGGATTAGTTTTGCTATTGCTAAGGGAGTGGGGGCACAACTTGTTTCTCGGCTGCCCTCTAATTTCGTGTAAACTTTCATTGTTTGTTTTTATTTATTTATTTAATTTTATAAAATAATAATAATAATAATAGTAATAATAATAATAATAATAATAATAATAATAATAATAATAATAATAATAATAATAATAATAATAATAATAAGAATAATTGGATGCTGATGCAGTGGATTTGCTTGTTAGAATCCGGGATTTCGCTTTGGCTCAGGATGCTGGGACGCGTGCTGCTCATTTTATTTTTTCTAGAGTTAGTTTTGCTATTGCTAAGGGAGTGGGAGCACATCTTATTTCTCGACTGCCTACTAATTTTGTGTAAAAACATTCGTTGCTTTTTGATTTATTGAATTCCACTAATAATAATAATAATAATAATAATAATAATAATAATAATAATAATAATAATAATAATAATAATAATAATAATAATAAAAGTCTAGTTTTTATAAAAATAAAATAAAATAAAATAAAAAAAATAAAATAATAATAATAATAATAATAATAATAATAATAATAATAATAATAATAATAATAATAATAATAATAATAATAATAATAATAATAATGGACCGGGCCTATGGGCCAAGATGATGTTAGGCACGGGCCCCTTGGCCTAGATATATGTCCAAGCCCAACCCACTCCCTACTGTGGGCGGGCCTAAGCTTAGTGTATCGTGCCATGTAGTCTAAATTCTCATCCTTACATGAAAGAAGAATCTGCATGTGATCATTCCATCTTGGGTCGGAGTTGGTTGCACTTGTGCGGTTTAACTTTGTTCACGTAATTTGCAGGTTATTATATGAATCCGTGTGCATTACCCAGTGTATTCCGAATATTAAAAAAAAAAAGTAATAGAACAATTAAGTCATGGCGTGGCAACTTCAGTTTACACTTTCCAACAACACACCATGACCAGTACGCATATCGTTTTCAATGAATTGAATGAGCTAGGTAGCTTATAACCATGCCGCGCCCATGCATGAATCGATCGATGTGATAGATCATTTTGGGTTAGCTAGGCTGTCGATTTGAATTAAGAAGCGGTCTGGTGAAGTATCTCGTTGTTCTTATAGATGATCGACAAGTCTACAAACCCAAATTATACATCATTGGTAATTCGTCCGAAACATTTTTTTCTACTGTTGCATGTTGACAAAAAGATCGATCTAGTAAGGCCCTGTTCTCTTCGTCTGAACTGAACTGCACTGAACTGAATGGATTTGAAATTAATTGAACTGAATTTATTTGTATTACAAAATACTATTAGGCAAATTTGAACTGAATTAAACTTAACTGATATGAACTGAATTTAAAATAATTATTTTTAGACGAAAATAACAGAAACTAAATCCTAAAGGTCATATGTAAATTAATTAACTTGCCATCTATTTAGCTTACATGCATGATCTCAATTAATACTATACATGAGTACAACAATTTGTTACGTTTCATTCACCATACCCATTCCCATATGTTTCAACTAACAATGGCTCATCAAATCTCATTTAATAATCATGCCGCCTGTAATAACTAATCAACTTTTATCATTTAAACCATCCCTTCTGTTTGTTAATAAACCCCAAATCATTCACTAAGTATGTACGTACATATTAAATAATGTACTCTTGTAAACTTTGTTTTTCTCGTATCTTAATAAAATTTCTTTCTATCACTTAGAGAAAAGAAATGGTGTCAGTGTAGCTTTTTATGGCCTAAGTTGACTCAGGGGTTGAACTGGAAGTTGTTTGAGTTTTTACTCAACTTCCACTACTATCAACTGTCACATTTAACCTATTTTAGTATTTTATTGATCTTATCTTTTCTAACAAAATAACTAGTTCCACAGTTGTAATTGTTTATGTGTGCAGGACGTCTTACTTGATAGCAATTGTCATAGCAAGGAAAGATTGGAAAGGAAAAAGATTCAACGAGATTCAAGAAGAGACCGACCTGGGAGAAGAATTCAACGAGATTCAAGGCATTGTACGAACAAGATTGATCTTAATGATTTTCTGCCTTGACTAGGCATCAATTAGCTATTCAAAGCTACTTGAAAATTTGGCAAACACATGTTCTATTTACTTTTCGTTGCACGTTAACTTTGATATATATATCTGTGTTTGTTTATTTACTTTGCAGGATTAACAATACAGGTCTGCAGAGTTGATCTCACAGTTAGCTTAACCTTTAGCTCAACTATGACGTACATGCAGTTTAATTTGTTCTAAAGCAAATTATATCGATCCTATATTCTTTCAAATGGGATCCCAACATTATTACTGAATAATCGAACCCTCACATAAACCGATAATTAACCTAGGGTGAAATGACCTGACACTGCGTTTTTGGGATAAATTCTACTCCTAACATAGGTCATGGACTTAGTTATGAATTATGATTAAGTCATGTTGTCACATTTTTCAAGTGATATGGATGATTTTGGTTCACATGGTCTACAAATGGGTCCGTAACTTTATAGTACTACGCAAGCGTCTCTAAATCTAATAACAAAAACATACATACTAGATAATCAATTACATTTTAGTACAAGAATTTGACTTTTTGAAGCTCTATCGCGCTCTAAGCACTGTTCCATTATTGGATTTTTGGCCAGCCAAACAGTTTTCTTCTACTGCGCGGTAATTATGTCACGTGAACAGTAAGTCTGGACCAAAATGTAATTGAATTGTAATAAGTATAACTAAACTGAAATAAATTTGTTGGCTTTGGAATTGAAAATACTAGCCATTGGGGATGCACTTGGGTCTATCTAAACCCCTCCAAACATCATTTTTCATCAAAAAAACACTCTTTTAAACACACACAACACCTAGAGAATTCAGATTTCACTTCCATGGATTCTTGTGGAAAGCATTGTGCTTCAAATCCTATATGGCATGGTCGTCCAATTTGTTGTGCCAACAATTATCGTAAGCGCACCGTTCTTGTTGTCCACCCTAATGGAAGAATGTATTGGAAGTGCTCAACTCATGGATTCTTCACAATGGTCAAGAACACCAAGAGATGGTTTTGTGGCAGAAAGTCAAGGGAATGAAGTGAGGAAGGTGGAGGTCATGCTCAATGCAACAAAGGGAGTATTTCAAGCAAACAACTTACATATTTGTTTTTGCATAAGGCCGTGTTTGGTTGGACAATATTGAGGGGTGGTATTTTTGTAAATATTGGGGAGTCAACGTTTTTTGTACTAAAATTTAATTGATTATCTAGTAAGTATGTTTTTGAGAAGGGGATATCTAGCATGGTACAAATGTGATAATAAATGTCTACAAATTATCCACGGAATAATTTTCCCGTTTCGAGGGCTGGGGGCATCATCGTCTCTTAGAAAAATGTGTTTCACAATCTGACTGTACAAATGTGAAGTATTAGACTTTGAAATAACCACATCATCATATATACATTTGGTCAAACATTTCATAAACCCCATATCTAAGACCATCTCCAGCAGGGGCTGGAGATGGGTCTCGTGGGTTGATGGCCAAACTGGCCATCAGCTCCAGCAGGAGCTGATGGCCGGTCTGGCCATCAGCTGCCCAGACCGGTCTGGGCGCGCCCAGACCGGTCTGGGCATGTTTTAATTTTTTTTTTAATTTTTTTTTAATTTTTTTTTCTTTTCTTTCTTCTTTTTATCTTATTTCCTTTCTTCTTTTTCTTTTTTAATTTTTTATCTTATTTTCTTATTGGGTTTGATAGTTTTATTGTTGGAGATGAAGAGAGTTTGAGTGGGTTTGAGAGAATAACAAAGATTAAAATGTTAGTGGAATGCTGATGTGGCATGAGAGAGAGGGTTTGATGTGTTGGAGATGGTCTAACCGGTATTCAATCTATTATAATTTGTTCTCAACTGTTAATCAATTAGTTATACATATCATTGAATAATTAATTATAAGATGCTCTAGTGGAAGGGAGTTGGGATGATGAGATAGAGGTGTATGGTTCGATCCCCAACGGAGATATAAGAGCGGTTTAGATGTGGAAATATAATGTGGTATAAGATTTTGTATAGTAGTAGTGTAAGAGTAGTTGTAATTTTTGCGGTTTAATTTTTTTTTTTTTAAATTAATTATATGTGATGACAGATGAGGACAAAATGTTATGGACGTTTTTCATGACTATAAGAGCTGTAGGACAGCGGAAAATAACAAGTAGAATGAACATCTGAACGTGCATGTTTTACGAGTCAATGGTCACCCGCTGTGTAATCAACTAAACTTTCTTTTTTAGTTAATCATGTAACTACTAATCAAGGTGTTTGGTAGCTCTCTTCGTATTTGCGTTGTTAATTACATTATTAAAGTGAGCATGGGGTTTGGCTGCAGTTGGTATGATAATATGAATAACGGGTTAAAGTTGTATCCCTTTATTTGCATATACTTATATACGAATAAAAATAATATGAATAACGGGTTAAAGTTGTATCCGTTTATTTGTATATACTTAGATACGGGTGGGACATATAGTAATGGGTTATAAAGTGTTACCCATTTATTATAAATGAGGAAGGGAGATGAAATTATGATGCAATTTGTGTCGTAAGTTTTGAAGATATAAACAGATAAATTTTGTCTTGGAAAGTTCTGAAGCATCACGAATTATGAAGTTTTCATATGCAAATCTTCTAATTAGTATCTGTCTTAGGTAATTCTTAGTCATTATTAAGAGTCCAGTCTTGACAAATCTCTAAAAGATTGGTAATTATATCTATAATTATTAGTTTAGAGTATCTTTTAGTATATATCTTTCTACATGATTGATTATTGATATTGATATGCCTAGAGATATTATCTTTACACGAATACTTGTTCAAGGCAACTCCTCCACCATGGAGACCCAGAACGCTAGGTGCCCTGCGAACCGGATTCAAGTTCTCATCACTTTTACCCAATTTATAATCCATATTTATCCATATCAAATGGGTGTTGAATGGATAACCCTTTTTTTACCCATTTTTATAAGTGGGCAAGCGCAAGTCCCATATATACCCATCTGTTTTAAATAGGTTATCATCCTAATAATCATGATCGTTCATACATCCTACAGAGTACAGACTGAGCAAATCGATTAGCAGTGGAAAATATATAGTCTACACCAATTTAAGCTGTCGAAGGCAGGCGGCCGGCTAACGGGGTTGGCCGGGTGGGACTGGGGAGGCAGCTATAGGAAACTTTGATCAAGCATTTAATGACTTTGGACGTCAAAGTGGGTGAACATTATAATGTTACATTGTTACTTCACAAGACAAATAGAGGCCCTCCTTATACGTACTTCACAATCTCAATACCCAAGGAAATATGTTAGTGAATGGTTTGACTTGTCACCCAAGATTGTTAACGACCACTACTATTTAACTGATGGTCTGATGGATGCCATTTAGAGGGCCGAGGGGGTCAGACTAACTCCGATCCAAGATGAAACAAAAATCATCCTAATTCGAGACAAGTGTCTAGGAGCGACGATGTTCTTTTGTCGGTTATTACACTATTTAACAACTAACTGACTAAGATTAGTGAAAATTGTTGAAATGAGCACACGAGTATGAGTGTATGAACATGACACTACATTTACTTTTCTTTAGAATATGTAAAAGAGGATAATAATAGTATTCTAATAAGGTTGTTGAAGTAACAGAAGCATCGAGACTTCTAAAAAGATACAAGCAAGACATGGGATTTATATATCCAGCAAGCCTGTGACTGCTATTTGGAACTAGCTCTAAAATGACTATATCTTTACGTACAAGGGTATCCAAATAAAAATTACAAGATTTATTCAAGATTCCCAATCCTTATTTCATCACAGACTACAAATTAAAACATCATTAGCTAAATTAAATTATAGATGTTCTTCCAATAAGAGAATGCAAAATGGAATGTGTTTAATTGGTGATACTCTATATTTTACTACTCAGGTGAAAATTGCAAAGGACAAAAAAATCACTTGAAAGCGACAAAGGTATCTATAATGTAGTTACAATATTATCCCCAATTAGTTATTTGAGCTCATTGATAAAGAGAAATTGAGATTTTGTAAAATTCATAATTTTCTTAATCGTAATAAAAATTAATACTTCGTTTATTTAAGTGCTGTATACACATTCTCTTAATTTATACTAAGGAAATTTGATTTATTTTTATTGTGTAAAAAATTTATGATGTTTACAAAATATAGTCGTATATATGAAATAGGAATTAGGATATTGAAAAATTAAACATAGTCACATACGTTAATATATATAAATCATAAATGGGACACGTAATATTCAATGTAAATGTGCAACAACATTTTAAGTATGCCGACAAATCGGGTTTTTAGACTTTAGAGTGCTCTATTTTTCTTAAAGAACATGTCCTTTAGTTTGTGTTAAGGACATGCAAATCTAGTATTTTTATGGTATATATTTTTTGAAATATCTAAAGCAACAGGGGGGAAGTGGTGCAATTGAAATTTTAATACTACAAAATATTCAACATTTCAAATAACTTCGTGATCTATTTCTAATCCAGTCTCCCATACTAAATAATAAACAATAGGGATGGCAATTTGGACCACCCGGCCCCGTCATTAGTGGCCCATGGGCCGGGCTTGGGCCTATAGTTAGGCTCATGGGCCCGGCCCGTGATTGTATATATGTTTATATATATAGATATATATATATATATATATATATATATATATAGATATATATATATATATATATATATATATATATATATATATATATATATATATATATATATATATATATATATATATATATATATATATATATAACTATTTGAATTTATAATATTTATGCATTTCTATTACTAAATGAAATTGTAAAATATTAAATGATATAAAGTGATATTAAAATATTTGATCTCAAGCAAAAAGATATAAATTAAATAGTTTCACCATTCTACAAATACTACACTACATAACTAAAAAGAAAAAACATTTTGATTACTAAATAATTGAAAGAAAAAAATATTTCAAAAACTTAAGGCCCGGTCCGAGCCCGACCTGGTGCTAGTCTTTCAGGGCCCGATCGGGCCTCTGAAAGCCCGGCTCGTTGCCATCCCTACTAAACAAGAACTCGTAAAAACGACACCTCATAATCAGAATTACAATTGAAAAAATCAAAAACCGTTAACAAAGGTGTATTAATTGGTTATTGGTAAGTCTCTTTATTTTTTTTAAATAGAAAATTTAACTATCTTACTTTTTTACTCGTACACTACTCGTTTACCACCTTATAACTCCACATACATCTTAACCAATCTTATGTCTCGACCGGGGTACGTTCGAACTCCCGAGTTCTCCGCTACTACTCCAACACCCTTACCACTCGGTCATCCTTCTAACTCCTTGGTCTTAGTGGTGTTGACTAATTAAGTTGATCGTGACCAACTTGGTCAAAATTCAACTTGAGCTCAAATTCAGTCAACAAGTCAACATGAGTTTGATCGCGAGTAAACTAAGATTGGTTTCGAAAGTCACAAGCACTCTGAAAAAAGCTTGATTGCTCGTGAACATATAAGTAAATATAGTATATATTTATAATTGTAATGTATATGTAATTATAGTTTTATTTAAAAGTGTATACATATTATTATATGTGGCATATATATTCTATTAAAATATTTAAGTAATACAGTAAATTAATACTAAAATAATTATTTTATATATTGACATATTAAATATCATTTTAAAAATAAATATATAATTTTAAACCATTAATTTATTAATTTAGCCGCTCGTGAGCAAACTCGAAATTCGAGAGATTTTGAGTGATTAGATAGTACTCTAGATTTTAAAGTTGGACAAAAGACCATGTTCTAGATTGAATCGAATTCTATGAGATAATTAGACAATCCTGGATAGGACCCACACTCATTCGGTTCGACTGGTTAACACCCCTAGTTATTTGATGAGCATGCTATATACTTGTTTAACTCGAACTTAATTCCACCTCGAACTATTAGGATAAGTGATCAACTAACTATTTAGAGATAATTACATAATATTGCCCTATTGTGAAGGGGCTTCTAAAAAAAACCATCATAGATTAACAATTACATCTCATTGACAAAATCTGATTTTTAAGTTGACTCTTCTTTATTTACCAAAATGCCATGGGCTCAAACTCAGTCAAACAAACATGCCCTTAGTTTAAAAAAAATAGGTTTTACACTTTATTTTCTTTTTATTTTTCTTTTCTTGTTTTTTTTCCTTTTATTTTTTTTATTTTTCCTTTTTCCTCCCCCTTCGTCTTCTTCATCAAGCTCCATCACCGACAAAATTTTGATGCCAGAGCTGTCGAATATAACAGCTCCGAAACAGCTTCGATTTGGAGATGTAAAAAGCCCGAATTGGAGCTTTTTACAGCTTCGGTTGGAGCTGAAAAAACTCCAAGTCGGAGCTTTAAATTTTACAGCTCCGGTCGGAGCTGTATACAACTATGATTGGAGCTCCCCACTGGGCAGTTCCGATTGAAGCTTTCAAAAGCTCCCATGGAGCTATTTTTTTAAAAAATTAGTTTTTAATTTATTCTTTGGAGCTTTTGGACTAAAAATGAAAATGAATCAATAATTTTGTATGAACCTTTTTACAATAATATTTAAGGAAACAAAGTAATAATAACATAAAAGAATTTAAGAAAAGGTATTATTTTTTGTTAAAATTAATTTGTGCCATATTCTGAATAAAAAAAATTATTAGGGTTGATTCATAATAATTTGTAGATTAATTTGTAATTTGGATAAATTATGTGGCTTAATTTTTAATTATTTAGTGTCATTTTGTAAAATATAAAATATTAGGGTCCATTGTGTAATAAAGGTGATCGTGGCCGGGTGTAGGCGGGTTTGTTTGTAACAAAAACTAAGCCGACCCACCGTATGCGGGTGATTTGTTTTACAAACCGCGGCGGGTGAAAATAACACTCAAGCCGTCGCGGGTGGGTTGCAAAAATCCGCGGGCGGATAGCGGACGAAAGGCAGGTGGTTAAAAATATTGAAACTCGATAAAAAATCAAACTAGAATAATAAACAAACTAGAAGCAACGAAGTTCAAAATGCAAACAACCGATACAATATCCATCGGTGGTACATGTCCAAAATAAAACTAAGTTTTAAACATAAATAAAACTAAGCAAAACATATTAAGCTTCTTGAGAAGACCGAGCTTTGTTGGCATGTTGGATTGTTGTTACACCTCAGCTGCAAATCTACAAGGGAGTAAGAAAAGCACACTGAACTATATTAAAAATTAAAAAGAACCTGAGTAGAAAAGAAAAGAAAAAAAAAAACTGACCAAAAAAAAGAAAGAAAAACAAGAAACTGACTTGAAAAACAAAGAGATAAAAAAAAAATAGCAAGAAAGGTGAGTATACTGACGAGTGAGACAATGAGCTAATAACCAAATACAATTTTTTTATTTTTATGATTGAAGTAGTAAATTAGTAGTAATAAATATATATAAAATATATATATGTATAATAAAAATATAAAAAAATATATATATACATTATGGCGGGTTACGACGGGTGGGTAATGGCGGTTTGCAACCGTCAAGCCGCCACCCAGCCGACCCGTCGCGGGTGAAACATTTTTTCAACCGCGGACGGGTATAACAAGATGTAAGCCGTCGCGGGGGGGTTAGGGACGGACGATTTGCGCGGGTGGGTCGGTCGGGTGGGTTTTATGCTCACCCCAACCTAACATGAAGTTGTTTGGCTTAGACAAAATTCAATTTTAGAACAGTGCTTAATTCACCTTGATTCACCTTTTGGTTAAATTCGTGGACTAAAATATAATTGTTAGTCTAGTAGGGTCTATTATGATATTATGAACATTAAGAAGGTATTAAAAAGTTATGAACCTGGCCGACATACTAACTTTTTGTTTTCTTCTTTTTGGTACAATATAGCATTAATCAACAAACTCGAACATGGAAATCAAACAACTTTTTTCTTTCCCAAAAAAAAAAACTTTTACAAATTGATGACTTGTTGGGAAAAGTTCTTGTTATTTCACACTATTTATTTGGACTTTAAGCTTTCACTATACCTAACTAGTTGAACTAACTAGTAATTTCTCCGTCCTGAATAATTTGTACATTTATTTTGTTGATATTTTTAGTCTAACTTTGACGCCGAATTAATTCTAAATCGTATCAGAAAATCAATATTTGAACTTATATTATGGAAGTGTAAATCTTATATTTCCATAATATAATTTTTAAAATTACTTTTCGATATGAATTAGAATTAATTCGGAGTCAAACGGAATCTAAAAAATATTAACAAAATCAAATGAACAACTTATTTAGGGACGGAGGAAGTACACTCTAGTAAAACAAAACATATACCCCCTCCGTTCCGCTAAGAATGTGGCGGAAGAGATTTTTCAACACATTTAAAAAAATTAAATAGAATATAGCTATATTACTAAGTGGGGTTAAGTTCATGTGGTAAATAAATGAATAAAGAATGTGAGTGGGATATTGTTACGATAAAGAATGAATTAAGAATTGATAAAGTGTGGTTAGTGGAATAAAGAATTAATATAAACTTACCAAAAATGGTCTGACACATTTCTAATGGGACGCCCAAAATGAAAAAAATGACACATTATTAGCGGGACAGAGGGAGTATGTGAAAACAGTAAAATAAAAAATAGAGAAAAAGTTGAATTTTTATCATGAAAATGCAACCGAAACATTGGATGAGAGCACTTCTTATGGTGGCTTTTTTGGGGCTTAATTGAGATTTAAAACCTCAATTAAGCCTAAAAATGCTTGCAAGGCGGATTTTTTTGGGCTCTATTTAGTAGCCCATGAGAAAGGGATACTAAATAGTAAATAGTAGTCCCCTTTTAAACCCAAAATTATTTAAAATAATTGTTTAAATATATATTTTTTAGTATGACATGCAATAGTTGAGGAATATGTGACACATGTAACTCGCATATAATCTCCAATTAAGACACAAATTATTGTAGATTTCAATTTCAAAGTGTGTTTTTTGGATTTATATATTTAAAAGTCTTAATTAAACCCAAATCATAAAGAATGATTAAAATGTTTCTGTCCTACCTAAACTGTGCTATTGTATACCGTATGGAAACCGTAAATTACTTAACCAAGTGACTTAGAAATTGCATTGAAGACAAAACTAAGTGTACCTAAAAGTGGCGGTCAACTATATAAGTAACATTCCACTTACGGAGTTCGGTGAGTAAAATGTGTTATTGTGTTTGACTTATGACTTCATGAGTGTGAATAGTGTGGGAAACGAGAAATTATAAACGTAGACTCAGTTGCCACTGCCACTCAGCAGCATTAGTAAGGAAGTTCGCCACTTGAAACTTCCGGAGGTAAAGTTATTGATTTTTGAAACAAAAACGTTGTTATTAATGGAAAAATAACATAAACATTGCTCCACAGGTTTAGATGAAGAGGTAAAGTCATTGATAAATTGATAAAGTATTATGATATAGCTCAGGCCAGACGTGGAGCTAGATTTTGAGGGGGTGAGTTGCCCAATTGATAAAACCTCCATTTAGCGTTATACTCCACCCGTTTCATTAATAAGTTCATAACGGGACTATTCATCGCCACGTATAACTCTTAAATTACATTAGAGAAAAATATAATGAAATTATATTATAAAATTAAATGGAGTATATTTTCATAATCAATTTTTAATTTATATTGATACAGTTTAATTTAAAAACTATACATGGTCAAAGGTCGCGATGAATAGTCCTCTTAGGAACTTCTTAATGAAACGGAGACAATAGTTAATATAAGGTAATAGTTTGCAACCTAGAGCGGTTTATAAGATTGCGTTCACCTTTTTTTTTAAAACGGTAAATATTACAACTATTCCTACACTAATACTATACTATATAAATTTCCTTCTAAACCATCTTATTTTCCCATACCTAAACCAACGTTATAACTCCGCCACCGCTGTAGATCAAACCCCGCACCTCTACTTCATTAACTCAACTCCTTACCGCTGCACCACCTTATGACTCCTAAGATTGCGTTCACGTAATATATTTATTGTCACATATGTAAAATGAACGTGAACTTACAAGCTACTGGGTTATTTTATAAGCTAATAAAGTAAATTTATTATTTCAATAATAATAATAATCATAACACCAGTAAAGTATGACATAGTAGTATTTGTTATCATATACATGTTCATAACTTTAAAATAATAATTTAATATAATAGTTTGGACGAATTTCATATAAACTCTCTGTTAGATTCATTTATTACATCTAAGGGACAAATAGATTTTAAATTACATCTAACCACCAGCTAGATATAGTTTAATTACATCTACGTCCACAAATTTGACTTTTGGCGAATTAAAACGTGGTAAGTACATTTTTGTTCCTGGTTCAAAATCTGATTTGTCATTCATTCAAACAACCTCAATTTTTGATTCTTACAAATTTGAACCTAAACTTTTCTATTTTACAGAACTGAAATAAAATATTTTAAAATTAAACCACATAGCTTACTTAAATTTCAAACTGGCCAAAAAAGTTAATTTAAATCATAACCCAATAAATTTATAATTCAAAACATGACACAAAATTATTTAAAAAAATATATAAATCAATTCTCTTTTTATTTTTTATTCTTTTACGTTTCTTTTTTTCCTGTTCTTCTTTCTTCTTCTTATCAAAAATCATTTATGTTTATTTAATAGTAATAATAATAATAATAATAATAATAATAATAATAATAATAATAATAATAATAATAATAATTAATACTATAAGATTATAAATGAAAGAAATATTTGCCAATAGAAATAATTATAGATAGTGATAGAAAATCAACTACTAGGTTATAAGCTCATTCGTTAAAATCTACACTAATATTAGCCAGCTTATCAAATATCTTATCAGCTAACTTATTATATGAGAGCATGAGATAAAAACTCAATTATAGATCAGAGGTAAAAATGTAATTTTCACATTTTTCTTCGTAAGAACTTAAATTCGTAGTAACTAAAACTATATAATATACTCCCTCCGTCCCAGAGCAGTTGCACCATTTGCTTTTGGACACAGAAAATAAGGAGAAGATTTAAATATTGAGTTATATTGATAGTGGGTGTTGCATTTACTTTATGGATGATTTGTGGCCACAAAAATGTGTTGATGGAATATAAAATTATTATAACCATGTCCAAATATGGCAAATAAATGAAATGGTGCAACTCTAACGGGACGCCCAAAATGGCAAAATGTGCAACTGCTCTGGGACGGAGGGAGTATACTTTTGTAATATATACAATGCCATCAACTGCACACTTGTGACTCTGATTCCGAAAACAAAAAGTGCCAGAACAATGAAGGCCATGAGGCCTATCTCTTGCTGCACAACCATTTATAAAATTATTTCCAAGATCCTGAGAACGAGACTCAACAAAGGGATAAACCATGTGGTTGATGATAGTCAGTCTGTTTGTTTGCCGGGAAAGGTGATACATGATAACATTCTGATTGCACATGAACTTGTGAGGGGGTATGAGCGGAAAAATGTGTCACCTCGCTGTATGATCCAGATGGACTTGCAAAAAGCGTATGACACGGTGAACTGGACAACTCTTGAAGAAATTCTCATTGAGCTAAACTTCAAGGCACAGTTTATCAGATGGGTTATGATTTGTGTACGCACGGTATCATACAAATACTCCATAAAACGACACACCTAGCAGAATCCTGAAGGCTAAACGAGGACTTAGACAAGGTGATCCCATATCACCCCTTCTTTTTGTCTTGATTATGGAGTATCTACACCGGAAGTTGCAGAAGCTGAAACTAGAGCCTGATTTCAATTACCACCCCAAGTGTGAGAAAGTTGAGTTAATAAACATCTGTTTTGCGGATGACTTATTACTATTTTGGCGGGGTGATACAATCTCAGTCAAATATTTAGTGAAGGAGTTTCAGGAATTTTCAGACTCAACAAGTTTGAAGGCGAACTATTCGAAGTGTAAGGTGTATTTTGGAGGAGTGAACCGACAAGTACAGGATGAGATTGTATAGATGAATGGGTTTGATGTTGGAACACTGTCTTTCAAGCACCTTGGCGTGCCACTAGCCACACGGAAACTTACAGACCACATGTGCCAACCTCTCATTGAAAAAATCACTGGCCGGATTAAACATTGGACCGCCAAATTGCTTAGTTATGCTGGAAGACTACAACTCATTAAAAGTGTTTTGTTTTCCATCACTAACTACTGGTTGCAGATCTTCCCTATGCCGAAAAAAGTTCTACATCACATATAAGCTTTGTGTCGTAGCTATCTATGGAGTGGAACAGAAGGAATAACAAGAAAAGCACCGGTTGCCTGGGATAAGGTGTGTGATACAAAAAATGCAGTGGGATTGAATGTAATTGATCTTACTGCTTGGGATAAAGCAAACTTGCTGAAGCTGCATTGGAATATTAGTGAAAAAGTGGAGAAATTATGGGTTCGATGGATTCATGCATAGTATATCAAAAGGGGGCATGTTGCTGAGTTTATGCCCACTAAATCATGCTCCTGGATGCTTCGAAGTATCCTAAAAATGCGTGAATTTACGACGAACAACCAGGTATGGAACGGGTTGATTGAGGGACAGAAAATCCCGACCAAGGATGCATATCATGAGATAAGAGGCGACAAGAGTCTGGTGGAAAGGAGAAAGGTATTCTATACCAATGGGGCTAGACCGAGGGCCCTTTTTATACTTTGGTTAGCTGTGCAAGGGCGATTAAGCACGAAGGACAGACTGACGAAATTCGGAATAGCTAATGATGGAGCATGTGTTTTCTGCCATCAAGCTGAAACACATGAACACTTGTTCTTCGAATGCTTGCAAATCATGTATGGTGTGGAAGGACGTCCTGCAGTGGCTACGTGTTGACATCCCAGTGGCTGGCTAGGCTTTCAATCTGACCTGGATTATTGGCAGAACCAGAGGAGAATGATGGGCGGCTAGATTGCTTAAAATAGCTACTGCAGAGATAGTTTATGCAATATGGATGGTCCGACATAAGATGATTTTTACCCCTGGAATGGATCATACGACGCACTTAATTGAACAAGTGAAAAAAGATGGTGATTATTGAGAGAATGAAGATGAGCAAAAGTCTGCAAATTGTAGCAGCAGCCCTGGGGCAAATGCGGCTAAGTTAAACCGTCATGTATTTCCTATTTTTGAGTTGTACTTGTTTCCAGTTTGATTAGCTATGAGGATAGATACAATAGTGAGTGTGTTATCTCGTGAACTACTAGCCTGGATCATGGATCGGCTTTTGTACTGAACCGTTTTTTGGATAATAGAAAGTGCTCTGAGTTAAAAAAAAATTAGATACTTCCATATATAATTAGAACATTATTAAGAGGGATTGAGGCGTGATTCACCCTAAAAAATAGTAGTAGTACCGAAATCAGGAAGAACAAAGAAAGAAAAGAGGATGCCAAAAAACGGAACTCAGTGGGCAAAACACGACATATGCGTTCTTTTGTTGGGTACATTTCGTTTCCGTGGGTATAATTGGAAACTTAACTACCAACTAATAATAACAATAATTTATTATACTTAATTAATTATTGTCCATATCCCTATTTTCCTTTTTTTATTATTCCAAAACAAAATTCAACAATTCCGTTCTCTCGTCGTTGCTTCGTCATCCATCATCATCTACAGCCAATTACAGAAGCAAATTATAAATAGACGCCCTAAAATCTTTCCGAATCATCAAAAACACAAAACAAACTCTAATCCGCCATTAATTCTCCCTCTCCCATTCCTCGTTCATTCCGCCGACTAACTAGGGTGAATCCCCTTGGTCGGTTAATCAACCAACCAATCACTCTAACCCAATCCAATTTCAACAAATTCCCCATGGATTCACGGCGGAGATCGATCAAATCCGGCAGCGCGGCGGCTTCTCTCCACGGCGGTCATGGCAAGTCCGTTCACGATTCCGACTCGGCAAAGGCTTCCGATGCCTTGCCGCTCCCGCTTTACCTCACCAACACCGTTTTCTTCACGCTCTTCTTCTCCGTCGTTTACTACCTCTTGCTCCGGTGGCGAGAGAAGATCCGCAACTCTACGCCGCTCCATGTCGTTACCCTATCTGAGATCGCTGCAATTGTAACTTTCATTGCTTCGTTTATCTATTTGTTAGGTTTTTTCGGAATTGGGTTTGTTCAATCCCTAATTATCCCACGCGCCTCGCACGACGACATTTTGGATGAGGAGGAGGATGAGATTATCAGAAATGGAAATGTTGAGCGCGTGATGTTCAAGGAGGATTCTCGAGCAGGTCCTTGTGCTGCTGCTGCACCTGTTTGCTCAGAAAAGGTTGATTTCAATGCTGCTGTTCCTTCTGTTGTTGATGAAGAGGACGAGGAGATAATTCGATCGGTTGTCGATGGCAAAACCCCGTCGTATTCGCTAGAATCGAAGCTCGGGGATTGCCAGCGTGCTGCAGCCATTAGACGTGAGGCCTTGCAGAGAATCACCGGCAAATCTCTCACTGGCTTGCCCCTGGAAGGGTTCGATTACGATGCCATTCTAGGCCAGTGCTGCGAAATGCCTGTTGGTTACATTCAGATTCCAGTGGGGATAGCTGGTCCACTTTTGTTAGATGGAAGAGAGTATTCTGTTCCCATGGCGACCACTGAAGGCTGCCTTGTTGCTAGCACAAACAGAGGGTGCAAAGCTATCTATGCCAGTGGAGGAGCAAGCAGCGTGTTGCTCAGGGATGGTATGACGAGAGCTCCTGTGGTTAGGTTTGCTACCGCGAAACGTGCTGCTGAGCTTAAGTTTTTCTTGGAGGAGCCTCTTAACTTCGAGACATTGTCACTTGTGTTCAATAGCTCGAGCAGATTCGGTAGGCTTCAGCGTATCAATTGCGCGATTGCTGGGAAGAATCTGTACATTCGGTTCACATGCAGCACTGGAGATGCCATGGGGATGAACATGGTTTCTAAGGGTGTGCAGAACGTTATGGATTTCTTGAGCAACGAGTTCCCTGACATGGATGTCATTGGCATCTCTGGTATATATTCATACTTCCTCTTGTTTAGTTATGAGTGCGATTTAAATGGTAGTACTAGTAGTTTCATTGTCTCATTTACTTGGCGGGGTTAATTCAGGAAACTACTGTTCTGACAAGAAACCGGCCGCTGTGAACTGGATCGAGGGACGTGGTAAATCTGTTGTGTGTGAGGCTATCATCAAGGAAGATATTGTGAAGAAGGTGCTTAAAACCAGTGTTGCTTCCTTGGTGGAGCTTAACATGCTTAAGAATCTGACTGGGTCTGCTATGGCTGGAGCTTTGGGTGGATTCAATGCTCATGCTAGCAATATTGTCTCTGCGGTTTATATTGCTACTGGTCAAGATCCTGCACAAAACGTTGAGAGTTCTCACTGTATTACAATGATGGAGGCTGTGAATGATGGGAAAGACCTTCATGTCTCTGTGACAATGCCTTCCATTGAGGTATATATATATATATATATATATATATATATATATATATATATATATATATATATATATATATATATATATATATATATATATATATATTATACGTATATCCAGCAGCTCAGTTCATTCGGTTTTACAAGTATAGTATGAAGTATTATTTATTTGTGAATTGTGATGCTAATGGTTAAGGTTTGATCTTTCAGGTTGGTACTGTTGGAGGTGGTACTCAATTAGCATCTCAATCAGCATGCTTGAACTTGCTTGGAGTGAAGGGAGCAAGTAAAGAGGCTCCAGGATCAAACGCAAGGTTGTTAGCCACGATCGTGGCTGGTTCGGTTCTGGCAGGAGAGCTCTCTCTCATGTCAGCTCTTGCTGCTGGTCAGCTTGTGAAGAGCCATATGAAGTACAATAGGTCGAATAAAGATGTGACCAAGGTTTCTTCTTAAGGATATGAGTTTCTCAGATATATCAAAGAAGCCATATTTATGTTTTATCAGAGTTCTAAACAATAGAAACGGTAGAAACTGTGTAAATTGGAAGGGAATGATTAGAGGGAGGTTGGTTCCCAGTAGGTTTTATTTTTGTGTTTCTTCTTTCAACTGTTTTGGTTGTCTATTCTTTTGTATACTTTGTATTATGTGTCTTAGTTTCAAGATATGCAAACGCTGATACTTCAATAAATTAGTTATTTATTTGATAGATTTTCAGTTTTCAGTAGTTTTACAATGTATAATTGGCATTTTAAATCCATTCTCACTGTCTCTTAAGATTTTCTCTGCAAAAGATTGTATTGTATTGGTGTGATAGATGAGGCATAACTCATATGATGAATAGAGTGGTCTCGTATCTGTTCTCTTTGTTTAAAATTCTGAATAAAACTGAACAACATCGTAACTAAACATATTTCCTATAAAAGTAACTAAACAAATTTGAACTGATTTTTTTATTTTTATTTATTTATTTTAAAGACGAGCCAAAACCTATTTCGAATCCCCCTAACTACGAAATGGAAATTGGAAAAGTGTCATTCACAGGCTTTTGAGTTCTGAGTTTAGATCGTTAAAATAACTAGAATACGACTATGAGTCCGGCCTGACTCTTGAACTTTGCCCTTCTTTTATTTCTTGTCATTGTCCCCTATATTTTCGCATCAAATACAGAATTCATGAATTGGGTCGGGCTTGCAAAAAAATTAGGTTTATCCCAGTACACTAGAATTGGGGATGCATACTTTACAGAAACAAGTTCCCTTTCTTCTCTATCTTCTTCAATTGCAAGTCTAGCCATACGATCTGCTACTCGATTTGCATATCTCGGAACCCATGTGAGTTTCGTTGTCCACGGGAGGTGAAGGAGTGCATGACATTGGTTCACTAAGCCAACAAGGTGCTGCGGGCTGGCTTTGTTGCCCCTCACCATCTTGACGCATCTTAGGGAGTACATCTCGATTTGCAATTGGGGTAATCGTTGAGCCCATGCATATTGGAGATTGTCATGGAGTGCACGAAGCTCAATCATGTCAATGGAGGCGGAAGTAATGGATTTAATCAAATGAATGAGTTTTCAGACGAACAGAGCATAAACTAATGTTTACAATAATAACCTCTATGTTTTTCTTTTCTTTAGGTCTATCTATTAGTAATAGACCATCTATCAACAGACGTATTCTCCTTACGCAACTAATTTATCGACTAGTTTTAATTTAATAGTAAAACTTAAAGTGTGGTTTGAGTTGAATGCAATTCTAATTGAATTGAGGCCTTGATTGAAGAGGATGGTTCTTACTACTACTCCATTTCAACATCGGATTGTACATTTATTTATTTGTTTAGCCATTCCCGTGAAATTGAGAGATGAGAAGAAAGTCAAGAAAATTAGTTGGAGTACGCACATCGTTATGGATTACTATGATTTATGATTAGAGAACTTGACACGCGAAACCACACTCCATACCACGTGATATTTGACTGAATCGAAAATTGCATTGGATTAAATTGTGCTGTAATTTTGATAGATAAAATTGTGTTAATAAATAAACACTTTAGGTAATTGTGAACAATGAGTTAGCAGCCGCTAGACGCTAGTACCGGAGACGTTCCGGTAAATTATTGCTTGTCGACTGATAATGAGCTCTAAGTAGCCGCCGCCATTTGGTAGCTCAAAGTTTGTGAAACATCCATTTAAATTATCCTGGGACCTATTACACTTCTTCAATACTAAAGTCAAATTTTCGGTACAGCATCCTCTACGTCTCATAATGCTCCACGGGACATATTATTCATTAGACCTCACAAATAGGTTATCCGGGTTTGATTCGGATCGAGTTGGTCGACTAATATTCCTTGTTTGTTCATGTTTAAATTGGATTTGATTAATTCAAATTTTGCATAGGGTTAGATTTGCATCAATCATTCCAACCTAATATAAAGCTTCAAATGTGTGGGCATATCTTTTGTAGCAAATTTAGGAAACTTAGCTAGATACGAAAAATATTTATCTCATTTGAGACTCTAAACACTCTAAACAAGCCTAACCGAATCCAAGCAACAAAAGCCACTAAAGTAACAAGGCTAGATCAACAAGATCGCCAACACCGAAGAGACAATCCAAGCCAACCAAAGTACTCTAAACTTTAAACTTTTGAGGTCTCCTCAAAGACAAACTTGAGCACCCTTGGAGGCTCTTCCACACCAAAAACGTCACCAAACCACCAAGAAACTGGAGAAGCATGACTCAAAAATTGAAGGAAATTCGAGGGCCGAGAACTCACACACGCCACACGACACACACACTCAACACCAATGCGAAAGACTCATGCAGTCACGCTCCTACACCATATGCTGGAAAGTGAACTTAAAAAGAGCAAATGCTTGTAATTATCCTCATTAAACGCCAAAGTCCATCCTTGTAACTGCGGGATGACTATGATTTATGTTTACCGTATTCCTCATCTTAAGTTAATTAACACAACCGACAAGTGGCAAGCAATTTAAGGCCACACTAACATGAGGCTACGCGCCTAACAAAACCACACAAGACGGACAAAGTCCACTTTGAGCTTTTTAAACTTAACTCAAAAAGCTCAAGTCCTCGGATTACCATCCGAAAAGAAGATATGTCCGAAAAGAACAAGTCCCCTTCGGCCTTCCCGAATCTACTTACCCAAGGAGAAAAGCGCGGGAACCACCTCAAACCGGCAAACCCCAAGAAACCACCTTTAAGGACCTACACGAGAAAAGCAAAGCAAGAAAAGAGATTCATTAGTCATTACACTCCTCCCTGCTGTGGCCTTCAAAATCCAATTAACCCCATTCCAGGTATGATTTTGCTGTCTGTAATTATTTACTTATTACAAGATCATGATTGATTAAGAAAACTTAAAATCACATGTGCCCTTTTAAGGCCAAAGGAATATTAAATTCTAAACAGTCTACTGCGTACTAATATAAATTAAACATTGGAGAAGATCTCGGCAATTCGAGAAGATCTTAATTATTAGTATAAATGAAATGGTAGTGGTGGTGAGTTCATACTGTTTCCGCGCGGTATGTAATTTACAATTGTTCTCCACATTTTTTGTACGGAAAAATAAAAAATGGATTTTTAAAAATAAAATATCATGGTAGAATTCGCATTAGCGAGCGGTCAAACTTGGTTTCCGGCACAACTATTCTAAAATATTGTTGGTTAATGGTCACTAGTTTTTTCATTCATCATATAAACACGCACCGTGTTGCTCCGGTTGAACTTCAACAATCAACACAGAGAGGTGACCGGGCCAAGGTTCGAATTTACAGTTTTGTTAGAAATCATGGTGATCAACAGGAAGAAAACCAAGAGCTAGCAAAGAAGAGGAAACAAGGCAGCTGTGATCCGGTTCGTGGTGAGAAGATTCGTGCAACAGTGATACACTCTAATCCGTCGACAAGAAGCGGAGTTCGCACAAGAGCATCAAAGAGACAAAGGCGGGAGAATTCAAAATAGTGGAAGAGCCGGAAGCACACACACCGGATCAATAATTCTACCAAATTGGTACAAATTAGGGCTACAACTCATTGATCTTATCTTGAAGAATTCGTCTCATCCGGTGAAGAATTCGGCCAATGAAATCACGAAACATGTAATAGATAGTACAAGCAAGGATCACACAGATTATATTGCACATCACATCTAGCTAGGGCGCCATTGTGCTATAAAAGAGCGCGTAGAATAGCTCTGTTTTCTTCCGGTAAGCCGCCACCATTCAAGCAAGAAAATCAATCCAAGTTTCTCCTCATGTTTCCTTAGTTTTTAACAAGTTTGATAAACATAGATTATATATAACAATGATCGAAGGGCCATCTTACTAGAAACTTATCAATATATACATAATACATCATCATCATATCATTTTGGTCTGTCATATGAATATATTTGATTAAATAATGCTTAATGCCTGAATTGATCAAAATATCTGAAATGAAGACCATACAAGTTATACTTAAATTGTGGTGGTGATTCAATGTGCATTAATACTTAACAAACTTGTAGGTGCTACATTCTCCTACTGGGAAAGTATCATTGCTGCTGCGAAAGATGGGCTGTGAAAATTTGTCTGCGCCTCTTCTGTTGAGGTAACCGGGGTAGTTCCACATGTTAAACGGAGCTTGTTCAATTAGTCGCAGTCCAACCTCCTCCCCTAGTTGCTGAATGATCCACCGGTGGAAAGGGCCACCTGTTTTGTGAGTAACATGCACTTCTCCATAATGTTTCAGCATGTGACGAGCACTCTTCAGAAAACTACGAACAACATCTTGGTGAAGCCTGAAAATCGATCATCCATAGTTATGATCAGTTCCATATATACCCATCCCATTGGTCTATGTTACAAGTGTTAGTTTGAAAATGCATGCTACTATGAGGTGACACATTTCCAATTATAGATAGATATAATGAGAAATTTACAAAATTTGAATATCCTGATGCTCCTTGTAAGCAAATCCAGCATGAGGAAAATTAAACAAAATCCTGTCGAACAACATATGCTTGAGTCCTGGATGTTCAGACATGTTGCGAACATCAACTTCATGTACAGTTGTAGTTCCTCTGTCTTTCAGGCATTTGAGGTTCACCTCAGATGCGGGGTATTTAGCTCTGAGAGTGCCTGTAATTCAGTAAATATCTTGTATGATCAAAAAGAATAAGCGAATACTAAATTCAGAAATCGTCATGCATTGTCTGTGCTCTTGTGCTTATAAACAACATAAATATACCTTCTGAATCCAATGAGGTTGCGATAATATTTGAAGCATACCCGAATGCCTTGGCCAGGCACACAGCAAAGGAAAAATCTCCTTCTCCAACCAGAAGTATCTTTTGCTTATTGCTATAATGCTTGATCCATATCTCTCCCTGTCCAGCTTCCATCTTTCTTATTTAGTAGTACTGTTCATGTCCTCATATGGATTCTAATTCCATAGGTGATTAGCAATACACATAAACAGTGGTATATATTAGTGTGAATTAGCAGTGAATATTAAGAGATTATAATTAAGGTCAGTGTCTCTTAATCTCCAATTCATTGATGGTGAAGATTCATATACACATTTATTGTGATGCTTAAAAGAACTCTCTGATTTGAGCTTTCCAATTACATTCATCGGATTTGTACTTTCCAACTAATGCCTCTTCTCATACCATTCATGATTCATCTATGTACAACATTACAATCTTTCACTTTGTTTTAGACAAATTGATGAAGAATAAATGGACCGGGCGCTAATTTCCTGCACTCCGGTTCTCTCAGAGTCGCATTGCAGGAGTGCTCTGGTTCTCTACAGTTCACGTTCCGATTCTCAATTTTGAGCAAATCGAATAAATTTAGGTGAATGAAGAAATAAACGGAGTGAACGCTATTCTCCTAAGTTCTGGTTCGGTTCTCCCATAGTCACAGTCCGATTACAAATAGTGGGGAGTCTCGTTCAGAAATGAGAACGAATGACATTTCAAAAGTTAGCGAAATGTGTTCCAAAAATTAAAGAAATGGAAAAGCTCGAAGAACAGGCAAGACATTGCTACAACCAACCAATCTTGCAAAGCAGCAATCAGTTCGTCAAAATGATGGTGCTTGACTCGTCCTACATGTTTGAGATCATCAGCAGGTACACCCGTTCGGGGGGCTTCACGAGGTTAGGATACTCGGGTGGTGATCCAGTTTTTTCTCCGTGTTGGACAATACACGTACTGATCATACGTGACATGATAAAGCTAGAGAACCAATATGGCGGTCAAATGTTTAGGCCATTTTATTAAGGAAAGCACACCTATTAAGGATGAAAATCCTCCGGACATCTCTAAATCATGATTAGTATTGTTGTGGTTGTAAATCTGTAACCCTTCACACATATTGAAACTCTTTATGGTATCATCCAATTCCTTTCCTGGGAACATGCTATTATTGACCTAAGTGATCTCCATTCACTTTTTTTTTTTTTTTTTTCCTTCCCTGCCGCTGCAAAATCTCATCCCCACCATGTCCGAACTCGAAAGTTCCGCTGACTCCATTAACAGTGATTCCATTCCAATCACCAATCCCTCAGCCCCTGCACCAATTGTCACCATCACTACCCCATTTCCTACATCACACAAACTTCATCGCAAGAACTTTCCCCAGTGGCGATCGCTATTACTTGCGATCCTGAATGGGCACGATTTGCAGGGCTATGTGGACGGCTCTGTCAAAGCCCCACCATCAACTTCTGCAGATTACAAACCTTGGTTCAAGCAAGATCAGTTGGTTCTTGCTGCAATTCAGGGCTCCTTGACTGACGAGGTGACTCCATACGCCTCCTCATACACTTCCTCGGTGAATGCTTGGAATGGGCTTCACCAGATTTTTGCTAGTAAATCCAAGGCTCGCGTAATGCAATTGAAGTCTGATTTAGCCCGTGCGAAGATTGGTTCTGCTCCCGATGCTGACTTTCTGCACGAACTCAAAGCCAAAGCTGATGAATTGGCTTTGATTGATGCACCTGTCTCTGATGACGATTTCACATTGTATGTTCTCAATGGGCTTGGGCACAAGTTCCGTGATATTGCTGCCTCCATACGCTACTAATCAAATCCCACTAATCATGATTTAGAGATGTCCGGAGGATTTTCATCCTTAATAGGTGTGCTTTCCTTAATACATTTAACCCCCAGAAACATATCACTGGGAACTTCTGATCAATTCCAACTAGAGGATGGCCTACACCTCCTCCAAGTGTTTAGGGAGAATCTGTTAGCCTGCCAAGCAACCGATGTCTCGTTAAATTTGGGCACAAACCTTGTCAATATAAACAGCTAGAATTCTTACATTGTGTCTCCGAGCTGGTGCGTGTATATATGGAAATGAGAGGGTCATCATCTCTAGCCATTGATGTACAAGAGATAAGCTGCTGCGGGACTTATTATACTCATTTAGGCAGATCTTGCCCTTTCATGATTTTCAGATTTTGCTGTTTGTTTGAAATTATAAATGCTTTCTTTCTGAACTTAAGAGCAATAATAAGGTTTCAGGGTATGTCTAAGAAGTCTGTTATTTCGAATGTGATCGGTCCTTCATACAAGGCATAATTTCTCAGCTAAGCCTGGAAATCATCAAGAAGTTTCAACACAAACATATTTAGAACTTAATGCACCATGATCCTCACATTGCCATCCATGTTGACTTCACTTACTATTTCCTTACAAACTTGAAGGTTACACGAGTCCTAATACGAAAAGTGACACTGCTGTTCATTTGGAAACTGTTTTGTCAGCACCACTTCTACTGACATAACCAGGATAATCATCTCTATCCAAATGAGCCCCTTCAACTAGCCGCAACCCAGCCTCCTAGCATAGCTCCTCAATCTCCCGGCCCTAGAGGAACTAGAGATCTGGTGTCCCCTGAAGGTCGCTCCTCCGCCACAATAGACTACTGAAACTAGGCTCTGGACCTCTGATCCACTGAGGTTTTGCCGGTCCTTTTGATATGAAACAGAGCTGGGATTCTGTTAAATTGGATTGGAACAACCTAGTAGCAGGTAACTCTTTCCTTGAGATGTTATTATTATGTTCCAGTCAAAAGCAAAATCTAGCTCGAATATTAGAAATTCTGTAATACCCCGCATCCCATATCGCTTAAGAGTGAGTGGAATACAAGGTATATATATGTTAGACCACCACTCTCACATGGTATGATAGGCCTTTTGGGTGATTCCAAAAGCAAATCCGTGCGGGCTCAGACCCAAAGCGGACAATATCATACTGTGGGGACGTGTGTGGGTCCGTCCAGGAGTAACCACGCCGGCCGGATTGGTCGGGTCGTTACAAATTCCATTTACTACACTAACTATGTATATTGTAATTAGCATGAACCAATAAGTTTATTGTTGCGTTTTTATTGCTTTCATCTAGCTCTTTTATGTAGTATTAGGTTGTTTGAGTTTATATTTGAGTTACAACTTGAGATTTTATGTTCTGATTTAAAGGTCCAAGCTTTATGCTTGTTTTGTTTTTGTGGAAGTTGAGACAGTAAAAACGGAGGGTGGTGAATGAATTAAGTAGGCAACAGATCACGATTCGGAGAGACTGAAAGACCATGAATATGAAAGCATAAAGCAGCTTCTCTCTTCTCTGTAAAAGATGCAGGGTAAGGTCAAGAATGAGATGTGTGCTGCTAGAAGTAACTGTACGTTCTTAATCTGCTCACACACATGTATATATTTCTCTCAAATCTTATAACACAGTATGTTCTTGAACTGTATTTCAGGAGATCGATACAGCTCAAACTGAATTGCATTGTATGTAGTTAGACGTTATTATTTCTCATTTAGATATGTGGTTCAAGTTTCACATCCTGTTATCATGCATTTTCACAAGACTGCAGAGAAACACAAGTGTTAATTAAGTCCGTGTTGCTTTATTAGACTTGAGAATGTGTTACCTTATGAATAATTATTTTCATTATTTTAGTTGTCAATGTTGCTGGTTGGTAAATTTCAGAAGAGGAGAATCGAGAGGCAGATCAAAAGTTGATCCTACAAATGTTGACCAAGTTTATATGTTCATATATAGTTGAAGTTAAGATGATTTATAGAAGTTGTCCTTGGCAAGTAACTCCATTATTCTTGCAGGAAGAAGTTCGGCAAAGACCGAGAATTTCATCACAATCTTTGCAGGAAGCTCATGGCATATTTGGTGATGTGGTGGAAGACGACCGCTTGAGAATTCAAAAGTTGGAAATAGCGGATAGGTTTAGTAAAACTGGCAAAAGTTCTGAATTTGAGCTTCATATATGTTCAACGAGATGGTAAAGAATGGATTGGATTGCGGTACTGTAATTGCATGCATTAACGGTTTCACAAGCTGCTTTTTCATGTTCTAAATTGAAATTTATGGAAATGCTTGAAAAGGTTGGTTCGGGTTAAATTATTTAATTTTGGAGCCACTGATTTGTCTTGACTTAAGATAGATGGAACCAATGAACAGGGGAAGATGTGACTTAGAAATCCTACAACAAGACCATATAATTAGTCTGCAATGATTATAACCATGTCGATCTTACTCCATTCCAGATGCGGTCTTTTCTGCTTGGACTTCGATCAGCATATGTGGTTTCTTTGGAAGTTTTGTTTCCACTATCTCTGTACGTATTAACATTCATAAAGAACATTGATAATATTTGTTGATGATTTCGAAATTTTTAATTACTGGTTACGATTTATCATAAGTAATTATATGAGTTTAGCTTGATGGAATTGACCTCTTTGAAATACTTATTAGCATCTAATAATAATAATAATAAATCTAATATTAAGCGAATAAATAAGGAGAGATTGTAGTCCACTCTATCAAACACTAATTTTTCTCCCATTTAGTACTTTTTTCTTCTTTATTTTATTTTTTTTGAAAAAAGGAAAATTACATATAAGTTCTAAAAATAATTACCAATTATAAATAGATATTTTTCTCATACAATGTTATAAATAGGTCAACATTTTTAACAGTATTATATACGCTAATTTCAAAACTTTTCACGTTAAAAATATAAATAAAATATCAAATAGTTATAACATATGATTTTGTACAATACTTACTCACATAATAATTTAATAACTTAATTAATGATGGTTATATTACAATTACAACATTGTGAATATTATAAATGCATAGGTACATACTCTATCTATACAAAGATTGGGTGAACATTACCAAAAGAAATTATAACAATGGGAACGCTTCGCACGTGTAACGTGTAAAGATTGAATGAACATTAACAAAATAAATTTATAACAAGGAGAACGTTTCGCACGTGTAACGTGCAATGCGCTAATTTCAAATCTTTTCACATTGAAAAGAGATAATATATCAAATAGTTATAGCATATGATTTTGTATACTTGCTCAAATAATGATTTAATAACTTAGTTAATTATGGTTACATTACAATTAAAATATTGTGAATATTATAAATGTATGGGTACATACCCTATCTATGCAAAGATCGAGTGAACATTAACAAAAGTATAACAAGGAGAACGCGCAAGTCCTAGTCAACTTATAAGACTTTGGCTTTGGTTTCGAAACAAAAAAGTATTGAATGGATTTTTTTTCTTTTTTTGAAACGGCCAAATAATATTAATTAAAAAAGAGCATAAGAAATGCTCGGAGAAGTACAACGAAAGTAGAAAAACAAAGCACTAGGTTTCCTAACCGCTAGCTATTACACCTTGCCAAAATGCCACCGGCCTAAGCTAGAATAACAAGGAGCACTATCAACAAGGACGAAGAAAGCTCAAATCAACAACCAAACACTACTAGGCTAAACCAAACGAGCCTTGAGAAGTAGTAGCAACCGAAGGACTTTGGGTAATCGAGGCTTTACCATTTTAGGAAATAATTATTCAAATTAGTGCCACAAACTTTTATTTCTGTTCTTACCAAATGGGTTGGAGCTGACATCAAATTAATGGCTTTACGATGGTGATGTTTTAAGCTTTATTAACATCTACTATTTCATTGCAATTTGCAATGAGTTTGACCGTTCCTATTTATTTTATTATGATAATTATTAATTAATAATGCACTCACTAAATTGCTAAAAATAGACTACCTTTAGATCTTTCTCTTTTACAGCTTCTGCGTTGATTCCGCTTATTTGGTGTCTTATGCATGCATTCATCTTCTTTTTCTTTTTGCTTTTTTCCTTTTGGTTCTCATACTTTCTTTTTTCTTTTACGGTAATTAATGTCCGTGATATTTTAAGTAAGGGCCAATTTGTTTTTACACCAAATCTTTTGGTTGTAATTACAATTATATTTGCCCTCAAGTACCACTATTATAATGTCTAAACTCCCATAACACTTTACAAGAAATTATAATCTATCTCAAAATGATTACTCCCTCCGTTCTCTCAGAAGTGTTCTGTTTTGATTTTTTTCGGTCAACAGCTTTTAACTTTGACTCTCGATTACTCTTAAACTATAATGATAAAATATTTAACGAAATTATATTATGAAAATATAGAATTCAAATTTTCATAATATAACTTTGTTAAATACATTATCATTATAGTTTAAGAGTAGTCGGGAGTCAAAGTTGAAAGTTGTTGACTGAAAAAAGTCAAAACAGGACACTTCTGAGAGAACGGATGGAGTATTTAAAAATGAAAAAGTACCATAAATTAATTTCAATGATACATATATCAAAACTAAATAAAACATAGGGAAAAATTACATAAACCCACCTTGTTGCTGCCTCACTTTTCAAAATCTTCCTCCTTAGATAATCAATTACGTTTTGCCCCAAAATGATAAGTTTGTGTTGACCAACTTATTTGGTTTGTTCAAATGTTGATCACCAAACATGCCCTTATCAATTTTCAGAATTTAATTTTTCTTTTTTATTTTCTTCTTTTCTTTTTCTTTTCTCCTTTTTCATTTTTCCTCTTTTTATTTTTTTACCTTCTTCTTCAAAATCCGGTACCGGACTTTTTCCGGTACCGAAATTTTTCCGACAGCAGCTCCGGTTGGAGCTGCCAAACAGCTCCAGTCGAGCTGTTTTACAGCTCCGACCGGAGCTTTAAATTGCTCCAGTCGGAGCTATAAACAGCTCCGATCGGAGTTGTTCACAGCTCCGATTGGAGCTGTTTAATGCTCCAATAGGAGCAGCCGGGATGGGTTGCTCCGATTGGAGCATTTACAGCTCCGATTGGAGCTGTTCTACAGCTCCAATCGGAGCTACAGCTTGGCCAGAGCTGTCAACAGCTCCGGCCAGAGCTGTTTAACAGCTCCGACCGGAGCTCCATTCAGCTCCGATTGGAGCTGTCCATTTTTTTTTTTGTTATTTTTTAATTTTTTTTACTTTTATAATTTGTTTAAATTTTTTATTTAAATTAGTGGGATGGATTTTGAAATGTGAGTTTTCTAGGGACTTGTTATCGATTAATTTTTAGAACATTTTGAAATTTATCTAAGTATTGGGTGTTTATTTTAAATAGTTTATGGTCAATTTTGTAAGTTAATAAAATTTAGAGTCAAATGTGTAATAAAAAAAATTAAGTTGTTTGGCTACTGAAAATTGAACGGGGACAAAATAGACATTTCCAGACTTTAGTTCGCTGAAAGTCAAATCCGTGGGGCAAAATGTAATTAGATTTCACGAACAAGGGGGGTAAATGTAATTGAATATCTAAGAGGGAAGATTTTGTAATAAAAAAATCTAAGGAGGGGGCTAGATGAAATTTACCCTAAAACATAGGTATATAAAATAATGGGAACAAAAACAAAGAAAACTTTTATAAAATAATGATAATCTTATAAAATTAGTCGTGTCTGTTTTTTTTTTTTTTAGAATCTCGATATTACATAAGTCATACATTCGTCAACTTATACTGCATCCATCTATCATAGATCAAACCATTACAATTTCACAAGTATTACAAATCAACCATTACAAAGCTAGTAGAGTATAAATTAGAAATAATCACGCACTCGACGAGAATTGAACTCATGAGCTCTAGAGTTATGTCACCTCAACCAATTGAGCTAGATATCTTTGGCTATAATTGGTACTTTTAATTATAAGCTAATGCTAATTACGCACTGTTTATTAACGGTGGTGGTAGTTTTCATTTCAGTTGACACAAGCTGGAGGCAAAATCAATTAATAATTTAATTTTTTATTGTTTTAAAAAAATAGTTTGCATTGTATTTGGTTGTTGGTCCATTGCGTCTATTTGGGTATATAACTACAAATTTGCCAAGGGCGGAGCCAGCTGCGGCGTCTCCCCCTAAAAAAAATTCTTAGCTAACATTTACGATTTTTTAATTTTTTTATAAATAAATTTTATAAGTAAGTTTTCAAGTTTTGACTCCTCAAACTTTAAAGAATCATATATACTGAATTTCACCCCTTCCCCCTTCGAATTTCAATTCCTGACTCCGCCACTGAAATTTACATAGCTATATATACAAATTAATTTAGCACTACTTTATTTTTAAAAGTAAACTTTGTACGTAGTAAAGAAAAAATGAATGCGAATTAACTTGCACTTGCACTAAATCAGTTGAACCGATCGATCGATATGCATGCATGGGCCATTCATCGATCATCACACACTTTATGCCTATGAGCTGAGCATATATATATATATATATATATATATATATATATATATATATATATATATATATATATATATATATATATATATATATATATATAGTTGAACCGATCGATCGATATGCATGCATGGGCCATTCATCGATCATCACACACCTTTATGCCTATGAGCTGAGCCTATATATATATATATATATATATATATATGTAAATTATATCAATCATAACTGATAAATCGTCACACAAACTTAGTAGTCGTCTAGTCGTCTAGCTAGCTTTACCAATTGGTTGCAACCAGATAACTTCCTTACCCTTTTAAATATTGCTCGGCCATCATCTTTCATTAAGCGATAATACTTGGTAGTCGAATACATAAACTTTCTCGTCTTTTCTTTTTTTTGCATGTAGTGCTGGCAAACTAGACCCATGGTGCAGCCTTATCCTCTCCAAGTTGAACCTGATTTGATTCAAACCACTTTGAATTGGATAAAATAAAATGGGTATATTTTAGAAATGGGTAGAAACAGATTTACCAATGGATATCCAGTTTGACCCATATTAAATAAAGCCTGCTCCTCTCCTCCTCCCTTTCAGCACTCTCCCTCTCTAAAGTTTCCAAATTTTCGCCGCTAACACACCGCCACCGCCACACCATGCCTACTCGCCGATTGCTCTCTCTCTAGCTAAATTCAATCTTCTATTCTGCTCATGGTGAAGTACATGTTTTGGTGAAGGAGTTGCAGAGAGCTCTAATGAACTCAACAATGGCAGCTGCTAGGTTAACTCACTTGAAATTGTTGATTGCACCAGTGACAACTCGTTCGAGCCAGTGAATTTTTTCACTTTTCTTACCAGCAAAATCCAAGTGCGATTAATCCTTACCATTCCACCTTACTAAGAAATCTCAATCTCAACCATTTATGGGGAGCATTGCTCGTTACTAGTGGGTAGAAATGGGTGACCCTTAACCACCCACATCCATTTACAACCAAAATTGATTAAAATCCATATTAAATGGTTGATTAATGGGTTTGACCCTCATGTAGTTAAATCCACTCTTTAACCATCCTAATCTTATCCTAACTCATGAAATTGCCAGCCATAATTGCATGCATGATCAGAGGGCCGGTTTTATTTCCAAAGTAAGAAATTTTCGATCAGGTCCTTACGTACGGTTTCTCAGAATAATTTCACATGCCTCTTCCCCTCAACCTCATAATATGGTGCAGCAGGTTACGTTTCTGGCTCATTCCGTACGTTTTTGCCCTTTTAGTTATAAGTTGCACTAGCACCCAACATGTACCACCGCCGCTCCAAAGTTTCTCGTATTCACAACCCGTAGATCACTTTGGATTCGGGAACCTTAGTCAAATTCGTTTCCAACAAAGGTTCTTCATCGACTGCAACTATTTAGGCAGAATAAAAACTCATTACCCGCCACCTATTTTCGTTTATCTGGGAGGAGAGGCTCCCATCGAAAATTGGATTGATGTGAACGGGGACAGAATAGCTAGATTAGCCGCGCGCCATTTCCAGGGCCTTGTCATTTATATTGAGGTATGTATGATATGATTAATTAGTTGTTTTAATTTTTGTATTCCATGATATGATCCCGTATATAAGTATAATATGGACAACTGTGTTTGTTTGGTTGTAGCATCGGTTTTATGGAGACTCGGTTCCTTTTCATTCGATCGACATAGCAATGTCCGATCAAGAAGTCAGGGGCTGCTTAACTTCAGAGCAAGCTTTAGCCGACTTTGCTGAGATAATTATTTTCCTTAAAATAAACTCATCGTCCTACACATTGTCGCCCATTTTCGCCATAGGGGGTTCATATGCCGGAAGTGAGCACTATTTCATTTCTTTTTCATACTTCATATTTGTTTGTAATTACAATTATTAAGTACGGACGTATTTTTTTTTTTTTTCTTTTTCAGTGTTGTCGGCTTGGTTTCGTTTGAAATATCCACATATTATTAGTGGAGCTTTGTCATCCTCAGCTCCAGTAATAAGCCCTATTAATGTTCCTCCCCAAGATCGGTTCTGCGCAATTGTTAGCAAGGACTTCATGGTGTATATATATACGCTTTTCGTTTTTATTCTATATAATTTCTTAATTATATTTTAAAAGAATTTTGTGACTATTATATATTTTGCAGGACATAAGTGAAAAGTGCGTCGAGAACATACGTCATTCCTGGAAAATTATCGAAGATATTGGATCGACACGGCAAGGGCTAGACGAATTGTCTCGACTATTTAGAACGTGCAGGTACATACTTGATTAAATGCATGCGATAATAAATTCTAGCTATAGCAAGCATTTTTATAAGAATAACTCTATCTCTAATTTGTTATTAATAGTACTTGTATTTAATTTGGGTCACAATATTATTCATGTAGTCCGCTGTTGCGCACGAACGAGCTAAAGACATTTCTTACTGAGACATACAATTTTGCGGCACAATATGATGGCCGGTTCAAGACACGTACACGTGAGCTATGCAATGAAATTGATATGGCCACATCCAAGGATCAAATTTTACCAAGTATAGCTCGAGGGATTTCCGCAGAACATGATAAGGGCCTATGCATGAATTTGACCATGATAGGCCAAAGTGCTACTATATTTGGTGTCCTCGATCCCGTCTCACAAAAAGCTTGGGATTGGCAGGTACTTGGCCTTAATTTCTCTTTTTATTATCAGTTTCATTTTTCCTTTAAAAGTCTTTATGTTATAGTAGTAATGATCAAAATATACACACATGCAGCTATGTAGTGAGCTCTTACCGCCGGGCGGGTGCGACAACAATAGCATGTTCGTTCCAAGTACATTTAATACTACTGAACACATGCAAAATTGTTGGGAAAGATACGGGGTGTACCCTCACCCTAATTGGATGACTACCTACTATGGTGGCCAGGTATTTTTACCCTAATATTAATTGCTACTTGTATAAATCAATTTTATGACTTATTAATTTTCTCAGCACAGTTTAATTTGTTTCTTTTTAATTATAAAACAGGACATGAAAAGTGCTCTTAAAGAATTTGGGAGTAACATAATATTTTCCAACGGACTGAGGGATCCACTGAGTGGAGCAGGGTAACTGTAATTTTATATTATATATCGTCAATATATATTTAATGTCATGAATTAAGTAACATATCTAATCGATATTTTATAATGTATTAGGATATTGCATGACATATCGGACACAATTATGGCAATAACTACTACGCGAGGTACATAAATTTCAACTTGAAATATTTTTCGACTTTTGTTACTAATTAAATGGCTCAAATGTTGGACCGTAATGCAGGATCGCATTGTCTGGACCTAAATCCTATACGAGAAGACGATCCAGATTGGTTAAAGCAACAAAGAAGAAAAGAGCTAGAAGTGATAGCGGAGTGGATAAAGGATGCACAGTCTTCTTGTGTTGATATGATTAGGCCCGTGACCTTCAATTCGCCTGCATTGACCCTAGTTGTTGCAACATTACTAATACTAATGTTTTAAAATGTGAATAAATAATGTAATGACGATTATATCCTCACCAAAAGAAGGAAAGCACTATGTAACTGTAGTTCAATAGCTCTATATGTACCCAATGTAAATATTCTTTGAGTGTGTTGATTAAGATCATTTCCAACCGGACTCATCTCCAGACGTCTGGAGATGGTTCAACGGGAGTATGGGTCTTGAGTCTGGATGAAATCATCCAGACTCGTCATATAGTGTCATCCTTTTTGTTAATTTTTTTTCTTCTTCCTTTTCTTTGATGGTAGTAACTTTTTTTTCCTTTTTCTTTTTCTTTCTATTTACTTTTATTCCTTTTCTTTTTCTTCTTTCCTAAATGTAGGTGCATTATACTGCAAGGTTTGCTGCTGATGGGATAGTGTTTGATAGTACATATAAACGTGTTAAACCTCTTATGTTGCGACTTGGCAGGGGAAAGGTAATCTGCTCTTTCTTGGACTTCAGTTATAAATTAGTGTTACTGTTCAGAAACACATCATAATACTATAGAGAGTATATCAATGCTTGTAATAACCCGTATTTTTTTATAAGACTTTTTTACGGCGTAAATCATGCTTGGTAATTATTTTTTTATTTGGAGCTGAAAATTATACGATTACGGGTTGAACTTAATGTTAATGAGTTATTACTTTTATGGATCGATAATTAAAGATGGGCATAGGTGATTATTGTCTAGGGACTCAAATTGTGGAGATACGGGCCTTTAACAGATGTCCCTAATGATTAGGTTGTACATGGATTCTGTATTGAGGCGGTTTGATCCAAGTCGGTTGGAACTTTGGATGGTATATATATGTTTGACTAATTAGGTTAGATAGATTATGTATTCAGGTACTGCCGATATTGAGAAGCGAAGCAAAAGTATTGTCGTTGAGCGTACCGATCTATGGACTTGGAGAAGAAATAGTGTTTGTTTGAAGTCTCTATCAAAAGAATGGAGTTGTGCGTAATCATATCGACGTAGTAGGTTTATTAGGTAAGCCATAGGGTTTTGTTGGTTAAATTCTAAATTGTTAAGTTTTAACTTTAGGGATGATGTGAAGGATAACAGTTAGCTCTGTTGTTATAATTGGATGCTCTAATTTGAGTAATGTAAAATAATCTGAACAAGTACTGAGTTTGATTGGATTCTAAGTGTGAAATGTGTTGTGGTGGTGTTGGGAGGGGGGGAGGGGGAGATGGTGTTCTTGGGGTTTTTCACGATTTAGAGAACGGAACTTCTACGATGGATCGAGTACAATGTGTTGGTTAAAAACTAGGGTCAATTACATTTAGGTGATGTTTTTACAACTTAATTACAATTTAATGACACTAAAAATCTCGTTTTCAAAAAAGTGACATTTGATATGGTGTACCCAAAATGACCATATATATATATATATATATATATATATATATATATATATATATATATATATATATATATATATATATATATATATATATATATATATATATATATATATATATATATAATTAATCATTCAACAATCCCATAAAACATGCACCAAATTAATTTGTCAAATGCTTTTAATCGTATGTTACCAAATTAGGATCATTCCCTAGCTACATCTATTTAAAAAAGCAAGTACCAAAAATTTAGCTTCTTTCTCTCATAAAATTATGTACCCAAATTTTTGTCCAGGCTTGTTAGTTGGAATCGATGAAAAGCAGATGAAGAAATCGGGAATTTCGTCAACACCATAATAACATCAACATTTCCGGTGTGAAATTGCACCCTATTCACCTTTTTTATCTTAACATGCACAATCTGTCCATAGATTTGTGTTTTTATGTTTGAATGCATCGTTCTTTAATTTCAAGGTGTGGTAATTCATCCACCATATCCCTTAAACTCCACAAAGAATTGTAGAGGGTTGATGAGGTTGGTCGGTTTCTGTATGTATGTTTCATGTTGAGATTTTCTTGCACTTATACTTTGTGATCCGGAGTTTGTTGTAAGCATTTTCTATAGCATTTTTTATGCTCGTATTAATAAAATTTAAAACAATTATTGATAGTTACACAAAGTTCATGCAATCTGCATACTTGAGAACTTATTGTAAGGAAAATGTATTGTTCGGGCATGATTTTGGCTATATGTTACATGATGATTTAGTGAATATTGGAAAGTACTATCATGGTACATGATATTCTAGTACATGTTCATGAAATTGACAAAGTGCTTCTCTGTGGAGTTTGGGACGTCATGCATGAACTGTGAAGACGCTTGTGGTGCCTGATAAATTATGGTGCATAGAAGGAGTTCATGGTTAATGTGGTTCACGAAAACTTTAAAACATACATGGTTTTTATAAGTTCCATGGAAATTTGAAATATATACTATATGATTTTTATATGGTACATACATGATAATTTGTAAAATGAAAAATATTTTAATTTTTTCTCTGGCACATGAAAATATTACTATTCAAAATTGATACATAAGATGTATGTAGAAAGTTATATAGGTACATGAAAAATATTAATAGTGATGCTACAAATTTTTAAAATACAGTACATATTTTGTGTGAACTACATGGTTTTTGAAAGTCAGTACATGTAAAATTAGATGCAAACAAAGAGTACTTGTTATTGCGTAAAACACATGGTTTTTTTTTTTTAAGTTTAGTATATATAAAATTAGATTACCCAAGCAATTCATGTTTTTAAAAGTTTGGTACATGGAAAAATTAAAATTTAAACAAGTAATATGTTTGTGTGAAATATATGGTGGATGACTAAATACCATTTGTACATAATTTCTGGATACATGAATGATGTAGCCGGGATACATAATTTTGACTAAGTATGCCGTTGCTATTCTTTATTTAGTACATGAGTTAAAAGTATTGGTTATTAGATTTCGGGAGTATGCAATATCAGTCTATGTACCTCATTTATAACTTGTGGTACTTGTTTTCTGGGATGAAGTGGTATATTCTATGGTGAGTGGTGGTACATGTTCATTTGGGGGAAGTAGTATGTTTCGTGGTGCATGGGTACAAGAAGCACCCATAAGAAGTAGTACTACAACAAAATATAAGAATGGTAAAAATGTTTGAAATCTAATATAGTGTGAACCATGAATTTGAACAATTAATCAAGCCGAAGTCATTAGGCGTGATGAATGGAAAATTACAAATCAAGGAGTATTAACTACTAGTAGTATTCTATAATTAGTTAGCATAAATAGCTAACTAGCTAACTTCAATGCCTCAATTAAAGTTTCGTGCGAGTAGTTACTACTGTAGTTAGGAATAATAACAAAAATAGTTTAAATATTTTGCCTACTTTTATTTTTAGAGATAGAAGGGTATATTTGTCCAATAAAAATAACTTATTAGTAAATAGTTTCAAATTTTGTCACTTGAATGTAATAAAGTTTGATTTATTGTATTAATGATGTAAACAAGAATATTGATATCATTAATGTGTAATAAAGTTTGAAAAGTATCACCAGAATGTAATTTTCTGTTTTTACTGAAATTGATTGCCAGCCATCTATATATGTTGTTTTGATGTTTCGAATAAGTTAGATGAAATTGTAGCAATTCAAGTTTGTTTTGGTTTGTAGTTTCATTTGTTGTGTAAAAAATAAAAAATAAAAAAAAGTATATATATATATATATATATATATATATATATATATATATATATATATATATATACATATATGTATATATATATATATATATATATAATCTTAATTAAAATGAGATTAATAAGGGAGACCAAAAAAATTTAATAAAACGACAATGTTTTACTATAAAATTACGTTTCACATTTCAAATGATTACTTTACAATTAATCTCATTCGTTTACTATTTAATGCACTAAAATACATGACCTTTAAGTGGAAAATGTTACAGGAAAACAAAAAGATATCAAAATCTCTATTCAGTTTGTTCAGTTCACCAACATTGCAAATGATGCAAATTTCTCCTAAAAGAAAACAAAACGAACTAATAAAATAAATACAATAACAAAATACAAAAGAATAGCACGCAGTAACACGCAACGTGTGTTGCATAAATTCTAGTAGCATTATAGTTTAACAGTAATTGAGAATCAAAGTTAAAATATATTGACCGAAAAAAGTCAAATTAGAAAATTACGGTGGAATGGAGGAGTTATTGATTGCAAAGGGGATATATATTATTTGATCTGACGGAATATGAGAGGGGAAAATATCATAATAACCCCTCAATTATCTTTTAGTAGCATAAATCTCGCTTAATTATTTAAATCGCGTCAAACCCCATCATTTTTATATACTAAACCTTGCACATATATATGCCCCCTTCCATCCAATTCAACGAGAGTGGAATACACTTGCTATATCTGAGATTGGGCTATGGTAAAGTATGTTGAAGTTATTAGTGATAACTGAAATAAGATCTTGCTCAAAAACTTTGGTATGGTGGCCAACAAAAATAAAGTAGTTTAAAAATAAATAGAATTTTTTTTTTTTAAATGAAAGTTTGGGTAAGAGTATGATAGAGTTTGATGTGATTGAATGTTAACCTGTTGTAAAATAGAATTTGAGGATAGGAGATAGTATAAGTAATTAATTTTTCACTGATTAAAGTTGCAAGCTTCTTAAAGTATATGGCAATTGTCAACAATTTTGAAAATTTTCAAAGGAAGGTTCAAATTAGGTTATGTTCTATTCGTCTGAAAAAGTCTAAATTGAGTTGAACTTATTTTATAGTATAAAATACTATTAGTCAAATTCGAACTGACCTGAACTTAATGCATATGAATTGATTTGAACGGAACTGAACTGATCTGAATTGATTTTAAAATAATAAATTTTTAAATGAAAAGAACAGATGCTTAGTTAGGTTTGAAATAAATTAAGAGAATGTCAAAATTCTATTAATATGATACGTGTAATTGGATTAGTATATTTGTGATAAATCGGAGCGAATTAGTATTAAATACATATTGGGACGAATATATTGTCCACCTTAAAGTATCGGTGCTTCCTAGGTGAAATCGTATGTTCTTTTGTTGCGAATATATACTGTTCACCTTAAAGTATCGGTGCTTCCCAGGTGAAATCATATGTTCTTTTCGTTTCGACTTGAAATAGGAGAAAGAAGGGAGATGTGAATAGGGAGCATAAACTTTAGCATAACATTTGGAGTAATGGTGCACTAATTATCTTTAATTATTGATTGCATACTATATGCCTTCGTAATTGTACTAACGATTTTCAATATAACACTCAAATTTGAAACTCAAAAGTCCTGAATATAATCGTACCTCCCCAGCCTAGCGATGAATAATGTTTTATTGATGTTTGGTTTGGAGTTGGGTTTGGAAACAATGTTTTAAAATTGAAAAAACTATTAAAATGAGACATAGGATGGGATTAGGCAGTGGCAGATCTAGGACTCAATATGAGGGGTCAAAAATTTGATCATAATAATATGATTATAAAATGTATAAACGACTAATATGTTAGTGTATAAGAATTGCATTTTCAAAAGTAATAAACTGAGCAAAGTAGCAATTTTGTTTTAAAATTTTAACTTTAAATTATAAACAAAAAATGTAAAAATAAAACAAACATATTTTTAGGTGAAAAAGAAAAAATAAGCATGGAAATTGTAAATGAAAGTGTAAATAGTGAAAAGAGTGTAAAAGAATTAGGCTTTTTTGGTTGAAAAAGAAAAAATAAATATTAAATGTGCAAATATTAAACAAAAAATGTGGACACCTCTGTGATCGTACACTAGTCATTTTGGAAACCCAGCTCCGGCACTCACCACTAGGCTAGATATAAAATTTGTAATTAGGAGTACTAACTACTAAGTTGGTGAAGATATAAATCTAAGCTCGGTCAAGTGACCCAGCCTAGATATGTCATTATGATTATGTTTGAATGAAATAACTATTGAGTGACGATGCATTGATGCATGAATGAATGACTTTTTCATGAATAAATATAGATATATAATCATCACCTAACATAGAAAATATGAGTCATCAGATTAATGCATTTGCAGTTATTCTCTATGACATTATTAATGTAGATTAGATCTCAAGGACAACAACACAAATTCTCAGAACATTCGAATCTGGGCCCATGGCAAGTACGCGCGCAACCGATTGCGGTGCATCCAGTTGGTGCCTCATAGCAATTGTGAAAAAGTTTAGATTCCTGAGGATCCACCAGCATTGGCCCATCAAGATTCAAGCCATTAGAACCTGTTTTGAGTTTAAAAATACAAAAACGTCATATAACTCATATATATTGGCATTGGTTATGGGGAATTGGGGATACGGGAAGAAAAATACAGATTGAACTTTGAAGTATAGATCAAAATGAAAAGATTGATTAATTACAACTAAAACTAAATAAATAAAATAACAATGATATAACTTACCACAAGATGCATACATCATGAGTACAAAGCAAAATATGAGATGTTTTTCCGGCCATGTTCACAATTGAAATTGATATGGTTGCAATGAAGTTGTGGGCAGTTTATATAGTACTAAAAATAAAGAAGATTAGAAGTAATTAGTGAAATCAATGTCCTTTATTTTCTTTCATTTTTTAAAAGATTTTTGTATTTGATGAATATTTTGTATTAATTTTACTTCAATTCCGATTACTTTAATATTCTATTTCATTTTTTGAAATATCCTTGACTATCTTTGTGATCCCATCATCTTTTTAGGAGCGATTTATTATTTCTTTCCTTTGAAGATTTTGTTTTTCCTGTTTCAAATCCGTATTTGAGAGTTAAGTTTGGCATGAGATTTCTCCTCCATAAATACTACACCATGGTGCAGATCGGTTTTTGCCCCAATTTTTTTCACCAAATCCATCAAATTATAATTTTCCATCCAAAGCATTCCTTTCCGGCTTTCCCCAAGAACATGACATTTCAAAAGCACAGCATTTGAGCTCCAAGCCCAGAAAATCTAGTCCAAACAACCCACTATCCCCAGAACAGAAAAATAGTAATTAATACGACACCCACATGTGAGCAAAATTACGGACCAGTGTCCGATTTTCACCTTTCAATTAAAGAAGGGACCTTTTTTAAAGTACATGAATAAAGATACCTCAACTATTAGCTCCGAAACCTCTTTGCATATGAACAATTCCATAGTGATTTGCACTACCCAAAAAAAATTTAAAAAAATTTAGTACTAACTTTTACTACTTTTTCAATGTTTTTTTGTCTATTTTGGATGCTAGTTTTGATATTGCACTACCTTATATTTTAAAATTTCAATTCAATAAAGTCTTATTGTATCATTAAAGTAGTCATTTTACTCTAATTTTTACCTTAAAACAAAACAAAAAAAAGTTCTTAATATAAATTAATATAAATATTTTAGACAAATATTTTAGACCTTTCGATCTTACCGCTGCAATGACGACATAGCTTCTTATGTGCCCTTCATGGACAGTTTGACATAAATGGGATCATTGCTAGCTATTGGATGGGGACTGATGCAGAGGTTGCTGAACTGTTCAACCGCATGGGTCAGGCCGTTGTTTACAACACCAACAGCTACCTCTCTGGGCTGTCCCAAAGCGTGAATGAGTATTACCGTCAAACATGCAATGATCATAGAGCTAGCTTGACGCACAAATATTTCAACAATTCATGGTCGATTATCTGGTTCATAGCTGCTGTTGTGTCTTATATTAGTGTGTATGCATATTTTCGACCTCCTCATTAATCTCCTCTTCCATCTCCATCTCCTATGGCTATATTCAATCTTCGTTTGTATTTCAAACTTGTGTAATTTATTTTGAGATCACTACAGTGTGAGGCTGAAGGAACAGCCAGTTAGTGTTTCATGCTGTAATGTACAACTATTCTTGTTTTGTTCACAACATATTAACATTCTATTTTATTCTGCTGTGGTGTGAACCTGGAATCAGAGTTCAAGTAAAATTGCTCGAATAAAGGGAGAGTGTGCCATCCGGGAAAGACATTGGCTATTGATTTCTACAATAAGAAACGGCAAGACCTATTGATCTACATAACATATATTATAAGTAACATTGCAGATGATTGAAGTAATTCATTCTCAGGACATTGGATGTTTCATGTAGAGAAGATTAAGTACGTATGTGTATATATGGAAACGATCGAGAGGGTCATCATCTCCAGCCATTGATGTACACGAGATAAGCTGCTGCAGGAGCAGGACTTGGACTTGATAGGCCGATCTTCCATGTGTGTGCCTTTTCATGATTATCAGTTTTTCCTGTTACTTTAGAAATTATTATAAATGCATCCTTTCCAGTTTCCAGCAACAAGTGAGGCTGTTTACTCAATTCTATTTCTTCTTTCTTTCTTCCAGTAACAAGATCAATAATAAGGTTTCCGGCCGGTATTTCTAACAAGTCTGTTATTCGAATGTGATCGATCTTTCATACAAGGCCTAATTTCTCAGCTGAGCCAGGAAATTATTTACAAGTCAACACAAAACATATTTAGAACTTAATGCACCATGATCCTCACATAGTCACATTGCTATCCGGCCAATCATATACTATGTTGACTTCACTTACCATTTCCTTACAAACTTGAAAGTTACACAAGCCCCAATACGAAAAGTGTCTCTGCTGCTCCTGACTCTAAGAACTTTATTTTTCCAGATGGAAACTGTTTTGTCAGCACCACTTCTATTGACATAACCAGGATAATCATCTATATCGAAATGAGCCTCTTCAATTAACCGCAACCCAGCCTCCTTGCCTAGCTCCTCAATTTCCCACTGACAGAATGGGTGAGCAGTTTTGTGCGTAATGTGCACTTGTCCGCCTTTTTTCAGCATTGTTCGTGCATTCTCAAGGAATCTACGGACAACTTTTTGATGGCGCCTGGATTTAAAAAAAAAAAGAAGTTAGTAATGTATATTTTAGTACCGAGTCTTACATTCTAGTATGACAAAAACTAGGGGAACTTTCACCGGATTTGACGCTCGTCATGTTCTGGTAAACTAAAGCCAGCATGAGGGAAGTTGAACACTATCCTGTCGAACAACATACCCTCGAGTATAGAATGATCGGCCATGGTGCGAACACTAACTCCATGTATAATGGTACTTCCTCTGGTTTCCAGAGCCGTAAGGTTAGCCTCTGCAGTAGGGTACTTCTCTTTCAGGGTGCCTATAATAAGATGATCAAGATGTATTTATGTAACAATAAAAGAAAGTTCTGTTGTGAGATCAAGAAATCAGCATTTTATACTTTGTGTTAATTCCAGATTACATACCTTCCGAGTCTAATGAGGTTGCAACAATATTGGAAGCATGCCCAAAAGCATTTGCTAGGCACGCGGCAAAGGAAAAGTCGCCTTCGCCTACAAGCAGTATCTTGTGTTTACTGCTATAATGATTGATCCATATCTCTGATCCCATTGTTGTTAGCGTTCCAATGTTAGACCAGAATATACTACTTAATTAGTCCATATCAATCTGGTGCATAATGCTATGAGGCTTCAATATATATAGAGCTACCCAGTCTGTGTCTCATTGTATATAACAGAACACAACTATTAATTGTAATTGTGATTCTCATTAGTGACTTGGTGTGAATTAGCACTGAATGTTATTAGCAGATTATACTAGTTAAGGTCAGTGTCTCTTGATTTCCAATGCATTGATGGTACAGATTCATATACACGCATTTACTACGATGCTTAAAAGAACGAATTGAACTCTCTCCTCTGAATTAATTGACCTTTCCAATTACATGATCATTCATCGGATTTGTACTTTACCACTAGTGCCTCTTAGTCTCTTACCATTCATCTATCTACAACATTATAATATTACACTATTTCACTTTGTTTTGGACAAATATACAGTATATTGTTTTGAATCAGTAAAATATATTTATTGAAGTATAAACATACAAGAGACTAACAAGGTGCATAAGAAATATTGCACCCATACACTTACAAGGAAGCCCATAACTAAACAACTTGTATAAAAAAACGCCAGACATTACAACCCAATATTCGTTATGGGCGAGGCAACTCTTAACCACTCCTATATCATCTAATATGTCCAAACCATTAATCCGGAGTGTGTTCCGTGTATTTCTGTTGTAGTTGTTGCCCTCGGAGCACTTCTCATGCCTGTTTAGTAATTAAAAAAAAAAAACTTTTTGCCGTAGCTACTGAGCTACTAGCTACTAGCTAGCAAGGAAAATCTTTTTTATCCTCTAAATTTTTCAGTTTGGCGAATGGAAGTGTTTTTTGCTCTGCAGTGAATTCAACTTTTTCTTTTTATAATAAAATGATATTATAAAAATATGGTAACTAAATAATCACTTTAAACTTTTTGAAATTTAGGTGCGTTACAACGTAAGCAATAAAAGATAATTTATCTTGTAAAAATCCTAATTTTTCCAAATAATAATAAGTAAATAAAACTAATACATCATTATAGTATACTATAAATAAATTTGAAAATCATTCCCAACATTTTGGATAAAGAAAAGTATCGGAAGTGTTTGGATTGTGTTGTTTTTCTTTAGTTTGGGTGTTTCTTTTATGATTGTGGTCTTCTTCGTTTTATTTGTCTTTTAGTTTTAGTTCGTTGGAGAGCTTTACTCAAGCTGATGCATGTTGTCGGGAAATCCAACAGGTTCGGGCTTTATCATAAGGTTCAGGTTCTGAAGGTTGAGGTTCAGGAGTTTCAAAAGGTTGGCTCAGTTCAGTTGAGGGGAGATTCAGGCTCAATTGACTCAGATCAGTTGAGGGGTTCAAGTTCAGATGTCCATGGACAAGTTCAGTGTTCCAGGTTTAGGAGGTTCTGAAGGTTTTATAGGTTCAGGTACGAGGTTCAGGAGGTTTTATAGGTTCAGGTCCAGGTGGTTCATGTTTGTTGTTAATCCCGTGGTCAACCACGGTTGGGTGTTGTTTTATAGGTTCAGGTCCAGGTGGTTCATGTTTGTTGTTGATACCCGTGGTCAACCACGGTTGGGTGTTGCTCTCGCTGTCTTTGTATTCATTCTGAACACTTCTTATGTTCGTTTTTTGTTTTATTAATAAAAAAAAAACTTTGGCTGCTTCAAACAAAAAAATAAAAAAAAATAAAAAAAAATCATATTCAATAAAAATTTAATTACAAAAATGTCCGACCAGAGACTTAGAATTCACAATCGATCGATCGACGAGAAGGCGCGGAACAAAAAAAAAAAAAAAGAACAATTAAGAAAATTAATGCACGAGTAACCCCGTCCATGTTGTTTGTTAATATTACACGTAGTTCCCATTTCAAAATGATGATATCTGTGGCAACTTTTGCTCCTCGTGCAGTTCCCTCAGAACGTTGATGCATCGTTGTTATCACCAAAATCAGAGACGCTCGGTCCACAAGAAGCACTAATCTATAATATATTGTCAGCGTGTATAAGAAGAATTCTTCACTATCAATTGATGGAGTGATACTATCATCAATTTCTCATCTTTAGTACACTCTGGTTCAGTGACTGACAGAAACGGGAAACAAGGTTTTATAAGCATCTCTCCCCAATAAATCTTCATTTGCATCCTTTTCAACTTTACTAGACCTTATAAATTCTGCATGCCAACTGTTTGATAAAAGTCCTACTCGTTTTTTCCTTTGCATTTCTATACACGACCAGTAGTATAATTCATGCTAGTATTAATTAAACAGATGGAATTGGTCATCTCTCGCACATTTGATATTGAACTGGTTGCATCTGCTTTGTTATCCAGCTGATTGTTTCTGCATTCATTGTCTCCATTCGTTCTTGAACGATACTTTCTGCGCTGTTTCATAGGCATCACTGAATGAATCCCCAGATAATTTAGCTAGTATGAAGGTAGGAATAGGATCTCATCAGTTGACATCCTTACTTGCGACGATTCCCAGCAAAGTTCATCAAGCTTCTTACAAGGTTAGTTTACAAGCATTTTTGTCTTTGGTCTATCCAGTAGTATGTAATATGATGTCTGAATGATTGTTATCTCTCTTTTTAGTGGTGTGAACCTCGTCTTTTCTCCAAGTTTGTTGCTTTTAGTAGCATTGCAGCCACCGAATCCGTTAACGAGTATCAAATTGAAGGAAATGCATACAAGTTTGCAATTCAAAGTAAGAAAGGTAGCTCTTCTTATTCACAACATGTTGACTACAAGAACCCTGTAAGGATCAGATCAAATGAGTGTGCAAAGACACTTCAACCGGATAAACCCGATGTGTGGTTCAATCAACAAGAAACGAATTCTAGTCAACCACTTCGGATTGGTGGTGCTGCTCCTGGAGAATTGGATTCTGCATTGCAGATTCTTCCTGGTCACAGAATGCCTACTTCCTGGAATAAAGTGATATCGTCACGCATTGGTAATAAGTCGAACTCTGAGGTTTTGAATCTATATTCTCATATTCTTGACAGGAATGTTAGACTGGATGAATGTGGTCTAGCTAATTTTTTGCGGGCGTGCTGTGGAATCAGAGTTGGGTTTCACTTTGTTCAGCAGATTCATGCTAAGATTATCCATTGCGGCTTAAGTTCGAGTGCTCCTTTTGTAATCCTCTTATTAATTTGTACCTCAAGAATGAATGTGTTGGTTGCGCATTTCAGATTTTTTCAAGCATGCAGAGAAGGAACAGTGGAACTTGGGTTGCCATGATATCAGGTTTATCTAACAATTTTCTGGAGTTAGAAGCTATCCTACTTTATTGTGAGATGCGTAGGTTAGGAGAGTTCCCCACTCCATATGTCTTCTCAAGCATTATTAGTGCCTCCACCAAGATAGGGTTGTTTGAAGTTGGGGAGCAACTTCATGCTGTAATTTACAAGTGGGGATATTCAGAGGAGCTTTTTGTTTGTAATTCTCTACTCACACTCTATTCTCGACAGAGAAACTTAAAATCTGCTGAACTACTCTTCAATGAGATGTTGCATAAGGATACAATCTCCTACAACACTCTGATTTCAGGTTTTTCTATGCAAGGAAGTGAAAGATCTCTTGAGATTTTTGAGAAAATGTGCAAGGAGTTATTTAAGCCCGATAGTGTTACGGTTGCCTGCCTCTTAAGCAGTTGTGCATCACTGAGGGCTCTTCATAAAGGAACACAGCTGCATTCTTATGTAATTAAGGCGGGAATGTGTTCAGATATCATAATCGAGGGTTCTCTGCTAGACCTCTATGTGAAATCTGCGGATGTCAAAACAGCTCATAAGTTCTTCCTGACAGCTAGGAGAGATAATGTAGTCCTTTGGAATGTGATGCTAACTGCATATGGACAGATTGGTGATATTCATGAATCAGTCAGAATTTATTCTCAGATGCAACTTGATTGCCTGCACCCTAATCAGTACACTTATCCTAGTATTTTAAGAACATGTACTTCAGCTGGGGCACTTGAATTAGGAGAGCAATTACATGCTCAAGTTATAAAAACTGGATTCCAGCCAAATGTGCATGTCTGCAGTGTGCTAATAGACATGTACGCCAAACTTGGAGAACTGGAAGTTGCCTTGCAAATTTTTACAGATCTCGAGGAAGATGATATTGTCGCTTTGACAACTATGATAGCTGGATATGCTAAGCATGACATGTTTATGGAAGCTCTTAATTTGTTTATAGAAATGTATGAACGAGGGCTTCGATTAGATAACATAGGATTAGCTAGTGTGATAAGTGCATGCGCTGGGATTCAAGCTCTTAACCAAGGACGCCAAATTCATGCTCAGTCTATTGTCTCTGGTTACTCATCAGATCTTTCAATTCGAAATGCACTAGTATGTCTATATTCCAGATGTGGTTGTATACAGGAAGCACACTTGGCATTTGAGAACATATGTACTAGAGACAATGTTTCATGGAATGGGATGATATCAGGTTTCGCGCAGAGTGGGCGGACTGAGGAAGCCCTGAAAGTTTTCTCTCAAATGATTCAAGCTGGAATAGAAACTAGTATGTTCACCTATGGTTCAGCTGTTAGTGCAGCAGCGAATTTAACAAATTACGGGCTGGGTTTACAAGCTCATGATAAAATAATTAAAAAAGGATATGATGCTGAAACAGAAGTATGCAATGCGTTGATTACTTTGTATGCGAAATGTGGACGCCTTACTGATGCTCGAAAGATGTTTGTGGTAATGCCCTGGAAAAATGAAGTTTCTTGGAATGCTATGATCACAGGTTATTCTCAACATGGATGTGGTGAGAAAGCTATAGAGCTTTTTGAAAATATGAAGGAGCTAAAAGTGATGCCAAATCATGTAACGTATATAGGGGTTCTATCAGCATGCAGCCATGTTGGTTTGGTGGAAGAGGGCCTTAGCTACTTCAACTCAATGAGTGAGCAACATTCCTTAGTACCAAAACCTGAACATTATGCATGTGTCGTTGATATTCTTGGGAGGTCTGGTCAACTGCATCGTGCCATAGAATTTGTGGAGTCCATGCCAATTAAACCTGATGCTATGGTCTGGAGGACGCTCTTAAGTGCCTGCACGATTCGGCGTAATACAGAGATCGGCAAGGTTGCAGCAGAGCATCTTTTAGAATTAGTACCTGAAGACTCAGCTACTTATGTTCTCATGTCAAACATGTATGCTGTTGCTGGCAGATGGGATTATCGTGATAGAGCTAGACAACTCATGAAAGATAAAGGTGTTGTAAAAGAGCCCGGTCGTAGTTGGATCGAAGTAAAGAACTCGGTTCATGCATTTTTTGCTGGTGATAGACTTCATCCTCTTGCTCATGAGATATACAAGTATTTGGAAGAATTAAACCAGCGGGTATCTGATATTGGTTATATTCAAGAATTTAACAGTTTGTGGAGTGATTTGGAACTGGAGCAGAAGGACCCAACCACATGTGTTCATAGTGAAAAGTTAGCAATTTCATTTGGCCTTTTAAGTTTGCCTCATATGATTCCCCTGCATGTAATGAAAAATCTACGCATTTGTAGTGATTGCCATAGTTGGATTAAATTTGTATCGAGGGTTGTGGACCGCACTATAATCGTGCGTGATGCATACCGTTTCCATCATTTCCGAGATGGTGTCTGCTCATGTAAAGATTATTGGTAACTTGGACTAAGAAAGATATCACGCAAGAAGGAATAGTATGCGCCTGAGATTGCAAGGCTCCAATGGTGAGCTGCTATATGGCCATCCATTTATGATCAGGTAAAAACCTTATTGAAGACATTATCTCACCTTACTACTTGTTTTTTACTTTTTAGGCTTCTCACTTGTGGCAGTACTTCCTAGTTTTGTAGGCTTCTCACTTTGTGGCAGTACTTCCCTTGACAGTAGTTTCTGAAGTAAAATGATAAGCCAATAACCGTGTGGGAACGCGAGTTATGGGGGGTGGGAAGAATGTGCAGTGACACAGTTTACCTTTCCGGTAACAAAATTTTTTTTTTTTTTTTCAGCAAGAATACGTAATTTGAGTTCATGGCTAACTTTCCTCGAATGATGCAGGGATGTCTTTAGTGAAACAACACCAGGAAAATAGATAACTTTGGGAAAGTACAAAAGATGTGAGGTTTGTCTCGGTTTTGTCTCAAAGATTTAGACCTTGTGCCTTAGTTACTAGTTATCTTGGCAATTATATTAGCTCCACTTTTGTGTAGAGTGACCGTAAGGTACTTGGCTTGTCACCAGTCAAATACCAGATGATAATCGTATAATCGTGATATTCATGAATGGTTGTGTGTGCAAGAGATATCACATTCTTGGGTGAATTATGAATATTTAATCAACTTTGTGACTTTTTGAAAATCTTGTCAGGACTACTTTAGAGTCATATAGCTGACCTCAACTGTATTTCCAATAGATTCACTCTGCTCATTCATTATGTTAAACATCAACATAAGGGTGATAGTTTTGTTCATGTGGATTCGGTGAAATAAAAAATGGTTGTTGTGACTTCCTCTGAAACGAAAACTCTTTTGCCACTTTCCCCTTGAGTTTTGGAAGTGATTAATTCATTGTTTTCTTTGTAGAGACTGTAATGTTGTTTATCACGAGTTGTTTCTGATAAGAGATGTCTCTCTCTTGTCTCAATGTTTCTCTCATCTACTAAACTTCTGAAGTTGGATATTTGTGTTCTTATGCAGGAAAATGGCAAATTCTGTTCTCAAGTACAGCGGGGTGAGAGAGATGTCATCTCTCATTTGTTCCAGATGTGCAAATGGTAAACTTAATCCGATGGTCTACCTAACATATAATCAACACAGATGAATTTTAATTTGAAGATCATTGTCATTTAACTTTTGGGTTCACTTCGCAGGTGTAATTGGCTCATGATGATTTTGAACAGACCTCCATTATCCTTTTTTTTCTTGTCCTGGGATAGGAATAAAAAGAGAAGACATTCAGTACTTGTTTGATGATACTCGTACAGGCAAAGCGGTAACACCTGAGGAAGAGATGGGGTCTGACTTGGGCCTGGGAGCTTATATACATAGCCAAAGTCCGACCCGTTTTGGCCAGGCCTTTGTCAGTTGGGTGAAATTGTCATCCTTAGTTACATGTTTACAGGTACAACGTTTGCAGACTAAGTTCCAGAGATATAGTATCTTCATATATATATGGAAAAGAATATACAGAGAGATATCAAAACAAAATATTCTCTGAATGAGCTTTGCATGTATGGTTAAGTTACGAAGTTTAGTAAAACTTGACATGTCCAATAGCTTTCTTACACTGCACTCTCTTTGCTATTAATTAATTTGTGTCCTGCTTCATCCTTGGTAGAAAAACAACTCGTTAGAGCAACAATGGCAGTCCAAATCTGGAACGTCCACACTTCAAAGCACTATGTCGAGTTTCACAGCACCAAGATCACCACCACTGTCACCAACGACCCTGACGTTGTCGAGGAGTGGATCTCCCATACGGAACGGATCCACCATGACAAGCTCAACCACCTCATTGTTGGCCTGGATGTTAAGTGGAAACCCTCTGAACCTAATACCCCAGTCAGCAAAAAACCTGAATCTGATACCTCAGACAGCAAAAACTCTGAATTCGATACCTCAGACAGCGATGACTCTGAATCTGATACCTCAGACAGCGAAAACCCATACCCTGAATCTGATACCTCAGACGGCGAAAACCATCCCGCTGCAGTTGTGCAGTTCTGTGTAGCCAATCGCTGCCTTGTCTATCAAATCTTCTGGTCAATCTGGTCAGCTAGTACGAGAGGTGGTATCTACGGTTTTCTTGCAAATCCAAACTATACTTTTGTAGGCGTCCATGTGAAATCTTATTTGGAGAAACTGCAGCAGGATCACACTGGTTTAGGGAAGGCCGCAAAGCATGTGGACTTGGCAATGTTGGCGGCGTTTCGGTACAAAGATGAGTATTTTCTGAATAGAGAGCTCAGGGATTTAGCGTATCACTTGTTGAAGAAAACCGTGGACGAGCCACGAGTGATCACCATGAGCAACTGGGGTGCCGAACACTTGACTGAAGATCGAATTATGTATGCTTGTGTCCGCGCTTCCATCTCCTATGAGATTCGCAAAGTATTAAACGCTTCTGCTTATAGAGACCACTCTCAGTACGTTTGAGCATGGACTTGATTAGTTCATTACCTTGTCTTGATCTTTGATTGAAAATTTCAATACATTTGAGCATGGGTTTGATTCATCATGCATGTTCTCTTAGTTTTTTAATCCAGAATTTCAGTAATATTATTCATGAATAAGTTTGAGTGTTCTGTTGATTTTCTTGATAATTATATTACGCCCTCCCTGAAAAGTGTACCATCCTTGGAGAGTCCCCAAAATCAGCTTCTTAGCGGATGCATTGTCAGGCCACAAATTAGTTACTACTACTACTACTCTTTCTTCAATTTAAGTAGACACGTCCTTATCCCATTTCTTTACAGCATTACTTATCTCAACTGGCCTGTTGATGATTATCAAGCCAGAATAACACCTCAGTTCGTGAACAGCGTATTTGAATAATCCATTAGTTCATGCATATACAGTTTACACCAGCATCCTTTTTCTGTACAAATAATAATAAATGAATAGGAGTAGTATAGAAGAGTAAATCCAGAGTAGTATTTATTAGTCATATATATTTAAATTAAAAGCAAGCATTATCAGAGTGTTTTCAATGAAAACAGAATTTGAAAATATATCACAAAATTTAGGGCATAATTAATAAGCTAAGGATAATGATAGCTCAAACAGTATATTCTGTCCAGCTATGAACTAATCCTGAAATTAGATCATCTTGATTAATAAGGTTGGACATGACATTACAAGAGAAAATTACATAATGCAAAGGAAACTGATTCACAGCTTACTTACAAAAATTACAATCACCCGTAGAAGAAACTGATTCATCAGGATGCATGGCATATAACAGTTAAACGGAGCTACGTATAGTCTGCAATGTATGATGTATCTAACCTTACTGTCAGTCACTACAGATCATCACTAAAGGTAAAGATTTCAAAATTAAATGCTAGCTAGCGCCTGAACAAATTGATATTGAAGTTGATATGAAAATTGATGTTGAAACTACATTACATAAAAAAGACACCCAAATTAATTCAATTCAATAAAATAGTTTCCGTAAGTTTACATCATGTCCCAGCTGCTTTCGATGTGTAATATAACAACAACCTACCTAGAAACGTAATATAAACTTACTAAGCTCTCTTCATATATCAATGCATGCGTAGAAAGCATATCTCCAAAGATTTGATATTTTTTATTTCATTTGTACGAAACGTAACAGATGTCAATTGGTTGTTGAAATTAACGACCATCATCGTATTCAATACTCTCCGAATATGTGTGAGTAAACAGTGGTTCTTGCACCATTAACATATAATCCATCCATGGAGTGGAAAACCTCATACTTGTAGTTGGTGCAGGATGACTAAAGGCGAATAATTTGGTCCACGACTCCTTAACTCCATTGACGGAACCTAGATATATTTGTATTTGGGAATTCAAATCTAATTTATCTATTACTATATCTTCATAAAACGATGGAGACCTCTTTCTCCGGGAGTCCAGGTCATGAAAGGACAAGACTCTAATATAGTTTCAGTTCAGTTCAGATGCATTAAGTTCATTTCAAATTTGTTCAGACGAACAAAATAGGGCCTTACTAAAAACAACATTAAGATTACGTGAACACCAGGAATTAAGCATTCCAATTAGCTCTGACTACGTAGGATATGGAAAGATTACGGCGGAGATGAAATAAAATCTTCCCTGGAATTTGGTCGAAAACTTTCCAAATAAGAGTTTTCTTACACTTACACCTCTTCTTATTAATAAGTACGAAAGATTCATTCAATCAGATCATCAGAGGAGTCAGTCATTCAGCAATCAAACAAATCATCGATCTCAATGTCGTCACTCGTCAGTTCAAATCTGGCACCTCCGCAATTCCAAGCACTGCGTTGACTTTCACGGTTTCATGATCCATACGACCGTCACAACTCACAAACGACCCTGAAGTTGTCGAGCAGTGGATCTCCCAGACTGAACAAATCCACCATCTGTTGGCCTGGATGCTGAGTGGAGACCCTCTTATTCCTCAATCCAAAACCCTGTCGCAGTCCTGCAGCTCTGTGTGGCAGACCGCTGCCTTGTCTATCAGGTATTCCGCACGCCGTTCATTCCACGTGCTACGCAAAATTTCCTGAGCAATCCAAACAATACTTTCGTCGGCATTGGTGTGAAATCCGATTTGGTCAAACTGCAGAGGTACTATCTATATGTGGACTTGGGCAATTTTGCAGCATTCGTGTACGATGATGAGCGTTTTCGGACTATAGGGCTCAAGAATTTGAAGAATCATGTGTCCGCAGCACATCACCAGGAGCAACTGGGAAAATGCATTTCTGACAGGAGATCAAATCAAATATGCTTGTATTGATGCTTTTTTGTCATCTGAGATTGGCGAGGAATTAAAGGCTGGTGCTTCTTCGATCTGCAATCTCAGAATTAAAGGCTGGTGCTTCTTCGATCTGGCCTAGTTTTGCAGATAACCCGATTCTCTACAATTCCTAAGCGCTGTTCGTCTCCATAATACAGTTTTAACATTTTTCAATCGCATGGATTTGGTTTCTTGATTGTTTATCGAACATTTTAATACATCATTGCGAATTTTACAGTTTTTGTTTACTCGTTGATTTCCTTCATCGTAAAGTATGTTCCGTTCTACTGAACTTGTAACTTTACGAACTTCGTGTACTGTCAATCCAAAACATGCTCTAGAACCAAGATCTTTCATATTTGCAGGTAGGGTTCGTATTTAGTTTCAGTGTTAGTCATGTGTAAGGCCGACTAGGCAAGGCCAAGTTAAATAAGAAACTCAAACAAATAGTACTAGAGTAAGAAAAATTACAGTGCTAATTTTTGCTCCTTTTTCCCCCTTTCTTTCTGCTGAGCATACTACTATATGAGAATGTGAATCACAGTCTCAGTCAAAATACTAAACTAGCATTACATCAAGGACTGCAACCAAAAATTCTAACACTAAAAGAATAACAACATCTAATATCTTTTTGCCTCTGCTTAAATATAACAGGTAATTCTTGTTTTTTACTGTTCTACAAGCAATCTAGTTAGAAAATAACCAACAAAGCTTACTAGTGAGACAACTCTCCCAATACTGGTCGTCTTTGCAATGTTCACAGCCGCATAATTCAACAAGTAAACGAGTGCTGCAACCTGAAAATTGTATTCTTAGACCTGTAAAGACCTGTTAAAATAGATGGGTAACCAACAGTAGTGATGGTTTCATGTGCTTACTTTACTCTCTCATGTCAATCAATCGTCTGATACAAAAGTTTTTCCTTCATAATACCTTCTTTCACTTTCAGCTTTCTTCTCATTCCGTTTCTATAAGAGCAGAGCAGCAGAGTAAATCAGGAGATAGATGCTAGAGAGACAGCCAAGGAAGACTATCTAGTCAAAACCATTTCTTCTGTCTGTTTACTACTTTATTTTCTTTATGTGGGAAATTAAAAACTTCAATACTGAATCAAGTGTGAACAATGAAACAATTATTAATGATGTGACATTTCGATTCTTAAAACATAATGACGGAGATGGAACCTGGTAAGCCTCGTGATTTGAAACAATTCTCTTAATTATTGTGCTGGTGGTTATGTCCAGAGGACTCTCCAACTGCTTGAAAATGCCTAAGCTCATAGGAACAGAATAAGGATTCCGATTGTCCTACAGAATCATAAAAGTATGTGACCAGTTAGTGACCAATCAATACATGCAAAGATTATTTTGATAGATGTTTAAACTAATTGTGCCACAGACGTACCTTCATGAGATCATTATCTTCGGCGACAGTTCCATGCACAACCAATGAAATATTGAAGGTCGTTATCTGTAGTAAGACATAAAAATGAGATAAAAGCCAAACAAGAGTACTCACTGTTTGAACACAAATATACTTGATTTTATTTCAGGCACACATTAGTTTTAAATATGTGTCCACCAATCAACTACAATGTCTTTCTACTGAAAGCCTTTGGCCTCAAATTATATCAAGAACGATCATCTTATATGCTTTCATGTAAACTACCAGGTTTAGACTCACCATATCATTAGAGACCTCCCACGGAGCACCGATAATCACCTCGTCTGCATATCGACAGGCCAAAACACTCAAGCTTCTTTCATGGAGATTCATAATTGGACGGTGTGCTCCTCTTTTAGCACTACAGAAGACCCCACAAAGAAAAGTGCCACTTTTTCATCAGAATATGTAACGTTTACACAATACCCTGTACTACTACTAGAGCTCACAACAGCTAAACATTAAAGTTAAAACAATCCAAGTCCGAAATAGTTGCATCAACAACATACTAGTATAAAAACACATATAGGCACAATAATAATACTTGGTAATTGCAAATTTGCAATAAACACTCTGAATCACCAGAGCTCTTAATATTCAATGCATGGCCACTAAAGCGACAGTATCAACATTAAATATGGCAAATAACCATGAAGTTCTAGGTTTTTTACTGCACTTACACCACATTGAACCAAAGCACTTGATAACGGCAGCATCAAGCTAATTGCAGAGATCCAACTTCCACCAGTTCATTAAAAATATAAATTTTAGTCTTCCTTTATCAATTTCAGGTTACATTGTGCAGAGTGCTCTTTCATATTTCAGAGAATGGAACTACAGTACAGCTACGGACTAAAGGTTTTCACCCAGATCCAAATTGCTTCTTGTGTTCCTCCCTTTAGAAGCTGGAATAGTTTTTCTGGGCAATTAGTAAGGTTGGCGCAAATCAACCACACAATTAGCTGGGGTAGGGTGTTTATGAAGTGTATGTTCGAACTTCACATTATTAATTTAGTCAATTTTTCAGCCTATTCTAACATATTCCATCCACAATCAAGGTTCCCATTTGGAATTGTTCGACTTTTTAAGCCTACGTTTGACCCCAAATTAATCAGAAGTTGCAATGAAAAATAATTTTCAAAAAACTATATATTTTAAAAGTGAGTCATTATAGTTTTATCAAATTATTTTTTTAATTATTCTCGTTACAGTTTATAAATATTTGAGGTCAAACGGAGGCTTAAAAAACCAACAATTTCAAATGGGAACCTTGCTTATGAATGGAGGGAGTACTAAACATCTATGTAAAACAGCCTGCTCAGTCAGTCTGTGGTATTACTCCAACAACTCCGATCATGGACATTTTCACCATTAAAGAGTATATAGCTCTTCCAACATTAATACTTTCTCCTAATGAATGAGGAATATGCGCTAATCCTCCAGTTATATAGTGAAAAGGTCAAATTAAAAGATAGCCACAACTTCTGGCTTGCTATGCTGACCAAAATTTTCTGTTACATCATTCAATGCACAGAACTAAACATCATGTTATCGGTTTGTAATACTGGGTGTCTCTGCCATAGTCGGACCACTAAATATCATGATAAGAATGCAGAATGCAGATTGCAATACCGGGTGTCTCTGCCATAGTCCGACCACTAAATATTCCATTAGACACAAATATTTCACAAGACCAAGTATTGACATTTGACAGAATAAAACCATCAAAATAGGTATAAATGGCATAGAAGGGGACTCTTTCAAGAGGGCATAATTCATTTGAGGGATATGTACTAAACAAAGCACATGTGTTGGAGACTAGAAGTACTTCACAATAACTCTCAGATATACATTAATCTTTTTCCAATTTACTCCCCCGGTTCTCAAAAAAAAAAAAAACAAGAGAAGAACACAAAGACCAGACACCTTAAGGATCGAACAGCGATGGGGTCAAAGGTTTAGGTAACCAGTCGGTCCATTTCATTTAAGCATGGCATAAATGATCAGACTTGGCATAAAGCGAGAGCATTATATAGAGAAGTGATGTAGTATACCTAACAGTTTGATCAGTATGGATGCCAACAAGAAGAAAATCACCAAGACCCCTTGCAAGCCTAAGGATCTGTTAAATACCAAAACCAAACCAAGTTTAGCATGTAAGCAGTAAGCACACCTATAGAAACATTGTAAATATACTAGTTATATTAGAGAGCTAAATCTCAAAAGGTAGGTTATTCTTTAGGCCACCCAGTTCCTAGTGAACATTATTTCAGTTAATGGAAACAAGAAACTCATCACATACCTCGACATGTCCAGCGTGGAAAAGATCAAACGCACCATCTATGTAAACAATGCGAGCATCAGGTCCAGCCCCCTAGAAAAAGAAAAAAAAGGATTGAGAAGATGTTATACCTGAATGTGTATTTTCTAGCTTGTATATCTACACACCATTCATTTACCACATTAGCCAGAATAGATAACAATTTAATTAGGTTTTCCTTCTTCTTTTTTTCTTTTTTTTTTTTTGGTATGGGAGGGGTGGGGTCCTTGTGTTGATTGGATTACTAGTTATAGAAAGGCAGTATTATATCATACATGACATTTTCATTTATGTTAGATACATACACAAGTTCAACTCTCTTTCCTTTCTTCAAAATTTCAAATTAAAGATTCAGCATGACCAAGTTTCTAGGGAAAAAATAAGTTTTCAAAACTAACAGTGAAAGACAACAGCAAAATAACAAGAACAGCTCGGAATAAGCAACATATCCCAAGAAAAGAACACAGAAACTCATGTGATAAGAAAAGAGATGGTACAATATAGGCAAAGGTGAAATCACAACGGCATTAATAAGTTACATATGTATATTCTTTGGCTACTTTCTACAGATGTCATACCTTCCCGTTGGAGAATTGTACAATCCTACGAGATGTAGGCAGAAAATGAGATATCCGTGTTCCGCTGCCAGAACCACCATCTTCAGATTTTTGGCTGTGACCGGAGCTGAACTGTCGTTGTAAAGATGAATGGTTCTGTTTCTCCCCTATTGTCCTCTCTCGCATACAGAGAAGCATACGACCTGTATAAAACCAAACAGATACCTTAGCATCCACACTACAAGCAAGCAACAAGTTTGCTTCTTTCTTAAATAATCAAAATTCCAATGATTAAAAAGAAGTGCATGAATTAGTTGCAGCTGAATAAGATACAGCGGGCACGAACCAACTATGTCAGTACTGGAAACTCCCTCAGTGCGCTTAATCTGCTTATAACGTCCTACTTTCTTGGCAAGTGCATAAGCATCCGTCCCATCCGGAAGAATGCAAGGATCATCCCCATGAATAATATAATCAATGTTGTACTCGTCAAACAGCTTTCTCATGAATTCCTCCGTGATAGCATAGGGCGCATCCGGTATAACTTCGTCCACCCATTTCACAGCACTAACCATAATCATTCTGTCGCAAATCACATAAGTAGAACATTTTAGTAGTCCAGAACACAAAAAAGCACCACAACTAGCTCAATAGCATATGACATAAATTCACTTAGCTGATGCTAGAATTCCAATCGTTTACAATACATGCCAATTCTAATTGATTTCTAATTTTTCTTTTTTACCAAACACATATATATACTAACAGACAACATATACAGCTCAGCAAACTTCAAACAACCTATATCAAAAACGGAAGCAGCAAATGCTAGATAATTGGGAATGAAAATAAAATATACCTTTCATCGAGAGGTGTAACGGGAGGGCCTTTATTGAGGGTGATCTCGGCATCGCTAACAACACCAACAACCAATTGGTCACCGAGGGCACGAGCTTGACGAAGGGCATTGCAGTGGCCGTAATGCATCATGTCGAAGCATCCATCCATGTAAACCCTAATCGGCCTCTTATTCTTCTTCTTATTCTTAATCGGCAGAGCAAAGCGATAACCTAGCAAGGAAACACCTATCACAATCCCTCCGATCAGCCATGAGGCCACGATTCGCGAGCTCTGGTGCCCGCTCTCTCTCTCCGATCCCATTTCTGCAAAAAGTGACGAGGAAAAATGCTCGAATCTAATCAACCAACAAGCATATATATAAATGATTTGGATTTGAATTGATTTTACTGACCTCTTCTTTTTATGTGTTTGTTTGGAAATGTTGATATTTTTATTGTTACTGCTGCTGCTATATTTGTTGATGATGCGGTGAATTTCGGTTGAACTTGAACGGTTGAAGAATTAGTATTTTTCACCTTTTCTCACGCGGTTCAATTTATAATTTTAATTTTAATTTTTGTTTTCTCTTGTATGGACATTTGGAGTTTGGACAACAAAACACATCGCGTCCTTGGGCCCAAAATCCATTATTCTAGGTTCCTTTACACTTAAATCCAAGTCGGCATATCCGCATATTTTTAGAAAACTTAAGTCGCAAGAGTTGCATAATAAGCTCCATAATAAGCACAATCTTAACAAGTTGACTTCCTGAATGCTCTAGCTCTAGCAAAACTTTTTCAAAGTTGATTCTGGAGAAACCCAGTAAAATTCGAAGATAATTTCTTTAAAAGTCTCATAATTCATGTGGGTGGTGGAGAAAACATTAATTTCTGAAACCACCAATGGATACAAGGCAAGATTCTTAGCTATTGAAAACAAGAACTCGAACATACAAACAATTCTTAGCCCAAAATGTTTCCCACGATATGGGACTAGAAATTCTAGGCATTCCAATATATGAGGGTGAAAGAAGAAGGTCACGTCACACTGTATGCATCCATCACAAAATGAAAAATTTAGTGTAAAATCTACCTATAACTCTATATGCATAGTTACAAAATTGAATTTTCCCTCGTCCAAACAGCCTTACTATTTTTTTCTTTAAAAAATAAAAATAAAAATAAAAAATTGGAAATTAAATAAAAATCTAAAAATAAAAACATGTTTTTTTATTTTCCTCCTTCTCTATTAAACTCTAGTAGCGAAAAAGCTCTGATCAAAGCAGGTAAAAGGGGTGGAACTGCTTAATGGTGGTGGACTGCTGCTCTACAAACCTTTAATGGCAAAGTTCCGCCAAGCTCCAAGTTAGGTGTTGGAGCTCAGCTCCGATCGGAGCTGATATTTTAAACTTTTTTGTATATATAAATCTTTGATTTTCAAAGAATTTGAACATTTTCCTTAACGACATGCTTGGTTGAGCCGTTTTTAGCCAATGGCATAGTTGTAATTATATGCCAGCCAACGTCAAAATCACTTGTTTTGGACTAAAATGTAATTGTGGAACTAATCCGGTACTTTTTGAGATCCCGCCTCATAACTATCCTCAAAAATCAATTTTCTCATATTGAAATGATCTGGGTTAAAGATTGAAAAATCCGTAAAATAAGAACAGGGAAGCGTGACAAAATTTTAGGCATGTGTATGCTTATTACTTTATTTATTGATATTTAATTACTAAGACTTTGTTCTTCATCTGAAAATTAATTATTTTAAATTCAGTTCAGATGCATTAAATTCAGTCTAAACTAAATGCACTATATGTGCACATTATCACCGGAAAAGATTGTAGATAATAATTAAACGTATATTCGAAATGACACTAAGGACCGATAGTCTTTCTTTAAAAAATAAAAAAAAACATTAATTTGTAATGCAGTAATGTTCTCTTCCAAACAAGGGTGATCCCATATTTTAACCTCAGCCTGATAAATTTAAAGTTGCTCGCGGACATATATTATATGTATATAGCAACTCCGAATTCTGAATCTGGCAAATCTAGAATATATCAAGAGCAGCCCTAAATGCAGTACCTAATTAATCCATGGAAGATGCAAAGTGGCGCGAGATAGCAGTAGCAGATGCACTAAACGAATTAGGTCTCCAAGCGGAAGCAGTGAGCAAGCAGAGATCTTTCCAACCAAGTTTGAGCGCCCCATGATCCTCCACTAATGTGTACCCATCTGATGGGAACATTCCCAGCAGAAGTGTAGCCTGTGCTGCTGCATTCCCTGCCAATGACACACCTTTGAAACCAGACTGCTGGAGTTTCTCCCTCCAGTTGTTGAACTTCACCTCACCACTTCTTGACGGACCACCAACGCCTAGCACATTCCTTATCTCCCTCGACAGGAGCTGCTGCTCAACCACGTGCCTTTCCTCACTTTCTTCCCCGTAGCAAGCTCCCAAGGAGTCGAACAATGCTGAGTAGTAATGTATTGCTTCCACGAATCTCCCCAGGAATGAACCCGCATGGCTCAGGTCTTGCTCTACAACAGTCACCACCTTGGGACATAATCTGCAAAAAAAATTATGTTTTTAGTCACATATTCATAGGTTTTAAATTTACATAATAATACAGTAAAACTATTGTGACGCTTTAATTAATTACAAAAAATAGTACTTTATCATCTAATCAAGTAAATACTACTAGTACTCAACCTGTCAACAAAAAGAAAGGAAAAAGAAAGCTTGTAGATAGCTACCCACGTCACGTTTTATGGAAATGAAATGACTTCAAAATGATAAGTTCGGAAATTTAGTGAGTAATTTTTTATGAGAAGAATAAATAGATGAATGGCAACTGACAAGTGAAATTGGTCGGTGTTAAAAAGTTGATACAGTACTTCTCTAATTCGATTAAATTTTTTAGAACCACCCAAAATTCACCATGAGAAGAAATTTTTCGACCCCATGGAACTTCGATTCTAGGGTACGCCCTTGAAATCTAGTATTATCACATTTTGAAATTTAAATATGAGATTTAAACATTAGGCAGGAGACACCTGGTATCTCAATTTAAATAGTAAATACAACTACAAATGTCAATACAGTAAGACAAGATTTAAACACTGAGCACATGTTCACCATACAGTTATTTTTCTTACTATTAAAACATTAGGAATAGGCACACTTATTTTCTTGGCCTGATGGTAAACCGTACATATAGTAAAGAATTAAAATAGTTCTACACTACATTACTTAATTCACACCATGTATGGAAAGGGAAAACCAGGAAAATTTCTCATCACTTTACTGCAAAGCTGGAACATCTATTGACTATTGTGCAGTTCAGAAAAAGTAGAAAGTTGAAAAAAGTAGTTCTACTTTTACAACACACACTCATTATTTCATGCTTTTGCACCCGATCAGCTAGCATGCATGCAAATCTATAATTATCTAAGATTTTAAGAACATAGTAGGAATTATTTAGCAGTACTAATTCATCAAAAATTACGAATAAGAAATAACTCTATTGCATCTGGAAAGCATAGATTCATACCTTTGCAGTAACCACAGCGTATTGGTATCAGAACCAGTAACATCGTAGAGCGAATGCTGCAACCAGTGCACAGCCACAGCTTCCCTCTTACTCACATTCAGCTTCTCCGGATTCAAATTCCCAACCTTCTCGGCCAACGGACAGAACTCAAACGGCAGCCCCAACTTATCTGCGAAATCCGAAAGCCTCTTCCCCGTCGCCTCCAACGCCTCAGGAGAGTTCCCCAACCCCGTCAGTCGAACAAATGGCGGTCCACCAGGCCGTGACGCCAATATATGAAACAACCCAGGCCACTGCAGCCCTTGCATTATATCCAAATCTATTATGTGCACCCTATCCTCCCTCTCAAACGCCTCCTGAATCGCCTGATTCGCAGTAAAATGGGAAAACTTAACAAACGGGCTTATCCCATTGAACACCTGGAATGCAGATGCCATTTTCTGACTGTGTGGAACGGAAGGGAGAGCCGCATAAATGCCTAAACAGGAACTGACGATCCTGGCTGACATTGCTTCCGAGAAGTAGGCTGCTACACGCTGGGCGGAGGTGCCGAACGGTGTAGCGAGCTGCGAGATTTCGAGGAGGATTTTGTTTGCTTCATCCGTTTTTTCAGCTGAAACTGCTTCTGCACATTGGAGGAGTAATGTGAGGAGGTGTAAGCCTTCTTCGTCTCTCTGCTGTTTCCGGATTTCCTCTTTCCGTTCTCTGATAGTCTCTATGTTGGTTTTAGCTGTGGTCGTTGGAGAATCAGCAGTGGCTGGTGTTGGATCTGTTGTAGAAGGACTTTTCTGCTGCTCTTCCTGACCGGTTGCGGCGGTTTCCGGCACCTCATTGGGCGGTGAATTAACCGGATTTGGACTAATGTTGCTTTCGACGTAATTTGTGGTGTTGATTAGTCCAGGTGGAGGTAGAAACGGTCCAGGATTAGGATTAGGGTTATTATTGTACAAACGGAGACCGGAATTAGGGGCAAAGGTGGTGGCAGGTGGTGGCGGAGGCGGTGGAACACGGGGGTGAGTGGCGGCGGAGGTGGAAGTGAGAGAGCGGAGGCGATATTCGAGGAGAGAGGCGAGGTTAGGGTTACAAGGGTGGATGATTTCTCTGACATTGAGAATCAGTTGAGGAATCGAGACGTTGTTTGAGCCGTTGATGAGGTCTTTTATTATGCTATCGATCCATGCCGTCGTGGATGTGTCGTCGGAGACGCCGGCTGAGGTGGCGGATGGTCGGTTTCGGTCCGGCGGGAACAAGGGCAAACCGGAGAAATCACAAACGGGCGGAGCATTTGCAACCGTTGCCGTGTTGTTGTAGTAAATGTTGGAAAAGCTAGGGGTAGAAAAGTCCGATAGCTTTTGTGACGTCAAAATGTTTGAATTCGACTGTTGCAGTTGCATTTGCATCTGCTGCTGATGCATCATTATGGTGGAGTGGTTGGGAGCTAGGTTCGGGTGTTGGAGTTGCAACGGTGGATTAGGTAAGGAGTAAACGTCAGCGGTGGCGTTTGTGTTACGGCGGTGGAACCTGGCGGCAGACTGGAGCTGCTGTTGCTCCATCTCCGATGCGGTTCTCTTCCTAACCATCTTTCCGGTGACGTTGCTTTTGTTGTTGTTGTTGGAGATCGAGGTTGGCTGATTTGGACTGTCGCATTCACCCACTTGTGCAGAAGCTGATTTTGCCGCCATGTTTTGCTGAAACATCACTAGTGGATAGTTGTTCAACTTGCAGTTTCATTTTCCTCATTTATCTCTGCGTATATATATAAAATAAATAAATAAATGATGTGAAATAAAAGAAGAAGATCACATCACATGTACTACCACAGCTACTACTAGGACTGAAACGGCGACGTTTTGAAAGAGAGGCTCCAAGGAGAAAGAGATGTGAGCATTGGGATTCTGTTGATTCACTAGGAAATTACAATCAGAAGACTCCTAAAAACTTAGCACGATACTCTAGGAAAAGCTCTTTCTACTTTCTGGCTCGGACGGTTTTATAATAGTAGGCTCACATGTTCCAAGTTTCAATAATTGAAAATGTTACTACTACTACTACTGCTACACTTTTAACGGAGAGTTTACGGCAGAGATGGCGGTGGCGTGAGGTGGTGAAGTGGTGGCGGATTGGAATGAACGGACGGATGTTTTGAGGAAGGAAATTAATTTGCACTGAGGAGATGGAATTGAATGTGTGTGGTGTGGTGGGTTTTATTTGTCTGGAAGCATTTGACTTTGTGTTGGGAAATTGCCAACTAAGCCTAGATTTTTTTGCCGTTTACAATAACGCCTCGAAGGTTGCGACATTTACGGATTTAATTTGATTTCCGAGAAAACAAAAAAACGCAGCTTACACAAATTACTAGGGAGTAGGTACAAATTTCGCGTACTCCAACAAGAGTCGATATACTGATATACATTGCCAGTTACTTCAGGACTAGAAGAAGAAACAATAGTAAAAAGATAAACATGGAGGATTAAATCATTAAAGAATGGTTTTGTGAATAATTAGCACATTTTTGTACCACCATGGTAATTGTAAGTTGTAAGTTCTCTTTGATATTGTCAAAATGAAATAACCTGTCAATGCTAGTAGACGGCATGCCAAAAGAGGCAAGAGTGATTAGTGATTACTTGATCATGTTTTGTTGTGATGATGTTGGATTTCTGGGGTTGAATTTACAATGTAGATGGTGAGATGGATGTATTATAGAATAGTGTTTTAACCATGTTTGAAATGCATATTACGATATTGGAGCGTAATGTATCTTGTAATATTCTGTTATTTAAAATGAAAATATATGTGAATTTTGACATGATAAATGTTATCGTATACACAAATGATAAAAGGTTAAAATCTGCAAGATACATTCACGAATCACAAGTCAAGTAAGTCGTGAAAGCGTAGATTCATTGAGGTCGTAAATATGAAAATTTTCAAATATGACTTTGCACAAATCTAGATCGTTGAAAACATAAATAACAATATGAAACATAACATTGTCTAAAAACACTTTTCGATTTGACAATACGCTCCCCGGCCACTCACTCCGTAATGACTTGCCACAACATCACCAACACCCGCTAGCTTCCCTCTCTGCCCTTCAAATTTTACAAATTACTCATCCATTATGGCTATAAACAATCAACTACACGTATATCTCATTCTATAAAATTTGTTATGCTTATGTATGTAGATGACATAATCTCGCACTAGAATTAAACGTAGCTAATATCTCATTGCGATATATTTGATGATGTTGGATTTATGGGGTTGAATTTACAATGTAGATGGTAAGATGGATGCATTACATAGATTAGTTTTTAACCATGTTTGAAATGCAGATTATGAGATTGGAGCTTTATGTATCTTTATTCGGTTATTTAAAATGACACTGCATGTGAAATTTTTGACATGATAAATGTTATCGTATACAAAAATGATAAAATGTTAAAATCTGCGAGACACATTACATGACACACAACTAAGTCAACTAAGTCGTGAAAGTGTGGAATCATTAACATCGTAAATATGAAAAATCCAAATGTGACTTAGCACAAATTTAGACCGTTGATAAGCAATCAACTACACCTATATCTTGTTCTACAAAATTTATTATGCTTGTGTATGTAGATGACACAATCTCACAATAGAAATAAACGTAGCTAATATCCCATTTTGTGATATATTTGCATGTGTAATTTACCATTCAATAGTACTCTGGCACAATCTGGAACTATAAGGTGGTCGAGTGGAAGAGAATTGTTTTAGTGAAGGAGAATTGCAGAGTTCGATTATTAACGGAGACATGAGATAATTTAGATATGGAGTCATAAGATATTGTATCATAGTATAGTATAGGAGTAGTTGTAACATTAGACGTTTATAAAAAAAATACTTGGGCACAATCACATCTTTTGCATATATACATGTCCCGTACAAATTGATATTAGTGTAGAGTCATATGCAAGTATGCAACACTAAAATTCAAAACTTGTAACTTTCAAGATATAGAATTGTTAGTTAAAATATCAATTTTTATTGATTTAAGTCATACTATCATATCATTGTAGTGTCATAAATAATCAACAAATTTTTTTTAAAGGTGTGACATAAGGGCTAATTTCACAAAACATATTCACTTATTCAACTTGTATCACATAAAGTACTGACTTATTTTTTTTTATCATGAATGGGTACTCACTTATTCAATTTGTATCACATAAGTTACTAACTTATTTTCTTATCATGGATGATACTCATTTATTCAACTTGTATCACGAAATGTACTCCAACAGAATATTCCAGTAGAAATGTCATTATTATAGACTTTTTTCATAATTAAATATTTTTACGGTCAAACTTGTAAATAGATGAACTAAAAACATTTTTTTTTTTTAAATCAAACAAGTAGAAACCATTCTCCACACGACCTTCTTCTCTACTTATTTGTCATGAGTCATGAACCAGAAAAGATAGTGACGTTTATTGCATCTCCCATTTTGTGATCCTTGTGGCTCATTTTTTGTTTGTTTAAATATATCCTAATACTAAAAACTTTTTGGTTCTTGATCATGTTTGATATAAAATGAGTAGCTTATGAATACACTAATAATGAGTTCCGGATGAAAGTAGACTAATAAAGACTTAGTAATTCGGTTGTTTATACAGTATGTTGACACCATATTCAAAAGAAAAAAAATGATGAAGAACTCGGCAATTTATAGCTTTTGATCCAAAAAAATATTGGTTTGATCATATCATGACAAATAACTAGAGAAGAAGGTGTCCTTCTCGTGGATATGTATCGGGAAGTGGTTTTTACTAGTTTGTTTTTTTTAATGGTTTTTATTTATTTATAATTTTGACCTAAAAAACATCTAATTATGAAAAAAGTCCATAATGATGACATTTTCGGTGGAATATCACGTCACAGTACCTTTTCTGATACAAGTTGAGTGAGTGAGTCCTATTCATGATAAAAATAATAATTGAATACTTTTTGAGATACAAGTTTAAAAAAATTGAGTACCCATTCATGATAAAAAAAAAAATAATAAAAAATAATAATAATAATAATAATAATAATAATAATAATAATAATTGAGTAACTTATGTGATACAAGTGGAATAAGGATTTGTTCTCTTGGTCTGAAGATTTGATTATTTTAAATTCAAATCAGTTCAGATGCATTAAGTTCAGTTCAGTCAGATTTGACTAATTTTGTATTACAAATAAATTCAGTTCAGTTCAGATCCATTCAGTTCAGTTCATACGAAGATAACAGAGCATAAAGTCTGAACTGAACTGAACTTATTTGTATTACAAAATAATATTATTCAAATTTTAACTCAACTTAACTCAATTTAATCAATTTAATCAATAGTATATGGTATAGTATTTGATTTTAACCATGTAGTGTCAAATGAATGATGAAAAAGGAGCATAAAGGAGCAGGTAGAAAGGGGACGTGACAATGAAAAATTAATGAATGAGCTGAGAGATCAGAGAGCAGGTATAGAATAGACTCTCCTCTGTGTGAATGTGAATGCAAAGGCAATGGCATGTGTGATGATGGCTTCCCTGTCTGTGAAAAAATTAAAATTAAATGTGGGGAAATAGCAGTGCAGTTACCCATAAAACGCAACGTAGCATTTGACATTTTGCTTTCAATGGCATCATCATCGTCCTCTTTCTAATCTCATCGCCTTCAATTCTCATTTGTATTTCCTCTTTGGTTTTATGTACTTGTTCCTTTCGCTCTTGTCTCTGTTTGACTCCTTTTCACCTCTAGCTGTACTACTTGAGTTCCGTTACCTCCCACATATCCATCCCCAATTTAATCATTCATTAACAATTTAACATTAATCAAATACTATTATACTCCTAAATCTACCCCCCTACCACTCTAAATTTACCGCCCGAAAATTGAATCCGGATTATTGGGTATATTTCAACAGTAATGAATAACGTTGTTGTTGTTTTTTTTCTTTTTGAGGAAAACAGTTAAAGTTTGTTAAGGGTTGTATAAAGGTGCTAGGACATAGGAAGGAAACCCTTTTTCTGAAAGAAAGATGGGTGAGGAAAATTAAAGTTGCATTAAAAGTAGACTTTGCCGAGACTTTTTTTCTAGATAAGAGAAGGATGGTAGAAAAGGTGTTGTGGAGGGAGATTGGGAAAGGAAATTTTTGTTTGGAAAGATGACGAAGAGCAAAAGATGCGTTTAGTGGTGAAAGATGTTCACTTAATATTAGAGAAGGGACGGTGATTGTTGGAAATGGGACTTGAGCAAGGATGGATTTTATTCAACCCGGAAGTTTATCGCGTGTAAAAAGACATTGTAAGGGACGTTAGAGTGGGGAGATGGTAGAAGGAAATTTGGAACACACTTGTCTCCTCAAAAGTGAATGCGTTCATGTGGAAGACATTACAAGATAGAATCCCTTCGAAAGATAACTTAAAGAAACGGGGTGTTTTTGTCAGTGAGATGGATACGGTGCAAGTGGTGCGGAGTTGAGGTTGAAACCTCTTGACATATTTTAGGAGGTTGTGCCTTCTCAAAAAAAAAATTGAAGCCCATGTAGATGTCGCCCCTAGAGGTGAGAAGAGGGTGTGACAATTGTTTTGACATAATTACTTATCAAATTTCATCTTTAAACCACTAAAACTGTAAAACTGAAAATGGACTACTAAATTAACCATCCATTTTATATGTCCAATTTAACTATACATTATTGTAATTTCTCAAACCACTAGTTAGTTCGTGTATTTATCGTAATAATGTTCATGTTTACACTAATAGGATGTGAAATTGAATACAAGGTAGGTTAAAAGATTCATCCCCTGAAATTAGACCCTACAAATGGTGTGATCCTTTAATCATCTCTAATATGAGCAACTTTAGAAATCAAATGACGGCTCAAAATCAATAATTGAAAATGAAATTTGTAGAGAAAATTGATTGAAAAATTAAACATAAAAGAAGTCGCATAACACAATGTTGAGCTCCATGTTGTAACGCTCTGAAGTCTACGTTTATCTTTGGGAGATCTTATATATACTTCATTATAGTTTACAACTTATAAGATTTTTTATTTATTTTTAACTTTAAAAAAAGAAAAGGACACTTACAAGATTTTTACATGTACCTATATGCTGCAAATATTTTTCAAATTTACTCATAAACATTCTTCTTTGAAACAACAAAAAAATTCATTAAACCCAAAAAGTTGTACAAGAGTAAGAGGGACATACCACAATATAAACATTGACAATGTAAAAAGATCAAAATGTCTACATGTCAATTTGGTGATTTGGTCTACTATCTTTCGTACATTAGCTTTTCTTTTTTAAAACATCCGAGAAGTTTATTGATAATACTCTTATGAATACACAAAACAATACAACATCGCCGAACCAAGACAAACACCTAAACCGAAACACAAAGCAAGGGGCACTACACTCTACAACCACCACTACTGAAGTCATCGATGACATTAGGCTTATGTTCATGTGTTTCATTATATCATCTTGTTTACACATGTTATATCGTACAAGTTTTTATGCAACATGATACATACATGCATGGATTCATGTTAATATATTTTCACAATATAATATAATTTACATAATTCATAAAGTTATATATAATGATTATATGAAGTTATCAGTCATGTTAATTCAATAGGAGTAGAAATTAATTCCATGTGTATGGAAATATGGAATCATGTTAATCTAATAGGAGTAGAAATTAATAGCACAGCCTTCGCAAACTCGACTCTAAGTATACTAGGGTGCACTACCGGTGCACACAAGTTTAAAGCTGATTTTTTTATTTTCCTAAACATTTTTGGAGTATTATTACAGTAGTTAAAGTCAGTCAGGAATCCGGGACGCACAGTGTTTGAGATAAAAAGGTGAGTGGCTACTGGCCGGTCTATTACTGGGTAGCCAGTTGCATGGATCCCAGTAAATTTGTGAGAGTGTAGATTTTGCCTTTTATTTACTGATTAATGATGAATAAATTAAAGGAGCAAGGTTGAATTTCGATGATGAGTGAGTGGAATGGGAAAAGTTGAAAGTCTTTTTACTATATGAAGTTATGAACTCGATTTTCGTTTCGCTTCTCCTCCTCTCTATCGTAATCGTATGGTTGCTATCTGACTGTCAGATCCAGAAAAACTCAGCTGCCTTTCATTTTTACTCTGTGTAGGAAAATTGCCATCATCAACTGCACCACCACGTGACCTCATGCACTGGTCCATGTACCCAATATTGTTCATGTGGTCCTTCTACCTGGTTGATTTTGTAACTTGGTCCATACACATTGCTTTGCCTACAATCTAGTACTTGTCCACATATATTAGTAATTCTATTCTAATTTCTTCTATATACCCCCTTTTCATTTTAATAGTAACAATATATTTGGAATGGTCAAGACTCCAGTATACAGTACTTTAGATGCCCCGCGTACAATTTCCAATGTTATTTGCTGGAGTAGGGGATAGTGATAGTATTAGCCCAAATGTCTAGTAATTTGACTTTTGTAACTTTTGACCTTAAACAAAAACAATTAATTAATTTGGCATTACATCTACTCATTTTATTCATTTTTAAGTAGATATTAAGCTTTTTAAAGCAATCCGAATATATTGTTACAGTCTCTCAATATGTTTGGAATGGCTGTCCAACCTGGTTATTAGACCTTATATCTACTTATGTATGTATTCGAACTAGACTTTGTGTCCACGGTATCGCACGTTGCACGAGTACTTGTATGATGAACAGATGAAGAACCTTATATATTAATAATATAATATGTTAAGTTCAAGAAAAAAAAGTCTCTCATCATGTACTTCCACCGATCTAAGGGTGTTAGTGAGCTGATATGAATCATTGTCCGCTTGATCACTTTATAAGAGTCGATTCGATCTCAAACACGATTTTTATTAAACTTTAAAATTATGTGATCTTCAAGAGGTCGTGAGTTTTGAGCTTACTCATAAACATCTACAATTAATATAATAATTATTTTGAATCATGTATTTAGCTTTAGAACAACCTTCAATATGTTCACGAATATACCTTTTCTTAGTATTAACATGTTACATGATTTTTTAAATGCAAAATACACGTGCAAAAAAAATTATATGTATATATTTTCAGATATAATAACAATAAATAAGTTATGTATAATCAAAGATTACTTATATGTTCATGAGCTGCTTACGAGTAGTTGAACTTTTTTCAAAGTACTCGTGACTTGATCAAAACCAGATCCAATTTGCTCGCGGTCAAACTCGTGTTAACCAATCTGGAGTTGAACTTTGACCGAGTTTTTTCGTGAGTTTCTCACGATCAACTTATATTCGTTAATAATCTTACTTTGATCCATAAAAAATGTTCAGAGTATTAGTACGTTATGTTAGATTTCTTAGTGAAAAGTGAAGGATCTCACTTGAACTAGAATACTAAACATAACCACTGGTGTTGATGAGTATGGTGTCAATTAAGTAATCACTTAGCTCAATACTCAAACTCAGAGTTATTCTAACGAAGATAACATGCGTCGGAATTGTAAATAACTCAAAGAAGTAAATCATTCAAGCAAGATTTCTATAGCTTTGACACTCTAAGGCGAGATCACTGGTTTGAATCTTTCTTACAATGTTATGAATTAGCATGTAAGACACAACCTAGCTAACACAAGTTGGAAGGTGAGGAGCACAAACTAATCTAGACCTAGTAAATATCAAGAACGAATTCTTCTTAAACTGGACTATAAAACTTGTGAAAAGAACATAAACTTCTTGAATAATATTATGTGCTTTAACTCGTAATTCTTTGTGAGGTGAAGAAGTCGATTCCTTTGAGTAGTTATAGCCACGCATAAGACCTATGTGGGAATATTTATTTGATGATCCAGTCCTGTGTATCCCTTGAAGATTTGAATCTGACTCATCAATTAGGTCAGGCTAGAGATCTTTTTCTTATCCAAAATAGCTTCACAAGATCTCCACTCTTCTTTGGACTCTCATTTTGTATTAACTCTCACGCTTTTCTTGTAGATCTCTACAGTTTTGATTTTACTTCATTAAAAAAAAAGTGAAAACAATTACTCCCGTTCCGTTAAGAAATACAAAGAAATTAACATTAATTAATTATTTGTTCCCAAAACTATGTTACATTTTTTTTTCTTTTAATAAGTTAATTAACTATACAGACTTACGACTGAACCACCTTAAAAATCCTTTACCACTAGGTATTAAGCCTTCCACCTCAACCACCTTAGACCTCCTGCATTTGTATGCAGGAGGCGCGGCTAAGCCGTGTCCGCGGTTTTCTAAACCACGGACATAATGGTGTGGCGCCAGCCCATTGGAGTCCACTGACAGTGGACTCCTTTTTTTGTTTTTTAATTCGTTTAAACTTCAAACGGTCATAACTTTTAAAATAAAAATGCTAAAAATAAATAAAATTACCAACGGTTATAACTTTTCGAGATCTATAAAAAGACACCAATCTTGGATATGTTTGCTCACACATCTCCAGCTCATTTTTCCCTTCTTAATTAATCTCAAAACACTCTCAACACTCTGAAACCATGTAAGTTTCCATTATAATTTTTTTTTGCATTTTCAGTTGTTTGTTTTCAATTAAGCAGAACTTGTTGTAATATTGTGTGTTTCAAATTCGGTAAAAGTTAATGTAATATATTCGTGATTTCCATTTATAAACTTGATTTCGTATGAAATTATTTACAACAAATCTTCATTCTTCTTTACCAAAAAAAAAAAGAAAAAAAAAAAGAACGTGGCAGGGCTTAAACTTGCCTTAGCCACGTTTAAGCAGTGACTGATGCTGAAAACTGCTTAAACGCGGCTAAGGCACGTTTAAGCCCTTAAACTAGCCTTAGGCTAAAAAAGCAAATGCGGATGGTCTTATAACTCCTTTTATCGTTGCTAGGGTTCGAACTCTGCATCCCCTATTTACAACTTCAACTCCTACTAGATCATTTTCTGCATCTCCAATCGTGTTACAGTGTTGACCTAGGTGTTATAGCAATATCATATTAAATGCCAAATTAAATCCTGACACTTACATTTACTTTACTCTCCTAGCCAATCGAACATATTCATATTGTTTACTCTCTCTCTCTGTTAATTGAGATATATAAATGTACTCTTTTGGATGGAGTATTCCTAGTCTTACAAATATGATCGGCTCAACCACATCTTGATTTAATTTAAAATGCTACTCTTACAACATATGACACGTTGAACACCAAGTAACAAGATAGTATCCACAGTAAAATTGGGAGCAAGTACAAGTAGCTGCTGTGTACCTAGAATGTAACAAGGCAGGTGCTGACCACATTGTCAATGAAGCTAGAAAATAAATTTTTGAAAGAACACCCCAATTACGAATGTCGACCATTATATGCCCTGAGTGGCTCAATGTAGTTTTAATTTCTGAATTTGTACATTCTTGTTGGGCCGGTCCAAATCTGATCTGATGTGGTGTGTGAGTCGAGGGAAGTAAGTCCACAAAGTTAAAAGCGTTAGACCAATAGTATTCAAATCCTAGTTCGTCGTCGTATTATTGGGCAAAATTACAGAAACAAGCACTACAGCAGCAATTAGGTCTCAAATCCAAAAGGGGGAAAACCGGAAAAGTAGAGTGTAGAACGAAGTAAGCTAATTCACATCAATTAATCAATTTCGAAACAACAAGAGGCTTCGAGAGAGATCGGGATGACATCGTCCAGGCGTCGCCGCCGCGATGACTCAGATTCCGGATCGGGCTCAGCTTCTGATTCCGACAGCCCCCGCCGGAGTAGAAGCCGGAGCCGCCGTCACCACCATTCCTCCGACAGCGACTCTAAGCACCGGAGTAGCAGGAAGAGAAAGATATCTGAGGAGGAGATAGCTGAATACCTTGCTAAGAAAGCTCACAAAAAGGTAATTGCAAGCTTGTAACCTGTATTTTATTGCTTTCTACTTTCCGAATTCTCTGTTCCTGTTCTTATTTATTATTATTATTTTGTATATTGACAATATGTTAGGGGAATAAATTAATGTTCATCTAACTGCTATTTGATTCATTGGATAATTGGGTTTGTTATGGAACTTTAGTTGCATTTATACTATGTAATGCTAAATAGGATATGAATTGGAGAGGTCAGGAGAAGACTGACTTGATTTCTAGCAGCTCCCTATCCTGCAGGAAGCTAAATTGTTGTTAATTAATGATGCTACAATTAGAATAAAGTGGTGCCATGTACTGGTTTTCATGGGTGGGTTTAAGTTAGTGTTAGTCTGTTTCGTTTTAAAAATCTTGTGGAACTTGATTTAGAATATACTTATTGAGGTAAAAACAAGATATGATAGAGAGAAGTGAGGAAGAATGCTGAAGAAGATGGAGGAGCCCGAGAGAAATAGGAGAGCAGATAGGAAGTGTTAATTTCTGTAGTTTGATTTCAACAGCTCTTAATTATTCCTTTTAAAATTAGAAGCCTGGGTTTTTCAAAATACTGATTGATGTACATAAATCATCATATGGAATAGAGAAGTTGGGGAGAAAGCTGAAGGAGTTGGGGCTGGGAGATAGAGGGGAGGACATATAAGAAGTTTATTTCTCCAGTGCCGCTTTGCAAATGCGCTGCTTGTTGAAGTTCTAAAAAGAAGCTGTTTTGTGAGATTACCTTTGGAAGTTCTTCACTAAATCAGTCTAATGCAGTTCCCTTTTGAGTTGGTTGCAGAATCAGATTTCACACACACTTCTTTTGTGCTTCTGCTACAACTACAAGTAAGCAATGATTAGTTATTAGTTTAAATAAGTTGCTGATGTTGCAACAGGCACTATGGCAAACTATTACACCTCTAAAGTTTGTATTTTATATTTTTGAACCTGAGTTCGTCAGACTAGCTAGTAAGGTATCAAATGGTTCGTAATAGAGAAGTGAGCATGAATGCTGAAGAACAGGGAGAGTAAGATGAACATTTAGGAAAAGTTTGTTTGTCTGTCTGATTCCGAGAACTAAGTGTTGATAGCCTTTATATTCGACAATCCTGATTCCTGAGTTTGTCAAAATACCATGTACGGTGTAAAATTACAGAAGTGAGTGCAAAAGCTGAAGAAGACGAATGAGGCAAACAGAAAAAGGCGAGCATGAACACTGTTGATTTCATTTTTTTTAATTCCAACTGTTTATTTGCTGTTTGTTTTGATGAAAATCAAAGTTGATGATATCCGGGGTGACACAAAATAGTTCTGATATAGAGAATTGAGGGAGAAAGACGTGGGCAATGAATGATGTGCGGAAGGGAAGAGAACATGCATGATTTGTTGGTTTCAATTGTATCAATGCAATTCAATTCCACCAGCCCTACACTGCTCCTTATATACGAAACCCTAGTTTGTTGAGATACTGATTGTGGTAAAAGGTATGCAATAGTGTAGTGAAGAAAGGCAGAAGAAAATGAGCGTGGCAGGGAGAAAGAGGAGAGCTTCTAACAATCATTGATTCTGTTATCTAATTTCAGTAGCTTCTATGTTTTCTTTTAAATTCGCTTTATTTTTCCCCCTTCACTTCTTTTGTGGTTGATACTTGTTTTTATCACTTTTATACCAGCAATTAATGTCACGTGCAATTATGATTTCTCTGATCTTCTTCCTATCGTTGATGATAGTAGGCCATGAAAGTTGCAAAAAAGTTGAAGGCACATACAGTTTCTGGGTATTCTAATGATTCAAATCCTTTTGGAGACAACAATCTTAATGAGAAGTAAGTCATCTTTTCTATCTCTATGTTGAGTTCGTGTGTCTTCCTTATTTTCTAGGCAAGTACTTACAATGATGCAATATAATAATTTTATTATTATCTTACCAATAGCCTAATTGATATTACAATGTTTTCTTCGTGACATAGCAAATGGTTGGCTTGGCATAGTCTTATTCTTATACACTTAATGTATCAACAAAACTGCAGCAATGCATCTTGTTAGCATGTTTTCCCTCAATATAAGAATAAACTAATTATTTACCTGAAGCAACATGTAACAGAGGTCTGTTGATATCTTCAACCTCCCCAATGACACACAAATTTTTGAATGCTAGGTTTGTTTGGCGCAAAAAAATTGAGCGTGATGTAACTCAGGGTGTGCCTCTTGATGAGTTCTCCGTCAAAGCTGAGAAGAAGAGGCAAAGAGAAAGAATGGTAATCTTTTGACTACATTTCAAACTTCGAATATGATCATTTTTTAGGTCAAAGTAATTGATGAATTATTAATTTATTACCTAATGGTATGAAACTCAGCCCTCATTCATAACCATGACCATTTTCTTCCATTCTGTCTTTTATAGTTTTTTCTTCAATTGATCTAGTTGTAATGATGATATTATGTTTCCTGCATAAGTTTCTCTACCTTGGATGAATTGAAGTAAAAACTTGAGCATAGAAAAGTAGTCTCTTATTCTGTGGAAAGCGTGAAAAATGTCTAGCTAAGGATAGAGTGTAACCATGCAAGCGATTCTAAATGTAAGAATTTCGTCATGCATCTGTTCTTTGTTTTCCTTTACCAAGCTGAATCTGTGACTGTGAAACTAGAAAGTGTATGCTCCCTCCGTCCCGCTGATTACTTCCCACTTTCCTTTACCAAGCTGAATATGTGACTGTGAAACTAGAAAGTGTATGCTCCCTCTGTCCCGCTGATTACTTCCCACTTTGCAACTTTATGCTGTCCAGTAGAAATTTTACATACCCAATAGATCAACTTTTTATCACTGTCTTTTCATTCCCTCTCATACTTGAACACCCCCTTAAAGCTTATACTTTTGTTTCGGTCTTCATCTAGATGCCCAAAATAAGTGGCAAGTGAAGAGCAGGTCGGAAGGAGTATGCATAAATGGTCTCTGTTTTTTTCATTTCCTTGTAAGGTGACAATGATATCTTTTGTTATGTTGAGTAATTTGTTGATTCCTCTCACCTGTCAAGCTTTGGCCTTCTTGCGTTTTTACTGGAGGTTGAAAACTTCAAATCATGTAGTGAATTTGTTTGAATTGAATGGTGAGGATATCATGGGGTGCAAAATAATTGATGAAAAGCTACTGAAAGAGAACCCTTTCATAGTCTTACATACTGTCTTGTCTCCTCCTGCATTTGTTATATCTGCATCCTGAATTTCACATGTTGCTGACTCATTCCCAAGTTAGAGAATATTTATCGCTGTTCTTGTATTGTAGGCTGAGATAGAGAAGGTGAAAAAGAGAAGGGAGGAGAGGGCCATTGAGAAAGCCCAGCATGAGGAAGAGATGGTACGATTCTATCACATCTTTTATTTGAAAATGGGTTTCTCTATGACAATATGCTTTGAGACTGTATGGGTCAACTTCTGTTTTTATTGGCTGATCATGTTAATTTGACACTCCCACCATATTCTGAAATATTACGACCTCCTTTACAGGCAATATTGGCTAGGGAGCGTGCTAGAGCCGAGTTCCAAGACTGGGAGAAGAAAGAAGAAGAGGTGAAATATTTGACTGGCAGCATTTTTCCAATTATTCACGTCTTGCTGTTTATTTGTTAGTGCGTAAGATGCTTTGCGACTTAACAATATAACCACATCTTGATATTTAAATATCTCTTTTACAGTTCCATTTTGATCAAAGTAAAATGAGGTCGGAGATTCGGTTGAAGGAAGGCCGTACAAAGCCAATTGATATACTCACCAAGCATCTCGATCCTTCAGATGATGACTTCGGATTAGAAATTAATGAACCGTACACGGTCTTTAGAGTATGTTTCTTTTATTCATCTATATGCTGCTTTTGATATTTTTATATTGCAGTATATGTTCAAAATTTAATTACGCAGCTCTGGGACATAGAAAAGTCTTATAAAATACATATTTGAGGGTCAGCCTATTCTGTTTCTTTTGCAATTTTTACTGTGTTGATATTGGGCTGTATTGTGTTATTGTAGGGTTTGACCGTGAAAGAAATGGAAGAACTGCATGATGATATAAAGATGCACCTGGATTTAGACAGGGCTACTCCTACCCACATACAATATTGGGAGGTATTATTACTTCTATTTTATTGTATTTATCTGTTTAATTAACCTAGTATTGCTAGGGAATGATGTCTTCTACTTATTTGCCTGTTATTTGTTTTCTACTCCCTCTACCTATTTCCATTGTTGTGCTTTCTGAAATTGCATACCTATACAAGGGTTCAAGTTTTAATCGATATTTGCGGAGTGGATTATCCTTCTCGAAAACAAAGAATCTTATTTAGTTGTCACTTTAGAAATTTTGTTATAACACAAATAGTTGTCATTTTAGGTATAATAATTGATACTAATAGGCTTAAGTCTCTTTTGTCCCTATAGTCACTACTATCAATGCAATATTATATTAATATTAATAGGCTTTTAAGAATAATTTTCATAACTAAAATGTTTGTAATAGGTCCTCCTTAATATGTGTGAAATTCCTAAAATGACAACTAAAAAAGATAGGAGGGAGTAGTTATTATAGAGCCTTAATGTTAAATTGTTTTCGTTTACCCCAAGAGTCTTAAATTCCTCCCGATGGCTGGCATTAGAATTTTCTTTCTATTTTCATCATTTAGAATATCTTGATGAATTATGGATTGCCTACGTATAGTTTACAAGCAACCTGTTTTTCCGGCAATGCTAGAAATGTGTGTTTCCGTTTTCTTATATCCTGAAGATGAAATGAGTAGAGCATGTCGAGTTTTCTCTTATAGTAGCTACTATATGACTGATCATCTTTTCTCTACTTTATGAACCTGCTAAAAGAGTATGATGTACGCTGCCTGGTCGATTATGAACTTGTCTAATTCCTCATTTGATGTTTTTCTTTTCCATGGATGCAACCTAGGGTCTGTTATCCCTGGATATTTTGGTCTTTACTTGTAACATCATGTTTGATACTGCAACAGGCACTCTTGGTGGTTTCTGATTGGGAACTAGCTGAAGCAAGGAAAAGGGATACATTAGAACGTGCCAGAGTCCGTGGAGAGCAGTTACCACCAGAGATGACCGGTGAAGAAAGAGGTCTACATGCCAGTATTGAAGCAGATGTTAAGAATCTTCTGCAAGGGAAGAGTTATGGCGAACTAGAAACCATGCAAACCAAGATTGAGTCACAAATGAGATCTGGGACTGCCAAGGTGGTTGAATATTGGGAAGCTGTCCTTAAACGTTTGCACATCTACAAAGCAAAGGTACGTTTGCACCCTGCGGGTCTTGCTTTTTTGACCTCGTATCAGTTTTGACATTTGTCACACATTTAGGCTTGTCTACGGGATATCCATGCCAAGATGCTGCGGAAGCATTTGGAGCGCCTGGAGACACAATCAGGGGGTGAAGAAAATATCAAGAAAGAAAACAGTCCAGAATTTGAAAGGCTGGATTCTGATGAAGATATTGAGGGTATAATATCATTTCTGGTGTTCATTTGCTTTTCTGGATTCATAAATAGTTCCAGTTGCTTTTCCGGATTCATGGATGGCCTCAGTTACTTTGCCGGATAATCCTTATTTATGCAGGTGCTGAAGCTCTCTCTCCAATGCCCATGACGGAGGCAGAGGTTTATGATGAAGAACCAGATGGATCATATTCTCCCCAACTGTTGCATGGTGACGAAGATGAAGATGCCATTGACCCTGATGTGGACAAGGCCATTCTGGTACATTTGTGTCCTCATGCTTGCTTTTATTTTCTTCAATAAATTTGTCTGTGATTTGTATTTCATTTGCCCAGTTGCCTATTTGAGAAAGCTATTACTTATATTTGCCTGGTCTGTGTAACCTATATGCCGGGTGCTGATTGGTAACTATGCATAGATAACAGGACAAAAGATGCAACAATGCACACAAACTTGCATGCCTCTGATCAATTCACTAGTCCATTTAATCAATGTTATATTTTCTAATTTCATGGATCAGTATGTCATCTTTGAAGTATGTATTGCTGCCTGCAGCCTTCTTGATAAACTTTGCAATTGTTATGCCCTAGTTCTTGGTATACCTTGATTTCTAACTTTTGCACCTGCAAATATTCCGTTCTTGTATTTGATCAACTGTCAAGTGTTTGCAGTGATTGTTTGCTGGCTGGTAACCATTAAATTTCAATCCAAGTGTTGTCTTCTAGCAATTTGTCCCTGTCCAGTTGCTGCTTCTAGTAAATAAGTAGTACTTCTTATGTAAAACACACAAGTTGACAGTACATAACCTGACTCCTGCGCATTTCCCTACAGGAAAGGAGACGTATTGCTGTGTTGGAAGAGCGGCGTGTCCAAGAACTAGCATCTTCAAGTTCAAAGCCAACTCCCCAGGAAGATAACTTTGAGAGAAGTGCCTTCAAAACTATGGGAGCCATGGAGGAAGGTGATGCTGTCTTTGGCTCGAGTGATGAAATCAACCTTGATTCTCAGGTCGGTGTATTATTTTTGACTCTCATCTTTTTGAGTTATCTTCAATTAGAGGAATTAAGAAGTTTCTTCAATGATTACTTACATGCTCATATTTCTATGTTACATCAGGTGTACTGGTGGCATGACAAGTATCGCCCAAGAAAGCCGAAGTATTTCAATAGGGTTCACACCGGCTATGAATGGAACAAATACAACCAAACACATTACGACCACGATAACCCGCCCCCGAAGATCGTCCAGGGCTACAAATTTAACATCTTTTATCCTGATCTAGTTGACAAGTCCAAGGCTCCAACATATACCATTGATAAAGATGGTGACAGCTCTGAAACTTGCATTATAAGGTTTCATGCTGGTCCACCTTATGAAGACATCGTAAGCATTTATGCTCCAATTTCATTTTGTAAACTGCAGATTTCAATTTCTCACTATCTACTTGGTGGGTGGAGGGTTGGAAGTATGTCTTAAAAAACCATTGAACCCACTAAACCTTGTTGATTTGGTATGTGCAGGCTTTCCGCATTGTCAACAAAGAATGGGAATACTCGCACAAGAAGGGATTCAAATGCACATTTGAACGAGGGATTTTACATGTATACTTCAACTTCAAACGTTATCGCTATCGTCGCTGATTCAGGGAGCAAATCTGGAAGAGTGGTATCCTGCAAATTCATTCACCGAAATGCTTGCTTCTTTTCTCCGTTAAAACTTGGGATGATATCTGTAAAATTATATACACACATGTAGTAGTACTTATAGTCAACAGCTATAATTCATGTGCTTGTTCAACAGCTATAATTCATGTGCTTGTTCAATTGATCTAAATGTGTAGTACTACTAATCTAATAAATGGAGATGTTTCGCCGAGTACTTAGTTCAGCGCATCATCAGGAAGTCGTTTGGGGATTCGTGAAGAATGCGCGAAGAATGCTGAAAGTAGATGGATAAGTGCATGTAACACACAAAACTAGTCACCCCCTCCATCTGTGGGAGATTGAGAAACTTGGTACGGAGGTTGGTTTGCGACTAATACCCAGGTTACAAGACCAGAAAAGGTACTGGTATCCGCTGCAATGCCTATTTTCCAGTTGGAGAATGTCGAACCTTCAAGTTTGTTAAGTATAATCCATATATTTATATTCTTAATTTACCATAACAGTAAATGTAGTCTTGAGATCTTCCTACCTAATCTGAAAGTGCTTTTGGTGAATCAAATGTACTCGGGACATAAATTGGAATGTCGCAGTGATGTCAACCGGTTCGATTTATAGACATAATAATAATAATAATAATAATAATAATAATAATAATAATAATAAAGGGGTGGGAGTCCCAGCTTGTATCTCGAGTCCCTTCCAATTTTGCGTGATTAATAAAGTCTAGTTGCATATAAAAAAATAAAATAATAATAATAATTATTAAATAAATCAATAAAAATAAAATAAAAAAATAAATTAACCATCAAATATGCAGAAGAAAACAACTGAGTATGATTGCAACTAACATAAGACAGTATTGAAATATGATGTGAAAGAAAGCTAGCATACTAGAAAGACATAAAACATTGTTAGACAAGATAAGCTATATTTGCAATTATCAATCAAGAGTTCGAGACTATGTATTCCCTCAACAATCTCAAACAAACAACAGCAAAAAGGAATAATAATATACAAAAATAGAAATAACAGATACAGATGCAATGGACTTCGTCATAACTAACCAAAACTACAGAAGATCATATTAGGGAACTGTGATTTCACTTACAGCACATAGAGCTAGCCAACAGAATGATCTGACGGGTCAAAAGACGCTCCACTATTCACAATACCGGATACCGAGTGTATATTGCTGGGGCTTAGATCGAAACATACCTCGTTGCCCTCCACTTGCTACTCTCTTCAGACAGGCTTCCATAGAAAATAGATGAAAATAGAGATTGGATGCGATGGGCCAAAGTCTCTGAGTGGGAGTAGTGTGTAGAGGAACGAGCCGACTCAGTTCTTGTAAGGAACTGGATAACCAGAAACAGCCAGTTCTTCAGCAACAGGCGATTTAGTCGACTAGCCATGTACCGTAAAGTTCGGATGCTTATCTCCGGACCATCGTCTGCCATCTGGTCCAACTGCAGCTCCAGTTGAGCCACAGTTGATGAAAATTTCATCTGTAGAATGATTAGGATTAGCACAAGCTACTAGTGATGTAAAGATGAAGGACATCATCATATAAGGCAGCTGAAAGAAGCCATTGATGCATGGTTTCATAAGTTCCGTTGTGATTTGTGAACCAGAGAATTGAGATACAATTATTACAGTATTACTAGTATTCTAGGAATTAGTAGTAGTCAACAAGTCACATTCCAAGTAATTTCTTTCACAGGGTAGATATGTTCTTCTGTTCTCACCATGCACAAGCAGGACTGTGCACAAGAGGGATGAAGGATTGGTATCAAGTTTAAAACTTTGCACATGCACCCCTCTACTTACTACATTTACACACAGATACATAAAATATTGCACAAAATTCTTCATTATCAATAATCTTCAAGGAAAAGAAGCTTGATGTGAGACTGAAGGAATGAAGATGTACGATTTCACAAAATAATATTAGTACATTAAAGTGGAAACAAATTGTAATTATGCCCAAATTCCGAGCTCTGATGTAGCAAGTAGCAAGAACAGATATGTATGATTATGAAGCTCTACTTACTACATTTACACACAGATGGAGAAAGAGATGCATAAAAGTCTATAATGTATGCTTTATCACAGATTTTTCCATGGCATTCAGTTCGAAAAGCAAAACCAGACAAGAGTAAGGACTTTGCCGGCATCTCAATATTTATCAGGTATCGATTTATCACAGCATTTGAGATCTGTTAAGACTTTATATTTGTCTGTATCTTCTTGTAGAAATACAGGTACCAGAACAAATGGAAACAAAACAAATACAAGTGTGAACTTTGATATGGAACTAAGTCTGAAGTTACAATGCCATGTTAATGGACAGAGAGATTTTATTATTCAGCATGAACCCATACCAAGTGTCATTTACCGTTACTTGAATTTTAATCTTCTTCATCATACTTGTATCCATTGCCATTGGTGCATGAATTTGTCTCTGACAGTCTTGAAGCTGTAAACTATATTGCAGCACCATTAACGAAGTACTTCAGCAACAGGACATCTTTACTGCATGGAAGACGGAGGGTTCCTGCTTGTCTATGAATTCATGCAAAAGGGAAGCTTAGAGAATCATCTTTTTAAGAGTAAGTGATTAGATTAAACATGATGCAAGATTTCTTCATTAGGCCACGTATGCTGTATTCTTGCAGGTTAAAGCCAGATAATGAGAATAACAGTTTTCATGCTCAGCAACTTCCATTGGAAATTAGGCTTAAGATATTATTAATTGTGAAGTACTGTAACAGATTATTCTACAAAATAGGCCAATGTTTATTCATATAACACAACCAGTTGATGCAATAAACATTAAGAAGCTTTATACATCAAGGAAAACTAAATGCAATAAACTAACCAAAAACACACACATACAACTAAATGTAGTTGAAAGCAATATTGGAAAGTCCACCCTTACTCCATATGAAAAGTGCTTCCACAGAACTCTTCTGGGCTATAAGTTTGCGTAGAGGCTGGATTAGGCTTACGCCTACAAAACACCATTTGCTGAACCATCAGGAAAAGGGGAGACTAAACTTTCGTGGTGGAAACCAGTGAGATTGAGCTTGTTGAAGTTGTTGATTTGAGAACGCCTAAAAGTGTTTGTCTTAGGATTGTAAATAAATAGCGTCCAATCATGCAGTAGCAGAACCTCACCCTCTGGTGATATGCACACCGGCATAAACATTCTGTGCGGAATTGAAGCATAACTCTGAAATGGTTTGCACGTCTGATATGTATCAGGAACAGTGACAAGCTTACACCATGATTGTGTCATGCCATACGTTTTCATAATCCAAACATGCTTCTCTTTGTCTTCTTCATCAGGAGAGAGCAGACAAAGACACCCTTTGAACGCACTCAATTGTGGACATAGATCATAGTAACGGCCAACTACAGAACTTGGCAAGATTGATCCACCAGACTCGCTCTCTAAATCAAAAGTAATGATATTATTATCCAAAGAAGTAATGCCACTACTACGATAAACAGAAGTGTGTGCGGGATGGATATATTTTGAGGTAGATTAAATCAACCAATAGATGATGGATGGATGGGTCGGGTAGGTTAGCTTTTGCTTGGATAAAGGAAAATCCATACTTATATTTTAAAATATCCATCAAAAAATCTGTTGGATGATGAGTAAAAGCCTGGTGAGTGGCCTTCGGGACGAGCTTTTTTTATGGGCTATATATATAGGAGGGGCAATTCACGAAGAGAAGGTAAATGAACCATGTAACCATGGCTTCTGATCTTCTAATTCATTCATATTCTTCTTTTTAAGTTTAAGTTTAAGCTTAAAGGATATGTGTGTAATGTTCTTATTTCACTGGTGATTTTTTTCTTCATTATCATTATATTTTTTCCTCGGTTGTGTTTTTATCAGGTTTGGAGTTTCGACATGCATTTCTATTTGAGCCGCAAAAGAAGAGGAAACGAAAAGACTCAGCAGCACAACAAGTATATTTTGTGTTTAGAATTACAGGTGAATCCATCATTGTTTTGTGAAATGAAAATATAACATGCAGCCTATATATCCTGGGGTTTCATAAGATTTGGTTTTCATTTAATGAAATGAATATAACATGCATATATATCATGTACAAAGTATTATATTGTGAAATTAATGTTAGGATCAACCTCATTGACTAGTTTCAAAATTATATCCTTGATATGTATTCAACTTGAACAAGGATATATTACTCGCAACTTGTTTTTTTCCACTGCTAGCTAACTATTCACAATGTAACTGAATAACGTAGTAAGGTGATGGACTTCATGGACCGTACTTGTGTTTGAATTGATTTCGTGCACTTGGACTGAATTCACTAGAGTCACCATTTTCTGTTGAAGTACAAAGCTTAATGAGAACTAATACTGCTACTATGGTGCATGCATGCCCACCCACTAGCTCCCACAATCCCCGTCGGTAAGTAGAGCATGTCTCTTAAAATGATTACTACCGTTTATCAGCAACATTTTGGCTATATACAGTTGTACACTTTAACTGGTCATAAAAATGAACACATTGATATCCCAACCAGAAGTTTCTGTTCTATCAACAGGGCCAGCCTAGAAATGTTTTCTATTCTACAGAAACTTCTTCATCCCAAATTAAGTTCCCAATAAATCAAATGCAGCCTAGGTTTGTTGCTGTGTTCTATTAACGGATTTTAGCATCTCAGATCTCTAAACTATGTTTAAGCAACAGCAATCCATATCATCCAAAAAACGGAACTTAAGAAAGAATACTGCAACTATAACACTAAATTGAATAGAATATATAAAGCATGAAGTTGGATCTGTATAGAAGAAAGATATTCCCATTCCCCCATATACTGTAGGAAGTTCCATATGTGTTTTCAAGACGCAACTTCTTGCTCAACTACGCATAACAAATACTAAATGTATCTTATTGGAGCAGGTTGAGTTCCGTCATAGGATATTGCTTACTGTACCATAAGTCCACAACTTAGTTTCGAAATTAAGATGATCACACATTCAATTATACTAATTTAATTAAGGCAACACTTGAACATGAAATTGAGATTGCAATACGAATGTACTTGTGGAGCAAATCGCATGAGCCAATTGTGTACTAGCCTCGAGTAGTTGATACTCTTAAGAAGACAATAGCTGAGCTTAGACCTGTTTAAAAATTACTATGTCATGTTAACTTCAGCCAGCAATCTCTTAACATTCCATAAAACCATACCTTAGTTAATAAATCCTTGTTTAGGTACAGTTTGGCCTTAGTTGCAGCGCACTTCCCCAACTTACTAAATCATTACAATAAAACCTACTACTAAATTCTTTATTTTTTGCCAAAAACCACAAAACTAATACAATGTACATTGACAAGAATATGTTATCTGAGTGGAGATTCAATGTAGTTCAACGAATCTCCATGTGGACGAAAAAACTTATCACAACGAAATCAAAAGCCCGATAACCAAGCTAATCAACATTTTAGTCAGTACAAGCATGTGTTGAGCAACAATATCCAGGTGAATTATGAAAACTTCATATATAATATGGAGCACAACTATATGTGCTCCTAACACAAACATTTAAGAGAACAGAAATGAAAACGTAAAAGTGATCTTAAGCGAAGCGAAAGAAATTGAAATCACCAAGATGATGACACTGCATTTTTCAGCTTCAGAACTGAGATTTATCCAAGCTGTCAAAGTAAGGATGGTCTAATGCAGCTTTAGCTGAAATTCTGTCAACCGGATCATACTTGAGCATGTTCTGCATAAACCAAAAGACAGTGCAGACTTTAGCAATCAAATCTAAGACTAAGAGTGATCAAGTGACAATCAAATCTACGAAAGCATAAGCATAAGGCGTAAAATCACCAATAAAAGGTCAAGGCCTTCAGGTCCCAAAGCCGGCACAATACGAGCCATGTCCTGCGACTCCCACTGTGGATACACATGCCAATCTCTCAACGAACTTACGCCTGGCCAGTTCTTCTCCGTTGGCGTCCCAAGCATCCTATAATCACCGCAATTAGTCTCACTCAACCCACAGATACAAATAATCAAAAGAAGCTGAGTCTACCTGAAGATATGGAGCAGCTGCTGAAACTCAGAATCACCAGGAAACAAAGCTTGCCTCCTCCCCATTTCAGCGAAAATACACCCAACCGACCACATATCAACCGCAGTCGAATAATGAGTAGTCCCCAACAAAACCTCAGGAGCTCTATACCACAGAGTCACAATCTCATGCGTGTAGCTCTTCATCGGAACAGTAAACGCCCTCGCAAGTCCTAGATCGGCAATTTTCAAAATCCCCTTCTCCTTATCCAGCAACAGATTCTGCGGCTTCAGATCGCGATGAATCACTCCATGAGCATGACAATGCGCCACCCCCTTGAGCAGCTGGTAAAGGAAGCTCTGCACCAGCTGCGGCGGAAGCTGCCTAGGGTTTGGCCCCTTCCGGTGCGAATCGATGAATTTCTTCAAATCGGTGTCCAAATACTCAAACACAAGGTACAACAAGGGCTTACCATTCTTCGCACTGTCAACGTGCTCCACGCAGAGAAGGCGCACGACGTAGAGTGACTGAGAGAGCATCTGCAGCAGCGAGACCTCACGGAGAGCAGTCGGAGGTACACCTTCCTCGTCCATCTCGAGACGAGTCTTCTTCAGAGCGACGACTTGGCCGGTGGATTTCTCCTTGGCTTTGTAGACCTTGCCGTAAGTACCTTCGCCGACTTTCTCGATCTTCTCGTACTTTTCCATTTCTGAGAATTGGAGGATGGGAAACCCTAGGACGATTGGGGTTTACTGGAATTGTGTCTGGTGAAGAAGGAATAGAGGTGGGGGGGGGGGGGAATGGAATTTGAAATGGGGATTGATTGAGAGAAGAGAAAGGAATTGAGAAAGGTTTTGTTTCTGAGTGAGTGGGAAAAGAAGGAAGAAAAAGGTAATGAAATGGTTTTGGTTTGGTTCACACTTCACAACGGCTCCATTGAGATTGACGTTCAACACGTGTTTCCCTCCTAGTTTTCAATTTTGAATCCATTTGACGTTTGGGCTTATTCTAATTTATCCAAAATCAATCCGTTAACATTTAAAAAGGGGCCTGCAAGGCGAATTAGCCCTTATTGATTGTTTAGGCTATTTCTCTTTTGCAGTGTTTTATTTTTCTTTCGAGGCATAATAAGACCGTATATCTGATGAGGTCCTAAAATTTTATATTAACAACAGCAATTGTACCCCTTTATTGAGAGGATCCAGTAATAATAATTTCTAAGCCAATTGTGATCATCCTGGAATTCTAGCATGGCCTTGTATTATGCAACTGCAAATAATGTTCATTACTTAACAAACTTGAAGGTTCTACATACTCCAACTGGAAAACTGTCATTGCTGCGGATACCTTTACTGCTGTTATCAGAGCCTTTTCTGTTGGTGTAACCAGGGTACTCAAATTCGTAAAAAGGAGCCTGTTCAATTAGTCGCAAACCAGCATCCATTCCAAGTTGCTCAATCTCCCAAAGGTTGAAGGGATGTGCTGTTTTGTGTGTAACATGCACTTGTCCGTCCACTTTCAGCATGTTCCGCGCACTCTTTAGAAAACTACGAACAACATCCTGGTGAAGCCTGGAAATTCATTCACATAGTTCGAGTTATAAAAACAAATAGAATAGGATATGAGTTCAAACTTCCAAAATCCTGGTATGCGGGAAACTTACTGAATTTGATCAGTGTGATGCTCTTTAGTATAAAAGCCAGCATGAGGAAAATTAAACACGATCCTATGGAATGTCATATACTTGAGACTAGGATGATTACACATTTCGCGAACATCAACTTCATGTACAATTGTACTTCCTCTATCTTTGAGGGACTTGAGGTTAGCCTCCGAATCAGGATACTTATTTCGCAGAGTCACTATAATTAATTAAGAATGGTAGATGATCAAAATATATAAGATATACTGATATAGTGAAGAATTTATACTCTGTTGTGAAATCAAGAAATCAGCATTTTACACTTATGGTTCATTATACCTGCGGAGTCTAGGGAGGTAGCGATTATATTAGGAGCATGAACGAAAGCCTTAGCTAGGCTAGCGGAGAAGGAGAAATCCCCCTCGCCTACAAGCAGAATCTTGTGCTTGCTGCTATAATGCTTGATAATTTTCTCTCCATGTCCAGCTTCCATTGTAAAATACAATATAGAACTTAACCTACAAGTCAGCCTAAAACTTATTGAAACTCCATCGGAGCAAGTGATTAAGGACTTCAAATGGCCACTCTGTGTTATATAATAGTAGTACGAAGCATTGAACATTAAGGTCAGAAGAGTCTCTTCGTATAACACATCCTAGTATATATTCATTGATGGTACAGATACATAATATGTATATATGTACATTCAGTGAGATGATTTAAAAGGCCTCTCATGTGCACTTTTCGAATTCCAATCCACTTGATTTCCTCCAACTAAAAAATTATGCTTACCATTCGTCATCTACCTGACAAATAAACTTCCACCTGGTGAAGTAGTAATACAATTTAGCAGGTTTACTCGGACAAGCAACCCAATCGGAGCCTTGCAGATTAATCTGATCAAGGAACACCCTCTTTTTGTTATACGAAGTGATGTTTAAGAGCCAGTCTTACTTAGAGCCACATTTACACATCATCAGATTTATATGTTCCAATTTAATTTGTATCAAGAATATAGTATTTGATTATCTAGGAAGGTCTGGAGAGTACATTTATTTACATTAAGAGTACTTAAGAACGGTAATAACAACAGCACACTAGGCCGTGAATCATGATACTTTCATGTCATATAACCTTTTCTTCTCAAGTACATTTACAACTAATAATGGAAAATTTTGCATGTGCTGCATTCTTCCTACTGGGGAAGTCTCACTAATTGCTGCTGAGAGAAACATGTGAAAATTTGGTGAACAAGTCTATTTAAACAAGTGTAAAAGCTGCCTTTACATGCTAAAATTGAACAAACAATCTGATGAAGCCTGAAAACTGAACATGAGTATATAGTTTAGTGAGTAATGCGATCAGCATCCCCCATCGACTTTCAGCATGTTCTGTGCACTCTTTAAACAACTACGAACAGCGTTCTGGTGAAGCCTGAAAATTGAACATAATAGTTTGGAAGTGCCTTAGACATTGACAATATCACCATACCGAATTTGAGATTCCTCATTCTCCTGAAAAGCAAAGCTAGCATGAGGTAAATTAAACACATACAATAGCTTGAGACTTGGATGTTCTGACATGTTTTATGCATCAACTTAATTCATGGACAGTTGTACTTCCTCTGCTTTCAGGCACTTGAGGTTCACATCGGATCCAGGGCACGTAGCTCTTATAGTCCCGGATATAGAATACACACATGTCAAATTCAAAAATCATTATATCCGGGAGAGCTCCAGAAATTAAGTTTGGAGTCAAAATTATATAGAATACACACATGTCAAATTCAAAAATCATTATATCCGGGAGAGCTCCAGAAATTAAGTTTGGAGTCAAAATTACATAGTAAATAATAGGATTATTTTGGAAATTTGGGTGGAAAGAAAGGGTTAACCTTAAAAAAATCTAAAATATTACTTACAAAATTTTCTTTTTGAACTCTTACAGGGACGGGTGGATGCCCCCCATATTGTCTCCTTCTGGTTCCGTCCCAGATTCTTCCCTTGCGAGTCCAAGGAGGCCGCAATAATATTGTGGGAATTTCAGTTTACCAATTAAGTGAACTTGCAAGCTATTTGATGACTCCCCCGAGCTTCACATGTTGGAAATTCATTTTTATGAACGTGTATCTCTGTTCGTTGAATAAATATCACTAACATGTAATATACTAAAATTCACAAGAAGGTGAATGATAATTAATGGTGTTGATTGAGGTATAAATGGAAGGAACGACTTTACCACGTATGTGTGCCCTATTGAGCTAAAATTCATGAGCAACGAGCAAACAAGGTTTCCAAGAAGCAACTGAAATACATACAACAAGACTATATAATAGCAACTACTTTACCATGTATCTGTGACCTATTGGCTATTGGGCTAAAATTCATGAGCAACGAGCAAACGAGGTTTCGAAGAAGCAACCGAAATACATGGCACCCTAGCTCTATTGAAATGTTATTTATTTGTGTTAATACTTAAGTGATTAAAAGATCATTTTTACTATAACTTTTAGGAAGCACGACATAAATACGGACATATGGGTACAAATAGGATATGGATACATCGATATACACCAAAATCTAAAATGGTTAAATAGGCCTACGTGTTCGGTATGCTTTTTTAACATATTTTTTTTTAATATATTTAATATTAGTTCTTCTTAGACCATCTCTAACCATGAGTCTTATGAGAGTCTTATGTATAAGACTCTCACAAAACTCAAGGTTGGAGAAGTAAAAATTTGAGTCTTATCATCTTATACATAAGATGAGTCTTCCCACATAAGACCCATCTAATGAGGTCTTATGTAATTTTTTATTATTATTTAATTTTATTTTCTCTTTCTTCCCACTTTGTTTGTTTGTTACTTGTTTGTTAAATGAAAAAAGAAACAATAAAAAAATGTGTTGTGGAGTCTTATGGTTGGAGTTGAAGATAGACTTGAGTCTTATAGTCTTATAATAAAATAATGACATTATGAGTCTTATCATCTCATGGTTGGAGATGGTCTTAAGAGATGAAGTACTAATTAAGATAGACCGAAATAGATAGAGATGGTGGATCCATGTGAATTACCTTAACTTTGATTTTTTATCTATTGGACAAAGATTTTGATTTTTCACCACTTTATTACCATTTAATTGGTCCCGACCCTACATAGATTTAGTTGAATTAGAAAGAAACAAGAAAAAAATTCATAAAATAAAGGATACTACAATTTGAAGAAAAGAAATTAATTTTAAACAAAAATTATTAGTGTTTGGTATTTTAGTTGAGATTCGTAAAGAATCTTGTTCACTATGATGAATAAATTGTGTATAATTGTTACAATTGTCTTACGGTACGAATGGTATAATCATGACGACTATGTTTGTGGATCAGAGAACAACATACTGTCTTTGAAAATGGCAATGATTTGCGGAGTTCTAACTGCATAGTGAACTTTAGGTTATGTTATTTTCATATGATAATAGTTTTGCTCATGTTCAATTTCAATTCAATTCATATCGGTATAAATCAGGTTTAGATATATATATTTAATTGTTCTATTCTCTTCGTCTGAACTGAACTGAAATAAGTTCAGATGCAAATTTGAACTGAACTAGACTTAATGCATCTGAACTAAACTGAATTTAAAATCATTAATTTTTAGACGAAGATAAGATAGCCTAGGTTCGCATTCTTTAAATGTGGGGCAGGAATTGAAACAAATTGAATGAAGACGGGAAAGAAGCAAGTCATGGTTGTTCCTAGAAAGTTAATGAAGCTAATGAACAAAAAGTCACGTCAGGCGTTGGTTTCTTCATAAAATTGGAAGTTTGAACGGAAGATTGGGACTTGTTGAACAAACTTAAAAGTCAGGCAGATACATGTAGTTTTCATTCAAAGCTAAAATTGCTAATCAATGCATAAAATGCACCGAGTATAATAAATAAATACGGCTCAAGTAATGAGGAGAGAGAGTTAATGACTGTGTAACAAGGCCACCTACTATCCATAAACCGTAACCAACCTGGTATTAGTATTGGCTATTAGCAACGCGTCAAGTGGGCCATTTACCCTGCCCAATCTTTCAATCGAATCACATCGATCTCATGTGTGAAGTGTGAACCCTGGGCGGCTGGACCATAATTTCACCCCAACCTCCGCAAGATCGTGTTAGGAACTCAAGAATATATCTCTTTGTACAAACACAATGAAGCAATTCAAAAAAGTTCCAAAAAAGTCTCTGTCTCTCAAATACTCACTCCATCTATTTAATTGTCTCATTTTATCTTTGACCGGTCAACCGTATGCAATTTTGACTACAAATTAATCTTAAACTATAATGATAAAATATATAATAAAATTGTATTATAAAAATTTAAAGTTTATATTTTCATAATATAATTACGTTAAAATGGTTTGAAATTTATTTGAGGTTTTTAAGTGGATCCCTATAACTATATTACTTCATATTATTGAAGATTATAATGTGGATCCCATAGTTGGACTTAAATAAATAGGTGCTATTAATTAGAGCACTAGTTACAGGAGTCCTAAAACCTCCCCCGATCCAATATTTAGGATGAAATTGAGAAAATTGTGCTAAAAAAAAACAATCTCAGGAATCCTAAATTCATTGGGGCCACAAAAATGTAATCCTAAAAACTTATTACAAATGGGTACTCATTTGGCCCTTCTTGTCTATCTATGTGGTAACACATATATTCTCCATGTGTCATTTTTCATCACTAAAACATAAATAATTGGAGACATCTAATTATTATTTATGGACTTGATATCGTAAATCATTATAAGGGACTACCTAGGAGCAATATTTAGAGAAATATTATAGGTATCCTGTAAAGAGTGCTACAAAAGTCCTAAAACCTCCCTCAATCCTATATTTATGATGAAATTGAAAGAATTGTGTTAAAAACCAACAATCTCAGGACTCTTAAATTTACTGCGGCCCACAAAAATGTAATCCTAAATTCGGAACTCCATAAAAGACTTCCTACATTTGAGTACTCATTTTACCCTCCCTATTTTTTCCCTATCTTGGCACCATATATATCCTCCATGTGTCATTTTTCATCACTAAAATCTCCCATGTGTCATTTTTCATCACTAAAACATAGTAAATAATAGGAGACCTCTAATTATCAGCTATGGAGTTGATATCCAATATAATTATAAGGAACTACTTAGGAGCAATATTTGAGGAAATATTATATATATCATGTAAAGAGTGTTCTTAGTAGCTCATTGCCATGAGCTACTAAATAGTAGTCTAATAAAAGCCTCAATTGAAGTAGTTTTTAGGCTCAATTGAGACTTTAAACCTCAGTTGAGCCCAAAAAAGACTCTATAAGTAGTTATAAATAGTGATCTTATTAGTTATTTGAGACAATGTTAGAGTATTATATTATATGGATTTTGGACTCAAATATTGCAAATGAATCTCTTGGGACTTTTTTTTTCTTAGCAATTTTAGGGCATATTGCGAGCACTCCAATTTAGACCTCGAATCTTGGGACTTCTGTCCGGAATGGTTGCAGTGTGTAGTTAATCAGGAAGAAATTGGTGTAGTTACCTTGCGTAGAAAAGCCTGTTTGAGGCCGGTTTGTACTTAACTGCTTTGCTATGATGTAATATAGTATCTATTTTGCTTTTAAAAAAAAAAGAGTAACCACACACTTTTTTTGTTTGATCTTTAAGGTGGGGTCGTAATAGACACTACTAGTAAGATCATTCCTAATGGATGTGATTTAAATAGAGGTTTCTATATATTAAAAGCCTAAAAAAAGTATATCCCAAATGAAGTTTTCAATTGGATGAGAATTTATTGTGGATCCTATATGCGACATGTAGAGTAAAAATGAAAGAGAGTAGTACATATTATTTAAAATTTTCCTTTTGGGTCCCGTATTTGGGAGCTTAAACTTAGGCTACTACTTATTATCCCTTTTGCCATAGGCTACTAACTCAATTAGAGATTTTTTGAGTTTTTTTGGAATTAAAGCTTCAAATAAGTCCAAAGAAGCCTCCATATAGGGCTGAGCATCGGTCCAGACCCGGACCGGACCAAAATGGACCGAATTATAATGGGTGTCCTCCTTTAATGAACCCGAAGACCGGACCGAATAATAACCGGGCTTGGCCCGGACCGAACCAAATATTACGGTCCGGTCCGGGCCAAACCCGGTTAAGACCGAATTTTGTTTAAAAAAAAGAAAAGAAAATTGGAATCCGAACACAGAAATGGATCCCCTCGGTGAGATTTCATCCATCATCACTTCACTTTAAATTAATCCCATCCATCATCACTTCACTTTAAATTAATCTCATCCATCATCACACAACAATACAATGGATCCTCCTGGGTTTGACCACAAAAGAAGACAAAACAACATAGAAAACATATGAAGAATGAATTGACCCATGTTACAGAAGGATCTGCTACTTGATCTAATCTAAAAGTGAGAAACCCATGTCATCATTCATCACTTTCCTCCTTCTCTTCCTTTACTCCTCATCTACTACTTGTTCGAAGATGGGGTTTTCTCGGTCTTGTTGCTGAGATTTGACCCAGAGAGATTGGTGGATTTGAGGTGGGTTGGAATGGGTTTGAAGTTTGATGGTTTATTGTTGCAGATGAAAGATGAAGAAGATGATGGGGAGGCGCAGATGAAAGATGAAGAAGATGATCAGTTTAGGTTTTACGGAATAATGGGACAGAGGGGAGATTGAAGTAATTTATATGAGAATATATATATATGATAAAGGAAAATTAGAAAGAAAAAAAAAATTCGGTCTGTTCGGTCCAACCCGAAAATTTTCGGGTTTGAACCGAAACCGGACCAAACCCGAATTGCTGAAATTTCTAGGACCGAAGACCGGACCATATGCGGTCCGGGCTGGACCAAACCCGAATAGTCGGTTCGGTCCATTTTCTGCTCAGCCCTACCTCCATATATGAGGAGTGCTATAATACATACATATCCGCATGACTCTGTCTCAAATGACATGTAAACATCATAAAATTAAATTTCTAGAAAAACAGTCCACTTTTCATATTTCATTATGGGTGAGATTATGAGATTGCAGCCCTAATCAGTCCGTATGGTTCAAAATTAAATACTAATTGGTGTCACTTTAAGAATGGAGAAATTAAAGTGGAGAAAGGAATGCAATCGATCGAATATAATCCTCAATCTTAATTATGTCGTCGTTCTTGACTTTTAATGGTTTGTGCCAGTTAATGAAGTAAAGCTAATTCTAAAGCAAAGTGTTTTAAATCCTTTTGCTTTGATTCTAAATTGCTTTATTTCACTTTCAAAACCTTCTTGCACGTCTTGCCATTTTATCTTGTTTCCTAATGTTCAAGTTCATCGTGTCCATGCAGTGTCTCAAGAGTCGATATTTGTGTTTGGAATTCATCGAGTGTACTCTATGACAGTTAAGTTAATGTATTACACTTAAATTTTGTTTTAAAAATTAAAATCTCAAATCAAATAAATTATGACAATGAAGCGTAACTTAGTTGGTAAGCTGCTTCACTTCTAATTATTAGGTCGGGGGTTCGAGTTACTACGGGGTAAATGGGGAACCATTATTAATCCTTATTTTGCCGCTTAAAAAAATCAAATAAATTATGCAGTTGTACACTCAAATTTCGAAATAATTATATATTTGTAACATCATTTCTCCTAGAAGTAAAATATTTGCATCTTATGGGGAATCATTATTAACACTTGCATCATATATCGCTGTAGATGTATAATTGTACCGGTGCAGTTGTATAATTGTTGGTCTCTAGTCAAAGATGCAACATAGAAGTAGAATACTGTACTTGGGATGATAGATCACGGGTCCATTTCTCCAACTGCATCTAAATTTAGCATGTTAATACGTCTTGGAGTTCTAGAATACGTGAATGTAATACAATTAACATCATATATTCATATTTTGGACACCAAAATTTCAAACTACTGTTGTTACTTGCTCACGCGTTCAAACAATGTCACCCTATTATTTCACTTTTATCACATAGCAGTGTCTACGCCATCTTATTTTCATTTAAAAATTAATTATTTTATATTCAGTTCAGTTTAGATCAGTTCTAATGCATTAAAGTTCAGTTCAAATTAGTTCTGATGCGTTAAGTTAGTTTAGTTCATATTTACTTAATAGTATTTATACTACAAATCAGTTCAGTTTAGCTTCATTTAATTCAGTTCAGACGAAAAGAACAGAGCCTTCTTCACATTATGTGATGGACATACAATTTTTTATTACATGTGATGGACATAAAACTTCTCCCTTACTACTATGTTCTCTCAAAATGATTTGACTTTTTTCGGTCAACAACTTTCAACTTTGACTCCCGATTACTCTTAAACTGTAATGATAAAGTGTGTAGCGAAATTATATAATGAAAATTTTCATTATATAATGAAAATTTTCATTATATAATTTCGTTACATACTTTATCATTTAAAAGTAATTGTGAGTTAAAGTTGAAAGTCGTTTACCGAAAAAAGTCAAACTGGAACACTTCTGAGATAACGGAGGGAGTTTAAAATTAATTGTGAGTCAAAGTTGAAAGTTGTTTACCGGAAAAAGTCAAACTGGAACACTTCTGAGAGAACGAGGGAGTACTATTTTGTATAGGCGTTAAACAAAATAGACGATTGTGCATATCACCTAAATTTATATATTTACACGTGAATATAGTTACGGTAAACTTTCAAATTAAATTATATGAGAAATTTTAGTCGTGTAAGATTCAACACTACAGGTATATGCACAGAAACGTTGAGTACTTGAGTTACATACCCACTAAATTGTTAATAGCTAAACCCTATTACTATCTCATCGTTTTGACATTTTGCAGTTGACAGTTTTGAAGTTTAATTACAAATTATGAACTTTTAAACTATAATACAGTAGTAAAATATTTAACAAAATTACATATTGAAAACTTAGGATATATAGTTTCATAATATAATTTAGGTAAATATTTTATCAAATAGTTTAAGATTAAATTGTAGTCAAACTTTAAAACTGTTGACCACAAATATCAAAACAATCGATGCAACTATTTTGGGACGGTGAGTATTTTAGATGTAATGTAAGACTTTTAAGTAAGTAGACAAAATAGTTTGATTCAGCACATCCCATTTTGGTCATCCGAGGTCGTCTGATTCAACTCCGGTCCAGATTTCGGAACATTAGTAGTTCTAGTACTAGTATAACATCGCATGTCACAGACTCACACACACCTAGCTAGAGTCACGGGTATAACAAAGAAGCTGATTAATTATGTATAGAGTATACTCCTAGTTTTTAGCAGCATATTCAATTCATATTCTTCCCCCTTCTCCCTGATACCACCTCCCCCATGTTCTAGTCGGAGCCAGGTCGGCGCAATTCCCATAAATGTATTACTCCCTCCCCTGTTTGCAGTTTGCCTCCTCCACTTCCCGCCACTCCCATCCAAATTAAAACCACCTCCCTAACCACCTAGCACCAGATCCAAACCCACACATACATAAATCCATCAGCCTACAACACCACTACTACATAACATATATATACATACTCCTCTACATGGCAGACGTAGAGTCACAAACAAAGGATCACAAATCACTCATGCCCACACAAACACCACCCATGATGGCACCAACCACCAAAAAAAACAAGCGAAACCGCTGCATCTGCCTCACCGTAACCGCAGTCCTCTTATCCCTGGGCCTCCTCATCCTCATCCTGGCCCTCACCGTCTTCAAGCCCAAACGCCCCGTCAATCACGTCGACTCCGTCTCCTTATCCAACCTCAACCTCTCCTTCAACGTCCTCCGCCTCCAGGCCATCATCAACGTCACTCTCCACATCAACATGTCCGTTAACAACCCTAACCGCGTCGGATTCAGTTACCGAGACAGCACCGCCGTGCTGCGCTACAGGGGGAACGACGTCGGATCGGTCCCGGTGCCAGCTGGAAGGATCGACGCGGGAGAGACAGAGAGGATGAACCTGACGTTGACGTTGATGGCGGATCGGTTGTTGACGGACTCGAATTTCTACTCGGATGCGATTGCCGGTACGATTCCGTTCCAGACGTATATTAGGATCGCCGGGAAAGTTAGGATTCTGTTTGATGTACACGTGGTGACGTATACGACGTGCGATTTGGAGATTGATGTGGCTAGTCGGGCGGTGGCGAACCAGAGGTGCCGTTACAGGACCCAATTGTAGTGCCTGGTTTTCCGAATGTCGGTGGGTTTTTATTTTTATTTATTTTTTCTTAATTTTTTCTTTTGTTTGCTGTTTATAGGATAGGGAGATTATAGAGTTGGGGATGTTTTGATTTTATTTTGGGGCGAATTAGGTTCGGTATCCATTATTATTGCTACTAGTACTATTGTAGTGTGACATGAGATGTGTGTGATTGATAATTTGTGGAGGTCTAATGTAAATAATACTACTTGTGTCACTTTATTAATAATAATACACCAGTTTATGGATTTCAATAAATCGTTTCTATTCTACTTGCATATTATATTATTCTGTTTGAATGTAAGGCTAGCTCTATGTTCTCTTTTATTTGTCTAAAAGATTATTAAGTTCACTCAATTCAAGTTTAGTTTAAATTTATGATTTCATTCTGTTTATAATAAATTTCATTCTGTTTATAATAAACAGAAGAGAATGTTTGGATAGCTGATTCTTAAGAACAGCTCCCAAAGCATTTTTTAGCTTTGATACATACAATTCTAAAGATACAACTTTCAGTTATTGCTTTGATGAAGTATAGAATTTGATTCAATGGGTGACAACTGACAATATATATTAAGAAAGGAGAAATTTCCAACTTCCAGTTATTTCTTGGGTGGATATGTTGGTAACACTTTTAGTTGGCCTAACTTGAGATACGACGCGTTCGTTAAAGGCATGTTGATTTAAAGCCAATGTGGGTCAATTTAATATTCTGCGCCGTGGTCAATTAACTACCGTTGGAGCTTGGAAAGTACTGTAGATTTTTAGGGACAAAAAACAACAATTCCAAAAGCTTTGCAACTGATTTAAAACTTTTGGTATGTTAAAATCCAGGGTTTGTTCCGTCATGGCAACCGATAACAGATTTTGAAAACATAGGGGACTAGTATTGGTTTTTGTTACTGATGTTCAAACATATCAATTTTGTGACGAAACTAGTCATTTGATTTACATTCTTTCATAAATTTTGATAATCACTAGGAGATTGATGGATAATAGATTAATTACTAGAACAAAGTTTGACATTATCATTTTAGATGGAATGCAGCAATGTGACACTAGAATTCACTGGTTAATTAAACGCACAAGTATTTTAAGTAACACTTCAGGTTATTGTACTTTGTTTTAAGATCAACATACGCTTATACACAAGTGAAGGAAGTTTCAGCCTGTGAATCAGTAATCTGAGTCTGACAACCTGCCCATTCAGCTCTCTTGAAAAGCAATCACAAAACAAGTACTCCATAGAGTGTAGACAGGAAGATGCGAATGGACAGGCCGGACTCGGTAGGGGCTGGGAGGGCTACCCAGCCCCATCCAGAAATGGGCCATGATTTGGGCCTGTTCGCAGAAATAAGTTGCATGTTACAGTGATAGAGAGCAATGCCACATGGCATGCACCGACACCCCTGACAGTCGTTAGTCACGGTAACATCTCGACTAAAAATTAGAAATATCCATCTGGGCCAAAACATCACATGACAGTAGTTTAAAACTCCAACGCTCCAGAATTTACATTTACTAGCATATGCAACAGTGCAAGTGCAACCACTACATTCACTCCATGCACAGAATCTCAAAAAAAATCAAAATCTTGTTTGAGAAGCATATGCAGATTCGAATATCTTTCCTTATGATACTAGCTACGACTAACTCCAACTTGGTACAAAATCACCCACAAACAAGATCAACTAGCTGATTCGCCACAAACCAGGTATCTGGTTCAAGAATAAACAGTAGAGCACAATTCTTATGTTATAGCAGAGCAATAGATCACAGGAGCAAGTTTTAGCATACCTCTTTTACATGTAAAAGAAAAACCCTCAACAATCTACAAAATTAAATGCTTATACTGTAATTCACAACCATGCCAAACAGATTTGGAGAAAGAAAGAATACACACAAAATCTCCACACATAACGATAAGAAGTCTATCAGACATCTCTTGTTTCAACAACAGTCTCCAACTTACCATAGCCATTGAACTTATATATCTCAGTAATAGCAGATGGATAAAGCAGACTGAGTGAAAAATAAACTTGTTATTGAATTAGACCGGACGACAACAATACGATAATGGTAGCATACAATCCCATCCTATTGAAGTACAAAATGACACACGGTAACAGACACATAAATAAGAGCAAATGTTTGGTAATATTCTATACAAAACAACAACAGTTAATGGCACATAAATGTAGACAGATGTTCTAAACTACATCAATTCCCAATAGTTAAAAGCTGTTAGCTGAAAAAAGCTAAAAATCAAGCTTTCAGCATAATTTGAAGCCAATATTCCAACTCATACTCAAGACATTAACATTATCAACACAAACATAACAAACATCTCAATAACAGAACACGGATAAGAAATTACAAAGCAGGGACTTGAAGTGAAAGGAAATGATAAACTTGCTATTGAGTTAGACCTGTCCATGGATAATAATACAATAATGGTAGCATATAATCCCATTCTTGGTAATATTCTACAAAACGAAAACAGTAACGGACACAAATGAGAATGAATGTTTGGTAATATTCTACAAAACGACAAGTAACAGGAACATAAACGTAAACTGATGTTCTAAACTACATCAATTTCCAACAGTTAAGAGCTGTTTTCTGCAATAGGCAGAAACTCAATCTTTCTGTATATTCCGAGTCAAAATTCCTACACTTACTCAGACATCAACATCGCCAATATGAAATTGCTAGATTCCGAGTCACAACTATGAGAAACAGAATTGGAGAAAGAAAACATACACTTTAATATCCAACTTACCAAATCATTGGACTTAACAAACATCTCGATAATAACACATGGATAAGGCATTACAAAGCAGTGAAAAGAAACTACAAGCTTGCTATTGAATTACACCAGTCCATGGATTATAATACAATAGTGGTAGCATATAATACCATCTTTGGTAATATTCTACAAAACGACAATAACAGATATAAATAGAAACTAATGTTTGGTAATGTTCTACAAAACAACAGTAACAGGCACATAAATGTAAACTAATGTTCTAACTTCTAAACTACATCAATTTCAAATAATTAAAGTTTCTTAATGCAAATAAGCTCAAACTCGAGCCTTCTACATAACTCTGGGTCAATATTCCTATTCTTACTCAGACATCATCATTGTCAACAGGAAATTACTACTAGATTACAAGTCACAACTATGAAAAACAGAATTGGAGAAAGAAATCATACACTGCAATCTCCAACTTACCAAAACCATCGAACTTAACAAACATCTCAATAATAGCACATGGATAAGAAATTAGAAAGCCGAGACTTCAAGAAAAGCGACAAGAAACGACAAATAATACAACAGTGCTAGCATATAATGCCATGCTTACTATTCTACAAAATCACAACAACGGTGACGGACACATAAATGTAAACTAATATTTGGTAATATATTCTACAGAACGACACCAAGTAGCAGGCGCATAAATATAAACTAATGTTCTACACTACGTCAGTTTCCCATAATTATAACCGTTGTTTGCTGCAAATAAGCTAATACTCAAGCTTCCTGCATAAATCTAAGTCAATGTTCCTACTCTTACGCGAGGTCTTCATTGGAGCTCCAGGGCAAGTTTCAGCAATCCAACTCAAGCGCGGTGCAGATTTAGGCGTAGCACATTCCTCCGAATCCAAAACGGTCTCCATTGCAGCTCCAGGGAAAGTTTCAGCAACCCAACTCAAGCCCGGTGCACATTTTGGCGCAGCACATTCCTCCGGAGAAAGTACAACACGCTGCTCCTGACTCTGCTCCGAAACAATAGCATCCAGAATAATGTTATACAGACTCTCAAACAAATCATTTTCATCAGAAGCCTTCTCCAACTCCGACTTATCAACAACTTCCAAATTCAACTTCACTGCAGCAGACGAGAAATTGAGACGTCTTGCAGCACTAGTACGGGCCTCATCCGTGTGCTTCCTGCGCAAAGGGGCAAGCATAAACTTGTCTGGCCCCGGAGCAAAGGGATCAAAGACATTTTCTTCCGGGGTTCGTGGATAGTCACCCATCAGAGAGTCACAGCTCTCTGTCGAATCGGAGCAAATCATACTCAGAGGGGATCCACATTTATCGACTTCTTCCGCATTCTCTCGTTTGCTATCAGGCGTCGGAGGCTGAATGTCGGGCTTCTGATTCTTCACATCGGGAGAAGATTGAGGCAACACACTCTTCACCTCTACAATTGCACAGCTTCCATTAGCTATACATTCAACACTCATGTCTGATGAACACATAGTTACCTGAAATGGAAAGACAAAACAAATTAATCCACAAATACGAACACTAGACAAAATGAGATTAAAGATAAAACCCTACATAAGATAGAATTAGACGGTGTATTAATTCAGATTCGAATTGATGAAATCGAGGAGAAATGAGCTAGGGTTTTACATTGCAAGAATGAATTGGGAAAAGCAAGAACTCACCATGATTAAACAGATTGGATGAGTGGTGCGGCTGCAGAGAGAGATGCAACGGACGGATTTGGAGAGGGTGAAGGGCGGCGCGTAGATGGATTGAGCAGCGCGTGTGGGTGGATTTGTAGAGTTTGGGAAGAGTAGTGGAGAACTGGAGGAGATGGAAGTGAGAGACGCGGTTTTATTTGATTTTTGATTTGGGGGTTTTGTACTTGAGGAGTTTGTTTGACTCCAAATGACTTGTGTTTGTGAAGTGTGCCTTTTTGTTGACTAAACGGTGTGCACGAACTTACCTTTGTACTTCCCTTTTCACTTCTGTCTTTTTTCATTTCTTTTGAACTTTATTATTTTCTTCTTTTACACACTCACAATTTCATGTGCTGCCACTGTAAAATAGAATAAACGTAAATTGATCCTTGTAGTTTGATCAATTACATCTGACCCCTGATTAATCATTTGTTTGTCTAGCTTGTCTTCGACTTGTTTGATTCGCCTAAACATATTCTGAACTGAACTTAATTAATCTAAATTGAGCATAACTTATTTGAAGTATGAATCCCAACTAACCTAATATGAACTGAATTGGTCTCAAATGATCTGAACTTAAATGATCTTAATAGAACTGAATTTAAGGTAAAATAAGATATTATTCATTTTTCTTTTGTTTCTTAAGATTCTTTTTGTTTTCTAGTAAAATTTATCTCACGCCATTTTTGCAGGCCCTACCAATAAATTAAACGCCACATGCATTAGGGGTGTACAAAAAAAATCTACATGTCGTTTTACTTGTTGGCCACTCGCACCCGTCGGTTAGAAATTTTTATCAAAACCACAACGAATAAAAATTTGGTCACCCACACCTAGGCAAACAGGTGGCGGTTATGCAGTTGGCAACCTCCCCAACCCGCCTTCCTATAGATTTTTTTTTTTAAAATGTACTATTATTATCTTTCTATTATTTTGTAAATTAAAGTAGTTAACCATATCTCATTCATTTCCTTTCATCTACATACACAAACACATCGGCGGCAAAAGGCTAAAGTCCTGTGTAGTCAGTCCGACCGCACATGGGTTAATTTAAGCCCAGGGCCTCAAATTATTGCAGTGTTTGTATATGTAGAATAACAATATGTGATATATATATATATATATATATATATATATATATAGATATATATATATATATATATATATATATATATATATATATATATATATATATATATATATATATATATATATACATACATACATATATATATATATACATACATATATATATATATATGAAGTTGTTGCAGTTGTTTTCCCTTTTTCTTCTTTAAAATTACATTATTCATTGGGGGCCTTTAAAAGGATCGCACAGGGCCTCCAAAATATGGAAGATGCTCATGTGCACAACCGCTATTCCCTATTCCCAAATTTGAATCTTAGAACCCAAATCTACCTCCTTTGCTCGCACCTCTCATGCGCCCCGTCTCCCATCCTAATATTTATTCTACTTGAATTTCATATTTGAAAGACTTATATACTTCTATTTTAAAGACTCATTTACTTTCAGCATTAGAACTATTGAAGTTGGACCAATAACACCTTAAAAGGCCTTGTTAAGGTGATAAGGTTATCCAACTTATATATGTGCTAATTATAGCTCTCACAAGTGATGTGGGATATTCTAACACGCCCCCTCACGAGTAGGCCGCGGTCAGTCGGCTCTACATGTGGAATCATAAATGCCATCATTGGGCAAGCTGGAATTAGCATCGGCTGGGGCACCCATCATCAACCTGGCTCTGATACCATATTGAAGTTGGGCCAATAACACCTCTCATGCGCCCCGTCTCCTATCCTAATATTTATTCTACTTGAATTTCATATTTGAAAGACTTATATACTTCTATTTGAAAGACTCATTTACTTTCAGCATTAGAACTATTGAAGTTGGACCAATAACACCTTAAAAGCCTTGTTAAGGTGATAAGGTTATCCAACTTATATATGTGCTAATTATAGCTCTCACAAGTGATGTGGGATATTCTAACACGCCCCCTCACGAGTAGGCCGCGGTCAGTCGGCTCTACATGTGGAATCATAAATGCCATCATTGGGCAAGCTGGAATTAGCATCGGCTGGGGCACCCATCATCAACCTGGCTCTGATACCATATTGAAGTTGGGCCAATAACACCTTAAAAGGCCTTGTTAAGGTGATAAAGTTATCCAACTTATATATGTGCTAATTATAGCTCTCACAAGTGATGTGGGATATTCTAACAAGAACTATTTGCTTTGGTGAGTACGCTCTGACTTGTGAATCTTATGTCCTTGTGCTAATTGAATTTGTGACATTTGAAAGACTTACATACTTGTGCTTTGTGGCATTGAACATTTCTAAGACTTACGTATTTATGCTTATTATTGTTTTGTGATATGTTCTTATTGTCATCTCACTTAGTACTCCCCCGTTCTCTCAAAAGTGTCCCAGTTTGATTTTTTCGATCAACAACTTTCAACTTTGACTCCCAATTACTCTTAAATTATAATGATAAAGTATGTAACGAAATTATATTATGAAAGTATAATATAATTTCGTTACATACTTTATCATTGTACTTTAAGAGTAATTGGGTGTTAAAGTTGAAAGTTGTTGACCGAAAAAAGTCATATTTTGAAACACTTTTGAGAGAACGGAGGGAGTATTATTTTACACATTCTTATTTTTAACGTGCAAAATCGTCAAACCGTCACCATCCACATGCATACAATAGTCGATTGTCCACAAATGTTAGACAAAAAGTTCACCTATCGTAGTTAGTGATTTAACCTACCCATCATAACGAGTCGGGTAAAATTTCTATAAAAAAATCACATGTACATGTCCGCGTACACCCCTATACACATTCAGATGTACACCCCTACAACTATTTTCAGGAATGGAAGCATACACAGATTTTAGATACAAATATCTGCAATTCCACTAGTATCACTGGCCAGCAACAAAGGATATTCTTATCAATAACACTTATGATTGAATTTGCATGGATGACACTTAACAGTAGTAGTATACAAGATAAAGTTGTGTTTAATTTAATTAAATAGAGTAGAGATTCGATTCTGATAGACAGGGCAACAAGAAAGGCATCAAATTAGTTGAGAAAATCAGAGTTGATCGATCACATGGCTGCAACCCAACTTTCATCAATTACTAACACTCATACGGATACCCCGTTGGACTGGATTGGCTCTCTTTTTCCCATTCATGCACCCAACCCAGCTACTTTCTCCAAAATGAACACTAGAAAAATCGAAAGACCACAAATGACACTCTCAATTCAGTGTTCGAGATTCATTAACTAAAAGTTGTACATAAAAAAATAAGTAAATCAACCCTACCAAATCGTAGGCATATACTCCGAATTTTGAATTACCTGAGTTTATTCACTTAGCTAAAAATACATTACAAATCTCATCCTATTTAAATTGAAATCCTAACTCCACTCTGATTAAATATCATCGGCGGACAGTGGTCCGTGAACTTGGCTCTCTGATACTCTTAACACTTCAGTTAATTGATTACTTAAGTTCTATTACTTGATTGGTTTAAGTACAAGTTTAACCGTAGTGGTGTACATTTTTGTTTGTTAGCCACATGTTTGTTCACACGTGTATCCAACCACCAATTCGTGTTATAATAATCCTTAAAATTAATCACTAATCTCTGTCTTAAGGTGCTCTAATGAAAGTCTAGTTGTTTGTTAAGAAAAACAAAGACAAAAAGACTAGTGTTAGTATAGTGTTTAATTGTGTGCATGTTTATAATTATCTTGTACGTTTGCTATTATGAGCAGACCAATATACCCTCTAATCCTGCTTAATCATAAACCGGCAGGAGCAGTTAAGACAACTCGTTAGCGTGCTTAATCACACCACTCTCCTCTGTCTTAAACATCACTTTTCTCACTCTCCCTATTATAAGTCCAAACTTTTCTGCTTCTGCAATAATTCAAGCACACATGGATCCTGGTGAAGAGAGTTTCTCACTGAGCTCCTTAAACTTCACCACTTCTTTCAAGTTCTACTCTTCTGATGACGAAAACGAAGATCATGACGCTGATACCTACATCGAATTCGATCTAGGACCATCTGGAACAGCGTTGGTGAATGAGTACGATAAAGATTTTGAGTTTCGTGTATCTGCATTTGTACCTGGATTTGTTCCATCTCCTAATATCGGTCCCGGAGTGAATAACTTGCCTTTGCAAGAAGATGGAACAACCTCCAGAGGTGATTTTGGCAACTGTACGAGTCCTCTTTTCAGAATCTTCCGGAATGCGGTTTTGAAGAGATCATCGGTCCGGAAACTGCAGGTGGGCGGCGATGGTGATCGTGAAGATCAAAGAGAAAATTGGGAGCTTGTTCCGAGCAGGTAACCTTTTATTTGACACACTGTTTAACATAACATCTTAACACGCATAATAAAATTTGACTGTTTCCAAAATGCATAATATCTTATTTGAAAGTTGGAACTCTGTTAAAGTTTGAACTTCGGACACTATTCAATTAACACTCATTTCACTATTCCTCAACTTCTGTGCGATATGCAATTCTGGCCGGAACCAACACTAGCTGCATTAATTTGATTAAAGTAGTCATCCTGGCCAACACACTCTGTTATGTTGTTTTCAACAATTGAATAATTAGGAAAAACTCCACTATAACAGCCAAATATGGCAATTAGTCACCTGCTCTCTTTTGTTAAACTTATCACATTTGTTAAGAATTTCGTCATCTTCGGTATTGAAATTTTTAAAATTGTAAGATTTGTAATCTAGGTAAGCTACACAAATGCCACAAATATTTTGTTGTAAGTTAGTATTTGTTTTATTAATCACGAAATTTGATTACTATAGAGGTACATACATTGATAACATGATCAAATTTTATAACAATGGGGCTACAATCACACAACTAATTAAATATTAGGGGGTTAATTGTAATCTTTTAGTGTTACGGGCATATCTTACATCTCAGAAACATTAGGAGGTTTAAGTAATTTTTCCAAATGCTTTTCTTAAACTCATTAAACAGGAAAACAACATCAAAGGCAATTCCTACTCCAAATGGAAGAATAACGAGGTTGCTTCTGAAATTGAGATCTTCTGTAATTACAAGTTCGCAATCAAACAAGTGCCGAACAAGCAACTGGAAGATTTCCAACTTGATTAGGCCAATTGATAAGCTCTTCACCAATTGGCATATCATCATAGTGAAGAGGCCCAATACAAAATCGAAGACGTTCTTAGATGAATCAAAGATTGTCAATGCGTTCAGGAAAATGTTCGCTACGAAACGGAGAATACGCAACAACAGGGTACTAGGGCACATTGCACCCAGCCGGGTGACTTCTGTCGAGTCGTCTCCGATACATCAACAATCGACTGATGCTGCCGCGTCATCTGTTCACGCAGCGATTGCTCATTGTAAGAGGTCTTTGGGCCAGTCCGAAGATTTTTGCTTTTGATTATTGCCTTGAGTTAGTGATGAGGAAAATTGTAACATGCGCGTGCTTCTCACATTCTAATGTCTCACTGACTATATAAATTTATGCAATCGCAATATATTTGTATCCGCAAATCCCAGGAACCATCATATTAATAAGTACAGTAGAAACTCTATAAAAAAAACTCAATAAAGGAATAAACTTTTTATAATAATTAAAATTCACGGTTAAAATAAATCAACGTAATAAATTTGAGCATGTCATTATTATTTATTACCTGAAGAACTACATATCATGATATCAAAGAAATGAATTCTTATAATTTGTTGGATAAATTAAATCAATGGTGGCCGAAGCCATTAGGTTTTGCGGGGGACAAACTTCCACATGATGATGAAGATGAGAATGGTGACGACCAGAGCAATGAGGAGCCCTAGTGCAATGTTACGGTAGCAAATTAGTGAAAGAGGAGGCGGACTGCTAGGTGGAGGATCGGTGGGTGGTTCCTGATATGATAACTGATGAATCACATTAATTTTGTGCTCCGTAACTGGTGGGGTTGGTGGTTGCAACAATGATGAGGGAAATGGGATGGTCAATGACATAGACTTATCATTGGTAAAAGCGGGGGCATAGGCAGTGGTGGAGGTGACGGAGGCCAAAGCCATTGATGCAGAGAATGGAATTCTAGTAGGGATGGTCACTGATCAGGGAAATGATGGTATATAAATGGAGGGGAGGAGGAAACCAAAAGACTAAAAGTCAAATCTTGGTTGACTTAATTAATAATAGTTGATTTTGTGATATTATATAAGTGTCTAATTAAACTTTTGGTACATTTGGATTTCAAAATGGGAAACTAACTAATTATACTTCAAAATATTTCCTTTAGTTTTGAACTTTTTAAAAATGATTTTATGGAATTTGAGGTAACTTGGTGGAACAAGTATATATAAAATTGGGAAAGTGTAATGCATAAAATTTTGTAGTACTAAGAATATTTGGAAAATGTGTTTTGAAAAAGCTGTGATAATTTTGAATGGAATATAAAATGATGACCGGCTTAATTTTGTGAATACAGTATCACTCAAAAGAAGAAAATAAATTATGAATATGTGCTCGGCTAGTAACTGCAATGACAAAAATAAATATACGGTCAAATATGTTGATCCAGTTTATTGTTTATGAAGAAAGTCCAATTACAAGTCAAATTTGTTCTTACAAGAATCAAAATCGGGTCAACAAGCTTGACTTGGGAATTGGACTAGTTTGGAATATATACAAGACCCGATGGGCTAACTACTAGGTGATCTGCTAACACTCATCACCTGAGTCTTAAAAAATTAGAGGTTCCCTAATATTTTTGGAGGTTCACAAGATATGAATATGAATTTCTCACACAAACTAACCATGCATTGATAGGACAACCTAATACTTAATAAGGTCTACTAGAATTAAAGGAGTGCTTTACAAGTTAGAGGTCTCCTACAATGAAAGGAAGTATAATTTACAAGCTAGGGTATCCCCAAAACTGTCTATAGGTATTCTAAAACCTCACTAATCTACCCTCCCGCTAAGCCAGTACGAAATTGTCTTGCAACTTGGTTGACCGAAACGACCACGACTCTTCCAACGTTATAAACCGGATGAGAACCTGGATACTTCGCCAACTACTGGCAATTTTGGTGATAAGTCAGTAGAGGAGTCCGTGGCTCCGAGAGAACTACTTTAAAAAGAAGTCTAGAAAAAGAGTAAAGCTTATAGAATCTAAAAACGCAATACATCAAATTAAAATAACAAGACAAACTTACTTAAAGAAAACATCAAACCAGCCGTACTCTGATTCTACAATCACAAATAACCGACCAGTATCTTTCAATCAAACATTCAACATCAGTGTTGGATCAATTTCTAAACTGCTCACCTGAGCCCTGTAGTTGTAAACCGCTCACCAAAACCATAGAATTCTAAACCGCTCAAAGGAACCCTACAGTTCTAAGCCACTCACTATAGAATCCAAGAGTTCCAAGCCGCTCACCGGAACTATGGAATTCTAACTCGGAGTTCTGCATGTCTCACTCGTCGGAACCCTAAATCTCTAATTCGTTATCCTAAATATTGAATCTAGCTAAGTTCTTACATTCCTTGATCAATTCGTGCACATTTACTTCATATCATGAGTTCGTCGACTTGAGCGTTGAAGTTCATACAGTCGACACCGCACCGGTGTCCCAGTTGGAATCTTAATTCACCTTTTGTTGTTCTCTTGTCTTGCATGTCTCTTGAGAGAAGTTAGTCTCATTCACCGACTTGTATTGGATAAATGATCGATAACATAACAACAAAGAGGTTGACTGGGTAAAGTGTTAGGGGTTAGGACCTAGTATTTTTTTTCTTTTCTAAATGAATTAAAAAAAAAAAAATTATGAAAATGGAGCCCATGTACCCAGCCCGGCCATTATGGGTTGGGCTTGAGCTAAAAAATTACGCCAGATATTGGGATGCCTTATGCTTATCTTCCGGGTTGGAACTGTGTCTACGAAAGCCTGGCTTATCGCCATCCCTAACTATTATAGACGAGTATTTATTTATTATTTTTTAATGACAATTTTTTTGTTTAATTAAAGAACTGAACTTTGATTATTGAGTCGTATTAGAGTCACTTCACATAAACATAAAGTAAAACGCTTATGCGTGTTTGTACTTGATGTTTTATTCTAACAACTTATAACTCATTTTTTTTATTGAACTGAAGTAACTATACAATACAAGTTAAACAAGTAAACAACCCATTTGAACATATGTAATTGCTAATCATCACTATCTAATAAACTAGAGGCGTAGAGTTACTAGCTAGATTCTGTTTCAGCGTGCAACGAAATGTGTTTACTGTTTGAAAATCTTAATTGGGACACAAAACACGAATTAGAACATCAACTTGCTAGAAATAACAAAATGGACAATAACTTTAGAATCGTGCAAGGGGATTCAAATTGTGAAAATAGAAACGTTCAAGGTACGTAGCGCTCCATTGATTGAAAGACAGGACTACAGGTTAGAGTACTACTGGAACCAAATTTGTATTCTATGGAGTATGGACTCAGAATGTGAGCATGTCACACTGTGTGACTTGCATCGTTTATATGAGGTTTAGCTTGGCATTTCAAAAGTAACGTTCTATAAAAACAAAAAATTGCAAACTACAGAATGTAACGTGTTACCTAGATTTTTCCTTTTCATTTTAATAAATGGTTTACGTGCCACAATCAATAATACTAAAAACTTTTTATCATGAACATGACATGAAGCATAGTATAATCATAATAATGCATTATGGAAGTATTATCTTATTCTTCTTGTTTTCCTGACTATCGCATAAATTCATGATCATAACCAAGAATATAATATCATGAGAATAATCAACGATGTAATGTATGCTAGGTGAGATGGGAATCGAATAAAAACATAAGTTCTTCAATTTAGCTAATGATTGTTGCTCTTGTGCCTCGTCGATGTTATTGTAGTTATTATATACGTCCTCCCAAATCAAATTTGACATTCAATTTGGATGGTTGGTTATTTTAGCCTCTAATTTACGTAAAATTAACTCTAAATTATAGTGAAAATTTAATTTTGAAATTTATATTAGGTACATAAATAGGCAGGATTTTCTTTTTCGACTATTATGAACATTTAGTCATTACAATGTTTCGTATATTACGAACATTTAGAATGTCATTACAATGTTAGAATATTTACTTGTTTCAATATTTTCTTGTTTCCCGGTTTCTACTCCCACCGGAACCTGCAAGCTCTGATCGGAGCTTGCAAGGCTCAAGATCGGAGCCTGCAAGCTCCCTTATCGAAGCCTTTTACAAGCTCCGGTCCGGGAGTTGCAAAGCTCCGATCTGGGAGCTGAGCTTGTTAAGCTCCAATTTGGAAGCTTAACATGCTCCGATCTGGGAACAAGCTCCCAGCCAGCCTTCGTTTTTCAAGTCAGTACTGGATTTCGATACTAGACTTGAAGAAGAAGAAGAAGAAGAAGAGAGATGAAAAAAAAAAAAAAAAGGAAAAGAAAAAAAAAAAGAAAAAAAGAAAAAATAAAGAAAAGGCTAAAAATATGTAAGGTAAATTTTTGTTTTTACTGTTTTTTCCATTTCAATTACATTTCAGTCCTCCACCACAATGTTGTTTGGCTGCTAAAAAATCAAATTTTGCAACAGTTCTTAGTGCGCCAAAAAGTCAAAATCGGCACTAAAATGTAATTGTTCATCTAATGGGTACTAATTCGTTATTAGGTGCTCTAACAGTACCCTTAAAAATTACGGACCCTTACTGTAACGTCCCAGATTTCAGAGGATTAAAAGGGTTGAGAACGCTACTCATACCAACAAGGTGTAACTTTCTTTTCGGGAATTCACCTAGAAGAACTTCAGAGTTAAGCGTGCTTGCTCTGGAGCAATTCTAGGATGAGTAACCCATTGGAAAGTTCTCGGTGCGCGCACAAGTGAGGACAAAGTGCGCGGATTAGAATACGTGTTGGTCTGTGGGGCCAGCATATCACCCGGAGTAACCTCGTCGGCCTAACAATCGCGACCCATTAGTGGATCGGGTCGTTACAAGTGGTATCAAAGCGGGACTATCCGGGACTGCAGGAACTAAGTGCCATCCGGGGCAAAGTGCTACACCGTATCGACGGTGGGAGCCACCTCTTGAGCTTGTAAGGGCCACTTCTAGAATCCTGCACGGATGGTTGGTCTCGGGACAACGCGCAACGAGGACGTTGTGCAATTCAAGAGGGGGTGATTGTAATGCCCCAGATTTCAGAGGTTTAAAAGGGTTGAGAACGTTACTCTTACCAATAAGGTGCACATTTCTTTTCGTAAATTCACCTAGAAGAACTTCAAAGTTAAGCGTGCTTGCTCTGGAGCAATTCTAGGATGGGTGACCCACTCGGAAGTTCCTAGTGCGCGCACGAGTGAGGACAAAATGCGCGGATTAGAACACGTGTTGGTCTGTGGGGCCATAATATTACCCCGGAGAGCGCCAAGGAATAACCTCGCCGGCCCGTTGGTCCGGATCTCGGCCCATTAGTGGATCAGGTCGTTACACTTACAATCATAAAGTTTGAACTATAAATTTATCATTAATAAATATGTGGGGTCTCATATTACCACTCAACTACAAACACTTTTGACAGAAACCCTGATATTTCAATGATAGAAAAACATAAAAGAATAAGACATGATCTTTTAATCATGATTTTTCATCAAGTGTTATTACACTTAAATTTTCTCCCCCATGATTAACCTTTTGTCAGTTGGTTAGGGCGATGGAAATCCACGACACATTGTCATGCATTAGTGGCGACTCAAGGCCGGTGCGCTCAACCCAACCGCACAGGGTCTCGTAAAATGGGGGACCTTAGATTTATTATGTACTACATGTTTATATATACGTGTTTATGCAAAAGATAGCAAAATAAAATTGGTGTAGTGGTGAATGTTGAAGGTGAAAGTTTCATGTCATACCTAAAGGTCACTAGTTCAATACCTTTGATGATTTTTTTTTTTAAATGATTGTTTGGGGGCCTATCTTACGGGGTGGAACAGGGCCCAAAAAATATAGAGCCACCCCTGTCATGCACATTGACATCTTGATTGGCGTTAATTAATATGACACTAGCTTTTGAGCTCCGATTCAAAATAAAATATCTCTTGAATAACTCGTAAGCTAACCTTTAAGTTTCATTTTTTTGAAATGGCAACTTTTTAAAACCAACTTAGGCTCTGTTCTTTTCATCTGAAAATTGATTACGTTCAGTTCAGTTCAGTTCAGATTTGCCTAATAGTATTTTGTACTACAAATAAGTTCAGTTCAGACTTTTTCATACGAAGAGAACAAAAACTTACAAACGGTGGTAAAATAATATTTAATTATCAACCACTTTTACTATTACAAACTTTTTTTAAATCTCAAAGGTAGATAGAAGCTATACGTACCATTTCCTCCCCTCTTAGCAAAAATAATTATGAACTAATGAATTCGGAATTAAATTGAATTTATTTTATAATATAAATTACTATTAAACAGGTTTTAACAACCAATAGGTCGGATGTTCGAGTCACCCTTTAGCCGATTAAAAAAAAATTTTTTTAACAAAATTGAAATTAATTAATTTCCATGAAAGTAAAGTAAGTAATGAGCATTCCTCTTTGTAATTTTACTAGACAACAATGCATTACCCCAAAAAAGTTATCCACATCATTAGACGTACAACAGTACACCAACATTTATGTCACAAGTCACAAGGCGATATGTAAGCCCCAACTAGATCGGGACACCTATTGTTTGTAGTACTAAAATTTGCCAATGTTGACAAAACTAGCTAAATCCTCTATCTAAAGTCATTTTCAAATCAAACAGATTAAATAATTTGTCCTCATCTTATTTTCATTCTCATCGTTTTAATAATTATACACTTTCAAATAACCAATATTATATATTCTTATAAAAATATAAAGATATCATTAAATAAAATACTTATATTGTTAATACAATTATTTTTCATTCTTAAGGCACTTATAATTTTAATTATATATCATATATTTTCAATAATAACTCTTATCATTGTTATTTTATTTTTATTTACCTACAGAATCAATCTAGTTTTCCTTTTCTTTTTATTTGCCAAAAGAAGTTTTTTTAATTATTTATTATTTATTTTTTATCATATAGACGTAATAATTACGTAAATAATGGTTTTATATTTCTTTTTCGGCGTAATTACTCATCCAGCTGACCATCTCTATATTCTGCATAGGTATTCTATTCGTATTCAACTTGTTCTTGAAGTTTATATTGTCAGTTTCTTCTTGAAAAGGTTCCAACATTGACCAACCGTTTTATTCCACACTTCTTCTTCATCTTCTGTTGGCAGCAGCTCAAAAGGACTCCTAATATTTAGGTATCTCAATTATGTTTATTTCTTTGTTTACCCTATATGCTTTCTAATTCAATTTATATAAAATCTAGCTAATTCTTGAAATTTGAAATATATCCAGTGTTAAACCGATTCAATCGAGAATTGGTTGTTGGAAACAAATTGATTCTCGGAAGGGACGATGATGGAGAGAGTCCCAAGGATGCTGTTTGAGGTCATGACGGAGCCGACCAAGGGCGGAGAGTCTGTTCTTGGCAGTATAAAGATCGCTGTTATGCCCATAGCTAAGGTTTTCACCATGTGTTTGTTGGGGTTTCTAATGGCTTCCAAGTATGTTAATATCTTGCCCACTAATGGAAGGAAGCTCTTGAATGGGGTAACTTAGCTCAAATCCATATTTTTTCCGTTTTTTTTTTTTTTTTGCTTTGTAACATTTTGTATGCTGTAATTGATGTAAAAACATGGGACCTTTTTGTATTGTTGGTTTCCCAGAATACTGTAGAGCATGAAATTTGGATATTTTATGAACTCTTGGGTATATTCTGTTTCTGTTGACAAGCACTAGTAGTATGAGATGGTTTAAGGGCTTGTGCAAGTTTTGCATATCTAAATGGTAATTTTATCCTGTCTAACTAATTATAAGGGCTTCTGCAAGTTTTGCATGTTTCTGTTGGATAGTTTAAGAATTTGATGTGCTTGCTTTATGTGTCATCTGAGATACGGAGCTGGATTTCGTCACGGATTTGAGTACTAACTAAACTGTCGTCGTTTTATGGCTTAACGCAGCTGGTCTTCACGCTACTGCTTCCTTGTTTGATATTTTCCCAACTGGGACAAGCAATAAGTTGGGAGAAAATGATTCAATGGTACGTAACGTAATGCTTCACGCGTCGAAATTCAACAACTAGTTTCGGTCCTCAAGTAACATTCCATTTTTTTGCAGGTGGTTCATTCCTGTCAATGTTATTCTTGCTACTATATCAGGCTCCATTATAGGTCTTGTTGTTGCATCCATAGTGAAGCCTCCTTACCCATTCTTCAAGTTTACCATAATACAGATTGGTATTGGTAAGTACTACTACGGTTATATTTTTATGTATTGTATTGCATACTGCGACTACATTTTTACATATTGTATTGAATTGCAACAGAAGTAGTCTCTCTACCCTAAAAGTTCAAAACCTTAAAGAAAATGTGGTTCAATGGGGGTTCTTTAGCTATTCTGTATGGAGAATTTACAAGTGAAGGCTTAAGTAAACAAGAGCTTTAATCATTGGTTTGTGGACAATGCTCCATTTTAGAGTTCATTTGAGGATCACGAATGTAATCATCTTACTTATTATGGGTTAGAGCTTTAGCATTCGGTTTAATGAGATTGTCATTAGAACTAGATTTATAGTTTAATCAGGAAATCTTATTGTGGTATGCGAATAGTGACGTATATCTATATTTTGGTAGGTTAGAAGTCTGTATTATTCGGTCATAAAACTTGTCTGTATTTCTATAGTTGTTCTATTCCGAATAGACAATTTGGTTCCACGTGAAAACTGAGTTTGTGATTTTCTTTTTATATTTTTCTATATATTACAGACATTGCATTTAGCCAAATCTCTTCTTGTCTGTATTTAGTTTACATCTGAAATGCCACGAACAATGCTAAGTGACCCAAATTTTCTGTTGGGGATAGAACCATTATAAGATTGCCAACCTCTCTTATGATTGTCATAGTAACTTCTATTATACTCGTAAATATATACTCCCTCCGTCCCGTTATTACAGCCGCATTTTGCCATTTTGTGTGCCCCATTAATATTGCTATGTTTCCAGTTTTGGCAAACTTTTAATTTATTTATTGAGGTTGGCCTAACCCATTACCACCACATACTTGCAAATTTACCACATTTTCTCACTACTCGCTGAGTTGTACATTCAAATTATACACCAATCTGATCCAATCACAATATATGACACAGACTTTTCATGACTCTTAGTTCCCGAACATTAAATGTGGCCGTACTAATGGAATGGAGCGAGTGCATGATTATCTTTTACCAGAATAATGAGAACTATTGAACTTAACTGGATCATGAATAAAACCAAAATTTTGTTCTCTAACTAGAATTCCAATTCCTACACAATTAGTGTAACTTTTGGCATGTTATGGACCTCTTAATTGAGCCATGCTCCCTTGGCTCAAGTTAAAGCCCGTGCGACTTCAGTCCCGTCTTGTGATCTCCCATCATATTTGTAACGTTTATATTTTAGAAATGGCCATGTTTGGAAATATATTGTTGTATCATCGAAATCTAGTGTCTGTGCATTCGGAACCAGTAATTCCAATAAAATCAAATGTAATGATGTAATCAGAGTTTTAACTCTCCTAATTTTTTTGAATTTTTCCATGCTTTCAGGGAACATTGGAAATGTGCCACTTGTATTGATTGCCGCATTATGCAGAGATACATCAAACCCTTTTGGTGATAGTGATAAATGCTCTCAAGATGGAAATGCCTATATCTCGTTTGGCCAGTGGGTAAGTTCAGAAATATTTGATCTCTGGACTCCGCAGCTTATATATTTAGCTTTTAATGATCACATATGCACGGTTTTAGCTCCATTTTTCTTCTTTTCCTTCAGCTCTTCCAGTAGCAACTCAGAAATTTGTTTCCATTGTAGGTTGGTGCAATTGTCTTATATACCTATGTTTTTCAAATGCTTGCTCCACCCCCTGGAGGTACATTTGATGTGGAGGATGGGGCTTTGCCAATTAAAGCTCCTGCAAGGAACAGCTCGAATGCCACTGCACAAGAGAATCCTCAGAGAGTCCCCTTGCTTTCTCAGGAAGAGGCTGTACCGACTCATGCAAGTACTTCGAAGAAGGAAAGGGTGAGAACCTATGTTTCATGTTTCAAGTAGAATAAGACGGTGGTGGTTCTGCTCCACTAACTTTCTTTTTCCGTAATTTTTTTGAGTTTGCATTGACTGGACGTGTTAATGAATATTCGAATAGTGGCGGATCCTCGTGGTTGATTGGGTTGGTTACCCCATGCCTGAAATATTAGTTAGTATATTGGTAAAAATGTCATATATATTTCTTGGTGTCTGAGTGGTTGGGGACCTCACGTACTTTCGAAGTGATGTGAGTTCGAGATTCAGCATGTCATTGCTTTTCATCTTGTACTTCTCTTTCTTGTTGTTTATTATTGTTTTTTTCATCTTTTACCTTCTCTTTGTTTGTTATTATGTCGAAAACTTTTTCTTTCCTATCTTTCAGGTTAGGTTTTACCTTTTTTCCCCAGCTTTCACGTTATTTGATCCTTGTTTTGTTTTCCCCTTACCTTCTTTTTATTATTTTTAATGTTGAAATCTTTTCTGGAAAAGGCATGATAATAATTCTCTTCTTTTATTTACTTATATTTCTCAAAATCATTTTCTATAAGTTATACTCGTCATTCGAGAAAGTCACACGGTTAAAATTTGGCCACTCTAAGATTCAGTTCTGGATTCGCCTCTGGTTACGAAGAAAGAATTACGGAGAAGAAGCTATGTTTATCTGTTAACCTGGTTTTATTTCCTTCTTTTGTTGATGATTATCTGTAATTTAGCTCCCAGTGGTTGTTGGTTCAAGTGGTAAGGGACTTGAGTTCACTTAATTAAGGTCTCGGGGAGCACCCACCCTACCCCCTAAAAAAGGGTCTGACACATTATTTGGCACTTATTATTCATGTTTAAAAAAAAAACAAAAAATTGTATTATGTGGTTCTGCATGCATGCATGCATGTAGTTAACAGATGACGGAATTCCCTCTATAATTTGTCTTGTTATGTGACTTGGTATGATAATTCTCATCTAACCTGCATCAGATTTCTTAGCAGTGATATATGTTTACCATTTCATGTGTCTAACTTCTGCTTTCTATTCATGCAGGTTAACCAGTTTTTTAAGTTTCTGTATGAAAAGTTGAAGCTCAAGCAAATCATTCAACCTCCAATTATTGCTTCTGTGAGTTCAATTAATCATCTTGATTGTCAATGCATCCTTTCATCCATATCACGTGAACTACTTTTGTAATCAATTTGGCTATCTCGAATTGTGATTAGCAAGCTCATTTGCTGATTATGAAGATTTTTAGTGTAACTATGAATTTAGTAAGATATCCATACCAAAGAAAATGAGGCTACACCCGTGTCAGCAAAATGCCCATGCTAATTTATTAGCGAACATATAATCTGCAATACGACCTCTCTCTATCTCTCCCTGCCTCCCACCCCCACCCCCACCCCCCCTCCCCCCCCCGGCATCAAAATTGGATTTACTCAATCAAAAACCAATTATCAGTCTTGAGTTTTCCATGCAGCTGAACATCTTATTGTTCTGCATAATGCTGTATCGCCAATTGCTTCATGATTTGTAATTTTTTTTGCAGGTCCTTGCCATATTTATAGGATGTGTTCCTTTCCTAAAGAAACTAATATTCACTCAAGACGCTCCTCTCTACTTCATTACAGACAGCTGCTTGATTCTTGGGTATGCTCCTCATGATGACTTTATTTAATTACTTTATCACCATCACCTTCGATCTGTTCTTTGTCATTGCTGGTGACCTTGTGTTGACTTCCTATCCTAGCACATTAACTTGTATTAACACCTATGGAACTGATATTACTTCTGAAAATGTTTTTCTTTTGTGCTATCGCCATAAGTAATCTCTACAAATATAAATTTTACGTAATTTCCCGTTCCTGCGGTTAACCTCTTGAAACCCGTCCTTCATTAAGCTGCGAGTTGATATCATGTTGTCATTTCGCTTTTTATAATGTGTTCACGTTCTCTGACTATGTAACTTTTTCATCAGGGAAGCAATGATCCCATGTATATTGTTGGCTCTAGGAGGCAACCTCGTGGATGGTAAGCATTTCATACAGCAGTCATTTCGCATCTCACTGCTGGTAAGCAAGTTTACTTACATGACTTTCTTGCTACAGGACCCGGTAGTTCAAAACTTGGCGCACGGACAACTGCTGCTATTGTATTTGGGCGACTGGTCTTAGTTCCTCCAACTGGACTTGGTATTGTCATGCTGGCTGATAAGTTGGGATTCTTGCCTGCCGGTGATAAAATGTTCAGATTTGTCCTACTACTACAGCACACAATGCCTACCTCTGTGCTATCCGGTAAGTATTTCACCAACACCACAAATCTTGACTGTTCTAATCACAAAATAAGGAATTGTTACTGATAATTCCCTCAAGTCCAATTGTTGAACAATTATTGATGTTTCCAATGAAGCTGGTATTTAAAATTAAGTAGATGAAAAACTTGCTTGAACTTTCCCAACAGGGGGATTATGCAATATTTGAAACAAAATCTAAATTGTGTAAGGGCAATAATTGCTGTGAAATTTGACAGTCTCTTTATCATATTAACAGGTGCTGTTGCCAATCTGAGAGGGTGTGGGAAAGAGGCTGCTGCAGTTTTGTTCTGGGTTCATATCTTTGCCATTTTCTCCATGGCAGGATGGATCATTCTGTATCTAAACATACTCTTTTGAGATCGTACATGACTGACATGACATGATATGACTGTCAAATCGAAGATATCAGATCCTACTCCTTGATAAATGAATAGCAAGTATTAGGTGAAGATATCAGATCCTACTCCGTGATAAATGAATAGCAAGCATTAGGTGTATGTAATGCGGATTCTAAAGTATAAAAAGCAACTGTTGTAAGCAGGACGCATATGTATATAGAGCGTCTGTAACTTGTTCGAATATACAACTCTGCCAATTCTCAATATATATACCATATTAATTTTAGTTTTCATCTACTGTATCAATTCCATTACAATATCATCAACTGAAGCCTCTCTAGCACCAGAACTCTGATCATATATAATATATATACAATCACACAAATAACAGAAAAAAGAAAAACAAAAAACAACATTGGCGAAATCTTGAATGTATCAATTGCCAAACCAAGGGAATGCTCAACAAATTCCCTGGTTTCATGAAAGAGCAAATTATAGCCACAGGTTTTCTTGACTTTCAGGAACACCAGGTAAGTTCGACAGGGATAAACGTAACAGCTTGAGAGACTCGGTAGAACAACCACAGCGCCTAACAAGCCTCGGAGTTATACGACTACAACAATATGCAAGGGTCTGATTAGATTATAACTTACAAAAACCCATAGAAAAACTCCGCAACTCTGGCAAATTTGCAAACAGGTTAGAACAATGGCCACCACCTCCTCTGGTTAGTCTCCCTACGGTAAGCAACCCGGTGGTTACCCTGCCACCTTCTACCTGCTGGTGGTTTGCCGAACCATAACATGAGAGAAATGCCAACCACACTAACAATGGGAGCAGCTGCAGCCGCAAGGAAGAGCCATCTACTCCTCCGATTCTCACTGGCATTGTTTTCTGTTAGAGAGTCTGCATTAGGTACTACCATCTGTTCTCTGCTATCATGACCCAGAAGAGTTTCATTGGCTATTGCATCAACAAAACTATCATCGTTAACAGTGCGCTGATGAACTTGAAATCTATGAATTTCATTATTACGTCTTTTCCTTTCTTCATACTCCTTGTCATCAGTTGGAAGTTCGAATCTGCAAAGCGGGCATGTATTTCGTGCAGTTAACCATGGCAAGATGCATTTAGGATGGTAGAGGTGAGAACAAGGAAGCTGGCTTACAACCGTACCAACAGTTATCGGCTCCTTGCAAACTGCACATGCCAAACTTTCTAACTTGTCGTGATCTTCTTTGATTTTCAGAAGGGGCATATTTTTCAAAAAAGATTCTGATGCAGGAGGGGCGCCTCTTCTTAAATTCCCACTTTCAGCAAAATGCTCAAGCATGGCATCAAAGCCAACGGCATCCAAGTAATCCCCGGAATCTCCCACGTACCTTTGCGTCTCTGATTCTTCAAAATTAGTCAAGACGTCAGCAGTTTCTGCTTGTATCCTCTCTTGAATCCTAAACATAATCATACCATCAATCTCGGGGGACAAAAACTCCCTACGCCAATTTACATAGCCGTCGCTTACATTATTATGCCTTGATGACTCAACTGCACTACTCTCTATGTCAGCTTCCTCCCATTCACTATCGTCGTCATCACCTTCTTGATCATCTGAGTTCCAGTGGTAGAGACCAGCATTCATCGGATCGATATCAGTATCACTGTCCACATCGCTTCCTCCGCCTGGAAGTACCAAGTTGTCATTTTCCAAGATACTCCGTCCATCAACAGAAGCATCAGAGTCGCCTTCATAGGCACTGTAGGAATCACCATGGAAAAGCCTGTATCTTCTGAAGCTAACATTTGACTCAGTTTCACCGAAAACAGAATCAAGGCCATCACTTTCTGTATCTGAGAAAACTCTCCTCCATCTCCTAGACCCAGTTGGAGTACGAGAATTTGTCCGTTGCACCAACCTCGCATTACTATCACCATCAGCTGACTGATACTCATGGTCCAAAGGCGACCGGGTTTGCCTAGCAGTATTTATTATTTGTGAAAACTGCTGAGAGGACATACTTTCAATAGATTCAGAGCTGCCATATCTAGTCCTTCTGGAAACAGGCGTCCTCCTTTGGTAGGCATCAGGGGAGCTGGTCTGAAGATCCTCTAGCAACAAATATTTGCAATCGCTACATAAACTCAAGGAATCGATGCTTCCAGTTTCATTATCTAAGGAAATGCTCCTCTGGCACATAGCACATGTTGCCCCAGGCAAGGGAGAATTATTAACAGCTAAGCTATCGTATACAAAGTCAAGCATGGAGAATCGAGAGAATTCCCCCAAATTAGTTTCTGAATTGGCATCCATGTACACAACTGCAACATAAAGCAAAACAAACACAAATTCAGGAAACGAAATAGGCCTACATTCCTAGGCATTTATGAACAGCTAAACTACTACATTCGTATAACAATGGCCCCAAATTAGCTTCCAAGCACACAACTCGAAAGAAATACGAATTGAACAAAATGAAAATGCTACATTTCATTCATTCCTAGACATTTATACTTAATAATACACTCACAATGATACAACATTGGGGAAAAGCTAACAATGGGGCAAACCGGAAAATAAAAAATAAAAAATCCCGTAAATCGAAATCGAATAAGCCACATATTATTTACAGAGATTATCCAGCCAATTCATGAATCATGATCCGCAATTAGCTTCCATAGATGCAATTAAGGAGTAAAGCAGGAAAAGAAAAGTAGGAAGACCCAGAGTTGATTGAATCGCGAATGAATTGGAGTAAACTCACCAGAGAGATGTATGATTCAGTGGTCGTTTGTGTGGTAATCCAATGCCAATTGAGATGAAGAAGAAAATGAATGATTGGATTTGGGTTGGTTGGTATATGAATGATAAAGGATGAAGAAGATGAAGGAATGAGATGAGAGGTAGTTGAAGTCCAGACCAGAAACAAAACAATTGCTTCTTAATTGACTCGGACGGGTTCAACTGAGTCAACTCGATACAATTCTATTACGTGTCTGTAGTCTGTACTATGTACACCACCGTGGCACCGTACACTACAATTATTCATGGGTTTGGTTGGTTTTACCAGTTATAAATAAATTTTGATGAAATATACTACTATATTTAATTATGTAATGTTATGTGATACAGTATAAAATTGTTAGTATAATTTTTTTTTAAATATGGCAAAGAAATAAAACGGTTCAACTCTAATGAATGAGACGTTCAAAATGACAAAATTATACCACTCTTTTAGAACGGAAGGAATATGCTAAGGGCCAACTTGGTTACCGATCGATAACATATGTCATTTATATCATATCATAGTTTTTTCTTTACATGGGCGCACTCGGAAAATTATTCAGCAATGAAAGTTTTGGCGTTCTTGCACTATGCCAAGATAATTTTCAACTTTTGTCCATTTTTATCAAATGTCCATCAACTTATCTTGATAGGCTCCGGCCAATTCACTTGAAAATCTCTGAACTGAATTTATTTTAATTATAATTTTTAACAAAATAAATCTAAAGCGAAGTTAACTTAATAAATTTGAACTAATTTATTAATCCAAAGGGTCCCGTGTAATTAGGCTGGCAAACAATTGGGGTTGTGTTTGTAATTCACCCAAGAGAACTCCATTTGTTGCATATATACCGGCAGAAACAACAATAACTCCAGTTTTTACTGCAATATCTCGCACTTTTAATTCTTGATTTTAACAGTCATATGCATTCATTCTACTGTCATGTTCTGATATTGTTGGCAGAGTTGGCTGGGCAAAGTAAATGGGCTAATGGCTAAAGAATTAAGTTTGTCTGAAAGAAAACTAATGAATGGCTGGCTAAAAGCAAGATCAAGAACATTAAAGTTGGTATTAATATCTGATAATTCTGTGATTAACAATGACCAGTAACAGGCAAAATCATTCACAAACCAATGCATTTATCACACTCAATTAACAAGAGACTCAGACAGTAACAGTTTCTTGCTGATGAATTGTAAATCTTTCATGTCCATATTTGTCGAAATAGCCTTATTTTCACCATGTTTATTGCTCCACCTGCAAGAATCTCTGATATAATGTTTTTTCCAAAAAAGCCTTTCACTGTCAGCTTTAAAGTATTGTTGGACAGTTCCTTCCAATGTCTAAGAACTTTCAGATTGATTGATAGCCTTGCTCAGAATGTTTTCAGTTTCCAGGTATGCATTTACTTTTTGTTATTGTTGGTGGTGTAGAGTTTACTGGATCTGCAATGAAACGCATGGTTGGAATTGTAGAAAAATGAAGAAGGTGATGTTCGGGGATGACGAAAGGAGGAGAAGCCCGAGGATTCTGGCTATTGATGCTTCCAAAGAAAATCGCGAAGAGAAAATGCCAATCCAGTATTCCAGGACTAGGAACAAGAAAAGACTCGATGGTGTTTATTCTCTCAAATCCACATCAAAGTTATCTAAACAAGTTTGGAAGGTATATATATGCTCTATTGACAAGGTTTCGACATCATCATCATCATCATCATCATCATCAGTGGATCATACTTATTGTTGTTTTCTGTCATATTTTCCTGCGCAGGGAAGGGACATCTCCGTAAATGATGATGATGATGACCTTTCAACCATAAGTAGTGAGTTACTGTGACCTGTAACTTGTGCAGCTTATTCTGAATCCTCAATTCCTCATTATCTTGCATATACTCAAACTGAAGCATCATGCGATAACTTTGTTTGTTTGGTGGTACCAGTGGAATGGAGATCTCTCCGCATACCAGGAATTGCTATGGAAGGCAGACAGGAAGAACATGCGATCACAAATGGTTAGTCTGTCATTCTGTTCGACTTTTGATACCGCGTCCCATTTTCTGTGACTGTACATACTTTTATGATACCGCATCACATTTTCATTTTGCTGGTTTTTCAGGGTACCAATCAGTATTGCCACCCAGAGATACACTAGTTCGCGTTCTTAGAACGCTAATGAGGTAGATATGATGTCATTTATGTAGAAATATATTCACCTTTTTCTAGAACAGTTTTATTGATCAGCCTTTCCAATTCCATGTTACAGTGTAGACACTTATGATCTATTTGCTGAACCAGTTGTTGGTGATGAGGTTTGTTTTCTTTCTTATATGGCCACTATTAGTAATTCTTTTGCGTAGAAACACTTTCAGAGTGTGACTGTCTTCTCAGGTCGAAGGTTACTACGAAATCATTAAAGAGCCTATGAACTTTGCCATGATACTTGCTAAACTCCATGAAGACAAGTACAAAAACTTGGAGGAGTTTGAGGTTTGCTGCCTTTTCTCTGATTGTCATGTTTCTATCTTTTCTTGTTTAATTTTTTTTCCTGGAGGCACTGTTTCGAGTTTATTCTGTTTGTTAAATGTTGCAGCATGATGTGTTCCTGATACCAGAAAACGCGATGTTTTTCAATTCATCATCAACCGTTTATTTCAAACAGGTAGTTAATTGGAATATGTTACACTGCATTCCAGTTTCCTGCTATCATCATGGACTCACTCACATTTTCAAACTCGTTGTTGCATAGGCGCGTACCCTCCATGATTTAGCTAAGAAGGTATTCCGTGATCTCAAGGAGGATCCTGTAAATTTCAAAACGAAATATGCAGAACCAAGAAGAAGATCCATGAGAAAAGCCATGAACGACGACCCTTTTGGGGGAACGGTTAGTTCACTCTCAGGTCCCTCAAATCCTCCCAGAGGCAGCAAGAGGAATACTCTAAAGCGTGATCGATTTCATCCCAGAAATTTCTCAATGGGTAACACAGTGGCTTCACTACTTAAAACTTCAATTTTACTGTTTCTCAAAATTGGATGTTTGTCCTTAAGTCTAGTTTGTGGGTCTGTAGCAGGTAACAGAGATGGTTCATTATCCCCTTCTGATGTTGAAAATAAGCGTTTGACGTACTTGACATGGAGATCACCCGTTAACAAACGAAACAGTCCTTTCGCTTCATTACCTTATAGCAGCTCTCAGCCACTTCTCATGGTATGATTCCAGAACCAAAAAAACTGGTCGTTAGGTACACAAATTCCTCTTGGTATCAGATCTAAGTTGCATGCATTTTATGTCACAGATTAATCGTGAAGATTTTAGCTACAAGGACAGTTTAATGTCTTTCGTGAAGGACTTGGGACCAATAGCACAAATGGTTGCAAAGCGGAAGTTATCAGGGGTACATGACTCAACTTGTTCGTATCAACCTGAGAAACGTCCTGTTTCTGCTGCTCCTCGAAGGATACCTGATAACGTGGAAACTATTGGAACCAATGTGAATCCGATGATTAGAAACTTCAGCTCAAATCAATCTGTGAATAGTCCTGCTTCCGAAGCTCCTCAAAGAAAACCTGATCATCTGAACTTTACAAAAACCAACGCTTGTCGTTCATTTACTGACATCGATCTGAATCAATCTGAGAAAAGTCCTGTTTCTGCAGCTCCGCCACCGGAACTTGATAATGTGGACACTGCGAAAACCAACACGTACTTGACGTTCGGTGACTTTGCTTCTAGCACCCCGGCCTTTGTGAAGTCAAGCAACCACATTGACATGACTCGAGAAGGAGACAATGAGAACAGGACAAACAGGATAACTGGATTCGGCTTACAAGCGAAAAGCAAAACTGATTTTCGTACTACTCTAGGAAAAGAGAAAGCTCCAATTGGAACACTGGCTAGAACTGGATTCAGTGCTGAAACAAAAGAGAAAAGTGGCAACATTACTGCACGAAAAGACAAGAGCGATCGTGCTGCTTCATTAACAAGTCGTTGGGCATCTGTCACCAGAAACCGAAGAAACAAGAATATGAGAAGGGCTTATAAGTCAAATAAAGGCATATGCAGTTTCACAGACGGGGATGATCCAGATGAGATGGCGAGACCTGTTATACTGGCTTTAGAATATCCGTCATCCAGTTTTTCCGAGTACAAGCCAAGAAACAAGAGAAGTTGTGCTCAATTATCATTGAACGCGCCACCTTCGACCAGCCAGGCCATAGTGTTGAGGCCTGGGGAAAACGAAGCTGTTGCAACTAATGAAAAACAACGAGGCAGCCAGCCACAATTCGCTTTTAATCTTGCGTTCTTGAAAGAGCGGCTGAGTCATATGAATGGACCGAAGAAGGTGACATTTGACAATAGAGGAGCAGAGATGGCAGTGAACTTAACGCAGCAACGGGAGGAACCAAAGAGGATTAACAACAGCCAACCTTTCATGTACAATCAGCCCTACGCGGAGTCATCTAACAACAGCCAACCTTTCGCGTACAATCAGCACTACGCCGATTCATCTAACAACAGCCAACCTTTCGTGTTCAATCAGCACTACGCCGGTTCATCTAACAGCCAGCCTTTCGTGTACAATCAGTCCTACGCAGGTTCATCTTTGGATCCAAACTTGAGGCTCCATCTATGATCATGAGGTGCATACATCTTTACATCATAGTCTGTTTTGTCTCTTATATTTTGTAATTTGTATCTTGCTTTCCTTTCCATCCAAAACAGGATAAGATATGTACCGAACAAGTAACAATGACATCCAATACTAAGGAACTTGTAAACTCAGTTGAACACAAGCTGAATAAGTCAAGGCATCAACCAAGCAACATGTCACAGTTTATCAAATACAAACAGAACACAAGATGTGGCACTGAAGTTCATAATTGTGCATCCCTTGGAAGCAATCTTATTAGAACAATGTATTTAGAGTTATGCATCAGAGGCTGTGTGCGCCAATACAAGAAATCTGGGAATAGATTTAAAGAACCGTACCTAAACATCATCATACTACTTGGTAACTCTAGCTTTCATTAGCTAACCATGGCTCCAAGAATTCTATAATTCACTTGCAAACCATGTCCTTATACTAGGGAAAATAAGAACTGGATCCAACGTCTAGATTTGGGCAGCCTCCTATATTGGATTAGTTGCATTTTGTATCCGAATATGGAGAAATTATAAGGAGAAAAAAAGAAAATCAAAGGTACTAGGCATGAGCTGGACTGTGTAAATATGTCCTCTCATAAAAACCAGTTACTTGATCAGCTACCGCCCACATAATAGCCTGGCCGGGTGGTATCCTCATAAGCCGAGGCAATAGACCTCTCCATAGTGAACGCAACCCTTCCTCAGCGTATATAGTTCTGATGGCATGAAACATGCCTTTGTACTTCAACTCCCCACCTGATCGACTTTGAGCCATAAGCCTTGTTTTCACAACATCGAATGGACCTGTACATACTGGACCAGCTGTCCCTGCAAGAAATCCTGAGATCATAGATTGCCATGGCAAGAGTACCTTACCATCACCTTCAGTCTTATTCCACAATATCCCATCAAATGCATTCTTGGCTGAGAACATGGCAGCTTGATTAGTCCCATTACGCATCACAGTTGGGGCAGCTCCTGCCCACAGACCACGCAGACCTTCTTCACGAATGATCACTCGCGCACAATGTACAGGCCCCTTGTACTTTAAGAGATCGGTACTCAATCCCTTTTGTTGTTGTAGTCTAATTTTCACCACCTGCATTTATCACAGTTGGCTGCTCTGAGATGCACAGTATCTGAAAACTTTTAAAAGTACAGTATCCTCCTATATTTAAAAGTCCACTTGGTCAATACTGGACCAAGTGCACAGTATCTGAAAACTTTTAAAAGTACAGTATCTGAAAACTTTTAAAAGTCCTCTTGGTCATTATTTTATCCTCCTATATGCAGGATTTGGTTGTTTCTAGTTCTACTGCAGAGATTGATGGTTAGTTATAGGGTAATAACAGAAGGAAGATAATAGCCTCCTAGTAAACAGCCCATTATTTTTACAATTCAAAAAAAAAAAAAAAACTAAGCATGTGAAACTGGTATATACTATATATATTATAATAATGCACTAATACTTGATCTTGCAAAAAATAAAAGCATTGGAAGGGCGAAGAGACAAAAGAAATCAAGCATGAGAAGACAACAGCTATGGGAGCAAAGCCGAGCAGACAAAGAATCTAAAACTACAGATAAGGGAGTGTAAAATAAACACTCATTAGCAAAAGAAATTTGAGTATTGAAATTAACTAGTAAAGCTTTGCATTGATTGCACATACAACCAATCATGGACGTGAACAATCTCCCACGCTTCAACAGTTCAACTACAGTTCTCTCCCTTGTATTATCAAGCCATTTTCGTCAAAGAGATATCTACCGTCAGCCTATCTCAAGGAACATTGTAAGGGCAGTTAATTATCTCCCTCTGCCAGGTCCATTGCACATGAACAAGTCACGCGGGAACAAGGTACCTATAGATTCGATACTACAAAACCGAAACCCTGTTTGTAGCATCGTATCCCGTATTTCCAGAGCATGCTTCCCATAGAAAATAGAAAAGTTTAAAATATATAAAAAATGATGCATAGGTGAAACATACTACTGATTATTCATCAACAGTTGCATATCATCCAATCCAACACCATAGAATTGCACCTCCTCACACAGTAACATTTCAGGTTCACAATCAATTCAAACACTAATACGAGTATTATAGTGTTAATAAACCACGACTCGAAATTAATTTCACAGAGCTATTGAAATGTCAGTAAACAAACCTAACCTAATCAGATACCCTAAATCAAGCAAGCATAACAAATACAGTAGAATCAGAATATGTACTACCTCAAATGGAGTGACAATAGCAAGAGCTTCGAGCACACCAGCCCCAAAACCAGCCATAAACCTCCCATGGTGACTGAGCTTCCCCGTCTCCCCGTCCTTAAACGCCGACTGAAGCACAGCATTCGATCCCATTCGGAGCGTGTACTTGAGCGTCAAATGCGTGGCGAACGGAGTCAGTCCTTTCCAGAGAGCTCGCACGCCTTCAGTGTTGGTGATGGTGGTGCCGCAGTGGACTATTCCCCTGTACGTACCGGTCCGGTCGAGCTGGAGCCTGGTTTTGATGACGTCGATCGGCTGTAAGCAGCAAGCCTCCATGATTCCGCCGAGAGAGCCTGAAACCGCCTTCATGTAGGGCGGAATTGTGTTGGTGGTACTAGTCCTCTGTTGCTGGTGGTTTTGATTTTTCTCCGCCATTTCCGTACGGAGAGAATTTGGGAGAAAGCAAATGAGATTTTTTCCTCTCCTCTAGTTTTTTGTGAGTTTGATTTTGATTTGATTTGATAGGAAATTTGGAATCTCAAAGAGGAAAATTAAGACACTGCACGGAACACAATGTCGCGAGAACACGTACGAAACACACAAAAAAGGTGACCAATTCTTACGCTATTGGGCGAGCCTAGCCCGGATCGATTATGGATCAGATCCGGATCCGTTCCACAATCCAGATATTCAATTAATCTGAAATTGGATCATCACCATAAATTAACAAACCATTATGGGAACAATTACGTCCTAACTTCTAAACTAGCTGGATTAGATTAGACCAACTAACGAACGGCATATCAATTAGCTTATAAGTCAGCCTCCGCCGACAGCGGCTAGTCGTGGTAAGTGTTATACAAGGAAAAATGTTTGGACAGACTAAACTATTAAACTATTAAGTCAATATTTTAGCACTTTCTCTCTGGTTCTTTTTAAGAAGTTTTCTACGTAATTAATGCTTTCTTACTGCAATTTCTTTTTTTAGTTGGTAAAACGGTGAATTCTAGCTATACTTCGGAGTTGTGTTCATGTGGGTCAACCATAGCCTCCTTCGGTGCAACGTAACTCCCGACTCCAATAGCTCACCAAAGTCACCCGTGGACGTCACAAGGTCCTCATGGGCACCAAGACGCGTGCATGAGAGGTGTGAAAAAAAATTCCCTAGTAAATGTTATGAACGCATTATTGTTCATGTCTTTTTAAAGACTAAAAAGCACACTTTTGATATTACAGTCTTTGTTAGTTGGCTAGCTTAGCTAAGATCGCAACGTGTGGCAAGTTGATCAACGGCTACTGGGCTAAGCCTTGCTTCAAACTGTAGCTATTTGTTTAAATACCTTCATTTTTTTTACCTCCTCCAAAGAGAAAAAGAAGTGAAACTACTTCTGATAACACACAGCTCATTCCAGCACTACCTCCCATGCATCCCCGCAAGACCAATAGCAACAAAGACCCCTTCTGGCAGAAAAGTATTAATGCTGAAATTTGAAAAACTGCCACTGCTGCTGGATCCTCTTCTAAGAAATAAGAATGCTAAACAAAGAAAAAGAGAGAACAACAATGCATCTCTAGCAAGCACAACCCACTCCAGCTGAGCAAATGGCGAAAATGATCCAAAGGTTTAGCTAGTTTGGCATATGCAGTACATAGTTTGGTGCTCATGGCAAATATGGTCCATAAATTTGTAAAAGTTGGCAAATTTGGTCCTTTTCGTCAATTGGGTTGCCACGTCACTTTTTTTTTCCAGATGGATTTACACGTCATTTTAAAATAAAAAACTTAAAATTAAAAATATTAAAACTAAAATATTAAAAATATTCAAATGAAAAATATTATAATATTATTAAAATATTAAAATTAATTTTTAAAATAAAATATAAACAATCAAGCAATTCCATTATAAATTCCTCACCAAAACAACGTTCCACCAAACTATGAAACTATCCAATCTTCACAACCTAACCTGGACACAGAATGTATACTACTTTTGATTATTAATAAAAGTAAATCAGGTAAAAATTCAATCACTTTGGTGCAAACCAAAGACAAGGAAATTGTGATTTGTGAAGTAACATTTGTTTATGTCGATAATTACCCATGTATCTATTCAACAAAAGGACAAATCCATGTGATGTCAAGAATAAAATAACGTGTCAAGAATAATTAACAAAAGAATAAAGGCCGATCAACCAACACAACAACACAATAATATTCAACAAATGGATAAATCCATAGGAGAAACATCTAGTTAGAAAATAATTACAACTAGCTAACACAAAATAAACCAAAATGGAACGAGGGTTTACTCTGTGTGTTTGGGGGTTTAATTTGATTTTTTCTTTTATAAATAGGTTATTTAGTTTTTACATATTTAATTTTCAGTTTTTTTAAAATTAAATTTTAATTTTCTATTTTGTTTGTTAAAATCTTAATGTAAGACTTCCTTTTTTTTATTCATGAATTTTTCCATAGTGGCATGACATCTCATCTGAAAAAAGTACACATAGGCAAAGTCAATGTAAAAGAACCATTTGCCAACTTTTACAAACTTATGGACCATATTTGCCATGACCACCAAACTATGTACTGCATATGCCAAACTAGCTAAACTTTTGGACCATTTTTGCCATTTGCTCCACTCCAGCTAGTGCACAAATCACATATACAAAAGTGAATGATATAACCACTCAAAAATGTGATTCATCTACTAGATGACTTTTGGGTACTTAATTGATCTTTCTGATCTATGTGCCAATGCCCAATTTTCCAGCTCCTGTTCTAAGACATATATATGCAGGGAGGGAAACTGAGTACAAAGCCAACAAGAATGTGCCATCTGAGGAATCTGCAAAGATTTGGCTCAATCTGGAAGTGTCCATACGAAGGGAGGTTGTAAGTAAGGACCGTGCTAATGATTTGTCCTTTCTACAACCAAAAGAAATTGGATATTATGAAATTGTTACAGAAATATGGAAGCCAACACTGGTTGTGCACACACCAGAATCATTCTACCTAACCAAGGAGAACCATGAAAATGACCATGCATACCTAATTGTGATACAAAAGAAAAGAAAGTTATCTGAATTACAACTATCAAATTCTTGGATACGGGGAAGACATCTCTAGACCCAACACTTTTTGAAGAAACACCCTAAGGCTAGCTATGAAAAGAATGCTAAGCTTGCAAGGAGTGTATAGATGAATGTCAAGGCTCTTGGCGTGTATCAAAAGGATAAGGCAGATTCTTGTAGCTTGGATTAGCTTAACAATGATCTTTCAGGGTGAAACTACTTAATTTGAGAGATTTAGAAAAACCCCTACGTTTGGTACAACGCTTGGGAAGCTTTGTGGTTAGAAATTCACCTAGAAATAGAATTTGTAACGGAACTCAAATCATGTGATAGTGAATTTCAGTCCTAAAAAAGGACACGTGGATTAGTTGAAAAATTACGTCAATATCAGATACCACTATAAACTGGTGTTATTTACTTATTGCACTTTACTTCTCAGCAAACAATCTGTCTATCTGCTCATTATTTATTATTGATTTCTGAATATTACTACAAGCACTTCAAAAAGTCTTCCACTATCTGAAAGTTAAGTACAAGAAAGTCATCAGCTTTCTGAGAAATCGGTTAGACTTCAAAAAGCTTTAATATATTATTCACCCTCCCCCGCCCCTAATCTTTTAAGCTTGTTGTTTAAGGGACCTACAACCTTCATTATTTTTCACGTTGAATGTTGAGTTGTAAATTGATCTCTAAATTGAGGCATTAGTGCATTATTATACTGTTGTGGCTCGGAGAGATAAGTTAGTAGAACTTGTGGTTGGGTACGGTTCCAGTATACAGGTAGTCCTAGTAGGCGTTTGGCGATGAGTTAATCGCTTGGCCTAGCATGTGATCGTGTTAGTAGAAACTGTGGTTGGGGTACGATTCTAGATTATTTTCTTTACTTTTCGCATTTTCTATCAATTTTCGCTTCAGTCTCGCAACGAATCCATTAGTAGCTTACACATTATGCCTTTTGGTTGAATCCTAGATTTGGTGGTTTGCATGTTTGTAACTGGAACATTAGCAAGATTGAAATGTGGGGAGTCAAATGGTACTAATTCTCAACGACGCCTTCATTATGCATATATGTTCTTGATGAGGGTAAAAATCCCTTTAAACTATTGACAAAACTATAGAAAAATAAGAATAACGGTCTTCAAGCTTTCAACCCATAGTTCTTCATGCAACAATCTACATAAACCTCATAAATCTCATGTGAAGCTTAAAAGAAAAAGGGTTAATTAGATATAAGTATAACCGATTTTCCATATGGTCAAATTGGAGTTATGAAACTTTACTCGAGGGTAGCAAAATTCCTACCCTGTATATATTTCGAACTGTGAGTGTGTGTGTCAAGGAATGATAGGAAAAGAACTTGATTTTTAGAGAATAGTTTGTTGATCAAAGGTTGATTGTCTTTCTCTTTGGGATTTGAGCTATTTACAGAAAACTCATAGCTCATAAGTAGGTCCAATCATAATATGACAAGTGTCAGTCTCTTAAACACCAACTATAAGTATTGTACTTGATATGGATCCTAATGGGCTTATCCCAATAACCATAGGCCCAATTGTACTTGATATGGATCCTAATGTGTATCCAGGAATGATAGGAAAAGAACTTGATTTTTAGAGAATAGTTTGTTGATCAAAGGTTGATTGTCTTTCTCTTTGGAATTTGAGCCATTTACATAAAACTCATAGCTCATAAGTAGGTCCAATCATAATATGCCAAGTGCCAGTCTCTTAAACACCAACTATAAGTATTGTACTTGATATGGATCCTAATGGGCTTATCCCAATAACCAGAGGCCCAATTGTATCTTTCTGATCATTTCTTAGTTCTAGACTTTTGGAGGGTCTCTTTCGTACGTTTTGAGATGACCTTCCACAGTTACATCTATTCTACCTTGTTCCTTACTCTTCGTGAGGCATGTCGTATATTTTTTTTCTTATCCTCGAGGGTGTAACCTCTCTAGGTACTTACATGTAATATGCTAGATCGTTGCAGTTTGTCTTAGTACGTATTGGAACGTTCTTGACATATTTTAACATCATCAGTTCTAGTTAGTTGAGATCTCTTGAATATCAAAGTCTTCTGCTTGCTTGTTTACTCACTCACAGTTACCAAACATTCGAAATCTTTATTTACATATTAGTAAGACCAATCATTTTCAAGCAAGAGACTAATCAATTCTTTTGAGACCAACCTCGGAGTTAACTTATCAATGCGCTACTAGTTTGTGGGTGGTGGTTTTGTAAGAAATTATGGTCAGAGTTACCCCTAGGGTACGCAGCGGAATTTTAAAAATTTTCTTAACATACTGGTTAATTGATTATGCATATGTCGTATATATATAAACACGTCAATTAGAAGACTAACCTTACTTCCAAAGCAGCTTCCAAGTTTTCGTAATATTCCGGTGTATCTTCTCCTTCGTCGAAGTCGAAGATATCTACAATACTTTGTATATCTGCAAGACAATAAGAGTTAGTTTCCAGCTCCTAGAACCTCAACCTTGGTATCCACGGATGAACAACCTATCAGAAGAATGCTAGGATATTCTTTATGTGACCAAGAAGACGGGGCGGCAATTCCCTCCGGTGGCGATGTGCGCGCGCGTGAGGCTAAGGGGAGGAGGGGAGAGTTTTATTTTCTCTAAGAAAACTGGGTAGAATAACTGTGTCTGAAACTCGTGTTCAAAACTGTGTTTCAAATCGTATGTAACTGTATATGAAACTCTCTCCAATAGTCTACTATATATAGTAGTCTATAGAAGCCTAAAACATAAGCAATTAGACTTCGTAAAGGAATAAGAATCTAATTCTTATCGCACAAGGAAACCAATATCAAGTCTAGATTCATTCTCAATCAAATCAAAACTCAATCAGGAAAATCTAACTTATCCCTTGAACTTCTAATAGAGGAAGGAGTCGAACTCCTTCCCCTACCCTGCTACGCGCGCGCGCCTGTCCTACGGGACGTGGGTCCCACTTTTGGGACCCACATATATTTCTAAGGCAATCCAAACTCCAAGTAGATTTTGTCCAAGTGCATATGTTAATTCTAAATTAACATATCCTTTACAATCAAACCTCCATTATATTTCCAAAATATAATCTTTAATTGTATTTACATAAAATACAATTAATTAGCCAATTCAATTAATAATTCTAAATCATTAATTGAGCCACCAATTATTATAATTAATTCCAAATTAATTATAACCCATCAATCACAATTAATTCCAAATTAATTGCGATTCCATCTTCAAGGATATTCTGATAGGCTGAATCACCACATAGTGTGACCCATAGGGCCTCACCGTATTAAGCAAGTCCTAAACTAGGCAACATGGAATTCCTAGACGGTTCCATTTTCAATATTAATACGCGAGGACGTTTGAGAGGTTTCTCAAAGCTAACCCTTTCGTTGCGAAGCCTGTTGCGCTCAACGCGGCGATGGTAACGTCCCTTCATCTGACTTGCTCGGATGTATCTAGGATCGATGAAGTGTCTATCCCAATAATACATCCACGGGCGTCTCAGGGAGTTGTTTGGTTAAGATATACTTATGACCATCATAATATATCATTTGCACTGGCCAGTGACTTTACCAACACAACTATGCAGACTACGAGCAGTGCTCTCCTGTACTACACTTGAGAGATGAATCCTTCACAGAATCACTTATCACCCCCATTTGTATTTAGCCATAATCCTGGATCGTGTCTTAGGTCAACTGCTTATTCAGAGCTGACATCGACGGATCCACCAAGGATATGGAGCAACAAATGTGATGATAAAGTCCTGTAAGTGCAAAGGACGAATGGCATCACTTCGACAACTCACCGGTTCCCATAGACACGTCGGTGTAGAGTATACATCGATGGGAGTGTGCGGTGGGTACTTCCATTGTTCGATAAAGCTTCTTCGAACAACTATGCGCAGTTATGGGAACGTTCCTTGATTGTCCAACAATCCGTTCCGTGGCCGTGGGATCGGCTCACACTTGCTCCAACAAGTATAACCTCCACGTATACTAGTCTTGTCAGGTTCATTCAGACTCCCACATCCGAGATGTACCACGACTAGGGAGAGTTTGGGATAGATGATAACTCACATAGCTCCCACTAACTGTGTGATCGGTCACCTATCCGAGGGGACATGTTCAGTATCAATACAGACAGCAATATAGATATGACATGCTGCAGTCTGGTGTAATATAAATATGAAAGCGATACTCAACAGTAAAATGAAGCAAACATATATTATATTACGTTGACTTGTGTAATAGTACATATATGTCCTCTACAAGGGCACCATGCCCTTAGTAAGGACTGTCTCTAGGACATATACACTATCAGGTTTCTCTACTGGAAGGGTAAGGTTCTTGATAATGAGTATGTTATGTTTGAATGTACCAACATCCCTTAAATCCACAATACACGAGGCCAGATAAACGCAACTCTTACAATTTTCATGGAAAAAGAGATGTATCCCTTCGTTTTTAAACATTTATTTCGGGAATATTGAGGAGGCACACATATATTTGTCATGGAACAAACCAAACCTAAATTCTATGAATCCTCTTTTAGGTTGGACTTACCCTTCGCCATAAATTGGAAAATTACAGTGAAAACATAAACCTTTCAAAAGAAAATAGAATGTCCAGTCTTTTATAAATTTTGCTTTCGCCCTAATGCTGAAAGAGTAAAACCATCCTCAATTTTTGTTCGCAACTTTCTAGCAAAATCATAAACAATCTCTTAAAATCATTGACGGCGTCATCCATCAGAGCAGATTGGGTAATTTTCCGATCGATGGCATCAAATTCAGACAGGTTGTACAGTTTCGCAGTTTTTCAATTCCATGATCGATTTTTAGGTTTTAGATCTTGAATTGATTAGATTCCAGTTCTAGAATTCGATGTCGTGATTCTTTTATAATTGATTTTGATTATTTGATAGGGAAAACATTTTTTTATGTTGTGTTATGTTTGTTTACAGAGGTGCTTTATATCGATGTAAACTTGTGTTTTGATCGATGTATGTAAAAAATTCAAAAATTAGTATTCTCGTGTCTCGTATTTGTACTTTTCGATTACATTGTACGATTTCGAATTTGTGCATCATTGGGCCTTATGACTTATTAGTTAATGAGCATGATAATCTTCATATATTTGATTTATTTATTTTTATATTCATATATTTGACTATTCTATGAAGAAATGTAAGGTTTTTGCTATTCATTTATCATATTTATATATGTATAAAACCTGAAAATTAGATTTCAAACAATATCTTGAATCAATTCAAAATTAGGCAAAAAATACCAAATAGGGTTTTCATCAATCACTCAGAGTGTTTCTTCAGCATTTGTCCACTATGTTAGACTTTGACTATCTGATCCTTTACTTTTGTATTGTGCCCTCTCACTTGTATTTGCTAAGAACTCCAAACTTAGAAGTGTTTGACTTGTGACTAACTATATACTATAAATAGAGGTACACTATATATATAGTTAATGAAAGACAATGTTATGCATATATACAAACATGATCCATAATTCAGAGTAATATTAATAGATAATAGTCTATCTATATGTTCTCCTAATGTTGACAGGGTTGTGAAGGTGACACACACGGGGCCTGTAGATAAAAGCATGATTGATTATATATTAGCAGTAAAAATGTAGAGCATTTCTTTTTTCAATTTCAAGAACAAAACTAGCAGTTTTATGAATCTGCAATGACATGTTGGCATGGTTGAACGTATAGGAAAATGAAGGGGGTGATTCTGGGAGATAGAAAAAGGAGGAGGAGCGCGGGGAGTTTGGCAAATGATGCTCCAAATGAAAACCAGGAGAACAAACAAGTCTGGGAGGTATTGGATAATTCCATTGTGCCTCCACTTACTTTGAAGCTTTTCGAATTCATACTTAGATTGAATTCAGAATAAACTACTCCTAGATCCTGATCCATTAATTATCTGCATGTACAGGGCAGTGACAGTACAGAAAATGATAAAGAGACAACCAAAAACGGTTAGTTATATTATTCGGGATCCTCATTTTCTTGGACTGAAACTTCATGAATGAATTTGATTTTTTTTATTTTTTTTATTTTTATTTTTATTTTGTCTTTTATGATGCCAGTGGATCAGAGATCGATCCATGTAAACAGACAGGATGATCTGCAGGCGATCATAGATGGTTAGTCTATCGGTCAGAATTACATATCTCAGTTGCATGACAGAATTGAGAATTCTCATTCCATTTTTGTTTCTGGTGTTTTTAGAGAACCCATCGGTATTGCCACGGAAGGACATACTTGTCAATATTCTTAAAAAGCTGACGAGGTAGATATGATTTAATGTATATTGTGAAGTGTTGATCTTTGTCCAAGAATAGTTTTACTGATGATTAGACCTCCTTTCGTGTTACAGTATAGGCACTCATCATCTATTTGATAAGCCTCGTCTATTTGCTAAGCTTGTTGATGGGGATGAGGTTCGTGTTCATGTATATTGATACTCAATTTGTTAATATTGTGTAGAATAACTTTCGGGGTTGTGACATTGTCATCTTAGGTTGAGATTTCCAATGAAATCATTAAAGAGCCGATGTGCTTTCCCTTGATAATGGCTAAACTCTACGATCGAGAAGGTGCATATAAAACGTTGGAGGAGTTTGAGGTTTGCTGCTTTCTCTGACTTTCATATTTCTGGCCTTCGTTTCTTGAGACAATGTTTTGTGTTTATTGTGTTTGTTCGATGCTGCAGCACGATGTGTTTTTGATATCAAAAAACGCAATGCTGTTGAATGACTGGATTACTGCCTATTTCGAAGAGGTAGAGCTAGTTCATATATATCTTAGTATACAAGCATCTTACAAGTCCATTCCAGTTTCGTGTTATCATCATCACTCAATCAGATTGTCAAATTCTTGTACTGCGTAGGCGCGTCACATCCATGATTTGGCTAAGAAGATATTTTCTGATCAGAAGAAGGATCCTAAAAAAATTGAAAGGGAATACTCTGATCAACCTAGAAGAAGATCCACGAGAAAACCCTTGAGCGACGACCCTTTAAAGGGAACAATTAATTCTTCCCCAGGTCCCTCAGCCCCCCGAAGTGGCAGGAAGAGGAATACTGACAAGCCTGATCGATTTCGTTCAAGAAAATTCTCCACTGGTAAAGCAGTGGCATCACTATTCACTACAGAACACTTCATGGGCGTTTAGATAAAATAATTTTCACATTTCTACAGTTTTACTATTTCTCAAAGTAGGATTTTTCCCCTTAACTTTTGTTTCTGGCTCTGTAACAGGTAAAAGTGATAATGGCGAGTCATCCAATTTTGATTTTGGTGATAAAAGTTTGACCTATAACAACTCATTGTTTCCCAGCAGCTCTCAAAGGCCTGTACTGGTATGATTTTACGGCGAATGAACTGTTCTTAGCATTTCTTGTTAGGCACATGAGTTTCTCGGTCGATCTTATTTACATGTTGTTTATGCAGACTAATCAAGGAGATTATGGTTCAACATCACAGATGGTTCTGGAACCAGATCTCTCAGTCCACAATCGACCTGAGAACAGTCATGTTTCTACTGATCCTCAGATGATACCTGACAATGTCGCAACTATAAAAAACAGTACGTATCTGATGGCTATGAACTATTTTCCAGATCCATTTGGAAATACTCCAGCTTCTGCAACTTCCCAAGGTAAACCTGATCGTCTGAACTCTATATAACCAACAGTTGTCATTCATTTAGAGACTTACCTGAATCAATCTGAGAAAATTCCTATTTCTGCAGCTCTACTACAGGAACCTGGTAATGTGGAGTCTACGGAAACCAACAGTTGCCTTTTCGAAAGAGTTAGGACAGATCGCACAAATCTCCAAAAACTGCACAAGGAAACTCTAATGTCTTTTCCGAAGGACTTTGGACCAGTGCCTCAAATGGCTCTCAACCTAGATTTAACTCTTTCTTATCAGCAAGAGCACCGTCCCTGTAGCGAGAGAAGTCCTGTTTATGGAGCTCTACCTGATAATGTGGACTCTACGAATAGAAACACAGGCCTTTCATTTAGTGGCTCTGATCTGAATCAGTCTGAGAAAATTCCAGTTTCTTCAGCTCTCAACCACAATTTGGATTTTTCATATCAGACAGAGTACTGTCCCTTTTCTGCGGCCCCTGGAATGACATTGGACAATGTCAACACCAATATTGAAAGCAATGTGTTTGCGGTGACTAGAGACTTTTTTCCAAATCGATTTGGGAAAAGTCAGGCTTCTGCAGCTGAGAGAAGTCCTATTTCTGGAGGTCTACATCAGAAAACTGGCAATGTGGACTCCATGAAAAGAAACACAGGCCTTTCATTTGGTGGCTCTGATCTGAATCAGTCGGTGAAAATTCCAGTTTCGGCAGGTCCATCTACATGGAACTCACCTCCTTCTACTAGCCATGAAAACAGGCCCGGACCTTGCGTAGTACTGGCTTTAGAATGTCCGGTAGAAAGTGCTAGAATTAAACAGGCGAAGAAACAGGCAAAGAAACAGGCGAAGAAATCAGTCGGTACACTTCCAAGGAACGCGCCTCCTTCAACTAGCCAGGAAAACAAGTCGAGGCCTGGTGAAAAGAAAGACATAACCAAATAGAAACAAGGAATCAGCAGAATTGATCAACGAGAACTCTACCTACAAATCATAAATCGCGGTCAAGATATCACTGAAAAGCTGATACAACCTCATCTATATCCCAAGGCTTTCCCTAAGTTCGACCCTGTTAGCTGTTTAGTGCGTTGAGGTGATGTCATTTTGAAACTATTCAAGTCAAATGTTGATCGTGCCAGGCTAAATGGTTCGTTTCTTGAAAGGAGGTGCGTGGTTGGGGTGTGAGCAAGTAGCCCTGGTTCACTACCTTCCTGATCAGACACCTTGATCTTAACAAACAGCTTCGAAGATTGGATCAGGATGCACATCAGATTAGGAATATGGTGGGTTTTTGGTTTGTTTATTATAGGATTAGTGTTTGTTATTCGGAAAGTTCCATTGGTTTGCCATGGACAAGGATAATATCTGGTTTCATTTGGTTATCTTGTTTTCGAATTGAAATTTGTCTCTAGATGGTTGGTTATAACTTATATCATATACTCCATGTACGTTAATTACCTATGATGTATTAGCTTCCATCTACTATATTTGGGAAGACAGATCAAGGCTGAGTTTGCACACATCAGTTTCATGTTTATCTCTCATCTAAACTTGGCTATTTTGGCTGCTACCTGGTTGGATTGCTAGAGGCTTAGAGCCACCCCTAGGATTTAAATTTCTAAAACATATTTGATTCTTGAGTAACATGTCAATTGGGATTTTGAAATAAGGTATAATTTTTTACTTGCCGGATATGGGAAGACATGGAATGTAAAACTTATGTTCCTCCAAAATGATAAAATGAAAACTTCTGATAAGATATAGAAGTATTTTGTTTTTTTTAAACATCAAATTTAACTATCAGCTCAGCTCTTAATAGTACACTACCCCTTTACCACCTTATACAATTTCAAATACGCATATACCATCCTTATAATTCCCTAACTGTAATATATATTACAGTATATCATTATTTATTACATCATCATATATCAGCTGCCAGAAGGGATATCCAGGGTCTTAGAAGAGGATCTGCCAGAAGAGGTGGTAGAACAAATTATAACTACATTAGGAATAAATATGAACATGCAAGATAGCATTATTTGGCCACAGTATAATAAATCTGGGGAGTTCACATTGAAGTCTGCCTATAACTATATAACCATGAGCTGGTTCTTAGGCCTGAATGACAATGGAATAACGTCTGGAAATTGAATATGTTGCCTAGAATGAGATTTTTTACATGGATCATGATGCATGACAAGTTTGCCTAAAGTACGCAGCTAGGTCATTTCAGGGATGAAAACACTACTCATATTAACAAGGTGTATATTTCTTTTTAGGAATCCATCCAGGAAAATTTCAAAGTTTAAGCCAGTGCGCGGACGAGAGAGAACAAAGTGCGTGGATTAGAACACATGTTAGTTTGTGAGGCCAGCATATCATCCCCAAGAGTAGCCCAGGAGTAACTACGCTGGTCCAGAGGGTCGGGACTTCGGTCGATTAATGGCCGAGGGGTTACAAATGGTATCAGAGTCAAACCAGCACAAAACCCATAAGGGTAGATGGTTGATCGGGACAGGGCACAACATCCTCGTCGCGTAATTTAAGAGGGGGTGAATGTAATGCCCCACAAATTCAAAGAGTTTAAAAGGGATTGAGAATGTTACTCATATCATCAACAATGTGCACCTTTTTTTTTTGGAATCCATCCAGAATTCGTAGAGCAGTTCAGGATTAATCGTGCCAGCAAAAGGGTCGGGGTTCCGGCCGATTAGTAGTCGGGGCGTTACATACTCCCTCCCTCCCAGTATAACTTATCTATTTGTTTTTTTTTATCAATAATGTTCAATCGTTACCACAAGTTATTGTTAAACTATAATGATAAAATATTTAACTAAATTATATTATGAAAATATAATTTATCATTATAATTTGATAATTAAGAGTAATTTATGAAAGTTATTGTTCGAAAAATGTTAGATTGAATAATTTAAAGTGGGACCGACATAATATAATATAGTGGCCATTACCACATACACATCATCTCTTTTTAATTTTATTTTTTTTAGATATTTCTTTTTTTCCGTTATTTAAGATTGTTTACGTTTCTTTCTTGGTAAATTTTATATTTTCACTAACTAAATCAAACATCACACTCATTTGTACAAATTTCATAAAACACCATTTCAAAAGTAAAGATAAATAATTTTAAAAAATGGATGAGTAGTTAAACACAATATATACATATAGGGTTAATGTATAATTACGTTTTCTTTTTAAAAGGAACGAGATATTTATTAAACTCACAAAATATTTACATTTACATTTCTAATAAAGCTGCTAGAATCTAAAGCTAACACACGATATAGCCAAACCGGGCATACATCCCACACAAAATACATACAACTATTATTACTACAAGAAGCGTGACTACCTCCAAAAGTCCTATGATTGGCCTCATTAGCTAGTTTGTCCGCAACTTGATTAGTTTCCCTGTAAACAAAGCGCCAATTCACATTCTCCGATGTGTAATTACGTTTGAGACGGTAATTTACAGGATAGGGATACTACCTGGTAGCCTAAAATATCATTTCATCCATTTTACTTTAAGTTTTTTAAGCTCAATTTTATAACTTTGGTCGTAAATTATTTCTAAATTATACATAATCAGTATATAATACTCCAACTCCCTCCATCACATTCTACTTCTCTTGTAGGCACAAGTTTAATAGAAATGAGTGTAAATGGAATATTATTAGAGTAAGAAACGAAAAATTATTGTGAATGCGGAATTGTTTAAATAAAGAATGTGAAAATTATGGTGAATGAGTTATTATTATAATAAAAAATAATAAATAGTGGTGAGTGTGGTGATAAAGTTGTGAATATAGTTGCATGGTGGGGATAATAATTATAACAAATATTTTATTTTTTGAATGAGAAGTTTATAACGAAATGTCAAAAATGGAAAAATGAAAAAGTAGAAAAAATTAGAGAGAAAGAGAGTGTAATCATAGTAGAAAAATATATTTAATCTTATTTTATAGTATAATTTAATTTTATTTAGTATATTTTATTATCCTATCATTTAGGAGTAATTTGCAATTAATATTCACAAAAGAAAACAAAAGTCAACCTTATAAAATTAAAACAAGAACAGTGGGAGTAATTATATTTATTTACCACACATTTAAAGTTGTGTAACATTATATAAGTAGCACAGTTGGCTTATTGACACTTCAATTTCACATATGTACACACCTAAGATTCCCAATTAATATTATAAAAAAATAATAATAAAAATCATATGGGAGGTACAACATGATTTAATTTTATGAAACTTAGTGCTGTACACATTGAGCAGCAGCAGAAAGCAAACCAAAGACCAGCTTGCTTACCTTCTTCTTCTTTTCTTTCTCTTTCCACACTGTCTTTTTCCTCTCCTACCCTTTTCCTCTCTCTCTCTCTCTCCCCCTCTCTGCTGTCATCTTCTCCATTGCTGTACCTTCCTTCCATCCATCAACAAAATATCATCTCTCTCTCCTACTGCAAACAAACATACTTATATTTGCAAATTAATAAATGTAATATGTCTTCTTCTATTGTTTTTTTCTTGTGTTTGTGTGCATATATTTATTAAGTACTACCAAAATAAATTAAAATTAAATGTAATAACACACCTACTAGTCTCCTCCGTATTATTCTCCTATATTCTCTCACTCTAGCTAGTTACTACAATCTTACAACACAATCTGCTAAGTATTTCAACATACATTGATTTGATTCTGCCTTATGGATCTGGATAAGTGTCTGTTACCTTCCGGTCTCTCTCTCTCACCTCCACTCTATTAAGCTCCAAACACTTGACCTTTTTGCTCAGATTTGGGGTTTCTCCAGTTTCAACTCCGAGGTACTTGTTTGCCCTTTTCTTTTCTTGCTTACTTGATAAACAGTTGTTAAAGAATTGGGCTCTTTTCTTTTCTTCTTTTTTCTGGGAGCAAAGGGTTAAAGTTTCAAGCTTTTACTGTCTTAGGCACTTTTCTTGATACTATTACCGTTGCCTAACGATTACCTGCTGCTGTTGAATCGTCATTGTGAAGTCTCTTGTTCCATAACTATTTCATTCTGCTGCTTATTTTGCTTGTTCTTGATCTCTTAGTTAACCATTCTCTCCACATACACCAAACTATATAGTAGTACTATCTGTCACTTTGCTGCTTAGGTTCCTTAATTACCCTCCTCAATCAATCCCATTAGCCCCCTTTACATTTGTTGCCTTCTGTTTAGGGCTTTTATGGTTGTCTTGCATTAGTACTATTATGAAGCATAGATGGCAATACCCACAAATCTGCCTGTGCTTCTTTTAGTGTGGGTGTTATTATGTTCGGTTACGTTCTTAACTGCGGCGCAACCACAGTGGATAGACTTAGGCAATGCGAGGCAACTTGATGCTCTCCTTCAAGGATACGCGTTCCAGGCGTTTGTACGTCCAAGAACGGGGGTTGCTTATGATGGGAATGTCCCGTCTAATCTCACGGGGGTTCAGGTTTCGGGGTTGAGACTCAGGAGCGGTAGCTTGTTCATTAGGGGAGTTAGTATGTACAGAGAGTTTGAGATTCCTATGGGAGTTACGGAGCGGCCTTACGTTGAGAGGCTTGTTTTCGTTTACCAGAATTTAGGGAATTGGTCTATGAATTATTATCCCCTTGAAGGCTACACGTACTTGGCGCCTGTCTTAGGTCTGCTTGCGTATGATGCTTCAAATTTGATGGCTGTAAACTTGCCGGAGTTGGATATTCATGCGTCTGGTGATCCCATTTCTATTAGATTCCCGAGATTTACAGTGCCAGATGGTTCAGTTCCTCGATGTGTGCTGTTTGATTTAAACGGTACGGTCACTTTCAGCAATGTGTTGTCGGATAATGTTTGTAGCACGTTTCAGCAGGGGCATTTTGCTATTGTGATCGAATCAATTGCTCCCTCCCCTGCACCAATCATCCCTCCTGCTCCGGTAACACCTCCTCCGCCTAGGCCTAGGCCTGGTCCAATGCCAAGTGGTGGTAATCACGGTGGAGTTAACAGTTCAAGGGTCTGGATAATTGTTGGTTCGGTGGTAGGAGGCCTTGCTGTGTTGGTTTTGTTGGGACTTTTTGTAATGTGGGCTCGTAAGTACAAGAGCAAGAAGGAAATGCAGCAAATGGAGAGAGCTGCAGATGTTGGTGAAGCATTGCACATGAAAGATGTCGGTACTACACGAGCACCAGCAGCTACAGGGACACGAACACAACCAACGCTTGAGACAGAATATGTGCCTTGACCTGAGGTTCTTGTGTTAATGTTCTTTGGCTATTATTCTTCTTCTGATTCATACATGTTCATGTTGATGTCTAGTGCATTGTTTTATTCGTTCAGTAGTGAAATTTCGTACGCGATATTGTGGGGAAAAGGGTTATTAGTGTACATAATAATCTTATCACCTCTCACAAAATCTTTGCATAGCTTATTGATTTTTGTCACTGTGTGCATTCAAAGCTGTAATCAGAATTTTTCATTTTATCTGCTATCCCAGTTGAGGAATAATAACACTTTTGTTTAAGGCATGTTTTTCAATTTCTTGGATTGTAGAAACCTGGTTTATCTTGAAGGGGTGTCTTTTGGATGGTCTTTGTTGGAATGTCTGTGATCTGTGTTTGTGGCTACAATTGGTTCCACATGAAATTGAATAAGGGGAGTATTTATGTTAAAGGATAGTGTTTGCAGCTTGCCCAATTTTCTCTTCCAGAATTCATACTTCTATATTTGTCATGGGTTGGTTTGGTTGAGGTCCATCATTTTCTTGTATCATAATTGTATGTTTCCAATCGAAAAACGAACTGATAAATGATAATAAGTTGACTGATAGATAGATGACCATTCACCTTATTTTGCGAGAAGGTACATATTGTAGATTCTCAAATCATTCAAGTGATCATTCAATCTTATTGACATTTACAAATACAAAGTAGATTTATTAACCATCTTATTTTCTGTCATTGCTATTCCTATAAAAGAAACTACATAGAGAAGGCAACAATGTCATTTGTTGTATGTCTTCAAGAACTATGTTAACAAAAACTACCTAATAAGATGGCTGGTAAATTATTTGAAAAAGGATTATATTAAGCTAGTAAAAACCTATAGTAATAGAAGTGGCCCTATCATCTCATATACTGTGAACATAATTTCTTATGATGCCAATGTAGTAAAAGGTCAATAATGTCTAATCAGCCATCTAGCTAGGTGATTATTTAACATGTTAAAATGGTTAACTAATTTCAAGAAATGAGATACATACATTGGTTAACTTTGATCTGAATACTTATTATTAATTTCAATTAGTTTCAATTATGTTAAATTCATTTTATACATCTGTTTAATTATTTTTTATATTACAAATAAATAAATTATGTTCATGAACTTCTCCCAACAATTTTTTTCAAACATAACTTGGTCTATTCAATATTTAATGGGGACAATGTTTTCTTCTTATTTTTGTCTGTATACAGTAAAAGTATTTTGATCTGTATGAAATTTGTTTGACATTCCAATAGTGTCTAATAAATGGATATTAAATTGAGGCGAAATTAGCTCATGGACTAATTAATAAGGTGGACAATCAATATATTTGAATGTTCGGACTTCGGACAGCGACGGGGTTTTAAAGTGGAGTATTGTTTACTTTGTCCCTAATAATTAGTGTAGTGATGAGTACTGTAAAATCGTATAGGTGAGCGTTGCATAAACGTTTTTCGTGCTCTCCACTAAAGTATTGTAGGGTACGTGTGCACAAAGACTACAAATCATGTCACTACCGACTTAAAGTGGTGGAATGCGATGATACAACGATCGTCATACTTGTGTCATTCCGTCAACTATTATACTTTGTCTCACTTACAAATTCAACCTAATCATATCTATTCACGAAGATTACTTTACTCTTCACATGAATTTCACCTAGCAAACCGACATTTGGATCCGATCGCTCCTGTCCGTAAATTTTTTCTCATCAAGTTCGTATCGGACCAGTTCATACCGAATTCAGGTGTAGTTCATTATACATTGATTCTGATTTCGAATTGGGACATTTCGGATTGACTTATCTCGAATCGTTATAGTGTGTGTTTTACATCACCTTATCAGGTGATTTCACCTTATTTGACCGTTTAATCATAATAATTCTGTGATGAATGTCAATAAGGTGACTGATTTGATAAGCTACTATATGTAGCTTAAAAATAAGGTGACTGATTAGCTACAAGTCACCTTATCAACCTTATCAGCTATCAGTCACCTTATCAGTTCATTTGGTCAAACAGACACATAATATCAAGTCCTTTGTAATTTGTATGCCATGTCATCCTTTTACCGAATGAAATTTACATATAGTAGCGGTCACTATATAGCCAAATCTAATTTGGGTCACTTTATTTTGAAATATAATAAATACGTATCAAGACATTTCAAATCTGGTGATTTTGAATATGATGGATGAGTTCGGATTTCGGCTTCAAATCGAACTTTTTGTGTTAAGTTTAGATGATTCAACCATTCAGATCCACTGTCGAATGGAAGATAAGAATATCCAGTCTCTCCCGCATCAGAACTCCATGTTCTCATCGAGTAAACTGGATTGGAGTAGCTATATCCAAGGGACCAACTGCTCATACAATGTTCAATGATCCCGCTATCATATCATTTATCACGGCCGGACTAATGGCCCTTTATCACGGCCCGGACTAATGGCCCTTGTGGGCCGCTAATCAGCATTGTATCGTATGTTTTGCTCACTTGCTAATTGCTATTACCACACTTGGGGAAGCACAAATCACAATAATAGCTAGTAAGAGGTGGGTAGGAGGAACTGCACTCCCATTTTCACTTTGCTAAAGGAAAAACGATATAATCATGTTGAAGATTCAGGACACGATGAACTAATCAAAAAGATCATCGAGATGCTTGTTACACAATTAAGTGATTCTTTCTTTTCACCTCTCCGTTGTTCACCGCACATTCTCACTCTATTAAATTATAGAAGATTGTTTCCACTTTACCCCTGTTATAAAAGATCTGTTATAAGTGGCAATAGCCGCATAGGAGAGAATCATTCCACTTTAGCCATATGTAGCAATGACTATGTTAGAAAACAGTTTCCTATTCTTTAGGCTTAGCTTTAAAGTGATTTATTGCTCAATTAATCACTTGCCAAATGATGAAAATGACGGGGCAAAGCAAAGGAAGGGAAATGTAAAGTGCAATTCTGGGTAGGTTCACTCCTCTAACAAACAAGAAAGAGTGGGACTACATATAGTACAGTGCAGCTGTAAAATTAACCAACATGAATTCTAAATTAACAATGAATGATCAGAAAAGGCCAATTACTACTGATAGAAGTTGTATTAAACAAACACATATGTATGTGATATTTCACCAAATGACTTGAAATTTATTTCCATGAGATGCAGCCATTCCCCATATTAAGACACAGACAAAGGATTCTTGTGCAAGTAATCCAAAGAAAATAAACAAAAAAGTTTCAACAATCAATAGATCCCAATCAAACAGATTTTTTTACCAACAAGACTTGTGGAAAGCAAGAAAGGTGCTCCACCAGTGCAAGGGTTACGTGAATATCAAGACTCATTTAGTTTTTCAGCATAAAAGTGACATGGATGGTAGATTGGTAGGGATAGAATCAACACAACCAAGATTCATCATCATCAAGAATCTTAAATAGAAAATGCGCTTCATACAATTATAGTAGAGCAGTATGCACGGTAGTCAAGTTAACACCCAGATGAAATTTCATACAATCAAGGTTTTTTTAAGTAACAAAAGTAAAAGATAATGACAGCACTCCAGTCCACCAATAAGGGCCCTTGCGTATCATTTATTTCTGACAATGTCTTCAAGTTTTTTGTCTGCATCAAAAGGAATGAAAAAACCCGCCAAGTGAATCTTCTACAAAAACCAAGTACATAAAATTTTGAAAGTAAAACAAACAAAGAAAACATGATGACCACAGTCCAACGTAGTTACAGCATCCGCAAAAACATTGTCTACCAAGGTTGAGCTAAAAACATTTGCAGGTAAGTACAGACTTAACACAATCCCAGTAGAGATTGTTTCGGAAAACACTAAATATTTATAGCAATTTGGATTTTGGAAAGCTTAACTATCAATAAGCTAAAGGGTAACAGGAGCTATACAGCTGGTGGAGGTGACATAGCTCAAAGATCAGGGGTCGGTTAGCCAAAGTTATTAAACAAGGGTCGTATCCTTCAAGATTAGGGAAAGAGGGAGGGTAAAGAAGAAAGGTGTGCGCGGTGGTGATGGTGGGGATGGGGTGGAGAGGATCTGCATTTCTGTATGGAAAAATGTGTTTGTAATCTATGGATATAGGAACTGAGACTTTTGTTGATGGAAACTTGATAAGCAAGTGGGCAGCTCCAAAGGTCAGAAATCTGTTAATCCTGTCACGTTGTGACCGACTAAAAAAACTGGGATCAGGGGAGTGGGATGGACAGGATACCTAAAAAAAATAAATGTATATATATATATATATAGATTACGTAGCACATCTTATTTAATGGACATATATGAGGACTCTTAAGCTAAAATAAGCTTACAAATAACCTATTTGATAATAAACCATAGATAACTACATAATGTCACAAACGAAAACATAAAAGATAAGCCTTAGATCAAGTAATCAACAAACATCACTCATCATCTTCGTCTTATTCAAGGTAAAACCCTTCTTCCTTGTCACACACCACTAAACTCAATCTCCACTTCTTCAATTTCATCAATCACCACTTCGTTCCCCTTAGGTCGTGCAATTTGAACTTGTAATTCTAGAAGTAGAAGAGGAAGATGTCGCTTCCACTCCAACTGCTCGACCAATTGCTCCACTACACGGTAATCTGGCCGGAAAATAGGCTGACTGGAAAGCGGAATCTTCTTTTGGTGCGTGGACAAAGTTTTGAGCAGCCTGGCGGGAGAAACAGGTGGAAGAAATGAAGGAAGTAAATAGGAATATTCTCTATGTATTTAGGTTTAATCGGGAGTAAATGACTAATGTACCCCCAATTCTTAATGTGGCAGCCAGGATTCCAGGATAGGGCCTTCCCCAAATTGTATGTGATGCTATGTCTCCCTGCAAAAGGCACCTGGTAGCATCGTAGAGATCTTCACTCTGGGAAGGAACTAGCTTTTGGTTGAGAGGTAGAGATGGGATGCTTAAGAAATACTATCATGTTCAACAGTGCAAGTTCATTCAATATATGACATCACAGCTAAAAGAGAGGTATGGATAGAAATAGGAGAGTCCATTAAGAGGACATGGGTTGGAGGAGGGTGGGATGATGGGTACTCCTGCGCTATGTAGCACTACAGATAAGAAAGGGCTGGAGATTAGTGCCTGAGGAGGTGCGGGGTTTCAAATGATCCATTACAGAATCCAAATGGAGACACCAACCAAATGGAAGAAAATCTATGGTAAGAAGCAGTAAAGGATATGCAATTAGCCGTTTACACATGCTACTGTTAAATGATTATATGGATACTTGAGAGGACTTATCTAGCACAATAAAGACTTACAAGTTGCAAGATCAATCTCAGACCACTTGCTACTCTTAAGGGCAGGTGCACAAAGTAGCCATAGACACATTCAAGATTCCTCAAGCACTCTCAAGCAAGGGTCATTGTGGCTTATAATGCAACCTAACATAGGAGTTGAAGAAATGGCCTATAAATTGTGAGGGTTCTCCGATATTGATCAGTGACAGGAACATTAGCAGCACATTCTTAAGGTTATTGCACAATCAAAAAGTGGCTCCTAACATCCATCTACGATCACATACATGCATTTTAATATAATACCATTATGCCAATAAGCCAATAACCCATTAAACAACAACAAAACCATTCTTCCAGGCTCCAGCATAGAATAACCAATTCACTTCAAATTATGACCTATATAGCTTATGCAGCCTATTAAGATAATGCACATAGCCCAGAGAACACAACTTTGTAAATTCACATTTAGATTAACTCATTCTTGCATAGTCAAAATTGAAAAATTCAAACAAAATTGCTTCTAGTTGATTCCTGATAATTCTGTTTCAGTGTATGCAATTGACCTGCATTCAACAGCCTATCCAACAAAATACTAATTCTCCACAAATTGAGCCCTAGATCGACGAAACAAAATGCAAATCCCTAAAACCAATCAAACAGCGAAGAAATTAAAAAAACGTTGAAAAACAACAAGGACAAAAATCGTACCGAATCTAGTTGGAAGACGAAGAAGAAGGAGAAGAGGTGAGAATCTCCATGATCTTCTTGTCACGTTTCTCCATCGCCACATCCCAAACGTCACTCCCGATGTGCTTCGGCTGCAAAGCCACCACCATAATCAGTTCGAATTAACCGACATTCGGTTCACATAACGCAATCAGAAACAAGGAAAGGAAAGTGAAGCTTATGCACTCACGCGGCCATTAGCGGCCTTGTAGATGAAATGCTGGGCGTTTCCCATCACGCAGAGCATGCCGGCGATAATACCCAGCGGTAGCATAGCTTCCAGCCATTGAAGACCCATTGTTTCTCCTTCTGCAAGCGCAATTGACAGCTCTTCTGCTCCGAATCGAGAGGTAATCAATCTTCAGTCACCACTGCCTGTTTGTTTGATTGCTTTGATTTCTCCCAATTTCAATCGCAGCTGGGATTCTTTGAGATTCTTTACCCCTTCGCTCCTTCTTGGGCTTTATGTCAACTCTTGGCCCATTCTCTTTAGGGACTTAGCCCAATAGTATGTAACATGGGTTTTGGTAATGGTCCAGTACATAAGTAAGTGTAAAGTATGTCGCCAAAATTGTTTTTTGCTCTTGTATAGTAATTTATGCTACATTGCTATGCACGAGTTAAAGTTTAAAAACTAGTAACTTTTTTTTTTATTTTAATGTAAGATACTCAGTTCTGAGACTGTGTCAAAATTCAATAAAAGGCACAAGGGAAGATGGTGGTAAGTCGCAACGGATTTTCACCGCCATATCACTATCACTAGTGTCTAGTCTAGATAACTTATCAGAACAAATGTTTGATGATCTTCGAATTCATTTGAGTTCGGCTTGACAAGGTTTATGTAGCATTTCGATCTCCACATGCCTTGATATTTTCTTGCACTCTGGAATCTTCTGAACAGTTTATTCGTTCCATTATCATCTAAAAAAGCTTGAGAGAGTCTATATCAATCTGGATCTTTGATTCTCTTTCCCGAAGCCATTTGTAAGCCTACTTTCATAGCTTCTGATTCTGCAAAATTGACAGAAGGAGAACGTTGATGTTTACGGAATTCCCAAATCCACTTACCTTTATCATTCCTCGGCAACCATCTTGCAGAACCTCGATTCAGTGATGGGAGAACACTGCCATCTGTATTTAATTTAACCTAGCCCACTGGTGGTTTTTTCCATCTCTAATGTGCAACACGCCCTTTCTTTCTACCCCATTGAAACTTGAAATATGCCAAACTGTGGCTATGAACACCTATTTCATGTCAAGTCCAGGTGCTATTACGCCGTACAGATTTTTGTTCAATGTGTTTTTTCTCAACTTGTTTTCACCCGGAGTGCTATCAAAAATCTATACTGCATCTACTAGAAGAACCTTCTGATGCGGGTTATAGATTAGAAGTTTTTCCAAGTTTTAATATTTTAGATTTCTTTTCATTTTCTAGCAAGTTAAGTTTTAGTATTAGACTTTGAGTCATATTTGGTTTCTTTTACTTTCCCAGCAAGTTAGGTTCTAGTATTTAAATGCATTGTCATTCATTAGTCATTGTGTTTGAGTGAGTTATGTTTGATTGATTAATAAAAAAATTGAGTTTTTCTCACAAATCTGTCAATTTTCGATATTCTTAGGTAGAATCAACGAACTTTGATAAAATTCGTCAATTCTTTAGTATTCTGCGGAATCAATGAAGTTTTGATCATCGTTATTCCTTTGCCTGTCCACGCACACTGTATCAGAGTGATATCAGCTTCCGGGTGATCCTGAGATATGTTGTTCGAGAGACAAAGGAAAGACAACCGTGCCCCAGATTCGTGGTGATATCTATGTAGGGATCGTGCTGATCTGTGGAGGGATGCTGCCGATCTACGGAGACAAGTTGAAGAATTGACGGTACGAGTGAATAATTTCGTCAATAAGCAGTCTCGTGATCGATGTGCTCGTAGAAAATTATCCGAGCCGCAATGTCAGTTCTTTGAAGAATTTTCAGAAACATCTGACAAGGTAATTGTTTCAATTTTTCATATGATTTGAAGGATTTATTTAATTTAGGTCATGAGGACGAAAATAAATCTGTAAATTGGGATGATGAACCTATTTGGGATGAAGAAGATTCTGTTGTTTGGGATGAAGCGATTGTAGGTTGTGAAAATAATTTTGTGAGTTGGGGTGAGTTTGAGAGTCCAGAAAATAATACGTGTGTTTGGGATGACTATCCAGACGATGGGGACAACATGTCTAATTTTTCGGGTTCGGTGGGTTCTGATGATGTTTCAATTGTTGAGCATGGCTGTGTCGTTGGTGATCATAGACTGATAGTTTCCACCATGAGCATTCAAATACAATTGATGAGCCGATCGCAACCTTTAATGAGGTACAAGTTGATCGATTAGTGAATGAGATGGATGGCATGGATTTTGCCCAGGGAGATATATTATTTGAAGTTAGTCATGGTATATTTGAGCAAGATAGGTCACTTGCGTTAATTAACTTCTGGATTAATTTAAGGATGATGATGATCTATTTTTTAAATCTTGAGGACGCCGCTTATGCTGCGTTTTCTTTGCTAATCAGTTCGACGTCAAGTCCATTTGTTCATGGGTTAGTGTTTGATCCTGGTGGTCACAAATTTATTGGATATGTTGGGGTTCATTTGTACGGCGTTGTTGATTGCTGCTCTTTGACCTTAAAACCGCGGCTCTTTGTTTTGTTGGTGTTTGACCCCGGAGGGAATGCTATGCTTTGGTTGCTTCGTATCATCTTGGTTCTTGGATTAGTGGTCGAGTCTTCATCTTTCATGCCAATTAAAATTCGAGGGTGAGTTTTCTTTAAGTGGGAGAGAATGATGCGTGTTATAGATTAGAAGTTTTAATATTTAAGATTTTTTTTCCTTTTCTAGCAAGTTAAGTTAAGTTTTAGTATTAGACTTTGAGTCATATTTGGTTTCTTTTACTTTTCCAGCAAGTTATGTTCTAGTATTTAAATACATTGTCAGTCATTGTTTTGAGGAAGTTATGTTTGATTGATTAATAAAAAAGTTGAGTTTTTCTCACAAATCTGTCAATTTTCAGTATTCTTAGGTAGAATCAACGAATTTTGATAAAATTCGTCAATTCTTTAGTATTCTGCGAAATCAATGAAATTTTGATCATCGTTATTCCTTTGCCTGTCCACGCACGCTGCATCACCTTCACCCATATTTTCCGAGCGATGTGGCAGTGACATTGACTATGAAGCACAATTTCATCTGGGCAAATACATTGCAGGCAACGAGTTGTGTCTTATATCTTCCTGGCATAACGTAGGTGGTTTGTTGCAAGTCGACCTTGCACAATAAGCCATGGGAAATGTTTGAAGTTATTGTTTAACGTACTCTTCCATATCCACATCCATTCCTTTTGTTGTACCTGTACTAGTTAACATATTCGTTCTCCTAACAAATCTTTGTAAATTGCCTGGCAAGAGAACACCATTAGTCGTTTGATTTCGAAGTACGACGTCTTTTGTGTTGTTTAGTTGAATTTGATGCTGAAGTATTTCCTAAGCAATGTTAGTTGGGATCCAGGACTGTAACCTCCAAGTGCCATCACTCTCCAACACATCACACAATTTAAGATTTGCCTCTACCAGGTGTATCATTGCATTAAGCTCATGCAAAGACCATTTCCAACCAATTATCAAACCAAAGCGAGATGGACTTTCCGTCACCAATACCCCGTCTCAAAAACGATTTCAAGCCATTGACGCATTTTAGACTTTTAGTATTCCCTTTCCAAGTGGGGTTGTCCCCAGGGTTGGTAATATAACTCAACAAATTTTCTTCCTTCAAGTACTTCTTAGTTTGGACAAAACCCTGCCATATAATCTCTTCTCTATGCAAAACTTTCCATGTAAATTTGGACAAAAGAGCTTCATTACTCAAATCTTGAACTTCTGAAGTGCAAACCTCCATCACTTTTAGGCTTAATCTTTTGTTGCCATCTTAGCAAGTGTATCTGCTATTGTGTCGTATCAAAAGACCAGAGGAAATCTCTGTTTAATTAATTTATCTAATTTATCACAAACAAACTTTGGGAGCCATTATAATTGCATGAAATAAATAAGAATAACATCTGAGACTGATTTAATGAGAGTCGCTCATACTACCACCGATAAGAACGTACTCTTGCAACCGTTCATCCTCCTAGCCATAATTGTGTCAAATACCTTCAAGTACCTTCTTTTATCAGCTCGCCCATGTAGAAGATGGATTCCCAAATACTTCCCAAAATTTACTGTGTCCAAATCCCAAAATATCACTTACGTATTGTTCTCTTCAAATTAACTCCACCAGGTTTCTATTATGACCCAAATAGCAAAATAGATCGATCCAAATAATAAGGGTCCATTACATACAACACCTTTTTGTTCAACGAAATTACATCGTCCCCCTTGTTATTCCCAAGTTTGCACCGAACACCTTCTTGATCAATTTTAATTACATATAACCCCATGACTTTGACTTTTCACGCTCTAAATCGTGGAAAGTACCAATTTGCCCTCGTCGGAATTTTGGCTTTTGCTGCTAGCCAAACAGGTTAAACTTTTCATTATTACACATTCAACCCATATATTTTCGTTATTACAAAATTAAAACTAAATATTTCAAAACTAATCTACATACTTTAATATATTTCAAAATGGTCCCAAAATTTATTTTAAAACAAGCCCCTACAAATATTATATTTCAAACTAAGTCCTAAATTATTATAAAAAAATAATAATAAAAAAAAACTATAAACAGCTCCAAATCGGAGCCATAAAAACTCCGATCCGGAGCTATTTAAAGCTCCAAATCGGAGCCGTAAAATCTTCGATTTGGAGCTTTTTACAGCTCCAAATCAGAGCTGTAAAAGAGCTCTGGTGAGGAGCTGTTTACAGCTCCAAACTGGAGCCGTAAAAGCTCCGATTTGGAGCTTTTACAACTCCAAATCGGAGCTGTAAAACAGCTCCGATGAGGAGCTGTTTACAGCTCCAAACCGGAGCTGTAAAAGCTCCGATTTGGAGCTGTTACAGCTCCAAAACGGAGCTGTAAAACAGCTCCGGAGAGGAGCTGTTTACAGCTCCAAACCGGAGCCGTAAAAGCTCCAAATCGTAGCTGTTTTACAGCTCCGATGAGGAGCTGTTTACAGCTCCAAACCGGAGCTGTAAAAGTTCCGATTTGGAGCTGTTACAGCTCCAAAACGGAGCTGTTTTACAGCTCCGGTGAGGAGCTGTTTACAGCTCCAAACCGGAGCCGTAAAAGCTCCAAATCGGAGCTGTTTTACAGCTCCGGTGAGGAGCTGTTTACAGCTCCAAATCAGAGCCGTAAAAGCTCCAAACCGGAGTTGTAAAAGCTCCGGTGAGGAGCTGTTTACAGCTCCAAACCGGAGCTGTAAAACAGCTCAGCTCCAAACGGGAGCTGTAAAACAGCTCCAAAAATTTCGGAATTACAGCTTCGTTAACTGCTACCGGAATTACTCCGGTGTCGGAATTTTTCCGGCACCGGAGATGATGATAAAGAAGAAGAAGATAGAAAAAAATAAGAAGAAAATTATAAAATAAGAAGTAAAAACAATAAAAAGAAATAAAAGGAAACAAAAAAAGAGCTAAGGGCGTGTTTGTTTTGCCCAAACGGAATTTCGAATTTTTGGCCGGTCAAATAAAATCCGACTATTGGGGTTGGATGTAATTCTGGGAATAAGGAGGCTTTATATGCAAAGAGGTGCAATAGGAGGGGTACTGTATGATATTATGTCAAATAACAAATAACAACAGATGCAACACAAAATAAATTAACCTACTAATCAGATAACAATGATCCAAATCCAGTCGAATAAAACAATAAACAGAGTACTAAGAGTTTGATTCAATAGACGATTACAACTCACAGTCGACCTTGAGTTCAAAAAACTGCAACAACGATCAACAATGAGACGATCCAAATCTAAAAATAAGTTTGGAGTAGAGAGAATATCCAAGGGGGTTTAGGGATAAACCCAACCAAAACCCACCCCTCTCTGTCGATCGATCAGTTCATTATTTATATCTTGTTAGTCCTCTTTTTTCTCCTGAAGTTATCATAATACCCTTGGCCCTTATTTGTGTCACCATCCGGAATATTATAGTTTCGAGAAGAAGACTGAAGACCTATGACTTTGCAGGATTTAACTTCAAACCAGACGCCACACAAAATCTCTCTAAGACATTTAGAATGGTACGAGTTGCGGAAGTAGTTGCTTTACTCATTGATATTAGATCGTCCACAAAGAATTGATGTGACCATACATGTCCATTTCTACACGGGGTTAATTATCAATTACAGTAACTTACAATTTAATGAGATTATTATGGTACAATTTGACCGCGATAAGTGGCAACTGCTTTGCTAAAACCATTAGAGGTAGTAGTTTGCTTTTTTTTTTTTTCCTTTTTTTTTTTTTACTTTACTTTACTTACCAAATCTCTTAAATATAAGTGAGTTTATCAACCAAAATTAATTTATCGGCTAGCTATAATAACCATAGAAACGACAAAAATCAATGGAACTGACCACATAACAAATTAACAAATACTAAATTTCAAACCTAAAGTCCAAAATTCTTTCAGCCCACGGTTTCGAGACTGTATGTGTCATTAAATATTCGACACCACAAGCGTACACTGAAGATACAGACAATCAAATCACATCACTAGATTAGGTGGTAGCTGGTAGCTGAATTTGATAGCGGTTCTACTATTTGATTTTAATAGACAGATTCAAGACATATTGAAATAATAAACCATGGAATAAACGAATGAGAATGTATTGAATTCAAAACACAAAACCCTTTTTGTCCTATAATACTGACGCGTAAATGTGTTAAAAAGTTTTATAAATATCACTAAGATCATTATAGTGGTTGATATACTAATTGATTTTAAGGAAGCATCATAAACCCAAAAGCCTCACCGTGCAAGTTTTAAGTTTTAATTTTTAAGGGCAGGTTCTTAGAGTAGAGTAGTAACCAATCCGACCCAAAGTGTACATAGCACTGAACCACATTCACAAAATTTCTCCTGAAATAAAATCCCAATGAAGAAGGAGCAACATGTATGTATATATATATCAAAAGATTCTTCTGTACAAACAGGTCAAATATATTCTGGGTATGTTAGGAGAGAGTACCCGTGGCTTTCGTTTCGTTAAGGAAGAGAAACCCAAACTCCTACTAGTATAAAACTATAAAAGTACACTATTAGACTAGATTGTTTCGTTTCTTCCATCAGGGCTTTTTTCTCCTTTTTCCCATTAGACTCAAAATTCGAGCAGTTACAATTTACTCTACGCCCATTCCATTCCCTCAAATCAACGTCCCAATCACTGATCAGGTTTGCTCTGGTTTTCATCTTCTCTTTCTCGCATTCTCGTGCATCTTTCTATGTTTGGAGCTTTTTCTGCTTCTGAATTGGGTGGGTGTTCAGTTTAGTGTGGTTAGATTTGTGTATTTTGGTTTTAGATGTAGATTTTGCCTTGTAGGTGTTTGATTCTGGTCCATGCATGCCGGTTAAGCTGTTCAATTGTTTATTTCTGCCCCAATTATTTCATTTTTCACTGCCTTAATTTGTGAGGTTCTTTACTTGTAAAATAGATTTATGGGTTGTTATTGTACATTAGAATTCTTTTGTTTGGAAGTTTTCTAAGGGAAAAAGGTAAAATAGGAGGGTTTATGGTTAATTGAAAGCTTAAATAGATGTTTGTATCTTTTTATGTAAGTCAGTAATTAATATGATGGAGTTGATTATGGAATTTGGAATTGCAGGCCATCTCAGCTCTTGGATATCATCTGAAATTTTAGGTCAGTTTGAGAAATATTAGTTAACTATGGCTTCGATGCAACCGATAGATATCACCTCTTCTTCGGAAAGCGACTCAGAATTACGGGAAATTGATAACTATAGAAGTGAATCTCCAGAGATGGAGATTGTGTCTTCTAACAATGGGACCAGGCGTCTTCCGTCGTGGTCGTCACATTCTAGTGGTCAAGGTAAATCTACATTGCTGCGGACTTCCATAGTGTCTTAGAATTCATGATTGATGGTACTCATTAGATAGGCTATCATGTGATTTGTTTGCAGGTCATGGCACTTTGCGTAAAGATCCTTCTTCGAGTAGTCAGACATTCCGTGATGAAATTGGACCCTCAGCCCATAAGCGGTTGGACAATCGAAATAGTGTTGGATCCTCAAGTTCACATATGGCCTACAATACCAGTAGTTCAAATGCTAGTGGTGGGTTCGATCTAAGTCGTAACATACAAACGAAAAGGTCACTTCCCTCGTATATGCAACAACATACCCATCCAGGAGAGAGTGGTAGTGGAAGTAAAAGGCCTCTTCCAGTATCTCAATCTTACTCTCGTATGGCCAATTTAGCAGAAGGTGGAGGTAAAGCTCGTGAAGCCCATGTAAAGCCTTTCCCCGCTGATGGATGGCCAAGTTCTTCCAACGGAAGTAACTCGTTGAAAGAAATTGCTATGTGGGGTACTGTGAACGATCCATCGAGAGGAAGGGTATTACCTTCATATGTGATGGGAAAATCTTCTCCAGCCACTACTTTTGCCCCCTCAAATGGTATCTTGCATGCCGGATTTGGTGATGAAGCGCCTGCGGCAGCAGATGAGAGATTTGTTTTTCAGGCAGCTGTGCAGGTATATGTCTTAATTTTCAACAGACTCAAGTCTAGTAGAGATTTTGTTTTTAATGCCTATAAGTTTTTGTTTGTAATTTCTGAATTTTATAATTTCCAAATGACATTGATTTGCATTTTGTTTCTGGCTGGGAAATTTAAAACATACATTCATGGACACAATATGTTTAAAATAGCTAATTTCAATAGTCCTCATTTTTTGCCCCTAGATGGGCCACCTGTTCAGTTATAGAACTTAAATATAGTGTTCTTTTTTTTTTTTTCCAAACTAAAAAAGTGTTCAGTAAATCTCTTCCTATTAGATTCTTTTAGTCAGTGGGCTACATTTGGACCCTTACTTTTTGTTGAAGGCTTGTTTGGTATGCCTAAAAACTAAAGTTTCTCCAAAGTTTAAACTACTGCAGTTCTTTTAAGCATGCAATTATAGGCAAATAATGATGATAGTATATAATTTATTGAAACTGGTCCTAGAATAAGAAATGGTAAATGCCCGAGTTTACAAACTCAAGGAGTAAAACTGGCAATCAAATTCCTAGCACACTAGTGTTACCACAAAGAACCCGTTCCATATGCACTTTCATAAGTAACTCCAGGTTATTCTCTTCTGACTTTCTTTGGACTTCTATGATTAGTTTTCTTGCTACTTCATAATCACCTTTCTACATGTTGAGGCTGAGATGTGATTCTGTTTATTTACAGAATTGCAAGCAGATGTATATCAAACGTCATATTATTTTTTATTTTTTCCTGCAGGATCTTCATCAACCTAAAGTTGAAGCTGATTTGCCGGCAAATATCTTGACAGTTTCTCTTCTCAGGCATCAGGTCCTTTCTGCTTATACTCAGCATTCTTTAATTTTGGGAGACATTACGGCTAACCATCCCACCCCGACCCCCTTTCCGTCGAAGATTTTCCTTGAAATATCAATATGTGCAAACCACCCCCTGAAGTTTCAAACTATATGTAACTGCCCTTTCATCAGTTTGCACAAAGTGCAAACTTTGGTGTGTTTGAGGCTGTGCTTCCTCTTTTTCGTATTTACTTTTTGTGGGTAATGTGGGTTTTAAGCATATATTATTTCACCTTTCAGAAGATAGCGTTGGCGTGGATGCTCAGTAAGGAATCATCTGGTTTGTGTTTGGGGGGCATTCTAGCTGATGACCAGGTCAGCTGGCAACTTATTGTTACTTAACTAACTTTTTACTTAGAGACTCCTGGTAGAAATTTCCTTGTTTTGGGACCTTTCTGCATGACAGTTGAGCATACCTTATAATTTTCATATTGCAGGGTCTTGGTAAGACCATATCAACAATTTCCCTTATACAGATGCAAAGGTATAATGAGTCTAAATCTAAATCTAAAGAATCATCTAGTTCCAGACCTGAACCATTGAACTTGGATGATGACGATGGAAATGGTGTGGTGGCACTTGATGATGCTAACTATAGTAAAGAATCTGAGGATATTGCCATACTTCCACAACCGAGTAATTCGGTAAATGGATTTCGCAGCAAGAGGCCACGGGCAGGTACATTAATTGTTTGTCCAGCTAGTGTGGTTCGCCAGTGGGCTCGGGAGCTGGATGAGAAGGTTACTGATGAAGCTCGTCTTTCCGTGCTAATTTATCATGGAGGTAATAGGACCAAAGATCCTGCTACCTTGGCTAGTTATGATGCAGTGTTAACAACATATGCAATTGTGGCGAATGAAGTTCCAAAACAACCGCTGGTTGATGATGATGATGAACTGAAAGATCGTGAAACATATGGATTGTCATCTGCATTTTCCACTGAGAAGAAAAGAAAAAAACCAAGTAAAAAGAAGTCGAAGAAGGGTAAAAATGAGATTGATATGTCTGCTTATGATAGTAGTTGTGGTACGCTAGCAAAGGTGATTTGGTCTAGGGTGGTTCTTGATGAATCTCAAACAATAAAAAATCACAGAACACAAGTGGCCAGAGCTTGTTGTAGTCTTAGAGCTAAGCGGAGGTGGTGCTTATCAGGAACTCCAATACAGAATTCAGTTGATGAATTATTCAGCTACTTCAGATTTTTGAGATATGATCCATATGATAAGTACAAAACATTTACCTCTTCCATCAAGCACCTGATATCAAGAGATTCAGTTAAAGGTTACAAGAAGCTTCAAGTTGTTTTAAGGAATATCATGTTGCGTCGGACAAAAGGTGATTTCTTAGTTTTTATTGCTTTCACTCATTTGAAGATAGCCCTGTCAATTCTGATGAAATAGAAATATAATAATGTCATGTTTTATTAGTAAATTAACAACTAGATAATTGAGATAGCATGTTACGGAAAATCTGAAACTCAATAGTTAAATCATACATGCTGCTATTTGACAACCCTCCTGCCTTTGTTTTGGTGGCCCTTTTTTTTATACTTGCATATAATTAACACTAAACAAAAACCTATCGCTAAATGGATATGTAAACTGACAATAAATTTGGATTGGTGATAAAAAGGACAATGTAGTTTATGAGCATCCTATTCATTTCAAAAGGAAATTTAGATCCGCTTAATTAAATATATTAGCAAGATTGGTGCTTTATGTCGTAAAACAATTGTTTTCTTGTGATAAACCCTGATTCTAAGAAATTCGGTTTTGTCTGTTGTATTCCCATTTATCTCTTTCTAGGTTTAGTATGTTAGCTACTGTTCTCTTAATCTAGATTGTGCAACATTTGCATAGGTTTTATAACTAATTGCCTGTCATCTTATGCTATGTGTCTTAGGTACATTGCTTGATGGTCAGCCTATCATCAATCTGCCCCCAAAGAAAGTACATTTGGCCAAAGGTAACTTCTCAATGGAAGAAAGGGCTTTCTACAACCAGCTGGAATCAGATTCACGTAAACAATTTAAGGTCTCTCCTTATCCCTCTGTTTCTGTGTTCCCGTCTTTATTTTTCAGCATGTATATATTTGTGCAAATTTACGTGTGAAGTTGAGACTGCTGCTGTTGGTATGCATGCCTGAAATATATAGTCTTATCATCAAAATTGTTTACGTGAGACTGCTGCTGTTGGTATGCTGCTGTTGGTATGCATGCCGCATGTTTTGAAGTTGAGACTGCTGCTGTCATCTAGATTTTCTTATCATCAAAATTTATCGTCTTCAAAACATAGGTATAATTGATCTGCAAAGTGCAAAATGAGTATATAGTCTCAATTCTATAAGTGTTTGGCATGTGGTATAACGGGTCACTATTGCTTGGTTTTACAATTCTGCATAGTTTTCAGCTATATTGGCTGCAAAGCATTTATGGGCTTGCTCGGATTTAATGGTGTTCATTCATAGTATCCCATCAATATCTGCAACAATGATGTGATGTTCTCAGTTTGTAGCTAGTTAGCTCAAGAAAGTTCTGCCTTATCAAAACGCAGTAGCCCGTAGGATATCTCCCATGCTAAGATATATAGCAATATACTCTACTCATTGTTGAGATTTACATTTAATTATTAGTTGTAGGCATATTTCACACCTCAGGTTGCATCTAAATGGAACTGTGAACTTAATAGGCTGAATTTGCAATCGGGGATAGGTAGTTGTCCCTGAGATGTTGCTTAATTGACAAGACTATAACCTGTGACTTTGCTTAGTTGAACTTGGGACCCTTCCAGTTTGAGCCAACAGCCACTGGCTCTGTTCATCAATGTTATTATTGTGGTAGTACGAAATAATACGGGTATGATACTTGAGTGGTTACTTTTAGAGGTGACAATTGGGTTATTGCTAAGAATGTAAACTCGGAAGGGACACAAAAGCTGAAGTAGAGTTACTAACTATACGGAAAGGTTCTCTTGCACAAAAGATCAATAGGATAAAGTTACTGCCTAAAGTTAGTTTCCAATTTCAAACAATGTTCTTCCTGCCATGCCAGAAAATAAAATCTTTTCACTGTGATTCGATAAAATATGAGGTTTCTAGTAGAGGACTAGTCATCCTTTATGTGAGATTCAATCCATCTCCATTTTGCTGGTTATGGGAACTCGCTGGTGTTCACTGCATAAAAAGGCAGCGGGAAATTTTTCATACAGTTGCAAAGACCTATTTATTCATTCTCTTTTCTATTGCTCTTTTATATTCTGTTGTGGATATATAATAGTAGTTCATTGTCATGAAATTATTATTTTACCATCCTTTTGTATTGTCACAAACTATCAATTAAGGGTCAAAAGAATGGGTAATTTTGTGCTTTTTTCATAACATGTTAATACTAAAATTAAATTGTCATGCAAATTTTAATTTGGTACAGATGTTATTTACGGAATGATCTTCACAATGGATATGCTGGAAATAGTAAATACTACTCCCTCTGTTCTCTCAAAACTTTCACTATTGTTAGATCAAATTTGAAAAAATAACTAAAATCGATAAAACTTTTCTTTTGTTAAATATGATTTCATGTGAATAATGAATAAAAATTCACATAAAATGATGCTAACATCTTAGGTATGTGGAGTAGTTTCTATTTTGTGAGAGGAAATCATCAACGCTATCTTCGTTACTCCCTCCATTCCCTCCAAACTTACTTTTTTTCCATTTTGAGCGTTCTATTAGAAGATTCTCATACCAAAATGGAAATAATTATTATAATCATTACCCTCACCATTATTTACAACTTTACCATTCCACTAACCATTCTTTACCACAATAACACCCCACTCATCATACTTTTCTCATTCTTTATTCAAACAATACCCCACTCACAATACTTTTTTCATTCTTTACTCAAATAATACCCCAATTATACCCATTTTCCTTAAAAACAATGTGCCAACACAAGACGTGGGAAGCTTCTCATGGAATGGAGGGCGTACTATTTTAGTCCCCAAAATTTTACTAAGTTTAATGGTGTCTTTATGATGTGCAAACGACTGGAAATGATTTTATCATAACAATGCATTTAATTTTGGAAACTAAATAAATCATCAACAATAGACAACAACAATGTTTATTCTCTACCTTAATAAACAAATAAAATTGCAAAGATAATGGAAAAAAGCGGTTCCAGTTACGAACCAAAACCAACCAGCATCTCGATTTGTTGCTGGCTCTGCTTGGTCTGGCTTTGGTCGGTCATGGTTTCAAAACCAGAACCTGAACCAACCAGTAAACATTCCACCGGTTTTTATTGGTTCTGGGTTGGATAAAACCCAACCATTGCCAAGCCTAGTTTTGGTACATTACATCTTGACTGGGAGCACTTGTGTGTGTGTGTTGATGTCTACTCAATCCTTGGATTGCTACTGTACTGGTTTAATGGGGCAGCCTTTAATTTCCTTACCTAATAGTACTAGCCTTTCTTCTTTTTTGTCTGACTTGTAGTACACTTTCCGTGTATCATCAATTGTGCTAATAATACCATCTTGATTACCTTTCAAAAAAAGATATTTTTTTATTCATATTTTTTTGAAGTATGCTGTACAATTATATGAATATTCTCTTAGGTGTGATGTTTGTTTTATTGTAATTGTGACAATGATCGGTGATTTACAGGCTTATGCTGCAGCTGGTACAGTAAGTCAAAATTATGCAAACATCCTTCTGTTGCTTCTCCGGTTGCGCCAGGCTTGTGACCACCCGTTGCTTGTCAAAGGGCTAAGCTCCGATCCTGTAGGAAAAGTTTCCAGTGATATGGCAAAAGCTCTCCCCATGGACCTGTTGATTAACTTGTTGAGACAATTGGAAACTTCATTTGCCATATGTCTCGTATGCAGAGTATGTTTTGTGCCATCATGTTGTGAATCACGATTGCTTTATTTTTTTAGTGGATTTCTGAAAAAATTTCAATAGACTATTTCCTGGAAAAATAATTAATGTAAAAGGCATGATTCTGACATCTTTTTTATTATTCAGATGTACTTGTGAGGTTATAAAAGTTTCAATTGCTTTTGTTTAATCTTGATCTATGCTAAACTTTTTGTGCTGCATATTCGGCTATTTTAAGTGTCAACTTTTGTACGGATTGGATTCTTATTTCAGTGTCATGTATGATATAGAAGATACTCTTAATTTAAGAAAAGAAGATTTACAATTTGATGAGTTCTCAAATGATTTCATGTTCTGTAGGATCCTCCAGAAAATGGTGTTGTCACAATGTGTGGACACGTATTTTGCTATCAGTGCGTCTCGGATTACTTAACAGGGGAAGACAATACATGTCCAGCCACGGGATGTAAAGAACATCTTGGTGCTGATGTTGTATTTTCTAGATCTACCTTAAGGAGATGCATATCGGATGATATTGATGGTGATTCCTCTGTGCCACATGAACCTGTTGATAAATCTATGGTTCTGAAGCGTGATTACATTTCATCCAAAATCAAATCTGTTCTGGAGATTCTGTTGTCACATTGCGTATCGAAAGGCCAGAGTAAAGAATTCTATGATCTAGACGGGGATGCTTCGTCTCCTGGCGAAATGTTGTATGATTCCGGGTTTAGAGAGTCTGAAAAGGCCATTGTTTTCTCCCAGTGGACTACCATGTTGGATTTACTGGAGATGTCACTAAAAGGTCTGGTATTAATTACCGGAGGCTTGATGGTACAATGTCCATACCTGCTAGAGACAAGGCTGTTAAAGATTTCAATACCGATCCAAAGGTTGGGTTTACTTCTGCGTTAGTCATTTCTTGATGGTTTGAAATGCTCATTCTGCATATCTTTCCTTTTGAGATCTTGACAGATCCATAGAAGTTTTTCTTTTTTCCCAGTTGAATGTCAGAGTTATTCTCTAATGATCACATAACAGGGCGGATGTTGAAACTCTGAACACACTCATAGCTTCTACTTATTTTGCAGGTGGATGTCATGATAATGTCCCTCAAAGCTGGAAATCTAGGTTTGAATATGGTTGCCGCATCCCGTGTGATCCTTATGGATCTTTGGTGGAATCCTACTACAGAAGATCAAGCTGTTGATCGAGCTCATAGAATAGGACAGACACGTCCGGTTACTGTATCAAGGTTAACCATCACAGACACAGTTGAGGATCGGATTTTGGCCCTTCAGGTATGCTGCTTCTCAGTTTTCCCTGTTTGTGTAATTTATTGTTTTGTTCTTTAGTTGTTATCTGGAAAAGAGACCCATTAAGGTTTCTGCCATGTAATCATTTGTTAAAACCATTTCAGTCCACAGTAGTTGATTTAGTTGCTTCACTTCTAATCCAAATTTCCATTGTCATTTAACCCCCCTGAATGTATATTTAACTGCTCTGTCATCTCATCATCAGGAAGACAAAAGGAAAATGGTTGCATCTGCTTTTGGAGAAGATCAAAGTGGTGGCCATGGGTCTCGCCTCACTGTTGAAGATCTCCGGTTTTTGTTCGAAGGACGTTAAATTGAGCACTCTCTATTAGGCTCAGATCATTGTGGTAGTCGGTGCATTTTAATGGTAATTTACGCCTATCTTGTGGCCTGATGACGGGCAATTTTGTTGTTGATATATATATTGCGAAATTATGAACCCAGTATTGGTCATGTATACCGTACCAGTAATGTAGATGGAATAGTTACCTACCTGGACTTGGTGTATGGTTCTTTTAGGGAAATGTTAAGCGTAGTCCCTATCTTACTACGTGCACTCCACCGTATTTCACATATTATATACAAAGATACATAAGTTTGAAAAAAAATTCAAATTGACCCTAAATATTTTTAGTTTAACATAATACCTTAAATGACCTGAAAAAAGTATATAAACAATCATATCATGTTGGCAGGGAAAGGGTGGATTTTCCTTAATCAAATTGAAAATTTGATTTTTTTTTGGTGGTTCAACTACTATCCGGTCTGACCGGTCAAATTAAAAAAAAAAGGGAAAAAGATTGTCGAGGGTTTTAGTTAAATAGAACGGGAAGAAGAAAAAACATAGTTCTGTGTGTGTGTTTACTGCTCGTTTCAGCTTCTTCTCCAAGTTTTCGACGATTTTGTCTGCAACTCTCTCTCTCTCTATCTCTTCCAGTTCTCTGTGTTTGAATGGTTTCTATGAAATAGCTACTTGGAATTTCGTATAAATCCATACACAAATTTCGATCTCGTGAGTTGAGTTTTATATAGGGTTTCATCAGTTCAATCTTTCCTCTGGAAAGTTTGATTTCTTCGGTTACTTTGTGTGAAGATTGATCGATTATCATGGCGAAGAGGAGTACTCGTTCGAATTTAGTTTTTGATGATTCAGATCTGAATGTTCCGTTTAAGAAGTATAGATCAATGGCGAGTGTTGCCAATGATGTGACATGTAAGTTTGTTTTTGTACTTTTTCTGAAGCTTTAACTTTGATTTGCATGTGTTTTTGTTGATATGTTCGACTAGCTCGATCTGCTTTTCTCTGAGTTGTTGTTACGGTTCTAAGGCGTGATGTTATTGTTCTAAAACTTGATGTTATGGTTCTAAGGCGTGACATTATTGTTCTAAGACGTCATGTTATGGTTTTAAGTCATGTTGATCTGTTCGACTAGCTCTGCTTTCTCCGAGTTGTTGTTACGGTTCTAAGGCGTGACGTTATGGTTCTAAGACATGATGGTATAGTTTCAAGCACCCTTGTTATGATTTTTAGATTTTGTTATTGTTTTTTTAAGCTTGGTCTTTAATATATTTTTTTGTATTCTTTTTGAAGTACAATTGAAAACGGTTTTCAATTTGACTTGTACTTGCGAATATGAAAGGAAGGAAGCCGAAGATCACAAACAAGTTTAATCAGCAAAGCCGATTTCAAGTACTCATGTTTGCATCAGAAAAACCAAATGACCTCTTGTTGTAATTTCCTTGATTTGAAAATACTTTGTTATGGTTTTAAGATTATTGATATGGTTGTAACATTTGGTGTTATGGTTCAAAGCTTCCTTGTTATGGTTTTTTGTCTTGTATTGCATGTTACTGCATGGTACTATTAAATTAATTTGCAGATAAGGTAAAATATGTTAACAACGTAGTTAGAATTATAACACGACACATTAAAACCATAACAATATGTGATAAAATTGTAACATGCAGAAACATGGTAGAGAAATTAAAAACCAGTGCTTAAAAGTAGGGAGAAATGTACGGATTTGCTGCTAAAGGTTCGATTTCTTCAATTAATTCTACATCTAACGAGTTGCGTTCTTCACCATTGTCAATTTATTGCTTCGAGTATTGGAGCAAGTGAATCTGAACGTTTCAAACAATAGATCCAAACGTAAATCAATTGAAAATCAGAAAAATATAGATCAGTCATGAAAACATGCATAAACAAACAAGAAAACATAGTAAACACGAAGAGAAAATAGAAATTCGTCGTTTAATTAACCTGATTGATGTTCATGGAAGCTATTTTGGTTGAGATTTGGTGGAAACAAGCTTGAAACGTTGAATTTCTAGCGAGATTTGATCGATGGGAGAGCAAAGACGAAAAACACACACTTCACCTTCAACTATGTGTTTATGTATCTGTTTTCTGAGTGTATTCTGTTTCTGAGGGTGATTTCGAGAGTATACATACTAAACCGGCCGGTTCAATTTCCTTAAAAATGGCGGCTGGTTATTTGTTCCGTTTTTCTTTTGCGTAAAAATCCACCTTTCCTATTAGATAGTAAAATCTACCCTCTATATATTATCAACTTTATATAACTTGCTAAAAATAAACAAATTTCAAGACAATCTTAATATGTGATGATTTATCAAAACAAATAATGATAAATAAAATAATAATTCTATATTCGATAATAGAAACGAATCACATAATAATAAGAAATTGAAATAAAAATAATAAATAATTGTTTAACATAATATGTAACGCCCCAGAAATTTCGAGGTTCGGTTGATTAGTGGCCGGGGCGTTACATAAACTAAACTTAAAGAAAATAATTTTTTTCTTTTTTTTCTTTTCATCTTTGACCTTTTTTTTACTCTTATAACTTCCTCTTGGAGCACCATTACAACTGCAATTGGAGTTGTTAGCCGTAACAGCTCCTGTTCAGAGCTGTGGGAGTTGTTACACAGCTGCAATTGGAGCTACAACTGGAGATAATTTTTTTTAAAAGTTGTTATATTTTACTTTTTTTTTTTGAAATATAAATATTGTTTAGTGTTATTTTGAAATAAAATTCGAGATCGTTTTAAAATTTTAAAAAACTATGTGTATTATGTTGAATTATTTAATGTTAATTTGGTAAACTTAAAAGTTATTCCCTCCATTCCTTGAGAAGTGTCTCACTTCTCCTTCCGGCTCAAGTTTTAAGATCAATTATTAAAATAAAGATGCAAGTGGAGTTGTGACCATATTGTTGGATCAAAATAAATATGTTTGGTGGAGTAATAATATTATTTAATGACTTGGGACCACATAGTATGTATATTTTATAATATGTGTGGGTTAGTATTATTTCCATAAAAGGAAACAGGACACTTCTAACGGAACGTCCAAAATGGAAAAACAGGACACTTCTCAGGGAACGGAGATAGAAAAATATTTTAGACAAATGTGTAGTAAAATAAAATAAAAAAATTAAATATTTGATCAGCGACAAGATTGTACTTTTCAGGTTTTAATTCGAAAAAGTCAAATTTTTAAGTTTGGATGTAATTACATATATCTAAGAGAGAAGGTAAACGTAATACTTGATCTAACCAGGACCTAGATGTGGTAAAGAAATCTACTAGGGAGTCTAGATGCAAGAAGCCCTAATTAAAAAGTAATTTAGAAACTCTCTATCTCCCATCCCTCCTTCCCTTAAATAATACTTCCTCCGTCCCAGTCACTTATTTACGTTTGTTTTGTTGACTTTTCATAGTCCCGTTTGACCTCTAATAAATCATACTCATCTGTTTTTTTTAGATTTTTTACGTTTGTTTTAGGAACGGTTTTTTAGGAGGTTGTTATGATGAGTGTAGTGTTTGGTTTAGTGGCAGGACCCACAATAAAGCTGTGAGATAGAAAATTGCCAAAAAAGGAAACGTAAAGGCATGTTTGAAAACGGACGGAAAAGGAATACGTAAAGAATTTAAAAAAACAGATGAGTAAATCTTAACGAAAAAAATTAATAAATTATATAATAAAAGTAGACACACTATATTTTCATAAATTAATTTTTCATTATAGTTTTAGGAGTAAACGTAGGTCAAACGGGGCAAAACAAGTCAACAGAAATAAACATAAAGAAATGAGTGGGACTGATGAGAGTATAATCTCTAATCTTTAATAATTTAGAAAATATTAATTTTGGAATTTTTTATATTTAGTTTTTTGTACTACATATTTACATTCGGCTTACATTATTTATATATTTTCGTAGTAAAATTATAATAACAGCGATGGCAAATTTGCATATGAAACTAACTAAAATTTAAATGTGAATATGATATTGTAAAAACGAATGTAATTAAAGTCCCAACCTACTAAAATATGAAACAATAGTTATACATGGAATGTTTATGTGAGTATGATGGGTCTGAATGGATGGAGTGCAAGGTATGATAGAGTCTGATGATTAATAAAATAATTTTATGTTTTAGGTAGTAACGAATAAAATCATTATGTGAGGTGTAACAATATCACTTTAAGTCCACATGAGGAAAAATCATTATGCTCATCCAAATCAATCCCAACTTCACTTCATCCAACAGATATTCTACGAGTTGATTCCTTTCCCACCCCTGCAACAAACCAAGTTGTTGTGCCATTGAAATTTTTCTCCAATTTTTCATTCTACATGTATTCGTTGTCTTCAATTTCATCAAGAAACCTTCGTGTGACATGTCATGCAACCTCATCGAATCTGGAAGATTCACAAAAAATAATGATGATCCTCATCATTGCATTTTTAAATGTAGCAGTAGTAGTTTTGTTTAAAAGACCGTAGTAGATGAACTCTAAAACTTCGACTGTCTTTGGAATCATGCACGCCCTAAAATCCGGCATCGTATCCAGATAGTTTTTTCCGAACGGGTAGACATCAAAATCATCAAACGGACCTTCGCCATTCTGCCCCAAGAGGGCAATTGCAAGAAGTACATAGACCTCACCAGTCCAAAGCTCGGTAAAGGAAAATCTAGTAATACTGAAGGCAGATAAGAAAAGAGAGAAATATGTAACGAACCTCCCGGGATCTTCTATTAGTTCTCTCTCGATGTTGAATTTCCAGTCCTCCAACCCCTGCTGAATGGCCAAAATGTAAAGATCTAAATCCCTAACCAAAAGACTAACATGTTGAATAATATAGGAAAAATTAACTTTGCAAGTTTTGAAAATTAAGTTGTTTTTTTAACTATATATTGTGATTATTTACATATTTTTATAGTAAATCAAAACAACGACGACAAATATACATATACTTATGAAGTGGACACATCATATCCTCATTATTACCCATTTATAAATCTTTTAAAAATAAGTTTAAACTTGAAATAAAAAGAAATAACTAGTATTGCTACACTTGGAAACTTTGACTTATCCGGGCTTAAAATACTCAACCTCATTGAGTTTAAAAAAAAAAAAAAAAAACAATTTCTAGGCTATCTCCAATAGCGTGTGTTGTTGTATATTCACATACAAGTAAAGATTTACAATTTTGTTGTATATTGATCTCCCTTTAATATGTTGTATGAGAAATTTACATACAACTACCTTTTAAGATGACTCTAAATAATTAGGTCTCTAATGTTTCAAATATTACAACGGAGTACAAAATTCTAGCAGCCCTTTGACTTGTGTTAAAAAGACAATAATACCCTTATATATATATATATATATATATATATATATATATATATATATATATATATATATATATATATATATATATATATATATATATATATATATATATATATATATATATATATATATATATATATATATATATATATATATATATATATATATATATATATATATATATATATATATATATATATATGTATTATACTTTTCCATAGAATTGTAATTTTGTATAAAAATGCAAAATCTAAAAAATAATATTAAATGTCTTTTGCTAGAACTTTTTGCATAGAAAAGGAACGTTCATACACAAAATTGAAGACTTGGTTCGACTACTTCGAAGGGTTATATATATATATATATATATATATATATATTATCGATATTATAGGTTCTAGCTTTGAGAGACATATTAGTTCTTACTTCTTGGATATCGTTAGAGACTTGCAAATAGCGAATTGTGATAATATAGTGAAGCTGGTTGGTCTCCGTGGACGTAGGTTATTTACAACCGAACCACGTTAAACTCTTGTGTTCTGTTATTGCTTGTTTTCTTGTTCTGTTTCTATCGATTGTGTGTTTGATCAGGTGCAACAGGTTCTTGGTGATTTAGTCAGGGGGCGAAGCCAGGATTCTTAATTGACCCGTGTGCCAAACTTAATCAAGTAAAAAAAAAAAAAAAGAAAAGCCGCATGCCAATTATTGATGTAATTTTTTTTTAAACAAAAAGTCGCATGTCATTAAAGTCAACAACAAAAATTAACTTTCTCTACTCTAAAATAAGTTGCGCGTTGTTTTGATTTTTTAAGAATGATCTTGACTAAAAATTAATTTTAAATTATAAACGAAAAATATTTTTAAAATTATTTTGAGAATACAAGGATTATTATATAATTTTTTAATTTTCATTATAATTTGTATTATTTTTTGGTTAAATGGACTATAAAACGATTGATTAAAATGAAATGCACAAATTATTAAGAGGAAATAATAAAGATTAGACTTTGAACTCAAATATCAAATATGTAAGAGGACTAATATGAATATTTGCAGATTAATTATTAGGCTTTGAAACTCAAATTCCAACCCACGTCTATTGCCCCATGCGAAAATAAAATCATAAATATTAGTAGTACTATATTTTTCCTACCAAAAGCAGCCCTTATGCGGCACGAGTAGCTACACAAGTGGATTCGTCCCTGAACTTTTTTGTGATCAATTAAACTATTCACTATTACTATTACTATTACGAATTCAACGGTTCTGGTTGCCTTATTGTAGTTGTTCAAAGTGCAAGGAATGGAATAATGGTTCTACATAGCTAACAGATGACAATACATATGGCGTATATAATAAAAAAGACACTGTGCTAGTATAAGACCTTTTGGGATACGTACTCCAAGAACAAACTGGTCTAAGAGTGAACAAAATGGTCTTTACTCTTTATGACTTGCAGGACTATCTTCATCAGAGAACAAGCTGAAAAGGTACATATATACAAGAACAGTCTTGACGAGCATACTATCTATATAAACTGAAGCATATGAACACATGGTGCTGCTTAAGATGACTCAGGAATGATGGTTTTCGGAGGTGATCAACGAGGCTTAATGGTATTGATGACACCACTAACAAGATCACTTCCGGGGATATCCATGGTCATATAAGTGCTCCTCCTATCATAGAGATTGGACGTTGTCTGACCTGAGCCAACCGATGTTCCAGTACCAGAATTCGACGAATGTATGTTCATTTTCAAGGATGCGGTATCTGATTTAGGAAGCTTTGTGAAAATGTTCTCAAGTTCTCTCACAACCTCCAGCATTAAAGGCCTGTCTTTGGTCTCTTCTGAGGAGCACCTGAGCGCTAAGGCCATGAATTTCTTGACGCAGTCAGAAGGGTACGTCCCCATACCTCTATCGATTATAGAAAACATCAAGTCTGCTTGGCACGCCGTGTTAACCTGGTGATGATATGTCAAATGTAAATACGCATGGAAAAACAACATTTACAGCTAAGATTCTCAATTCACGTACTTATTGTTAGAACATAGGAGTTGAACCAGACAACACATAGGAGTTAAACCAGAACATGTTAACTCCTTGGTCAACACCGACAATGTAGAGATAGGAATGTATTAGGAATGTATTACGAATGTATATCTGTCCTAGAATATAGCCTAGAATAGTGGATTTCGTTGTATATATATATCCTTGGTGATTAATGAGAAGGCATCGATTCACATTCTTACATGGTATCAAACTAGGTTACGACCTACGCTTTCGCCTACCCTGCCTTCTTGTTCTTCCCTATATCCCTCTCCTTCTTCTTCGGCGGACCACCATGACTGGCGCCGCTACCCCCTCCACCTGTGACAAAGAATCGACCACCACCTCCTCCTTTCATCCTGCCCTAGCCGTTGCTAATATAATAACCCATGTCCCTATAATCCTCGAAACAGAGACGGTTCACTACGCCACGTGGGCTGAATTGTTCAAGGTGCACTGCCGCTCTCACAAGGTCCTCCACCATATCACCCCTCCCAAATCTGAGCCGGTTACGTCTGAGCCAGCTCTGCCTGCCCCTTCCCGTTCGTCCGCGGAACAAGAGCTCTGGGATACTCTTGATGCCGCTGTCGTGCAATGGATGTATTCCACGATTTCCACCGATCTGTTGCACACGGTTCTTGAACCGGATATATCTGCTCTCTCCTTGTGGACTCGTATTCGTGACTTCTTTCAAGATAACGAGAACTCGCGTGCCGTGCTTCTTGAGCACGAGTTTAACAACACCGTCCTCAAAGATTTTGCCAATGTTTCCCTCTATTGCCAGCGCCTTAAGTCTCTTTCGGACCAGCTTACGCAAGTTGGTGCCCCGGTTCCAAACAACCGATTGGTTCTTCGCATGCTTGCTGGCCTCCCTCCTGCTTATAACGGTGTGGCCTCTAACGGTGTGGCCTCTGTCATCCGCCACAAGAAGGTTCTACCACCGTTTTATGAGGTCCGTTCTATGCTCACCCTTGAGGAAACCAACATGAAGGAGGCTGCCAATCTTGATGATGCTCTTGTCATCGCTGACCGCGATCCAGCTCCCAATCCCCCTGCTCATGGACGTGGGAAGTAGCAGAAGTTTCGCAACCCTTCAAAGCCTCGTCAATCTCGGAATAATGGTAACTCCTCTGGCCAATCATATGGTCGTGGTGCGGGGCGCGGTTCTTACCAGCCTCCTGGCTCCTTTATGCCGCCTGCTGGTCCCTCTTCCTGGTCCAATGCGCCTTGGTGGAACTATTCCCATCCCCATGGGCCACGCCGCCCTGCCCCTATCCCACGCAGCCTGCTGCACCCGGCTCCTCCCGCCCGAACAGTCGGGCTGGCTTGCTCGGCCGTCGCCCTGACTCCCCTGCTTCTCAGGCCTATAATACGCAGCAATTGGTGCCCACAGATGTTGAAGCCGCTATGCATACTATGAGTCTGTCCCAGCCGGACTCCAACTGGTACATGGACACTGGTGCTTCTTCTCACATGACCAATTCCCGAGGTAATTTATCGTCTTATTTTAATACGAGCAAAAATACACATGGTGTTACTGTTGGTAGTGGTCAGTTAATTCCTGTTTCTGATTATGGACATGCATCTATTTCCACTCCAACCTACCCCTTAGCCCTCCAAAATGTGTTACATACGCCTGCCCTAGTCAAAAACTTAGTTTCTGTTCGTAAATTTACCACTGATAATCATGTTTCCGTAGTTTTGATCCCACTGGCTTTTCTGTGCATGATTTACAGACCGGAACCCGTATAATGCGATCTGAGAGCTCGAGTCCCTTATATCCAGTTACTCTTCCCAGCCCCTCGCCCCCTGCTCCATCAACAGCTTGTCTTGCTTCTTCCACCTGGCATCATCGTTTGGGTCACCTCGGCGATCCAGTTTTATCCGTTCTTAAGAATAATAGGCTTATTGATTGTAATAGGTTGTCATCGATTCACATTCTTCCACTTATTGTCATCAAAAAGTCAAATAAGCATATAGCTGATAAACTAACACTAAACATAGCCCACATGCACGTACCTCTCTGACGATGTTCCGGCCGTGGGATATGGGCTGCATTCCTGTTAAGAGCTCCAGAAATACTACGCCAAGGCTGTAAACGTCACTTTTCTCGGTTAACTTGTGTGTCATATAGTAGTCTGGATCCACATAACCCTGCAAGTATAAAAGTTGTCAGAAGCTGGTAGTGTAAACTCTCTTTCAAAGCTATACGCTAGGTTCATTGCAGCCATCGATGAATCTAAAGTTATGAAACTATGTTACCGGTGTTCCTTTGACGTTGGTCGAGACATGAGCTGTTGTATTTCCTGTCGCATTGTCTGATACTGGCGCAAGCCTTGAGATTCCAAAGTCAGAAACTTTGGGAGTCATTTTGGAATCCAACAGTATGTTGTTCGCTTTGATGTCTCGGTGAATTATAGGAGGATCAGCTTCTGTATGGAGATACAGAATGCCCCTGGAAGCACCCAAAGCAATATGCAATCTTGTTGCAAAGTTGAGAGGTATTCTGTACTTGGTAGATAGGAGATCATGCAAAGATCCATTTGGCATAAACTCATACACTAACATCTGCAGAAGAATTTGTATGGATTCGAGTCAATGATAGAAGCTCATGTCTCTTATGCATAATAGAACAGGATCAATTGCTAAGTACCTGTTCCTCTTTCTCATCGCAGTAACCGACCAGTGAAACCAGATTGCGATGATGCAAGCGTGAAAGCATTTCTATCTCAGTGTAGAACTCTTTCTCTCCCTGTAAAGAACCTTGTTGTGCTCGTTTAATGGCCACAACTGTGCCAATCGCCAAAGTCCCTCGGTACACTTTCCCGTACCCTCCTTCACCTATTTGAGCAGTTATGCTGAAATTCCTTGTTGCATTCTGCAATTCCTCGAAACTGAACGGCTTGACACCATCCATTTTCATTGTAACTCTCGGTGCTGCTCATAGATATGAAGTTTGTTACTGATGAGTGTAAATCAAAATGGAGAAAGAAACAAATAACAGGAAAGAAATCTCACATGATTTATCTTTCTGAGAGTTTGCTGGAGCAGTTTGATTCTTCTTTCGGAAGAACATGAAGAGACCAAAGAACACGGCAGAGGCGAAAGAGATAGTACCAACTATTATACCAGCTACTGCACCTTTTGTAAGACCACGTCTCCTTGTACTTATCGGTGGAAGTAGCACTGCATTATTCATCAGGAGTTATCAGGAAACCAGTGAAGAACGATCGAATTAAGATGCAATCATACAGTTTAAGTTGGGAATCGTACTATTTGAATAAGGTCCCAGTGCAGTAAAATTGAGAAGGTCATAAGGGCCAAAAACGTCGCTTCCTGGTATGGTAAAAGCAGCAAATGCTTGTGCAATTTCTAAAACCTCACTTGTATCAAATACAAAAGTAGTATTGGAGTATACGGGAAAGAAAAGCAAGAACATTCTTAGCCTTGGACCAGCTTCCCATGTTATAGAGTCCACATGCAGTTGGTAAGGATTTAAGGGAACACTTGGCTTAGGAAACACATTTGATGTTATAAATGCATTGAAATCACTGCTATATGGAAGGAAGTTGGAAATACTGGGACTTCTTAGGCGCACTCCAACACCAAAAGGTGCGGCACAGAAGCATGTGTCTGCTGGTAAGGTTGGGACATATTGGTAAGGACAAGACTGAGGCCTGCATTCAGTCGATGCTGGTGGCTTGTTCAGGTTGTCTTGTTGATCTGTAACTCCGCTATTAGGTCCACATACTTGGCTGATGTTACGTTGATTTCCCATTGAACATACAGGATTTCCTTGAAGACTTCACAATCAAACAACTTGTGTGAACTCCCAAAATAACCATGTTTGAGTGGAAGAAATGCACCAGAACTTACTTTAATGTTACGTTTTCTGGAATATCGAGGATTCCAGATACATCAGAAAGGAAATTTCTCTCTAAATTTCTGCAAGAAATAAGAAGAGTTTGGTGAGTATCGAAAAATAGATGAAGATAGTATCTTATATATGAAATAATGTAATATAGCATCATCACAATATCAGATCGTCCTTTCTTACATATCGACTCTTGTATCTGTAGTGAAGTTTATGTTGCTCCAAATATCAGATGGCACAGATCCACTCAAAAAGTTGTTATTTAAGTCCCTATGATAATGTATAGCAGATGATAAGATTTCGGAGAAAAGTATACATGTATAGAGGTTCTTGCAAGAGTCAAAGTAGTGTTCCTCACAATCTCTGAAGTCGAGGAAGGCCAGAGTAATTCGCTGGAATGGAACCATTAAGCTGATTGTTCGATAAAATGCTGCAAGTATGACAGATGACGGCGTGAGTTTAATAGTTAATTAACATGCAGAGTATGCGACTCAAAGGCGAGTGTTGTGATTGGGAGGTTGTTTACATGGTTGTGAGATTCTGACTCGGGGTAGTTGCGGGTATAGGTCCTGTAAGATTATTCATGCTAACATCCCTGTAATGAAAGATTTACACAAACATCAATCTTAAGGTTTTACATTATAAGCATGTTCAAGAACGGCTTTAGATGATTGACATACAAGTAAAGAAGGCGCCTATTGCTAGTTATATCAGGGAGTGTTCCTTGCAGACTGCAGTTCCTCAGACTCCTGCTCAAATGAAATGCATTAGCTCTGTTGGTCCGAGTAAGTATGCTATATCTTATTCGAGTATATTACGTACATGGGGGAGCGTTCTTATGAAAAAGAAAGAAATACATACAGTTTCAAGATCCTGGACATGTTCGCATAAGAAGCTGGAATGGTGGTTCCGGCGAAGTTGTTGTTGTCAAGTTGACTGTGATAGATAGTTGAGAATAGACATCAAAGTTACAAATTTATAAACTACAAAATCATATATGCGGAAGAAATTGCTATAAAACTGGGCTTACAGTATTGTCAAACCACGCATCAGGGAAATCTCAGGTGGAAGAAAACCAGTTAGATCATTGTTATCCAAGAGGCTGTCATTACATGAAACAGAAAACTTGAGTAGAACAAGAGAAGCATGACGGTTGTATCTTTTTCGCATTATTTTCGTAATTATGCACTTACACATGTCTGAGCGAAGTAAGGTTCGCAATTTCAGGTGGAATCTGACCACTGAATCTGTTGTCATTCATGTGGCTGCAAGCAATAAGAGTTAAGAAAGTAACCATGTCTACTGTTGACACTTTACTTAAATAAAGCTGCACGCCAATTATGCTAAACAATCATAACCATAAAACCAAAAACTCGAATGGGTTTCGTGCAGTTTACCCATTGAAAACTGAATATATATACTCACAAATGCTGAACACTGCGTAAGTTTGCAAATGATCTGGGGATTGGTCCTGATAAGAAGTTTAAATCCAGCTGAAATTTAGTCAAGTTGCCAAGATTTCCAAGCTCATCAGGCAGAGGACCTGATAGCTGATTTCCACTCAAAAGCCTGCAGTAAACACGAGAAAAGAAAAACGACTCCGATGATTCATTTGACAGAAACCATTTCTTGAACGTTTTAAATCGAGCAATGGCAAATGGGAACTCAACATACATAAGCTCAAGTGCAGCCATGTTGCCAACCTCTCTTGGTATGCTTCCGCTTATACGATTCCACAAGAAATCCCTGTTGATTAATGTTCCGAATCATAAGCACCACCATATTAATTTCTTAGTTGCTGTAAGGATAAATAAGTGATAAGATTAAGATGGACTCACAATCTTTTCACATGAACTAGTAGGCCAAGCTCTGGGGCTAATGTTCCTGACAGGTTAAAACGAATCAATCGCCTGCACAAGTAAAACACATGCATTAAAGTTCATGATCGCATGCAATATTGCAAGATGTGATGAAATGCTGCAGTAGTTGAGAAAAAACAATAACATCATGATGAGGTCAATCAAGCATCAGAGATTTTCTCAACAAAACCAAGGAACTGTACTGGTGAAGTTATCTGTACATTGTGAGCTATTAAAGGGAGAAAACTTACAGTTCTTCAACATGATTATAACCATCGGTCTGGTTAAACTTGCACAAGATCCCTCTCCAATAGTTGCTACAAGGATCACTCCTCCTGCTCCAGTTGAGGTTTCTAAACGGATCCTGCAATTGACTGCGAACAGCCAGTAAGGCTGCGACTGCACATAGTTTTTTTATCGATACATCAGAACACATAAAACAGAAACATGTTAACAAAATTGTTAAAGCAGTAACTAGTACTAGCTATAAACCACACCTTCCTGTGGATCAGTAAGTTGTTCCTGTCCATGTGTAAATGGAGACAACCAACATAACGAAATAATAAGAAGCAATCCAACCAGAGAAACCGTGTTTGAGAAAGCCATCTACAAGCTCATCAAGGAACCGCTTAGAAAATCAGGACGAATTCAAGAAGAAAGCAATAGAACTTGGTTTGTATGCTGATTGTTATAAACATAGTCAAGAGTAGCAGCTTGCTTTATTGTTTAGTACTTTTATTATTATTAGCAAACAACTTGGAGCTAAGAATCAGTCAGATAATCATCGGAAAATACTAATTCGAAGAATCATTAACCGCTATTTGGTAGATGGCACTGTCAGCTATATATGTCAATGGGAAAACAAGTTCAAAAGTACAACTCTCATGAGGACTTGAAATATCCTGTTTTCCTCTGTTTTGTGGTATCAAGAACTGTTCAGATTCTTAGGTCAAGTGTATTGCAAACATGACATGCACCATTTTAGCAGCTTAGAAACATGGCATACACTTTTTTTACCAGAAAAGAAAAACAAGAATGATTATATATAACTATATTTATTTCATTGACAGATTGTTTTTGTACTTGGAGTTCTGAAATTGTTCAATGAAATTAATCATAGTCCAAGTAAAATTGAGAATCAGAAAAGAAAAGTTATCTAGAATTCATTAGGACGATTTTCTTGTCTTATCATTGTCATTACCTAATGAAAGTGATTTCTTGGTGAATTAGAGAAATATTTTCAAGTAAAATAGTGAATACTTGCATATTGACTCATAAAAATGTCAAATGTCAACCATTGTTAGAATTTTTTTTTGAGAATAAAATCTGAAAGTTAGTTGGAGCTTGCTTTCTATATATCCTAAAGCTCCTTGTTACTTCCAAATGTGGTCTTCTATGCCAAAAAAAAAAAAAAACGAACATCAACGGTACAGTGAGTGGTGGATAATTGACCCCCCACCTGAGATCAACAGTATTTTCCACCCAATAATTAAACAAATCTCAAATTAGTGAGTAATTACATCATTAAAATGCTCATTTTGTAAGTCCAAGAGTTGCTTTTTTAAGTCTTGGAATTTCCTGGAGCAGTACTTTTATCATTATTATAAATGTAAAATTGAAAAAGAATGATACATATGGAGGGAGATCTTATACTAGTATCTTTTATTTCTCTCGAGATGAACCAACCCACGTACCCTGTTTCCCCCCGACCAAGATGCTTACATGTTTCACTGCTTTACATGCTTTGTGCCTACCAATCTTGTCACATCATAATTCGATCATATGCACCTTCATATTTAAAATACCACTCGTTACGGAGCCGTTTGGTATAGACTCCCTACGACCCTACCGTTTTAGTCGAAATCCAACTCCTAACTTGCAATGTTTAGTTGAATTTTTTGACATGGTATTGGTACCTGTCTGGCCCAACATCGGATTTGGGAGTTGGGTTTTTCCAAATGCCATAAAAAAACTTAGATGTTGGATTTGAAACAGCTGATCCGATTTGCATGCCTAATTTTGCATACTGATTTCCCCTTTTTTTTTCCAAATCCAATTTCTTGCAAATCTCATGTCCCTAACAAATGGCTCGTTGCAGAATGCCACAAGTTTGAGACCATACCTAAAATTAGAGCAGCATGGAAAATGGAAAATAGAAAATAAATCATCTATTAAGTTTGTTTAATCACAAATACAATATAACAATTCTTTTCCATAATAGTTTTAGTTTAAAATTTTAAAATCATGATAAAAATTTAATTTTTGAACTAAAACTGTCATAACGAACAAATGTTTAAAGAATTATTATAGTTAGTTATTGATAATAGTATAAATGGATATTGATAATTTAAGCAAAAAGATGAATTATTGTAAACAATCTCAATTTGACTAAAATATATATTATTTATTTTGAATTGGAGGAAATATTGTTTTAAATAATATCCATAATTCTTTCTTTTCTTTACAAACATAAAAAATAAAAAGAGGAACAAAATAGATACCTAACCACTTTTAAGGCCCAACAAATATGTGGAGTCGTTAAGAGTAATATCTCTCACATTTGAAATTTTGAAAAGTCTTTAAACTGAGGCTCCTGGCAAATCACATGCCAATTAATATAGCATTGATTAGTTAATTATACTAATCCTTTGTGAAAAACAACAATGATCAATCAAAATGCCAAAAGTGAAAAACAAGTAAAGATTTGACAAGAACGAGACAAAGACAAAGCAAATGATCAAAAGAAAAAGTGATGATGGATGGCTTCTGCATAAAGAGAAAAAGGTAATCTCTGTTGTTAAGTAATTCCCTTCTTCTTATTATTATTCTCCATTACCACAATTACTTCAACAATTTTAGTATTTTCTTAATCTCACCTTTTAATGAACATTTTATCATCTTTATTGCCAAAAATGCTGGTCCATTTCCAAAGCAAAGTGCTTTCTTTTTTGGACACTATAGCTTTGCTTCTTTCTTCAATGATTGGTCTTTGAGACAGTACTGAACTCATGTGATTGATACTTACTAGTTTGAGATGCTGTTGCAAAGATAAAGGCATTATTGCAAATTCAGCAGCAAAGATCACAAGTTGTAGCAAAACTGGAAAAGACAGTACTACAATGGTGTGGGATAATAGTAATTCTTCTAACTCACTCTCTTCCACTCCTGAAACTACTCCCAAATTCTCCAACACTTTTGCCAACAGGTATTATTCTACTCTATGTTTTCTTATTTACTTCTTGATGCTCTTCTCTAACTGTCACTAGATAGTTTATATACATGTCAGTGTTATATATCAATTATATGTTGCTACTGTTTGATATGTGCAAGTTTAATAAACTCAGATTTGTTCATGTATTTTGCCAAGAGATGTTCCTGTGTCAAGATTTTAGTTTTCACTTCACTCAGGAACTTATGAAATCAAATGGCACAAATTGATGTTACATAAGTTGTCCAAATCCAAATTGAAAATTCCTGTTTACTGTATGCAGGATTTTTTCAGATGTTGCTGGAGACATTACGATCATTGTTGATGGAGAATCCTTTCTATTGCATAAGGTACTAATTTTAACAGTACCTCATTTGTTCTGAAATCTTCAAAGTTTCTGTCATGCATTGTATCTTGCTTCATGCAACTTAAGTACTGTTTATTTGTTTATTAATGGGATTGGTGGCTCGAATATTGGTTAATGATTGAGTCATACCGATATATAATGAATTTCGCAACTACCAGACAATGTAGATAAATGTTTGTGTTCTTTTGAATCTCTGATTTGTTTACATTACACTCATTGAATTTGAATGTTATGTGTTTGCAAAAGTTCCCGTTAGTGGCACGGAGTGGGAAGATTCGTAAGCTGGTTGCAGAAGCTAAAAACACAGATCTGTCCAAGCTGGAACTTAGAAATTTTCCAGGAGGATGTGAAACATTTGAACTTGCAGCCAAATTTTGCTACGCAATGAACTTTGAGATCACAGCAGCGAATGTAGCTCCCTTACGTTGCGCTGCAGAGTACTTACAGATGACAGAAGATTATAGGGATGAAAACCTTGTTGAACGCACCGAAGCCTATCTAGAAGAAATTGTAACTAAAAGTCTCGAAAAGTCGGTAGAGGTCCTATCTACATGTGAGGACTTGTCACGTCTAGCAGACGAGGTGGGAATTCCTGACAGATGCATTGATGCTATTGCCAAGAATGCTTGCAAAGAGCAACTGGTATCAGGCCTATCTCGTTTGGAATGTCACAGCAGCCAGTTGGATCTCAAAGACGGGTGTCTTGAATGGTGGGTAGAAGATCTTTCGGTTCTAAGAATCGACCTTTATCATAGAGTTATTACTGCAATGGCGAATAGTGGCGTTCGGGCTGATAGTATTGTTGCCTCTTTGATGCATTACGCACAATTGTCACTAAAGTGCATAGGGAAGCCTCAAATTTGGAATCCGGGTAGAAAGAATCCTTGCACAGTGGAAAACGGGCAGAAGAAGATTCTGGAAGCTCTGGTAACTTTGCTACCGCATGAGAAAAACTCGTCTGTTCCATTGAATTTTTTGTTTGGGATGATGAGGGTGGCTATTGTAGTGGATGCTACTTTAGCTTGTCGGCTCGAGCTTGAGAGGAGAATCGGTTCTAGATTGGAAATGGCACTGTTGGATGATCTGCTAATACCATCAGTCCAAACAGGCGATTCATTATTCGATGTGGACACTATACATCGGATAGTGGTCCAGTTTCTGCAACGTATTGAAGAAGAAGAAGAGAAGGAAGAATGTGGATATGATTCCGATGGAATGGGTTCTCATGAATCCTTGATAAAAGTTGGAAGGCTTATAGATGCTTATTTGGCTGAAATTGCTCCTGATCCTTATTTGAGCCTCTCCAAGTTCATTGCCATGATTGAAGTACTTCCAGATTATGCTCGAGTTATAGACGATGGACTTTACAGGGCTATCGACATCTACTTAAAGGTAAACTCTTATTACTACAAGTTCATTTCTTGTTCTGCGAGCTTTTGTTATGCCGACCACAGAAGCTGCATTGTCTATATAATTTCCATTTTCTGATTTTTTACTGTTGTATATGGTTTGTGTTTATAAGGCTCATCAGATGCTGAACGAAAACGAAAGCAAGAAGCTATGCAAGTTCATAGACTGTCAAAAACTGTCTCAAGAAGCAAGCAACCACGCTGCGCAAAATGACAGACTACCAGTCCACCTGGTGGTTAGAGTCCTGTACTGTGAGCAGCTGCGATTAAAGACTGCACTATCGGGAAGTTCTGGAGAGGGTTTACTGTCGCAGAAGATCAGCAGTGGGATGGCGAGTGCTGCAATGTCACCACGTGACACGTATGCGTCCCTGAGGAGGGAGAATCGGGAACTGAAGCTGGAGATATCAAGAATGAGAGTTAGGCTTAGCGATCTGGAAAAAGAACAAGTAGTGATGAAACAAGGGATGCTGATGGACAAGTCAGGGCAGGGGAGAACTCTGTTGAATTCGATATCGAAAGGGATAGGGAGAATCGGGATATTCAAGGGACAAGAAGGAGGGAAACAACACAAGAGTGGAAAAAGTAGCAGGAATAAGAGGTATTCTGTTTCTTAGAGTAGGTTGTGTTGTTATGTCCACAACATGTAAGGGATTACTGATTGGTTTAGATATAAGTGAGAATAATTGATTTTCCAGTATTTGAGATTGTAGTTTGAGAGTGGTTAAACTGAATTAGTGCTTTGAGTAGTCTTAATGGTTACTTCAGAGTTGGAACATACTCTTGTTGATCATGTGAGAATTAGTTCAAACTTCAGTCAGTCTGGTTCTTAAATTTGATTCCAGGCTATAAAATAACCTGTAGGCTCAACTCCGTGATCCTATGCTTGCTGACTCGGACATCTGGTTCAATAAGTCATGAGGGGTATTTGCAAGTACCAAAAGCTATTTGGGATGCTACATGTAACGGGAATATGAGTTTTGAATGATGGCAAGATGCTTGTTTTTTAAGTGGATTTTATTTATTGGGATTATGCTTGAGTTTATTAAAAGTTAAATGGACTAAAAATATGTAAAAGAGAAACATGTACTATGTTTCATTAAATAATTAGTAAAATTTCAGAAAAACAATCGAACTTATCGATTCAGAACGAGGCGTATATAAGTTGAGTGAAAATATGTCGATTTTAGATTTTAACCTAAATCACACGATTTGAAATTGGAAGCGAGAGGTATTCAATAATTTCATAATAAAATAAATAATAGAGAATAGTATTTCTGATACTTTTGTTGTGATGTCATAGTATCTCATTTTCTACCCAATTCTTCAAATAAATCCTGAGCAAGAACTAATAATATCTAGATCGAGAATTAAGATTTCCTAAAACATAACAGAGCGTGAATTTCGATCTGGATTCGTGAATGCGTGATCTCTAGATCTTTTTCATTTTTCCCTCGGAGTCTTTAACCAAATGAACAAGTACAACTCAACTCATAGCAAACCCAACAGAGTTTTAAAGTTTAAACCCTAGACCCTTCTCTCTCTCACTCGCTTCCCTTTCCCCATCTCTCACTAAAACAACCCTCGTTCGCTCTGCACTGCAATTTGCATCTGACAATGGCGTCTATGATGGTAATCTCGATCTACTTTACTCCAACTGTTCTATTCACTTCCTCTTTCGTTTTCGGTCGAATGCTTTCTAATTGATTCATTTTTCCCCATCGGTACCATTGATTTAGTTTCTGTTTCCACACATCAGTTTATTCAGTTCGCATTTTCTAAATCTTATTAGTAGTTAATTGAAACGAAGTTGTCAGATATATATCATTTGGGTTTTTGACCATGCCTTTTGAATTAATGAATTGAGCTCAAAGAGTTATCGAGTTTTGAGTTTATTCGTTTTGCTGCAACGAGATGTGTATTGTTATGTTTGCTTTTCATTGTTACAGAACAACATATATCACAAGAGTGGTCTAATACACACATAAAATCTCATTGCTTAGAATTCAGAATAAAACTATTAAAAGTTTACTAATGTTGCTCTTAACTTCAGAGCAATTTGAGCTGGATATGACCTTTAGTACTGTCCTGCATCTACTTCTGTTGTTTTTGATAAAATCTCATTGTTTTGTTAGGTTTTTGATTTCATAGTTAGCTAATTGTATTTTCTGATGGTTTTTTTTTAAACAACAGCAACCACAAATCATACTACTGAGGGAAGGGACCGATACGTCACAAGGGAAACCTCAACTGATTAGTAACATTAATGCTTGTACGGCTGTCGCTGATGTTGTGAGAACTACACTTGGTCCTAGGGGCATGGACAAATTGATCCATGATGATAAGGGGAACACCACAATCTCTAATGATGGTGCCACCATAATGAAGCTTCTCGACATTATTCATCCTGCTGCCAAGATCCTTGTAGATATTGCTAAGTCACAGGATTCTGAGGTAAATTTCTGTTCTCATCCCATTGCCACCATCTTCTGTTCGAGAGATGGATTGTCAACAGCTATGTTGTTTCCTCTTTAATAAGTGGACTGAGTGCAGAGGGTTTAATTTTATGACGTTAGCATATAAACTCCATTTTTGAACTGATGGTGAGGGGGTTGACATTATGGTTTCTTTTGTTTTTGATTCAGTAAACATTAATAGTAGGAAGGTAGATCCATTCATTGGCTCTATATATTGTGGGCTTTGTTTATGTTTACTAGTACATTATGGATCCCGGAAAGTAGATCATTATACTTCAATCTTATATTGTCTATGTCATATGTAGTTATGATATTAATTGATACCCATATGAGTTCTTCGTTTTGTTATTAGATTCATATTTATAATTTTGTAGAGTTTAAACCTAGACTTGTGTGTATTGCTAATCAAGTTCTCAAAACCATTTTTGTTGTGCAGGTTGGTGATGGAACAACCACTGTTGTTCTGCTTGCTGGAGAGTTCCTAAAGGCAGCAAAACCTTTCATTGAAGAAGGTGTTCATCCTCAAAATCTTATAAGAAGCTATAGAACAGCTTCTTCTTTGGTAAGGATCATAATTTCTTCTTTCTTTTTCTTTTTAAATCTGGAATTGGCTGTGACTCGAAGTTTGATGCATCCCTGGTGTTCTTTATCAATTATTAGGCACTTCAGAGGATCAAAGAATTAGCTGTCAGCATAGAAGGTAAAAGCCTGGAAGAGAAGAAGAGTTTGTTGGCTAAATGTGCTGCTACAACTCTTTCTTCGAAGCTCATTGGTGGTGAGAAGGAGTTCTTTGCAACCATGGTTGTAGATGCTGTTGTTGCCATTGGAGTTGAGGACAGATTAAACATGATTGGAATAAAGAAGGTACATAAACTTATGCTTAATAAGGTTATGACTTATGTAGTCATTTATAACTGGAGAAGCTTATTTGCCTTAGCATCACATATGCTTTCTCATTTTGTTATATGTTTATGTGAGTGACATTTGTGTGCTATATTGCTCTGTATTGCTCTTTTAGGTTCCTGGAGGTACCATGAGGGATTCTTTCTTTGTGAATGGTGTGGCTTTTAAGAAGACATTCTCGTATGCTGGTTTTGAGCAACAGCCAAAGAAATTTGTAAACCCTAAGATACTTCTGCTAAACATTGAACTGGAACTGAAGTCAGAGAAAGAAAATGCAGAGATAAGGTTTGAATTAAACTGCCTCATATTGGATTTATTTCCATCTGTGAACTTGCATATAGGAATTTATAGGATGCTTCTTTTTTTTTTTTTTTTTTTTTTTTTTTTTTGGTGTGTGTGTGTGTGTGTGTGTGTGTGGTAGAAAAGCTTTCTTATGTTTTCATATTTTTCCATTGCAGACTCTCAGATCCATTACAGTACCAATCAATTGTAGATGCAGAATGGAATATTATATATGACAAGTTGGATAAATGTGTAAGCAGTGGAGCCAAAGTCGTTCTCTCACGGTTAGCTATTGGTGATCTGGCAACTCAGGTAATGATTTTTCATTCTGAAATTTTTTTATTTTCGGGAAAGGTGAATATAGATGAGAGCTTAAATCTTAAAAGTCAGTACTTCAATATTCTAGATTCATCAAAGATTAATGGTATTGTTATACATATGAGTAATTTCTGTCTACTTGTCAACATAATTAATGTATGTTCATGTTCTGTCCAACAGTCCCCATTCCTTAAGAGTTCTCTAATTATTTTCAAGCAAGGGGAAAGTGAGGAACTATGTTAATGTATTCCTGTTTATGGACAGTATTTTGCGGATCGTGATATATTTTGTGCTGGTCGTGTTACCGAGGATGATCTGCGGCGAGTTGCTGCTGCTTCAGGTGGAACAGTTCAGACAACCGTGAATAACGTAATTGACGAGGTTAGTCCTTTTTCTTCATCACCTCAAGTGAATGACTAGATGCAGATGTCCCTCTGTTTCCTGTTCTTTCCTTTTGATTCTTTACTTCTGCACTGTTCTTGTCTATTTTGTCTCTCCTGATGGCTAAATCATCTTGAAGGTTCTTGGAACTTGTGAACTATTTGAGGAGAGGCAAGTTGGAAATGAGCGTTTTAATATATTTAGTGGATGCCCAGCTGGTCGTACTGCCACTATTGTTCTTCGTGGTGGAGCAGATCAGGTTTGTGCCTTTGTGACCCTGCTATGTGCCCTTATGCCTGCATACAATCCATTTTGAGGCTCTAACTCTTAGTATGGCCATGTGTAGTTTATTGAGGAGGCTGAGCGAAGTTTACATGATGCAATTATGATTGTTAGAAGAGCTTTGAAAAACTCAACTGTCGTTGCTGGTGGAGGTGCTATTGATGTATGTATCTCTCTTGCCTAATATACATGCATATTATAAGCCAATGTTTGCAGATTTTGACTTTGGCTTCATTCATTTCAATGCAGATGGAGATAAGTCGATACTTGAGGCAGCATGCCCGCATGATTGCTGGGAAGTCCATGCTCTTTATAAATGCTTACGCTAAAGCCCTTGAGGTATATTTGCTGAAATAAAGGGAGAATCCTTTTCCAGGCAGTAGAGTTTTTGAATGTTTTTTGTCTTTTTATTTGTTTGCTTTTTAATATAATGGAAACATAAAATACACGAGATATGTCAAGTAATTTGCTTCTGCATTCTTTTTTCCAACCCAACTATGTCCTCGACTGTCGCATTACAGTTCTGTTTAGCATGTTGTCTTGATGGAAATCAACATAGGACTGGGACTACTATAGTATATCTGTATATATTAGAGCCTTATCAGTATTGTAATTTGTTTCCCTGGCGAATTGAGTAGTATTTACATATTTTGATTTGATTCCTTGATAATTTTTTACCCTGAAATAGGATAGATTGGGTTTACTATTATGAACTCTCTGTTATACCTAGAGCTGCTAGGTTTCTATTGTATGAGTTCACAATTAATTTAGTTTATTGCAGTACTTCGTTATAAGAGTATTTCCCCTATGCTGTCCTTCGGTTGTTTGATTGTCTGTCTCTACTGTTTTATCAACATCAGCCCCTTGTCCATATTGTTCCTTTCCATTAGTTTCTAGCACAGTTCTTCTGTCACCATATCTTGGCATTTTGTACCCTTTCGCTGTCACTGGATGCAAAAAGAAAACCATTGCCATCCTTGGCTGTCATGTTTGATATGTTTGTTACATAAGCCAACTGGTATCTGTGATGACCATTACAGTGATAGCCAGTCACAAATAATTCTCTCATGTAATTTCTCTCTAGATACTATTTGATAGAAGTTGCCTTATTCTTCGCTTCAGCTTTTGTGCTTCTTTTGGGTCATTTGTGCTGTCTGATAGATTTCACTGGCTTGTTGTAGGTAATCCCTAGGCAACTTTGTGACAATGCTGGTTTCGATGCAACAGATGTACTGAACAAACTGAGACAAAAGCATGCCCTTCCGTCTGGTTAGTCTCTTCTAGAATATTTTCCCATTCAATGTTTGTACGAGCACATCAAGATTATAATTGTGGGGTTGTTTGGTTATAAACAGATGAGGGTGCACTCTATGGTGTTGACATCAACACTGGTGGAATTGCTGATTCATTCGCTAATTTCGTGTGGGAACCAGCAGTTGTTAAGGTAATATACCCTCTCCTTTGGTAGAGTAAACCTAACAAGTTGATATTACATGCATCACTGACATCATCTTTAATTCCACAGATTAATGCCATAAACGCAGCAACTGAAGCGGCTTGTCTTGTCTTAAGTGTGGATGAAACTGTGAAAAATCCCAAGGTGATTTAAGTTTCTTCTGAGCCACCCTAGTCCTGTTTACAATCTGTTTTGTCAAATAGTCTTTGATGCCATAATAATATCCATATTCAGTTTCTAGGAATCACATTACATGTATCTGGATTTTGTGGAACTTCGTTTATACTTAAATTCTACTCCTATGTATACTGTACTGTTTTACACCAGTTTATTCATTTCCTGTTAATGCAGTCTGAGAGTGCTCAAGGTGAAGCTGGCATGGGTGGCAGAGGTCGTGGTGGAGGTGCTTTCCGTGGCGGCCGTGGGCGAGGCATGAGAAGATGAAGATGATTGACCATTTGAGTGTCTAATACTCTAATTGTATTTGGGAACCATTTGGCTAAATTTTGATTCCAATTTTCAGTGTGCTGAATGATTCATTAATTGAAGACAAGATAAAACGCGGATTATGAATAAGGGTTGGCCAACAAGTTGTACTTAGTTTAGTTAGTTAGGTTAGTCATCTATAAATTAGGGAAATAGAGAACAGAGTAGACTTACTTTCATTTTGATCGTCTCTTGGAGTAGCTTTCTCATTTCTCAGTGTAATTGTATCTCAAAAAATTCAATTCAATTTCTGATTCACTGATTTTAGTGGATGTTACATGGTATCATTTGCGGACGTGTAATTCTGTTCCGCAATCATCTCTCCGGTCAAATCTACTCGGGTGAATTTTACTCGGGTTGTTCTGCAATAGAGGTTACGATGAAATTCCGGTCAATCTAGTTCATCCTGCAGGCATTGGTGAGGAACCACCAGTTAATCATGATTTGGCTACTTTCTCCGCCTCACAAAATTTTACCCACTTTATTTCTTTTTTCTTTTGTAGTTCCTTTTATCATGAAACTTGTCAATTTTTACTTACTCCTCGAAGTTTAAAAGTGTCTAGGATGAGTATATGGCACATAGGCCAATTCCAGATAAAGGATTATGTTATGAGTTCTTGGTCTCAATGAGTCTTACTTTAGCATTATAAGTTAGATTGTCATGCAGTTTCCTATTTCTATTCTTGTATGGATTTCTTTTGCAGGAAGAGGGTTGCAGTCTGCTAATGTGGTTTCTAATCAAGAGAATATGGCTATATCAGTTCAACAACACTCCGACTTAAGACTAGAAATATCAACATTCTTTCGTTCAACTCACTCACCCACTTTTTCAATTAAAAAATTAATTTCTCTCTCATACACATACCCAATCTTCCAACCAATCCACTCACAACAATAAAACATCATTTATCACCACTCACCCAATCTTCCAATTAATATAACATTATTTATTATTATTATTATTATTATTATTATTATTATTATTATTATTATTATTATTATTATTATTATTACTATTATTATTATTTTATAATATAATAATTATTATTTAAATATTATAAATAACTATAATTAAAAAATATTATATTTATATTAATTAAAAAATAATTATCTACAAAATACGATTAACCAATAGAAAGGGAGCATGTGTCCCCTTCCTATTGGTGGAGTGCAAGCCATGCTTGTGAGTGAAACATGGCCTCAACACGAGCAGGCCAGATCGTGCTCCCAATTTATGCTTTTGTTTTCCTTTTTTTTTTTTACCTCAACTCCACTCACACAGCATGCATACATGCTGATATTTCTAGTCTAAGTTCAGATGCAATGGCATGTTGAGCAAAGAATGGCTTCTACGAAGCTAACACAAGAGATAAGAACAGGCTAAAGTGTTCTAAGTGTGGATTCACATGCCATACAGTGAAGTCTTGCTATGAACAGACAATGTAGCAGTAAAGAGGCCGAGTATCAAGCAGCAGCGATCACAACATGTGAACTCTAGTGGCTCAAATACATCCTAGCTAGTTTTAAAATCCATCATTCCAAACCCATTCTTCTATATACTTATAGCCTTTCAACATACCACTTAGCCCATAATCCTGTTCAACACCAACGTACAGACACATCGAAATCAACTGTCACGTAATACGTGACAAAATCAGTGATGGAACCATTAAACTTCTTCACATACCAAACACAAACCAGTTAGCCGATTTGTTCACCAAACCATTAGCTCCACCTTTTTTCTACCAATTTATAAGCCAAAATTACGTGAATCAGAAAATAAATCTGAGAGTGCAGAATCTGAGCGCTAGGCAGCGGCGGTGGTTGGCGGCTTCCGGGAGTCTTCGGGCGTCATTGGCTTTGTCTGCGATAACCGTAGCATGGCTATGAGCCTCTCCATGGAAATTCGAATTTCATGGATTGTTTCTTCAGCCTTCTCGATTCGTTCTTAATCGATTGTCATGGCTTGAACAAATCGATTGCAATTGATTCGAAAGCGTAGTAAAGATCTTCACAACTACGCTCTAATGACAAATGTTAAGATCTCCCACAATCTGAGAATTGCTAATACATTTGACGAATTAAGTCTGACGGATATGTCGGCACAAATAACAGAAAATCTACAAAATCAGGCATCTTGCGAAGTTCGACGAAAAATATAACTTCATTAATCAACTCGTATATTTTACAATGACTTTGGTGAAACTTATATAGTAGGTCAGACCCGATTAAACTAGAAGTCAAATGACACAACTCAACAATAGAAATGACATCTGCTAGATTTAGTAATTAGGATTTAATCAGATAAATATTACAAACCTTATACAATTTCAACCTTATCCGTACAAAATTAACAATCAAATATTAGAAAATGATAAAATGTTTTAAAGTATAATCCTAAATTACAAATTAATTGACGAATTCGGTTTTAATCCCGGACGGATGGAGCCGGCATATTTGTATTTTTAATTTGTAGCGTACCCGCCCCCACTAGACTGTTCTTTATGTATTCATCTTCACTTTAAATATGTTACAAATAATGTACATTCAAGTTTGGACAAAATGGAGAGAGACCTTTTGTCAATACGGGAGTTGCAGTGAAAGTACCGTGAAACATCCTCTATTTTTACAAAATGGACAGACGTACGTGGGGATCAAGTATATATGGAATTTGCGTTTACTAGCATTAAATTATGAATTTATGATATTAAAATAAATAGAAAAGAAAATAAAAGTGAATAGAAATTCTGAGGTGCGCGGAAAATATACTTTTTGCCATTTGACTATGTTGACATTTCCATCCTCACGGGCCACGCAAAATCGTGGTTAGTTCGTGTGTCGATAAGTCCATTAACAATATCTAGAATAATAATTTTATATTTGTTTATTTTTATGTTTATTCGCCGAATCATTCTTGAGTCATCTTTAAGTTTTTTGTTCTTGTCCGCTAGAGTGTAGGACGTTTTTTAATGTTTTTTTTTTGTCGGGTTGAGCTCATCAGTCCTATGCCCGTGAGATACTCTAGAATGTTCATGGTATGTTATATAAACAAGTCCAACCTTAATTGTCACTCTCACCGAATGTCTAAAAAAGTATGAATAAACATATATTTCCTAGATGTCCCAATTCTCGGTCTTTATTTCTTGACAACGCGGTCTTCTTTTATGTCTTTCTTATGTCATTGTTCTGTTAATGCAAGAACGCGACTCATCCTTCCTTTCTGAGCCAGCTATGTGTGGAAGACGTTCAATTCATGCGTATCAATACAAATCATCGTATGACCACGATTTTACAGCCTTTCCCAGATCTAAACAGATAACGTAGAAATTATTCATCAATTTATTATATACATAGAAAATCCTTCTTACATACTGTAACAAAAATAGCAAGCAAAAAGCTAGAGTAGAGGTTATAAATTTATAATAGTTTTTTCAAATCATTTCTTCGTTTCTAGAGATAATATATTCACCGACACCGACATAAATGTTTTCAGTCTAAAATCACTTTAAAAATAACAATAAGTCTTTTTTAAAGTCGTCCATAACCAACCATTTGAAAACAAAAATCATTGATCTTTTCATCGTATGAGCCTGACTGGCCAGTGGCCAACTATTTTGTCCACTGATCACTTTCTTCAACAATACTCTCACTTAACATTTTAAACTTCCCGAGTTACACTTTTTTTTTCAAATTTTAATCATAAGTTACTATTAAATTATACATAATTAGTAATATAATAGAATTATATTAGATAATTATATTTAAATTTTTATGATATAATTTATTATATTTTTTATAATTTAATTTAAGAGCAATTTATAGTTAAAGTTCGAAATATTTAAAATAAAACTGAAGGAGTAATACTTTTAGTGTAATTTTTAATGGTTTAGTAGTAAGTCTTACCAACTGAGATGGTCTGAAAGGCTCCGTATCTTTTTAATATCTTGCAATCGTCTTTAATATCATTTTCAGCCTACTAGTTAAATAATTACATTTTAGTACATGTATTTGACCATTTGGCACACTAAGCACCGTTCGAATTTCAGATTTTGTGTCATCCAAACAACTATTACTATTTTCAACAAAAAAAAAAACAAAAAAAAAAGAAAAAACTTAAAACAAAAAAAAAAAATTTAAAAAATTCTTTTTCTTCTTCGGAGCTCCGGTAACTGTACCGGCCGATCAGAGCAAGCTTCGATCTAGAGCTTGCTCTGTCGATCGGGTCTCCGATCTGGAGCTTACTCCATCGATCGGAGCAAGCTCCACTGATGGAGCTTGTTCCAATCGTCGGTCTCCGGTGACTGGACAATCGCCGGTACCAGAATTGGTACCGGAGAAGAAGAAGAAAAATTGAAAAAGAAAAGAAGAAAAACAAAGAAAAAAATTAATAAATTAGTTAAGGGATAAGGTTTGTTTGGTTTGCGTTTTTAGTGCCTATGTCATTTTTGTAATTATTGCATAGTCAACACAATTTGGACGTACTGTTTTTGTACCAAAATGTAAATATTGATCTGGTGAGTATGTTTTTTAGAAGGCCCCCTCTAGCAGGGTACTAAATTGATAATATATGTTCGTAGTTTGAAATTCTATTTAGTAGTATTACTTACTAATTATATTATTGGCTTATTGGTTATAATTTTTCTTTACTACAATCAATCTAATTAAACTGATATATTATTTTTACAAAATACTAGTTTCATTCTAAGTAGAGACCCTTCTAAGTATTTTAAAAATATTACTCCGTCCATTTTACAAATAATATTACAACTTTGCTACCATACTTTAATTTAACATCTATATTCCAATTAAAAAATAACATATCTTATTGGCATTCTTATTTACGCCGTAGTTTGTTATTTCAGGTTATTTCTTAGACTGCACACTAAACTTAGTTGGTAAAGATTTTCATGACTAAGATAATATTTATTTATTTATTTATTTTGGTGTAAAATATGAAAAGGCCCTTAGGCAGCTAAAATATCCCAAAGCTGTGGTAGAGAGGAAACACATGTGATAATTTATCAATTGTTAAATGATTAGAGGTCTATGACTCTAACAATGTATCAATGGCCAACTTGGTCCCCAAGAAAAATGAAACAAATAATTAATCAAAGAACAAAAAGCAAATGCATACTTCATATGATCATATAAATTGCTCCCATTCTCTCTGATCTATATATATAGTGTGTGCGTACAAGTTTGTCATTCAAACATTTCTCTCTTCTCTAGTTCTCTGCCCTAGCAAAACCTACCCCCTCCGCTCTCTATAACTCACAAATATATTTTCATTTTTTCCCTTCCTTTCCGTTATGATTCAAAAGTTGAAAACTCCTTTTTATTCCACCTCTTTGCATTGAAGCATTTCAAAATTAAGAAACTAAAAAGTTCGTCCATTTTCTACTTTTTATTTTTTATTGGTTAAAATGATGGTGATTACAATCTTTGTTTCCGTATGCTAGCTAAAAAAGTTTCGCTTTTAGAAATTGTTTTACATGGCGACCTCTATCTATAAGTATTGAAATTTTCATAATTGTTTTTTTTTTTAACAGATTGAAATTTTCATAATTGAAAAAGTAAAGTTTCGTCCTCTCTTTACTCTTTCTATTTTCTTTGTATATCGATCCATAGATCAATATCTAAATTATAATATACGATTATGCAGATATAAAGATTTTGAGTCCCTAATCACTCTTAAGTATCATCTGATCTCGTATCATAATTAATTCACAAAGCAAAAGTCAGTTCATTTGTGTTTTCATATTTACTCCAGTTAAAATTTTCCCCTTAGTGCATTTTAATAAGGGATGATGAAGATAAAAAATGATTTTGTTCGCTCGCCGATCATAGGCTGACAAGCCGTTGATGATATTGAACATTATGGTTCTGAGTCCCTTAATTACACATCATTTTTAAGTGATCAATTTAATGTTTATGTTTTTATACTTTTTATTATAAAGATTTCCATCTTGCTTTCTAGAGGTTTCTTTGTTTTTTTAAATGTCCCCCTCCGTCCATCAAGTCACCTGCCGATTAATTTTTCATTAGTAGCAAACCGTCAAAATTTATTTTATTAACCCATCTCCAGCACCATGTCAACTCATCTCCATTCAGGCATTCACACGGTGATGAAGGTGTGAATGGGAGTTGAGTTGCTCATGACCTGCGCCTTTTCTATTTTATTTTTGCTTTTGTTTTATATGTTGATTCTCTTATCCTCTTCACAATACTTCTCCTTCCCTAATTCTTCAGCCCCCCACTCCCCTCTATTTTTAGTTTCTTATTTGTATACCTAAAAATTTGTACCGCAGCAATTTTATTATTAATAGTTTTCTGCCGTTAAAAAAAACAAGAGTAAATTCATTCATTCTTGTCACACTTCATATATATTCATTCTAGACACATTCATATTCATTCTTCCGATTTTTCAAATTCTTGTTTGGGTCGTTCTTGTCTTTTTCTAATTTTAATCTTGACTTCAAAATTAATATCATTCTAATATTTATACATAAATTTTATTTCAAATGGAAGGTTGAGATTGGAAAAAAAATACAAATTAAAATATTACATGGATTTGATAACTAATAGCCAAAGTCTTGGTGATGTTATAATTGCATAAATGTTTCAAAATTGTAATGAGCAAATGTTTCAAGTAGCTTATTTTAAATTTGTTCATTGATGTTTTAATGGTATTCTTGAAATTTTTAGACATATTTAATGATGTCACACTATATTTGTTTTGGAAGATGAGTATATGAAGCACTATGAATAATAATATCACGAGTACTTGTTGTATTTATTTAAACTTAATTTGTGTTGGATAGTGTTATCTTAACACAGAGTTATAGGTGTTGATTGAGTCAACACCCGTGGACAACTTCATAATCTGAATACAATTAGGAGAAGGAATTGTTATTCATTAAGGTAACCAATTTGACTGCTCTTATAATATGTATTAGCTACATTTTGGAGGCTATATATAGAGACAAAGACTGTATGGTTGAGACAGATTGAGGACGAAGATCTTGGAGGAAATCCGACACAGGACGTTTATAGGTTATACCTCAAGAAATTGTGTGATTCTTGTTTTTTGGATTCTGTTAGATACTTGTAATTTAGGATTGTGGTAATATAAGGAAGTCGTTGATTTCCGTGAACGAAGGTTATTTACAACCGATCCATGTTAAACATTGTGCTCGTTCTTATTCGTATTCTTGTTATGTTTCTTGTAGATTGTGTTTGATTAGGTGCAACATGTTCTAGATGTTTAGTTGCTATTGTGGCTTTGTGATTTGGTAATATTAATTGTTGTTACGACTCAACATTGTGCTTAATTAAGGTTTAAACTCCTAAATACCTCCATTGTTTCTCGCCAAAAAAGTTTATAGTTATCTCTGTTTTCATCGATTAAACACACTAATTTCATCTTGCAAACCGTAGTCTCTTGTTTGTATTTGATTTCGACAACGAAGTGTATAAAATGACGATGCAAAGATTAGTCCCAACGAGGGGTCATTCGAGAAATGCAATTGCGCCTGATCTTCGATAACTCCATTTCAAGCCCAACCAAACATTGAAAAGTTTTTTTTCTTTTAAAACGGTAAATATTTTTCTACCCTACTATTATACAAATATCGTAAACCACCTTATTTCTCCGCACCTATACAAACCTTATAACTCCATGTATCGAACCAATAACCATGCACCCCTCCTTTCACTGCTTCAACTCCTTACCAATACACCACCTTATAACTTTCATTGAAAATTAGATTTCAATTTATGGTTTTGACAAATGGGTTATTGGACCGCCAAATAAGGAATTTTACCAATTTTCCACTTTAATACCCTGATTCCCAACCTAAGTGTTAGTAGATCAATTTTGTAAATTTTTATCCATTTTTTATACAATATTACAATTACAATATTTAGTTGGACAAATAAATCATCAATACATCTCTAATTATTATTTTTAATATATAAATATCTATATTGAGCATATAAAAAACATGGAACGCCATTAACTATGTATTTTTTGCTTCTCTATTATTGGACCTCACATAGTAAATATAGGAGATAGGCCAATTCATTCGGGTCCTCCATAGCCCAAAACATTTGGGAAACTGAAAGCATTAGCCCATATAGCCCAAGGAATTTGGAAAATAACTGCCACCAACTTCCTTAAATTTCTGTTGACTTTCAACTTTTGAAATGCAGTAGATTATTAAATTCGATCGATCACTTCGCCTATTACCTATTTACTTTCCAATCTTTATTTAAATTCGCTCTGATCGTTCAGATAGATTTGCTCTGTTTCTTGAAACATAAAAAGATGTCTCCGTTTCTTGTGATAATTATGCTCAATATATTCATACCTTACGGCTTTGTTACTGCCACCTTCGACATACCAGTGCTTTCTCCCCTGCTCGGTTAGTTCCATAACTTACTTTTTCCGATTATTACCTGTCTCAGCTCATCTTGGGTTTTCAATTTTGATTACTTATTGTTATTGAAACATTGCTTTTCTATGTTTACGTTATGTGTCATGGCCAACGATGTACTATACTGCATGTGATTGGGCAAACTTAATGGACTATTTTTCCATTTTCCCTTTCTGGGTTTTTTAATATGAATATGATGACTTAGTGAAAGTTTGGCTGTTCTGGACCTTCTGGTACAGGTAACGCTTGCCAAGAAAATAATGTGTGTGGGAAAGGAAACTGCGTGGTTTCTAATAATAGCAATTTCGGGTTCGCGTGCCACTGTGAATCGGGTTGGAGACAGGCTCGTTCTCAAGACGATGATAATCTCAGCTTCCTCCCATGCGTAGTTCCCAATTGTCAGTTCTTAATTGGCTTCATTCTTTTCATATGCTAATTGTCTTATTTTTTGTCTCAGTTTCATTTAAACCTATTTAGGTATTATTTTGTTTATGTATTTATTATTATCTGGTTGATTTGTTTATTTGCTTTTAGGCCTTGTGAATAGTAAAACAACTTTAGAAAATGAGGTATGCTATGATGTTTGCAAATGTGTTGATTCTTGGAAATAAAAACAAGTAGAAATGAATTAGGAACGGTTCGGGGTAGGTTGGGATATGCTGTGCTATTATTGTGCCCAAGAGAATTTGTATATAAGCTAGTCCATCACTGCATCTTTTTCCTACTTTTTCTTTTTTGAGAAAATCGTTTTCCTACTTTAAGCTGCTTAAAGTAGCTAGACGTTGTAGAAACTAGTAGAAAGCTTTAATGTGATTGATTGTCAAACTAGTTGTTGTCTATATGCTGCAGTAATGGTGCAAGATTTGCATCATGGTTTGCTTGTGTTTATCCCATGTGTTTTTGAATTTTGATAAAAACTACTGATCTATGGTAGACTGCTGCTGGATCTGTGATTCGGAGGTTTATGATGTTCGTAATTTTAAAATGTTAGGCAAGTAAGTTGATATTGGTTCTAATTGATCAGGTCCCGGACTTATCCTTTAGGTTGGTGACATTGTTTTCATGGATGGATGCATGTTTCTTGCAGATATTATATCTTTGAAAACAGGATCAAGTGAAAGTGACAGTCCAGTGTTATAATGTAATATTGTAATGTAATGAGCAGTTCAGTTACAACAAAACCCAGTCAACTTAATCTTTTGAGTTGGAAACTAAACAGACGTGTAATACTTAGTATAGGTTTTAAATAAAGCACAGACATTGATCAAATTGACAGTAATCAGAGTTTGTCAAAGACACGTACCATGCACTGAATCGTTTAGCTTTTTATTCGAACTCATCCTTTTCTAGTAGGACGAAACGTGTTGCCTTCTTGGTTGCTGATAGTACTGTAATGTATTCTCCAGGTACATTCAATTACAACTGTTCCAGCGCTGCCGCCCCTGCTGCTGGCAATCCAGGCAGTGCCAACATGTCATTTTTTGACCGTAATAATTACATTTCATTTTCCTCTCTATCCCCTTCCTTGTGTTGCATTAAATCATCATATATGCTGCTTGTTTACTTACTATTTGTTATTCTGTTATAGCTTGTTACTGGGTTGATTGTGGAGGAGGTACATGCAACAAGACCTCCCTGTTCACTCGTACATGTCTATGCGAAGAAGGCTACTACAATCTATTCAATTCCTCCGCTTTCCCTTGCTATCAAGAGTGTAAGCAATCTTGTTCAGCTACTAAGTTCCAACACACGAATGTAAACCTATTCTAATAGGAAATGTACATGTTCACTTTACTAGGTTCGATTGGAGGAGACTGTCCAGATCTTGGACTGAACTTTCCGAACAGTACAACTTCCCGCCCAGGCTCAAGCCCCAGTTCAGCTAATGATAGTAACAGCAGCAGCAGCAGTAAGATTTTCATTTCCTTCACTCGATTTCATAAACTGTTTTCTGTTTAGTAAATGCAGCTTCTTTCTTAATTTGATGAGTTTGCTTTTTTGCGTTAGCACCAAGGATGATACATAGAGTTAAAGTTGCCTGGTTGGTTACTGCGCTTACTGCATTCGTTATGTTCTCGTGGAAGAATACTTGAATAATGTGGAATTAAGAGGAGCAGTTTAGATCGACTACTCTTATGGATAGTTTCAGATATATTCATTGCGCCAGGATTTGCTGCTTCTTGAGATATACTATAAGAGCTTGTAGTCTGTAGTAGCCATATATATGTAATATATTGCTGATTTTATGTACTAGTTGGATGAAATAAAATCTGTTGCATATGTACTAGTTGGATGAAGTATATAGCTAGCTACTAGTACTTGTTGTCACATAATATGCCTTATTTTGTAAACAGTTGTTTTTGTAAAATGCTATTTTTTGTGTTTCTGGAGTATTTGCACAATATCGCCTTGGTTACCCTAGCATAAATAAAAAAAAGAATAAAAATACTCCAACGCCTAGCAATTTCAAAGAAGGGTGACAATTTTGGAAAATGAAAACTCATAAGCTGCTACATTATCTCGTCGATCTAGTAAGGCTTGTTCTCTAGAGTTATTAAGGTGGTGCAGTGGAAGGGAGGTAGAGTGGTGAATAAAGAGGTGCAAGGTTCGACCCCTCTTGGTGGAGACATATAAGGTGGTTTAGATATGAAGATATAAGGTCGGGTAGGGGTAGAAGTAGTTGTAGTATTTGTCGTTAAAAAAAAAAGTAAGACTTTGTTCTCTTTTTTAAAATAAAAATTCATTAATTTCATATAAGCTGGTACATCATCTTGTCGATCTACTAATTCTCTTTAATTTTCTCTTCGTGAAAACTCATTAATTTCATATAAACTTGTAGATTATCTGGTCGATTTATTAAAACTGTGTTCTTTTCCTAAAAACTCATTAATTTCATATAAGTCCTTAGATTATCTCGTCGATCTATTAAGGCTATGTTCTCTTCCTAAAAACTCATTAATTTCATATAAGTCGGTAGATTATCTCGTCGATCTAGTAAGGCTCTGTTGCTTATTAAGTTCGATTAAGTTCAGTTCAGTTATATTCAAATTTATTCAGATCAGTCTAATTCAGTTCAAATTAGCTTTTTTTTTTATATTAAAAGTAAACTCACTTCAATTTTGTTTATTTCAAACCAAGAGAATAGAGCCTATGTGGCCTCATGTGCTAATCGATTTGTTTTGGAGTATCATGAGATTATCACCTCTCCTTTAGCTAACTTAACAACAAGCTTACAATATATCACCGTTAAAAGAGTTGTCTTCTAAAAAATAATTCAATCGTACTCGACTGGATTAGTTACTCATATAGGACACATGTGAAGAAAAAAATCCCTCATATTCAAAATAGATTAACGTTTCAGCCATATTACACATATTAATTGAAATAATTATTAATTTTCAAATAGTTGTACATAGTAAATAGAAAAAAGTAGCCATAATAATTACAATTTTGAGCTGAAAAATATTACTATAATTAAAAAATTATACTTCCAAAGCACTTAATGTTGGAGTAATTTATTTTGAATAATCCCAAATTGCTAATGTTACTTACTCTTTATCATTAATAAGTTAATATATTCCTTTTTTTTGCGATTTTATAAAGTTACTAACCTAAATATCATGAAATTTTTTAAACTCAATTACCAATTATTTATTATTTCTCTCAATCTTTATTATCACTCACTTACGAAATCTTATAGTACAAATTAATTATGTAATATTATTTCTTAAATAAAATATTTATTTCTTACCAATTAGGAACTTACATAAAAAATTGAGGAATTAATTATTTATTTTGAATGAGAATAAATAATGTAATAATTATATTGCAATAATTTATGTTGACTTGATGGTTTGCCAGACCTGTAATTGTCTTAATTGTGCATAAAGCCATAAACAACCAGTATGAAACCATGAAAATAATAATTAGCCAGCCCCTCTCGTCTTCTTGTGACTATTTTAAATTTAATAATCTGCCCCTTACAAATACACACAATCTTACTGGTAGAGCCAGCTAACGCGTAAAGTGAACCCACAGGGCAGAATGCTTTAGCACCAGAAAACGACAATTTTTTATAACAATTTTCATCACAATCTCTTAGGGTTCGATTTTCCAGAAACAATTCCTCTTTGCTCACTTGAATTGCGGATATTTCAGGTCAATTTTTTTTTTCTTCTTCTTGCAGATAAATAAATTCCTGCAGGAAACGAATGGGTTTTCGTTTATTTCCAAATCTTGATTCTTTATAAATTATAATAATATGCTCTAGGGTTACTTTTCATTGGCGATTATGCATTTTGAGATGATGCTTGTTATGTATTTTGCAGAGTAGCAGATCCTGGATTGGTTCTCCAGTTGTAGCTGAGGCAAAGCAAAATGGGTCATTGTTTAACTACGGTAATAATCCAAATAATCCCACATTTTTCTTCCTTTTATATACTCTGCTCTGCCTTTTTGCTTTTCATCTTCCTTTTGTTATTTCAATTACTTGGAAATGTCTTCTTTCAATGAATTGCAATTGTTTAATTTAAACCTACTCTGGGGATGGTGATGAAGTTTCAGCTACGTGGGTAAGGCAGTGAGAGTAATCTGCATAGGCTGTTTTCTTTCTTAGATAGATAAGAGGGGGGGAAATAAAGAAAAGAAAAAGGGAAGAGTTAGTTTGTCACTTTATAAGGTCATCGAGTTTAAGATGAGTAGCAAACAGCATGTTGTTCGAGAATTAATATAAATGAACAGTTCGAGCTTTTGGGAGAGTTGGAATTCTATTACATGTTGCATTGATACGTAGACTAGAATTGATGCTAAGAATGCACGGTTTGTGAGGGTATGCTGCATTGTCTTCAAGTTTAGGTTTATGGCCTGTTCTGGGCAGCTATCATTTGTAAATTTTACTTGTCAGAAGTGGATAGTAATTGTTAACTTATACTACGTAGTAGTTATCATGCATGGGTCTGAAATTATGTAATTGAAACTATTCTTTGAAATTATGCAGTTTAAGACATCAGGAGAAGAACCTGATCATGTTACTGAATTTACGGGTGGAAATGTGCACGTCATCAAGACAGAGGAAAGTTGGAAAGAAAAGATTGAAGAAGCTAAAAGAGATGGAAAGATTGTGAGTATTCATTTCCCTTTTCTTTGTAATTCCTCATCATGTGGGGATGGCCGCTTTCATTATTATTGAATTTTTTGAAACTGGAAATTGAGATTGTGGGGCTGAGGCATGGGTGGATGAGGGGGGGTGAGTAGTTTAGAATTTCTCAGTCCAGCCGTATAGGTAGTTGAATTTCAACACTGCTATGGCTTATGAGTTTTCCCTGTCCCTGCCCTCTACTGCTCCTTTAGGTTTTCCAACTGTCTGCCAATAGACTTCTGTGATGATATGTGATCAGTCATCAATTCATCATTTGTTCAGAGGTTGTTTATTCAGAACTATAGATTGTACTTATAACTTATGCATAAAGACTATACTAACAAAGAGTGAACTATATCTATCTCTTTCACATCTTTTGGTGATCCTACAACTTGTACCAGTACTATCATCTCATATGTTGTGGCAGTTTCTAAAACATATGTAACTTGGTCATGTAAGAAATGGACTGTGCTCTAAGAATCTTGTTTGCAATAGGGATTGAATCTGTATGAGATACTGTGTTTATTGTTTCTTTCACGAAATCTAATGTTGAAAGTTTGAAGCTCATATTTATTTCGGACATAAAAGAACACTTCATCAGTGTAGTTGCATTGCATATAGACAACATTCGATTTACACTTCCCACCTTGATTTCTTCGTTGCTTTGGTATTCAGTACATGAGCTTTTGACTGAAAACAAGTTATTACTCTGGACCCGCTAAATAGGTCGTGAACCCTTGTTGGATCCATCTTTATTACCTGCCTTCAATTTTTCGCTTATTTTCATTATTGCACCGCACTTCACATCATTCTCTCAAGAGATTCTGTTGCATGTTCTCCATGAGAACGTAGGATTTCGAATACTTAATATCTTTATACCCAGCTTGAACCTAACTGGACTACTGGACTCTTAAATGGTTTCTGATGCCGTTACACGCTTTTATGCATTTTACAATACCTAACATAATTAATTGTGTGACAGGTGATTGCCAATTTTAGTGCAACGTGGTGTGACCCTTGTAGAATGATCGCACCTTTCTTCGTTGAGATGTCTGAGAGATATCCTTCATTAATGTTTCTAACCGTGGATGTTGATCAGCTCATTGTAAGTTTTTGCTGCTATAATGCAACTTTAATACAAATAATTTTTAATGTAAAAGTTTTGGGAAATAGCTTCTAATTTATTTTTAATAAAATCCATGGTTTTCTTCGAAACTATCTTCTCTAAATTTAAGACTTAGATGGTACAAGTTGAAAGGAAGAAGTTTGCGTTCACCTAGGTTCAGACAAATTTTGCCAGCTTCTCTGTTATAAAATTTAGGGGTTGCTCCATTTTCAACACCTTTTGCCAAACATCTGACAAATTTCCAAGAATTTACTTTGTTTTCCAAAACTTATATGAAATCCACTTTGCGCACACGAGCTAAATATGATTCTGTCACTTTGGAGTTCATTAGTTTAGTCACATTTACTTGAAATTAATTTGAACTTGTGTATTCTTGTTGCAATATATGCGTATAAGATTTATGTATGTTGTTATGTGCATCAGGATTTCAGTACATCATGGGATATTAAAGCAACTCCGACCTTCTTCTTCCTGAGAGACGGAGAACAATTTGACAAGATTGTTGGTGCCAACAAGCCTGAATTGCATACTAAGCTGACTGCTCTGGTCCCAGAACCAGAAGGAGAAGCCAAATGTCAAACATAGTCTTCATGGAACTTGCCATCACTGAGTGACATTTTCAGTGTGTATATTATCGCTCATGTTGTGTGCCTGACGTTCCCTAGTTATGAATTGTAAATTCGAAATATGTTTCTGAGTGCAATGTGTTGTTGAATACATTCTAGAACACCAAATGGTTTGTGAGATCTCCTTTTTGTATCCAAGTTCATTGGCTAATGGTGCTATATCGGTCTTTTTTGGTTTCGGATTCTGAATCTCATGTACTGGATGTTAATGCTACTGTAGTTTAAAGCGCTTTAAGTGAAATCTTGATTGCTGCACACACATAGCACAGATTTTGATTTGTGCTTTATGTAAACCACAAGTCTAAAGATAAGAAATTTGAACATGGAATCTTGCACAGGGATAAGAGTTGAACTTGAGCAGTCTTTTCTTTAGTTTTTTTCTTTTGATTTGCTCCGTAAGAAAAGCTACTAAATTTGTATTTCCAATTGCAGAACCTTAGCACTCTAAATTGAGTTGTTACTTCACGACAAAGAATACTCTTTAAGGTTGGCCAAAGTGAGGGGGGATAAGATGTGCCATTTTTCTAGCTATCTAATTAGGCAAAGCACCTAATTTGTAGTATGACTTTGGACGTGGCACCCACTTCTTATCTTGTGGAAAGATTACAAGAAAACCACATCACTAGTCTACATTACAAGTGGATAGTGATACAAACTCCTTATCTTTGTAACTACTGATATCATACAATCCACCACTTTAATGATATTAGATTGATATTCAAACTCATCTCTCTTACAAAAAAGAGACACTATAAATTATAAGTTCGGAATGACTCGTTTGAATTGAATGAACTTGAACTATTGTTAATGCATTGCTTGAATATATTCATACCGCCATGAAATATAATACCCACCATGTGAACATTAAAAATAATAAAAGAACAAGATCAAGATACAAATCAACAATAAATGTCCCAATTAAGTGATAAAATCTTTAGCCACATACATACATTAATATAGGAGTCTATAATATGGGCCAAGTCTTAACGAATTCATCGAATATAAAAGGAGTTGAATCATACTCGTCTCGATAAAACGAACTCGACTCAATTATTTTATGAAACAAATTGAGTATTACTGGTGAACACTACACAACATCACTCACTATTCACTAGTTTTTGATCCAAGGACGAGTAGCTAAAGACTTGCAGTAGATGAAGTTTGAAACTAGCTGGGAATTTGTGTACATCTACTAAACATCAACACTGTAGTGTCCTAGTAGGTACCAAGTATGGAGCCAAGCAATAAAATGTGTAATAGTAATCAATAGTACAAGCAAACACAGCAAAACCTGCAGTCACACTCATAACATTAAAGTAGTGCATTCATGGTCAAAACACTAGTGTTATATGCATTGATCTCTCAATTCATCCATCAGTACGTAAATCAATGTTTCTTTTCAGTCTTCAATGATAAACACAAGAATCAAACATATCTTATCTCTCTCCAGATCATACTTTCACTTGGGCGTGCGTACCCATTTCCGTCCAACATACAATACTCCAAATTTTTGGAAACTCCGTTTGTCCTACACATGTACTAGTAGTCCCTTAATCTACATTTATAAGGATTTATAAAGTATGCATTTGATACAATTCGGCTACCTCGTTAGTGAATAATGGATCATTTGCGATATAGAAGAGAGAATTGAAAGTAAATAATAAAGAAACAAAAAATTACCCGGGACTTAATCATGATCACAGTTAAGCCGAATAAATTACTGAAGAATAAAATTACCTATTTAACACCGTATAATCAGACTATCTCCTCCAGTCACAAAGGATAAATAATGCACAGAATACGGGCACAATCTTAATTATTGAAAACTCAAAACTTAATATTCAACTATTAAATAATAACCCGACCTTTTGTACCACACAAACTTTGAGGCAAAACTTTTAAAATACATTCCTTCGACAACTAGATAATAACTCGACCTTGTACTAGACAAGTATTATAACATTCTAACCTCCTTTCCATGTTTAACTGGTATCGAAACTAACGATATAAAAAGATTAAAAGAATGATGTATTTGTATAGCGTATAATATCTACGCATATTATATATCTCTGCACATTTTTTATTTGTTTGTAAATCATGACTGGCCCTACATATGCATGCTAATCTCAAGTACTAGCAGTCTACCAAGATTCCTGATCCAGTTCGTCACCATGCATAATCAGCTGATCTAAGTCTGGTACTGTAGCATTTGTCCTGGCATATTTTAGCCAAATTCAACATTCTGTTTGAACCATATATATAATATATACTGTATATGTTGTCCAAGTTCTTCAGATCTAGTCAAACACTTCACTTTCACTCACTAAATCACATTCTTTATTCAGGTGAGCATCATTTGTTACCAGTATATGTACATTAATCTACATTAATTCACTCTTTTGTGTGATTGGGATTTTAAATGGTAGATTAGAAAAAGGTTAATAATGGGTGAAAAAGGTTAACAAGCGTCACTAGCTAATTGGAAAAAGATCTCGGTTATAGGTTCAAAACTCACGTCGTGCAAATTTGTAATTTATGACTTCTGAGACTAAGTTTGACGCACTCAGTACCTTTAACTCGGTTTTTTTTGTTCGCAAAGTATTGCGCGTGTACTGCGTGCATAATTTAGGGGTAACGCCGTAACTGTTGAAAAAAAAAAAAAGCATGAAAAGGTTTTCCATGTCATTTTCCCTCAGATCTCCCAACTTTTAAAATTTTATATGGTACGTGACGACATAACTTCTCTCATCTCAATTAAGTTAAAGTGGCAAAATACTTCAGTAGAAATCTTATAACTTAACCTTTCGTACGTCATCTACTCAAGAACTAGGTAGACAACAAAATCGCCTCTAAAATTGTTTGATCCAATTAACTATATATTGTTCCATCTGTAAAATCTAAGTTAACCCCCGTACTGCAAAAGAAAGGTAAAAAAACGAAAGCTTCATGCAAGTTTGGACCACATTCCTGCGTGAGTCAGTACTTTTTTCACCCTCTGGCTTAGTACTCTGAGTCACTTTTCTCTCCTGACACGGCCCAAACAATTTAGAGATTACCAGGAAGACCACGCCTTTTCATAAAATGTGAACAGTATCCAATTCGTGTATGGTAGATCATGCGGTAGTGTACGAACCTGTAATCGACTTATTTACCTTGTTTATTGAAAATATAATTGGATTAAATTTTCAAATCAAACAGTGTGGAGTGTGGTGTTGGATTAGCAAGGAGCGGTCAAAAGTTCGAAATGTGTAGAAATAAAGTGGTCAAAGAGTATTATCGAAGTGGAGTAGGTTAGACTGGCCATTTAAAATAATAATAAAAGAACTATTAACCATATTTTAGCAATATAGTTGGAGAAAAATTTTAAAAATGCAATTACCTTTTAGCATCCATCAAAATTCAAACATATAAGTTGAATTCATAAACTAGAATTCTAGAGCTCAAGAACAAAAGGGGAGAACTGTACGCCAAGTCAAGAAAGATCAAAGTCGCCTACCTAAACTTTTCTAGCAACAACTCTTGTAGGTCTTCAAGTAAATTCAAGAACAAATCTCGGCGTCTCTTGGATCAACGTTGCTAAATAGCGACGGATCGCTTCCATAGCTACTAATCTGTCGCTAAATGCCTGATTTCTTGTAGTGTTAATTAATGTGTCATACCGGGAGTAATCTGACATATATGTACACTTAACATTTTAAATCACACGTAAAACACTCCCACAAGAGCCTGATTGCGGTGTAGTTAAAGAGATAAATAACATGTGGTACTTTCATATTGTTAAATTTTAAAGTGTCACTATACTATATATAAATATTGAATGTTGTGTGAATTGGGAGGGATTATAAATTTTAGAGTGACAGTGGTAATGAATTTTGAGAATCAAAAATGGTAGAAATGAATATATATGTCAAATGACTACCAGTCTGCCACGAACAAATTATTGTATATACAAATTGAGCCAACCTTACACAAACGGAAGAGGATTTCTCGCAGAAGTCATGAGTAAGAGTCTGGTACTAAATATGGTTTAGAAAGGAGAAAACTCGGTAAAGATAGTCCAAGAGTCTAAACTGTTCCAGTTTTGAGAACTGCTTGGAGCCCGAGGGATCTTCTTTGTCCTTACACAGATGGGGCGACAATGAGAAAAATGAAAAGTTGAAGGAAGAGGAATAGAGCCAGTAGCAGAACACAAGGTATATGCCTTCTCAAATTGACTAGGGAATTAGGTCGTAGCAATTAAGACCGTGTTGAAACAATTAACTATAGAGAGAGAGAGGGCTTTAGAATAGGGGAATCTTTACAACAATTTAGGAGGCGTTTGGTTGAGGAGAACTCGGAGAGAAATATGGTAGCAGATTCTCGTGAACAGTAGCCCAACTAAACCAAAAAATCGTATAGTACAACAGTTTTTTCTCGGCCTTATCTTGCAAACCAAACGCCTCCTTAGTGAGAAGGGGAAAAGAAGGTTGCTGAGAATTACGTATAGAAAGAAGATTCTAGCAGGACGCTCTTTCACTATAGAAAGCTATGGGCAGTCAATTTGAAACACTAAACTTGAAGATAAGAATTTTATATGTTTTAACAAAGTAGTAGTTACTAACGTTATGATTCTACACGTGAGTTAGTTAAATTAACAAGAAGTCAACCTCAAATTATCGTATACGACTTAATTTTTAACCGAGACTACAAATCTTATTACACAAATTGATAATACAACACACATAAAACTGGAAAAGAAACTATATTTTGAGAGCATTTTACAAAAGTACAAACTTGCCACATCTTGCACTAAAAACACAATCTATATCACGTCATATAAAAAGTACAAACGTGTAAGGAATGAAGATATTTTCAATTATACTCTGATACAACATATATACAAAAATTACACACGTTGGAGATATTGACGTAACTTGCACTAAACCCAATTTATATTCCGAGAGTATTCTATGGAAAGTACAAATGCCGATGAAATTGTCTTATCTTATACATAACGGAGAGTATAATTTGGAAGTAATTTACGAGAAAAATAGATACGTTAGTGGAATTATCTATCTTAACGAAGTATATTTCAAGAGTATTTTATGAAAATTCGGGGGTGGGGGTGGGGTGGGGTGGAGGCAAGGCAAGATTACCCATTAAAGAAGGCTCTGCAACATAATAATGGTGAGTGAGTGAGTGAGTGAGAGAGATAAAGGCAATTGTGATTTTGTAGCACAAAAACAAAAGAAAAAACCGAGAAAATTAAATAGAGCCAAATTTTGTGCTTTTCCACCCGTCCCTGTCTAACTCACCTTCTCTCTCTCTCTCTGGATCTCAATTCCTATTCACTTGCCAATTTTCTGCAAATCCGATTTAATTAATTTTCCCTAATCGAATTTAGCCCTATTTTGTTTTATACAGACATACATACATAATACATACACACACTCTCGAGATTCAAACAAAAGCTGATCACGATTCACAACAAGTACTACTGTTGCTTCTCTTCTTCTGCTGCTGTTGCAGAAGAAACCGATAAACCAAGGAAAGGATTGTTTACAGATCTGGAAATCTCCTGACAAGGCTTTCGTTTCATCATTTCGTTTTCAGTGCATTTCATATTTCATTGATTCGTTTCATAAATTCACTCGATCATCATCATCACCTATCGCCTATCGTGTTTTCAATTTCACCACAGGTTAGTAAGTACTCTGTTTCTCATATATCATCATAATAATCATCATCATGTGTTTGCATTTATTTCCAATGCTGATTCAATTCTCTTTCCTGTTGATTGTGTTTCCAGTTGGGCTCTGTGGCGCAATTATTACAGAGGCGTATTTGATCTGTCCTTTGGTTCTAGCTTAATAATAATAGTACTAGTAATATTTCTGGTTGTGGATTTCCAGGAGAATAGCTCTAGTTTATTGATCCAGGAGCCTCATAGCATTAATTTTTACATGTTTTTGGGGAAATTGGATGGTTAGATAAGGAATGCTACTAGCTGGCCTCCCCTAAGTGTGTTTATTTACTAGTAGTATTATTTGAAGAAATACATACACTTTGGGGATTGGGATTTGTGAGGTTTTAACAAAATTGTATGAGCTGAAGGGTTTAGGTATGCTAGTATCCAATGTTCTTTGTGTGTTGTTGGGATCTTTATGTCTTCTGAGAGGCCATTTTTTCCTTACCCCAAAACTCTACCCGGTTCAAATCCGATTCACCGCCGCGGCTCTTCGTTACTGACTATTAGTTCTTCAGGATACGCCCCGGCGGCTTCTTCCTCTCTTGCTGACGATATCAGATTGTCTGATTTTGGGTTGGAGGAGGCTGTTTCTGGAGATTTGTCGAAATATTCGGTTCTCCGGTCCATAAAGGAGTTAAAGACACCAGAGTTTTGTACAAGATGGCCCACTCGCGAACGGAAACGCTTTGTGACATGGGGCGGTGCTATGGATCTCCGGTATGGTGTGAAAACTTTTGAAGTTTCCGAGGATACCTTTCAAAAGCAACATCAGAAATCTAGAAGGTCGGAAAGGTTTCATTGGATAAGTATGCAGCTTGAGGAAAATATAGTGCGCCAGGACAACCCTAGGTTGATCCACATTAATGATCCCAGGAAGACAAATGAGAAGTTTCAGTTTTCTGGGAATGAGATCCGGACAAGCAAATACACTTTCCTTAATTTTTTGCCCAAGAATCTCTTTATTCAGTTCCACCGGGTTGCTTATCTGTATTTTTTGGCCATTGCTGCTTTGAATCAGCTTCCACCTCTTGCAGTCTTTGGTAGAACAGTTTCCCTTTTTCCTCTTCTCTTTGTGCTTACTGTCACAGCTGTAAAAGATGGTTATGAGGATTGGCGAAGGCACAGGTCTGACAGGAATGAGAATAATCGGGAAGCTCTGGTGCTACAATCTGATGAGTTCCATCCCAGAAGGTGGAAAAAAATTCAGGCTGGTGAGGTGGTGAAGATTAGTTCTGATGAAGCTATTCCTTGTGACATGGTGTTGCTTGGCACAAGTGATCCCAGTGGAATTGCTTACATACAGACTATGAATTTGGATGGCGAGTCAAACCTGAAGACTAGGTATGCCAGGCAAGAAACTAATAGACTAGTACTTGAAGCGGCAGAGATATCTGGTGTAATCAGGTGTGAGCAGCCAAATCGGAATATCTATGAGTTCACGGCCAATATGGAGCTCAATGGGCAGAGGTTTTCTCTGAGTCAATCAAATATCATTTTGCGTGGCTGTCAACTTAAGAACACTGAATGGGCTATTGGGGTTGTGGTTTATGCTGGTCAGGACACGAAAGCAATGCTGAATAGTGCTATGACCCCTGCTAAGCGAAGCAGACTGGAAACATATATGAACAGGGAAACGCTCTGGCTATCAGTTTTTCTTTTGATAATGTGCAGTGTTGTTGCGATTGGGATGGGGCTGTGGTTGAAGCGGGAAGAGAAGCAGCTTGATACGCTACCCTACTACCGGAAAATTTACTTCGAAGTAGGAAAAGAAGGGAAAAAGTACAAATTTTATGGGATTCCTATGGAAACCTTCTTCTCATTCTTGAGTTCTATAATAGTTTTCCAGATAATGATTCCAATATCGCTGTACATTACTATGGAACTTGTACGGTTGGGACAATCATATTTCATGATTGGTGATAGACATATGTACGATAGTGCCAGCCAGTCCCGGTTTCAGTGCAGATCCTTGAACATTAACGAGGACTTGGGACAAATACGATATGTATTCTCTGACAAGACGGGGACGTTAACTGAGAACAAGATGGAATTCAAAAAGGCAAGTGTTTGGGGAAAGAATTACGATAGCACATTCTCAGCGGCTGTTTCACCGCTGGATCCAGATGTTGAAGGTATGTATACTATAGTATTTGATAAAAGTAAAATTCATGATAGTTATCTGCACCTTATTTGTTTTCTGTGTTTCTTTTTTTACTTCAAGACATTTATGATGTGATTCTTAAACAAACATACTTTTTTATGAAAAAAATTGTTATCAACTTGCTAAGCTTCCGAAACAGGGTCATAACCTAGCCAGTGTAAGATTAATATGCACAGGGGGTTACGATGAGTGTTTAATATATTGTAATATGCCTTGTTCATATCTGGTTTGCGAAATTCCAGTGGCATAATCCCTGGACTGTTCACTGTGCATCGTTGTGCTTGTCGCTCCACTTGTTTCATTGCTAAACTTGGAAAGGGCTTTGATTTGACCATTTCTTCCTAATAAAACTTATGTACTATATATATACCTGTGCAGTGGAAGATTCTATAATCATGAAGGGGAACTGGAAACACCAATCTGAAGTTACTATCGACCCTAAACTCATGAAACTGTTGTACAAAGATCTTCACGGAGAAGAAAGGCTTGCTGCACATGAGTTCTTCCTGGCCCTGGCAGCCTGTAATACCGTGATTCCTATTCTTTCTGAAAGTCCTTCAAGTGGCACTGACAGCACCTCACATGATGGTCAGATTGCTGTGAACTATCAAGGTGAATCTCCTGATGAACAGGCACTGGTTGCTGCTGCTTCAGCTTATGGGTATACACTCTTTGAGCGGACATCAGGGCATATTGTGATAGATGCCAATGGTGAGAAATTAAGGTAGAAGGCCCTCTTCTTTTTTACTTTTATTTATTTGTTTTCCTGAACTTCTGCTGTACAACATAATGTGTTTGAATTTCGCTGATTTTATTATCTCTAGATTAGCGGTGGTTGGGCGCTTTAACTTGTTTAATTTTTGTAATGGATCCAGGAAAAATGTTTCATGTGCTTGCTTACTTGTGTGTTAATGGGATGAAACTAAAATAAAAAATACTGAGTAAATTTTAAAGAAGAAAAAAGAAAAACCAACTTTTTTTGTATTAGGACCCTGTATACTCACTGTCAATTTAATTGGCTAGCAGCCTTAAACTTTCCACTTCTGCTATGCAGGTTAGATGTTTTGGGTCTGCATGAATTCGATAGTGTGCGAAAAAGGATGTCTGTCGTTATCAGATTTCCAAATGATACCGTAAAGGTACTTGTCAAAGGAGCTGATACATCAATGTTCAACATTTTGAAGGAAGACACCCCTAATGATGACCATGTGAGGCAAGAGACGCTGCGTCATCTGAATGAATATTCATCTGAAGGTTTGCGCACCCTTGTTATTGCTTCTAGGGACCTCACAGGTGAACAGCTGGTGGAATGGCAACACATGTATGAAGATGCAAGCACATCTTTAACTGAAAGATCGATAAAATTGCGCCAGACAGCAGCTCTTATTGAATGCGACGTGACCCTTCTTGGGGCCACAGCTATAGAGGACAAGTTACAAGAGGGTGTACCTGAAGCCATTGAGTCTCTACGGCAAGCAGGAATCAAAGTGTGGGTTCTCACTGGAGATAAGCAAGAAACAGCCATATCTATCGGACTTTCTTGCCAACTTCTGACTGCAGATATGCAGCAGATCATCATAAATGGAAACTCAGAAAATGAATGTAGAAAACTTCTGACTGATGCTATTGCGAAATACTCTGTGAAATCTGCAAACTGCTTTGATCAGATGAGTAAATTGAAGAAGGATCCTCAAGTTGAATATGTTGGAATCCCTTTGAAAACCAAGCCCTCTGATCTGCCACAGTGTGACGACCAGGAAGAGGCACCTACTTTTGGACCACTAGCCCTTATAATTGATGGGAATAGTCTGGTTTACATTTTAGAGAAGGACCTGGAATCAGAGGCATGTACCATTTCGTTAATCATATGTAGTTTGATATACTTCAATTTCTTCTCTTGGAGTGGTTTCACTCCGCGTGGTATTGATATATGGTTAATAGAACTTCTTTCAATATGGAAGATACTTTATTCAGAGAGTTTCTCACAATAATATTTTCATTTTTTCCACCAGCTTTTTGACCTTGCAACAGCATGTAAGGTTGTGCTCTGTTGTCGGGTTGCACCTCTGCAGAAGGCTGGAATTGTTGACTTGATAAAAGGCCGCACTGATGATATGACACTTGCCATAGGTGATGGTAAGTGAAATAATTTCTGAGCAGTTTTATCTATTAACATTTATGTCTCTAGTTTGTTGAGCTGGGATAGAATAGCTCATTAGTCTTTGCTTTACCTATGGAAATCTGGATTTATATTTAGGCTAGGCAGCTGTCTTAATGCTACTTATAAAAGGTTGTTATTTATGAGGTGTGACCTATCAAAACAGTGTCATGCTTTATGATGTTATATGCTTTTAGGTTTTATGCAATATTGTATCTTACTGAAAATTTGTATGAATTGCTATTCTTTGCATCTAATTGATAATTTTTCTGCAGGGGCTAATGATGTTTCGATGATCCAAATGGCTGATGTTGGTGTTGGCATATGTGGTCAAGAAGGGCGCCAGGCTGTGATGGCTTCTGATTTTGCTATGGGACAGTTCAGATTTCTTAAAAGGTTGCTCTTAGTGCATGGGCATTGGAACTATCAGCGCATGGGTTATCTTGTTCTCTACAACTTCTACCGAAATGCTGTATTTGTTCTGATGCTTTTCTGGTATGCATATTCAGTTTCGTCATCTTTATATAATGCGCTTGTCAGCGTTATTGACATTCTTGTAAAAGCTAGAGGATAACATTCAATAATAATATTCTGAATACGAATCAAGCGTAGTAGTCATTTAATTGATGTAGTATGCTGTGTTCAATGAATTTGTTTAGCATTTTAGGTTGACATGTTATACAAAAAACCTGGTTACGTTTATTTATGCATAATAAGATCTATATGATTTTTCTTCCTATTATTTGCCTATAGACTTATGCTTTTGTGTTGTGACTCCCAGGTACATATTGTATACAGCCTTTTCGACTACTTCGGCACTGACAGATATGAGTAGTGTTTTTTATTCTGTTATATATACTTCAATACCTACGGTAGTTGTTGGTATTCTGGACAAAGACTTGAGCCATAAAACATTACTCAAATACCCGAAACTTTACGCTGCGGGCCATCGACAGGAGAGTTACAATATGTCTCTGTTCTGGATTACAATGGCTGACACACTGTGGCAGAGTCTTGTTCTGTTCTACGTTCCCTTTTTCACTTACAGAGAGAGCACAATTGACATTTGGAGTATAGGAAGCTTGTGGACAATTGCAGTTGTTATCATAGTCAATGTGCATTTGGCCATGGATATCCAGCGTTGGGTGTATATTACTCATTGCGCAATATGGGGATCAATAATTATAACATATGTTGCCATAGTGGTACTCGATTCCATACCATCTTTCCCTAACTACGGGTTAGTTTATTTCAGTTGCTTTTGTTAGGAAATGACATTAATAGCACATTATTATATGCCATATCCACCCGTCATCTTAATAGCACATTATTATATGCCATATCCGCCCTTCAAGTTTTGTAAAATAATATTTCTTATGTTCTTCTGCAGTACGATATACCACCTGGTTAAGTCGCCAACATATTGGCTCAACATTTTGCTCATAATAGCTATTGGATTGCTCCCTCGGTTTCTTTACAAAGTTTTCCACCAGATATTCTGGCCTTCAGATATCCAAATTGCTAGAGAAGCTGAAGTATTTAGAAAACGGCGTAGTTTATTTGAGCCCAAGGAAAATGAAGTTTCAAGTTGACTTGTATACAGTTTATAATGTGATTTAATTCCCAATTCGCCAACTTTTCCTCCAGTCTTCCCAGGTGTATCTCTCTTCCCTGCGGTTGCAGGTGTCGCATTTAAATGGTATGGTCACTCATTCGTTGTTTTTAGACTGTTCTTTTTCATAGTTCATGATATTTGTTACGTAGTATTTATTTATTTAATTTTAAATAGTCAAGTGTATGTGTAATGTTAACATGTTGATATGGCTGCATTCGTGTCTCGTATAAAAAGGAAATGATTTTAACCATCTAGTAGCTAAGAAGCATCAATCCGAATATGTGAACCAAATACGGTATGAAATGAATATGAAGAAACGGTAAAATTAAAAATATTGAAATACGAATACGTGAAAAAAATATTTTAATTATCTATCTCTTTTTATATTTGTGTTCATATTTCAGGTTAGGACACTGGACACTATATTATGTTAAATTTATTAAGAAATCAGGACTCTTTATAAATGATTACCTATTTAGTCAGGATATTTTAAGTTTTATTCAAAGAAAACTAGCACAAGATTACTATTCTATTCCCTATTTGTAAACATTTACCTATTTAGTTCCTGATATAATAGTTTTGTTCAATAGAAAAGTTATAAGATTCCATTATATCCAATAAGACAAAAAGAAGGAAAAGTCAAAAGAAGAAAAAACGTATGCATATGGTATTTCGCTGTTTTCGTATTAAAAACGTTTTCTTCAGAAATACAAAAGCTTATGGACGTTTTCATGCTACACAGTCTAGTGGTATTCTAGTCTTTATTTACATTGTAAAATATATACTCAGGTAAAATTAGCTTCCATTTTTTTCAGTTTTACGGATTGGTTTTGCTGTTCTCATTGAGCTTCTACATTATTTCCCCTACTATTTGTTTTCATGCATAATAACCTCCCTTTGGTGTAGATGCTGTGATCTACTTGCATCAGTATGAGAACTTAAATCTTGCATTTGTAGTTTCTTATTTTCTTGTTATATATCACGGTTTGTGGTGAATTATATGATCAACTTTCTAACTCCTGAGTAGTGAGTAGTCACCCTTATAAATGTGATTTTAAAGGCCCGAGTGCTGGTTGCTGTTGCCCAGTCATGTTACATGGTACTTCTAAATTTTGTAAACAAAATGCATAGCTCCTGGCCTTAAAAGGGGCCAAAGTGTGCAGGAGCAGGTTTCGGAAAATGAAAAAGAAAATAAAGAAAAGATGAGCCATGGAAATCACTTTCGAACTCTTTTCTTATTCTACGAATCCTAGTTACAAAAGGTTTACTTCACTTCTATGTTATTTTGTATTTTCTTGTTTATAATATAACACTCTCTGGAAGCTGGGGTTTGTGCGACGGACACATTGAATTGTTCTTTTTTGTGATCTCAGGTAGTTCCTGGAAGCTTGTTTGCCCCAGTGCAGTTTTATGAGCTTGCTGAACCATGAATCAAGCAGAAGGGAATTTTACAATCGACTAGACACTTGCAAAATGGGGGAATGAAGAGGTAACCTAGTTTAGACAATGCTTTGATCGTCCTACGGCAGACTAAGAGTCGAACAATTCAGTTGAGATGGAGCTGCTGTATGGTAGTGTAGAGTTTATTTTAGGCTTCAGTCCAGGTACTTTAGTTATGCCTGGATTATTGAGCAGAGATATAATGTGTTACAGGGACTTAGAATTTAGATGGGGAAGAGAAGATGATGGATGATATATATTATAATTACAGTATATGACCTATGGTGATGAATTGATGATGATGTATAGGGAGCTGTATAGTTGTGTTTATGAAAGAGGAAAGGTTCTTTTATCCATTCTATTTGTAAGAAAAGAAATCCAGAAAGCGTCTTGCATTTCAGGGGAGAATTGAACATCCTAATTGTCAGTACTAATCAAAGATGATGAGGCATTGTTTAGTTGCGCAAACAAAATACTACTACGAATTTATTGCTATGTGTTTCGTGCGAGCTTGTAATCTTATAATCGATATGAACCTGTTTGACAATTTGACTATAATAAATCCTGCTATGTGAATATCCATATTAAACATCAAACTGATTTGATGCAATTTCATTTGTTTTCATAGGCTAATTTGTTAAACTTTACTTTATTCAAGTCATCTAACTTCTTTATTAGTAGTAGTAACTCATTTAAGAAGTTGAGAACATGGAAGAAGTTTTATTTGTTGTTGGAATTAAACTTCTCAGTAGTAACTTTCAATTGATTGATTAGGTGGGGTTGTGGGACAACGATATCTGACGGCATACAAAATCAGCATGGAAAAAAAGCCCAAAGTTTAACACTAGCACGTAAAACACGACATGACATTGTTATATCCGTTTAAGGACCCATCCTTTTGTCACACACGAAAATATCACTTTCATTTCACAAAACGAGAAACAAATTCCATTAATATAAGAAGATAGATAGATGCGTACAATTTTATACATATAAAAGTCTGCATCCGTGTGATACATGATGGAAGTGTCGGTTTCATGAAACTAATTTAGAACCGCCTGGAGTAGGGCAAGGATCATACTACTACCCAATTCGTCTAAATCCTGATATGTTATGTCATGTTGCGGGTTTTCATACATTGTTTTTGTGTGTCAACAGTGTCGTGCATGGACAAACATTATTAATTCGAAATCTTCGTTTATATGAACTCACATCTTGTAATGGTGTTAAGACATAGAGATACTTCATTGTTCAAAGTTTAAATTCATCTCACCTTTTTAGCCATGTTTCTTAGCGGAACTAAAAAAAATTAATTTGCTAAATCTTTGTAAAGCGCTAAAATTATGAGCAGTTAATTATGTGAATGGATAGAATTTTAATTCTTTTCATGTAGTTAAGATCAGATAGAGTAGTGCGTACTTAAATTTGTTTTAAGTATATCAATTGCAAGTACATTTTTGTTGTTTACATCTCATTATCTTAAAATTTATATTTGTAAAGATTGAATAGTCAAATTGTTTAACTGCATATAGATAGATATAGATAGATTACAGTTTAAAATAAGATTTCTATTTGTATGAACAAGATTCAAAAGTAAACTTAAAGATTAATTATTGGAAAATTATTACCTAAGTTAAATATTGTATTAGTACTTTTTTTTAAGTATTTTTTTTTCTTACTGTTCTCCGTTACATCCGGATTCCGGACTAATCCAATTGAGTATTGTACGACTCTTGATATTTTTTACCTCTATAATAATACTTAACTTCTAAATCTTTACCACTTTAGGGTATAAGTAACTACCAAGTCTATTCACATTATCCAATAATTGAAAATTTCAGTAACACACCTGTAAAAACTTAGTTTCAAAGGAAAAGATAGAAGACTTGTTCAACTTGTATCCACAAACAAAAGAACGGTAAAAGAGATAATTTAAAAAGACTTAAACCGTAACCTTTTTCTTGTCAAAATCAAACAAAATATTACTTCTATATTCTTCCACAGCATGCCAAGCATCTACCTTAATTGACACGTTGTTGTTGGTACCGATCAAATATCAAACTCTTCTTCTGCATACTCTTGTTCCTTCCTTTATCATCATCGTCTCTTCCTTCATATCTCAACCATTATCCCCTTGTATTCTTGCGGAAAGCTCGTTCATGAGTTTTCTTTTCCAATTCCAGCTCAAGTTTATCTAGTTATTTGCTATAATAATTAATAAAGCAACGATCTTTGGCGTGATCATCAATTTTCGCTATCTGGGTTCTCGTCTTGTGTTGCAGATTTGACTTTTTACTTTACAGTTTCTGTAAAGTTCAAGTCTTTCTTAGTTAGTTGTCTTCTTTAAGTTCCTTTTGATCTGGGGTTTGGTTGTTTTGAGTTATTATTGATCTGAGATGAGGGAAAAGTTTGGAGTTTTGGTTTGTGTTCTGTTTCTTGTTTATGGGGTTTGTTTTGGGAGATTTGTTGTGGAGAAGAATAGTTTGAAGATCACATCGCCAAACAAACTTAAGGATGTTTATGAATGTGCAATTGGGAACTTTGGTGTGCCCGACTATGGAGGAACTTTGGTTGGCTCAGTGTTTTACCCCAAATCTAATCAGAATGCATGTAAGAGCTTTGATGGAGCTGCCATTCCTACCAACAATAAGCCTGGTGGCATTCCAATGTTTCTTCTTGCTGACAGAGGGGGTATAATGATTTTATTGATTTCTATTAATTACCTTGTCTGTTCTTCTTGTTTTGTTGTTGGATTTTAGATTGCCTTTTGTATATGTAACTGAACGTTTGTAGTGTTGCGGCAACGCTTGCTCTTAGTTGCTGATTTACTCGTATCGTTCTGTTTTTCGATTACTTGCATAGCCTTAATGAATTCAGTGAGATACTTTACTGATTTGGTTAGTTGCATAGCTTTAATGAATTCTGCGAGAATCGGTAGTGATTTGGTTTCTTGGATGGATTTAATGAATTCTGTAGGATTCTTTAGTGTTTTGATTGGTGAGTAAGTAGTAAGTCATGCTATTTTAGATCAAGCGCAGAATGTATAATGGTTAACAAGCCTTTTATTAGCTTTTTAAGGAACTAGTTTGATGATGGTCTTTTAACATAACTGTCTTTGTTGATTTTTATGTTATGTGAGGCAGAAACTGTGTAAGCTCTTTGGAGCATGTATTAGTAACTTTTCTTTTTTCCCTTTCCTTTATGCTGTGTTTATGTGGATTGATGATAAATTGGCTATTGCCAATTGTGGGGGAATTATGACCTGTTTAGCTATGAGTTTTTTTGCCTTTACTTCTGTTTATGCATGTGTTTTATGTGATTTGATGTTGAACTGGCTAATACCGGACAATTATGATCTGATTTGGCCAGGGCATTCTCATTCTCACTGTCATGCATTAGACTATTAGAGTATCCTTTCGGTGGTATAGAAAATCTTATAATTTTTCAACATGCTAGGTAATGGACCTGTATAGAAAGGAAACTTTGTTGTTTATAACTAGTGTTATACAATTATACTCGAACAATTCATCAGTTCATATTTTTGCTGTATTGTTTCTGAAATATATTGGCACCTTTCAACCTGTTAGGAAACGGACCTTTCGGAACACATGTTGGAAAACAAAACTTTTATCTATTCTCATAATGACCTTGCATTAAAAACTCACTGTCTTCATTTATATCTGGCAGCATGCTATTTCACATTGAAGGCATGGAATGCTCAGAATGGTGGAGCTGCGGCTATCATTGTGGCAGATGACAGAGTCGAGCCTCTTATCACTATGGATAATCCGGAGGAAGCTGAGGCACAGTCAGACTATCTACAAAACATAAGTATCCCATCAGCACTCATTAGCAAGGATCTAGGTGACAAGATCAAAAAGGAATTAGCCGACGGGGAAATGGTCACTATAAGTCTTGATTGGAGGGAGGCTCTTCCGCATCCGGACGAGAGGGTTGAGTATGAGTTATGGACTAATAGTAATGATGAGTGCGGCCCTAAATGTGAAAGCCAATTGGAATTTATCAAAGATTTCAAGGGAGCTGCTCAGATTCTTGAACAGAAAGGGTACACTCAGTTTACTCCCCATTATATTACTTGGTATTGTCCCGAGGCATTTCTCTTGAGCAAGCAGTGCAAGTCACAGTGCATCAACCATGGGAGGTATTGTGCACCGGATCCCGAGGAAGATTTTAGCAAGGGTTATGATGGGAAGGACGTAGTCGAGCAAAATCTCCGCCAAGCCTGTTTCTATAAAGTAGCTAATGAAAGTGGCAAGCCATGGCAGTGGTGGGACTATGTGACAGATTTTTCGATCAGGTGTCCAATGAAAGAGAAGAAGTACAATAAGGAGTGTGCAGATCAAGTGATCCAGTCGCTTGGTATGCCGTGTCCTTTCTCTCTTTTTATTTTGAGTAGAAATAAAGGATGTTTATATGCCTAATGTTCAACAAAATGCTAGTTAATTATAGACTATTTCCTGTGCAGGAATGGATCTTAAGAAGATAGATGAATGCATCGGGGACATTGAGGCGGATGTTGAGAACCCGATTCTGAAAGCGGAACAGGAATTCCAGGTTTAAAAAATTTAAAGCTCCAATTTTATTTTCCTGTAGCACAGTAATGGTTATGAATGAATCATTAACTGGAAAAGGCAATTATTCTCAGATTGGGAAGGGTCCGCGAGGAGATGTTACAATTTTGCCTACTCTTGTTGTAAACAACAGGCAGTACAGAGGTAAGTACCTACTCTTGTTGTACCAGTAACACACCTGTAATAGAACACAGAATGAGGTCTGATTTAAGTTAACCAACTCAATTTTCAGGTAAACTGGACAAAGGAGCAGTTCTCAAGGCCATATGTTCAGGTTTCCAGGAGACCACAGAACCTGAAATTTGTTTGAGTAGAGGTCAGTGTTTGTACCTTTTAAAGTTCGAACTGGTAGACTTTGTGTCTTTAAATTACCATACAGAAACAAAGAGGTCAAATTTTAGTACATCTACATAATGCACCTCTGGACCAAATTTGCATTGCATCTGTGTTGTTTCTTACGGGACACTTGTTTTGTGTTTACCAGATGTAGAAACAAATGAGTGTTTGGTAAACAATGGTGGATGCTGGCAGGATAAGAATGCTAACATAACCGCATGCAGGGTATGCTTAATCATCTTGAACTTCCAATTCGGATTTTTATCTGCTAGTTGTTATCTGATCTGATAGATGTCTCATACAGGATACCTTCCGCGGGAGGGTATGCGAATGCCCCATGGTCCAGGGAGTGAAATTCGTTGGTGATGGTTATACTCACTGCGAAGGTAATTATTCCCTGCACCTCATACCCATACCCTTATACCTGCTCTCTCTCTCTCAGCTTCGTCTAAAGATTGTTTGAAGTATCTTGTTAGTAAATTTGTTGACACATTGTTTTTCTGACAGCTTCTGGAGCATTGAGATGTGAAATAAACAATGGAGGCTGTTGGAGGGGAACCAAAGGTGGAAGGACATATTCCGCATGCATTGTAAGTGTCGATTTCTTTTTAAATTTCAATATAGCTTCTGCATTTTTTTGTTCCTGGGCCGAAGTGTGCTTTATTTTTCTTGTCACTAAGACAATGTTTTGCTTTATATTAGGACGACCAAACCAAGGGCTGCAAGTGTCCACCAGGATTCAAGGGTGATGGAGTTAATAATTGCGAAGGTAACATGATAGGTTCTTGCAACATCTGCGATGAATGATTGTTGCAATTGATTGATATCTTAGTTCTAACAATGTTATTTTATTTGGATGATTTTCAGATATTGATGAATGCAGTGAAAAGGTTGCATGCCAGTGCCCAGAGTGCAAATGCAAGAACACCTGGGGAAGTTACGAATGCAGTTGCAGTGGCAACTTACTGTACATGAGCGAACATGACACGTGTATAAGTAAGCATACACTATTTCTTGATTGTCTCGTTTGTGGATTTCCATCTCACACTTCTAAGATTATCAATATTTTGGAGAAGCTTGCTTGAAGTACACTTCTTTGAACTTTTCAATGTCAATTTAGTATCGTATCACACATAACAATACCAATATAAGCTAGTAATAATTTAGTTTCACCTACCAATTCAGTTTTATGTGGTTCCTGTACATTTGTTTGCAGTTTATGTCCTAGCTTTATGATCACATTAACTCCGTGTTTGGATCCCTGAATCTCGAACATAATAATTATCTGTGGCTTCCAAATATAAACTAAGCTCAACACACAGGACTTAATGTCCTTCCCCTGACCTATTTGTCTCTGTCTCTGTTTGCAGATAAGGCTGGTAATACAGAATACAGCTGGAGTTTCATCTGGGTGATCATTCTCGGTTTGGCTGTTTCTGGACTTGCAGGATATGCTCTATACAAATACAGGATCAGGGTACGTGACCCTCATATTTTGTTTTTATGTGCAAGCTCATGTAGATATCCAGTTAGGATTGCATCATCTTTAGTTCTTGTTCTTCTATTTCAGAATTATGATACTGACACACACGTATTCTGCAGAGATACATGGATTCAGAAATCCGAGCAATCATGGCACAGTACATGCCTTTGGACAATCATGGCGATGAGATGCCCAGTCACGGGAGTCACGGGAATGTATAAGATCCAAGACAGCAGATTAGTTATGAAGAGATATAGCGTGCACTACGCCGCATCACCTGCATTTATTTGGTTTGTGATGCTTCTGTTGATCGCTGGTGCACATATATATTATCTTCGTTTCACAGGGTGTAATTTAGGTGGTTTCGTGTACTTTTTAGGGTCGGATTATCTTGTATAAAACTCCCATCTGTTTGGGAAATTTTCTCTGGATGTTTTTTTTTTTTTTTTCTTTGCTGTTGATATATGTTTTCTTGCTCTCTTACTGGTGTTATATACTTGTATAGAGGCATAGTCAGTTCCTCTCATAAACATGAATCACTTGAACATAGATGTCAAATCTATAAAGATATGGTTACCATTAGAGTGTAGGTTTTTATTTCGAACCAACTGTGACCTTCTAAGTGTAATTTTGTAAGGTAAAGCATTACAGTACAAAACATTCTCACCAACATTTCAGTTCATGTACACCCCGTAATTACAGTTTTCCTTTTCATTTCGTTCACATAATGTTGAGAAGACCTCACAACTCACTTAGAACTTGGTGATCCCTATTAAACTTGACATTCGGTTTATTTAGCTTATTTGACATTTTCTCTCTTCAAGGCCTTTTAACTCGAGCCTCCAAAGGGTGGAATTCATTTTACTTGGACTGGACAGTCAATCGTGTTGTGTTATAGGACTCGTTGTCCCTATTAACTAAATTTGACTATCATTCAAGCGGTCAAACACTCATTTACTTCACATTACCACACAAATACTAAATTTAACAAAATCTAATAGAAGATCACAATCCGACAGAGTTTGAAATATCTAATTTGGAAGATACTTGATTGATTCGAGTAAAAAAATAAAATAAAACAAAATAAAATAAAAAGGCGTATTACAAAGTTAGAAAACACTAACATTCACGCACTAAATTGTAATTCAAAATCAGGGATCAAAAAAGTTTCGATTTGAGGTTGTTTCAACTCTCAATTTGAGCTATATTTTAGCTCCAATTTGGGCCTCTAAACAACTCCGAATCGTAGTTGATTTACTGCTCCCATACGCACAAAATGGTGAATTCAAAGCAAGTCTGTGTAAATGGGGAAGACGGTAGAATGAGAATAAAAGAAAAGCAAATAAAATGAAACTTACCCAATTAATTACTTACGCACCCCTCAACCAAACACACTCGAGTAAAGTTGAAGACGACGAACCGACGAACTGGAAGTGTGGGACGCGAGCGACCCACCTGGCAGATCCAGTGGGGCCCACACACGCAAACTTTTACTTGAGCATCGTTCTTTCCTCCTCCTCCTAGTCCTAGTACCCCCACGCAACATACCAGATACCAAAACCAACCCAGCTACCTCTTCTCACTCACTCACCTCTCTACTTCCCCCCTTCCAGTTTTTCACCGGACAAAATAAACAACCAACCATGAGACTGGACTCTATCACATCCACAAACCCTACCCCTACCTTCACCAGACCTTCTTCCATGGCGCTCTGCCACGCTCGGCCGGCGTCGCTAGGGTTTCCGGTAGCTAAAATGTCAAATGCGGCGCTTCCGACAGGTCTAGGGTTTTGCGGTCTCAATTTGCGGCACCGGAGTATCAGGAATCGCACTCTCTTCGCCTTTGCAGCTTCTCATGAAGATGACTCGGTGAGTCAATTTTTACGATTGGTCTAATTGTTTGAATTTGTTTTCAGTTTGAGTGGAATGTAGTATGTACGTACTGGAAATTCGATGAGTTTGTCTAACATTTTGGGATGTCATCTGTGCCAATTTGGTTCTCAGGGTTTTGTGTTTACAAGGGTTTTAGATGAATTTGAGATTGCTCGTTCTTTCCCAGCCAATTTGGGTTTATTGTATTGTAATATTGAATATGTAAACCAATAGTTTGTCGTTGTTTGAATTCCAGAAGGATTCAGAGGTCAATATTAAGAAGGAAAAGGAGGACCTAGCATCTGAAGCAAAGGAATCACAAGAAGCTTGGCAGGAGGCACTTGCTGCTTTTAAAGAGCAAGCTTTAAGAATGCAGAATGTATCAAAAGAAGCGTATGAAGTATATTCAGAAAAAGCTGTCGTCGTTCTAAAGGAAACTTCTGAAAGGTTGAAAATTCAAGCAGAAAAAGCAAGAGAGGATTTGACTGTGATTGCTAATGAAATTGCTGAAGAGAGTCAAGAATATTTTGCCATCGCTTCTGAGAAAGCCCCTGAACCAGTGAAGGATATTATTGAAACCTATACTTCTTCAAGTGATGAGTTTAAGGATGTCTCCAAATTGCAGGACTTTCATGTTGGAATACCTTATGGTATGTGTAGCACGATTGTTTGTGTGTGGTGATTATATACTTTATATGAGATTCACAACAGCACATTTTTGTGGTACTGACATCATAGCTCATGGTTTCTAGGTGCTCTCCTTTCCCTTGGCGGTTTTCTTTCTTTTATGCTCAATGGTAGCATTCCTGCGATAAGATTTGGTATCATACTTGGTGGCACACTTTTGGCCTTGAGCATATCAAGTCTGAGACACTGGAAAAGTGGCGAGTCATCACCCGCAATCTTAAAAGGGCAGACAGGTGTGTATGTTACTGCAAAACAATACATTGATGCAATTTACTTTAAATCTATAGATAGAATGAAACTTTATGTTTAACAAGATCATTGCTATTAGTGCACTGGAGCAATTTTTGTGTCAAAAACATAGAAATCTAAAAATCTTTACCTACTAATGGCTCTAAAATTGTACTTGACCTTATGAGATGTCCACCCTGAAAAACTACTGGTTCAGGCGTCAACTCTAGTAAAAATCTGGTGTAATACTTTCTGGAGAACTCATACCAACTTTCATGTGGTTACTGTAATAAATGAGTGATGTATAATAAAGTCTTCTTGAAACACCTTGTGTTTATGCATGGATTAATGCTAGAATTTCTCTGAACTCTGAAGTTATACTTGTGTAGCTGATCTGCATTTTTTACTTTCAAAGTATGTCCATGGACACAAGCAGATATTATCCGGGTGTTTGGGAGTGGACTTCCGAGAATGATTTTCGATTTTTTCTTCCAAAATCAACATGCCTGCTTTGGCACCGGATTTTGGTCTCAAAATAAAAATCCGTCCCTACTCCAAAATTATACACTTTCATACATCATCCCTACTCTTCTCTCTCACACCTCCATACATCATCCCAATGTTTAAACCTATTAAAATAATAAACCAAATGCCAAATACAAAATTTCAAAACTCAATTCAAAACCTAAACTTTCAACAGGAAAAAAAACTCAACTTTCACCAACTTAAAAAAGTCAATCTCAAAATCCACTCCCAAACAGATTTTGTCATCAAATCTAGTGAAGTTCCTCTTCCCAGTTGAACTTTAATTTGATTTGTGTTTCAATTGACAAAATCATTTTTGGTTAGCTGTATCTGATTTAACGTAGACAGTTGCACTCAATTGTGTCAGTATTTGTGTAAGATACTTGAGTGAAGCTGTATGTTATGGCTTTCTCTAATTATTTCTTGTTGAATGTGCTTTTTATGTGGATGTTAAGTACTTAATATTTCTTATGTTGTTTACGGCGTTCCAATGCACTTTGCAGCAATTGCGACCGTCTTGTTTCTGAGAGAACTGAGCTTGTTGTCTACAGTAAGAACTCTTTTACCTCAGTTATCAAAATATTAGTATTAGCAATGTTTTCTGTTTGTGCTGAATTTGGCAAAATTTACTTCTTTGCAGCGGCCGTTTATCATAAATTTCTTCACAACCCTCATCAGGTTCCCATTCTCTCAATCTCTATATAGTTGTGCATTTTTTATACAAGAAGCTTTCTTTTGGTTTTTTCGTCTCTAATTTTTCACAAGGTGCGATCTAGATTGTGGTATAGGTGCATGAGAACAAATAAGTATCAACTGCAGTAACAATCTTTGATCAATTAGTACACATATCTGCTGATATGAAGCCTAAATCCAGCAAAATATTGAACAAAAGATATATTTAATGCAATAGCAGTGTCACCTAATTTCTACTTCTTTTGCACAAGGGAATATTCTGCAATCCCCGTGAACAAGTGTGTTGAAGTTAAATTGAACTTTGAGCTTTTAAAACCCCCTCCAGAAAAAGTTGATTGCCCAAAACCAGGATTAAGTTAATGCAAGTGTTTGAGGTTTAACCGGTGTACAAATTGCTTGGGACCAATGCTTATTTCTACAGTAATTCATGAGAATATGCATCTCATGTTTGATTTGTCAACACTCCACAAGCACTTTTGATTTATAAAAAGAGCACAGAAAATATTGACAAGATCCTCCTCAGGGATCAGTGTTGTATTTCATAGGCCATTAACATTTGGCTTATAATCACGCAGTGGTGGAGTTGCTGCATTCTTCTTGTATAGGATCATGAGAGATGGAGGGCTGCCAAAGAGACCTAAGTTTGAGGCAGACCCACAAAATTAATCCTCATGTCTGGGACTCCAGGTAAATTGGTGATGACACATCTTAAAACAGTTCCTATTCCAAGTTCCTTTTATGTAATGACACATGCATTTCATCATTTCCAGGAAATCAAAGTCGGGGATTAAGCATCCTTGGCTGTGGACATACAGGTCATGGAGCAAAGCACTTCTACATATGACTGCGAAAAGGGTAGATGGTTGTTAGGGACATTGTTAGCTTTATTTGGCCTCTTGTTTGGGTCGAAAAAATAAATTTGCCACCCCCTTGAAGTTGTTCTCTTGAAGTATTATGATTACCAGTATGTGTAACCCATAACCTTTTCTTGCGAAAAATCCGCTGCAACAAAAATGAATCCCTTTATTTCAGTCTTGGCTGATGAAACTTGCCCAGATTCTGTGTTTTACATTTCAAATTACTTTGTAAGGGTTTTTCTATTTCTAGGATTTGTTTTACCGAGTACATTTCTAAAATGAGCAATAGTTAAGAGTCCGCAACAGGCAGTTGCCTAATAAATTTAGAGCTGTGAAGTCCGCTCGACCCAGGCGAAGCAGGAATTTTTGCATAAACAAGGAGATGTGGATGATAACCAATAAAAACCTGGTTAAAATCGGTTCAGCCCTGTAAAATTGGAAATGCTGATTAAAAAACAAAAAAGAATTCAAGGTTGTGTACAAAATAAGGTAAACTTAATGATCACTCATATATAACTGTTTAGAACTCTAGTTCATGATTGTGTAGCTTGTATATGCTGATTCGTTACCATTTGTATTTGTATTCTATCTACAGAATATAACAAAGTACGTTGATTTGAATGGTCATCAATATAACTTCAAAATTGAATAACAACGCCTAATAACTTTAATCTTCTTATCATAAATGCTACAGTATCACAACAATATTGAATAACTACGGTTCAGATTTACTGTGATCTATTGTGTGAGCTATACTGTTTGTCCCTATAATAGCATGACACGTGGCTTGATAAAACACTAAACATAACCGGAATAACAAGGCTAATATCTTCTTACCATAAATGGCGTTTATTTTATTTTTATTTCTTTTGCAAACGTAGTCCTTCCAGGAGTGTCGTTAGCTTTTTGGATGTAAGTAGAAAATTGCAGGCAGTACGAAGATAGTAGTTGGGGTTGAAGATGTTTTTGTGATAAACAGTGGAGTAATGTTAATAGAATATGAATCGTTGCCTTCTCATTCACTGGAAAGGGGTATAAATACAATACAAGATCCACGATTCTAGCCTATAATTTAGGACCGATATACATCTCTATATTTACGAATATTACACAAGATATATACTAGTATAATCTAACACTCCCCCGCAGTCGAAACGGGAGGCTCACGAATGTTGAGACTGGAACGAAAGTCGTCAAACAATACCAACGGGAGGCCCTTGGTGAAGATATCAGCAATTTGATAACGCGATGGGACATGAAGAACACGAACTTCACCCCTAGCAACTTTCTCACGAACAAAGTGAATGTCCATTTCAATATGTTTAGTACGCTGATGTTGTACAGGATTGCCCGTGAGATAAATAGCGCTAACATTATCACAATAGACCAAGGTAGCCTTATGGATAGGACACAACAGTTCAAGCATCAAATTGCGAAGCCAGCAAGACTCAGCCACCACGTTAGCAACTCCACGATACTCATCTTCAGCACTCGAACGGGACAACGTGGGTTGACGTTTGGCGGACCAAGAGATTAGATTATCACCAAGGAAAACACAATAACCCGAAGTGGAACGCCGAGTGTCAGGGCAACCAGCCCAATCCGCATCCGTATACGCAACCAAATCACGAACAGAAGATGCATAAAGATGCAAGCCAAGGGAAAAGAGTACCTTGAACATAACGGAGAATCCGCTTGAGTGCTTCCATATGGTCAGTCCGAGGATCATGCATGTGAAGGCACACTTGCTGAACCGCATAAGAGATATCGGGTCGAGTAAACGTGAGGTATTGGAGAGCACCCGCCAGACTACGATACAAGGAAGGATCGCCAAAAGGAGTGCCAGCCGAAGCACCAACCTTGGGCTTGGTATCGACCGGAGTGGCAGAAGAGTTGCAAGTCCGCATCCCAGCGCGATCAATGATCTCAGCCGCATACTTGGCTTGAGAAAGGAAGAGGCCATTCTTGTTACGAGTAACCCGTATGCCAAGAAAATCATTCAGAAAACCCAAGTCTTTCATAGCAAACTCAGAATCAAGTTTAGCCATAATATCATGCCGAAGAGACTCCGAGGACGCCGTGAGAATGATGTCATCCACATAAAGGAGCAAATAGGCCATGTCCGTGCCATGAGAGTAGATGAACAGCGAAGTATCACACGTACTATTGGAGAAGCCAATAGTAGCAACAAACTCAGCAAACCGCTTATACCAAGCACGGGGAGCCTGCTTTAGGCCATATAAAGACTTCCGTAAGCGACACACATAATCCGGGTGAGTAGGATCACGAAAACCCAATGGCTGATACATGTATACCGTTTCTTGTAAGGTGCCATGCAAGAAAGCATTACTAACATCCAACTGATGAATCGACCACCGACGAGAGAGAGCAATACTCAAAACCAACCGTATAGTAGCCGGTTTCACAACAGGGCTAAAGGTCTCACCACAATCAATACCAACTTGTTGAGTTTTGCCATCACCTACAAGACGAGCTTTATAGCGCTGAAAAGTACCATCAGACTTAATCTTATGGGTAAAAATCCACATAGACCGAATTATATTAGCACCCGGTGGACGAGGAACCAATTCCCACGTCTCATTTTTAATAAGAGCATTAAACTCATCAGTCATGGCCAGTTTCCAATTAGGATCACGAAGTGCCTCTACTGGGTTACGGGGAAGGGGAGAGGAAGGAACCGTAACCGTAAGAGCAGAAGGATCAAAAATGGATTTGGGAAGGTGAATATTATGTTGACTACGAGTAACGGGGCGGAGGGGAGGATGAATGGTGTACCGAGTGGTACGAGGAGGAGAATGTGGTGTGTCGGCTATAGGACACGGTATAGGAGCAATGGTACGAGGAGAGGACAGAGGCTGGGCCGTGAGGGCCGGGGAAGAGGAGGCAGACGACACGGGAAAGGCTGGGGAGTTTGGGGTAGGGACTGGGGCAGGGGCCGAGAGGGCCTGGGTACTGACCTGGGGAGGTGCCGGCAGGGCCTGGGGGCTGGCCTGGGCACCGGCCGGGGCGCGTGCCTGGGCACTGGCCGGGGCAGGTGCCGAGAGTGGATGGGCGCTGGCCGGGCGGGGGGACTGAGGGGCTGGGTTGTCCTGGGCGCTGGGTGAGCCAGGCCGGGACGGAGGAGCCCTGGCATAGCCGGGCAAGAGGAATGGGACGAGTGAGGCTGGAAGACCGGGGCCGAGAAAATCATAGGCAGCCGGTAGAGATGTTGTAGATTTGGCCATAGGAAAAATTGTTTCATCAAAGTGGACGTGTCGACATATAATGATTTTGCGAGAAGACAAGTCAAAACACTTATAGCCACGATGATTATCGGGATACCCCAAGAACACACAAGGAGTGGAACGAGGTTGGAGCTTGCGAATAGTAGTAGATGGAAAAAGGGGATAACACAAGCAACCAAAGATACGAAGGTGGTTATAAGTGGGTGTACGGTGATAAAGAACTTGTACCGGCGATTTATAGGCAAGGAGTTTACTGGGTAAGATATTTAGGAGATAAGTAGCCATATGTAAGGCATGGTGCCAAAATGATGGAGGTAAGGAAGCATGGATAAGGAGAGTACGAATGATATTGTTAATTGAACGAAGCTTTCTCTCTGCTTTGCCATTTTGAGAGGAGGTATGGGGACAGGAAAAACGAAAAGAAATGCCATGCTTATCACAGAATTGGCGAAAAGCATTGTTGTCAAATTCACCACCATTATCACATTGAATTGTTTTAACTTTTCGTTCAAATTGAGTGTGAATGAGAGCATGGAACGTGGAGAACACAGAAAACACTTGTGATTTCCGAGCAAGAGGGTAAATCCACACAAAATTTGTGAAATCATCCAAAAATAAAACATAGTAACGATGGCCAGAAGAACTGAGAGTTGGAGATGTCCAAAGATCACTATGAATTATATCAAAAGGCATACAAGTATTCGAAGTAGAAGGCAAAAAAGGTAGTTTAACTTGTTTTCCAAGAATACAAGACTGACAAGTAGGTAACTTGGAAACATTATTACAATCTATAAGCTTATTGCTCTTAAGAACAGATAATATGGGATCGCCGGGATGACCCAATCGATGATGCCAAGTGGATGAAGCTAGGCAGGCTGTTTGTGGAGGAATCAACGGAGCAAAGTTGACGGGATACAAAGGGCTTGAGCTCTCACATCTCAGGATACGGTGACCGGTCTGTAAATCATTCACAGAAAAACCAGTAGGGTCAAAAGTGACGGAAACATGATTATCAGATGTAAACTTACGGACAGACACTAAGTTTTTGACAAGATGTGGAGTATGGAGAACATTGGATAAAGACAAAGGCTTGACGGGGGTGGGAAGAGAAGCATTACCGTAACCATAAATAGGAATTGACTGACCACTACCAACAGTTACACCATTATTATAAATGCTCGTATTAAAATAAGACGATAAAGTACCTCGGGAGTTGGTCATGTGAGAAGATGCACCAGTGTCCATGTACCAGTTGGAGTCCGGTTGAGACAAGGCCATAGTGTGCATGGCGGACTCAATGTCCGTGGGGGTCCATTGCTGGGCGTGGTATGCCTGTGGAGCCGGGACAGAGCCTGGCCGGGGGCCGAGAAGGCCCTGCTGTGCGTGCGGGCGGGACTGGGCAGAGGTGCCGGGCTGACTCGGGTAAGGGCAAGGCGGTGTGACCCAGGGGGCGCGGAGTACAGCCACCAAGGAGGAGTCTGCCAAGACGGAGGTGCCTGAGGCTGGCCCCGTCCGCGTCCATAGCTGCCCAAGTTCCTATTGTTGCGGGACTTGAAGGATTTGGACTTGGGAGTCTTGCCGCGGCCAGGGGCAGGAGAGGGAGCAACCGGGTCGGTCACAAGCAAGGCCTCGTCATGAGATGCGGCTTCCTTCAGACTTGTTTCCTCAAGAGTAAGCATGGAACGAGCCTCAAGAAACGGAGGAAGCACCTTCCGATGGCGAATGACAGAGGCAACGCCATTGTAGGCAGGAGTAAGGCCGGCAATCATGCGAAGAATCAACCGATTATTCGGAACGGGAGCACCAACATTCTTCAATTGATCTGCAAGAGATTTAAGAGTCTGGCAATAGAGTGAAACATTAGGAAAATCTTTTAAAAACAAGTTATTAAACTCATGTTCAAGATTGACCGCACGGGAATGCTCATTATCCTGAAACAAAGCCTGAATACGATCCCAAAGCGTCATGGCAGAGATGTCAGACTCAATAACGGTATTGAGGAGATCAGAGGAAATTGTGGAGTAAATCCACTGAACAACCGCAGCATCAAGGGTGTCCCAGAGCTCCTGTTCATCATCGGTGAGAGGGGAGGCCGGGATTTCCTTGCCATCAGTGCCGGTTTTAGGTTTGGGAGGGATAATATGGTGAAGAACCTTGTGAGACCGGCAATGAACTTTGAAGAGTTCTGCCCAATTAGCGTATTGTACGTTTTCAGTTTCCAAGACGATGGGGACATGAGTACGTATATTGGAGACGGTGAGGGCAGGATGAAAGGAGGAGGAGGAGGAGGATGATTCCTTGGAAGAGGCCGAGCCGGTCATGGTGAACTGGTGCGGCAGGGATGAGGTTACGGCAAGAAAGAGTTTATATATATATGGTAGGCGGAAGAATTAATTAATTTAATTAATAAATTTATTAATGGAGCACGGATATGTGTATGAGTAGCTCATGTGCCGCAGCAAAGAAGAGGGAGTAATTAATTAATTGAGCAGAGGGCTTAGTAGCGCAGGTGCGGCAAGAATGAAACAAGATGCGGCAAGCAAGACGATAAATATATATATCTGCGGCAGTGTTTGGACGGGAAGAAAGAAAAATTTGGGGAGAGAGAGGCGGAAGCTAGGTTTTAGGATCGACCTAGTATGATACCATAATAGAATATGAATCGTTGCCTTCTCATTCACTGGAAAGGGGTATAAATACAATACAAGATCCATGATTCTAGCCTATAATTTAGGACCGATATACATCTCTATATTTACGAATATTACACAAGATATATACTAGTATAATCTAACAAATGTCACATGCATAGACAATTTGATGAAGACTGACACATCTCGTCTGAAACCTGGAATGATTGGGTTGGTGCTAGAGTCCATAAAAAAGGATCTAAAGGTTGGAGGGATCGATGTGAAAATATGATGGCCTCATACCGGTGTCTTAACTGCCATATAGTAAAGCGTGGAGGTCGCTACAATACGCTAGAGACTTCATATATGTGGTCGATGAATTGAATGGTACGACGAAGCTGCAAACAGGGTGGAGCCACGAATTAGGGTTGGAGTGAAATTACATATGCATCATTTTTTAAAAGTTCAATTGGGGATTAAAATTTGAAAAATCATTGTCTTTAAAAAAATTAAAAAATCATAAATTTTAACTTTTTTTGGGAGGGGTCCCGCCAGCCCTCTAGCTCTACCCCTGGCTGCAAAGGTCACAGATCCTGGTATTATCAATCACTGACTTACTCACAAATCCATAAACTAACTACTACTAGTTACTTTATTGCATTCAAAGCTATAATCTCGAGGATTTCTTTAAAAGGAAAGTTCTCATGCCATTTTCTAACATCCATTGCAAAGAATGATATTGACGGTAACGACCCTTAACCCATTATCATTGTCCAGTTTGTTTTCTTGTATGTCACAACCTTTTATCTCCTTCATGTATAGGTCTATTTCCCTTACTTTTTTTATTTATAGTGATATTCGCTTTGACAACTAATCCAACCGATCACTCTCGGACCCTTTTTTAGAGGACGGCTTTCCTAGCGGTATTTTTACACCCACAAGACTCGAACCCGAGACCTTGCTTAAGTGAACTCAAGTTCCTAGTTGTTGTTACATTTGGGGATGTAAATTCGATCACCTAGTGTATGTGTAGAGGTCTAGTATCGTTACATTTGCTATAGTTCAACATGAAAGTACTAGATGATAGCTTTTCCGAATCGTCTATCAATTAGCTTATCTGAATCTAAGAGCACTAGCAATGGTGGACTTATTTGAGGCTTATTTGGAAATAAACCCCAAATGAGTCACAATAGAGGCTTATTTGGGGCTTCATAAATGTAGCTCATGCTTGGGGGCTACATATTTGAAGCTCCCAAATAATATTTTTTAATTTCCTTTTCTTTCTATTTCATGAATTGTGTGGTGCATGTGGAATGTATGTATCATGTAGTACCCACAAAAAAGCCTCTAATAAGCCCAAACCATTGTAACAAAAAATGAAAGGGGCTTATTTGAGGTTTAAGCCTCAAGTTTGTAGCCAACCATTACTAGTGCTCTAAGTATCTAATTTTTACTCCCTCCATTTTTAATTATACGTAGTTTTAGCTTTTTGAACTCTTCCTTAAATATAATTAATTTTAACTTTTGTTATACTACCTCCATCTTTAAATATAAGTAGTTTTAGACTTTTGTTCTTGTACTTTAATATAAGTAGTTTAAGGTTTTAAATTAGTATTTTATTAAATTTCCAAGATAATAATCGTGATTGTGAAATTTCAATATTTTACTTTCAATATATTAATCCTTTTTTTCATGTTTATGATTGGATGTTGAAAAGAATTTATATTTTTTTAATGATAATGATAATTATGATGGTGGACAATCATTTACATTTATTAGTATCACTACATTACCATAATATGTATGAAAATATCTAAAACTACTTACGTATATTTAAAAATGGAGGGAGGATTATTTTACTATATATTTCCCATGTACTTTTCATCACTTTTAATAGTATTAAAATTGCATCTCTTTCTTATTAAAATAAGAAAAGTTATATACTAGATTTTATAACATTAATAATTAAAAGAATAAAATAATAGAAATAAATCATTTCCTTAATATAATATGTGTGAAATACATAAAAGTACTTATAATAGAAAACTGAGGGAGTATTTATTTTAAAATGTTTTTTTGGGGGGTTGGGCGGGAAGGTAGTGTAAATTTCCCTCTCAAAGTATTTGCTCACTCTTAAATCAAAATCTTGAAATCTGGACCCTGAAAGCAAACATTTCACTCGGCTCACTGCTGTGTATCTAATTTCTAAACACAAACCCTAACCCTAGCCTTCTCTGTCTCTCTCATTTCGCCCAAATTCCATCCAGAGAACAAATGTCTGACATTCCAACCGACATATACCGCGAAATACTCCGGCGAGTACCTGCTCCGTCTCTGTTTGGTCTCCGATCCGTTTGCAAGTCCTGGTGTAGCATCATCGACGACCCTCTCTTCGTCAAATCATATCTCCGTCGTCCAACAGGCGGCAATCAGCTCATGGTCAGATCCCGGACTGGTATAATCTACTCTTTATCTTTAACCTGACTTACTTTTTCCAATCAAAGCATTGAGGAGGTTAAGAACATTAAGAACCTTGTTGGCCGTGGTGTGCCACGCTTGCCTACTTTGCCTGTGTCTACTTGTGATGGCCTAATTTTGATTCCATCTGATAAGATAACAATGCCTTGGTTACTGTGGAATCCTTCCAATGGGGATTCCTTGTCGTTGTGTGACGAATTTTAAAAAATAAGTGGTGGACATATGCCTTATTTTGGACTTGGGCATGATGCTCATACAAATGACGATAAAGCTGTTCGAATTGTTCATAGCCCTAAACCTGATTGTCGTAAGTTAGAAACGCATGTTTATTCATTGAACTCGAACAATTGGCGTAGAATTAAGGATACTAGTAAGGATTACATGATTTTTGATCATCATGGTGTTTATGCTTTTGGTGCGCTACACTGGGTTGTATGTGAACTTGGGCAAGATCGGCAGGAAGATATTTATATGATACTTGCGTTTGATCTAACTACTGAAACTTATCGTACATTTCCTCTACCCTTGTTGGTCTGTCGAGGAAGTGGTTATGTGACGAACTTAGATGAATTTGGCGGATGCTTATATCTCAGCGCCCATCGTCATAGTGACTGCTTTCATAGTAACTTAACCGTATGGATGGTTACGGATTATAGTTGTGATGATAAGATGTGGGTTGGGATGTTTTCAGCCAAACTGATGCGCAAAACTTATTCTTGGTATAGTATCCGCTTAGTTGCTCATTTCGAAGACAAAGATCAGTTCCTATTCCAGGAGACGCAACAAGAATTTGTATTGTATGATTTGAAGACTCAAAGCTCCAAAACCCTGAAAATTAAGGATATTGACGATTCCTTTTCCTCTCAAGTTTTTCCTGCAAGCCTTATCCGCCTCAGTAGAAGTGATGGTGTTGCTCCAGCAGGATCATTGACAAGAAAGAGAAAAAGGACATATGATAGGTATGTGAAGTTTAGAAATGCTTATTTTTTGATTATTCCTGATTTGCCTTATTTTAATACTGGATGGCCTTAAATCTTTTTCTCATGCTATTCTGCCACATGAACTAAAAGTCCAACAGGAAAGAACTAGTTTATAGCTTGTAACTGCCTTGGAAAGATTATGATTGCATAATAGTCATGCTGAATACTGCTTATTTTGTATAAGATTGGTTAGTATCGTGTGAATTTCTTCCTTTCTTAGTTGTATTCTCACATGTCTATAGGTTGGATCCATAATTGCAGTGTACTGATCTTTATCATAGATTCATAGTAGACAGGACAGCAGGAGTATATGGGTTGAAGTTTCATTTGGTAAACTTTTGATGAAAAAACAATCCAGACTACATGCTTGAATGTTTAGTTAAGATGGAATTCTTTCAACTTGCAAACTAGTAATTTGTTTTCAGACATGTTGACTTGATTATGAATTTTGTCATTGTAGGGTGAATCTGAGATTCAGAGCATCCAACTTCAAAAGGCGTGTCTTTTTGACTTTTTCCCGACAAATATCTAGTTAAATGTTCATCAAGTCTACTTATGCGGTTTTGGATGTTCAGGTGCTGCTGTTTTCTAGCATTGCACTGAAATATGATGTAACTTGCTCAAGTGCTAAATGATTTGAGATTAAGTCGTATGCTGTTTAACCTTCAGTTTTGTTTCTTGCTTTAGTGTTACTATTTGTGTAGGTATGGAACTGGATTTCAGAGTTTGATTTGTATTATGCTTCATTAGTTCGATTATCTCTGCAACTGAATCCTAGCAGAAATCTGTGATGGAACCCTGGGGCTGTACCCATACGGTAATCTAAGATCTTGAACAAGAGTACAAGGTTTCCCCATAAGCTATTCTGTCTTTGTATCTTCCTTATGCTCTCGATAATTTTCTCCTTTTGACCACACTTGCACTTGCCTCCTACTTCATCTCTGCTGGCTCTCTCAGTATTATAATTGTTGGTCGGTTTGGGGGATTAATATGGAGAGGAATGGGAAGCTTGGGACTTGTCGGTATCACTGTTATTGTGAGAACCAATTGCGGTTTGTTTGCTTTGTTATTCGTATGTTTGTGGGACGTCTTGATTTGATTGAGTACACACATTGTACTGATATATTACATTACTAGTAGTTTATAGTAGAGTTCTGTCACTCGGTGATTCTAGTATAATGAAGAAACAGAGAGATGCAATCACAATGTAATGTTGTGACTATAATCAGATGCAATCTCAATCACAGTGACAGTGGTATCAAGAATGACAGAGTGTAGCTCTAAATTCTGAATGACAGAGTGTAGCTCTAAATTCTGATGCATGTATTGCTTGTAAAAAAAGTTGTTTCTATAACAATCAAAGAAGCCCATTTCTTCAACCTTTTGAATAAAACCATCCGACACATTATCACGCCTTTTTCTATTCTCGTTAATATCACAGCTTTCTGGTTTTCTTAATTTTGTGAGCTTCTTTGTTTCTTTCCTCCTGAATTAACAATGTTTTCGGTTTAAATTTATTAAATTACATTCGGTCCAATTCAATTTTGCTTAATTATTTTTGTATTACAAATAACCCTGATTCAGTTATATATGGGTGCATACTCTCTAAGTCTTAAATCAAAATGATGCGGAATGTATTCTGAGTCCGGTTAAAAAACGAATTGGGTTCCCCACATGCCTGAACCCATCAAATAGGCGCCGATTTTGATGGGTTTAGTTTTTTTTTGTTGCTATATTTACGTAATTAAGAAATTTTCTATGATGTCTAGAATTTCATAAAATTTAAAGAATTGAAAGCCCTACTCATAATAATAAGAAAGAAGGTGTACCATTCCTTTGAGAATCTAAAGGTGTACCATTACCTTTGAGAATCTAGGTGCCGCTTGCTTTGGAGGTTAGGATGGGTGAATCAGAAGTGAAGATAAAGTGCGTTTTCTCTAGAATGTTATTAGAATGTGTGATTTATTGTTTAATGACACATGTTGATCTATGAGGCCATCATATCACAATGTGTGACAAACCGTGTGGTAAAGCACACATGTTGAAAACCAGCCTGAAGTAATCGCACCGACTCAAAGTGTTGGGCCTTGATCGATTAGTTTTGGACTTTGCGTTATTTTCAGGCCTAGATGGATTAGTTTTGGACCTTGCGTTTGCAGGGTGTTTTATATCAGGTTTTTTCACTATTCCAGAGTTTATAGAGTAAACAGCTGCTTTGTGCAACGTGAAGCATCATCGCCTGGGGGAAATTTGATATCAGAGAGAGAAGAAATGTTGGACATTCCAACCGACGTATACCGCGAAATACTCAGGCGAGTACCTGCTCCGTCTCTGTTTCGTCTCCGGTCCGTATGCAAGTCATGGTGCAGCATCATCGACGACCCTCTCTTCGTCAAATCGCATCTCGGCCGTCCAACATGCGGTAATCAACTCATCATCAAAACCAGAATTGGTATACTTTACTCCTTAACTTTAACCTCTCGAACTTTTTCAAATAAAAAGATTCAAGCATTGAGGTGAAGAAGGAAAAAATTGATCAAACCCCCCAACCTATACTACAAGTGAGACATTACCCCCTAACCTATTAAATTTGAGACTTAACCCCCTCACCTATATAAATTGTTGCAACATACACCCTATATAATATTTTACTATCAATTTAATATTTTTCATTCAATTTAATATTTTCCCTTTAACTAATATTTCCGTTTGATTCCAAATTAATCATAATACCTACCGAAAAACTAATTTTGAAAATTATAATATGAAACTACACGATTTTCACTTTTATAATATAATATAATATAAGTTCAAATATTATTTTTCCGGTATAATTAATGAAAATATTATTTTTTCACTTTTGTAATATAAATTGTATTGAAAAAATAAGATTTGAACTTATATTATATAAGTAAAATCTTATATTTTTATAATATAATTTTTAAAATTATTTTTCGGTGTGAATTTAGGATTAATTGGAGTCAAACTGACATATTAAATTGTAGGGAAAATATTAAATTGAATGAAAAATATTAAATTAAAGGGAAAATATTATATAGGGGGTATGTCGTAACACTTTAAATAGATGAGAGGTTAAGTCTCAAACTTAATAGGTTAGGGGGTAATGTCTCAATTGTAGTAAAGTTCGGGGGTTTAATCAATTTTATCCGGTGAAGAACATAGAGAACCTTATTGGCCGTGGTGTGCCTCGGTTGCCTTATTCGCCTGTGGCTACTTGTGATGGCCTCATTTTAATTCCATCTGGAATGTACACAGAGCCTTGGTTGCTGTGGAATCCTTCCAATGGGGATTCCTTTTCATTACCGTTGTGTGACGATTTTGTTAATACAAACAGTGTACCATCCTTATTCTGGACTTGGGGTATGATGCTCATACAAATGACTATAAAGCTGTTCGAATTGTTCATAGCCCTAAACCTGATTGTCGCAAGTTAGAAACGCATGTCTATTCATTGAACTCGAACAATTGGCATAGGATTGAGGAGGATACTTGTAAGGGTTATCCATTTCATTATCTTGCTGGAGTTTTTGCCTTTGGTGCATTACACTGGGTCGTATATGACCGTGCACTTTGGATTTTTTTGATACTTGCATTTGATCTAACTACTGAAACTTATTGTACACTACCTGTACCCTCGAGGGTCGACACTCTATCAAATTCATCAAATTTAAATGAATTTGGTGGATCCTTATTTTTGACGGTCTATGATACTCGTTTTCTGTGGCGTATGGATGGCTAAGGAATATGGTTGCGATGAGAACATGTGGGTTCCGTTGTTTTCAACCAAAATAATGATTCCTGACAATGGTTGGTCGCGGGTCCGGCTAATTGCTTATTTCGAAGACAAAGATCAAGTCCTCTTCCAGGTAATAGAAGAGAAATTCGTGTTGTATGATTTGATGACTAGATGCTCCAAGACCCTTAAAAAAATCTTTGGTAGTATCTGCGATTGCTCTTTTTCTCAAGTTTTTCCAGCAAGCCTTGTTCGTCTTAGTGGAAATGATGATGTTGCTCCAGAAGGATCATTGACAACGAAGACAAAAACGAGTACGATAGGTATGACAAGTTTTGAAATGCTTATTTGTCATTATTTGAGATTTGCCCTATTCTAGTACTGCATGGCTTAAAAAATTTCCCCATGCTATTCTGCAACAGAAACTAAAACATAAGTAGTAGTATACTGTATGATAGCTATTAGCTTGTCATTGCATTATCATGATTAATGATTGTGGTTGCATACTAGTCATGTTGAATGCTGATTCGGAACGAAGTCTTACATACACAGAATCAGCATGTCCATAGGTTGGATGCAATATCGCAGTTTACTGATTTCTATGACAGCAGACAGGAAATACATAGATTGAAGTACGAAGCTACTTAGTAACCGTTGATGAGAAAATAGTGAAGCGTAGTGTATTATTATCGAGTTAACACTAAAGATAGGAGGATAACAACTTGCTTGAATGTTTAGTTAAGATGAAATTCTTTCAACTTGCGAACTAGTAATATGCTATTCGTATCAGTCATGCATGTTGACTCGATTTAGAATTTTGTCATTGTAGGGTGAAGCTGAAATTCAGGTCATCCAACTTCAAAAGATACGAAACAGGTCTTTGTGCTTGAGCACATCCGTTTGATATACTACTTGTTTGAGTCTTTGACAGAACAGACATGTCCAGGATACAAGTCTAGTTAAATGTTTATCGACTCTATGTCTGATGCACTTAGCAGGATGTTTAGGAGTTGCTGCTTTCTCATATTGGATTAATGAAATATTATGTAACTTTCTATGTGCTAAACGATTTAAGATTGACTCGTATGTTCTGTATCTAGCTTACGTTTTACTAGTCGTGAATGTTTTACAATTTGCATTGGTTCCAGAAGTTGACATGCATCATATCTGCAACTGAATCCTAGCTGTGATCAATAGCGGAACCCCGGAATGGGGGTTGTCACATATATAAGATCACAGATGATGCTCTTCTTGAACAGAAGTACTACTACAAGGTTTAATTTCCCCATAATAGTATAAGCACAGATATTGTACTGATGTAGTGATGTTTATCACTAACCAAGAAACAGAGAGATACATTCATAATGCATATTGCTAGTAAATAAATTGAGAAAAATTCTGTTTGTGAAGAAGAGGATCATTTGGCATTAAAGCAACTGAAAGACTATTTCAGTTCAAAAGGAGAATGTTGCATGAACTACTAAATCACAAATCCCAAACATCATCCTGCTACTTCAAATACAGACTTGATGACATAATAATCAACATTCAACAAGGTTTTTCTAAACACATCTGCTTAGTGCTTCACCCAAAAAAAGCAACCAAATGCGCAATAAAGCCCCTGGCAACAGGTTCTCAGTTACTCCAACCTGCAATCCCAAAATATCATATCAAGTCAGATAATCAGAGAGGAGCATTCATTTTGAACAACTGACAAATATGCATATGTTCACCTACATCTGTATGCATAGTTGCATACTAATCTGGAATTGGAAACAACTCTCTCTCTCTCTCTGTTCAGGGTGTTGAAGAACGAAATATATCTCCGTTTTAAATGCCACACAATGTGCAGATTGTATTTGTCAGTTCATATAAACGCAAGAACATAAAAAAGACACCCATCGTAACGTATGTATACAATGTACGACAACTGGAATCACTTGTAAATGATAATTTGCTAACGACGAAACAGCTTCTACTACTAACAAACACCAAACTCTGAAGCAGTTTAACAAAGTAACTGACTACACAAACCATATTAACAAGAAAACAAGGATAGTTGAACTTTGTTTTACCTCTCATTACCTCTTTTTCTCTTGTTCAACATTCCTTCTGAAACCACAATTTCATCATCACCAGTAAGGTTACTTCCATTGAAGCGAATAAGGCTTGCTGGAAAACTTGAGAAGTAAAACGATCCGGGATACCACCAATAGTAACTATCTTCTTGCCTTTATTCTTCAAATCGTACCACATGAATTCTTTGCTGTTCAACTGGATCAGGACCCAATCCTTGCTTTTCAAATAAGTAACCACCCGGACATTAAGCATAGAACAAGTCACATTTGATCTCAGTTTCAACCCCTTAACCCACATATCATCCCCGCAACCATAATCCTTAACCATCCAAACATCAAACCTTTCCACAACACATTCTTTGTAATGAGAGCAACTGAGAAACAAGCATTCACCCGACGAATTGATCTCCAGAGAGCACTCCTCCACATCAGGGAGCTTCGAGGGCAATGGTAGTTTACGGTAAGTTTCCGTGGTAAGATCAAGAGCAAGCATCCACCTCCCCCTCACAACATCACCCTGATACTCATACGCGACGAAATGCAACGCACCATACGCAAACACCCCGTAATGATCCCAAATAACACAATCCTGAACATCCTGAATCCTATGCCAAGCATTCAAACTCAGAGAGTAGACAAAAGTCACCAAGCCAACACCAGTAAGATCATCAGGGCCTGGAGCAACTCGAACAATCTTATAGTCGTTAGTAGCCGAATCGTAGCCAATGCCACTACAAGGCATGTCTCCACCAATTAAGTCGGTGAAATCGTCGCATAACGGCAACTCCATGGAAGTTCCATTGAAAGGGTTCCAGAGCAACCAGACCTTAGCTTTCTTGGTAGCAGGGATCAAGATTAGCCCGTCACACGAAGGAACGGGGAAATCGCAAACACGAGGCACGCCGCCACGAAGAAGTAGATTGTTGATAGTTCTGGCCTCAAGAACTTTGTCGTCAAAGAAATCAAGAGAGTTGAGAGGTAAGGTGTAAAGCTGGCCGGTAATGCTGGTGATTATGAGCTGGTCAGGGCCGGTGGGGTGGAGGAAATGGGACTTGAGGAAGAGTGGATCGTCGATAATGCGGCACCATGACTTGCAGACTGAACGGAGACGAAACAGAGACTCTACAGAGACACGCTTGAGTATTTCACGGGATACATCAGCCGGAATGTCAGACATTTTTGTGGCTATCTCAGATTGTGGGGAGGAAGAGAGGGTTAGGGTTTGATTGATTTGAGAGAAAAATGTTGAATTTTGTTAATGGAAATGGGAATCTGGAAAGTGGAATCGTCCATAACCACAAGTAGCTGCCGCCTGCAGGCTCACATACCTTCAACGTTCTTTCTGACATCTCACGAAGAATAAGTCTTTTGAGTTTGACTGGAACTAAATTTACACAAATGCCCTTTCTGTCATAAATGAAGAGCCCTTCGATTCTAAACAGTAACTCTAGTGTGTGTTTGGTTGGAAATTGGAATCCATCATTTAGAGATTTCAAAATGAGGAATTTGAACCCAAATGATGAAATGAGATTTTGAAGAGATGTGTGTGTATCAAACCCTTCTTTGGTTACAAGTCTTCAAATATCTATTTGGAGGGATTTATAAACAAATACATGGTTTGGTTCCAGACGTATTTATAACACCAGAAATACTAGAAATATTATAGCAGGTACTTAGCGTATTGAAATATATTGGTAGATCACAAAGTATTTACACATAATGAAGGGGCGGGGGCATATGTTTATTAATGATAATATTTTAAATATTTTTTATTAGTAAATAAAAAATGATGATAATATGAATTGTAGTAATATTGATATAAAAGATAGTATTTTAGAATTTTTAAGATTAATTAAGAGAGAATTAGGAGTCGGCGATGGGTGCTCCTAAGTCCTAACATAGCCAAGAGTGGTCTATATTTATAGATCTTGAAAAAATAAGATCGTTGATGATTTTTATTTATTTCTTGCATTTTTATTTTTCAAGTTATGACCATTTTAAAATAAAGGGTGCCGTCGCTTTTCTGTGTGAACACGTGATATGTTGTTTGTTGTCCGTTTGTGGTTTTATCGTGATTGTTTACTAATGACGAGGGCGGAGAAGTAATTTCGATTTGGACATGACATCTCCATTTGAGAGATTTCACAAATACCTACTCCAATTAGGTAATTCAAACCCACAAAAAGACAAGAGCTCTCACATGCCCTCGCCCAACGAGCCGACAGTCCTTAACTAAACATGATATTTCGAGAGATTTGTGGCAAAAAACGGACCAAATCCCTCCTACCAGACATGCACCTATTATATTGGGGGCTTTTATCTTTTAGAACCCATTTGATTTGAAGTCGGAAATGTAAAACCAACCAACTTCTTAGATTTGAAGTATTGGGAGGTGGAATTTGGAACTCAATATAAAACAAATAATATAGTTTCATTAATTATTTGTTAAGATGTTAATGGTCATATGTGCTCTTAAAAATTAACAAAACTGAGTGTTAAAATGCAACTGGAATAGAGAAATTAATTTTTTGTAAATACAGTATAGTTACAGTTAAAGCAATCCTAGTTCATCTTTTCTGGGACTGAAAAAAACAGATTTCAAAGATATGAGAGTAATTTAAATACACAAGAAAAGTTATGGACCAATTTACCTATTCCCCCTCCGGCACTACCCTGACTATCAAGATCATTAATTAGGGCTTTGATATATAATTGTTAAGAGAATTCATCCTCGTCTCGTCAAATACTAACTTCACTCCAAATCATGTTGGATCATATTCCGATAGATGTACACCGGGAAGTATTCAGGCGCGTCCCCGTTTCGTCTCTGTTTCGTGCCCGTTCAGTCTGCAAGTCATGGTGTCGTATCATCGACGACCCTCTGTTCGCCAATTCCCTTCCAACTGGTGAGGACCACCTCTACCTCTTTATCAGAACCATCACTGGCAAGATTTACTCCTTACCTCTCAACACCCTAGCTTCTTCTTCTTTGCCCAATACAACAAATGTTTGGTTGATTTGGAATCCTTTCACTGCTCACTCTATCAAGTTACCTGCATGCCCATCCGTATAAGAGGACTGATCTCTCGGTTTGGTAGCCTTGGCTACGACCCTGCTACCAATGACTACAAGGTTGTTAGGATTGTTTTTCGTAGGGAAACTACGTTGGATGCTTTTGTTTACTCTCTGAATTCCAATGCTTGGCATAGGATTGATCGGTTTTGTCATAATTAATTATGCTACGTTTGATACGCCAGGGATTTTCGCGTTTGGTGCATTGCACTGGATTGTGTTTGATTTGGGGAAGAAGACTGATCTTTTACTTGCTTTTGATCTATGTACTGAAACTTTTTTCGCAAATTTCCACTTCCTTTGGAACTTGATTCGATGTAAATTTATGATCGATATGATGGGAGGCACCTATCACCTAATTTGGATATATATGCTTCGGGTAAATGTTTTTTTCTGGGCTGCTCTGATAGACGACCTTTCATAGTGAGGTTAGATGTATGGACTATTAAGGAATATGATTGTGATAAAAACATGTGGTTAAGATGTTCTCTATTGAACCGTTACGCACATTGTTTAACTTGCGACCAATTGCTTATTTGAGTAGCAAAGAATGGGTTCTATTACAAGAGGATCACAATAGGCTTCAGTGGTACAATTTGAAGAATAGTTCCTCATATAAAGTTGGTGTTGATTGTAGCTTTAGTCATTTTACTTCTCAAGTATTTCCGGAAAGTCTAGTCCGTCTCACTAGAAGTCGTTATACTGAGAATGATGGTGCTTCTGTGGATGCTGGTGTTTCTGAATGAAGAACAATGATAAGGAAGGGAAAAAGGACTTATAGGTAAACTGTAAATTCATATGTCCTGCTATGTTTTTATGTTTTCTTGTGCCGCCTTGACAATTTTGCTTGATTTTGTCGTTGCAGGTGGGAGCTGGAACTGGACCACTTGGCATGGAAATCCATGAGTTACCCAAGTGCTAAGTGAACTTAAGCGGCGTATTTATAATTTAATCTGATATTTTGAAGCTTAACTTGTTTTTCCTTGAATCATAAATTGCATTTACTGTCATTCTATCTGGTATTCTTTTATCTCTACAATCATTATCCATGATCCATTCGAATGACATTTTATGACTGCAGACTCTGTTACAGTTTTTGATTGTGAATTTAGCATGAATCCTGCAGCTCGAAGCCCTTTTTAGTATGTTGTCGGATTGTAGATTTGTTACTGAATGAGCTTCCCTGTGTACCATACATGGCAGCTGCAAGTAAGACTTCAGACTTGTCTCCAGACTCCATCCATATGAAGTTCCGGAAATCTGAAATATGTGACTTTAAGAAATCTAGCTTAATTCGCGAAATAGAAGTTCAATGTTCACCTGTTGCAGGGATTATGAATTTATAATACACAATTGTATTGTAAACAATTCATCCAAATACAACATTCACAAGAATTTTGAAGAAAATCACTTGGATGCTATAAGTGAATCTAAAGATACAGTGGACTTCGAAGATTGAGTAATGCCACGGGACATAATTCTGTTTACTCCATAAATAGTAGTTTCAGTTCGAAATGGTGAAGAAACCATGTCTACAGGCCAAGAACGTAACTAGAACCGGGCACATGCATTCTCAATGGCAAAACTGCTATCAGTGATGGTGCACCAGAGGCCTACCGTCAACAACCGCTCCACTTCCCGTGCATTAAGCTGATCAGTGTCGAGTTCAGGATCAACTGCATCGAGCAGGTTCCCGTCCCCATACAAGTTTGTAGCCCATTCGACCAAGTTCACTCGACTTTCTTCAGCCTTCGTGTCTATTGGGTATTGATTTTGTCCACTAGCAATCTCTAATGCCACAACTCCAAAACTGAAGACATCTGTCTCTTTGCTTGCTTTACCGGAGCTGATACTTTCAGGCGCCATGTACCCTAGCGTTCCAGCCACAACCGTCGTTTGAAACCCCTTGTCGTGATCAACCAACCGAGCAAGGCCAAAGTCCTAATTTTGCGTTGAAGCTTGCATCCAACATGACATTACTCGACTTGATATCTCTATGCATTGTTCCCATATATTCTTCGTGTAGATAGAGCAACGCAGAAGCCAGTCCCTGTGCAATTTTGAACCTGGTTATCCAATCCAACAGGCTTTTACCTTTGAAAAGATGGTAATCCAAGCTGCCATTAGGCATCAACTCGTAAACAAGGAGAAGTTCGAGTTTCTCATGGCACCAACCAAGAAGTTGTACCAGATTCCTATGCCTTAATCTGCTTATAATCCTCACTTCTGATGCATACTCCTTTATAACCTGGCTAGAGTCTCTACTGACTCTCTTCACAGCGACAAATGAAGCAATCCCTTTGACGAATCCTATGTAAACACCACCGAATCCTCCTTCACCGAGCTTCTCTTCTTGTGCAAAGTTGTTGGTTGCACGCTTTAGATCATTTTACGCAAACTTCTTAGGCCCAGCGCCCTGTTCAAATTCGTCACTGATCGAGACATCAACTGTCACATCCTCTTCATTCTGCTTTCCCTTTCTTTTCCACCAGTAAAAATACACAATCATATACAAAACCAGTAACATCAGTACTGGAGCTCCAACAGCCAAACCTACTACCAGTCCAGTATTACTTTTGCCAGATTTAACACCTGGTATGACAGTTCCATTTATTTCAAGATTTGAGCTAAAACTACATGAATAAAGGGTATATATTGAGTACTGTCATATTACTCCCAGTTGCACCTGAGAAGCCGAAAGTCACGAATTCGGGCAAGTGTTGCCTCAAATCAACTGTGTAAGACAACCCCTCGGTGTAACTACGATTTGTTGCATAGACAGTGAAGACTACACTCAGGTTCATGGTTTGAGCGTCGAATCTAATCCAAGCCTGATGTTGCATACCTTCCGTAATGTTAAAGAAACTCGACCATCTACTGTTGTTAACTGATTCGACTGAGTTGATATCAATACCAACATGCTCAAATCCAGGATCCCAGTGATTTGTAAAAGGATCAAACTCCACAGCAAGAAAAGGGCTATCTCTGTTGAGTTCCGAACTGAAGCATCGGTTGTCAGACCTAAGGTCCCACTTAGTGAGCTGGTGTCAGGTATCCTCGTACGATTAGGTGCGAGAAAGAATGTGATCCCGTCTCCTGGTGAATTTGAACGCTGTGAATTGACAAGAAACGTAGTAAAATCGGAGAGGTTACCTGATTTCCTATCCCACAGATGCAGGGGAGTTGCATACGTTGCCCGGCCTATGTTGGCTTGTGTGGCATGGTCTCGTTGTAAGCCGGTGAGCTGGATAACATTGTTGGCAGCGAAAGCTGAATGCTCGTAGTAAATATCGCGATCTTCCAACGTGAAGTTTGTGAAATTGAAAGATAAAGGATGTGACAGGATTGACCCGGGTTGAGAAGACTCGGGATTTTGGGCACCTTCTAAAGTAAATGTGTTTCTTCGGAAAGGAATTTAAGATACATTGCCTTCAAAAGACAATTTGAGAAGAAGGGGAGTGTTCTTGAGTGACTCGGGATTTTGTTGTGTTAGATGTGGTAAAGAAGGAGAATCATCTTGGCACATCTTCGGTGAACGAGTGCTCTTTTTCGAGACAAGTACATGGACCTTGGTTATGGTCTGGTTAAGGGTGAATTATGTGATTTGGAACAATTTGTTGGATTATCTTGAAGTCCATGTAGGTTTTGGCACCGAAAAAGTCAAGGGAGGAATGGCAAGTAATTTGGAACGGGACATTGTGGAATTTGGGGTTCGCGAGGAGTGCTTTAGTGTTTAACCAAGAGGCTTTATCTCCTTAGCAAGTAGTTGAGAAAATAAAATTGCACTCTTGGATGTGGCTTAAGGGGAAGGGTAGGTTAAAAGTGACAAAGTGGAATCGTGGTATTTGGAGTCTCTCTTGTGTTTGAATTCTTGAGGTAAAGGTCCTCGGTTCAGTTAGGTGGAGATGTTTGTTGTAACTCTTGTTGTAATTCCGAACATTTCTTATACTTCTTTAATATATCTTCTTTAGCCGTTTTAAAAAAAAAAAGTAATTTATGTGCTATTCGGAACTTTTCAGGAGTTTGCTCTCTTATAATTTCTGGGTAGATTAGTTATACTTATAAGTTATAACTTAACTTATAGTAGTAATTTGTGATTATGTAACGACCCGAAATTTCCATAAACGAATTTAACCGTTTTAGCACTATTTGGAATGTGGGAGTGGAGTTGGAATGTCTTGGATCTTTGGCCCAATTCTTTTAATCCTTTCAATGCAGCTCAATTTGTTTAGTTAAGCCCACCCAGACCACATTTAAAACCCTAAGCACTCAATTAAACCCTAGCTCAAACTCGGTGAAAAATATTAGAAGTTCCGTTCCGTTTCTTCCAGTTTGTCACGTAAAATGAAGACCAGGCCGCCGTTCCACTTCTAGGTAAGCGATTATCTTCTCTTCTTCATTGTTCCATCAGCAAGCCTTCCGCTGATTCCCTTAATTTATCTCCCTTTCATGCCATTCTTAAGGACCAACAGAGAGATTCGGAGATTCAAAGCGAAATGCTAGCTAGGCCTGCGCGAAGGAAAGATCATGTTCGAGATTTGATTTGCATAGAATTTCTTGACGTAAGTTCCCCAGGAATAGCCCTTACTTTTAGTAGCACGCTAGGGTTCTATGTTGATGTGTTTAATTATGATGCTGAATTCTATATGTTAATGGTGATGAGTATAATTACGATTTGTGTTTATAACTTTACGTGAAGTTTATATGGTACCATGTAAAGTTTGAGATGCAATTGTTCATAAAGCAACTTTCTGGCCGTAGACCCACTACATGTACGACTGGAAAATAATTATTGGCAAATGCTTGTTTGTTTAAATTTTACAACCTTTTGGATTGTACACCGCTTAATTGTTAGATTAATGTTCTTGAATTAATTAATTAAACTATATTACCAGAACTGATCCACGTTGCTTGATCTTAATTAAAAAAGCTTTGGTAGTCAACGGATTCATTTTGATGGGTTATGTTGTTTTTGTTATCTAATTTTGATCTTTTCTTGTAGATTGCGTTAAATCATCATAATTCATTTTGTAAGATTGAAATAATCTGTTTTCAGAAGAATGGTGACAACAAGATTTTCTCCTACAAGCAAGAAAAAGTTGTGAGATATATAAAAGCTAATAAGGTAGGATTTTAAGCGTACCTGTGTATAGAGGTCAAAGATCAACTTTAAGCGTAAATGTATTGATAAGTTGAAAAATCAAGGCATCACCATACATCAAACGATGATAAATTGTGAAACCTCTCCACCCACCACTCAGTCCATTTTTCTTCTTCAAGTATAGCATATCATATCTTTTCTCATTGCCATCCACCAGAAATGAAGTCCAATAATTGGATGGAAAATGTTGTTTACTAAATCCTATTAGCAAATTCTGTAATGAAACAAAACATATCAAATAAACCAAACCATTTATTCTCACAAAAATCAAGTGTAATTACAAACCCATGTATTACTCACCAGCCAGAATCCACCACTGGCATGAGACTTGGACATAGGCTTAAAAGTAATGGGGAACTTTTCTGGCAAACTGGCTTGAACCTCGATAGCTCGGTCCATTGCAGAGGTCATCCAATGGACCGAGCTATCGAGGTTCAATCCAATTTGCCTGAAAAGTTCCGCATTCTTTGAAGTGTATGCTCAAGAGTCTCATGCCAGTGCTGCATTCTAGTCATGAGTAAAACTTGGGTTTTCTAATTACACTATAATTATTTTGTGAGAATGAATGCTTTGTTTATTTGATATGTTTTGTTTCATTGCAGAATTTGCCAATAGGGGATCTCTGGTGGATGCGAATGAAGAAAGATATGTTGTGGTATACTTGAAGAATAAAAGTAGACTAAGTCGTGGACGGAGTGGTTTCACAATTGATCATCGTTTGATCGTTTGATGTATGATGTCTTGATTTTTTAACTAATCAATCCAGCTACGCTGCTCCATTGAAATTTTACACATTCAATTAGAAGGTTTTTTTTTTAAGGTTGGAATCTTAGTCGGTTTAAGGTTATTCTTTGACCTCTATATCTTCGGAACAAGTTATTACTTTTAGAATATTAATACCTCAAGGCTAGTTATATAGTCAGAACTAAAATTATTAATGCCAGAGCAATTTGTGCACTTTTAGAAATGATTAGTATTTATAAAAATTAAATTGCTCTGATATTAATAATTTTAGCTCTGGGTATATCACTAGCCATACTTCAATAGGCCCATGCCACTTGCAAAAAATGCTTTAAATGCATTTGCTCTCTCATTTAAATGATTTAAATGATGTTGTTGTTGATTATGTGATCGATCAATCTGCGATTGACTCGCATACCTCGTCCACGAAAGATATAATTATGATTCTACTAGTGGTTTGGTCTATTGATGAAAAGGTAGCATAACTTCATTAATCATTTCACTTACAGGTTAGTTCTATTGATTAAAGGTAGCATTTCATTAATCATTTCACTTACAGGAACATAGCAATAACGATACAGATTTAAACAAGTGGTGTACGCGATGTCGTACTTAGCTTGTAACTCCATGACTCTGTGACAACGTGGTCAGTATTCCCCGGGAAAGTTACCAGACAAATTCAAAGATCAAATTGATTCAGGAAGAAGCATAACAGTGCAGATCAATATTCAAACCTGAGAGCTAGTGAGGACTCTGAGGATCTGAAGCGACAATGTACAGTGCATCTCCTCTATGGTACATGCACTGCACGAACCGCATATTTGCAGTTAACATTTCCAAATTGAACTAAAAAGGGTAGAATCAAGGAAAGCAACAAACTTTGGACTGGAAAGAGAGTTCTACATGGTTGGTTTCACCTGTGTGATAAATCTTGTTGGAGGTTAACTTTCTAAGAATCTTTGAAAGAAACAAGAGTACAACAAACAATATCTCCACTCAATTTGGTTGCAGTGCAAGATGAAAATAATTTAACAGACTCTTTTAATTATGTTATCATTTGTCGATTGTCGTGGTTGTCTTGTAAGGCTGTAAGCCTTCTTCTTTCTGTAATTAGTCACAAAAAATCCAATTAATGTTAAACTATATCCAGATATCCTGCTTCACATTTCTCCACTAAAATAACAAGTCCTATTAAACACACACCTTCTCTTGGTACCCTTGCCACTGGTACGAACCGAACTGGCCATTTGGTTTAGTTTTTCCACCTTCATCTGTGCAAATGTACATCAAATGGAGTCGGAAAAAAAAAAAAAAAACTCTGAAACGTTTGAACAGTAACATTAAAATTCACCTCCAACAATTATCTTGCAAATTCCTTATTTTACACAAAGGTGATCAATTCATTCTATAAATCTACCAAATCAAACCTCCAATGACACAAAGCTTTTATGCAACTTGCAAAAAATCAAGCTTACGAAAATCTCAGTGCACATTGAATGTATAATGGTAATGCTAAGTCACTAAAGTTTAACTTCAATAATCAATAAAAAAACATAATTCTAACCAATCACACACATTCAAAATCCCTTACATTGTCGAAAGCATAATTGAGCTCCACCCAATTACGAGGAAAATACATTTTTTGTCCCTTAACTCGATGTCCCTCATGATATTGGTTCCAACATTTTTTATTTTTGCAGATACGGTCCTAAATATGCAAGATTTTAAAATTATAGGACATTTTATAGGCATTTTTGGTAGGCTATTTTATTAAAAAAAAATCTACATTTTTCTTCAATATATTTTATAAGTAATTTATTCTAAAACAATGGTCAACAAAACTACATGAAAAACATTTGACCGGACAAATAAATAAACTTAACTAGTTTGTTGAAATATTAGTATTATTTTTAAAATAACCATAAAATGATAAAAATTACAAACTAAAAATATTTCACTCTCTTAACAAGGATCACAATAGTTAATAAAAAATTTATCTTAAAAAGTAGGAAATACATGTTGGAGTATTTTGTTAAATTTAAAAATATAAAAATTAAAATTTAAATTAAAGAATAAAATAAAAAAAACCGCCGGCAAGTTTGCCGCCGCCCGAGTTCCGATCTGGAACACACCTTCTCTTGGTACCCTTGCCACTGAACAGTAAAAATTGTCTGAACTAGATAAAAGAGAAAATTACATATATTTGTGTCAAATTAGTGGATGATTGGATGCCATTATTAGTTTGCACTTTTTCTCTAATATTTATCAATTAAGTACCTTTAGATAACATTATATCAAATTAGTCCTATCTATTTTTATCTCTCCCTTGAAATCTTTCCACTAATCGATCTTGATTCAGTAGATCGAGTTTTCTGTGCGGTCAATTGCCTATCGAAGTTAACACTGGTTATTAACTTCAAGTTGGGTTAATAAGGCGGTGATGTGCGTAACATGATTTAATTTTTTTATTAATTGAAGTTTTTTGGTTCAGGAATTTCCTGCGTTGGCAGATGGAAGCTCCAATTTAGGAAGTTCTGTTTTACTCCCTCACCAGTTTTTTCCTTTTTTATAACTAGCTATTTTTAGGAAGTTCCTGGGGCTTAAATGAGACTATAAGACCCAAAATAAGTCTCTTCTAAATTGAACCCTCCAATGGTTTGGGATTTAATTGAGACTTCATTGTAGACCCTATTTACCACATTATTACCTCATTAACCAAGCAAACAAACAAAAAATAAAAAAAATATTAATATGGAGTGCTTAATTGAGGGCTACTTAGTAGCCCCCAAAAAAGCCTCAATTGGAGGTATTTTTGAACTTCTTTGGGGCTTAATTGATACATTAAACTCCAAAGAAGCACAAAAAAAACCTCAATAAAGAGTGCTCTAAGAACTTTACAACTTTTACAACTGAAATTGTGACTGGTTACAAAGTAAACCACCCTCCAAAAATTAGCATATACTGTAGTACAAGAAGTAGAATTACATATGGTGAGGTTAGGAAATATATTGGTTTATAAATAGAGGGCCACAAAGAAGTTTCCTCAGTTACTAGTTTCTACTCCCCCATCTCGCTATAATTTATCCACTTTGACTTTTTTGATCAACGACGTTGAGCTTTGACTACAAATTACCCTTAAACTATGATGATAAAATGTATAATAAAATTATATTATGAAAATTTAAGATCTATATTTTCATATATAATTTTGTTAAGTATTTTATCAATATGTTTACGAGTAATTTATGAGTAAATCAAAAGATGTTGACAATAACATCAGATCCCTTATCAGCAAGGGCACCCTTCTCATCAACCAACTCAGCAACATCTGAACCCTTACAAGCACCTAAAATCTTTTCGTTGTAGATCTTCAAAGCCTATAGAGTTAATGACAAGACACAAAAACAACTACCAAAAAAAAAAAAAAAAAAGATTCATACCAGTTTGAAAACATAGGTTTGCCCCTTTTCTCCTTAATATCCACCGTCTTTCCAGCTGCAGCGCGGCCAACCTTTCGAATGAGACTGCCACACTCTTATTCCAAGCCTCCTCTCGCCCAAGATCATTAAGCAAACAAAACTCGATGGGGGATAACATTTGTGAATAGTAACAATAAAGACCCTGTAGTAACCACAAATGCAACACCGTAGTTGAAGAACCTACTGGGAAAATGTGTTAAGAATATGTGTTTCGACACGCAACGTCGAGTTGTAATTCTTCAGCGGTAACTCGTGAACCCGACTTAGGACATTAACAATCGAGGCTAATCGCTTGCCAAACTTTCATGCATTGTTTTTGCTTTTACCTTTCTTGTTTCTTTTCCCTTTGTTTTTTGCTTTTACCCTTTTTTGTTGATTTTCTCTACTCGTAGCAGTGTTACCTTGATCATTATTCAGTATAGGTTAGACTTTCCCAATACTTCAGGGCAGGGCCGTCTCGAAGATTTTGGAGGCCATGTGCGAGATTTACTTATGAGACCTTTAATAAAATAAAATAAAATAATTTTTTTTACAACTATTTTTTTTATTCTTCTTACATTTTTTCTCACACAATACCCATTATTACCCCGGTCTTCTGTCTTATCATGTCTTTACGTTTGTCGTCGTGACCTGTTCCACTCAATTTGTTATATTTCATAATTTTAATCACAATCTCATCTATACATTTTTAATTATGAACCCCACTTTTTCAAATACTTTACACATTACTATTACACTATTTGTAATTATAAACCTTACGTCACATATTAAGTATTAAATAACACTATTAAATAAATTATATAATACTATCAATAAAGTGCAAAAAACTATTGTAGAGTGTTTATATTGGAATGGTGGGAGTAACTATTTAGATTGATTTTTCATAATATTTATAATATAAGTATATAATAACAACTCGGTGGTCTCAATGAAATCGAGAAATCAATTTAATTTAAATCTAAGTATCTAACCCATCGATCTTATTTATTCAATTTTAATCAGGTGCGTACATGTGTCATTATTTAATTAAAATATGTGGGGTTCGTATCTTGTTGGCGTGATTTTTCTCAATTATTTGTATTATTATTTTTCTTGAAGGTGTTGGGTTCGAATCTCATTGCCGTGATTTTTCTCCATTAGTTGAAGGTGTTGGGTTCGAATTTTATTGACGTAATTGTTTTCTTTTTTATTTATTATCTTCTTATATCTTTTTTAACATAAAATTTTATGGTCGTACTATACTTAGTTTAAAAATATTCATGATATGTCCTTATAAAAAAACATAATTTATTAACTAAAACGCCAATCTTGTTAATAAAATGTATATTTTATCGACAATATACTTATGTTCTTAAAAATAATCTATGTTTTTGCTAAAAACTCGTATATCTATTAGTCTAATGTTATTTTTAGGGGTAGACCTGCTCCCGAGAAACTTAATATTTTTAATTATATATTTATCTGTAATTATATAATACATGTTTAGTACGTGTAGTGTACTTCATAAATACTATTTTCCTCAGTATTGATTTTTATATCACTTCCTTATCAAGTATCTTCGTCATGTCCATAAAATGTAGCTTTGTTATTCTTCTTTATTCCCAAATCTCTCGATTTCACGTTCTTTCCATCATAATATGTATATCATTCTTCTCTCTTCATGCTATTCTCGGTTCTCTATCTTTTTCTCTTGACTCACATCACTCTACGAATATTCCAACTCTCTCACTCATCGACTCCAACTCACATAAATGTCAATCACAACAATGATAGATTCATTCGACATGGATAAAATTAAATAGAACTAATCGTAGTTTCAATTTCGACATATATAATTTTGGTATACACAATGTTTAAACACAAAAAAATTAACAGTGTCTTGATTTTGGGACTAACGAAATAAAAATTTCCTGCCTATTTAACAATTTTTAGATGAGTTAGAACATATTTACGCATAAACAAATTAAAAATAATATTATAAAATTCACAATACATTACAAAAAAAAAAAAAAAAAAAAAAAAAAAAAAAAAAAAAAACGCAAACACGCACGTAGTGTGTGTCGCAAGTTGATAGTGGAGTTGGATTCATTCTAATCATTTAACTCTTCTTGTCCGTGTTCCTAGCAATGAACACTTTTATTTGATTTTTTCTTGTTACTTTAAAAAAATGTTTGTCCTGGAATTGTCATTTGAATATGCAGATGGCAATGGAATATAGTACAAACATTTATGTACTGGCAGGTGAGTGTCTTTCTCTTATTTTTGACTTATGGGCTGAATTTGGTATTTCGGGTTGTTTATGGTAGCTATACAAATACGGTTAGCGATCAATCCTTGTAAAAAAGAAATAATCAATTAGCTTTCTCAAGGAGAGTTTCTTTGGGAGTGTAAGATAATATGTCAGTGATAAAGTAGCTAGGTAGGGGTTGCATCTAGCTGAATTATTGATGAAATCATTTATATTCTGCTCAAATTTTTGGCTTTATTATCTTTCTGAAGCTCGCTTAAGTCTTACGTTCTACTTCGTCAAACTGGGAGCATTCGCATGTAGCTGTAAGACAGATATAACCATTTATTGTTGAACAAATTGTATTATGAGCATTTTTCAATGGGTTTCAACATCTTTTTTTTTTTTTGTTATCATTAATCTTTTAAACTTTTAAAAGCTTATATGGAGGCTAATTGGTTTTTTATATGTCCTCTAGATTTGTAACTCCGCTGTTGGGACTGATCATATGGTCTTCAATATTTCTGGCAGCTTTTGAAGCTTATGTATTGTATCATGCTCCTGCAACTGCTGGTTATCATCAAAGTGCATGGGCTAATATCGGACGGATTGTGAACCCATTTATTCAACGATATGTCTTGTTTTTAACTTCTCCCATTTCTACTGTTTAGAGATGGTTTCTTTAGAGAAGATGAAAATAGCTGAAATGGAAGCTTTCTGATGGCGAGTTGTTTTCTCAGGAGATCTGTTGTAATCGTGAACATAAAATATGATGCCCAGATAATCTTGAGTATAAAAAAAATGAGAAATGTGACTAGACATGATTAAGCTATACCCACCTGACTATCTGATTCATAATAATACAACAACTTGTTTTCACCTCATTTGCTCAACTTTTCATTTGACTTTAAGAGAGTAATGGAGTTTCTTGCTACTCCCTTCATTACAATCCTTGTGCAAGTGTAACAAGAGGTATGTTGATGATGTTCTGAATATCCCAAAAGGAAATTTGTTCACGATGTGCGGAATGAACTTTGGGGCAACATGGATCTCATTGGATGGAATACTTTGGGCTCATGGGTGATGGTCAACATATTGGGTTGAATAGAATATTTTTACTTGAGATTTATCTGTCATCTATGCATTGTGCAACATAAATATTAATGGACCATCTTGCCACCTTCACAATTTGACAACTATATTTCTATTGAAAATAATAACATATCGCAATAATTTGATTTTTCTTCTTACGCTATTGTTTCTCCTTAAATTGTACGCTAATTCTAATAGCTTATGGTTTGTGATACAAATGGAGTAAAAAACGCATATGTTTTGTGATACAGATGGAGTAAAAAACGCATATGTGAAACAAATTCTAGTAAATTAATTAATAATTCTAGTAGATAAATAAATTTTTATCTACTACTACCATGGTATCACTACTTCCTATATCCCACACAATGTGTATATGTAATGTATTAAAGATTGGAGATAAGGTGGTGCAGCGGTAACGAGACAAGTTAATGAAGGAGAGGTGTAGGGTTCGATCCCCGGTGGCGGAGTTATAAGGTTAGTTTAGATGTGGAGAAATAAGGTGGTTAAGGAAATTTATAATAGCATTAGTAGTATAAGAGTAGTTGTAATACGTAGTATTTGTCAGTGCCAAGTTCAAGCTAATTTTAATTTTCATAATTGTTACTCATTTGTTTTTCTGGATTCTATACGTATTCCATTTTCGTCCGTTTTTCTGGATTCTATACGTTTCCATTTTCGTCCGTTTTTCTGGATTCTATACGTTTTCATTTTTGGCAAATTCAACCATATTATTTTATTATTGGACCCACCATAATCATTCTTTTGCTAGCTAATTTGGCCTTCACCCCCACATGGCCTTCACCCCACACCAATATAATAATTTTATCTACAAACTCTTCTAAAACTCCGTGCAAAAAGCAAACGCATAGAATTCAGAAAAACGAATGAGTATTTGGCTAGTTAGGATACTTAAGTTCCGCTCTTTTCATTTAAAAAAATATCTAAATTGAATTAAACTAATATGAATTAAATTGAATCGAAACTAAGTAAATTTAATTAATGCATGTGATTTGATTTGAACCTAGACTGAATATATCTTTTTCATACCAAAATAATAGAGTTTAATTCTAGACTTTGACTAACCCATTGGCAGACCTATACATGAGAATGACACAAGGCTCTTTTTTTCATTATATAACGTGACATAGATATATATTTCAGTCTTATCATAATTTCAGTTTAACAAATCATAAAACATAGCTTAATATTTAAGTTTAACATGAAGACGAAAACTCGACGAGGTTTGTGGCTGTGCTGTTCAGCGATCCACACCAAGGCGACCCAGAAGGACGAGAAGAGTAATCTTGATGGTGAGGGTAATCATGAAGATGTGATAAGTCAGATTTTTGGGCAGAAAGATAGTACTAATCCGAGCAAGTTTAGTGTGTGGCTTTGCTGCTCTTCGATTGGAGATGGATCATCTTCTCCGGCCGAGACCTGCCCTGCTCCCGGTTAGTTTTTGTTTTTTGTTTTCGCACATGCTATTATTATGTTGCAGTTCTCACTTCTCAAGTAAAGTAGCATACGAAGTACTTAATTACTCCTTTCGATACTTGGTGCATGCAGGCATGGAGTTGAGGAAAGAAGGACCATCTGGAATAAAATAATAGTCCATCAGGCTCAAGTGCCAACCAACAAATAGTTATGGTTCTGTTATATCAGAACTGAACAAACTATATATATACACAGTCCCCCGCCTATCTTTCCGCGAATAAGTTATATATTTGCAGTTGTAAGAAATGACCGACTTCTAATATTTGTCCATCAGCGTGTTATATCAACATATGTATGTTTCAGCCGGCTGGATGGAATGAGAAATGATGGAGAAGGAAATGAGCCTGTGGTGGAGAATGAAGAAGGAGATGGGATTTTAGATAATCCCCCTATTTCTATTTTTTAATTTTTAGAAGTAGATAAAGTCTAAGCTCTTTTTTTGTCTTTTCATTAAAAAAAAAAAAAAAAACATATGTATTGTTCTTGTTGAATACTGTAGTTTTTTTTTAAACGGCTAAAAATTTATTGATCTCAAAGAGTATAAGAAATGCTCAAATTACAAGTACAAGGTAGTACCCAACTCTACAAAGAGTTAACACCAAAGCGAAAGAGTAAAGGAAAAAGAATGAGTAACACCCAAATGCGTTATGACCATAGCAATACTCAACTCAACCCAACCCCCTCTCCCCCCTCCCCCGGTCTAGTATGTCCATCCCACTAGCGGAGGCTAAGATCCGGAGAGTTTGCAAGTTGTACCACCGACTTTTAGTCAAATTCTAAAGGAGTGTGCATATCTTTAGTAGCAAGTTTAGGTGACTTAACTAGAAGCGAGAAATGATTTTCTCCTTTGGTCTACGGGACAATCACGAAGGAGGAGGTTAATTCAACACCAAGAGGAACAAACTAACAACATCCAAAACCTATCTAAAAGAGCTTCAAGTCGAGCAAAACCGGAGTGTAGAGGAATCAAGAGCACCGAGAGCAAAAGCACCTTAAACAAGAGGTAAGGTGAAGCAAAAGCAAACAACGAGTCACAATGAACCGAGATGAATCAAATCAAGGGGATAAAACCACCTTTATTTGTTTTAAATGTTCTTTTTTTTCTTCCTTTAATAGGCCACACTTATGAACTTTTGTTGCAACTTAATTTGCAACCGCCATTCATGTATATAAGTACATTTTATTTAGAAGTCATCGACTCATCGGGCCGACCGTGAGCACGTCTCTGAACAGTAACTCATGAAATGCCCAAAGTCGATTGAAATGTAAGAAATACTTAAAACTGGAATGCCCAGGTCCATTTGTGATCGAGACGGACCAAAATTGTCTGGCGCATTACAATTACCAATCATGTGCATCATTTTTGTTAAAACGACAAATCTAACTAACTACTGTACTCCAAATACCCCTATACATTTTAATTATACTGTGTTTATGTATGGCTATACCATCTTATCTATGTTGAGGTTTGAACCCTCAACCTCTTATCTACCACTCCAGCACCCTTACCAGACCATCTTATACTCCCTCCGTCCCACTGTAATTTATCAACTTTGACTTTTTTCGGGTCAACAGTTTTCAACTTTGTCTTCCGATTACTTTTAAATTATAATAATAAAGAATTTGACAAAATCATATTATGAAAAAATATAGAACCTAAATTTTCATAATATAGTTTTATTAATATTTTACCATTATAGTTTAAGAGTAATTTAAAATCAAAGTTGAAAATTATTAACCGAAAAAAGTTAAACTGGGTAAATTTTACCGGGACAGAGGGAGTAACTCCTATCATACGCACCTTTAACCTCCCTAGTATAGGCTAAATTGATACTTCATCCGTCCCATAAAATTAAACTTTATCAACTTTGACTTTTATTGTTAACAACTTTCAATTTTGACTACAAAGTACTCTTAAATTGTAATGATAAAATATTTAACAAAATTATATCATAAAATTTTATTTTCTAAATTTTCATTATCTAATTTTATTATGTATTTTACAATTATAATTTAAATATAATTTGTAGTTAAAATTGAAAGTTGTTGGAAAAAAGTTCAAAGTTAGTTGGTAAAGAAGAAGTAGGGAATTGACCACTTTAAGAGTATGAAATATCAGTAGTATACTCTCCGTGTCTTACTACCAATTACTCCCTCCATTTTTGAATATGTAGTTTTAGCATTGTGTTCTTGTGCTTAAATAATTTTTATGAACTACAATAATGTATTTTAAGATTAATTAATTTGTAGTTAAAAAATTATAACTGAAACAAAAATTAACGGAGGGAGCATGATTTATTTTGTGATATCCATAGGACTGAGGTCTGAGATATCCTCGACCTCAAATTCATTTTATCCAATCATCTGCCGATCTGCCATGCTTCCTCTGCAACTATCTCCGTGTTCTTCAACTCTTCATCACATATCATTTCCACACAATTACACCCTCCATCCTCCGACTCTCTTTCCCTTTGGTTCAGCATTCTATCAGAATCACGCCAGGAGCATCAGAAGATTACAAGCTCAAGATATTCCTCACACAGTTCTAACGCAGAAGCTGCAAGATGATGACCCATTCGAGGTTCAAAATGCTCTTACTGACACGTTGATCAATGGGTTTGAACCAAATGTGGCTACTTTCACAGCATTGATCAATTCGCTTTGCCAAAGTGGTAAAATCAAAGATGCCTTCCAGGTGTTTGACAAAATGTCTAGACTAGATTGTGAGCCCACAATCAACACTTACAATTGCTTGTTAAAGGGATTGTGCTATGTCGGAAGAATAGAGGAAGCTCATGAGTTGTTGACGAAGATCAAGAAATCTGTAAAGCCTGATATTTACACGTACACTGCATTGATGGATGGGTTTTGCAAAGTAGGAAGATCAAATGAGGCTTTCGAATTCTTGGATGAAGCTGTACATATGGGATTGACGCCGAGCGTGGTTACGTATAATACTCTGTTTAATGGTTATTTCAAAGAGGGCAGGCCTATGTCAGGTCTCAGTTTGTTAAGGCGAATGAAGGAGAAAAAATGTAAGCCCGATTATATTAGCTATAGTACGTTGTTGCATGGATTGTTAAAATGGGGTAAGACTAGACCAGCTTTACAGATTTACAGGGAGATGGTTGGAATTGGTTTACCAGTTGATGAGAGGATGATGAACACGTTAATGAGAAGTCTATGTCGGCTTTCAAGGAAGGAAACAGAGTTGCTGAAAGATGTTTTTGGTTTGCTTGAAGATATGAAGGCGAAAAGAATTAGCATTTACCCTTGTGCGCATGACCTGGTTATTGAAGCCTTAATCAGTGGCAGGGAGATTGAAAAGGCTTTTATGCAATTTAATGAGATGTTCGCTATAGGATTATGTCCGAGACCATTCACCTTCAATATTGTGATTCACGCTCTTTGTTCTATTGGAGAGGTTGATAAGGCTCTTGGAACTTTGGTGCTGATGGTTAGTAACAGAAAGCCTGGTGGTATTCCTTATAGTGTATTGATTAATGAGTTGAATCGACAAGGAAGATCACTAGATAGTCGTATTATTTTTTGTATGGCTTTGAGAAGAGGGGTAGTGCCCAGGAGAAAACCTCTGAAATACTTGGTACAAGCTGGACAGTGTTTAGGATGAAAACTCCGTAGAACATTTGATGTTGGATTTCAGAAATTTCTATATCTGCGTTGCCCGAGTGTGTAATGTGTATCAATGATTTTTCTGAATACCTTGTGGTACAAGGAGAGCTAATCCAACAAGAAATTGTGAAAGGTATTCATTTAATCTAGCTTCGAGAATTTCAATTATCAAGATTATGAGTTATTTGGTTTTTATGATCCTTTTGTATTATGTTTGCATATAGTTGTAAGCTAATATTAAGCCTATCTATATTCCTACAATTATACTTTTAACATTATTCACCGCTGTGCTACGAGGCTTTTAAGATAGCAAGTGCAATCCGCTGCTAAACTCTTTAGAAGATATGGAGTTTAATGGTCATTTAGCATGCGATATTCTCCTAAACCAGAGATTATGACGCGCTTCCAGAAGTTTTATGGTCAAACCGGTCTATATTATGTGAAACTATAAGCTGGTAAACTAATTTGTTATCCCAATCTAACTAAACTTAATCTCAAGTCCTCAGCTAGGACTCTTTCTATTTTCATTCATTTTTCCTTTTCGAGTAATGAACATCTCTTGATTCTCAGTCTCAAGTTTCTGAGATTCAGATTTTGTTTCGTAATTGAAAGTTTAAACGTTCTAGAACTTAGTTTAGTGTTTAAATTTGCATTTTTTATACTTGAAGCTTGACTTTAGTTTTATTCTGATGAACGAACAAAAGTGTAATTGTACTATGTTCAGTTGTTCATTGATGATTACATTTGCTGAAATAGCTCAAGTAACTATGTATTCAGTTTTCATAAGGTGCCCGTTGTTGGCTATTGACAACTAAGATTTAATGATCTAGTCTGAAATCCCATATCACCTACGTCTAGGCCTAAAAATGTATGTGCGTTTGGCAATGAACCACTTATTCTCATTATTCTTGATACAAAATGCTAGTTCTGAATTTCTGATTGATATCTGTAAAAAGCGAGTAAGTTGGTTATGAGTCTACAAGAATTTTACATGTAAATTAAAGATTTGGTCTTATATTCTTTTCTCCATTCAGAAAAGGATTGCAAGAATGGCGTGAAAGGTATTCAATATCCAATAACTCAGCTATCGGTAGCCTCCAGCCGTCCATCAATCTATCATGTAACTTCTTGCGTGGTTGCCCCTTGGTCTCTTCAAAGAAATTTTCGTTCACCATCTAGTGTTTTGCTCTGATGAAGTGGTCCAAAAGAAATGGAAGATGATTGTTTGACAGGCAAGTTCATTTCACTTACTTTATGATATAGTTTGAAAGTGACCGTAAAACTTATATCTGTTCCTGTATTGATTACTAGTATATGCGAACTATAGAAAAGACATGTATTCCCTTGTTAAAGTACACAAAATTAACATAGTTTTTGAGATTAGTGGTCACATAGTTTTCTCTTAACATAGAGATTTCAGAAAATATAGGAAAACTTGGTGCTTGCTGTTCTAAATCTAGTAATGGTGACATAGCCGTTCCATTCTTGTTCTGTATAAGATTTCGTAAGAGCTTAGAATATATACTCCTGCCTTTCTTCTATCTCATGAATTCTTTAAACCCCCATAGATGAGATGTACTTTTCTATCAATATTTTAGTAATTGAAGCTCTATTGACTAAATAAAGAGATAGATCATACTTAGCTCTGAATATGGTTTGAGGCTTTTAAGATGGAATGCTGTCTACTGCTAAATTCTTTATGAGATATGGTGTTTAGTTGTCTTTTAAAACTTTATATTCTCCCAAACCAGAGATTAAAGCTGTAAAGATAGAAGAGATTGTGTAAGGAGGATAGTAGGATGTGCTTCAGAAGTTTTATGGTTGAACCATTCTTGATTGTGAAACTGTAAGCTAGTACTAATTTGTTATCCTAATCTAACTAAAACTTAACATCTACTCGAAACCTTTAATTTTAATCAATTCTCCAAGTAATCTAATATGAAGTACGTCAGACCAAGTAAAACTAAAGATTGAGCATGAACTGAAAAAACAAACAGATCTTGATCAGGATCCTAGCAACGAAAAAGTATTGACACTCGCTTGGTGTATTAAGACAAAATAAACTCTTCAGTGCTATGACAAACATAACAAAACATCTAGCATTACACTACTAAATTAAAGGATTCATAAACTAGCCATTACACCGTAACTTGATACACAACATAAAAGGAACACTTAATTCTGCTCAATTTCAAGTGGTGTTGCAAATCGTTTTTTCATTGCCCCTTGTCAATCCTTCTTCAGATTGACGAGAACCATCCGGCATGTTCCTCATTGTCGGAGAAGCTGTCTACAAAAGTTGCTCCATTACGGATTAACCATCCCTGCTGAAATCCGTTAACAAGGATATGTTCCGCAACTCCCTCTTTCAAATTATACACAACCAATGTCCCATCAGTAGTTAGAAACATAATATTGTTACCCCCAATGGAACACAAAGGTTTTCTTATCACACAAATGTCATGATGAATACATGCTATCATGGTCCAAGACTCTGGTAATCCATACTCTGCCATTATCCATACCTTACAGGAGTCATCAAAAGGGTTCAAATCTAACACACACAGACACCCAAAAAGAACAAAAGGCCCACGAAGCCAAACATCACTTGGAGCAGGAATCTCATAATAGGAGGAGACCTCATTGATCAGACCAACAGCACCAATCGCAAACTGCATGTTATCGATATCATGAATACGTCTAAGCCAGTGCATAGCACCATTCAATAAAGCCATATCGACAGTATAACATGTATATGACGGAGGTCTTCTAAAATTAGTAACCCATTTCCAAACTTGGGTTTTCAGAGAATACTCATTAACGAAGATATCATCCTTACGAAGACGTAGTGTTGCAATCTTAAAACCACTACTACCAGGGTCATAGAATAATAGACGTGGATTCATACCTGAAATGATGTTAGAGGTAATTGGTGGATGCAATAGTGTTCCACTGTTGACCAATAAAACCAAGCCTGTGCAGGAACGGATCTTATAGGATGATCATATTTTCAAATGAAGTGTTGTTTCAACAGTGTCGTTTTGTAATGGGAATGAGACGGTGTAAAACATACCAAAATCCTTATGCCTCGCTTGAAGAATGAGACCAGTGTAAGAATGTCAATCGATGCCTTCTCATTAATCACCAAGAATATATATATATACAACGAAATCCACTATTCTAGGCTATATTCTAGGACAGATATACATTCGTAATACATTCCTAATACATTCCTATCTCTACATTGTCGGTGTTGACCAATGAGTTAACCTGTTCTGGTTTAACTCCTATGTGTTGTCTGGTTCAACTCTTATGTTCTAACACTCCCCCGCAGTCGAAACGGGAGGCGGACGAACATTGAGACTGGAACGAAAGTCTTCAAACAAGACCAAAGGCAACCCCTTCGTAAAAATATCCGCAATCTGATAACGAGAGGGAACATGATGAACACGAACCTCACCACAAGCAACCTTTTCGCGAACAAAATGTATATCTAACTCGATGTGCTTTGTACGCTGATGCTGGACGGGATTGCCGGTGAGATAAATTGCAGAGACATTGTCACAGTAGACAAACGTAGCCTTGCGCACCGGACACAGAAGCTCAAGGAGAAGATTCCGGAGCCAGCATGACTCGGCCACAACATTAGCGACGCCACGATACTCGGCCTCAGCACTCGAGCGGGACAATGTTGCTTGACGCTTGGCGGACCAGGAGATCAGGTTGTCACCCAAGAAAACACAATAACCGGAGGTAGAACGGCGAGTGTCGGGGCAGCCGGCCCAGTCGGCATCAGTATATGCCACAAGATCGTGAAGAGAGGAAGGAGTGAGATGGAGTCCAAGAGACAGAGTGCCTTGGACATAGCGTAAGATACGCTTGAGAGCCTCCATATGTTCAGTGCGGGGATCATGCATGTGAAGACAGACCTGTTGAACCGCATAGGATAAATCAGGGCGAGTGAAGGTGAGATACTGAAGCGCTCCAGCTAAACTTCGATATAATGTAGGATCAGCAAAATGAGTAGGTTGTTGTTTAATTATGGAGGTGTTTTGTTATGCGAGTGAAATGCAAATGGACGAATTTTGAATTAGAGAGACGAAGTCGCCATGTGGTTGATAGGCACCTGTATCTCCCTACTCCTTTTGTTGGTAGCCTGGAGAAGATTTCGGTTAAGATATCTTCAGGAAGATCTGGATTAATGTTAGGAATTGCAATTTGGTTAGACATACTTGGGTTTGCCATTTCAAGTGAGGATTAGAACCTGTGTTTTTTTTAAGAGCTTGTGTTTTGGTAGAGTTAAGCTAACTATATATATATATATAACCTTCTTTTGCTTCCTCGTAGTAGTATTTGCTTTCTTTCCGGTAGTATTCTTTGCTTTCCTTCCTGTAGAAGAACGGTGTAAATTATAGATGGCGCCTCTCTCATCAAACAGTAAAGTGACTTAATGTATAAGACAGGAAGCTAGTATATACTACTACAGTACTACTAGCTAAGGCGTGCACCTGAAACTGGAAATTCCTTAATTCTTTCTACCTCCGATTCAGGGACCTATTTTTATTTGTTTTTAATTTTTTTTTATTTACGTATTGTTTGCTAATGATTATTTGAACGCAGAGTTTTGTCATTTGCGATAATTAAACCTTCTACATTTAAGTTAAAATAGATGTTGTATTCTTAACGAAACTTAGATGTTACTCCGAATATGGTCAACTCGAAGAGTCGAAGTGATGATGTTGAACTCAGGTCGAACGCAGAATGAATGAAGTAAAAGGAGCACAATTTGAGTACTAGTAGTATAGTCCAATACTTCCTCCTCCGGTACCTTATAAGAATTTTATTTCGTTTGGTTGACTTTTTCGAGGTCCATTTTGACCTCGATATATTTTCATAATATAAATTTTAAAATTATTTTTTAACAATAAAATGATAATTTAAAGTCAAATCGGACATAAAAAAAATCAATAAATTAAAATGAAATGAAGTTCTTTACTATTATAGTCTAGTATTTCCTGAATGGCTGTACTGGACCTAAGTTTACCACAACAATTTGACTACAGAAAATATATAACACTAACAATACTAATGCCCTATTTAATTAAGGCCAATTTAATTAACTCTTCGTTTTCACCCTCCAGCAACAGCAAGGTACTCCATTATCTTCTCTTTCACAAATCACAACCAAACTCTAAAATATTAATTATCCTTTTCCCCAATTACACAATCCTGAATCCTTTAATCTATATTTTGATATTCAGGCGCAAAAAACAAACTTTCATATACCAGCAAATTAACAAAGAAGAGATGTCCATGAGAGTTTGAAAAAGTTCATATCATCAAATTCGAGCAAGCATATTCATAGTTTTGCAATAATAAAGGGTTTTAAATTCGTACCAATTTGAGAAAGGAGGGAGATTCAAAACTGATTGTGTTAATGGAAGGGTCCAAGATGTACGATTAAGTCCGCCGGTAGAAACAAAGGAGGCTAGGGAGCAACAGGTTATGGCCGCCGACGAAAGAAACGGAGAGAAATAAATTTCAGAATTAACTTCCTGCCTTTTTTCTTTTCTGCCGCTGAGTTGTGTTTCACAGGTAATTAGGTTAATTAATTATAACTTAAATAGATATAATATCTAATAAATAATTAATCAAGGGGTATAATAGTCATTTTGCTGGCCGAAATTTTGAGGCGCACTTGCCGCCTCTTGCCGCACTGTGTATTCACCCCTGGTTGAACTGAGGCGGAAATCTCACGTCGAGGATGGTACTATTAAGTCTTCCCTTAATATAGTTACAGTACATGTATTTATGTGTATAATCCAGGGCCAAAGCCAAAAATTTTAATTGACCCGTGTGTCGAACTTAACCAAGTAAAAAGAAATCACATGCCGATTATTGATATATATTTTTTAAAAAAAAACAAAAGGTCGCATGCTATTAGATTTGACAAGATAAATTAACTTCCTCCGTACCAGAAAAAGTTGCACACTATATTTTATTAATTTATTCAAGAATTATCTTGACTATAAATTTTTCACTAACACTTCACTCTATAAGATCTTGGGGAATTATAACTGCACTCACACTCACTTTAGAGGTCTTGCCTCTACTTTTCTACAGTCTACTTTCCAGGACTGTTCTTGATTGGTCGCTTTCTCCCTTTTGCATTCTTTACTGGTTGCACGTAGGAGTTACCTTTCCCCACTCCTACTCTTTTTGTATTCTGGACTCTAGCACGAGTAATAGTTTTATACTCTTTTCTGATCATCACCCCTTGCTTACATTGTTTTGGGATGAATTTATATAATTTACTAGAAGTATTAAAACAGTGAAGCTGACAGAATTACCTAGTTGGTGTTAGTCTGAAAATTTTGAATATGAAAGACACTTCTGGAGGTAAAGTACATATTTTCAATAGGACTCAGATGCACAGATGGCAATGGGACAAAAATAAGACCAGCCTGCATACTCAAGAATGAGCCACTCCATTTTCAAAAATCGGTTTTTCTAACTTGCTTTTTATATATGACCTTTTGTAGTGCTGTTACACGAATCGAGCCTTATCGAGAATTCGGATTGGCTCGGCTCGTTAAGGCTCGGCTCGATAACCTTATCGAGCCGAGCTCGAGCCTAAACTTAGGCTCGTTCCACTAACGAGCCGAGCTAGGCTCGGCCCGCGAGTATTCGGTAAGGCTCGTTACACTACAAAAAATCAGAACTTTACCGACGGATAAAATGACGGATTTTATCCGTCGGTAAATAGCGACGGATCGGTGTCTCTTAGCGACGGATGACGGATAACGAACAAAGTTGACCACTTTGTTCGTCATCCGTCGCTAATAGTTTTTTATCCGTCGGTATCTTAGCGACGGATAACTTATCCGTCGCTAAATATTAAGAAAAAAAAAAAAAATTAAATTACACTTACCGACGGATAAGCGTATCCGTCGGTAAGCTCCATTTATACCGGCCGCGACTGGCAGAACGCCATTGCCATCTTCTTCTCCTTTCTTTCTTCTTTCCGTTTTTCATCTTCTCATCTCCATTTCTCCTTCAAAACTTCACCATTTTCATCCATTTTGGTAGCAAATTGAAGCTTATTGCACAAGGAACAAGGAACAACCTTCAATTTGGATTTTTTTTGGTCAATTTGTGCAAAATCAAAGGTATGAACTCTAACCCTTATTTGATTTTTAATTTGGGAATTATCTAATTGTTGGTTAAATTGTCAAATGTATGTTACATAGTAGTTGATACAAGTATATTTTGCTTAAATGTGTAGTTCATTGTTGTTAAAATTGAGTAATGAATCGATTTTGGGATTTTATTAATTTGGGGATTTCTTAAATTATGGAAATGTATGTTAGTATTAAGTAGATATTAGTTGTTATAGTTGAATGTTAGTTTTGGATTATGTTAATTTGGGTTTGTTAATTAAAATCGAGACTTAGATCAATTTAGGGCTTTTTTAGTTTTGTATTTAATCGAATTTAATGTTCCATAACTAGGTTATGTACTTATATAAGGTTAATTTTGTAGTTGAATACGATAAAATAGAGTAATTTATGAAAATCGAGACTTGTAGCTCAATTTGGAGGTTTTGAAATAAAGTGAAAATGGGTTCGAGATGATGATATGATGATGATGTTAGGTTAGAGATGATGTTCATATGGTTGTTGTTGACAATGCTAGGCTAGAGATGATGTTGTTAATGGTTGGTTGATTGGTGATAAGGTTGATGATGTTAGGCTAGAGATGATGTTGTTATATGGTTGATTGGTGATATGGTTGATGATGTTAGGCTAGAGATATGTTCATATGGTTGTCGTTCCAAGATTGAGTATATAGAGAAGGACGAGTCCATAACCAACTCGTTCCAGTCGGATTTAGTGGATGATGTAGCACGACGCCCTATACAGGATAAAGATGGGCAGTTTGCCCTGCACGAGGATCATTTTGTAGAGTTAGAGTTGGAGGAACCTTTAATTGGTAATTAATAAATTATGTTGCTATGTCATTTATATGTATATTCCCTTGTGTGTGCATTTACGTTAATTGATAATGCTTTATATTGTACGTGCATATTTCATATCATCATACTAACCTTGATATTGTTTTATTTGCAGATGCCGAAACCTAGGTGCAACTACATTCCACCCGAGTTACGAGTTCCTGGAGCCCCAGGGTACGTGCAGGGTGTAGTTCCACCCATCATTGAATTATCGGAGGGGAGTAGCTCCTCATCGTCAACTAGGAAGAAGAAGGCTAAGTTTGACCCATTTGCGAACCTACCTGCTGATGGTTGTCCATACGAGACGCCGACCCTGGGTGCCATGTATAAGGGGAAGCCTGTTCTGTTCCCTAACGGGAAAGCTGCGTAAGTACACTTTTCTGTTGTTTAGTTTATTGTTTAACTTGTGACATATTACGTATACTTTATTATGCTTATTCATTCTTATTTGTATTTAACAATCATAATAGGTTTTACCCTGCATCTGCCCATTCGAAGATCGGTGACATCATCAACTCCAGGTTCATCGCTCCAACACCATCTGAGGACCGTGGTGGGGAGAAGTGGTCAAGGCTGCCTGACCATGTCATTGGCTTCTACTTCGATGAGCTGCGGGTATTGTAACAATCTTAAATGTTTAGTAAACGTTGTTTTATTTTTATTCTAAATTTACGTGAGTGGTATGTTAGCCACTATATTTGGGTGATATGTTAGTCACCATGTGTTAGTTGTTTTTTTAGGGCAATGTGAGTGGTATGTTAGCCACTATATTTGGGTGATATGTTAGTCACCATTGTGCTTACGTTGATCTTGTTCTTGTTGTATTGATTGTTGTGTCGTTCTAAATTGGTTGTTTTGGTGGTTAGAAACACTACTACTTGCCAAACGTGCTATTGAAGGAGCTTTGGTTTGTTTTCAACACTGTTGGTTCTCGTTGTTACCGAGACAAGGTCCACGACCTTAAGGAGTCTCGAGTGAGGCCTAGATTCATCCACGAAAGCGAGTGGCCTCTGTGGTTGGCTTACTGGAAGACACAGGATGCTGAGGACCTAGCAGATCAGAACAAGAAGAATCGAGCACGGGCGGACAGAAGCAGCTCCGGTGAAGACGAGGACTATTCGAAGCACCATCTCGGCACACAGTCTCAGGCCACTCGTGACCTCAATGCAGTAAGTTAACTTGTGCTTTACTCCAGTCACTTTCAATATTCTTAAAATTTTATTGTAAACACTGACACTTATTACTTTGCAAAATGAACAGAGGCTCACTGGACAAGGATGCTTGTCGTACTTGACCATGGTGAGAAATGCCAAGTTCAAGAACGGCGAGTGGACATGCAAGAAAGCCAAGAAACTGAATGTAAGTACATAAATGAGTACTTTGAGTTACTTGTACTGTATTTCTTTTTAAAAAGTTTCTATATGTATTGTAATATATCAACTCATGTATTGCTTAACTGCTTGTAGGAGGAGGTTGAGGCTTTTTACTTGGTTAAGATGGAAGAGAAGGGTGACATACTTACGATGGAGGAAGAGAACGCTGCCTTCCTCGAGGTGAACCCTCCTGGCCCTAAGTGGTCGATCTATGGCTTAGGGAACTTGGGACGTTCTCTTGCAGCTGAATCATTGCAGCGCTCATCCGGTTCTACCTCCAGCACAGATTCTCGAATGGCTGAGGAGATGGCAGCACTTAGGGCCGAGAATGCTAGGATGAAGAGCATTCAGGACACACTTGTGTCTCAGGTATATTCATTTGTATGCTAATATTATGTTGATATGTCATGTAGATGTATAACCACTTGTATGCTCATTTACATTGCTTGCATCTATCTTTCATATTCTTAACTACATCGATCATTACTTGTGTCAGGTGGAGACGCAGAATTTGGTGCTGAAGAAGATTCTGGAGAAGCATCCCATTGACATGGACCCGTTCGCAGAGGGAGCTGTGTTTCAGACCGGGGAGGGGAGCCCTGGTACGGCGGGGAGTGCGGGTTTGCAAGGCAGTTCTCATGCTCCTTCGGCTTCCAGTGGTCGTCGTCCCTAGATTTCTACATTTTAGTTGGGCATTTGTAGTAAAACTTTCACATTTACATTTGTAGTAAACGTTTTTCTATTTTGAAGAATCGAATTTTATTGAATTTTATTTTCAATTCAAATTTAATGATTTTTAATTTTTAGTACGTAAATTTATATTATTAAACAGGTTGTTGTACAATTATCAAGAAAAATAATAAAAAAAATTTTTAAGAAAAAAAATTTACCAACGGATAACTTTATCCGTCGGTAAGTGCCGGTTGACTAAGTCAACCGGTCATACCGACGGATAACGTTATCCGTCGGTAAACGTCACCGACGGATAAATTTATCCGTCGGTCAGACGAATAAGGGCTGGTCAACGCCCCTATTCGTCAGTCCGTCGGTATTATTCGTCGCTAAATTTAGCGACGAATAAGATCCGACGGTAACGGCATTACCGACGGATAAAATAGCGACGGGCTATTTATCCGTCGGTAAGTGGTTACCGATCCGTCGGTAAGTACTTACCGACGGATCGGTACCCGGATACCGACGGATACCATCCGTCGGTAAAGTTTCCAGTTCTTGTAGTGTTAAGGCTCAATATCTTGTAGATTATGAGTAGTATTAGTATTATAAGTTATGATATAAGTTTCAGATTATTGGCTTGAATTTCTTATATTTGCATTTTGTTAAAACTTTAATGATTTCATCATTTGAGAGTTGATTGTAATACATAATCTTGAATTTGTTTATATTTTATTTAATATTTTAACATATTTTCATGGTATTTTTCATCTCTTACCCAGAAACTCAGAAGAACCAAGACGCCCTTATGCTCAAGAAGACGAACTCAACATCTCTTAGAGCGGACAACAAGAAAGAAGTTAAGCCAACTTACAGATCACCCGAATCAAAGACCAGTTCGTCTGCGAACTAAAAATCCTGAGCCGCCTCAATTGAAACGTTGTCGTTTACGCCTAAGCCGAGTAAAGCAGAAACACATGTTTTAATCCAGATCGTCATCTCATCAAACGACTCTTTAATCTCATGGTTGCTGCTTCTCGAGTTCTTCAGCTCCAAATAAACAGAGACAACTTGAAACCGGCATTGTCCTTTCCTTTCTTTCTTTCAGTTTTTCCTATTTTCGTACTGTCTTTGCTAAATTAGTCGTTAGGGGTATATAGCCGTTGTTTTAGCTGTTGTTTTCCTTTCCAGTTTCCTTTAAATAGCGTGGTATTGTAATCCTTGAGACTCAAGCAATGAAGTTCTAGTTTTAGCATAATCTCTTCTCTGTTTCCTCATCATTTAGTCTATTTCCTTATCCCAATCTCTCTATCTCGTCTTGATAAACAGAAAAGCCCAAAAATAGTTTCTTTTCATAAATATCAGTATAGGGAGGGGAAAGAATCGCTACATTAGGGATAAGGTTAAGGTTGAGGGGAAATTGGGCGGAGGTTTAAGGATTCCTTTATGGCGAATGGGAGGTCGTTTGTGTTGGAAAAGGTGAGGGAGTTCGTTGATGCAATGGCGAAACGTGGATCGTTTAGGGAGGTATAGCAGGTCTAGAAGGTTATTAAAAGATGGTGTTCAGTGGAGTGAAGAGGTGGTATTGGTGGACTTAGTGATAGTGGCGAAGGTTTAGCGGTGATGGTGCTTGTGAGTCCAGTGGTGTTGGTGCAAGGGTTGTTGTTGGTGGAGTCCAGTATAGTATGGGTGGTGTAATTGGTGGTTGGTGGAGTCCAGCAGCGATGGTGGTGGTGTACACCGACGGCAATGTGGTGGCGGTCAAAGTGCGGGGTGGGGTTCAAAGGCGTATCTAGAAGCTCTATGTGTGTAGAAATGAGTGGAGATTGCGTCCTCTCATTTGTTACATATGGATGGGGAGAATGTCTTGTTGTTGGTCCAGGGTAGCATGCTCTTATTTTCTGGTTGTTAGTAGAGCTCATAAATTAGTTTCAAAGGTGTTTGGTGGTGAGTTTGTTTGGTTTGGCGTGGTCAAGTTGAAGTTGAGGTGCTCTCTAGGATCTTAAAGTCCGGAGTCAGATCATGTTGTGGAGTATGTACGTTCAAATGGGGTTATGCGAATATGAGTGGGTTTTGATGCGGTTATGATGCTTGGTGTGGTTGAGGCGTCGAGGTTATCAGATTTTCCGTCGAATCGGGTTATGGGGTAGCAATAAGGAGGATCAGCTTTTGGGGGATTGGAAGAAAACTGTTGAGCCTGAGGTTATAGAAGCACGAGGTTGTTCGAAGACGGGATGGAAACTTTTAATAGGTTTTGGTTGTGACTACGGGTGTTTAGGGTGGTGAAATAGGTCTCACATCTAGATTAAGCGCGGTAAAGGTATTGGTTTAAAGGTATTGGTCTGCTTGTATTAAACAAATATATAAATCTCAAATTTGGTGGTGGTGGTAGGTGATGTTTTTATGTTCAACATTCCTCGTACCTTTTCCCGTTTTATAGGACTCTTCAAATTGTACTTTTTCCCGTTGCATAGGACTCTTCGAAACATACGCTTCAGGTCTCTTTAATTGATATTACAGCCCAATTCAGTCACTCCGGTTTCGTTACGCTTCTTTTTGGTTTGCCGCTTCAAACCTCGCTCTCTTCAGTTTTTTTCTCTTCTTCTTCAACAATGGCGTCGGTTCTTCAACAATTGCGTCAGTCACCTATTCAATGCTCCCAATCACAGTAAGAACCCGCCATTTTTTTCTTACTCAGAATTTAAATGCCCTGGTGAGTTTGTTTTCGTCATGATTTTCGCCAACCTTCTCTATTCCAATTTATTGCTGGATGCAATTCGTTAACTTTCTTTTAGTTTCTTGTGAGTACTACTTTACTTACTAATTGGTCAATCTGTTTTCAATTTGTGAATGAAAGTTATCCATTATGATTATGTTTAAGGGGTGTTTGGTTTAACTTTACTAACAAGTTTGGGATTTCAGATACTGAGAAGAATGATCTTTATCATTAGCATGCAGGATGGTTTACCATATTATTATGTGCAAATTTAAATCTGTACAATTGGATGAATCTAGCCGATGAATGTTAAACCAGAGAATTAGCCAGACAATTTGAAAAAATCTGATTTGGATATACCCTTGGACGTGCTTACTATGATGCACCGTGCATGATGTCACTATTACCGTGAATTTCATGATTTGATCAGCAGTTGGTGTTCAAGTTAAAGAAAATGTTCAAACGTGGCTCCCCTATGATTAACAACAAGGATAACAAGTTCGGGTTCCGCATCTTGTCGAAAAATGAGAAGAACGATGATGGAGTCATGTGGATCAAGTGTCCTGAAACATTTTGTAACGCTTGGGAGGAGCTTGAAATAATTGTGAATTGTGATCAGGTCATGCTTGATGCCAGCTGATACAATGTGATGAGAGTTTGAAATGCCTTCTTTCATTAATTTGTTTTGATTTGAAAACATGCATATCCATGAGGCCGCCGATAATGTTGATGGATGATCAAGTGAATCTTGAAGCAGGGGATGGTGAACTGGAACAGGCTGGGGAGGAAAACCAAATTCACTTGCTATCGCGGAACCATGGCCTAAAGTGTCAGGGTTCATATGTGAATAGATTGTAACTAATTGCTTATTCGGTTTCTTTTTATTTTCCCCTTCATTTGTTCATGCAACTCTCTCTATCGGTTGATCAATCAGGAGACTACTCCAGATAATGAATTTGAAAGAACATTCAACCAGAAGCTATACCAGCAAGTGAAATTGGTATGACATTTGCTGATATCGGTGCCTTAGATGATATTAAAAGTCTGTTTTTTTTTTAATAATTGAACTATTACAATTTTATAAGTAGCATTACAAAGCTAGTAATAAACTATAAATAATCTCGCACTTGACGAGAATTGAACCTATGACCTCTAGTGTTATGACACCTCAGTCTAACGAATTATATTAAAAGTCTGCCTTCAATCAATGCCCCATGCCATGGATGTTTTCTCTGGTGAGGATTAGAAAGAGCAATATCAATCAATGGCAATTTTATTCAAGTTTGAATCTAACATTATAATTTTAGTACGCTAGCAAAAACCGACCAATTACTGCACTTGAAGAAGAGTGCTTTTGTGGTAACAACATTTTGAAGGGGAAAAAAAGTTAACTAAAACCTGATTCTTCTTGATTGTTTGTTGCTTGAAGCATTTTTGTTCAAATCTTGGTTATAGTGTTATTAGACAACTAACAACTAGATAAAAATATTGCCAGGGCATCGCGCTTAGCGCGGTGCTCCAATTCTAGTTTGTAATAGTTTTCGAGAATCACTTATACTTTTTATTTTTTTAATTTATAAAAAAGCAAAAATTTGGCTCATAAGACTTACTCTTATTTCTCCTGAAATACAAAAGTAGATTTTCTATTACTCAATTTCACAAAAATATTTTTTTTCCATTGAAAGAAAATATATTGAGATATTTCTTTTTAATATTAATATTATACATAATTCACATGAATCAACTAAAAAAACAGAAAACTTCAATTAATGCACATGTTTCCCCAGAAACATTTTCTTGGACATGATCACATGAAATAATTGATACACAGTGCGTTCATCAGTCATCCCCATAAGGTCCATACATAGACCATGTTTTGGTGTCGACCAAACAAGAAATTGCAAAATGCATGACACATGATCATACTCCCTTTATTCACACCGTAAAAATAGTACGTACGTACACAAGCTTTTGCTTCCCCAAAATTTAAGACAAAACAACCGAACTAATCTCATTCACAATTTGCATCACTTCAAGTCTTCAACTAACAATTACTCCTACAGTTTAGAAGAAAGATTAATTACCTAACATAATTCAACAAAACTTATCCTATAAATATCACCCGACATTCTTCTTTTTGTTACACAACTAGTTAATCTAACACCAAACAACACTAACAATCTTACACTTCAATTGCTTATAAGTAACCATGTCTAACACGATGAAAGTTCTTACCATATTGGTCGCAGCCACATTTGTATTTGCTACATTCGCCCCGCTTGGTGGGGCAGCTCTAGAGTGTACTGACGTGATCCAGTACATCAACCCATGTATTCCTTATGTCACCGGAAGAAGTGGACTCGGTACATCTTTTTATGTATTCATTACTGCATTTTTTTTTTAAATAATGGGAATGCAAATATACGGGGTTCATAACAATGGCTTCTCATCTAACTATGACTCTTCTAGGTACATGTTGCAACAGTCTTAGATCACTTTACAGTGCTGCTCAGACAACACCTGACCGTCAGAGTGTATGCAACTGCCTCAAACTTATTACTAACGGTTACTCAGGTGACGATGTTCACAGGGCTGCTGGATTGCCACGCCAGTGCAACATTCGCATTCCTTACAGGATCGATCCTTCCACTGATTGCGCAAGGTTGGTTGTACGTTGTGTTCTTATTTTTTAGGAATTTAAGTGGCCATCGTATTTTTAATTACATCTGGGTCCATTTTTCCTTAGCTGGGTTGACCAAAAATATTGACTTTTTCTCACTCATCTCCCCAAACATGGCCTTAGATTTTTTTTTATATTTATCTTTTTTTTTCTTCCTTTTTCCATTTTCCCTTTTTTCTTCTTATCTACTTCAAATAATCTGGTACCGAAACGGACTTGCCATGGAAGCTCCGACCGGGAGCTGCCAGTGGCAGCTTCCAGATCCAGACCGGAGAGCTGCCATGGAAGCTCACGATTGGAGCTGATTTGGACTGCCATGGCAGCTCCCACGGGACTCTAGTACCGGAGGCTTTAGGAAGGAGATGACTTGTTTAAAAAAAAATTGATTATTTAAAAAAAAAAAAAAACACCTTGGGACTTATTTTTGAATATTAATCTTGTTGGGATTGATTTGCAATAAGTTTTTAGACCCATTTGAAAATTTTAGAAATTTTAGTGTCAATTTCATAAAATAGAAAATGTCGGGAGTCAATGTATAATAAACATAAATTAATATTGTTTGATCAATGCAAAATTCTGAATTTTGACCAGGGGCAAAAATGTAATTTCCACGTTTTAAATCGTCAAATGTCAAATTCGTGGACCTGGATGTAATTAAAACTATCTAATGTGTCTTTGAACATAATAGAAAATACGATGGTCACTTACATATAACTTCGTGATCTAACGAGGGGTCTAGAAGTAATGGACCCTAATTTTTATGTATAGTTTTATTAATTTAAAATTTTCGTTTTATATATACTGAAGGTTACAATGAATTTGTACGTGTCATGGTACTTTTGTTTTGCAGGGTGCACTGACGTTTGAAATATTGAAGCTGCGACCAAACGTGATGAAGAGATGACCCCTACGACTTATTAATTGAGTGTTACATGAATAAATAGTAATAATAATAATGTATCATTGGACAATATGTTAATGTAAAATAAAGTACAAGGGTAAACAATGAAGCTCATATGAAATGGAGGCTAATTAAATCTACTTTTATAACGATTCGGTTAATTGGTTTAGGGTATGCTTTCCTTATTCCTATTTATTCCATTCATGTTCGGAGTTGATCAGTGTCTTAATTCACTAAAATGATCTAATTCGTTCATGAACATACAACATCATGTGATAATTATTTTTCTGAAGGATTAAACGATACTCATCCCATCCTACTAGTTATACCCATTTTACTTTTTCGGCCTGGATTCGAAACCGTTCATTCAAAATCTCTTACATTATTACATTATTGGATCCTCGCGGGCAGGACAAGTTAGAAGACACCAGTATTTTCCAGTGAATTGAAGATCTAATATGAAGATTGAGGCCCATGATGATAACGAAAGTTAGCATAAATCAAAGGGCCCAAGGCCTAATAGTTCAAAACATAGACCCCACTAAATTAATTTCTCCAGCAACCCATATTCAGGACGTGGCGCCCATCCATTGCCCTGGTACAATGTGTCCATCTCAATATTTACTTCATAGGTCGGCAACTAAGATCGAGCTAGAAACGGACAAAAAGTTCTGAACATGTACCTCTTTGACAACAGTGTCATATCCCACATTGCATTAAACATGACCACGATTAATAGGCGATAACCCTTCTATATTATTCATGTTGATTGATTTCAAATGTAAATATGTGTAGATTTTGGCCTAAATGACTAGTTTGACGTAAATGCCTCTTCTCAGAAATTTAACCTTTAGTTTCTGGAGCCTTAATTACAAATATAATCAAAAAGATAATTCATAGTATAAGTTAGAACTCCTAATTACAATCTCTTATAACAAAATTGACCAAATTTTAACAGATTGTTAGATTTGTAACAGACTTAGTAACAAAAAATATCAACACATGATAACAAGTTAACAACCCTCAAGTTGATGGTGGTGAGCTAACAAACAGTAATTCGCTAACTAGAAACTAGCTAGCTAGTGTCATGGACAAGCCATTGTTTTGCCAGGAAAGATATCAGATACTTGGTCATTGTTCGACACGTAAGGAAGAAGATTTAGTGTCTGTTTGGCAAAACAAACTCATAAGGTAACTGATAGATGATAAGGTGATTAGTAGCTAATCAATTACATTTTTTTATTTTTTTATCTTTTTATAAACTACATAGAATAACTTCTCAAATCGACCATTTTATCAGTCACCTTATTGACATTAACCAAACAAACTTATTATGGTCAAACGGTCAAATAAGATAAAATCATCTTATAAGGTAATTGATAAAGTGATGTCAAACCCACACCTTTAGTTTTATCTTTGTAGGCATTTCTAATATAGTGACAGTCCACCACCATACCATGTGATTGTAGTTCATGGAAAACCGGGTTAGCTGCTATTCAAATATCACTATTATTGTCTGCATAAAGTGTGGGGGTGGAATTGGATTGCTTGAAAAGTGCTCCGAAAGAATTCCATGAAACCACATATTTTAGAACATGTTGCTGACATGGTGCAAAATTCAATCTCTGTGGAAGACTTACTGTCACTAAGGGTCCGACAGTGCTTAGTCGTCAAAGCGGATAGCAGTATAAATCGAAAATTGTGGGAGCACCACAAACTCCCTTCACACATACATCAATTGAGATAAAGTCCTAGCTAATTACCGGTTTACATATAAGTTGTGTAAAATTCTTCCATTATAAATACTTTCAAAAGGATCATAGGAGTTATAAGGGTGGCCGGGTGGTTAAGGTGCTGGAGTAGCAAGGAGAGGTTGGGGGTTCGAACCCCAACGGAGTTATAAGGTGGTTTGGAATATTTGGAGTTATAAGGTGGTTAAAGAATAGTGTAGGAGTAAAGAGTAGAGTAGCATAAATTGACCGTTTATTAAAAAAAAAAAAAAAAAAAAAAAAAAAAAAAAACTTTCAAAAGGATCATCACTCAATTCTCATACACAAATCAGTTATATATAGTTCTCACTTATAGTCTACTTGTACATTTATGAGCGAAACAAGAGGAACACCAAAAGAAATGTTATCTAGATAGCAAAAATAGAAAATGCAATTGGAATTAATAGTGGAGACATGCATATTGGCTAGCTATGGTACACATTTGATCGGTTTGACAAAATAGCAGGAGTACATGTGGTTCACATTCATACTGAATATCACCTTAGTAATTATACTCGTATCAAGGATGTTTATAGTTGTAGCATTAAATTTTTCTCAACAACCAACTAAATATGCTACAAGATGGAATGATTAGGTAGCTCAATTTTTCTCCTATATAAACACTGCACTTGCACACTCTTTTCCTCACTCACAAACAAACACTTCACAACTTCATCTATAAGTAAACAAAAACATAATCAACATTTGAAAAAAAAAATGGCCGGAGTTAAGTCCATTAGCATGCTTCTAGTGATTGCCACAATCTTGGTGGCAATTGCACCCAGTGGTGAGGCGATAGGGTGCGGTCAGGTGGTCTCGTATCTCAGTCCATGCATTCCATATGTTACTGGGAAAAGTCCTACACTAGGAGGATGTTGCGGTGGAGTTAAGGGACTTTACGCTGCCGCAAAGACAACACCTGACCGTAAGACCGTGTGCGGGTGCCTCAAGTCACTTGCTAGTGCATACTCAGGCCCAGCAATTCAGAAGGCTGCTGGACTCCCCGGTCAATGCGGAGTCAGTATTCCCTACAAGATCAGTCCTTCCACTGATTGCGCCAAGTAAGTAACATTTGTATATGTAGTTGGTGAGACTTATTACATACTCCGTTGAAATAAAGAAGCCAACTAATTAAGACATATTTGTTCTACTTTTTGACTTGTGTTTGCAGGGTAAAGTAAAGCCAAAGTTGAAGGGTCTTGGTCGTTCATGAGCAGTATTCTAATTACTTGTAAGGAATAAAATGTTGAGGGCGTGTATGTTGCTCTCTGAGTCGTTATCTTTAAGGCTTTCTCTGTATGAAAGCTAGTTTATCTATGTATTGATATTTGCATATCCTCCACTTATCCAGTTTGTAACTAATTAAGAAGATCGATATGGGATGTAATTTGAGCTTAATTTATTCACTTTTATCACAAATACTATATTTTATATTTTAAGCAGCTAAAAACTTTTATTAATAACAAAGAGCACAATAATTAAATGCTCAAACGAAGCTTACAAAGGTCTCAACCCAACAATGATCTCCAACCAGCAAAGAATTGAAGAAGCCTTGCCCCTTAAATGTCAAAACTAACTGAAACAGAATACAACTCGATTCCACTTCCCAGGCCCCAAAAGTACACAGCAAAAAAGATGAAAAAGGCCTCCAGCACCAATTTATGGAAAGGATTATGACTTTACTTTTGTCACAAATGGACATCCAAAGCTGGAGATCATAAATTGCTCCCTTCCTACTGCGACAAAGAATGAAACGCTGTAAGATCTTTTCCAAAACGGGACAGCTTCGGTTCTATTAGAACTGAAGTCTATTGTGAACCAGCACGCGAACCTTTTTAAAACCTTGAGACCAGTATCACACCAATGGGCGCTATTAGACAGGGGCGGCTCTGGGTTTTGGAGGCCCTGTTCCACCCCGTAAGATTGGCCTCAAACAATCGTATAACAATGGATTAAAAAAAAAAAAAACCAAAAAAAATTTAAAATGGTTCACTAGAAGGATCGATCCAAGGACCTAAGTTTTAACAAGGTACTTTAACCAAAAATTTACACCACTGAGACATTATAACTCGGCATAAACACAAGTATATATCCATTATATAAAATAAATTGAGGCCCCAAATTTTACGAGGCCCTGTGCGGTCGGGCTGACGGCACAAGGCCTGAGCCGCCCTGCTATTAGATTTACATATGTTCCAGTACAAATAAATGTATATATCATATCCATTTTTTATCAAATCTACATTTTTATAAGCAGATCTAGCTTCAGAACTAGGGGTGCATTTCGAACCAAACGAATCGAATATATAGAGACCTTATCGAACGTTTGTTCGTTAAGAATATGGTGTGTTCTGGTGTTCGTGTTCATCGAACAACACAATAACTTGTTCGTATTCGTTAAGAAAGTCGACTCACAACCGAACAACAACCCAGAGGAAGAGTTTTTCACTGTCAATGAATTGTGAAAATGCCTAATAAATTTGAAAATTGGGACAAGAATCGAAAGAGTGAAGCGTTGTTTTGATCGAACGATGAGAGGAGTAAAAAAATAGGAGGTGCATGGTGGTGGGAGGAGGAGGTAGAAGTTAGTCGGTTGTGAGAGGCGTGATGGATGATGAGAGAGTGGAGAGATGAAGAAAGAGATTGTTAGCTGAGTATTATATTATTATTATTATTATTATTAATAAGTATACATCTTAATTATTATAATGTATTAATAAAATATAATAGTTTTGTTCGCAAACGGTTTGCGAACTACCAAACATTTAAATTTGTGTTTAGTTCGTTAATAACTCGAACAGTTCGAGTTTCATCGAACTGAACACGAACCAAATATTAACAAAATAATTTCACAAACTTTTCATGTATATTTGACAAGTCCAAATTCAGCTTTAACCTTTAGGAATATGCAGAGTAGAAAAATTCCAAATGTTATTCTCTATGGTAAATTATGTAGATACATCCTACATTTATAAAATATTTAGGGTTAATTGTAGTTTTGGTCCTTAAATCCAAGTCCTCAGTGGTTTTAGTCCTCTGTTTCAGCTCTTTGCCAACTGAGACCTTGGGAGCGTAAAGTTCCGCATATAAACGCCTTAAAATGCCCGTATACAGATAATTCGTATGTCGTCCAGTCACCAAATACACTCGCAATCACCTCCCTTGCCACGCCATGTCACTGAATTAATTAGCCCCAAATAAGTAAATTTCCCCTTAGAGCTTCATAAGCTCATATTTCAAAGTTGATTTAGCTCTCGATAAGCTCTGTTACTTAGCTTGAATTGGAATATTATGAATTAAACAAGGCGGGTATCCTGTCAATAGCTTACTGAATTTGTTGCATGACAATGCAAGTAGTATAATGAAAATTAAATATTGAAAAGTACAGTAACTATTGATTAACATTCAAGCACCAGTGGTCTAGTGGTAGAATAGTACCCTGCCACGGTACAGACCCGGGTTCGATTCCCGGCTGGTGCATCTTTCTTTTTTAGCCTCTCTGTCTACCACTTCCTACCACTTCGTAAATTCTCATCACACGAGCTTTAAGTACGTGAATACAAATCACACTTGCTATATATAACAAAAGTATACGTGAAGTATAATAAAAATAAATTCACCTCAATTCAAATAAATTCAAATCTTTTAAGACGATAAGAACAGAGGCAATGATCTTGCTTTCTCCGAATCGATATTCCAACTGATTGATGAAAATGATTGATTAACTCCCTAATAATTATCAATGAAGGTTATAGTTGTAGCATTAAAATTTTCCCAACAGCTAACTAAATCTAAATCTAACTGTACTATATGCAGATCAAATGATTAGATAGCTCACCAATTTATCTCCTATATAAACTCTGCACTTGTACACTCTTTTCCTCACACACTAAAGCACTTCACAATTTCATCTATTGAACACTAAACTAATCAATCAAATTTTGAAATGGCTGGAGTGAAGTCCATTACCATTTTCCTAGTGGTTGCCACAATCTTGGTGGCTACACTTGCACCTCGTGGTGAGGCCGCAATAGGCTGTGGTCAGGTGGTTACGTACATCAATCCTTGCATTTCGTACCTGACTGGGCAGAGTCCTGGAATGGGACTATGCTGCAATGGAGTTAAGGGACTCTACAAGGCTGCGGCAACAACACCTGACCGTCAGAGCGTGTGCAATTGTCTTAAATCGATTGCTAAGGCGTACCCCGGTCCAGTCGTTAACAAAGCTGCTGGACTACCTGGTCAATGCGGAGTCAACATTCCCTACAAGATCAGCCCTTCCACTGATTGTACCAAGTACGTAATATTTAAATAAATATATAGTGGTGTAAATTATTAAATTAATACGTGAGGAGCAATTATTTTTATTAATTTTTTCACTGTGTTATATATAAGGTAATACATTTTTATCTCCTATTGTTTACAGGGTGCAGTAAGCTAAAAGTGGAAGGTTTTTGATCCATGCTATATGTTGCTGTGAGTTTTAAGGAATAAAATGTTGAGGGACTATATATATGTTGCTCAAAGTCTTGATTCTTGAGGCTTTCTTAATTTGTATGAAAGTTTATTTATGTAACTTCCGATGTATTGTGAGAGTCCCGTTTATGAACTTTTCATGAGTGATGCCACATTTGAATTTCATATCAGTGATTTTTTATGGAAGCCTATTGGGATATGATTTTGTTATCTGATTCACGAATTAATAACGGATAATAATAAATTAAAGAAATATTAACACGTGAGTGTTGACGATCGATATTTTATCTCCGTAGCGGTTAAGTTGGCACAAAGAAAAAGTAAGCTAGATTGTAAAAAGAACGACTAAACGGTCACATATCAGGTAGGTTCTCTGTCATCATGTGACGGAATAACTTGTTTTTATATTTTTTTTGACTTTGTTATAGTTAGGAATTTTCAACTTGTTGAAGCAAAACGAGTCATACGTAAAATTATAGGTTCATGATCAGGTATCTTTTTATATTTCTTTTTTTTTTTAAGGGAGCTAGGGGATCGGTTGAAATAAAATAAAATACATACGGTTAGGGACAACCCTTTAAATTTTAGGTGGGACGAAAATTAAAATTCTCAAAAATCTAATTCCAAAATTTGCGAATTTTGAAAAGTTAGGGTGTCGCAAGGGTAAAAGTACTTTATTACATTTAAAAAAGATTCCATTTTGATTTGATGTCCTCCAGAAGTTGAAAATAATGACCATCTCTGCCGACATTTTAATGCAGGCCTGATATCTATCTTCATAGCGTTCATGTCATCAGGTCAAATTTTCACTCCACTGACGGATTCCCAATCGTGAGCCAAACATTTTTTGTTACACAGAAGATGCTTGTAAGATGTTCGACAAAATGTCTAGCTTGCCTTAAATGTGCTGAACTGACATGTGTGTGTGTGTGTGTGTGAATTATGATTTCCCTGATTCTATTATGAAGAACCCAATGGAATATATCGTTTAACTTTGCAGTTTTCTTGAATCCGAATCTGAATCTATACTTGTTTTTCTAATCCAGAAAACTTGATGAAGAACTCAGAAATTAGATATCCATTAACGGAGTAGAGGGGGCAGATATAGCTGCAGGTAGACACATGATGAGACAGCAGAATGTAGACATTTTATGCCATTTCGCATTATATGCATGGGTCCTGGTAAAATTTATGTCCTTCATCTTTTACTAACTTCAGTTATTCGATCGATTATCTCAAATGATATGGATAAAATTAATGTGATCATAACTGAAAATGTTGGGTCACCTCTGTTAACAATTAGTACGTAATTCAGATGTTTAAGATGATGAGAGATAATTACGAGTATCAACAATGCACTTTTGTTGCTGCAAATTAACAAACTGGAATATAATGCAATAGATCAAAGTTCCGATGCAGACAGTGTCATAGATCGAATAAACTATTACATGGCTAAAACTTTCATGGGATGAAAGCATTTTAGGGCTCAGAGGGACACTAGAGCGCTCTCCCTTCAGGTTTTATTCAATAAAAGCAATTAATATAAAATACTAATACTGCTGAAGTTCAGAATGGATTAAGATTCTTGAGCTTAGCTTACTTCACCCTGCAAACAAAGACGAACATAAAAAAATGATTAGCTTTCTTTTTCACGTATATAGAGCATCTAATTAATAAAACTGCAGCTCAGTTGGTCAGACGCTTGTAAGAGTTATGTAAGTGCAAATAATTAAATATTCTTGCATGATTACATACTTTGCGCAGTCAGTGGAAGGGCTGATCTTGTAGGGAAGGCTGACACCGCACTGGCCAAGGAGTCCAGCAGCTTTGGAAATGGGAGCACCTGAGTATGCCTTAGCAAAAGACTTTAGGCAGTTGTGCTTTGGCGATCAGGTGTTGTCTTTGCGGCACTAGCAAGCCCCTTAACTCCACCGCAACATCCTCCTAGTGAAGGACTTTTTCCAGTCACATACGGAATGCATGGACTGATATACGAGGCCACCTGACCGCAACCAATCGCAGCCTCACCACGGGGTGCAAGTGCAGCCACCAAAACCGCCATGATCACTAGGAACATGCGAATAATTGACTTCACTCCAGCCATATTTTCAAATGATAGAGAACTTGATTGTAATATTGTGAAGTGACATTTGTGTTTAGTGTCTGGAGAAAAGAGTGTGGAAATGCAATGTTTATATAGGAGAATTGTTGAGGTAAGCTTAATTAATCATTCCATGATGAGTCACATAATTCAGTTGGTTGTTGGGATTGGGAACACTTTATTGCTACATTAATTTGATGTTAGTAGTTAACAAGATTATCTATTTAATAATACGGCTGGTTCGTTCAGTTTAATTTAGATTTGTCCGGTTGAAATGTATACTATAAATTTCAACTCAAATTAATTCAGTTAGTTCAAATCAATTTGGTTCAAATCATTTGGTTCAAATCTTCTTAGATGAACGTTACATAACTAACTTTACCGGATGAAATTTACCAGATATTAAATGAGTACTAGTATGTATTAACAAATGTGGTTAACAAAATTTAATAGTAAAGATGTTTTGCAGTGTGGGTAATAATTTAAATTGAGATATATGTTCAAGTAACTAACTAAAATTTTGCCAAAGTAATTGATAAGATTTAAAGTGATTATATACATGTCAACAGCATCTAAACTAGCCCTAAATCGTGGCTTCGTTATCTTATTTAGTTATTTTAAGTTTAGGTTAGGCTGGTGCGAAAGATTCAGATAAATTTGCAATACGTTAAAGTAATTATTCAGTTATATAAAAGGTGTACGTAGCATTCATTAAGAAACAAATACTACGTGTGTATTAGACCTTCAAATGTGTCTGGTGCTAATTAAGGAGGAATTGTGTCGGTGTGTTTAATGTTTGAAGGCGATGAAGCATTAGTTGGTGAAAGAAGTGTGGTACGCGTATAAATAGTTGAGTTTCGTCATGCGATCAGGATTGTGAACGGGTGGCGTATCTGCGTATGTTTTAAATTACATAGACCCTATGTAAGGTTTCAGTAAGTAATGGGTCGAAGTCCCAACCCTATGTGTCCGCAAACAACGCTGTGTCTTTTCTTACAAATCAACGCGTGTTTTTTCTTACATATTAGCTATAATCTCATTCATGCGCACACTCGGAATTTTCAGCCAGTCAGGTCATATTTGGGTTTCGTGGGTGTCGTTGGATTTATGTGGAAGCTAGCTTGGAATCGCGTTCCAACATTGGATAATTTGTTAAGGAGATGTATACTTCACGCGGCGGTGGTGCATGATAGTTTGCAAACTTTGTGACGATCGCGAGGACGCCGAGGAGTCAGCGTTACAGTTTTTTGTTTTGTGCATGTTTCCTATGGAGGTGTGGAGAGGGGTCGCTTTTTGGGTTGGTTGTGGGTTTAATAGTGTAGGTACAATTCTAGAGGCTTTGGTTGGGGGTGTTTTGTAGCTCATGGTTTGGACCGTAAAACTTAGAGTGGCTTTAGTTCATGGGGTGTGTTGGAGTGTGTGGTTGGCGATAAATGGGTTGGTCTTCAAAGGGGTGAAGTGTTCGTCGTCAGAAGTGATTGATAAGGTGAAATATTTGGTGTGGTTTTGGGCTAGGTGTAAAGGTGTGGTGGGGGCTGATTATCAGTTCTCGTCGTGGTTGTTGGCGCCTAATTTATATTGGAAATAATTCGTTGTGAAGGTGGGGGAGTTGTGGGAGTAGGGTCAAGTTGGCGGTGCGTTATGTGGAGTGAGGGTTTCAGTCACTTTGTTATCTTCGTTTCTGTTTGTGTGTGGCAGGTACGGGAGAGTATTGCTGCTGATCGTTTGTTCCTGTTGTGCTTGCTGCTTGTTCGTCGGCTGTGCTACTGTCCGTATTAGTTGGTGTTGGTGTCGTGTGATGCAATGTGTTCAGATGCTAGTCTCAGGAGGCTGCTACGTGATGTTGTTTATGTTCATGGCCGCTACTAGTAGGTTGTTGTTGTTGTCTAGTTTCTTGGGAATTATGTCGACCTGTAGATGTTCGTTTCTTGAGCTGTGGCTGGTGTGCGACTTGGCTGGAAGTCAAGTTGGTTCTGGGCAGATTCTGCTTGCCGGCGAAGCCCATGTTTCTGTCTTGGTTCTCTGTGCGGTGCGACCTGTTGTGTTCGTGCGTTGGAACTTGGAAGGATACGATTTCAGGGAGTCTTTCTTCTTGCTTTGTTAGACTTTTAGTTAGACTTTGCTTATGTTGATTGGTTATTTATGATTTTATCTGGGAAGTTTATTTCTCTTGACAGGGACGAACATGTACTTGCGTCACTACAAAAAATCCGTCGTATACCGACGGATAAAATGAAAGCTTTTATCCGTCGGTATTTACCGACGGATCGGTCCCCGTTACCGACGGATGACGGGTAACGAACAAAGTTGACCACTTTGTTCGTCATCCATCGCTAAAGAGGACCGATCCGTCGGTAATTTAGCGCGGATACCGTTATCCGTCGCTGAATTACCAGTTTGAATAAAAAAAGTAAAAAATAAAAAATAAAACAAAGCTTACCGACAGATAACGTTATCCGTCGGTAAGCTTCAATATATCATCGGTCGCCACCGGCATAACCTTCATTCTTCAATCTCCATTCTTCTTCTTCTCCGTTTTTCTCTCTTCTCATCTCCATTTCTCATTCAAAACTTCACCATTTTCATCCATTTTGGTAGCAAACTGAAGCTTATTGCACAAGCAACAAGGAACAACCTTCAATTCGAAGTTTTTTTGGTCAATTTGTGCAAAATCAAAGGTATGAACTGTAACCCTTATTTGATTTTTAATTTGGGAATTATCCAATTGTTGGTTAAATTGTCAAATGTATGTTACATAGTAGTTGATACAAGTCTATTTTGCTTAAATGTGTAGTTGATTGTTGTTAAAATTGAGTAATGAATCGATTTTGGGATTTTATTAATTTGGGGATTTCTTAAATTATGGAAATGTATGTTAGTATTAAGTAGATATTAGTTGTTATAGTTGAATGTTAGTTTTGGATTATGTTAATTGGGTTTGTTAATTAAAATCGAGACTTAGATCAATTTAGGGCTTTTTTTAGTTTTGTATTTGATCGAATTTCATGTTCCATAACTAGCTTATGTACTTATATAAGGTTAATTTTGTAGTTGAATACGATAAAATTGAGTAATTTATGAAAATCGAGACTTGTAGCTCAATTTGGGGGTTTTGAAATAAAGTGAAAATGGGTTCGAGATGATGATATGATGATGATGTTAGGTTAGAGATGATGTTCATATGGTTGTTGTTGACAATGCTAGGCTAGAGATGATGTTGTTGATGGTTGGTTGATTGGTGATAAGGTTGATGATGTTAGGCTACAGTTCTATTTGAGGTTGACTGGTACGACCCTTCTCCAGATGGTACGAAAACACATGTGGATTATGATTTGTTTGAGATCAACCAGAAGAAGAAGTACAAAAAGTACGAGTCATTTGTGTTAGCCAGTCAAGCAACACAAGCTGTCTACTTTCCCTATCCAGGTGTGTCTAAGGCCAAGGGTGATTGGTTGGGTGTGATACCCATACGTGCTCGTTCCAAGATCGAGTATATAGAGAAGGACGAGTCCATAACCAACTCGTTCCAGTCGGATTTAGTGGATGATGTAACACGACGCCCTATACAGGATAAAGATGGGCAGTTTGCCCTGCACGAGGATCATTTTGTAAAGTTAGAGTTGGAGGAACCTTTAATTGGTAATAAATTATGTTGCTATGTCATTTATATGTATATTCACTTGTATGTGCATTTACGTTAATCGATAATGCTTTATATTGTACGTGCATATTTCATATCATTATACTAACCTTTATATTGTTTTATTTGCAGATGCCGAAACCTAGGTGCAACTACATTCCACCCGAGTTACGAGTTCCGGGAGCCCCAGGGTACGAGCAGGGTGTAGTTCCACCCATCATTGGATTCTCGGAGGGGAGTAGCTCCTCATCGTCAAACAGGAAGAAGAAGGAGGTTAAGTTTGACCCATTTGCGAACCTACCTGATGATGGTTGCCCATACGTGACGCCGACCCTGGGTGCCATGTATAAGGGGAAGCCTGTTCTGTTCCCTAACGGGAAAGCTGCGTAAGTACACTTTCTGCTGTTTAGTTTATTGTTTAACTTGTGACATATTACGTATACTTTATTATGCTTATTCATTCTTATTTGTATTTAACAATCATAATAGGTTTTACCCTGCATCTGCCCATTCGAAGATCGGTGACATCATCACCCAGAAGTTCATCGCTCCAGCACCGACTGAGGACCGTGGTGGGGAGAAGTGGTCAAGGCTGCCTGACCATGTCATTGGCTTCTACTTCGATGAGCTGCGAGTATTGTAACAATCTTAAATGTTTAGTAAACGTTGTTTTATTTTTATTCTAAATTTACGTGAGTGGTATGTTAGCCACTATATTTGGGTGATATGTTAGTCACCATGTGTTAGTTGTTTTTTTAGGGCAATGTGAGTGGTATGTTAGCCACTATATTTGGGTGATATGTTAGTCACCATTATGCTTATGTTAATCTTGTTCTTGTTGTATTGATTGTTGTGTCGTTCTAAATTGTGACCTTTGGTTGTTTTGGTGGTTAGAAACACTACTACTTGCCAAACGTGCTATTGAAGGATATTTGGTTTGTTTTCAACACTGTTGGTGCTCGTTGTTACCGAGACAAGGTCCACGACCTTAAGGAGTCTCCTCGAGTGAAGCCTAGATTCATCCACGACAGCGAGTGGCCTCTGTGGTTGGCTTACTGGAAGACACAAGATGCCGAGGACCTAGCAGAACAGAACAAGAAGAATCGAGCACGGGCGGACAGAAGCAGCTCCGGTGATGACGAGGACTATTCGAAGCACCATCTCGGCACACAGTCTCAGGCCACTCGTGACCTCAATGCAGTAAGTTAACTTGTGCTTTACTCCAGTCACTTTCAATATTCTTAAAATTTTATTGTAAACACTGACACTTATTACTTTGCAAAATGAACAGAGGCTCACTGGACAAGGATGTGAGTCGTACTTGACCATGGTGAAAAATGCCAAGTTCAAGAACGGCAAGTGGACATGCAAGAAAGCCGAGAAACTGAATGTAAGTACATAAATGAGTAGTTTGAGTTACTTGTACTGTATTTCTTTTTAAAAAGTTTGTATATGTATTGTAATATATCAACTCATGTATTGCTTAACTGCTTGTAGGAGGACGTTGAGGCTTTGTACGTGCTTAAGATGCAAGAGAAGGGTGACGGACTTACGATGGAGGAAGAGAACGCTGCCTTCCTCGAGGTGAACCCTCCTGGCCCTAAGTGGTCGGTCTATGGCTTAGGGAACTTGGGACGTTCTCTTGCAGCTGAATAATTTCAGCGCTCATCCGGTTCTACCTCCAGCTCAGATTCTCGATTGGCTGAGGAGATGGCATCACTTAGGGCCGAGAATGCTAGGATGATGACCATTCAGAACACACTTGTGTATCAGGTATATTCACTTGTATGCTAAGATTATGTTGATATGTCATGTAGATGTATAACCACTTGTATGCTCATTTACATTGCTTGCATCTATCATTCATATTCTTAACTACATCGATCATTACTTGTGTCAGGTGGAGACGCAGAATTGGGTGCTGAAGCAGCTGCTGGAGAAGCATCCCATTGGCATAGACTCGTTCGCAGAGGGAGCTGTGTTTCAGACCGGGGAGGGGAGCCCTGGTACGGCGGGGAGTGCGGGTTTGCAAGGCAGTTCTCATGCTCCTTCGGGTTCCAGTGGTCGTGGTTCTAGTGGTTGTCGTCCTTAGATTTTGACATTTTAGTTGGGCATTTGTAGTACTATTGTAAAACTTTCACATTTACATTTGTAGTAAACGTTTTTCTATTTTGAAGAATCGAATTTTATTGAATTTTATTTTAAATTCAATTTTAATAATTTTTAATTTTTAGTACGTAAATTTATATTTATTCCCGATAAACAGGTTGTTGTACAATTATTAAGAAAAATAATAAAAAAATTAAAAAAAAATACCGACGGATAACTTTATCCGTCAGTCATGACCGGTAACTTTATCCGTCGGTCATGACCGGTTGTCTTACCAGTTGACTAAGTCAACCGGTCATGACCGACGGATAAAGTTATCCGTCGGTAATTATTACCGACGGATAAATTTATCCGTCGGTCAAACGAATAAGGGATGGTCAACGCCCTTATTTGTCAGTCCGTCGGTATTATCCGTCGCTAAAGGTAGCGACGGATAATAACCGTCGATAACGGGATTACCGATGGATAAAATAGCTACGGGCTATTTATCCGTCGGTAAGGGAGAACTGATCCGTCGGTAAGGGCTTACCGACGGATCGGTCGCCTATTACCGACGGATGGTATCCGTCGGTAAATGTAGTGTTTCTTGTGGTGCGTGTTGGGAGCCCCTCGCTTTGGTTGCCTATGTTACGGTTTCTTGGTTTTCGTTTTCATTTAAGCCTGGGGATGTTATTAAACGGAAACTCATTCTTCTTTTGACTGTTGCTTCGATGAGTTGGAAGTGGGGTTGTGGTGCTGCATCATCGCCTTGAGAGCGATGGGAGTGTGGGCTCGTTATCAGCACTACAAAAAATCAGAACTTTACCGACGGATAAAATGACGGATTTTATCCGTCGGTAAATAGCGACGGATCGGTGTCTCTTAGCGACGGATGACGGATAACGAACAAAGTTGACCACTTTGTTCGTCATCCGTCGCTAATAGTTTTTTATCCGTCGGTATCTTAGCGACGGATAACTTATCCGTCGCTAAATATTAAGAAAAAATAAAAAAAAAAAATTAAATTACACTTACCGACGGATAAGCGTATCCGTCGGTAAGCTCCATTTATACCGGCCGCGACTGGCAGAACGCCATTGCCATCTTCTTCTCCTTTCTTTCTTCTTTCCGTTTTTCATCTTCTCATCTCCATTTCTCCTTCAAAACTTCACCATTTTCATCCATTTTGGTAGCAAATTGAAGCTTATTGCACAAGGAACAAGGAACAACCTTCAATTTGGATTTTTTTTGGTCCATTTGTGCAAAATCAAAGGTATGAACTCTAACCCTTATTTGATTTTTAATTTGGGAATTATCTAATTGTTGGTTAAATTGTCAAATGTATGTTACATAGTAGTTGATACAAGTATATTTTGCTTAAATGTGTAGTTCATTGTTGTTAAAATTGAGTAATGAATCGATTTTGGATTTTATTAATTTGGGGATTTCTTAAATTATGGAAATGTATGTTAGTATTAAGTAGATATTAGTTGTTATAGTTGAATGTTAGTTTTGGATTATGTTAATTTGGGTTTGTTAATTAAAATCGAGACTTAGATCAATTTAGGGCTTTTTTAGTTTTGTATTTAATCGAATTTAATGTTCCATAACTAGGTTATGTACTTATATAAGGTTAATTTTGTAGTTGAATACGATAAAATAGAGTAATTTATGAAAATCGAGACTTGTAGCTCAATTTGGGGGTTTTGAAATAAAGTGAAAATGGGTTCGAGATGATGATATGATGATGATGTTAGGTTAGAGATGATGTTCATATGGTTGTTGTTGACAATGCTAGGCTAGAGATGATGTTGTTAATGGTTGGTTGATTGGTGATAAGGTTGATGATGTTAGGCTAGAGATGATGTTGTTATATGGTTGATTGGTGATATGGTTGATAATGTTAGGCTAGAGATATGTTCATATGGTTGTTGTTGATGATGCTAGTCTAGAGATGTTGTTGATGGTTGGTAAAATTAAATGAAATGATTATTACATCATAACATTTATATGTATATTCCCTTGTGTGTGCATTTACGTTAATTGATAATGCTTTATATTGTACGTGCATATTTCATATCATCATACTAACCTTGATATTGTTTTATTTGCAGATGCCGAAACCTAGGTGCAACTACATTCCACCCGAGTTACGAGTTCCTGGAGCCCCAGGGTACGAGCAGGGTGTAGTTCCACCCATCATTGAATTATCGGAGGGGAGTAGCTCCTCATCGTCAACTAGGAAGAAGAAGGCTAAGTTTGACCCATTTGCGAACCTACCTGCTGATGGTTGTCCATACGAGACGCCGACCCTGGGTGCCATGTATAAGGGGAAGCCTGTTCTGTTCCCTAACGGGAAAGCTGCGTAAGTACACTTTTCTGTTGTTTAGTTTATTGTTTAACTTGTGACATATTACGTATACTTTATTATGCTTATTCATTCTTATTTGTATTTAACAATCATAATAGGTTTTACCCTGCATCTGCCCATTCGAAGATCGGTGACATCATCAACTCCAGGTTCATCGCTCCAACACCATCTGAGGACCGTGGTGGGGAGAAGTTGTCAAGGCTGCCTGACCATGTCATTGGCTTCTACTTCGATGAGCTGCGGGTATTGTAACAATCTTAAATGTTTAGTAAACGTTGTTTTATTTTTATTCTAAATTTACGTGAGTGGTATGTTAGCCACTATATTTGGGTGATATGTTAGTCACCATGTGTTAGTTGTTTTTTTAGGGCAATGTGAGTGGTATGTTAGCCACTATATTTGGGTGATATGTTAGTCACCATTGTGCTTACGTTGATCTTGTTCTTGTTGTATTGATTGTTGTGTCGTTCTAAATTGGTTGTTTTGGTGGTTAGAAACACTACTACTTGCCAAACGTGCTATTGAAGGAGCTTTGGTTTGTTTTCAACACTGTTGGTTCTCGTTGTTACCGAGACAAGGTCCACGACCTTAAGGAGTCTCGAGTGAGGCCTAGATTCATCCACGAAAGCGAGTGGCCTCTGTGGTTGGCTTACTGGAAGACACAGGATGCTGAGGACCTAGCAGATCAGAACAAGAAGAATCGAGCACGGGCGGACAGAAGCAGCTCCGGTGAAGACGAGGACTATTCGAAGCACCATCTCGGCACACAGTCTCAGGCCACTCGTGACCTCAATGCAGTAAGTTAACTTGTGCTTTACTCCAGTCACTTTCAATATTCTTAAAATTTTATTGTAAACACTGACACTTATTACTTTGCAAAATGAACAGAGGCTCACTGGACAAGGATGCTTGTCGTACTTGACCATGGTGAGAAATGCCAAGTTCAAGAACGGCGAGTGGACATGCAAGAAAGCCAAGAAACTGAATGTAAGTACATAAATGAGTACTTTGAGTTACTTGTACTGTATTTCTTTTTAAAAAGTTTCTATATGTATTGTAATATATCAACTCATGTATTGCTTAACTGCTTGTAGGAGGAGGTTGAGGCTTTTTACTTGGTTAAGATGGAAGAGAAGGGTGACATACTTACGATGGAGGAAGAGAACGCTGCCTTCCTCGAGGTGAACCCTCCTGGCCCTAAGTGGTCGATCTATGGCTTAGGGAACTTGGGACGTTCTCTTGCAGCTGAATCATTGCAGCGCTCATCCGGTTCTACCTCCAGCACAGATTCTCGAATGGCTGAGGAGATGGCAGCACTTAGGGCCGAGAATGCTAGGATGAAGAGCATTCAGGACACACTTGTGTCTCAGGTATATTCATTTGTATGCTAATATTATGTTGATATGTCATGTAGATGTATAACCACTTGTATGCTCATTTACATTGCTTGCATCTATCTTTCATATTCTTAACTACATCGATCATTACTTGTGTCAGGTGGAGACGCAGAATTTGGTGCTGAAGAAGATTCTGGAGAAGCATCCCATTGACATGGACCCGTTCGCAGAGGGAGCTGTGTTTCAGACCGGGGAGGGGAGCCCTGGTACGGCGGGGAGTGCGGGTTTGCAAGGCAGTTCTCATGCTCCTTCGGCTTCCAGTGGTCGTCGTCCCTAGATTTCTACATTTTAGTTGGGCATTTGTAGTAAAACTTTCACATTTACATTTGTAGTAAACGTTTTTCTATTTTGAAGAATCGAATTTTATTGAATTTTATTTTCAATTCAAATTTAATGATTTTTAATTTTTAGTACGTAAATTTATATTATTAAACAGGTTGTTGTACAATTATCAAGAAAAGTAATAAAAAAAATTTTTAAGAAAAAAAAATTTACCAACGGATAACTTTATCCGTCGGTAAGTGCCGGTTGACTAAGTCAACCGGTCATACCGACGGATAACGTTATCCGTCGGTAACCGTCACCAACGGATACATTTATCCGTCGGTAAACGTCACCGACGGATAAATTTATCCGTCGGTCAGACGAATAAGGGCTGGTCAACGCCCCTATTCGTCAGTCCGTCGGTATTATTCGTCGCTAAATTTAGCGACGAATAAGATCCGACGGTAACGGCATTACCGACGGATAAAATAGCGACGGGCTATTTATCAGTCGGTAAGTGGTTACCGATCCGTCGGTAAGTACTTACCGACGGATCGGTACCCGGATACCGACGGATACCATCCGTCGGTAAAGTTTCCAGTTCTTGTAGTGCAGTTGGTTTCGAATCACAGGCGTTGTCTGGAGTTCGACGCGCCGTCATTACAGTTTGAGATTCAGTTCTAGATTCTCCGGGGGATCATAGCTTAGTTAGAGTCTTTTGGGTTTTTTGTTGTTTTGATTTCTCCATTAGCTTCGTTGGCTATTTTGGACCCTCTCTTGTATTTTAGTGTCAGTGATACGCCTTGTATCATGATTGAGATATACCCTCTTACTCTTGTACATTATTCTGGGCTTAATGAAATTTTTTGTTGTTTCTAAAAAAAGAAAAACTATTCTATAATTGTTTCATAGGAATCACATTTAACTCTAATGTTCAGTTCCTTCATGTATATATTTTCAAAACGAAAATTAAAATGCATTCGATCGGCACCACATTGATGTTCCATTTTGATCTCACATCCAAGCGTGCTCTTATTGTCTTACATGTCACCGGTGACTAAATATAATAAATCCAAAAAAATAATTTAATTTTGGTACAAGATCAACCGGACAAAGAATTTAATTTTGGGCTCCTCCAGCCGCGGTTAAACCAATTGAAGTTGGACAACCACGCGAGTTAACAAATTGACCAACCATCTTTTTTTCTTTTGCTTTTTCACCAGCCATTTATATATGTCCGTTCATGGTACACCTAATGCTATCAAGTGTCAACTTCACTATACGAATCGTATGGGTTCCCTTCACCCGTACATGTCAGGCCAGGCCAATTCAACAATTCTAGGACAGTGTGGGGCAATTCCCCTCACTCAAATTTATTATTTTCCATACTACGTACATAAAAATAATATATCAAATTTTATTCCATTTACTTATTTATTTTGTTCCCTCTAAATTTATGAAAAAAAAAACTCAATTTCAGTGTTAATTATGGATAACCAATAATAAATTAAATGTGCATATATTTTACACATTAAGATTGAAATGTAAATATACTAAGCTGTGTGACCTCTATTTTTTTGTAAATTGTGTGTAAATTTAAAAATTTGGAAATCCAAAGATAATTTTCTAATTGTTTAGTGTATCAGATAATAAAATTACCGTTTTCAGACAGATATTCCTGGCCTCATCCTTTACGTCAGATGTCTTATGCTGGGAAACTAACGATTTGGGAACTAAAATTGGGAATTCAATTCGGAGAACTTGTGGTACCAAAATCTTTAGGTTGATCTTTGAAATGTAAGACGTTATAATCTTACATGCTTATAGAACGTACTTATTTATGTCGATTTGAAGTTGAAGTTTGCTTATTCTTGCATCTAATTAATTAATCAATCTATATTTCTGTCCAATCCAGGAGATCGAACTCAGAAATTAGGTCTCCATTAACCGAGAGTACGTATAGGCAGCATCTGGTACTTGAGAATTTAATGCCATTTCCAATTATATGGTTCCTGGTAAAATATCTGTCCTTCATCTTTTACTAATTTGAGTTATTCGATTATCGATCTTAAATGACGCCAGATAAATGTGATCAAAACTCAAAATGTTGAGTCACTTGTCCTAATTAATTAATGACTTCAGATGTTTAATTAAGATTGTTACTTAGAGATAGATATGCACTTTTGCTGCTGTAAATTCTCGTAAACTCGATAGCATATAGCTTGTGATACCGAAAATCTTGAAGATCAAATGTCTTTTAAATGGCTAATTAGCTTTCATGGTATGAAAGCATTTTAGGATCACTCAGAGCAACAATAGAGTGCCCTTCAGGTTTTATTCATTAAAGCAGTAATTAATACAACTACTCGGATTGCTGCGAAGTTTAGGATGGATCAACGTTCTTGTTCTTGCGCTTAGCTTACTTCACCCTGCAAACAAAGACAAACATTCAAAGAAATGGTTAGCTTCCTTTTTCAAGCAGAGCATCTAATAAAACCGCAGGTCAGTTGGTCAAACGCTTATCAGAACTATATATGTAAATGCAAAAAAATATTCATGCATGATTACGTACTTCGCGCAGTCAGTGGAAGGGCTGATCTTGTAGGGAAGGCTGACACCACACTGGCCAAGGAGTCCAGCAGCTTTGGAAATGGCAGCACCGGAGTATGCCTTAGCAAAGGACTTTAGGCAGTTACATGTGCTCTGGCGATCAGGTGTTGTCTTTGCGGCACCAGCAAGTCCCTTAACTCCACCGCAACATCCTCCTAGTGAAGGACTTTTGCCAGTCACGTACGGAATGCATGGACTGATGTACGACGCCACCTGACCGCAACCAATTGCAGCCTCACCACGGGGTGCAAGTGCAGCCACCAAAACCATGGCGATCACTAGAAACATGGGAATTGACTTCACTCCGGCCATTTCAAATGATAGAGAACTTGCTTGCTTGTAATTAATATTGTGAAGTGAAGTGATATTTGTGTTTAGTGTGTGGAGAAAAGAGTGTGGAAATGCAATGTTTATATAGGAGAATTGTTGAGGTAGGCTTAATTAATTATTCCATGAGTCACATATTTCAGTTGGTTGTTGGAACAATTTATTGCTACAACTAAATAGAACGCTTCATAAACCTTGTTCACATAGTTAAATTTGCATTAAGGGGAGGGAATTATTGAGTTATGCTGTAGCCATCATATTATTCATTTTAATAGATCGAATACTCTGTACAATGGTACGTACGTGTATTAGACCTTCAAATGGTCCTTGGTTTTAACGAGGACTTGTGTCGGTGTGTTTAATGTTTGAAAAATGCGAGGAAGTTTAATTTTTGTTGGTAGATGATGAAACCTTGGATGGATTTGGCAGATTCGTACAGCTCCAAGCGACATTGGAAGCTCCATATAACAAATATGCATTTTTGCACTTTGCAAGCTTCTTCAGAATCTGTTCTTCCCAATCAGAATTGCCCAGAGAATCGTGGTAAGGATCTTCGAATAACCATGGCTCTGATTTTGATAAAACCATGGACAGGTTCGGCCGATCTTTGTATGATGTATTGTTTATAATCATTCAACAAGCAATTAATGTTTGTAGAAAAAAATTAATTTAGCAATCTTGTAAACAAACACAAATAAGAAGTGATAACCTAATAGGAGAATATTGTTGGTGGTAGCTTAGTAGAATTGACTCGCATTTGGGTTACGATATGCACACAAGATTGATGCATAAAATCTTCAACAAACATAACTCGCTTAGACAAGTTTAAGACACACTTCTTTACAAGGAATTTATCAATACTATAATATCGGTTGTCATCCCAACCAGTACGGGCACTTTTGAAATATGAATCTACAAATCGCAAGTATATATGAGTTGACCACAAAGTTGTCACATACCTTGCATTCGAAAATACGGAGTTGGCTACTTCGATTGTAGATTGTAAATTCATAGTATAAAAGACCCAATTCCTCAAGCATGCATATTCAGAATGTAATAACCCGTATTTTTTCAAGTTATTTTACTTAATTTAATTAATTTATTTATTTAATTAATTATTTTATGTGTAAATAAAATCGAATTAGAAGTCAATTCTTGGTTATGGAACTCATTCTTCAAGTTAGCAACGTGGGCTTAAAACAATTTGATTTGCAAGCTTATCCTCAAAGCCCATTTTCGTGGCCCATTCCTTCAAGACCCAATTTGGCCCATGATCCTTATCTAATCCTAAACCTAGACTTCTCCCTTTTTTTTTTCTTTTTCATTTCTCCTTCTGTCTATCTATCTTATCCGCTGGCCTTTTCTAATCTGTCTCCAATCCCGTTTTCTTGCTCTCTGCCGCCCAAGACCACCGCAACCAGTCGGAAACTACCTCTGCGCCGATAAAAATACACGCTCCATCTTCTTGCTGATTCGATCCGGTTTTTCTGTCCATTACTCCGTAATCCGATCTTTAAGGATTTTCTATGAACATCCGTTAATCCGATCTCTTTGGTGTTCCGTATTCCGAGCCTTCTGTAACAGAAGTTCTGTTCTGTGGTTGAGTTTAATCAATCTCTAGTTATATTGTATCAATAATTTTCGAAAACATGGAAGGTTTAATGAATATATGATACTTTACTGATGTTTATACTGCTTGCTTTCGCTATATAAAGCCCTAAGTATGATTGTTTGTTTTTTATCTGTATGTTTGTTTTGAATCTTCTGCAGGATTTTAAACTAAGTTTCCGAGAACTGTTTATGTTTACTGTTTTCTCTCGGTTTTTCGAGCACCGTACGGTTGAGCGGTCCATTAGTGACTATCATGTTTATTTATGAGTTACCTAGTCTAATCCTTTTAGATGTGAGTCGCTGAGGTCTATTAGGATCATAGGATCTTCCCTGAAAGTATATGGCACTGTACTGTCTAGACTAGCTATCTAGAGGGAGTTACAAGGACTTACTGGGAGTAGGAACAATATATAAGGCCTAGCTATCTAGAGGGAGTTACAAGGACTTACCGGGAGTAGGAGCAATATATAAGGCGGGTTGTACCGACTATTACTGTTCTGACACTGCCTACTGTCTGTTACTGTCAAAACTCACCACTGCACGAACACCACTGAGATTTTTGTCTCACCACTTTCTGTTTTATTTCCTTCCTTGTAGATTCAGCCGAGGTGATCGAGCTTAGGCGTCCAGTGACTGGTTTGGGGGCTCTTGGGATTAGTTGTGTCTGTTCTCTTTGAAACTGAAGTTTAGTTACCGTAAATATTACCATTGTCTATTGATTTTGTAAGCTTTTTTGAGTGCCAAATCCCAATTTTGTCATTTACTGTTGAAAACTGTTCGTTTTTCCTTTGAAAATTAGCAAATTATTATTAAAAATAATGGTCATTTCTGTACCGTTTCACATAACCTACCAACGCACAATATTTCTACATTCTACCATCAACAGTGAGATTTATCTACTCATCAACAAATTAATGGTGAACATGATGGGATATATATTTGTCAATAGAAAGCAAATGTAAACATAATTAGATCAGAAAGTATGTAGAAATGATACAAAGTTACGTATTCCCGTTGCCAAAATAGGGTGGATTGCACAAACTTCACAATCTTGTTGAAATCGAATGAAAAACTACGCAATTGTCTAATTCTATGATGATCGATCAATTAAGCTTCAACAATGAATCTGTACGTGTTTAGAGAGTTTTCAGATCCCCAAAGCAATTACAAGTATCAATTGATGTAAGAAAGCTGTAATAAAATGATTAGTAAAAGAAAAACCTGTTTGTTGTCAAAATAATAAAAATTACTAAAATTTTAATAAAATGGCGAAGTAATTAAGGGCTGCACAAGTATAATGTGCAAACTAAATTGCACTCATTATGAGTTTTCAGATCCCAAAGCAATTACAAGTATCAATTAATGTAAGAAAGCTGTAATAAAATGATAAGTAAAAGCAAAACCTTTTTGTCGTCAAAATAATAAAAATTAAAATCTAAATAAAATGGTGAAGTAAAGGGCTGCACAAGTATAATGTGCAAACTAAATTGTACTCATTATGCATGTGTACCCCAAGCTGCACACATTATATGTGCAGGTACACCTTCGGATGCACAAAGTACGTGTGCACACGTACCGATACTATTTGTCTTTTTTCCAATTCCATTTTCATGAATCTAGGTTCGAAGTGATGCTACTCGTTTCGGAATATACCAGTTCAATTTGAATCTTAATTAAACTTTTGCCGGTTATATAAGCCGCGCATTATATTAAGGCATCGATCTAAAATGGTTAAACAATTTGTACGAAACACAAAAGTTGATTAATTTCATACCTTTAATAACGAGAACTAATGAGAAAACAAGATTACATAAACAAGTACGTAACAATACTAAAATTCTTCGAAAACTTGAAACATCCATTCCCCATCAAACTGATCGATCGGCCACAAGAACCTAAATTCCAATAGTACTTATTATTACAAAAAACACAGAATAACACTTAGCCATGCCAAATCAAGCTTCACTTCACTTCATTGCTCCACCAACTTAATGAACCCTGCAGAAACAAAGCAATCATAAATATCTAGCTTAATTATAAGTATAATCAATTAGCTAGTGACATTACAACTACTGATTAAAGTAGTTAATCTCACTTGGCGCAGTCAGTGGAAGGGCTGATCTGGTAGGGAATAGAGATGCCACACTTAGCCGGGAGCTGAGCGGCATTGTTGATGATAGTCGGAGTGGCAGAGCTAGCAACCGACTTCAAGCAAGTACAAACCTGATTGACAAATAAACACAGTTCAGTTCAGTTGGTAAGATGTTCCCCTCCTTCTAACTATTAAAGAAATAAATTAATAAAGCAAGAACAAACCATCTGACGGTCAGCTGTGGCCGTGGCCTGTTTGTAGAGTGACTTAGCACCGTTGCAGCAGTCAACAGGCGGTGCAGCACCACCGTAAAGCACGTAGTTGATGCATGGAGACAGAGCATTCGCCACGGTGTTGCATGACATTGCCGCATCTGCCTCTGGTAGTGCTAATGCAAGCACCACAGCCAGGATCACAAGACAGATTGCTGATTTTGCCATTTTGGAAACAAGTTTTGTGTTGAGTGTTTTAGATTTAATTCAGTTGTTGTGTGTTGTGTGTTGTGAGTGGAGATGGACATGAGAATAAGGTGACATTTATAGAGGTGTTACAGTTCAACTCTTCCTCAAAACAATAAAAGAAGCACTATTAAAGTATTAATCTTTATTTAATTTTTGCATTTTTTATGTTTTCTCTTTTTTCTTTTTGTACAGAGTGATATTAGTAAATGTAAATGTGAAATTAAATAAACATTTAATTTTTCTGACAAATTTTAACACACACTTTTGGAACTTTTGGTTCACATGGACTTCGTTTATTGTTAATATATATTTCCTTTGTTTGTTTGTATAGATTGTTTATACATTCATTTTTCATCGGGGGAGTGAGTAATTTTGTTTTCAAGAAATAGATTGTTTTGGCTGTATATTTTGGAAGTTATCGACTGTGAAAAATCAAATGGAGCTAGCATTGCATTTGTGATGGTTAGTTGGTAGTTGGATTTGATTTTAATTGGAAGCTATCCAATAATGATTTTTCTCTGTTTAGTACAAAGGACTGGTTAAATCATACACAGAGGCATAGTACAATTTCCATGCCAAAGTAAGAAATTTTACTGGTGACATTTACGAGCATTTAATCAAATCAGGATCAGTGTGCCAAATTGAATTCATTGAAAGTGGGTGAAATGAATTAATGAGGGTAATTTGCAACAAAGTCTCTAATTATCCGATATGTGCATCAAATTAACTAGCCCTAAACTTTTTGAGTCGAATCCCAAATTCCATTGGTTTTAAAAATAAAAAAAATAAAAAAAAACAATTAAGGGGTTTGGTGATACACATATTGTACACTTCTTGTAGAAATAAATATAACCTGTCAAGTATAATTTGTTATTAGTTGATAAAGTGTTTAAGTTACTACAATACATTAATTCACTCCAATGACGCAACATCTTGAAAGAAAAAAAATATCATAGGAAATTACCAAAGCCGTTTGCTACCAAATATTATTTCAGAAGGGGACTTCGATTAATTTCAAAATCCTACCTAGACCAAACGAAGAGCTAAAGCGGGAATGAATGTCGTCAGTCAAGTCCATTCTTTATACATTTTGAACTAGAATGGACTTTTGCCCTGATTGGATTGCTAGTGAAAAGAATAAAGAAAATGGTGGGCACCCTCTTATGTGGTACACGTCCAATAATCTCTAGATGATGAATATTACAGTCTGCTTAGAAAATACTTCATCCATTTCATTCCTTACTTTCTACGGAGTAAAAATTATCAAATTTAAAAAATAATATTAAAAAAATAATTTGTATGAGTATTTAATTGTAAATTGGTGATAAAGTATGAGAGATTGTGGTAAAGTGGTTATAAAGAATGAGAGAGAAATAATAAAAAATTGATAATTGGGTTGAAAAACTTTACACATTTGAGTTAAAAAGTTTGTAAAACAACGCCCAAATAGAAATTTAGGAAATTATTAATGAAATGGATGAAGTAACAAAGATTACAGTCTCCAATAATATCCTGTATGCCCTGATTGGATTACAGTCTCCAATATTTGAAATGAAATACCATTTGCTTACACCATTTGGGTTAGAGGAGGGATTTGTGTGTATCAAATCCATCCAATTGTTGTTTGGTTAATATTTTCAAAACATAGATTTTTGATATATTTGAAATGAGGTACCCCGTTTGGTTGTTGAGGGATTTGTGATGTATTTCGGACTCCGTGCGAGAAATTTTATAAATTGTGATAGGTAGTAATTGTAAGAGCACTAGCAATGGTTGGCTCCAAATTGGGGTTTATTTGGGGCTTAAGCCCGTTTCATTTTTTTGTTAGAATGGTTTGGACTTATTAGAGGCTTTTTTGTGAGTTCCACATGCACCACACAATTGATAAAAGTGAAAGAAAATGAAATTAAAAAAATATATTATTTGACGCTTATTTGGGGGCTACAAATATGTAGCCCCCAAGCATGGGCTTCATTATTGGAGCCCCAAATAAGCCTCTATTGCGAGTGCTCTAACTACCTAATTAAGCGTACCAAAATACCATTTTGGCTGAAATTCTTTGTTCTTCAAATGGATGGCATATCGGTCAATTCGTAATTTTAGAGTTTTCCTCTCAAACTGGTGTTTGCTAAATCCATTTTAATGTTCTGTTTGATGATGCAATTACGTGAGCCAATTTTATCATGAACATAGTTTATATTTCCTAATTATTACTGGTAGTATATGTCACACCCTTAAACTAAAAATTCAAATCACAATCAATAGTGGAAAAAAAACCATGTTAGAGCATAATGTCATTAATTAAAAGTTGATCAACATTAGTACATTACTAAGCCACATGATACAAAATCACTTTAACCTATTGAAGTACTCATCAGATAAAAAACATACGAATATATTGAGCAGTTTTTGTTCGACACGTTAGTTCTAGAGATTATATAAAGTATAATGTATTAGAAGTAGCATGATTACTACTTATCCACATGATACCGAAGCTAAAACATAAACTTATTACAACACCATAATAGTAGCATGATTAGTACTTATCCAAGTGAAACATAACCATCAGAAATACTAGAAATATTATAGCAGGTACTTAGCCTATTGAATGTTTTGGTAGAGCACAAAAAATTCAGATATAATGAAGGGACAGGGACATATGTTTAAATGGTGATAATGTTTTAAATATATTTTATTATTATAAAAAATAATGATAACATAAATTGTAATATTGATATAAAATATATTTTAAATATTTTTAAGTTCAATTAAGAGAGAATTAGGAGTCGGATATGGGGTGCTCCAAAGATAGCCAAGAGTGGTCTCTATTTATAGATCTCGAAAAAATAATGTCGTTTGTGATATTTATTTTTCGAGTTATGACCGTTTTAAAATAAAGAGTGTCGTCGCTTTCCTTTGTGAACACGCGACATGTTGTCTGTTGTCCGTTTGTGATTTTTTTCATTATTCTCAGTTAATCATGAGGGCACATATGTAATTTGACTTTGACGCTGAAATCCCCATTTGTGGGATTTGACAAATACCTACCCCAGGGTTTTTCAAAGCCACAAAAGGACAAGGCCCAAGTGAAGATGGATTTGTGAAATCCCTGGCCCGACGGACCGAAAACACCGTTACCAAACGAGAGATTTCGAGGGATTTGGGCAAAAACACACCAAATCCCTCCCAAATACCTCATCCCAAACATGCACTTAAGGAGAAGGACCGGGTGAGGCAAGAGACTATTTTTACACGTTTATCCTTTGGATATATAACGCAAACATTACTTTACACTGGATTTAGAACCGAGCCGACTATTTTCATTCATTACTTAATTAAGGTTTACATACCGAAATGAAACTACATCATCCTTCTCAAGTACATAAACAATCCACATAGGGCAACTGTCCCAAACATAGACATGGCAATGTAAAAACATGCCGAATCTATGATTTGCCACCAAATTTTCATTTCGTTTGTGACAAATGGAAAATATATCTACTGATGTGGCTGATCTATATCAGAAACGGAAACAAGCGTAGAGCAAGTATTAATCCCGATTAGAACAGAACAGCCTAAAAAACAAGTCAAGATGGGAGTTGAGGGATGTCATCAAAATGTAAATCTGATCATCAGCGAATTCAGTGTCAATGACTCAACAAGATCGATCAATGAACAAAGAGCTAGAATTGAAGAACAAAAGTGAGAATAAATTGCATTTCCGGAACGTTTTTTATATGTTTTATGTTTCAACAGAATATATATTTCAATGGTTTTGCTTTTATCATGCAATCATTTATGCAAGTTATGAAGCATCAGAATCTGGATCGGAGCAATATTACATTCCATTGAGTTAGATTTGATACAAACATAGACACATAGCAATGAATAACATGGGTGTGTGTGAAGTCCAAGATTTTGAAACTAACCTGGATAGCTAGTATATATTGACATTGCACATCTGTAAGAGGGTTTCTCAACAACTTCAGAGATTACTCTCTCGTAATCCAGCATACAATGCCCTTCAATGGAGCAGAATGAAGCACGAGTTTCCTTCCTTCCGAACCATCTCACTGTCATGGGTGAAAAAACGACGACATAATATGACCAAACAAAATGACAAAATCAAGAGAAATAAAAAACGAATTCGTCCATGTGAGATCTAGCAGCTATGAGTAAAATAACAAGGCTTGCAACAACAGATAGACCAATATGTTTACGTGTAGGCCATGAAAAGAAAAATTATCGATTTTTACTAAGCAAATCAATACCAAAATAAACAAGGATATTATATTACACACTGACTGATCCAACCAGATCGAAGTAAGCAGGTGACATAGGAAATCCAATACATAAAACCAAAACCTCAGTTTCTGTCAGGTGGCTGATACTTTCGAAACCATCAACATCCATTTCATCCGAGAAGAAAAGGAACAGATCTCAAGGCGTCTGGAGCCTATTAATTTATCCATTTGCTAACTCCTATACGTATCTATATATCTACTTCTTCAGCTAACTAATCGAGTACAAACAACTTGAAGCTGATCTGTTTTGTAAGAGTACTTTACTCACCGCCACCTCTACATGTTGTTTCATCATCCAAGTCCAACAACAACCAACTTGTATATATGAAAACAATTTTCAAACTCTTACTTCACAGTGATTCTACAATATGGATGACAAATAGTAAGAAGTTTCTTTCCAGAAAACGCCCTTGGTATTATAAGAAGATGAATCTTGGAATCCAAAAGCTTCAGATTATGGAGTAGAGAGCCTCACTGGTTGTATCTCCACTGGAACTCTCTACCAGTTCCCTCAAAAAATATTGCAGTCAGTACTGCTAAGCTACTTTGCTTTCAGCTGTCTCATATTTGACCACTTCAATCTCGAAACTCTTGAATTTGAAAACGCTGATCATGTATCGACTACAATCATTCAGGGCATTTTCTTTACCCCTTGAATTGCTACAGCTTCCATAGTTGACACATATCCACTGTAAAGAAACTTTTCTCTGGTTTATACTTTATACCCTACAAATGGGAATAAGTTTCTGCAAGAGAAGCTTCAAATGCTATCAAATATGCAAATCTTTTTGAGTAACTACCAAGTTCTTTAAACATAATCCCAACATGAGAAATCTCGATCAGATATTAGTACATTGCAAATTTGAAATACACACTGTCTTTGATCTTGCTAAAGTTTCTAAACAAGCTTGAAACATTGAAGTGTTGCTCAGATTGGTCTCTAGCATACAAGAACTGGCTGTGTATATCGTGTCCCCGTCTTGCCTCAGAAGGCTAACCTTTACCTTGTGTAGAATCCCTCCAGGATTTATGATGGTTGGTACGTTGTCTAATCCGGAGGGGATCAAACTCAAAAAAAGTGACTTCTTGGTCCTGGAGTCAAGCTTAACAGAATCTGAATGAGCCAGCAGAAGGGGAATTCCCACGACTCAAAACATTGGTGATGATCAAAGATTTGAATCTGGTGCACTCGAAGCCCATGCTAATTCCAATTTCTATTTCTAGACTTTCTTCTAGAATAAGATTGAAACTCTTTTTGTTCCTTTTGGTGGTACCAACGGCTGCTCCGATAGAGACGCCGTGGTTGTCGACCGCTTTTTGTTCCTTTTGGTGAAACTCTTGTGCATTCCTGTCAAAGCTAAACTCGTAAGTGGAGTTTGTTTTCTTCTTGAGTTGCCATCGTACAGCTTTCTCTCCAACCTTATGCTGCGAACGCAAGAGGGGCAAATATCGAGCTCCAGACCGGTTAGATGTTGACACTATAACCAACTTCTCGAGAACAGGGGCATTCCGAATTATATGTGCTGCAATTTTCAACTCAAAGCACATACAATCACTCATATAATCTTCATTGCAAGGATAGGGTCTCTGATCTACACAATCAATTTTAACATCCTTTAGACATGGAAAATTCTTCTCTCGCTGATTCAGGTAATCAACTCCATGGAATGAAGAAAACGCTTGTCGGATGGTTTCCGGGTGGCAGTATGTTTGCAGATGACACTGTACCAAGAAAAATAATTGCTTAGGCACAAAACTTTCGTAGCCACACAGGTAACCACCTCTTGCATGGCAAATCAACAGAAATTAACAAAAATCTTGAGAGATCACAATCTAGTGTAAAAACATCTCTTATATGGAACTGCTGTTAACTATTACTTTTATCTCAAGGTGGCTTTGAAATTGGTCAAAAAGCTACTAGCCTACTAGTGAATCAAATCAATCTCGCCAACGGCTAACATATATTTAAATATTGATTGGAGGATTGTGAATGAAGAGTCTACAACACCGATAAAATGACTCTAGTGTTGACTACTATATTTGCAACATATATTAGAGACAGTGACAAAATTGAAATAAACTACTTCATAGATAACTTCTTGACTAAAATGAAATGACAAGATATAAGGGGTTTTTTCTTTTGTTAATCCTGTATTCACCTCATTTAATGTAACTAAAAGGTTTTCAGTTTAAGATCACAAGACACCACGTGTATGAAGACATTAGTTCGGCAATTATGATGGGCGCTATCCAATAAGAACATACATTTAAGAAAATCTACTATATTTATTATATAATTTAGTTTTAATACAATTGTGTGACTCTTTAAGGTGCTCACCTTACTTAAGATTTTAGTATACACGCTCACGCTTTCGCTTGTGCTTTCAGTGATCTAGATCAAACTACTCCATGTCACTTACCCAAGAAAAGTAACGTAAATACGGGAAGATATATATACTGAATGTGAGCGGGAGCTAGTGAGTGGCACTAGGTTGCTTAGAATTTTGATTTTTTATGGAAATTGCATAAGTAGAAACTAAAACAATTTAAAGAATCTAACCTGCCCAGAAATCTTTAAGACTAGTGTCTCCAGATTAGGTGAAGATTCTAATAGGCATACTATCCCGGGAACCTCATGCACACAAAGAGGCGAAGGAATCGTCAGATATTTGCATTTGAAGCTTGGAAAAGGTCTATCTGTTGTCATTTGTGATAACGATAAGGCCTGTAATCAAACAAAAAGAATTTGAAAATAACCTTAATTAACTCACTGAAAGAAGAAACCGAATATAATAGGATATTATAATACCTGTTGAAATCTCATATAAGAAAGTGCAACATACCATAACAAGACTCATTTATTCATTTCTGTTTTGTCAACCAAGTTTTCCTAGTACTCTAATGCGACAATGTCATAATGCAAATTCTTTGTATTGACATGGTGTAGTGCCATGGAATGAATATATGTCTACAGTGTTTCCTAAACTTACAAAATATTAGAGTAGACACTTGGAACATCCTAGCAAATTCCTGAAAAGCTGGCTATGAATACCTTCATGAGTGTGATGTCTTTCTCAGTGCATTATAGTAGCAAAGATCATAGTTTCAAACTTTCTTATGTAGTAGATGAGAAAAGGTTAGGTTGAGTCACTAAAACTGCATTAATAACTTGATCACATGCAAAAGAAATCATTTTCACATTATATAGAGATAATATGTAATGCCAACACGCAAAAGCTCACATAAAGAAAATATTTGAATAGACGCAAGCCCAAGATTAAAAAGAAAAGAGAGAAAAAAAAAAAAAGGTGAAGTGTTGTATATATGTAACTGAGATTCCAAAGAATCTTACCTGGAGTAGCTCAGAACCAATAGTTAGCTCATTTACGTGGTGAACAGGTTCGAGTAGATTCTCCACTATAAGAAGGAACATATTGCAATCACGATATAAGCCTTCAGGGATCCCATCATAAGTGCAATAGTGGAGATCAGCATACTCCAGGGAAGGCACACTAACCAGCTTACAGTAAAAAATAAAGGACCCTGATATCTCTAATTTCTTAACCCATGGGGCACTAATTTCCAATGTAGCCTCAGCCAAATCTAGGAGTTTCAGCTCAAACATAGTCCGAGAGGTAACATTGAGTTTTTCTAAGCCTCGTACCTTCTCCAAAACCATAGTCTCCAGCATAGGGCAACCCGCCAAAATAATATTCTCCAAAAATGTGTCTGGCAAATATATGCCTTTGAAGGTGAGGGATTTTAATACTCTCAGATGTATGGCTATATCTTCATCCAAGTGGTTAAGCGGACATCTCTCTTCGTAAGAGGTACTAAATGTATCATAAACGCCCACGTGATCAATTTCCAATTTCTGAAGACATGAGTTATTATACAAACATGTGGGTGCAATATAATTCAGGCCCTTCAATCCCAGCTTAAGATCCTCAACATTCTTACTGATAACATATTCAATCCATTTATCCACAATATAATCACAAAACATTTCATTGATGGGATGAGCTTGGCTATCATGAGGTTGCATATCAGTATCAAAACCGAATCCACTGATAGAGAACTTGTTGATCTTGGGAGAAATGCATTTCATCAAAGTCCTATCAACAAAGGAATAAATGAAACTTTCCAAATCATTTTCCCAATTCTTGTCACAGTTCTTCTTCCTAGTTAGATCACAGCTGTAAATAATCCTATCGACATGAATCCAATGGTACCTCCATTTCTTAGCAAGTACACTGGTTTTGACAACATCTTTCATATCATCTACAAGAGAAAGAATACGACAGATTAAAGGTTCGGGTAACTCACTTATCCGATCGATACCATCGCCTTCTTCTCCTTGTTGACGTCGTTTCTGCGTTCTCCGCCGGACCATTTTCTCCAATTCTGTCAGAGTGTTGAGTGTTGCGTGTCTGCAGTGAAGAAAATTGAAGAATATATATATACAAACCCTAATTCATAATTGGGAATTTTGTCTGGGTTTTGGAGTTTATACAACCTGGTTTAATGGATTATACACAAGGGATTATTACACTCAGCACCCCAAGTTTCTTATACTGAGTAGATTGGTCCCGTTAAAGTGAAGACTTGCATTTAAAATCTCAATGTAACCAGAGAATGCAACCACACTTCAAAGATTTTAAGCAATATACCATATTAGGTTGTCGAAAAATCATCAATTTGGTCTTGTTTGTTTGATTCCACGGACTGAATAATAGTACACTGAACTGGATTGAATTAGCCTGAAATGAACTGAATTGGTAAGAGTGTACGTACTCACTGCCATCTATATATGTTGTTCCATCATCTAAGTCCAACAAAAACCAACTTGTATATATGAACAAGCTTTTCAAACTCTTAGACTTCACAATGCTTTAGGGTTAATGCTTCAAACTCTTAGACTTCACAATACGACAGATTAAAGGTTCGGGTAAGTTTCGCATCCGTGCTCGGTTAATGCTTTCTTGGTTGAAACCAAAGATGTCAAATTCATTCTACTACCCCTGTGAAAAACTTTGATATATATTAATTAATTAAGTACGTATCTTATTCTAATTCATTATATAGGGTTAAAATATGGATGTCAAATAGTAACAAGTTTCTTCACAGAAAACGCCCTTGGCAGTATATAAGAAGATGCATCTTGTAATCCAAAAGCTTCAGATTATGCATCTTGTGTCATTCATATCTGACCACTTCAATCTCGAAACTCCGGAATTTGCAAACGCTGATCATGCATGTGTTGACTAGGTACGTACGTACCATCATTCAGGGCATTTTCTTTACCCATTGAATTGTTACAGCTGCCATAGTTGACACATATTCACTGTAAATAATGGAAATAAGTTTCTGCAAGAGAAGCTTCAAATGTTATCAAATATGCAGATCGTTTTGAACTACCATGTTCTTTAAACATAATCCCAACATAAGAAAACTCGGATATTAGTACAACACAATACATACTGTCTTTGATCTTGCTAATATAACTTTACTAAACAAACTTGAAACATTAAAATGTTGCTCAGATTGGTGTCTAGCATACAAGAACTGGTTGTGTATATCATGTTCCCGTCTTCCTACCCTCAGAAAGAAGATAACTTTTACTTTTTTGTAGAATCAATCCCTCCAGGATTTGCAACAGTCGGTGTGTTGTCTAATCTGGAGGAGCTCAAACTCCAAAAAATTGATGACTTCTTGGTCCGGGAGACAAGCGCAATAGAATCTGAATGAGCCAGCAGAAGGGGAATTCCCACGACTCATAACATTGGTGATGATGAAAGATTTGAATCTGGTGCACTGGAAGGAAGCCCATTTGCTAATTCTAATTTCTGTTTCTAGACTTTCTTCTAGAATGAGATTGAATTTGAAACTCTTTTGCATTCCTGTCAAAGCTAAACTCGTAGGTGGAGTTTCTTTTCTTCTTGAGTTGCCATCGTTCAGCTTTCTCTCCAACCTTATGTTGTGAACGCAAGAGGGGCAAATATCGAGCTCCAGAGTCAGATCGGTTAGACGTTGAAACTATAATCAACTTCTCGAGAACAGGGGCATTCCGAATTATATGTGCTGCCAGTTCCAACTCAAAACACATATCACTGAAAGAATAGGTTTTCTCTACGCTATCAATCTTAACATTCTTGAGACATGGGAAATTCTTCTCTCGCTGACTCAGGTAATCAACTCCATGGAATGAAGGAAAAACTTTTGTGCTGTCTTCGGGATAATAGTTGTAATAGCAGTATGTCCGCAGATGACACTGACAGAAAAATAATTGCTTAGACACAACACTTTCATAGCCACTGCAGGTTACTACTTCTTACATGAAAAATCAATAGTAATGATCAAATGAACAAAAATCTTGAGAGATCAAACCTAGAATTAAAAAATCTCTCTTATATTGAACATCTGTTAATTATTGCTTTTATCTTAAGGCGGCTTTTAAATTGCTACTATAGCTAAAACTACAATTGAATCAAATCAAATCAATTTTACTACCGGCTAACAGATGTTTAAAATAGTGATTGGAGGATGGTCAATGAAGGTCTTCAACACCAATAAAATGATTCTCATGTCGATTACTATATTTTCAACATCTATAATTAGAAACGACGACAAAATGAAATAAACTAGTAGATAACTTGTTGACTAAAACGAAATGACAAGAAATGAGGGATTTTTTTCTCTCTTTCGTTAATCCTAAATGCAACTCATTTAAGGTAACCAGAACGTTTTTATTTTAAGATCAAGATACCGCGTTTATGAAGACATAGTTGGACAATTATGATGGGCGTTATCCAACCGGAAAATACATTTATAAAACTCTATTATATCCGTTTAAAAAAAAAATTCTATTATATAATTTATTTATATAAATTACTTTTAATACACTCTAAAGCATTCACAATATCTAACTTTTTAAGATTTTAGCATACACGCTCACACTTTAGCTTGTCATATGTTCTAAATAGAAACTAGAACAATTTGAAGAATCTAACCTTCCCAGCAATCTTTATTGCTAGTGTCTCCAGATTAGGTGAAGATTCTAACAGGCATACTATCCCGGGAACCTCATGCACACAAATAGGCGACCAAATCGTCAGATATTTGCACACAAATCTTGGAAAAGGTCTATCTGTCGTCATTTGTGTAAAAGATAAGGCCTGTAATAAAAAAATAAAATAAAATGAAAATAACCTTAACTCAATTCTAGAAGAAACCAAATAAATATACGATATGATACACCCAGTTGAAATCACCTACAAGAATGTGCAACAAATACAATGAGAGTGATTTATGCATTTCTGTTTCGTCAAGCAAGTTTTCTTAGTACTCCAATGCAACAATGTCATAATGCAAATTCCTTGTATTGACTGTGTAGTGCCATGATCCCATGAAAATAATAAACTTACAAAAAAATTACAGTAGATACTTCGAACACCCTATCAAATTTCTGAAAAGCTAGAATACCTTTGTGAGCATGATTTGTCTTTCTCCGTGCATTACAGTAGCAATGAGAATAGTTTCAAACTTTCTTATGCGCGCAGTAGAGATAAGAAAAGGCTTTGTTAAGTCACTAAAACTACATGATAACTTGATCACATCCAAAAGAAATCATTTTCATATTTACAGTTGTGTAGAGATAATATGCGATGCCAAAGCGCAAAAACTCACATAAAGGTAAGACTTAAATAGACGAAAGCCCATGTAAAGAGAAAAGAAAGAAAAAAAGTAGTGTGTGTGTAACTGAGATTCGAAAGAGCCTTACCTGAAGTAGCACAGCACCAATAGTTAGTTCATTTACATGGTAAACAGGTTCAAGTAGATTCTTCACCATATCAACGAACATATCGCAATCACGAGAAAAGCCTCCAGGGATCCAATCACAAGTACAATAGTTGAGATCAACATACTCCAAGGAAGTCACACTAACCAGCTTACAGTAAAAAATATAGGACCCTGATATCTCTAATTTCTTAACCCATGGAGCACTAATTTCCAATGTAGAACTTATACGACCCAAATGTAGGAGTTTCAGCTCAATCATAGCCCGAGAGGTAATATTGAGTTTTTCTATACCTCGTACCCCATCCAAAACCATAGTGACCAACATAGGGCACCCCATAAAAATATTCTCCAAAACTGTGTCTGGCAAATAAATGCCTTTCAAGGAAAGGGATTTTAGTACTCTCATATGTATGGCCATATCTTCATGCAAGTAATAAAGCGAACATCTCTCTTCGTACGTGGTACCAGATCTATCGTAAACGCCCACGTGATCAATTTCCAATTTCTGAAGACAAGAGTTTTTATATAAACATGTGGGTGCAATATAATCCAACCCCTTCAATCCTAGCTTGAGATCCTCCACATTCTTGCTGATAACATATTCAATCCATTTATCAACAATATAATTAGGAACCATTTTATTGATGGGATGAGATAGTTTATCGGTATCAAAACCAAAGCCACTGATAGAGAATTTCTTGATTTTGGGAGAAATGCATTTCATCAAAGTCCTATCAACGAATAAATGAACTCTTCCAAATCATTTTCCCAATGCTTCAACCAGTTCTTCTTTCTACTTAGATCACAACGGTAAATAATCCTATCGACATGAATCCAATGATACCTCCATTTCTTAGCAAGTATACTGGTTTTGACAACATCTTTCATATCATCTAAAAGAGAAAGAATACGACAGATTAAAGGTTCGGGTAACTCACTCAGCCGATCGATACTATCGCCTTCTCTTCCTTGTTGATGTCGTTTCTGCGTTCTCCGCCGGACCATTTTCTCCGATTCTGTCAGAGTATTTTGTCTCCAGTGAAGAAAATGGAAGAATATATATATACAAACCCTAAATTCATAATTGGGAATTTTATCTGGGTTTTGCCGTTTGGGAGTTTCAACCCGTGGGTTCGACCCGGTTAACCGGGATTTAAAAATGGACTCTGGAGGGATTATTACACTCAGCACCCCTGAGTTTTTCGTACTGGGTAGATTGGTCCCGGTAGGTGAAGTAAAGACTTGCATTTAAAATCTCAATATAACCACCCGAATGCAACCACACTTCAAAGATTATAATATAAGCAATAACCATATTAGGTTGATGAACTAAATTTCAAGTGAAAAAAAAAAAAAAAACATATCCTTAACTATGTTCATCTAGTAAGGTTCACACTTCTCAATGCAAGTTCACGAAAGCAATATCTCATGATAATCCTCAAAGGACCTACTCTAATCTCTCAGAAAAGAGTAGACCAAGAAAAGTAAGAGTTTCTAAAGATAAGAGCTTAGATAAAAGTAAAGGAGAATCTTACTAAGCTCTTTGAAGAAAATTGACTGAATGCGTTGAGTGATCAATGGTACTCCCTCCTATTTTTTTGGAACCAAGATTGTTTACTTTTATTCCAAAACGTTCAATACAAACGTCGATCCAAAGATCCAGACGGGCTATGTCGAAGCCATACAAATCAATCACAACTTGACTTTCTAACTACTCATATCTCAATCTAAACTATAGCAATAAACAAGCAGTTTCTCATCTCCATAACATCGCATTTTGACAACATTTATGATCTCATCTACAATGTACATGTTAAAAGGTAGCTGATTGAATAACTTCAGATTCCGAGCCTTCCAAAATGCATAAACCGTTTCAGTAAATGCTAATTTCAGCAATTGTGCTCTCAACGATTTTCCTCGAGTTTCCTTCAATATCCAAGACAATTCTGCTTCGAAATTCAGTGGCAAATGATTGATCTTCATCCAGTCTAATATCCTCATCCACACAGCACGATTAGGATTACAGCAAAAGAATAAATGCTGTAAATTTTTGGCAGGCCGCACATAAGACAATCAGTGTCTGTGGTAATGCCCATTCTATATAATCGATCTCTAGTATACATTCTGTCCAGGCAAGCAGTCCATAGAATAAACTTAGCTCTAGGTCGAGCCTTGTTTCTGTAAAGCACCTTGCGCCATGGTACAGCAGGAGCATCTCCCCGCAGATCCTTATACAGTTTCTGAGTAACAAACTTACCATCAATTTTGACATCATTACTATGGTAGTGTTTCACTTTGTAGTATATTTTTTGAAATCTTCCTCTTAAGAATGCTCAAACAAACAAGTTCTTAAGGAAAATGGGCCCATTTTTTTGAAAATTAAATATTTATTAAGAGTTATTATCATGGAAGTGTATCCTTGTGACACCTAATAACAGATTAATACCATTTAGTTCAACAATAACATTTTAGTACCTTTTTGGGTTGACTGCTCAATATTTACAACTTTGCCACCGAGAATTTCATGCCCAAACAAACAAGGCCTTAGCTACAGTAAGAAAAAATTATTTTTCTTTTTTAATTCTTTTATATATTTTTTTCTTTTTATATTTTTCTCCCTTTCTTCTTCTTCGATCTTCTTCTTCAGAACTCCGGTCACCGGAATAATTCCGGTGACCGGAACTCTGCTCCCACCGGCCGGTAAGCTGCAAAGCTCCGATCTGGGAGCACTTAAGCTCCCAGATTAGAGCTTGCAAGCTCCCTGACCGGAGCTTACAATCTCCGGTCAAGGAGCTTGTGCAGCTCCCAGATCGGGAGCTGCAAAGCTCCGATCTGGGAGCACTTAAGCTCCCAGGTCGGAGCTTGCAAGCTCCCAGATCGGGAGCTACAAAGCTCCGATCTGGGAGCACTTGAGCTCCCAGGTCGGAGCTGCACAAGCTCCTTGACCGGAGCTTGTACCGGAGCTTACCAGCTCCGGTCAAGGAGCTTGTGCAGCTCCCAGATCGGGAGCTGCAAAGCTCCGATCTAGGAGCACTTAAGCTCCCAGGTTGGAGCTTGCAAGCTCCCAGATCGGGAGCTACAAAGCTCCGATCTGGGAGCTACAAAGCTCCGATCTGGGAGCACTTAAGCTCCCAGGTCGGAGCTTGTGGAGCTCCCAGATCGGAGCTTTTCCGATCTGGGAGTTTTTCAAGTCCGTACCGGATTCCGGTACCGGAATCCGGTACTAGACTTGAAGAAGAAGAAGAGAAGAAAAATAAAAAGAAAAAGGAAAAGAAAAAAGTAAAAAAAAAAAGAAAAATAAAGAAAAGACTAAAAATATGTAAAATTCAATTACATTTTAGTCCTCCCACACAATCTTGTTTGGCTGTCCAAAAATCTGATTTTGGAACAGTGCTTAGAGCGCCGCCATGGTCAAATTCGCCCCTAAAATGTAATTGTTTGTCTAATGGGTACTAATCTGTTATTAGATACGCTATTGATACCCTAAAAAGATACCGGCCCTATTTATTAAAATAATTTTAAAAAATAAAAATTAAAACAAAATAAAAATATCAGCTCTGATCATATCTGAGCTCCACCACCAAATGGCAGAGCTGGGCGGAGCTCCATCATTAATGGTGGTGGACCTGACTCCTCCGATCTTCGCAATTAAGGGTGGCGGCTCCATCACCACCGATCCGCCAAAATCTTCTGCGATTGGAGAAGCAAAGCTCTGACCGGAGTTGCTCTGATATCGGAATTTAAAGGAGAAAAAAATGAATGTTTTACTTTTTTGTTTAATTTTCAATTTTTAATTTTTTTTCTATTAACGGTTTTTTTCTTTTTTTAAATACTAAGGCGTTTTGATTTAGCAAAAATAAATTTCTAAGTATTTTATACTGTGGCGCTTGATCAGATTCGTAGATTCGTGGATTAATATGTAATTGATGAATTATGATAATTGATTTTATTATTAGGATTTAGGGTCGCTAATTTGGTGGTATAAGAAAATGGGCCCGGATCCATAGTCTCTCTTTTTTATTCACGTGTTCAATGGCCAGTAGCATTTCATGCATATATAGGAGTATAGGACACATAAATTCTAAGTGCATGTAATTATTTATTTACTGTTTGTAGCTTCTTCTTTTAATTTATGTTGTATATTCCCAACACGAAAGACCCAAACCTCGAATACAAACAACCCGAACATGAAATTACACTAAATCTAACTCGAGCACAAACTTGTGATGTTGGTCGAACACGATAAGAGCCGAACGAAGTGGAGCTTGATAAGTTGTTCGGGTCGTTCTTCCCTGAAAAACTAGTGAAGTGTTGTAGAGAGAAAGTCAACCCGGACACGTAGATACCCTGAAGTGAAGGGCTGAAGGATTTGGTAGGCAAGCTGCCCTACCAGGCTGCCACCTAGAGATTTTGTACTCCAGAGAGACATGTGACAAATCAGCCGCCCAAGAAATAATGCAGTATATGCTGACTCAGGAACTAAACCAGTTTTGCCTGTTTTCATGTGATTGCTCTTATAGCTCCAGCTTCCACCTCATCACACTTTCTACACTTTTGACCTGCCACGTCTTCTTATTGACCAACCATATTTGCCATGTCACTCTAAGTTGGACTCATCCAGGTAGTATACTCTCAAGTCTCAACCCAACCCCAATTGAACTTTATAGGCTTATAGCCTTAAATTACAACTAGCAGATTTGATATGTTACCTTAACTAACTAGGTTATTAAACTAATAATAAATTAGTTGATTCGTTTTCGTTGGGTAAGATACCATAAACAATACGAAATAATGACAATCAAGACTTCAACAACTCACAAATACACAGGAGTTGTGACAAGATTGACGCGATTTACTTAGTTCAGGTATTAATGAATCCAATATCGAGCGAGAAAACTGAAAGTTCTACATTGATTACCCCCTAGGATTTTTACCTTTTTAGAATCATTTTACAAAATTTTGCTATTGATGTGTTATCTCTGCAACTCTCACTACGTAAATTCAAAAAACTATTTCACAGATTTCATAAAGATTGACACTATTTATAACCGGTCAATAGTTTGTTGATTTGTTGTATTCTTTCTTCTTATTGAATAAATTTCTTTTGTTTCTAGTTGCAACATACTGTTATAAAAAAAAAAAAATACAAGTAGAAATTTATTTCCTAGCACACGGCCTCTAAATTAATTTATGATCCCTTTACACCTAGAGAAAGTACATGAAAAATTAGCCAAGTAGCACAAAGAGCTTTTTGTGGGTCCCATCCAAACCAAATTTGAGTGCAATGACTTCAATTAAACCACCTATAAATACCCTCAACCTCTCATCTCACATGCAGCAACAATTCAAAGCGAGTTTCATATCCAAAGTCATTAAAGAAACCTGCACAAATAACTCTCACATTAGCATAAAAATGGTTAACACAATGCAATATGTGACATTGCTTTTCATAGCTTTGGTCTCATCACTTCTCATAGTTCATGTGGATGGGAGGGGCTATGGAGGTTGGGAAAGCGCCCATGCAACGTTCTATGGAGGTTCTGATGCTTCTGGCACAATGGGTACGTACACGTGATTGAAAATTTTCGTTCATATCCATTCATGCAAATATGAAATCGTTATTAATGTTTTTGCAAATGCTTCCAAATTGGTAAGAGTCTTAATTATCGATGGTTAGAATGAATCATATCGAAACGTAGTTTCTTACAAAGTTACAATAGTGCTTTTAACTTCTACAAACCGATTATATATTTACAGAGTTGTTTTTGCGAGCACATTACCTTTTGTTTTGTTTGTTGATCAATTAACATCTTTTTATGATGTATTTCCCCATGTATCCCAAATTTCTGCATTATAAATGCTGAAAACTTAAATGTTAACTAGTCGAGATTTCCCCAACTAATTGAAAAGTGATCTAAACGTGCTACATTCATTACCACACGAGAAAGCTTAAAAGGATTGTACATGCACAATTAATGAATGCAGGAGGAGCGTGTGGATATGGAAATTTGTACAGCCAGGGGTATGGTACAAACACTGCAGCGCTAAGTACTGCCCTGTTCAACAATGGGATGAGATGTGGAGCGTGTTACCAGTTGCGGTGCAGTAACGACAAGTCATGCCTGCCGGGTACTATAACTGTCACTGCGACAAACTTTTGTCCACCAAACTACGCGCTTGCTAGTGACCATGGTGGCTGGTGCAACCCCCCTCGCCAGCATTTCGATTTGGCTCAACCTGCATTTCTCAAAATCGCCAAGTACCGTGCTGGAATTGTTCCTGTTGCGTATAGAAGGTAATGTTTGTTCCTGTACAATTTAGCAGTAATTTGTTGTCAAACGTAATAGATTTGTTTCTATAGTAACAAAGACTTTTAAAAGTTAAATTGTCGAAAACTTGTTTTACAAACACTTATTTGAAATGGTTGCAGAGTCCCTTGCGCGAAGAAAGGAGGAATAAGGTTCACAATCAACGGGCACAGTTATTTCAACTTGGTGTTGGTAACAAATGTAGCTGGGGCAGGTGATGTGCACGGAGTGTGGATTAAGGGCTCCCGCAGTGGATGGAAACCCATGACGCGAAACTGGGGGCAGAATTGGGAAAGCAACTCTCATCTCGACGGCCAAGCCCTCTCGTTTAAGGTCATCGCCAGTGATGGCCGCACCCTCACCGCCTACAATGTTGCACCTCGCGGCTGGCAGTTTGGACAGACCTTCGAGGGCCCACAATTCTAATTTCTAGTGGTCAAGTACTAGAATATACAAATGTCGAAAAGGTTTTAAGTGTTAAAATAAATGGTGACCTTTTTTAGTTAACTAATCACCTAGCTTGTCTAGGCAAAGAACACTATTACAATATATATAGAAACTATACTTTTACAGTTGTTAATATGGTGCTTACAAATGTATGATGTATTGAAGAATAGTGTTTGTTTGTATATATATATGCTACAATATGATCGTCTATTACTACCTTGTCCTTTGTTTTGAAACAAATGTTACATGTTGTATTCATATCTATCTATCTCACTCTCACAGTGCAAATGTCAAACAAACTCACTTCATGCCCACACTGCACCTTCATACTATATACCTTTATCACCGAGATATGAATCAAATGGGACATTTATTTTGGGACAGAAAATTACTTAGTAGTTAGTACATTGATCACTACTCTGTAACTGTTTGAATGCAACATCTCTTACTGTCAAAGTCTTTAATATCCTTGCATTAAGTGCAATAACAAGCACGTATAGTTGTTGCGGCTCAATAAAAATGAAATAGGAAATTTAGGTTGGATTATTATTTACATCTAGTCCTGTACATAATATGGATGTAGTCTATGAGAAGTGTTACTATGATGAATTGAAGGTAGGATTATGATATCCCCTGCCCATAAACTTCCCAGAAGTCAAACTATTCTAGAATTGATCAAGAGTAACGACGCTAACCAGAAATGGTGTGTATTTGAAAATGAATTGTGCTAGTCAATCAAAGAGAAAACAACTATTGAACAGAATTTTTTAAATAAGATTTAAAGCTCATGGAACAGGTTGTCATGATTTTATGCTCACAACTCTGTTTTAACAACTATCTCTCTCAGGCCTTGTGTATAGCATATGAGAAGTTAATCCATGTAACTGTAAGCTGACTCTTTGTTTCTGGCAATAGTATAGGATATTAGAACTGTTGTTTCCCGTTACAATTATATATGAATAGTTAAAGGAAATGAACAATTATATAAAAACCAGAGAACAAGAACCCACTGTGGAATCAGGATGATGAGACCTAAGATCATATTTTTCTTCATTGTCCTGTTTTTGCACAGTTAAGGGAACGGTGCTGGCCACAGCATTTGTTGGATTTGAAATTTGATAACACTGTTTCTTTCTTTCTTTCTCACCTCATAGCCTATGTTTCTGATTTTAATATGGATTATATGAGAGTCAAGGAACAGATCGAGTGTTATTTAGGCAAGAGTTCTTTGTCACTACATGTTATGAGATTAAGGTTCTTGAAACTGTTAAGGGAGAATGGTTCTTTGCAGAAACATGATGTGGGGGTAAGGAAAACAATGAAATGTAACTGGATTAATGCTCCTCGACATGTTGTAGTCTTGCATAATGGTTCTGCATTGGAAAACCCTGGTAAGGCGGGTATTGGTTGTATTCTTAGAAATTGGAAGGGTGATTCTATTAAAGCAGCTTATGGTTTTGTGGAAATTATTACTATGGCTGAACTAATGTCTATTCGTACAGGGTTATGTCTAGGTCTTCAACTTAAATACTTAATGTGAATCATGTGGAAATTGGAACTGATTCCAAGTTAGTTAATGAAGAAATGATGTTAATTTTTTTTTAAACGACAAATATTATAACTACTCCTCACTACCTACTTGTATACAAATATCTTATAACATCTTATATCTCCACACCTAAATCGTCTTATGTATCCGTCGAAGATCGAACCCACACATAAATCTATGTTTAAAAAACGAGTCCGGCCGGATGAACCGTGGAAACCGTTGGCTGCCGGTCTAAAGTACCCTTAGAAACGCCAATAGACCAGACCCTCCAGAACCGGAAAAACCGGTGAATCGGCGATTTTCCCGGTTCTGGAGTGTGTTTTTTTTTTTTTAAGGATCTTCATCAAAGAAAGCTGGCGTCTTGAATCTGCTTTACTGTTCTGCGTTTTTCTTCTCTTCATTCATCTGCTCATAGTCATGGAGAAGCTTATTTAGGGAATTATTTATAGATCTGAGAATTAAAAGCTAAATCTTTAGACATGACTTGAATTGAACCAGATGGAATTGAAGGAAAGAAAAAGGAGAAGATTGAATTATCAATCAAGATCTAATGACATAATTAATTGAAGAAAAAAGGGGAAAGAAAATGAGAAGATGAAGAATGTTGAAGAGTGAAGAACAGAAGATTCTCTCTTGCTTGTCCACTAGTGGGCTAGTAGTAGGGCTGTATTACGAACCGAACGTTCGCGAACGTTCGCTAGTTCGTTTGGTCAATGTTCGGTCAACGTTCGGTTCGGTCAAGTTCAACCGGTTCGCGAACATGTTCGTTAAGCTAACGAACCGAACACGAAGATGTTAATTTATGTTCGGGTGTTCACGAACCGTTCGCGAACATTGTATAATATAATATATTATATAAATATATATACATATATATAATTTAATAATTAATATATACTTTCTTATCTTTGACCTAGATATGGTTTCTTACCTTTCATATCTTATCCCTCCCTTATTCATTTTCAACCACAGCCGCCTCTTTCTTATTCACTTTCGTCCAGATCTATCCTAATTACCACAACACCGCGCCGCTCGAGACCCTCCAAAGACCACCGGCGCCGCTCAGTTCTCAGTTCACCTTCTCCGTACACGACAGGTATGCTCCGATGTCAGTTCATTTTCTCTATTCTCAGTCCAGACCACAGTTTACTCCCTTCTCAGTTCGTGTTGTCGATCTGCTTCATGTTCTCCTTTTTTCCGCCTACCACCTGTTTGACATAATGCCTCAATGAATGCTCTGTTCTGTTCTCAGTTCGTGTCCAGACCCTCCATTATTTTTGCAAGAAAGAACAATTATGTTGATTCATTCGAGTTCTCAGTTCGTGTCCAGACCCTCCGTCAATGCTCTGCTCTGTTTCGAATTTCTGTAATTACCAGCCTTAACGATAAGAGTTGCTTAATTTAGATACTTGCTAATTTAGTTGTATTTGTTTTCTTGTTTCTTTGTGTAGATAAGAGTTGCTGAAGAAGATTCCTTTTGCTGGAGAAATGACCTCATTGGACTGGAGAAGAGTTGTTTTTTGTTGGAGCCTTGGTCAAGTTTGGATATGGTAGTAGTATGTCGAAGACTAGAGTGGATCATGATCTTAATTTATTTTAATGGTAGTAGAACTTGGAAATGGCGTGAAGTTTCTGACTTTCATTTATTGATGAAGTTCTTAAGATCTTATCTTTTACTACTATGTCAGATTGTCATCTATAATGCTCTTAGGTACTTTTGGTATATTATTTTGCAGTATTAAAACTGCTTTTTTTTTTCAGCTTTTGCCTCTTCTCAAACATTAACGAACAGAACGAACGCAAACGAACATTAACGAACGCGAACGAACATTACCGAACGAACGAACACGAACGTCGTATTACTTTAACGAACCGAACACGAACAACTATTGAGTTGTTCGTCGAACACGAACATACATATGCTTAACGAACGAACGTTCGATAAGCCTCTCGTTTGGTTCGAAATACATGGTTCACATTTTGATATATATATACAATGTTTATATATAAATTAAGATTTATTTATTTTACACTTCACATTTTTATGAAGTACATGGACCGAGGCACTCCCTATCTTCCATTTGACAAATTTTTTGGTTTCTCAATTTTTTTAATGACTTTGATGACAAATTATTTGTAAATAACCCATAAAAAAAGTATAATAAATTTTATTGTGAATAAAAACTGATTATATTTTGTTAATATAAACTTTATCATGTATTACTCAAATATAATTTGCTTCTTGGTGGTCTATTCAAGAAAAATCATAGTAATCAGTAATGAGCTTTTCATCTGGATCTTCTTCTGTATAAAGAGGCCTGTTAACAAAAATGCAACTAGAGACTAGAGTCTTCCACTAGTGTGACACGGAAAGACCAAGACTTGGGGCGACGACCCAGTCTCCAGAAAAATAATTTCATCACTACTACTACCATGATTAATTTACAGTTCCATCCCCATGGTCATGGACCCAGTAATATATGGCTGATACTGCATGTATATAATAAAAACATTACCAAGTATAGTTATATAGTGTACCTTAATTGCCATTGTTTGTTTGATTTCATTCCATGCTAGCCAGCTCTTCTTCAACTCCATACGATGATGAACATCTTCAAGAAAATTGCCATTCTTTTCCTTGTTGTGATCAACATTTTCCCTTCTGCAACTCCTTTGTCCTTCGATTTCCCAAGCTTCCCCCGAGTCGACAATAGCGACATTATCTATTTTATCAGCCAAGTTGTCCAACAACATGATCAACCTCACGGAGTACCAGAGTGACGGCATAGACACGCCAGAATGGAGCATAGGCAGGGCAACTTATGCACACCCCCTGCATCTTTGGAATAAATCCTCAGGGAAACTCACCGATTTAACAACACGCTTCTCTTTTTCGATCAAGACTTTTGATGACCAAGCCTCTAAAGGTGGTGGTCTTGCCTTCTTTCTTGTGCCCTACAATTTAAGCTTTCCATTCCCAGCTGATGAGTTTGTGTCAGTCGCTTCCTTTGGCCTAACGAATTATGATTCTTTGAACACCAATTCAAGAAACCAATTTGTTGCTGTGGAGTTTGATCCATATTTCAGTTCCAATTGGGATCCGCCTAAGGAAGATGGTCGGCCAGATCATGTTGGTATTGATATCAACTCAGTGAGATCTAGTGCTACAACACATTGGTGGCGTGGTACTGATGATGTGCATGTTTCCATTGACTATAATTCAGAATCCATGAATCTGATGGTGGTCTTCACCAGTTTCAGAGATGATAACGACAGTCTGTCTTACATGGTTGACTTGAGGAGGTACCTGCCCGAATTCGTCATTGTTGGCCTCACAGCCGCAAACAAGAACTTGTCAGCACAACACAACATTCACTCCTGGAGTTTTACCTCTACTCTTCAGCCGCTAAATGTTAATATTGGAGCACAGCCTCCTGCACCCACACCACCTGGAGGTCCCACTGACATGCCGTCAAAGTCCAATGCCCCGACGACAGTCACCCGTGAAAATAGTAAGAGTAAAACTGGGCTGGTTATAGGGTTATCGGTATCTCTTTCGTTTATACTGGTGCTGGTGTTGCTCGCATCTTATATTTTCTGGAACAGGAGTAAGAGAACGCGCAAGGGAACTAAAAGGCCCTCTGAGCTCTCGATAATCTGCAATGAAGTTCGACAAGACACATCACCTGTGCAGTTCACATACAATGATCTGAAGGAGGCAACCAACAACTTTGCGAAAGATAACAAGCTTGGCCAGGGAGGGTCCGGTAGTGTTTGCAAAGGCTGCCTCAATAGAAAGAATGAGCTTATTGCAGTGAAAAGAATTTCTAGCAATTCTACACAGGGAATAAGGGAGTATGAAACAGAGGTGAAGATTATAAGCACATTGAGGCACAGGAGTTTGGTTAAACTCCTAGGATGGTGCCATGAGAAAAAACAAGAACTTCTACTTGTTTATGAGTACATGCCCAATGGCAGCTTGGATTTCCATCTTTTCAGCAAAGTTAGTTTGTTGAGTTGGGAGATCAGAATGAAGATTGCGAAAGGATTGGCTTCTGCATTGCTCTATCTACACAAAATGTGGGAACACTGCGTCCTGCATAGGGATATCAAGTCTGCCAATATCATGTTGGACGAGCATTTCAACGTCAAGCTAGGAGATTTTGGACTTTCTCAGATGGTCGATCACCTGAAGGGATCTAAAACATCGGTTAATGTGGTTGGGACAAGGGGGTACATGGCGCCCGAGTATATGTACACGTGCATTGCCAGCAAGGAAACAGATGTGTTCAGTTTCGGGGTGGTGGTATTGGAGATCGCTACAGGAAGGAGAGCAATACATAACACCGAACAAGGCCCCGTGAACTTGGTGGAACGGGTATGGAGCTTGTATGGAACGGGAAAAGTTCTTGAGGCAGTTGATCCTAGACTGGGTTCTGATTTCAACAAGTTGGAAATGTCCCGGTTGATGACTTTGGGCCTCTGGTGTGCCCACCCGGATGGGAGGTCTCAGCCTTCGATAAGTGAAGTGGCTCGCGTGCTCGACTGTGAAGCTCCATTGCCAGATCTTCCATCCAGGATGCCGTCAGCAATCGGAACCCCTTTTTATGGAAGTAGCCGACCTCTTCTTAGTGTCATGGAATCTTTACAGCGTTCGGAAACTTTCTCAGGGGTTTCTTCATCCATGTCCTCAACCACCTGACTTTCTCAGGAGTTTCTTCCTCCATATATTCAACCACCTGACAGTCCAAATAAGTTTCCATCATTAGTTCTATATTTCTGTTACTTTTTTCTTCTTTATATGTATCATTTGTACTTCGCACGATGTGTAATATTTTCCATGTTCTCTTCTATGTGTGTGTTCTGTTATTTGTTCCTCTGGAACACTAGCATTGATGGCTCTTGAAAGTGTAATTCTTGTTTACTGATGTATCATTTCGAATTAAGTGCGTGTCCCATAAAAGAGAGTAGAATTTAAAATCAAATTCAAAAGCTCAAGATACAGATTGTAAATAATTCACAGTTCAGTTTTACCTATAATCTATTCATATCTATCTTTGAACTGGCAAATATGACAACCACTCTCTTTTAAGCCTAGTTGAGCTATCTTGTCTACAGTGCATGAGAGTTCAGTCCACCCATTCTCCCGTTAGCGGCAGGGATCAACTACTACTCCGCAAATACTTCTTGCTTGCACAATTTTTTTAACCTGACTCTTTGTTTCTGGCTACAGTTCATGATATCAGAAGAGATGTACGCCAATTCCAGGAATTCCACAACTATGTATTCTTAAACATCAAGTTACTCATTCAACTTTAGCAACACCTCCAGCGGGCATGTTGGTTTCAGCTACAGTGTCCATCACAAACCTAGCATCATCAAAAGAATACTTAGTACACACAGGACAGATGAACTAGAATCCGGATTTCAATTCTCATTGCAATATGAGAAGGAAACTTAAAGTATTTGGAGTACCTTGCGAATTTGTCTTTGGATGATTGTAAAACGTAAACAGCCAGAATGAAAGAAAGCATCAACCCTGTTTGGGTTAAAGAAATCATTAGAATTTTGAAGTGAAATCCATCTATACCCCCGCCCCCCCAAAAAAAAAATCCTACTCCAAGTATTATTAAGAGTATTAAGGAAAAAAGAAGAAGGTATATTCTATCTTTCATGGTACTTGTATCTTCTCGAGTTTAGCTTTATGTATTGGATTTATGTTCACATCTTCGATTGACTGTTAGCTGTGCAAATGAGTTATTTAACATACAAAATCAGTACAAATAAAATTTTCAACAAGTCGACTGAAAAAATGTGTCAATTTTATATATGCAGGAATTCAGAATGTAAAGCTTTATTCACAGAAAAAGGTGTCATGTGTTCTCGATATGTTGTTCAGAGTATGAGCACAGAGCACTATGCATGAATACCTACGTGAGAAATGGTAAAAGAATCAATCAAAGGTATAGTTAGAAGTGACGAATCGCGAATCGGATTCTTTCATATCGAAGTGCGATACGATTCTCTTGGATTCACGGTCTGAATTCTTGACGATTCTTCAGATTTGGCGAATCCGAGACAAGATCGGGAGGACCCAATCCTTAGGTTGTGTTTATGATAATGGATATGGATTCTGAATTTCCAATCCTTATTTTTGCAGAGACAGCAAGGAGATAAAGAGGGGGAGGAGAAAATAGAAAAAGAAGAGAGAGAGAGAGAGACTTATTGAATAGTCCTGCCTCCCAACCTCATTATGTTTTAGATTTATATTAGTAGCGAATCACGTTCCCAAAATTAGGGAATCGATACTCTGCGTATCGGATTCTTCAAAGGTGGCATATCGCGTATCGCTCCAACGTATCGGACGTACCACAAATCATGTGACAGTATTAGTGTATGATCTTGCGAGTTAATGTCATAACCAGTGATGTCAATCGTGGAAGGAGGCCGCTACAGTACAGGACTGTCCTGGCCTCAAGTAGTAAAGCAGACTGTCGTGCCTGCGACAGCCCACTATCTCAGTATCGCGTCCTGGGTGAGATAGCCCGGGACGATTATGTTTAAGCTTTTACGGTGGATTGCAGCAAATTTTCAGGTGGATTCCACCGGTCGTACTATGGGTCGTCACTAATTGCTTGATGGATTAAGGTATGTGCAATTATTCCTCTTCAATTGGGTCAATTTTGGAGTAGGGTTTTATGAAACTGATTTGGGGCTTTGAATTAGGATTTTTTTTAATTAACTTGGGGCTTTCATTTATGACAATTCATAAATTCGTGCTTAACACTGGTCATAACTACCACTCTTAATAATCATATAGCTACAATAAACCCTAGGTTTTAAACCCGTTTTTCTCTTCTTTTTCAAAGAATTAAAGAAAAAAACTTACATATAAATGAAACAATACAAAGAAACTGACACACCAATGTACCACCAAGCAAATCAAATGCAAAATGTTGTTTTGCAAGTTACATTGTCAACATAGTTCAATGTTAGTTTTTACATAGCTATACTTGGAAATTGACATCACTTTCACTCGGACAAATTGATATATTAGTTATTAATAGTATAGTGTATGTCTTAGACCTTGGTGTTACTGTAGTTATGGTAACTCCAACAGCGACTAGTTGAGCAGCAGAGACTAATCACCATGCAACGATGAATGTGAGGCCACATACACACACATGAACTATAATAAATCGTGAGAATTATGTCAGTTGATTTAACATTGATTTGCAATGTGCTTAAGTTTGGACACTAGATTCACCATACACAGAGTACTCTCTCTGTAAACCAGATCAGATACCTACTTTCACTAAAAGTCCCAACTTATCTCAACAATGTCATCATAATGACATCATTCATCATCTAAGCATCTTGTGTTTCCCCCCTATCCTTCAAGAATCTAGCATTATTTCTTTAAATGTTTTTCCTAACAAACTTGTAATCAGAAGCACACAATCTCATGCCTCACTTCATTCTATTAAACTGAACCAGAGAAGTTTAAATATAGATAAATAGATACAAGGGAAATGATATGTACCTGATCCAAAAAGAACATAAAATCCAGAAACGACATCGATCTCTGATTGCTCTTGCCTATTTATTAGAAAAAAGAGAAACAAAATCAGCAAAGTATTGTAGCATTACGACAAGAATTGGATCACGGAGCTGACCATTAACACTAGATAAAAGTAAAACCCAGATTCATATTCACCTATGCAACCTAAATTTGACAATTTTCCAGAAACTTAATGAAGAAACACAACTGCTATTATGACAATCTGCCTCATGTGATGTCACAGATCAACATTTCAATAAAATGCAAATTCCAAGAGACTTGACGCAATAATATAAGTTCAAATGATAGCCATGAGAGGCTAATGATCACATATCTTGTCCATTCTGGTTTTCAAGTCACAAGGTAACCTCCTCATAACAAAAACGTAGTACTTCACAAGCACTGTTAACATGTTTGACAGACAATATTGACATATGAAGATGAGAATTAATGAACCCAATGATCATAAAGGAAGGTTCTATCTGTAACTAGAGTGAGACTAGAAAACATATCCATTAAAAGCAAAAGGTATGAAAGGAAGTTACCAAGTGTATCTGACAAGAATGTGCTTTGGCCATTCTTGACCCCAAAACTGTTTACGAATGTCTGGATGAAATTCTACATCTGTTCAAAGTGAACATATGAGAAGCAATTATTTAGGCTAGGAGAAGCAACTTTTAGACTAATAATGGACTTGAATGACATGAAAACATCAATACTGAAGCAATCAGACAGTTTAATAATATTTCATTAAACTTATTAATCACCCAAGGCCTCCAACAAACCCCGTCCCTAACAAACCTATGACAATAGGATATAGCAATCAATTTTGAAATTTGAACCATGCTTCAACCAGAAGAGAGAAAGGAGATGTGGATTCAATGTGACAAATGACACTTGAAGCCTAACCTAAATCCTATAAATAGAAGAAATTTCAGAAAATTCGCTCAACAGAACAGATATAATATCGTAAACTAATAAACTTCTGAGTACATCCCATAATACCACACTAATTACACTATGACACTAATTCAGGCATTTAGAAATTTCTCTAACAAGTGACCACATAAAGATAATCAACTATATGAAAATCCTGCAGAGAGTTATATTGCCTGTTCAGATTTTTTGAATCAGAAGCAATATTAATCTATTATGATATAGTATCTAGCATATTCTTAGTCAGGAAAAGTAACCCATGTAAGAAGAATTAGCGTAAATCTCCCTTCTCTAAAAGGTCAGGTTGAAAACCTCATCTAGAATATGTATAGGTAATACGATGCACTGCCCAGTTTTGCCTACACTATTGGAAATTATTTATGATATACTTTATCTATTTGTATGTGATTTCAAATTTTATTTTTTTGTTTCGATTTTTTCCATGTAGAGTTTTCTTCTCTTATAATATTTCCAGATGCTTATTTTAACTTTAGTAGAGAGTAGAGATATTATTTAGCTAGATTACCTCCACAAACGATTTGCTACATGCATGAACGCACTTCATGCAATCTGGCCAAGACATTTGTTCCACCAGATATGCCTCAGGTTTCCAATTCATGAAAGCTTATATTTAGACACTCAAACATATAGCATTGTAATGTTTAAGAATTTTATAGCAGGAGGTTTCCATTAAGCTGAAGATTTCTCATTGATAGAGGTGGTGAGCCATTACCTCTACAGTGGTGAGGAGCTCAAAATGCAGAATTATCGTAATTACAATGCTATGAAATTTTGTGACCGCAAAGTTATGAAATTCTCCTTCAATTAGAAGTGACTGTATGAGATCATCAAAAATATTTGTTTGCTGCTTTTGCCATTGGAAATCTTACACAAAGTACTATGGATTCAGTCAAGAATATTAAGAAAAATCTGGCAATGTGAAGGAAAGCATGTACTTTTGTTATGGAAACATGTTCCCAATTCCAAAAGGTAGAAGAGAAATAATTACAAGTTGGATATAGATTCCTAGTTTCTTAGGTAGGTATTAGTATTATTATAGGTAGACTACTTATCTAACTAGACATGAAGAAGTTGTTATTATAGGTATATATCATAGTTGGTTTAAATATAGGATGTACTCCTATTTAAGAAGCCTAGAGAGTTACAGTTTGGATCATTAATTCAGTACTTTGCTTAATCAGTTCGATCCTCTGTGTATTTGGTCGCTTTCTCGATGAGTGGGGTTTATTTTCTATTCATTGTTTACAATTAATTACTTCGCCAAAACAACCCGTTCAGAGTTTCCATTCCTATTCATCATAGATGATTCCATCAACTTTCTACTGTATGATCCAACCAATATGTGCACATTTTGTTATCCTTCTCGTTATGTTGAAGGTTAAAGTATATAAACAAATAAATAGATGAATAAAGTTACATGTTGGATTACCAAAAACAAGATTGACTAAGAAGTGAAAATAAAATGTCGTATAAGCCATAGCTCATAAGTATCACAAAATACAACCTAGACATGAGTTTTGCTGGTTGAAACTTCACACACAAAGATACTTGATAATTAAATTTAAGGGATTAAGGCAGGCTGGAAGGAGTACTTTTCCAATTAACATATACAGAGGTTGTCCTTACAATGTACTCTAAAGACAGGTGACTTTTAGGGGGTTTTTTCTCTTTTTTTTTTTTTTTAAATTCTTTTGGTTTCTCACCGGTATCCCTGGCCGAGCATTTAGGTTTTTTTTTTTTTTTTCCTACAGAAATGGTATTAGTAACTATTTCAAATAAATGTCATAACTGAGTAACATAATACAAATATCATCATAAAATATAAACAAGTACTTCAAGCAAGCACCACATGCAAAGTTTAACACATGATTGGGATCGCTGGTAACTTGTTTATATGATATTAATTTGCACCCAAAGAAGATAGGATGATAAACAATGGTTGTCGTATCAAGAAATCAAACCAAATAGGGAATAACGTACAGCTGTGAGGCATATCTATCACTTTTGCAGTTACACCTAGCAGATCTCCACCAGAGTACCTCTACATAACACAGATTAAACATTAATTAGAAGGGAATCATGCATGTAGTATAAGCTCATCACTGAATCATCAAAGCATGTATATTTACAAGTAGTGAAATCAAGCAACATAATTTAATCATGCAATGCATGCATTTATAGATTTCTCTAAGCAGGGAAAGCGGTGAACATTGTCAAATAAGATTGATTCATCCATAAATACACAAGTCCAAATTCATTCACAGCTCTCGTCACTTTCCCAAGCCAAACACACAGGATATCCAGTTTCAATCCAATCCATCATTTCATGGACAAGTCAAGTCCAAACAGGACTTACCAGATGCATTTCAATCATCGGCACCTCTGAGCTTTTCCGGCCGATCACAAAAAGCCATGGGATATAAAACTTTTCTTTCCCAACTTGAAATGATCTGCACAGCAATGATTTCATTAACAAACCCTTCTCCTATCCATAAAAGTATCTGACTAACAATAAATTGCACTAGTGTGGATTGGTTTTTACTAGTAATTTGCACTAGTATATCAGACTCATCTTCTTCAACTAATCCTAACATTTAATCCGGGAGAATCACAAGTAGTACAACACGGAGCTAGAGGCGTACATTTTATAGGGATCAGCTCCAGTGTATCCGGTGGGTTTAGGAATGGGAATCAATGCCTGTAAAATAGAATCAATCAAGCTTGAAACAGCACAAACCCTAATTTAATCAACCAAATTTTTTTTAAAAAAATAATAATAATAATCAATTCAGAGAGAAGCAAATAACCTCACGATTAACAGCGAAGATTGGACAATGTCTCCCGATCATATCATGCCAAACAGTTCTCGACTGCAATTAATTTCAATTGAACGGAACAGAATTCGTCAAATCCAAATTACATCAGAAAAAAGGAGGAATTGAAATGGTGTGAGAGAGATGGAGAATTACAGAGTGGTATTGACCCATGCGGCTCATGGGGACGATGTCACCGGGTCGATAAGCGAGTGAAATCGGTAGAATCGAGCTCAGGAGGAGCAGAGCTAACGCCGCCATTGGAGTGGCAGTTGTGTAAAATCGGCCCATGGTTTCGCCAGTCGCCGATCGTTGTTGGTGGTCAACGTAGCTGAGGCTAAATATGATGAAACAGTGAAATGTTTTGTTGTACAAGGATAAAAGAGGTTAAACATTCTAGTCTCAAATTCCCAACTTTTTTCATTTTAGCCCAGGCATGAATTTACAATCGCGTTTTAATTCTTTTTTTTATTTTATTTTATTTTTAAATAAATATGTGATTTTCATTTTACAACTAGGCTAGGCCAACCATTACATTGTAGACAAATTATCAACGACCTCTCGCGAACATGTAGTAGTACGTGCAAGACGGTGTGCAACTTCTTTAAATGTATAGGGAGCGAAAGTAAAACTTAACGAATCAAAATCAAAAGAAAGAAGTTTAATATTGAGCAAAATTAGATCTTAAAATAGAAAAAAATGGCTATTATTCTGAACCATATTATGATTAGTTGGTAATCACTCTCAATTAACGATCTAAAGCAAACTTCAAACCTTCTCGAATAGTGTAGGCCTGAGCAACAGACGATCCAAGAAGTGTGGAATAATGACTTACTTCCAACCTAATATCTGCATGGCCAATAGAATTATGACTCACTAGGTCCAAGCCAATTGAGTTACCCAAATATAATTGAGCTAAGAGTCGGTGCTTACCTTCACAAATTCTCCTCGCGGTGGCTTCTTAACAGTCGGCAGTGGGCACTACATCATCTCGACCTGGAGCTATTCCTTCAAGATCTCAACATAGCTACTCCAGTGACATTTTGCCACCTCCACCACCTCATTCTTGTTCATCTCCCCTTCCCCGTGTAGCTTACGATTTTGGGCAAACCAAAGGGACCAAATGACTATCAACGCAAAGCACCACTGTCGTCCACCCGACCCACCGTGCACCCACACACCCAGACAGGTTGCCTATAAAAAATCTAATTATAATCAAAATCATGGGATGTTAGGTATACATACTAGTTAAAGTTAAACATATTCGAAGTTATAAGGTGATTTAGTGGAAGGGAGTTGGATTGGTGAACGGGAGGTGCAGGGTTCGATCCTTAGTGGAGACATAAGTTGGTTTAGGTATGGAGATATAAGTTGGTATAGGATGTTGTATATCATTAGTGTAGTAGTTGTTGTAATATTTGTGGTTTAAAAAAAAATAATAAATAAAAAGTTAAGCAATATTCATCAAAAAAGATGTAGTATTAGTCTTAATAGGATGAGTAGAACTCTAAATTATAGACCACTTCAAATCTTTGTTTTCGAGAAGGATAATCCACTCCCCAAATATCGATTGGTTAAAATAAAAAAAATAATCGCTTAAACATTAATAATTTACTTTATTTGGTATTGTATTGTCTTTTCCATGTTTAGTTGTTTAAAGCTCCAAACAAATCTCCCTAAATATTTTGAGTTTACAACAATTAGTCTCTTTAATTATAGAGAAGCAAACGCACCTAAGTAGGGATAGCAAACACCCAAACATTGTTTATTGATGTAGAAAAGCAGGTAATCACTTAATTAAGCTTTGCAAACATTACCATAGTATTTGTGAGTTCTTGATTATTTAGTGTCTGAGTCCATTTAGATATGGTGTTGAAATTAGTGTCGAGTATAAGAATCGATATACATGTTAAATGAGTAGTGTTTGACAATATACATGTTAATGGAGATAATAATCATATGTACAAAACTAGTAGTATACTTTCGGGTCGGGCCTGGCTTAGGGACCTAAAACTTCAAGCCTAGGAGGGCCTAAGTGAATGGTCCAAGCCCAACCCATGGTAATTGGCGCGGCTTATAAGTGAAACTTTCCACTACATTTCAATTCAATGTAGAATAGAGTGTTCCAAGTTCACTATTTCTTTAGTCAATTTATCAATCAATCAAAATGAGAATTGATTTATTCACATACATTATACTACTGTAACAAAACTTTTTCAAACCTCTTCGCAACGAGTTAGAAAGAAAACTATGCATTGTAATCCACCCTAATTAATACTCAATTTAACACTACTTTTAGCTAATAATGGCTTTTGAAACTAATTTCTCCTACAATATGTGATGGTCTGGAACAAATGAGTAATTGAAAAATGTACGAAAGATGGATATTTGGAGTACACTTTAATATGTAATCTCTAATTCTCTATGTTTGTCTTTCATTTAAAAGTGATTAGTGGAAATACAATTAACCTTTTTTTAAGTACTCATATGCTCATGATTTGAAATTGACATCCCAATGACAAAGAAAAAATGTACGTTAGGTGAAATCCAGATATTGTAACAAAATCTATGAGAAAAGACATTAAATATTTCCATATTAATCTTTTCAATAACAAACGACACTAGAAGAAAGTTAAAAATGGAGTCACTCCAAAATGTCGCATCCGTCATAAAGATGATAATCATCAAATGCAAATCATTCAATTTCCTTAACTTGTGAATTGGTTGGAAGAAAATAAAAGAGTACATGCGAGCCCACTCTCTCTCGACCACTGCATTGTTTTCTTGAACACAAATAGCTAAAATCCAATATGAAAATTAGATTATAGTAGTAGTATCATAAGTGTTCACCAACTACCATAAAATACGGCTTAAATTGTAGATTCGATTGTAAAAAGTTCTTAAACTGTTAAGCTAAGGGGTTACTAGTATTAAATATTCTCCCTCCGTCCCAAAACAGTTGCACCGTTTTGACTTTTTGCAGTTAACGGAATTGAAATTTAACTACAAATTACCCTTACACTATAATAGTAAAATACTTATCAAATTATATTATGAAATTTTCCATCCTAAATTTCAATATGTAATTTTGTTAAATATTTTAACATTATAGTTTAAGAGTAATTTGGAGTCAAACTTCAATTCTGTTGACTGTAAAAAGTCAAAACGGTGCAACTGTTTTGGGGCGGAGTGAGTACAAGCCCTATCAGATTGGTAGTGGAGAGAGCAAAACTAACTGAGACCCTCAACTTCTTGACCAGCCTTCCATCGGATCAACAACAGATTCGATCCATACCGGTCCGATACATGGAGGACCGGAACGATCCAGCCCAATTACCAGGCCTAACACTAGCTAGAAATCACCCCAATACTTGAATAAAAAACCAACCCTGATAACAACGGAGGCCGGTGGATCAAGCATGTACATACTACATACCTTGGATTTTCCATAGCTGAAACCATCCCTAGTCAAATTCACAAACCCCTCAAGCGAAAGGATCCACTGGAGTTCGATTTGGGAGAGAGAGTTAGAGTTGCAGTGGTTTAGAAAATTAAGTAATTGATAAGTTAGTTCACTATTTGTTAAGCATACAATAAACTAGTTTATTAGTAGTAGTTAAACGAAACACTCGAATAGGAGTACGTGTACGACTTAATCATCCACCTAATATATATGTTCAAATCATTTTGCTTAGTTGTAATACTCCTATATGTTCATCATTCGCCAACAAAACTTTAAATTGCATATGCAAATTCTTTTCTTTTGGCTTCCTTTTTAAAGACTATTTCACTTGGTAAGTTTTTTTTTCCTAATTTACAATAGCCAAAGCAACTTGTGTTAAAGATGAGACCCATGCAACTTTTGACAGAGATGTACCAAAAGTCCAAAAAGGAGTTTAGTTTTGAGCTAATTTAGCAGATACATGTTTCACGCATGCAATAGAATTTCTGACTTCCCTCGCTCGAATCACATTTCAAAATAGAAGAAACTCATCAAGTTAGTACTAATAAATTATTCTATAAAGTTTTTCCACTTAGAGAGGCCACTTTTAGATTCAAATTCTTGTACTACATAGTACATGCAGTATACACTATATAACGATCTACATCTCTTCAACATCATATATGCTTGAAGCATAACTTTTCCCATGTTTATTCTCTCTTGTACACTAATTTGCATTGCTAAAATATGATCAACAAACACTAATAAATAAAATAAAAAGATACTTCAGTATGCTGGATTATTTTGTACCAATTCAGTACCATTGAAGTTTTGTTGTTATCTACCAACTCTCACGGATTTACCCTAAACAAAAATGGAAATTTTCAACTTATAACCCAAGCATTCTAAAAGGAAACCATACAATCCAATTTCCTTTCCCAGCAAAACGGTTCAGCTAGCTTTGTGTACACCGTAGTATACATGTTCTAATCGAGTGTTGTCATAACAACTTAACAAGCAAATTAAGCATAGCTCAGCTTAATATTAAAGCTCATTATTTATGGTTCATTATTTTTTCATTTATACTTTTATTTTTCATTTTTTAAGTATACTTAATTTTTTTTTATTAAATATCAAATTCGAGCTCGTTATAAGTTGTTGGAGGTTGATTATACATTAATCTCATTTCTTTAAACTCAATTCGGCTAAGATTGAGCTCAAACTCAAATTCAAATTATGTATATATATAAAATACTCAACTCGGTTCGACTCATCTCGAAAATAATTAATGGTCAGTATTTTATTTTTTCGTTTGTTTTTTACCATAAAAACACAACCTTAGAAAGAGCCACTAGAATAGCAATTCACAAGCCAGAGAAAGAGATGAAAAGCTGACCCTTGTTGTCTTTAAAGTAAGGTCTTCCTTCTGTAGAATTGGCCTTTCAACATAAAACACAGATTGAGAAATACAAGGAAAAGAACTTTCTTTATTATTATTAATAATAATATATCCAGTTAAATTGGTAATTGGAGGTGAAAATGGTTGAGGGTGTGATGATGACTAATACAATTATATACATTAATTATAAACTTACTTTCACTACTTGGAAATACCATGCAAATTAACCAATCAACATGGAAGTTGTGTTCTTCACTTTCTTCCAGAAATATTGCAGTGGTGCTAAAAAAAACTCCGAATTGGGCGGTATGAATGTGAACGAGCTGATCCAAATCGAGTTTGATATTGAGTATAGTGTATATATAGATCAAGTCGTAAAAGTCAATTCGAACTAGAGCATGAGTGTTTGGAAGTATTTGAATGGAGTATAGGAAAATTATTTTAAATTACTTACTCTATGTTTGTTTCGTCCTTTTTCGATGTTGTTGGCTGTCACCTCGGGCTCTTGTGATCTATACCGGCTGCTCTATACTCCCTTACCCTCCAGGCGTGTTAGAGATAGGCCTTGCTTATTGTTCCCTACTGAAGCTTTTGTTGCCTTGGAAGTATTTGGGTTTTCTTCTAGTAGAAAGGATTCACGTTGGTGTAGCTAGTACTCTGTTTGCTGTGGAACCCCTTGCTAGCTGGTGTTGCATCACCTTTCGGCCGTTTCTTTTTCGGTTTTTAGTGTTTTTACCTTTCTTTGTACGAAAATCTGAGCATTTCTTATGCTCGCTTTGCTTTCTATTATATTATAAATTTGGCCATTTAAAAAAAAACTAGAGCATGAGTAGTCGAACTTTTGCCAAATTAGTGAATTACTAGTGCTCAAATCAATTTGAGTTTACTACCACTCTCAAGCTCGAACTTAACTTTGACTGAATCTCCTCGTGCACTTTACATAGTTAACGCCCATTGTGGGGCTCTCCTTTTGGTATCCTCTAATATCTAATTAGCTAGTAGTTAATTTGTTAAAAAAAAAAAATCTTTATTTATTTGATTAAAATAAGTTGATTGATTATAATAGGTCAATTTGCTAAATGAGTACTGTACTAAATAATAAGATGAATCGTACCTAGCTAGTACTAGTCAACTTATAAAATTATTTTGACAAGGATATATGACAATAACATTTCAAAGGAAGAAAATTATTTTTTCTTTTATTTGATTCTAAAATGCTCAATGTCAAACCAAATTTGTTTGAAAACATTGATAATAATGCCATGATACTCATCAGAGTTCATCAACAGGTAGCAAGCAAGCAAGTCTTCCAAATCCTCCGAAGCCCTGATATTATTTTCAACAATCATTTCCACCATAGACTCCTTGAAGTCCTTTCCAGGATCCTCAGACTCTTTCACCACCGCCAAACTTTCCCGTTGCAACGATGACGACACACTCTTCCTGCCGTTTTGAATCCTCTTGTTCGCGATTTTAGTCCGAAGCTTCATTCCTGGAGATGTCGAAGTCTTAATAAATCGCCTGCCAGGACTTTTACGATCAAGTGAAACTTTTATGTTCTTGACGTTCCCCTGTTTCTTGGTGATTATGGGAGGGAGAGAGAGTTCCAAGTTATTTTCAGAGGTTGTTTTACTATCCGATATGTCTGTTCGGTTTCTGCATTGACACGAGCTCAAGGCTGACCAGGACATCATGGTGTCACTGGAAAGATGTGACAGGAGAGAGAGTGTTTTAGCTGGTACTGTACCGGGTGAGTTAGGCATGTCATTCTGTTGTGACACAAGAGATGTAGGAGTAGTAGTTTTAGTTGGTATAATAAGACCAGGTGTGTCAGGTGAGTCATCATGTTGGGACATAAGAGGGATGGTTTTAGCAGGTGGGTCGTTCTGTTGTGACATGGGAGAGATGGTTTTCGTCGATTTAAGACAAGGTGAGACGTCATTCTCCGAGGGGTCTTCGGAAGCGGAGATGGTTTGGCAGTTGCAAGTAGCAGAAATGGACGAGGGGACGAGGCGATGACTAGGCCGTGTTTTCTTGGTGCTTTTTCTTCGGCGGTGGCAGGATGATCTTCTAGGTGAGACCTGGGGGATATTTGTTGAAAAGATTGGTGAAGTGGGATGGAAGTCTTTGAGCTCTCTTGTGAAATAGTATGATTTTCTTTGGTCTGATTGGATTGGAATTTTGGAGATATGATGATGATGATGAGTTACTGGTTTGGTGATGTGTTGGTGGGGTGTTCGGAACCTGGCCATGTCTTTGAGCTTGTACAACCAGGCATTAGGAAGCATGTCTGAAAATCTGAACTTGTAATTTCCCATTTTTTGTCTACAAGGGAAATGGTGGTGAATGAAGAAGAAGATGATGTTTTCCTGGTTGGCTTTTGTTTTTGCTACAATGGAACTGGTTTGAGTAGTGACTAGTGTGGTGAGTGAGAGTTGGGATAAATAGAAATAACTTTAGTTTTAGAGGGTCCACCTTTGAAAATTTTGTCACAAAGGCTAGTGGGACTTTGAAATTGTTCTTGCACAAAATTACAAAATCGACGATTGAAATTAATTTATGCTTGAGCTAGTAGAGTGTGCTTTTTAATACTTTGAGTGATTTTTAATTGTATCTTTGGGTTTTAAATTTTTCTACACTTTATGATATGCTACCTCATGGGTTTGACACCTCCTCCGTTCTAATTAAATTTTTTAAGCAATGAATTACATTAAGAAAAAAGAACCTTAAACACAAGATGGAAGTCTAAAAAATTTTCTAAATAGCTGAAATGAAGGACGAAATTGAGAGATTTACATTACTATGAAGACTATCGAAAACTATATGTACAAGCAAGGAGTCGACCACAAAAACTATGCAGAAAGTTTCACATATAGTGTTTTATCATAGGTCATATTGGTATCTTGTCCTTATTATCATTCCCATTATAATGTAACAAGGTCAAAAGGTTAGTTGAATACTCATAATGTGGTAAATGCATTGATAAATTAATGTGATTTATTGGTAAGTTAGCTTACTGATGAGATGAGGTTCGAGGGAATGAAGTCATTTGACAAATTACACGGTAAAGTAGTTGGTATTTTCTAAAATCATATAAAAGTAAAAAGTGGGCCGTCAAATACGTTTAGTTTTCAAATGGTTGCATGAAATAATATCCATATAATTGAGTATGATTTCATATCTCAAATAATTACACAAAAATTTGACAAATAACATGGTCATTTGATACTCATAACATAAACATAAAATTGTGGTATTTGGGTATTGTCATAAAATTCATGGTTTCCTGTAAAAACACGTTGTTAAGTTTTTGCAGAGTTGTAGAAGATTTTAAGCGCTATTAATGGTGCCTCCCACTCTGAGCTCTCTCCCCTCCACCCCCGATCTGCTAGGATATTCTATTAGTATCAACACGAACGAAAATCACATGTAATCACATGTAATTTGTGGGATTGACATTGTGTATAATGTTAGACTTAGCCTTAATTAGTGTGAATTAGTTAGTCATATATTCTGTATAGCTTAGCCAATATTCTTGTTATTATTAGTTCCTAGAATCAAGGCTACGTTAGTGCTAATGTAATTGTATATATACATACGTTATGGTAATACGAAAGATATGGGATTATATTCTTTCATGGTATCATATTAGGTTTAAGATCTAAAACCTGCTTCCGCCATTTTTTTTCTTTCCGCCCCCCACCCTTTTTTTCTTCCTTCTTCCGGCTATTCTCTATCCCTCAGCAACCGTAACACTTCAATATGGTTGAAACCACCCCCCTGGCTCCACCTCCAAGGAAACCAGCCCTGCCTCCTCTTTCCACCCAGCCCTCGCCGTTTCCAACATCAAGAGCCATGTCCCAATTGTTCTTGAGATTGAAAACGTCCTCTATGCGACATGGGCGGAGCTTTTCAAGGTCCATTGTCGTTCTCACAAGGTGGCTTCGCATATCCTTCCGTCTCGGGACAAAGACGGTAACCCGGCTCCCCAGCCTGCCCGATCCGCCGAAGAACAGGAACTCTGGGATACATTGGATGCTGCTGTGGTTGGATGGATCTATGCCACGATTTCTACTGATCTCCTGCATACCGTCATTGAGGCTGATGTCACAGCCATGGAGCTTTGGAACCGTCTCCGTGATCTATTTCAGGACAACGAAAACTCACGGGCTGTGACACTGGAACATGAGTTCAACAATTGCTATTTGAATGATTTTCCTTCAGTTTCGGCATACTGCCAACAACTGAAATCCCTCTCTGATCAATTGAGTAACGTTGGGGCTCCCGTTCCCAACAACAGCTTATTCTTCGTATCATTGGTGGCCTAACTCCAGCCTACAAAGGGGTTGCTTCTGTGATTCGTCATAAGAAAGTGTTACCTCCGTTTTATGAAGTTCGATCCATGCTCACATTGGAGAAAGGTGCAATGCAGACCGCCGTTCCGGATGATGCTTTGCTTGTTTCTCGTGAGCCTGAAGACTCCCATGATTCTCGTTCGCTCCCTCCTGGTCGTGGTAAGTCCAAGGGCCGCCAGAATAATAACAAACGCAACAACAAACAGGCTGGTGGTGCGTTTTCTAGCCGCTCTGGCCCTCGTTCTGGACCTCCCGGCTCCGCATCTTGGGGTCAGCAACAGTGGATGCAACCACCACCATGGGCTTGGATGCAACCACCGCAATGGTCAGTCCCTCCTTGCCCATATCCGTCACAGCCATGGGACAGATCTGGTGGCTCTCGTCAGCCTGGCATATTAGGCCCTCGACCGCAACAGCAACAGGCGTATGCGGCCCAGTCTTCGACACCCACTGACATTGAATCGGCCATGCATACCATGTCCTTATCCCAGCCTGATCCCAACTGGTATATGGACACCGGGGCAACGTCTCATATGACGAACTCTCGAGGTACTCTTACTTCTTATTTTAATACGAGCAATTTATCTGGTGTTACTGTTGGTAGTGGTCAATCTATTCCAATTCGTGGTTATGGTAATGCGTCTATCCCCACCCCCACCAAGCCATTGTCCCTTAATCACATATTGCACACCCCCAACATTATTAAAAATCTTGTTTCTGTGCGAAAGTTTACCACTGATAATCATGTGTCCGTCAATTTTGATCCATATGGTTTTTCTGTGAATGACTTACAGACGGGGAAACGTATCGTGCGATGTAATAGTACCAGCCCATTGTACCCATTAGCTCCTTCCAGTTCGTTCCCGGCACAGCCCCCAGTTGCGTGTCTTGCGTCGTCCATTTGGCATGATCGTTTGGGTCATCCCGGGGATTCTATTTTAGCTACTCTTAGGCAGAATAAATTGATTGATTGTACTACTACTTCTAGTTCTACACTTTGTCAGTCATGTGTTCTTGGTAAACATATCAAGTTACCTTTTGTTTCCTCATCTTCTCAAACATTTTTGCCATTTGATATTATTCATAGTGATGTTTGGACTTCTCCTACGTTAAGTTCTTCTGGCCATCGTTTCTATGTTTTATTTTTGGATGATTTTTCAAATTTTCTTTGGGTATTTCCAATAGCTCATAAATCCCAAGTGTTCTCTACCTTTTCAAAATTTCATTCATATGTCAAAACACAGTTCGAACGGAACATTAAAACCTTTCAGTGTGATAATGGGGGAGAATTTAATAATACTATGTTTCATCAATTCTGTTCCACGAACGGTATCACCTTTAGGTTTTCATGCCCTTACACCTCATCCCAAAATGGAAAAGCTGAACGCAAAATTCGCACTATCAACAACATTATGCGTACTATTATGCTTCATGCGTCCATCCCTCCATATTTTTGGCATCATGCTCTCCAAATGGCCACACATCTACACAACATCACTCCTACCAAGCTACTGGACCACAAATCCCCTCTGCATGCACTATATCATCGTGTGCCATCTTATGCCCATATTCGTGTCTTCGGTTGTTTGTGTTTTCCCCTTTTCCCATCAACCACTATACACAAATTACAACCACGCTCCACTCCATGTGTTTTCTTAGGGTATCCCGACAATCATCGTGGGTACAAGTGTTATGATCTCACGACACGTAAGATTATTATTTGTCGTCATGTCAAATTTGATGAACGAAGTTTTCCCTTTTCCACCAACTTCTCTCATCCTCCTACTGCATATGAGTTTCTTGAAACTCTTCCTTCTCCATACCTTATTTCCACGTCCAGTACTTCCCCTCCTACTGTCCAACATATTACTCCTCCACCAAGACCCAACAATCCTCCTACTGTCCAGCCTATTACTCCGCTGGCCCATTCTCCTAATGCCCAGCCCAGTACTCCTCCTACTACACATTCCCCACTGGCCCAACGGTCTGTTCCATTGGACCAGTCCACCCCTTCTGCGGTTCCTCCATTGGGCCGCTCTGCTCCTCCCTCTCCCATCCCGTTGGCTTCGCCAATTCAGCAACATGCTCCGGCCAGGACATACACCATTCATCCTCCACAACGTCCCGTCACCCGTAGTCAACACGGGATTGTTCAGACCAAAACCATTTTTGATCCTTCCGAAGCTCACACTACTATAGTTACTCCATCTTCTCTTCCCCGTAATCCGATAGATGCTTTGCGAGATCCGAATTGGAAACTGGCCATGACTAATGAGTATGATGCTCTTATTAAAAATAAGACGTGGGAGTTAGTTCCTCGTCCTTCAGGGGTTAATGTTATTCGATCCATGTGGATTTTTACTCATAAAATCAGGTCTGATGGTTCTTTTGAGAGGCATAAAGCCCGTCTTGTAGGTGATGGCAAAACTCAGCGAGTTGGTATCGATTGTGGCGAAACGTTTAGCCCTGTGGTGAAACCTGCCACTATTCGCTTGGTGCTAAGCATAGCTCTGTCTCGCCAATGGTCTATTCATCAACTTGATGTGAGCAATGCATTTTTGCATGGTACGTTACAGGAAACTGTTTACATGCATCAGCCCTTGGGATTTCGTGACTCCACACATCCTGATTACGTATGTCTTCTTCGCAAATCTTTATATGGTTTGAAGCAGGCCCCCCGGGCTTGGTACCAACGGTTTGCAGATTATGTGTCCACTCTTGGCTTTTCTAATAGCAAGTCTGACACGTCTTTGTTCATTTACAAGAATGGGGATGCTCTTGCCTATCTTCTCTTATATGTTGATGATATAATCCTCACAGCTTCTACCCCTGCACTTCGCCAATCCATCATGGCTCAGGTAGGTACCGAGTTTGCAATGAAAGACCTGGGCCTGTTAAATGATTTTTTGGGCGTCCGGGTGACACATCAGTCTGGTGGGATTTTTCTATCACAACAAAAGTATGCTGAAGATATTTTGGAACGTGCTGGCATGAGTTCTTGTAATTCCAGTCCTACTCCCATTGATACTAAAGCCAAAGTTAGTGTGAATGATGGCACGCCATATGCTGATCCAACTCTTTACCGTAGCCTTGCGGGTGCGCTTCAGTACCTCACGTTTACGCGTCCTGATCTCTCCTATGCGGTTCAACAGGTATGTTTACACATGCATGCCCCGACGGATACGCACATGAATGCTCTGAAAAGAGTACTTCGTTATGTGCAGGGCACTTTGGCGTTGGGTCTCCAGCTCTCATCTTCCTCCATCAGCAGCCTGGTTGCTTATACCGACGCAGATTGGGGGGGCTGCCCCGATACTCGCCGTTCGACGTCTGGTTACTGTGTGTATCTTGGCGATAATCTTATATCGTGGTCTGCTAAGCGCCAGCCTACGCTGTCCCGTTCAAGCGCAGAAGCCGAGTACCGTGGGGTCGCCAATGTCGTCTCTGAGTCGTGTTGGCTCCGAAATCTGCTACTGGAACTTCATTGTCCCATCAGCAAAGCCACCTTGGTTTATTGCGACAATGTAAGTGCAATGTATTTGTCTGAAAATCCGGTTCAACACCAACGCACAAAACACATTGAGATGGATATTCACTTTGTTCGCGAAAAGGTTGCTCGTGGTGAAGTTCGGGTGCGCCATGTTCCTTCCTGTTACCAAATCGCTGACATCTTCACCAAAGGTCTGCCACTGGTTTTGTTTGATGATTTTAGATCCAGTCTCAACATCCGTTCTCCTCCCGTTTCGACTGCGGGGGAGTGTTAGACTTAGCCATAATTAGTGTGAATTAGTTAGTCATATATTCTGTATAGCTTAGCCAATATTCTTGTTATTATTAGTTCCTAGAATCAAGGCTACGTTAGTGCTAATGTAATTGTATATATACACACGTTATGGTAATACGAAAGATATGGGATTATATTCTTTCATATAAGTGTGTCGCACATATTACACAACACAATTTATAGCAACATACGTACTAGAATACTGTACTTTAACAATAAATTTTGTTATTATTAATTGTAGAATTTGTGAAACAATGTCAATGACCACAAAAATCCAAAAGTCTTCCATCTATTTATCCCACCATCCCAAGGCCCCCCACGCCACAGGAGTTGCCCCTTCAAATCAAAATTTTGTTTCATTCAATTTCCATCTATTTTGTTAGAAAAATTGACTAATGGTGTGACATTTTGAAACCAACAATACAATTCCCAAATCCTTACTAGAAAACAAATGTACAAGATTGCATAAAATTTCCTACTTACTCTGTCTAGGTAACTGCTAAAGCTTCTCATTTAATTTTGTTAATTTTTTTAGTCTATGTTTAACTCCGAATTAGTCCTAATTCATATCGAAAAAATAATTTTGGAAGTTATATTAATGAAAATATAAGATTTGCACTTTCATAATATAATTTTAAATATTGATTTTTGGTACGATTTAGAATTAATTCGGAGTCAAACAGAACAGAAACTAAAAAACGTAAACAAAATCAAATGGAAATCTTTAATCAGGACGGACCAAGTACATTCTATTTCCCGGGTTACATCTTGAGAGTTTTCTTGTTCTCTGATTTAGCATGATTTAAAATTTACTGCTACTACTACTACTACTTCTTAACAAAAATGTAGCTCACTTGATTTTATCTCAACCAAGTTCAGTACTACTAAAACAAGTAACTTTTGTCAATCACATTCACATGATGTAACTCTACTCTACCAGAAGTCAATCTGATCGGGGGTAGGGGGCACTCAAATTGGTGAAAGCTCCAACTACCAGTTACGGCAGTACTTGTATTTCGAACTACTTTCATCAAATAAAATTTAAGACCTCACAAAGAGAAACTTCTTGTCCTTGGGGTTTACCCTGTGGGCTTGTTTTTTGTAGTTATAGAGCCATTCTCAATTCATACGGAGGCAGGCCCAACCCAGGTCCATGAATAACCAAACTGAGCGGCATACAAGAACGAAATGTTTAGGAAATTCGCCACCAAAGATTTCCAGAGGTACAAGGCTTTAAACCTCAACTTACACAAGTTCACATTTCATACGTTTAATTATTGTACGTGGTGGTACTACTTTCCTTCATGAATTGATTGAAGATGCTTTCAAACTGGGCGTTACTGAACTTGACCTCTGTTTCACCTACTTCCCCGATTACCTGCCGTTCGCAGCTCAAGTGTTTGCAAATGGATCTCATCTGAAGAAACTTTCCCTTAAGTTAAGGCAGTCGATATATATTTCTCAGCTATTTGATGACAATAGAGAGGACTTACTACTACTATGCCCTCGTCTTGTGTCTTTAAGTTTACGCCAAGTTTATATCGTGGAGAACTTGATTCACAGTGTAAGTTTAGGGTGCCCTTTGTTCGAGAACTTGGAAATTTCTCATTGCGCTCAAGGGTCTGTTGGGTTTAAAGACCACATTGCTAATAAATTCCTTAACTTGCGGATCTTGGTGTTGGAGCACGTTGAGATTGATGACCAAATTTTCACTGATCAGTTCTCTTGTAGATTTCCTTGCATTGAGAGTTTGACTCTTGCGCGAGGTGGTATGTTGTTGTTAGGTTTAAAAAATTTACGAATTTCAAGCCACTCACTTAAATACTTGACCTTGAAAGAGAGGTGCTGTGAGAATGCTGAATTTGATGTTACAAATATTTGCAAGTTTGTGTATGATGCAACTTACCATGTTCCTAATTCCCTTAAGTTCAGTACCGTGTCGAGGGAGTGGGAATCTCAGGTAGTGTTTTTCCCTGGTTTTACTTCACTTGAACATTATTCGTTTATCAAGTTGCGAAAGTTTCTGATTGAGTTGAGCGGATCCAGAATATCACTATCTAGCTCTCAATATGCCTATCCCTGCAGAAATGCAGTCTAACTCATTCAAGGGGATTCCAGCTTCTTCGATACCCTTGACTGTGATGGAGAATTTGAATGTATGCACGGAAACATCATCTTTTGTGTTATGTATTTAGGAGTTGCGTCCCCAAATTCATTACTGGATCTATTGGTTTCATAAGGCTTCTGCATAAGATTATGACACAAGAGGATTGGAACTCCATCTACCACTTAAAGACATACTAAGTATTTGATATGCAGTTACATTCTGGAGGAACTTACTGTGGAAGGGAATGAACAAACTCTTCAGAAGTGGAAGGCTACTGATCCATCAGAAATACTCCGGCATGTGATCTGTTCCCACGATTTCAGTTCCGATTCATCGAGATAATTCCTTGAATTATGATCATGATTCCATTTTTTTTTTTTTACTTATGCGGCCTCAACATGATATTTTCGATCTTCTTTTATGAAGTATTCCTTTAAAGAGTTTCTACTGTATAACCTTCATCTTAATTCTTCACCTACATCAGAAAAACAACAAAAACATGGTTAACAATCCGCCAAGATTCTGTAAGATCATATTCGACCCAGTACCCGACATCTCCATAGTAAGTTTACTCTGTTTATGGATCTAGTTAGCTTTAATTCGCAGAACATTACTCGATTAACTTTGGCCATTACTTGGTATTTCAGTACGATTGTGAGTTGTTGCGGTTTAACGTTAATGTATTTGACTTGACTTCCACAGAGATAATATATCTTGTTGAATCTGATGAGGGAATCTCTAAGACAAGGAAGGGTAAACAGAAAGTTAATGAACATGGTTTTATGGAACCGAAAATGAAGAAGAAGTCAAGAACTGATGGTTCGGTTGAAATTCCTTCGAGCAGATCAGTTAGAAACGTTGTTCATTTCATGATTCCAATATTCTGATTTTTCATAGCTTTCTGTTTTCCAATTTGTGTAGTTATGAACTTATGATTGTATTTTGATTCTGTTTAGAATTTGATTGCTTGTTTGGAATGAAACTTATGTAGTATGTGTGAGTTATGTTGAGTTAGATTATGACTGATTTGATGTGATTTTGACTGCTGTATTTTAAGTCTACCTTATTGGCAATTTTGAGTGATCACTTTCTGTTTTTTTAGATGACTGAACATGATCTGTGATGTTTTATAAAAAATTATGCTTGATTTCTTCAAAATGTCAGGATGTCGTTTGATCCTACTAGATGAACATATTGTGACTCTAACCCTGCACATTTTGCTTTCAATCACCAGGAAATTGTACAGAGAACAATGAGGATGAAGATAGTTTCACTGAAGAAGGTGGATTGTGCATCGACACAAATAGGAGATTCACAAAGCTATTGGGTTATCATAATGCATACAAAATTGTAAATACTCTATATCACCCCATGCTCTCAAGTTCTCATATCTAATTTTTACATATTTGTCATGAACGTGATTTCTTGAATATTCAGGCACTTCCCAAACTATTCGCTTAAGGAAGCGGTATAGCCACAAAAAGTTGATTGTGATCAAGTATGTTTGTACCTAAGGTGGTTGTCTCTAGGACATATATACTTTCAGCTATACAAATACGATTAGCAAGCAATCCATGAAAAAAAGAAATAGTAATCAATTGAGTTTCTCAACGAGAGTTTCTTTGGGAGTATAAGATAATTTGTCACTGATAAAGTAGGCAGGGGTTGCATCCAGCTAGATTATTGTTGGAATTATTTATATTCTACTCAAGTTTTTGGCTTTATTATCTTTCTGGATGTCACTTAAGTTTTACGTTCTACTTCGTTAAACTGTGAGCATGTATGTAGCTGTAAGACAGAAACAACCATTTATTGCTGAACAAATTGTATTATGAGCATTTTCAAAGGGTTTCATCATCATTTTTTGTTGTTATCATTAATCCTTTCAGCTTTTACGAGCTTCAATGAAGTCTAATTGGTTGTTTATATGTCCTCTAGATTTGCAGCTCCGCTGTTGGTACTGATTATATGGTCTTCAATATTTCTGGCAGCTTTTGAAGCTTATGTATCATGCTCCTGCAACTGCTGGTTACCATCAAAGTGCCGGAGCTAAGATTGGACGAATTGTGAACCCATTCATCCAGCGATATGTCCCGTTTTTAACTTCTCCAGTTTCTACTATTTAGATATGGTTTCTTTAGAGAAGATGGAAATAGCTGAAATGGAAGACATCTGTAGCGAGCTGTTTCGTCTGGAGATCCGTTGTAATCGTGAACAGAAAAAATGATACCCATATAATCTTGAATAAAAAAATGAGAATTGCGACTAGACATGATTAAGATATACCCACCTAACTATCCCATTCATAATAATACGAAAGCTTACTTTCAGCTCATTTGCTCAACTTTTCCTTTAATTTGAATTTAAGAGAGTACTGAAATTTGTTGCTATCTCCTTCATTATAATCCTTGTACAAATATAACAAGAGGTATGTGGATGATGTTCTGAATATCCCAAAATAAAACTTGTTCACGATGTGCGGAATGAACTTTGGGGTCAAAATGGATCTCATTGGGTGATATATTTTGGGCTCATGGGTGATGGTCAACCTATTGGGTTGAATAAAACATTTCTACTAGAGTTGTGCACAAACTTTTGCTATCTTCTAAATTATTTTTATTTGTATTAAATGTCTAAAGAACAACAAACATTTCAGGAGAAGCAAGGTTTATGATTTATCTGTCATTTCATTTGTGCATTGTGCAACATGAATACGTTATGGACCATCTTGCTACCTTCACAATTTGACAACTATATTTCTATTAAAGACATTTACATATCACAATAATTTGATTTTTCTTCTACTTTATGTTTTTCTCCTTAAACTGCACGCTAATTCGAATAGGTAATGTTTTGTGATACGGATGGAGAAAAAAACCGCATATGTTTTGTGATATGGATGGAGTAAAAAAAAAACGCATTCACCCGCTACCCGCACAAATTCTAGTTAAATATAAAATCATGTTTTTTTAAACCCAAATCATATATATTAGACTAATGAATCGAAACTTAGAAGCCTACAAAAGTAGAATACTATTTAGATCCCAGTTTTGCCTTTTTTCGGAGTTCAACTGCGGAGGTATCACATTCCGTAGAACTATATAAGGGTGCAGAATAGTTTTGCGTATTTCGCCTAGTTCAGATCATTGGCAAGGATTTTGTGTTACGTTTGGATTACTCGATGGGGTTTTAGACTGTCTACTGTGCAAAAAAAAGTCACATGGCAACCCGATTCTAGGCCAAAATAACAAGAATAGCAAAAAAAGACCATTGGGTGTTTGTTCTTATTTATTACTCTCCACAAGCTAGCTGGGTTTAGGAGTCGACCCCGTGTTTGGAGGGTTTGCTCTTCTTTCCTGTATTTGTAAGTTGTAATTCATCGAGTATTAATTACTTATGCTCCAGTCTTTTAATAAATTTTTTAGTCGTTTAAAAAAAAAACATTGATACCAGATTCACCAATCAATGTACATTTTGCTGCAAAAACCACCAAAATAGTGGTCGGAGCAATTCATCCAAAGTATTAAACAAATTCAAGGAAACGATATTTGTGTAAATGAATTTGGAGTTAAACAAACAAGTGAATCTGTAACAAAAGAACAATATAAAAAAAAAAAAAAAAAAAAAAACTTTATGCTGGCAACACTATTCTTGTTGAAGTCATATTCACAGTTGTGGTATGCTCATTAGAATTGGCATGCTCTCCAAGAAGCCCAGCAGCCCATCTCCTTAGAATCCTCAACAATGTAGCTGCCTTTCTTCTGCCTCTCCCGGTTCCGGTCCCCATTATCTCCCAAATCACTCTCTCGATTCCGCCTATTGTCGCCAGTTCCGCCACCATTTCCGATCCACCTTTCCGGCACATGTTTACAAGTGTAGCAGTCACACTTTCTCTTGCCCTATCCGAACCCTCTCTTAGTAACGTCGTCAATTTCTTCACCATATTCGCATGATATGCTGCAGCAACCGCCACCAATCCACCACGTTTCACTACTACTTCGAGAACAGCCACGGCCTCCTCAGGGAGTGATTCCATTACCTCCCCTATCATTTCCATTACACCACCTTCAATCAGCTTTGCAACTGCCTCCCTATCTCCACCCATGTTCAAAATCGCCATTAACGCATCCCTTTTCGTACTTGACGGCCCTGACCTTGCCAGGTCAAGCAACGCCTTCACAACACGCGTCTTTCTCCCTAACTTTTTCCGATACGCATGTACGCCTGTCAAGCTAAATATTGTGGCTGCTGCATTCCCCTTAGCCTCCCACGTGGCACCAGACCTCATCACCTCGATAATCCCGTTCAACACCCCATCCGTCTCCATGATTCTCGTCTTATTGACGTCAAGAATCGACAGGTTAAGAATTGTGGTAACCGCATTCACCTGGAGATTCGGATGCTCCGCAGATAAGAACTTCACCAACAAAGGCAAAGCTCCCGCCTCAGCAATACAGGTCCTGCTATCCGAATCAGTTTTAGCCAAAACACGAAGCTCATGAACAATGCGATTAATGACCTCAAGAGTCTGCTGAGGACCAGATAATTTGCTTAGAAGAAACGAAACAGTCATCTTAATTGCTTCCAGAGCAGTCTTACTCAACACCATGCCGTGTGGCTTGGGGTTAACTTGGGTTGACTCGAAAGGGATCCTCTGGTCACGGCACCACATAGCAATCAAGTTCTTCAGAGCCAGGTTTGGAATTAGCTGCGTGTGGACCAGGTTCTGGCCTGTTTTTGGACACGTGGCATGTCCTGATTCGATCCACAAACTTATCGAAGAACGGTCGTAAGTCTGCCCTGTTGATACCACCACAGGGTCCATCATCAGGTCAAGTGTTATCGGACACCGAAAATCCGCGGGAATGTTCACATCCGATACTGATTTCTGCCTTCTAGTGGTTGCCCTCGGAGTCGAGGCACCGTACAATACACATTTAGCGTAGCGTACAAGTCCGATAAGCGCAACAATCTCCGACTTGAACTTATCATCCTTCTGAATCTGAACTTCATCTTCCAGACTCTCAATTTCGGTGCTGCAGCTTGTGGAATCATTCAAGCCCAATCGGTGGAAAATTTGCAATAGCCTGGAATGATCAGGAACAATTTCTAACTTAATATTCTCCAGCATCTTCACAACCTCGAGCCTGAGGTTTTCATCATCCTTATCGACACAATGAGCAGATTTATCGGTACACTGTTTTTTGATCAAATTAAGCAGCTCCTCAACATCCTGGCTCAAATTAAGCTCCCTAGAAGGGAAAATATCTAACAACGTAGATAATTCAGCAATCAACTGATGAAAAGAGCTCGAAATCGAGATAACTTGCATCAACAGCCACATTTTGCTACTGCTAGAACAATCCTCTAACAATATCTTAATCCTCTGTAACACTATGTACAATTCCTCAAAACACAAAGTAGCAGAAGGCGGGAAAATATTTACCGGATTCCGTACGATCTCCTCGAATAAAATCGAAATCTGCCTTGATTTCCGAACAATCGACGCCGAGCATCTCTTCAGAAGCGTGCTCTGGAATTGGAGAGATGAAATTTCCTGCGAGAGAAAGAGCAGTGACAGCGCGAGCTTCTGATCGGAGAAATTCGGTGAGACAAATGCTCCCGCCGATGGCCGCCGCTTCCTCGCCGGAAAACTCTCCTGCGAAACCGCCATTGATTAACAGAGAGTAGAGCTTATCTAGACTGTATGTATTGATTTCAGTAACTTTTGAGTTTGGTTTTCAATAGAGTAGAATTGAATTGAATTGAATTGGATGAGATTTTAGGTGGAATAGTTAGAAGGTTGAATTGAAAGAATGAAAATGGAGGTAGTTTGAAGATGATGAATTGGTTGAAAAATGGAAATGGAAATGGAAATGGAAATGGGTTGGGTATGAATGAAATGTTGTTAATGTATGATGAGCTGTTTAACGCGGACAGGACCTAACTTTGATACTTTCTGTAAAGTTTACTTTTAAAGACCGAAAATTATTTTGGATTGGAGTATACATTACATACATACATACTTTCATTATCTTTATTATTATTTCTAGTATTATTCAAATGCTGTAAATTTGTCTTTGAACAAATATATACGACTAATATATTATGACTATATTCTACATGTTTTGATGATGAAGTAGCGTACATGTTTCGTTTCTTTTTCAGATTAAATTTCGTTAATTATTGCTAGTAGTAATAAAAATAAATGATTGGTCCTCCTATCACTAATTTATCCACCGGAAAAATGGACTATTTGGCCGCTGACCCTATGAAGTAACGTATAGTTGCAGAGTAGAGAAAACTCATTTTCATGATTAATTAAATACCAATGTATTATTAAACGAGTCGAGTTAAGTCAAATACGCAACTAAGATTGATTAGTGATCGAGTTTAGATTCGGATTCACAAAACATGAACAAGTCTACTAAAATCAAAGTTAAATTTGAATTCGACTAACTCTTAGCATATTTCAACTTGAATTCAATAGTACTAGTAGTACTAAATATAAAACATAGTTTTAATTTTAAAAACAAATAAATATAAGTGAGATATATAAATTTGAATTAAACACGACTTAGATAAACAAATACAAAATAATGCCTTAAAGAGTAGTACCATTGAGGCTATAGGCCGATCAACTGATTGCAATGACGAGTGAGGTTGAATTGTTGTTTTTGTGATCATTTTGAGAATATGCATAATATTTATTGTTTTAATTTAGCTTTCCTTTTCTATACATTTTCTTCTTACATTAATTTATGTAACGGTAAAAAAAAAACGGTTAAAGTAATAGTTATATTGTAATGTAACGAAAATATATATGACATTAATTTTCTTGAATGTCTATTAAACACGATGAAAATATTGTTTAATACTAGTAGTTTAAGCCTTCTGGCTATCATTATTTTTGTTCCATATATTCAAATTTAAAACTTCTATCTACCTGTTGAAGACAAGCGTATAATGTATAGGAAATTCGATTGATGCTTGTTGGTGAGAGTTGTACGTTTCTCTAACAAATTGAAAATTAGTGTAGTTAGTAAGTGGTTTAGATGAATGATGAAGTTTTTTTTCTTTCTTATTTTCCTACTACTAAATCGTGTTTTTGTACTGTTTTGGTCATGTAAAATTAATTTAAAGATCTTGGGTTGTTAGGTGTGAAATAATTATTAGCAAATATTTAATTAAAACACGGGAGTAAACAATAATTTTGGCAGGAAGCATAGGGGGTCGATGACCACAACAATTTCAGTTAATTTTAAATGAAAGAAAGCCACTAATAAAGTTAAGAAAACGAGTTTGGGGATTAATTCAATAGAAGAACGAGTAAAGGAAAGAAGACCGTTCCCTTTTTTCGTTCCGAACAAGAGCCAGCACAGCCGACACAAGTCGGCTGCTGGTAGCTAGTAGCTACTAGTATGAAATTAACAATATCATCCCCACATGTTGAATTGGTACCTTTCCCCTGTTCAGTCAATTGAACCAGTCTGATCAAGTCTCAGGGTTTTACATTTATCTCAAACTTAAAAGTAGGCCTTTCAGGGGTTTTGGTATCATTAGTCGGCTCCGTTTATCTTCGTATCAAAACACTAATAAATTCAGATTTAATTCATATATATAAGTTAAGATCAGATGAACACAATTTAAATTTACTTATTGTAATTGTTTTATATTAAAAGAAATTCAACTCAATTTAAATTTACTTAGTTATTTTTTTATATTATAAATAAGTCTGTTCAATTCAGTTTTATCCAGGAAAAGAGAACATAACCTTATTTTAGTGACTCAAACACCATAAACTTTTTATGTTTGATAAGGTGATTGTTAATAACCAGTCGTCTTAAGTAATAGTTTTAAAATATTACTTAGAGTAGTTTTAAAAGAATGTCATTCTACGTTTTAAAATATTAATTAGAGTAGTTTTTAAAATTTGTCACCGTCGTGACATTTATCAATATTTAACGACGTTTATATAGTCGTACTACATTTTTTTTCTCCTTTTATTAAGTAAGTAATAACTTACCTTTAATGTGTCTAGTTTGAACCTTACTTGGAGCTCGCTTTATTTACGAGTTGAGTTGTGCTCAATTTTTGCTACTCGTATTCGCTCGACCATACTCGTCCAGTTCATACAACCTTCTCGAATCCCGCACATCCGTATAGTATAGTTTGGAACTTCATGAATTTTTTTTTTTAAACGTCAAATATCACAACTACTCCTACACTAATACTATACAAATTTACTCCTAAATCATCTTATTTCTCTACATCTAAACCGACTTTATAACTCCACCACCGCTGAGGATCGAACTCCGCATCTCTCCTTCAATAACCCAACTCCTTACCGCTCCCTGGTACTTCATGAATATCACATGCTAGAACTCTTAACACCAATCGACTTTTTCCAAATATATACACGGTATAATCAATCACTAGTAACTACAGTACTTACTAGTAAGTTAGTTAGAAACTTAGAATTCAATTTGATGAAATATTGATTAGAGCCTTGGCTAACTTTTAACTTTTATGAGTAAAAAAATAGTCTTTTTCATTATTTAAATACTTTTTGACTAATTTAGAAAAGAAGTGGTTGTTATAGACTTTCACCATATATCCCAGAGAGAGGAACTTCAATTTTGGGTAGATGAAGCATGAATTCATTCATGCATGTTGGGTATAAATCGTGTGCAACTCAACTTATATTGGGGGTGGAGCATTGTCTAGGGTATTAAGGTGTGTACGGATATATCTTGACAGGTCTAGGTGACCAAACAGTCAATTTCAGGATTTCATGTTAATCCCTTCATTTCAAATTCAAATACTTGTAAGGCTAAGGACGCGTTTGTTTTCATAGATAACGACAGATAATTACTGTTGGAAAATACGGTTTCTCTATTTAGTCACTGAAATAACGAAGGAGAAAGAAAATTAGCTGACCCATATAATTGGTCCGGGTAGGCCTGTGATTGGTTCATGGAGATGACGTGGCTTCTCCTTCTCTCTTAGGTTCCATTCTCTTTCTCTGCCAATTTTGAAGGATAACCTATCCATTATCTAAGATAAACACTATTCATCATATTCTCCTAAATTTAATTATCCGGAGAAAATGCAGAAGCAAACGCTTCCTAATAGAATTGAATATATAATAGTTGAGGAAATATTTCCATCTTCATGCTCTAAACATTTTCTACTCTTCAACATGTAAGTAGTATATACTAGCTAGGTCCCCTCAGGTTTTACTTAACCCACAACGACCCTGCCGAGTACAGCCCAACAAGCTCAGCGTGGGGATGGCAGCCCAACAAGAAATTCTGGACGCAGTAAGTCCAAAACCATAAGTAGATTAGGTAAAGATATGAGAGATCTCTTAAAGATTCCCAAAGAATAAAAAACGTATCCCCTGATATTCTTTTCTATGTTTGTTGGTTCATATATTTTCCTTAAATCTAGGATTTTCTTTCTTTATCTCTTTTTTTATATTATTGAAACGGCAAAAAAAATAAAAAATTATTGATACAAGAACATAAAGAATGATCCAAAACAAACTTACAACTACGGATTACAATGATTACTTGAGTTGCCTATATAAAGCCTCCAGTTATTAATTGATAGACAATTATGTTATGAAGAATTACTCTTTAAAAGAAAGGTTCGCACCGGGTCAGTAGTTCCTCCACAATTGAGCTACTAGAGTCGTCTGGCGCCTTACGACATGCTAAAGTCGTGCAAGGTCCCAACATAGTTCACCGTCACTGCTAAGTATTAATGTAACTAATTCGCCCAATTATTGAGTGCCAGACCTTTTGAAATAGACTTTTTTAAATGGTGAAACATTTGAGTAATCTGATGAAGTATTGTCCAGTCATTTTTAGAGGTGAAAATTCTAATTTATTTGGAAAATGTTTTCCTTGATATATACTCTTGGCTCTTGCAAGTTGCAAGTTGCAACAAGTCAACAACTTGTACGCGCAAAAACGAAATTCCAAGTTGTTTCCAAGTATATTTAGGAAAACGAAAGAGCGAAATTGACAAGGGACGTCACTACATTTCGAAGCATTCTGTTAATCCGTTCCTATACAGTATAGTACAACAGACTTGGTGGCATTTGGATCATTATGCCTGTTGTTTTATAAACGTGATGATGCATGGTTGAAAAGTTCACAACCTTATAAACCGACTAGCTAGCTATGGCTAACTCTCTTTTTCATTGCCATACATTTGGGCATCTGGCCAACAGAATATAATCAGCTAATCACATCATATCATTTTGGAGGGTGAATTTTATTTTTGGAACTCTATAGTAAATACCCAACCAATTTAGGTTTTTTAGAATATTGATCCCGTTCGATTAAGCTACTCAACAATAATAACGTAATGTTAAATTTAAAACATCGATCACTTAAATGTAATTTTCTGTTAAATAAGTTCCGATCAATTTTTGAGTGAGTCAAACGGAAAACCAACTGAATGGGGCTGAAGTCATTTTAGCCCACTCACTGGTCGAGACATCCAGTAGTCCAATTTGTCCCCGAACCCTTCATAAAATTCTATTTTGACTTTAAAATATAAGTGAAATTAACTCCAGGATACACGTCGTGTTCTTATTGGTTCTGACTTATTTTTATTTTTATAAAAATAAAATTATGTTTTAAATTTGAAAAACATTATTAACAAATATAAAGGATATTGAAAAATAAAGAAGAAAAGATATTGAAATTTTGTTTAAATTTTTCAGAAACATTGTTAAAAATATGATTCTATATTTCCTGGAAGCCTAATTAGCTATGCTCTGTTCCATTCTTTAAAAAAAAAAACTCATTAATTTCAATTTTTCAGGTTCATTCATTCTGGTCCAAATTTATTTCATTGTTCACTTTTTTCAGGTCAGTTCAATACAGTTTCGTTCAATTTTATTCAATTCAATTTAGTTATGTTTAAACTAGTGATGAGGCAAGCCGAGTATTGTCGAGCTCAAATAACATTCAAGCCGAGTTTAGACTCAACTCATTAAGAAAACGAGCTTAAAATATGACTCAGGATCAAACCATAAATATTTATACTCGAGTTTGGCTCGAAAAAGCTCGAGCCGAGCCTTAAAGAGCTCAAGCCGAGTTCATGATAAAATAAAATAAAACATTTAAGAATATGAAACTCATTGCATTAACGAGTCGAGCCGTGTACTTGATAACGATAGTTCGCATAACATTATCGAGTATTACTCGTGAAGAATTCTTTTTTATGGTTTTGGTGAAGTAAATTTAATAATAATAATTTTTTTTAAAAAAAAGTTATGATCGATGTCTTAGTTTGACCTGTCCAATAAGTCCCTACTTAGTCAATAATGATTGAGCGAAGCGAACTAACTAATTTATGATTTTCTATCCCATGGATTTGATATTTTGATTGGATCAAGCTAAGTTGGCAGGATGCAACTTGGTCCATTTGGGTTCTGTGTGAGGTATGGCCGTATGGATAATAATCATTAAAACTTCAATTTGACGACCTGGCTGGTTGGCTCTGTGCACAGCGTCAGTGGATAACGGTATGTCTGTCCAAACTTCAATTTCATCCTTCACCTTAATTAAGCAAAACTGGGATCACCCTGCTTCTCATTTTTCATTTTCAAATTTCTATCTCCTACAGCTCTACTGTAACACAACTACACGTCCCTTACTTATCTAAACTTTGCTATTAGAACTTATGAACGAGAAGAATGTCCATCATGGTTAGGGAAGACGATCGAATTAGATGCTACAAGTATGATGTATCGGACTACCACTACTGGGGTCCTTAATGTGATGTGAATGAAATTTCGTTCCTTAAAAATAAAAATAAAATGAAAAGCCTACAGGTCCCTTTACCTTATTGAGCAAAGCCTACAAGGCCCATCTCCAAGTTGATCAATTTGCCTTATTGAGCAAAGTCCATTAAAATTCAAAGACTATTGTGGCGTGATCTGGCATGTACACTTATCACTCGTGTATAAGGTGGATGTTCTACTTATAAAATCACAACTCAAAATGTAGTAATGATTAACACGTGTAAAGCTTTCACTTCCACTGTTTGGTTTAGACGAATTGGTTCTGAAATACAAAATCAACCCCCCCCCCCCCGTTACTGCAGCTTTAATATCCCATTTTAGGCGATAGGTGGCTCTAGCAGGTCCCTGGCCGATGGACAAAGCGTTACTAAATTACTACTACTGATTTGATACAAGAATTGACATATATGCTAACCAGGAACATTTGCATTTTTTTACTCTTGATTCTTGGTACATTAGTGAACTACGTTCCCCCTTTTAGCCAACTTTCTAACGGACTTAATTTTAGACGAAGTGCCGATCAGACACGTCCAGGCTTCTATCATATCCCTACGACTTTTCATCTTCATCTCGACCTAACAGCACATGTTCATAACTAAATTGGAAAATTGACTTCCCCCGATGATATATCACGATAAGTAGCTAACTATATATAATAGGTCCTTAAAAAATGAAAGGACAAGAACTATACACTTGCCTCTATAGGTTGGTACTACCGTTCATAATTATGCGTGTGGTTTTGACCAAATTAACATAGTATAATGTGTTTTTTATATTTGTTTTATCATCTACTTTTATGTAATAATGTTATTATTAAAATAAATTCAAGCACGCCATCTGGTGTTTGTTGTCATCTTTAGCTTTGTGACAATTGCCAATCTTTAATCTGTATATCTATAATTTTGGTTCTCTCTTATGGAACTTTACCCAATTTGATTAAAAGTATTATCTGTATTACTTCATGGGCTATATTAAAATCTAAAAGTATCATCTGTATTACCTCATTGACAAAGTCCACTTTATGGACTATATTAAATTTCCTCATTTTTACATTTTGGTTTTCATTTAATGTATCTGCCGATTTTAGGTAGTTTAGTGAAAAACTTCCATCACTAGCTAGCTGCATGATGTTATTATGCACTATCTGTAGGTATTATTAGTGTATTACTAACCTTTACTTTGGCTGTTTGGCATATCAAGAAAACAACTACAACTTGAATTTGATTTTAGGCTAGTTTACTTGTCGAACCAACTCAAATTTTATTTTTGGGCTCTTTTACTCAACGAATCGAACTAAGTTTAATAAACTTGATTATATGGTATCTAACTCGTATCAAGTTATGTGATACTAATTGGACTCGACTCGAATCTTTTGGTTTAAGAGTACCACGGATTTACAAAAACGACCGTGAAGCCCTCAAGACACCTAACATATTGAGATTTTTCCTTAGATCAGATGATGAACTAAGGGCAATCATCTTATTCTCAAGATCAGATCATGAAGAACATTAGTCTGTTAGCAATTGATCTTTACAGAATAAATAATGATTTGCTTATACTCAAGAGTATTCTAATCAGTTTCAAAAATCATAAACATGTAGCTAGAAAAATTCATTAAATAGATGATCAGTACTAAAATCTCAAAAGTAGTTTCATAAGTAGTGCCAACTTCAAACTAATGATAACATATAAACTAATCATAATAAGGCAGATAAATGTACATATGAACCCTAAGGTAAGTGAGCTCTAGATTCTGAACTAGAGAGATGGTCATAACTCCTGCTGATATCTATTGAAACTCTAGATTCTGAACTAGGCCGTAACTCGAAAATCCTGCTGAACTACATGTTGCTGCGACTTGGCGGCTCTTCGCCCTCCCATGTCCAAACAATGTCTTCCAGAGAAGGTCTCATATCCTGCTTCACCATTTTTTGATACTCCAGTATGTCACCATTGTACCTTTTGATCTCAACCAAGTGGAAATTTGGTGCAACTACAAGAACCTCTGCATCAATGGATATGACACCTTTCCAAATGTCTTTTGGTCCTTCAAATCTTACTAAACCCCCATCCTTCTTTGTCACCTTCAACTTTAGGCGGTTGGCAATTTCTTCCAGCTTCGAAAATATTGTGTTGGCAGATTGGGTGGAAGTAAACTTGAACTCTGTCTTCTCTTCTTCGCCAGCAAACAGCCCAGACAAGTCAAGACCAGCCGAGAGAGAGATAATCTCAAAAGCACTCATCACCTTAGGCTTTGCGCATTCAATGTTCATCTCTATGCCAGGCTCGTGTGTAGGATCGACATCTGTTCTCATGCCTCTGGATTGCAGCAGACCTTTACGGAACCAGTGATTCTCCTTGATCTTGGATATAGGGATCCTAGTTCTTGGGTTCGGATCCAAGATTTTGGAGATCAGCTTACGAGCATCCGCGGAGATCCAGTTAGGACACGTAAACTCCGCCTTCCCTATTTTCCTGTACATCTCCATAAGATTAGAATCACGGAACGGGAGATATCCAGCCAACAAAGCAAACAATATGACACCACATGACCATGTATCGGCTTTGCTCCCATCATATGCCCTTCTACATATAACATCTGGGGCAGCGTACGCAGGGGTCCCACACATAGTGTGGAGTAACTCATCCTGCCCTTTTGATCCCGCAAGAGCACTCAATCCAAAATCAGTAACCTTAAGGTTCCCGTTCTCATCGACGAGGAGGTTCTCGAGTTTGAGATCTCGATGATACACACCCCTCCTGTGGCAAAAGTCAATGGCACTAATCAGCTGTTGGAAATATTTTCTGGCGGCACTTTCTTTTAATTTCCCCCTAAGTACCTTATTGAACAGCTCGCCTCCTCTTACATACTCTAGGACCATATAGATCTTTGTTTTAGTAGCCAAAACCTCGAAAAGTTGTACTACATTGGGATGTTGCACGAGTTTCATCGAAGAGATCTCTCGTTCCAATTGATCTGTCATCCCAATCTTTAATATCTTCTCTTTGTCAATCATCTTAATTGCAACGCTCACACCAGTCACCAAATCTCTCGCATGGTAAACCTTTGCAAATGTACCTTTCCCAAGCAACTTCCCGATCTCATATCTTTGCATCAACACATTCCCTTTAATCTCCATGACTTGTGCCGAACTAAAATATACAGCTAACTCAACTGTATACGCAGATATATATTGTGGAACAATCACTCAACCGTCTTCTTGGTACGACAACTGAACTGCTAGATGTTGATGGCAGAAGTAGGTAGGTGTATAAGTCAGCTGTCCAATCTCATCAAGTATAAAAGACGAAGACAACTCGAACGCAGCTTCTACCTCATTCAATTCGAAGAACTGTTGTCTAGCCCGAAGACACATACTTTCAGCATTCCCTGATTCTTGTCTAGATATTTCTCACCGAAACAAATCTGAAAATAACAAAACGTTCTTGTTAGATTACTCATCAATTGTCAAGAAACTGAGATTCATAAACTAATGTATAACGTTCAAGGCAAAAGCACATTGTATTACCAAAACGTTTCGATTTTTCACCTCACCAAGATCAAGAATTCAAAAACTGTTCTAAACAACCTAGTAGTACTAGTATATTTTTTACAAGAATCTGAGGCATATCCCGGAACAGAATTAAACACATAGATGCAAAAATTCTTCAAACAAGATTCAGATAGTATGGAAACAGATCGAGTACCTACAACCCATCTACGAGACTAGGACTAAGAAGCAAGAAACAAGATCATCGAAACAAACACATGGATGCAAGCATTCAACAAGCGATTAAGATACAGAGCCAAGAAACAACAAAACAGAGTGAACAAGAAGAGAGAGATTAACCTAAACGAACAAATTAAGCACCAATCTGAAGATACATAACGTAAGAAAAATCAAACTGAATGAAGAAGAAAAGGAAATCGGAGAGATTGGATACCTTTCTTGCGTAGAGAAATTCGGAATTGGGTATTTGTTCTTCAGGTGAGAGAGAGAGCAATGAAACCTAAATTGTATCTGTATCTGTTGCTGTTGTTGATGTGAATCTGATTCTTGATAGAGAGAGAGCAATGACCCCTGCTTATATAGTGACTCTAGTGTCAACAGCTAATCATTGTTCGATTTCTTGTAAAATACTCCCAAATCATCATTAATAATAATATTAACACTTATTGTATTTGGACTAGTATAGTAATTTACTCATTTTTCTATTTAAACGAAAACGAGGCTTAACTTAATTACGTGCCAATCCCAAATCTTTTACTATTTTTTTTTTTTTATTATTATTAGTAGTAGTATAAAATAAAATTGTTACATACTAACTCCATTTTGAAATATAAGTCATTCTAAATTTTTTGACTTGTTCTTAAATATAAGTCATTCTAGACTTTAATCAATATAAAATATATTTTCAATAATAAACAATTAAAGTTTTAACTATTTTAGCCATGCTATTCCGTATTTTTCCCTATTTGTCACCTTTTTATTAAACATTATTTCAATTTTTTTAGTTTCTTTCGAGGATTTAGTCATATTTTTCCGTGTTTATCCATATTTATTCTCTTGCCTTAACAAGTTTGTAAACAACTAGAATGTCTTATATTTTAGAATGGAGGGAGTACTTCCTCCCTTTCCATTTCATTAATAAATTTTTAGGGTTGACCTTTTTAACGAACTTTGACCACTCTTAAATTAGACAACATAAATATATAATAAAACTATAGAAAAAAAAGTATGTTGCCTCCAAACCTTTTTAAAAAGTTGCACTTTACCCGGATATATTTTAACCACCAAACCTTTTTAAATAAGTTGCAGTTTACCCGAACTTTTTAATTTGTAGTCACAATAATATCCCACGTTCTATTCTATTCGTCTAAACTTAACTCAATCAAATCGAACTTATTTGTAGTATAAATGACAACTAAACAAATTTAAACCGGACTGAATTAACAATACATTAACGATATACAATATGAAACTAATGAATTTTTTCTGACAGGAGAGCATAGTCTATCTAATTTTATTAAAACAATTTTGTTTTTCATTTTTACGCATTGATTTGATCATAATCCCACACATCATGCTCCAAGCATCAGAATATGAGTATCTTTATCCTGAGCATCGTGGTGACTGTAAGCAATCATCATTGTTTGAGCCAAGTACTAGTACAACACAAAAAGGGAAGAATGTACGCCCTCGCATGAATTACGGACAATATCATAAGTATCAAAACATATAGGAACATCAGAATTGAAGCGTAAAAAATCATCGTTTATTCATCAACATCAATCGTACGCCAAATCATTAATATTTGGCATAGTAATTTGCCAGATACATTATTCAGTAACTAGAAATGTAAGCGTAAAAACACAATAAAAACTAAACATAATTTACACACCATATTTTCTATAGATGTTCCATAATTTACACACCATATTTTCTATAGATGTTCCATAGCATCTTCTACAATATTTTATATAATGGAAATTCACACTCTTCTAGATAAGTGGATGTGCTTTTTAAAATTGATTATGTTTATTCTTATGAATAGTTTTTTAGAAGGTTGGTATAATATGTGTAGTGTTTGATTTAGTTGTAGAACTCAAAATCGAATAGATTAAATTATTCGATTGTCAAGAAAATAAAATGTAAATAATTTTTAAGAAAATGAATATATAAATAATTTAAAGAAAAAATAAATTACACTTTAATATAAACTTTGAAGAATTTACACTTGTAATTTTATGGCAAAGAATATTGGGTTCCTCGAACTTAATGATGGGAAGTGTAATTATTTGTAGGTCAAGGTGGACCAATCTTAAGTAGGAGCAGTGTCCACAGGCAACAAAATAATTCTTGTTTTATGGCATATGAGGTGTTTTAATTGTCTACTTAAAGCGTGAGTATCAATGCAAATATGCAATGATACGCTCTAATCAGTGTTTTACACCAAATCATTCATCATTGGCTTCTGAAAAGCCTCCCAGTCCAAGGAGAGCCAAGTGCCAACCGAACTATACTTATGCTTGGACAAAATGGAATATTCTTTTTGTTCGATAACCGTGTTGGAACACTGGCCATTAAAGACTTATTTATGGTTTGAGGCTTAATTGAGACTTTAAACATAAAATTCTCGAAAGAAGTCCATCTCAAATTGAAGACTTTAATGGTTTTTGGCTTAATTTTGACTTTTTTTAGGTCTTAATTAACCAATTGACCAATCAAACAAACAAATAATATAAAATATTAATTTGTAGGGTTGAATTGAGGACTACTAAATAGTAGTAGACATTTTCCATGGGCTACTAAATAATAGTTCAAAAGAACACCCAATTGGAGGTAATTTTGGGCTTAATTGAAGATTTAAGCCCCAATAAAGCCTAAAAAAAGACTTCATAAGGAGTGTTATTATTCTTTAAATATGGATTTAATAAATTTCACTAGTTCTAGATGGTGCAATCGTCTGCGGGCGGCATATCAATAAAATCCAAATTGAATCACACCAAATGTGGTAGGATTACCTTCAGTGGAGTTTTGAAATGACCGAGAGGATATTAGCATTATCAATAAACACGTGAGTGTAAAGAGTACTGTTGTAATCTGCAATGAACCAAGTCATTCCGCTAACAAATAAAGTCGATTTATTATTAAGAAAATACAAAGTTTTTGTTAAAAAAAAAATTGGCTAACAATTATTCATTTGGAGATCGATTAAACCTTGTAATTATTAAAATAATTTGAAGTTTTATTGGTAAGATTGCTATGACCAATGATAAATGCAGCCATCAACTTGTGGGAGGGACAAATCAGAGAAACACGTTGAGCTTAGGGTGGACCAAGAATTGAAATTAGAAGGTACAAAATTACATAACATATTGCTAATATTATTTCGAGAGTTTGAAAGTTATTAAATATTACATACTAGAAACTGCGTCACACACTACGCGTTTGAAGCGTAATCTTATAAAACATTATTTTTTTATTAAATAATGTATTGAAATCAATGGAGTAAATATATAATTTTCATAATGACTTCAAATATAATAAAAAAAATAACTAATTGAGTAATTGAACTTAACATAAATGATGTTCAATAAATGTATTAATTATATAGTTTTTGTAGTTATGCAATAAATAGTTTGAATTGAACGATATTAGACGTGCGAAAAATATTCTTCCGATTAGTTAAGAACCATCCGATACATCTGTAGGCTTTGGAAACATTCAACTTAGAAATATGTAATACAGCTTTCGCATGTTAATTGGTATTCTTAATCAGTTGAATATATTGTCATGTATGTCATTATTATCTCTTGTCATTTTGTTTCGTCGATGCATTTTGTTATGTCAATGCTGCAATATGGACGGTATTCAAATTCCAAGTGACCTAGTATTCTCAGATTCTCTATCATCAAACCAAAATTGACGTTTTGGTATATAAATACTTCATCTGTCCAATAACAAGTGTACCACTTAGTTTTGTTGACTTTTTTAGGAGTATTTTGACCATTTGTAAACATTAAAGTAAAATAATTTAAAAAAAATTATATTATGAAAATATAAACATTCTAATCTCATAATATAATATTTTTAATTATTTTTATTGTATGATTTAAGAATAATTTAATGTCAAAATGACCATCGAAAATATCGACAAAATCAAGTGCTACATTTATTATTGGACAGAGGAAGTATGTCTTTTTTCATAAGAACATATCATGACTATTTTTAAATTAAGTATAGTACGACCATACAACTTTGTGTTAAAAAATAAAGATTTAAAAAGAGAATAAATAAAAAAGAAAAAATTACGTCAATAAGATTCGAACCCAACACCTTCAATTCAACTAAAATAATGATACAAATAATAGAGAAAAATCATGACAACAATATTCGAACCATACACCTTCAATAAAGATAATAATACAAATAATGAAGAAAAAATCACGCCAATAGGATTCGAACCCTATACCTTTTATTAAATAATGACACATGTACGCACCAAATTGAATTTGAATAAGTAAGATCAACGGACTAAAATTGTTTGGGTTCACTAAAATTGATTGGGTTCCAAATCAATTGGTTAAATCAACCGATTTATTATATTGTTATATTATTACACTAATAAAAAAAATTTAAAAATTTACGGGAGTGTCCCTCCGATACCATTCCTGAACTTAGGCATTAAGAATGGTGGTGGTGTAAACTTTAATGTTTGCCGCAAAGTTGAGGTTTGCATGCTAGCTGCTAATTGCATATTGAAAATTTGAAATACTAATTCCACTTAAATTTTTTTCTTTTCGTCTGAAAATTGATTATTTTAAGTTCAATTCAAATCAGTTCAGACGCATTAAGTTAAGTTAAGTTCAGTTTAGAGTTGATTAATATTTTATACTACAAATAAGTTCAATTAAGATCCATTCAGTTCAGTTCTGTTATGTTCAGACGAAGATAATATATGCTTACTAAAGTTAGGAAGAAAACAAATTAATCGTCTCTGGACGTAAGATTAGAGCCGCTAACAACAACTCAGTCATTTTCTCGATAAATTATGGTATAATTGTTTATTTTGTACTTCATCATTTTTATAATAAAGATCCTTCTAGGGAACTGCCACGAAAAACCAAAAATCAACTTGGCCATCATTATAATATAATAATATAAGTCAAAAACTGCACGTTTTAAATTACATGCATTGTGTATAAGCGACAAGTCAAGATTGTCGCGCAGTTGCTTGTATCAGGTCCAATTGGCTCAGTTTAACTTGTGGAATGCGTATCGTTATTCACCCTTCCTCGAATACTCTCTCATAGTCTCATGCACTAAAAAAGACTTGCTTTCCGAGGAGACTACTACTACAACGTACAGTAGTGATTTTTAAGTTCGGTGTTCCCTGACACATTTTAAAACTAATATAAGTTTTGCTAGTTTTATCTAATCCGGACAAGATTTACGAGACTATATTTCATCGACACACAAATTGGTGATTGCTGCTAGTGTGCTAGTGTTAACATGGCCTTACCCACCATGGTACTAGCTTAGCGCATTTTGGTTCTTGGACCTGTCGACGTATTTAACACGCAATTATACTTCTTGTCAGTTGCCGCCATAATTATGCCTATAGGGTTGTACATCATCAAAGCACCACCACCCAAATTAAACTCTAAGAGAACTCTTTATGGTTGAGCTCAATTGTGGATTTTTTAACATAAAATCCCAAAAAAAAAAAACAGTCTCTAATTGTTGAGATTTCTGAACTTTTTTGCAGGTCTTATATGATTAGACCCATATTACTCCATTTACGATTCTAAAAAGCTGACTCAGGGATTTAAAGATTGGTTACTAATTAGTAGTCCCTTGTCTATGTACTGCAAATTAGCAGCCCTCTTGAAGTTGTTTACAAGACTAATAAGATTCACTCACAGTCAGCAATGAGACATTGAGACGTCAAATTTTGAACCCAGCTGCATAATGTTGAGTCCTGAGTTGGTAAAACGTAGTTATATCGTAACAAATCTTAAAATTTCTGTTCTTTTTATAGTTATAATGATATAATGATAGTACAAATCGTAAGAAAATACTCAGCAACTGTGTTCTGTTTCTGGAGTAGTAGTGTAGAACATAAAAAGAATATTGGCTAGTGCAGTAGTACATAAACAAGACAACATATATAGTAGCATGCTGTAATTCTACAAAGTTGAGTGACTTGAGACTTGAGTCTAGACTAAGACGGTCAGAGTCTCGGTCTCTCGGAGAGAGGAGAGGACTACGTCTTGAAGAGCATTGTCTCTTTGCATAGCAGCTTTGAATTCTTCGAAAATAACTTTTCCATCACTGTTGGCATCCATTAGATCGAATCTATCATCTAGTTTGGCAGGTTCGATCTGTGATGTCCATTGGAAGGTAGTCATCTGGTAATGCCTATATGCAAACATAATTCAGGAAAATTATTAACATTGTACATGAAACATCGAAACACTGATATATATATATATATATATATATATATATATATATATATATATATATATCTCAATAGAGCTAAAGAAGTCTATTGGTTTACCCTTATAGCATGGATGCTACTTCCTCCTTGCAGATGCAACCTGACCGGTCTGTGTCGTACATCTGATCATCCAAAGTAAAGTTGATTTAAGCACTTAATCATAATATTTCATAATGATGAGCTATGGTGAATACTACCTCAATGGTAGCATTGAAGTTCTGTATGACATTATGACCTCAACACAATTTCAGTTGAATCAAAATATTCAGAACAGACATTTCTCATGAAGAAAAGACCTTTTATATATTCAGAAATGCCTGTTGTATCAAATCAGTCAATATGCTGCTCATCAATTGGTTTCACTCACTTCTCTCCATGAAAATAAATTTGGTATGATAAAAGGAGGTTACCTGAAACCACAGCCACAACACATCATCACCTTGCGGATATTTAAGACAGGAAAGCCCCCGGTGATTTCTCTCATGTCAACTGTCCCATCTCTGTTGTTATCAAACAGATCAAAGATGCGCGGAGCTACTAGTGATGACATTTCCATTGCTTTCAAGACCTCTTCGAATTTCTAAAGTGTTGCATTGTCACTCTTACATCAGCATTCCGCATACAAAATCATCAGATGAATCTACTATGTTAGCCAACAAAGTGTTGTATGGGACTGATTTGCTTACATTTTCATGAAATTTACACCGATTTTCAAGCTCCCCTGGCTTAAGATCATAAGATACTAAGTTCTTAAGCTTTTTGGTTCTCAAGGAAAAGCTGCTACTCAACACACTTGCCATAGCTGCAGCTCGAAACTTGCGCCTTGCATTAAAACTTTGTAACCAGGAAACAATCTCAGCATCCATTTTCTTTTCTTTTGCTAGGCGTCCAGTGACCCAAGGATGCTGACACATTGAAGAGAAATTGCTTTAGAAATCAAGTTTTTTTCACATTCCCTAGAAGATTTATCAAAATTGGTTTCAGGACAAATTTGATGCACATAATGACCAAACTTGTTCTGAATGAGTACAACTACAACACTCTTCAGCACTCGGTCTAATGTCGGGATTGATTTTGAGAAGGCTAGTAATGAGTTGCTTCATGCATGATGAGATATTCTTCCATGTTTTCTCCTAGAAGCTGAAATTTCCCTGCATAACAAGCAATCCATCATTATGAAACAGAACTAGCTTCAACAGTATTAAACTCATATCTGAAAACAGGCCTTAAAATTGACAGTTTCCACTGATGAGAAATGCTTCACCTAGAATGAAGTTATCCAAAAGCTTTTGATTTAATTTACTGATCTCGTAACTGCACAATCTGCACTTAACAGCAAAGTGATTATCCATGCCCATGATTGAAGATCAACTTCAGATGTGTAAGTGATAATATGCAGGTGGATCCGGTGTACCTTAGTTCGTGTCTTAAAATTGGCTAAATAACACAAATATTAAAGCACAGAGATTGACAGCAAGTATTTTTAAATTCATGGGCAAGTATATTTTCCCATCAGAAAGAATCACTGTTAGCAAAGTAACTAAACATTCTACTGTAATAAGTAGACAATAGAAGCATTCTGGGATACCATTAGAGCCATGCATACGGTCGAACTTGCATCAAATCTTGATAGTTTTGTCAACATATGTGTCGAGGTCATTAGTTATCCCCATCATACATTAGATTCGGCTTATGTACCAAAAATGTAGGCTACACCATCCTTCAGAATTACTAGATATCATGAATACTATAGCTAAAGTGCTAAACATGAGTTTCATAGACTCAATACATGTACGGTGTACCAAATAACCGAATGAACGGCTGAGCCATGCAATTTTATAGAATAAAACCAGGAGAAGGAATCAACACTTGAAAGAGTTGAAAAGTACCTGGCAACTCCTCTGACAAGGGCCCAACTGTACCAGTACTGACTGAATCTTTAAAGCCAATATTGAACCCCTCTTGCGCAGCAAATTTTGTTAGCATCACATAAGGTCTAGTACAATCATCTTTAAAGTGTTGGAATCTTCAGCAATCAGAACACATTAATCCATTCGACTATGAATTCAGATGAATACGATGAGGTTTCTAAACTCTTTTATTATCTGTGAATTCTGAAATCAGGAAGGCCAAAACCGACCAACAAACACAGTTTAAAGATGAGAAATCCTTCACCTAGAATATCCTAATTGATCATCCTTTATCAAATTATGTTACAAGCTCTTTCTGCCAAAAATAAGAGAAAACTAGTAGTCGTAAAGAAATATGGCTTTGCACCAGGTTATGATTTACGGTCTTGCTACAAACAAAACTGTTTCTGCCAAATGCCAATAGATATGATTAGACAGCATACATATTCGATCACTTGGATTTGTTTTGATCAGAAGCCCTTGCGCCCATTATTTTGACAACAGCTTCATCCTTGCATCTTAGTAGCTGGGTGAACTTTGAGATCCCCAGCAACTATCTGCTGCCCGACATCCAGCTCACTCAAATACACGTCGATGTAGAGGGAATAATATCCGCAGGACAGCGAAACTTGACTGTTCTATGGATGATGTTCAAAGCAGACCCTGAAAAATGAGCAAGCAAAATTCACTTTACAGGACAGGAGATGAACAATGCCAGGTGTCTATTACTGAAGGAGTTCAAATTTATTAGATGCCTCAAATTAGAAATAATGGATAAAATGGTAAACAGAACCACCAAGCAGCCCAACAATTCAGATTTAATCACTAGCATAGAGCACTGAAACTGCATATATATCTCTTTGTTATATTACGCCTATTCAAAACTGAATTTGCTAAAGAAAAAAAAGTAGAGATGAGATGATGAGGCTAATGAATCCATTTTTCTAACATAAATGTCTCTCAGTAATCTAATAAAAAAATTCAGAATTCAATTGGTGTTGTAGTTTTCCGCTCTGAGAGCTGCTGAACTTTCCAATGCAGCTTCCTCTTAACCCAGAATCATCTTCTCTGAGCCAAATTCTTGTGAGGTACTATTTTCTATTGTTAGCTTAAACTCCTTGAATGGTGAAATTTTGTTACTCTATATAACATATAAATCCAGTAGTTTATACGGACTTTGTAGTGCTGCCATACAAATAAGAGCAACATGTTAAAGTTTCTAAAAAAGTCTTTGGTCATCAGGGTTATAAACCTATGCTTTTGCCTTTTCTACATGAATTTCCCACTCTACCCATACTAAAGAGTCTGTGTTGGTGAACGAAGGCGGCTCAAGCTTTTTGTGGGCCTAAATCAAATTATAACACGAGACGTACATGCGGCCTATATCTAGAAACCTTCTTCCTATTATTGATGCAAAAGAGAAAAAGACAGAATATGAAACAATACCAATGGCTCGAACTCGCTGTATTTATAGGTATAACCCACAATTAGACCACTAGAATTGGAAAAATCAAGTTCAAAAATCATATCGGAAGGGTACGTTTTTTCAGTCCAGGGGAAAAATCTTCTCCTCTGAACACTATAGGAACATCAACTTATAACCTGGCACTAGATGGAGACCTAATAAAGGTAACATTAAGAACTGCATCCGTGCTTGGATGGATGCAGTTGAAGCTGAAACAACAATGAATAATAAAGACAGTGTGAAACCACCAAAACTAGATGTCATAACAAGCAACTTAAAGACATTCTTAATAACATTAATCATACAATGAACATTAATCAATCGAAAAATCAGTTCATAACTAGTGACTTAATCTTTTAAGTCATGTTTAATTAGTACTAAATGAGTGAAAATTCTCAGCAGAAACACTAGTAAAGTCGGATAAACAAACTCGAACTCGTTTCAAATACAATCCATCAAATATTTGAATGGCTTATCCCCTGATTTGCACCTAAACTGGTCTGTTCAGATATTAGACATTTAGACTCAAACAAACACACCACCAAGAAAGCAGCATCTTCCTAATTTACTACAATCTCAATTTATTCTCCAAATTAATTCTAAAAAGTAAACAACAACAGACAAATATATATATTATATTATGAAAATAATTACTGAAAAGTAAGCAAGCAAGCAAAAATGCAATACCATTCTGGGCAAGACTCTAACTTTCTCAAGGACATGTTAATTCTTGAGAGCCTTGAAGATCAAAAGTCCTGGAGAGAAAGAAAGATTGGCCTAGAAGATCGACAAGCTTCTTAATCTGACTGTTGTGTGCAGAAATACGAGATGGCGAAGGAGGAGAAGTGGTGGTGGAGTAGGGGGGTTGTGGCTCGACGGATGACCATCGCCGGATGTGGACTAATTGGGGACAGACAGGGTTTAAATAATTCATTCGAGAATTTGAAAGAGAAGAAAACATGGCTGTTTAGACGAACAAGGTATGAGAAGAATCAAAATGTTACTCCCTCCTTCCAAATAAAGCTCACTTTTTTTCTTTTCGAACTTTGACAATACATAAATAGAAGTTCCGGGTATGATTCGTAGATGAATGACAATTTCAGGAGGTAACTTTCTCGGGGTTTTTTCGGTTAGGCACCTATGTCGAAAAATCTGTCAGAAAACGGCCATCTAAGTGAAATTACTGTCATGCCCTCATTTCTGTAAACATGACAGTAGTTTAAGCCTTGCTGACTCCGGCTAAATTATTAGCTCGGCTTAATCCCGTCAGTTTGAAATTCAAAATTCTACCGGTATCCATCCACCTTCACTATCACACGGCATCTCCATTTCAAATCATCTAAAGATATAGAAAGGGTCCATATATATATATATTTTTTTAGAGGAAAAGAGGTTATATATATTAATAACCAAAAAAGTAGCAAAGCGCTACAGTACCAGAACAGAGGCAAAGTATCTCTGTAAATGAATTACACCGGACGATCAAAGCGCAAAAAAAGAAAGCAGCTAACATCACTATGAAAATAACTTCAAGGAAGAAATAGCTTCAGCCTGGTTCCTGAAATTCAAAGGGAAGGCAAGCATAACCCACCGCATCGGAGGCAAAATTGTGACACAACCTATGAGTCAATTCGTTAGCTTCCCGACGAATATGTATCACCTTAAAACTGCTGAAGGATTGCAGTAAATCCACAACCAGCGCATACAGATTATCATTATGACCTAGTGACAAAGCATAGTTAACAATGTTTTGAACAACTTGTAATGCACCCCCTTCCATGATGATATGATCATACCCCAAATGACGCGCCAATTCCAGGCCTAGCTTAGCCGCAAGCAGTTCTGCAGTAGCTACATCCTACACAGCTGGGAGTTTTTTTCTATGCCATGTCAGAACCAACCCCGTACTATCACGACAAACAGCTGCAATACCACCCAACATCCCAGTAAAAGGAACTGCTGCATCGTAGTTTATTTTAATGGTACCAGGCGGGGGAGGTTGCCAAGGACCCAAGACTGAATACTGCCTATCGAACACCTCGCCGACTGGTTCATACACATTAGCTCTGTGGAATTCTGTGAACTGTGCTGCATATTGAGCTGTATCCAATGGATCACACTTCCAATGATCATCGTACTTACTCTTGTTACGGTTGTGCCATAAACTCCAGCAAACTACCACAAAGAGCTCAAAATCTTGACCTGTTAGACGAATACGAACTCCCATAATCCAACTCCAAGTATCATTGGCATTGAAGAAAATGTTACGAGACGGGAAGTTCGCTAAAGTCCAGGTCTGTCTAGCGAAATGGCAATCTCTAAGAATGTGGATTATGGTCTCCTGTTCCATGCCGCAAACAATACAGGAAGCTTCAACGGAAAAATGTCGTCGTTTCATCTCAGCGGCAACAGGAAGAATCTCATGTAAAGTTCGCCACAAGAAAAGCCTCACCTTAGGTGGAAGGTGCAATGTCCAGACAGGATTCCAATTTCTGGATGTAATGATCGAACTGGAACCAGCATGGTCTGCAGCCTGACGAGCTCGGAGTTCTAGAGCCAACCTGTACGCCGACTTAACAGAGTATAAACCTGACTGTGTGTGATGCCAGATATAAGTATCAGCATTTGTGGGTCGGGCTAGTGGAATTTAAAGAATCTCTTCTATGTCATCCTGCCAGAAGAGATATGTAAGTATAGATAAATCCCAAGCATGCGACTGAGAATGTATTAAAGTAGACACTTTAAGTGGCCCCTCATGATGGAGGTCAGGGGTTTTGGGTTTAAAAGAAAGATATCCATGTATCCATTTATCGTTCCAGATATCAATATTATCCCCATTACCCACTCGCCACCGCATTCCATCCCTGACAAGACTAATAGAAGCAAAAATACTTTTCCAGGTAAAAGAGGCATTAGGATTAGGAGAAGCATCAAAGACAGAGGTGTGTGGGAAGTACTTGGCCTTAAAAATACGACTCAGGAGAGAGTGCGGTTCATTAAAAATACGCCAAACCTGTTTTCCAAGCAATGCAAGATTAAAAGCACGAAGATCTCGAAATCCCATCCCACCATCTCTCTTACTTTGACATAATTTCTCCCAATTATTCCAATGCATACTTTTACCACTACCATTTTTCCACCAGTAATTAGAAATCAGAGACTCAATTTCTTTAAGAAGGATATCGGGCAATTTAAAGCAACTCATAACATACGTTGGAATAGCTTGAAGAACTGATTTAATCATGACCTCTTTTCCAGCTTTAGAGAGCGTTTTATTTTCAAAAGACTGAATCTTCATCCAAACTTTATCCCGAAGCCACCCAAAAATTTCTTTTTTACTTTTTCCCATGGTAGTAGGCAGCCCAAGGTATTTATCATGCTTATCAACTACTTGAACATTCAACACCCTAGTAATATCATTAATAATAATGGGGCAGACATTTCTACTAAACACAATATTGGATTTTTCCAAGTTAATCATTTGGCCAAACCCCGTACTATAGACATGAAGAATATGACGAATAGACTCAGCGGCAGAGAGAGAGGCTTGACAAAAAATCATAGTATCATCAGCAAAAAGGAGGTGAGAGACCTCCGGCGCAGCATTGTTAATCTTAATACCCTTCATATTACCACTACTAGTAGCATTAGCAAACAGAGAACAAAGGGCTTCAGTACAAAACAAAAACAGATAGGGAGACAAAGGATCCCATTGTCTTATACCGCGAGTGGGAGTAAAAGGACTAGACTCGCTTCCCTTCAAGATCAAGGCATACGACACACTCTTAACACAAAGCGGAATGGTGTCAACAAAAGCAGGACAGAAACCTAACTTTTGTAAAAGCTTTTCAAGAAATAACCATTCAACACGATCGTAAGCTTTGCTAAGATCCAGTTTTAAAGCTAAATAACCCTCCTTACCAGTGGTCTTACGTTTTAAGTAGTGGTTCAACTCATAAGACACTAAGACATTGTCAGTTATTAGCCTGCCAGGAATAAAAGCGGATTGCGTTTCACTTATCAATCTGTTCATATGAGGTTTAAGCCTGTTTGTAATGCACTTAGAAGCCACTTTGAAAACAACATTACTTAGGCTAATGGGTCTATATTGAGTAATAAGCTCAGGTTGTTTACACTTATGAATTAAAACAATATGCGTAAAATTTAACTTATTATTAAGACACCCATCATTGAGAAGTTGCAAACAGCACTGAGTAACAGAATTTCCTACTACAGACCAAAATTTTTGAAAGAATAAGTCTGGCAAACCATCAGGGCCTGGGGACTTAAGAGGATACATTTGAAAAAGGAAAAATTTTACCTCATCAGCCGTGTATTCCCGGCAAAGCTCCGCATTTAGCTCATCCGAAAAAAGGGTCCATATATTTTAATTGCCCTACTATAACCTCTAATATCATAATTGTACCCATTAGATAAACAATTAATTTTAGTACTAGAATTTGAATTTTTCACTTTTCAATTATTGGATTTTGACCAATCCAATCAGCCTTACTAAAAAAAACATGGTCTTATAATTTTCATGATTTTTCTTTTTCTTTTTTTTCTTTTTATTCTTACCCTTATTCTTTTCTATTTTCTTCCTTTTTCTTTTTACTTTTTCTTTTTTCATCTTCTTCTTTAATTTTTCGGTATCGGAATTATGTTCGGTACCGGAGCTCCGATCGGAGCTTCACTGTACTGTGAAGCTCCGATTGAGCTTCACTATTACAGTGAAGCTCCGATATGGAGCTTCACGCTCCAAATCGGAGTTGTGAAGTTCCGATGGCTCCGGTCTGAGCTCTGATCTTATTTAGTTTTTTTTATTTTTTTATTATTTAATATATATTTTATTTTTGTGATATTTCATTTTTAATATTAAGTTTATAGGGTTCATTTTGAAATAAACTTTTAGAAATTATGTAATTTAAAAATAAAAAAAAAAAGAAAAAGAAAGTTAAGCCTTGTTTGGATCACCCAATGGCAATTCTGTAATTAGAGCTAAGTCAACCCAAAAAATCAGTTTCAGGTACTAGAACGTAATTGTTGATTTATTGGGTACAATTTTGAGAAGGGGGTGTCTAGCAGGGTAGTATTCTGATATTAACTCAACAAATATAGAAATCAAAGTAGTGACGGAGAAGACGATGAAGGCAGACAACCGATTTTCTCGAAGCCAACAGTGTTGCAAACGCGCAGTGAAGGGTATATTCATACATATCTTAGGTTTTATCTATCCCACTAACTTTGGAATCCACATTTACTAATTTGATGATTCGAGTAAAGAACAAGTGGACCAATCTCCTTCCATGTGTCGTTGTATGTAAGTATGATATTTGTCCATTGAAGAATGTTAGATTGAATGTTCGTGATGATTTTGTTAGTATGTTATTTCACATACTGAATTTTAAGTTTATAGATGTCATCATGAATCATGTTCAAGTTATTGCTCCTGAGACTGTTGAATGAACAATCTGTCAATTTTGTGCATAATAGTAGTTGTAGTGACAATTTTGTCAACTTTCTCATAGGCTATATATATAAACCCAACCACTCCTTACAAGCCCAGTTTTAGCAGTAATTTTTTAAGTAACTTTTAGGACAATGTTGTAACTTAATTATAAATTTAAACCCAACCACTCACATAGATCATAACTATTGGGCCAAGGCCATTAATGTCAGCATCAAGCCCACTTTTCCAACTGTAACACTGTGTGGTCTACACTTGGCATCGTCTGATTGGACCGCCTTAAGGTCAATCATTCTTTATTATTTAATAGCACAGATCCCAATAATTGATAATTCAAATAACTCTGAACTCTTAACCTCCAACTCAGTTCTTAGCACACAACCACCTCGTTCATTATAAAAGGTCGGATATTAACCACCTTCGAGTAAAGTCTCTTCATCTCGATTTGTTCCTAAGACAGACCGAATATATTCTACTAACCCCCTCCACCCGACCTTAGTGTATTTAATTGGGATTGATATCCTAAATATGGCGCATGTTATCACTTAGGAAGCATCTCTATTTCAAGGTCCGAAAGACATCATTCTAGCATGTACCGGTAGTGCGTCAACAATCCAGGAAAAATCACACCCCATCAATTTTGCAATAGTACATAACACTATATTCTATTCCGTAATAGATTAGAACACTAACTATGTTCGGCGAGTCTATTATGCAATAATTTAGAGCACTAACTATGTACTTCTTGTCTTTTCCGTAATAATTTAGAGCACTCAATGCCTTCGACGGATATATTCCGTATATTTGACGAATCTATATTCTACAATAATTTGTGCATCTACTATTCCCGTAGTTAGTTATTGGTTAGTAAGTAGTAACAAATGGTTAATGTAGATGTCGGGAAAGAAAAAAAAAGATGATGTGAGTTCATGCAACAACTGGGAAGCATGGGGACACCATTTTGCCGCAAGTATTGTCAGAATTACGTCTTGGGGATGCATACGTGATGATACGTATCCTTACTTCTTTTTCCTATTTTTTTTATTTGTTTAATCATTAAAATCACACAAGCCTAGTTCCCAACTTGAAAATCCTAAATTAGTATAGTCAATTAGTCACCACTTACCTGATTAAAGAAGAAGCTCTCTTCCTCTTCTTCACCGATCGATGTTGGGCCGATCTTTACCACGGTCGATCGTGGCTTCACCTCTTCCCTTGGCCGATAACCTCTATTTATTTTTGTTTTATTTTTCTTTTTATGTTGTGCGTCTCAATATTGACTACTCAATCTTTAGCTAGTTGGGCATTTGGTCAATAAATAAGTGTATTGAGCTTGGGATGGTCACATTTATTCTAAATTACTTTGAGCTTTTTAACACTATATATTTGTGTTGTTTGGAACCGAAATTATACTTTTATTTCATTTCAACCATGCAAACCATACCGATCCAATGATCCAGGCACGTAAGAAAAAACAACGAGCTCTACACAAGAGCAAATTTAATCTAAGACAATCATCAACCTATCACAATGTTTGCGTAACTTCTTATCAAACCAACACTGGTTGATCACATCATCAATAATCTTTACATCCAGTTTCATGTTCATGGATTATGTTGGAAAATGATGTTATTTCCCTTAATCCATATGGCATAAACTGTTTTCAGAAATGCTCATTTCACAATCTTACTTCACCAACCCGATATGGCCATGACTCGGCATAGCCATTCCACTTCTGAACTCCAACCAGCGGGGTCCTCTGCATTCTAGTCCACAATAGCATTTTCTTCCGAATCGCAACAGTGTGCAGACACTCAAATCAAAATATAGGTGTTGGCGCGATTCATCTGCTATGTAGAAAATACACCCTGAATCTATTTGTGGTTCCATATGCGAACTCGGTCCTTAGTTTCCAAACGGTTGCTTAATGCCACCCATGTGCAAAATTGAGCACGAGGCCTAGATTTGTTATTGAACCAGAATTTCTTCTATTTCATCATCTCCTCCTTATTACAGTACCTCTAGTTTTATTATAGAGTGCTGCACAAGTATCCAGAGTTTCATGATTGATTTCAAAATCCATGAGCTATCTTGTAGAACATTCGTTGCCATCACATCTTTGTCTTTAATGTAATAGCAATGTACCCATTTCACACAAAGTTTGTCGGTGTGAGGTGTTATCTCAACAACTGTTTCCGAATGCAATCAAGAAAAGGTAATTGTCTCCATTAGGAAATCAATTCCTATTTGAATTCAATTCTTATTCGAATTCCTTTAGGTATAGCTGCAAATTGAAGGGTATATAAAGGGGTGATTATTGCATGCTCATAACCAGATCTGGAGATATTCATTACAGCTTGAAGACCCGGTTCGACTACTTCGAAGGGTGATATTATATAGATTATAGGTTCTAGCTTAGAGAGACAGATTTGTTCTTGTTTCTTGCATACTGTTAGGGACTTGTAATTGGGATTGATATAATATAGTGGAAGATGGTGATCTCCGTGGACGTAGGTTATTTACAACCGAACCACGTTAAACTCTTGTGTCTTTCTTGCTTATCGTTCTTGCTCTATTTTCTGTTTTGGTTGCTTGGGTGTGTGTTTGATTGGTGCAGCTGGTTCTTGGTGGTTTAGTTGTGTCGTGAGCTTTTGTGATTAGGTATAATCGACTATTATTGAATCCAACTCAACAATTGGCGCCGTCTGTGGGAAGAAAGGTCGAAGGAATTTACCGGGAGAATCCAAAGCTTGATATAAGCAATGTCATCAACTAAAATCGAGATTGAGAAGCTGACGAAGCACACAGATTTCAGCCTGTGGAAACTGAGGGTTAAGGCCTTGTTATCGGATTATGGAGCTGACGATGCTCTGTTGGGGGATGACGGTCTTAAGGATATTAAAGACGATGCAAAGAAGAAGAAAATCAAGAAGAAGGCGTACAATACACTGATTCACTCATTAAGCGACGAAGCATTGAGGGGGGTTATCAAGTGTACTGATGCAAAGGGTATCTGGGATAAACTTGAAGAAGTTTATATGGGGAATTCATCAGCCCAGATGATGTATCTCAAGCAGAAGTTTCTTGGATTTAGGATGGTTAAAGGGAGGTCGATATTGGAGCAGTTAGCAGAGTTTGACAAGATCACAACACACTTGGAGAATGTTGGTGATAAGACTACAGACGCAGGCAAAGCTATGGTGTTGCTCAACTCCCTTCCCAACTCCTATGAGAACTTTAGAGATTCGTTGATGTTTGGTAATGTTGAAGTAACTTTGGATTTGGTAAGAGAATCATTGAAGACTAGGGAGTTCCATAAGCAGAAGAATCTGCAGGAAGGTGGACATTCGGCTGAGAGTCTTGCTATGAAGTACCATGGTTCCAAGAAGGGTTCTTCAAGGGAAAGATTACCAAAGGAGAAATATAAGAAGTAAGAGAGTAAGAGGTCATCAGATTCTGTGGAGAATAGGAGGTGCTACCACTGTCACAATAAGGGACATCTCAAGAAGGATTGCCCTGTGTGGAACAACAGGAAGCCAAAGCAATCTGGGGGAGAGGCAGGAACAGTTGACATAGCACAAGCTACACAATCTTTTGACATCTCAGAGGTACTTACGGTCTCTACTTCTAATATAGACTTATCCTGGATACTTGATTCTGGGTGCTCTTTTCATATGAGTCCAGTTAAAGAATGGTTTACAAACTTCAAATATGGGAAAGGTGGAACTGTACTTTTGGGGAACAATCAGTCATGCATGGTCAAAGGCATTGGTGATGTTAAATTGAAGTTGCATGATGAAACTATTAGATTGTTAACTGGTGTAAGGTACATACCTGATTTGAGGAGGAATCTGATCTCACTTGGTCAATTTGATGCTATGGGATATTCATGGAGTTGTAGTCATGGTGTTCTGCAGGGTATGCACGGGGTTCGGCGGGGTGTTGGGTCAACACCTCAGACAACCTTGCTGGAAGGTGTTAAGAAGAATGGTCTTTACTATTTATCTGGTAACACAGTAGCTGGAGAAAGTGCAGCAGTTCATAGGAATGACAAAACATATCTATGGCACAAGAGGCTTGGCCATCTTGGAGAAAAAGGATTGAAGGAACTTACCAAGCAGGGATTACTTGGAGGAGACAAGTTCACTAAGTTACCATTCTGTGATATGTGTGATGGGGAAGGCGCACAAGACCAGTTTCAACACAGGGAAGCATACTACTAAAGCTAACTTGGATTATGTACATTCAGATTTATGGGGACCATCCAGGACACTCACTCAAGGTGGAGGTAAATATTTCATCTCATTCATAGATGATTATTCAAGGAAGGTCTGGGTTTATATTCTGAAGTCTAAGGATCAAGCATTTAATCAGTTCAAGGAATGGTTAGCTGAGGTAGAGAATCAATCAGGAAGATCATTGAAGTATCTCAGGATTGATAATGGATTGGAGTTCTTATCTACTGAGTTTACTAATTTCTGTAAAGAGAAGGGTATTACTAGACACAGAACAGTTGCAGGTACACCACAGCAGAATGGAGTTGCAGAAAGAATGAATAGAACTCTATTGGAGAGAGCTAGGTGTATGTTACTGAGTTCTGGGGTAAGCAAAGGTTTCTGGGGAGAAGCTATGGGTACAGCAGCAATACTTATCAATAAGAGTCCAGCTGTGTCTTTGGAGTTTAAGACGCCGGATCAAGTATGGACTGGAACAACTGGGGACTATTCAAAACTCAAGGTGTTTGGTTGCTTGGCTTTAGCACTTATCAAGCAAGATAAGTTGGAAGCTAGAGCATTGAGGTGTATCTTTATTGGTTACCCAAAGGGGGTTAAAGGATATAAGCTTTGGTGCATAGAACTTGGAAATGGAAAGTGTATTATAAGCAGGGATATCCAGTTTAATGAAGATGTGTTACCTCTGAAGGACAAGCAGGCAGGTGTTGACAGAGGGGGTTCACCCAACCCCGTACTCAACCTCGACTTTGCAGAAAATACCAGAATTGAGTTAGAAGATGAGAGAGTTCACTCTCAGGTCGAGCCCACAGTGGAGGATGATATTGCGGATGTTGAGCCTATATTACCAGTGAATGAGGAGTCTAGTAGTAGCTCAGAGTCAGATGGTGATGATCGACTTGATGAGAAAGTTGGTGAAACTTCAAACTATCAGCATACAAGAGATCAAGGAAATGCACAGGGAATTTCAGTTGAGGTGGAGTCTGAGGATGAAACTGATATAACACCAGGAGAAGTTGTTTTGGCTATGGAGCAGGTTGATACACTAGGTGTTGGACAAGGGGTTGAGGCAACCCTGACCGGAACTCCAGAACAACAGGTTTATAATCAGGTCCCAGAATACTCAGGTACTGGATATGAAGCTCTGGTTGATGAGTTTCAGGAGATTGCAGATGGAAGGATCTTGTATGTGGATGATATGTTGATTACTAGCAGGTCAATGGAGGAGATTGAAACACTTAAAGGGAAGCTGCGGGAAGAATTTGAGATGAAGGATCTTGGGGATACAAGTAGAATTCTTGGGATGGATATCACTAGGGACAAGAAGGAGAAGAATTTGTTTCTATCTCAGCCTAGTTATCTCATGAAGGTTCTAGCCAAGTTCAATATGTCAAATTGCAGTAGTGTGGTTACTCCTATTGCACCTGGGGTGAAGTTATCTGAGGAACAATGTCCTAAGGATGATGCAGAAGCAAGGATTATGTCAAGAGTACCTTATGCAAGTGCAGTTGGAAGTATTATGTATACTATGATTTGCTGCATGCCAGATCTTGCATATGCTATGAGTGTTATCAGCAGATACATGGGGAATCCTGGGAGAAGGCATTGGGATGTTGTGAAGGATGTTCTCAGATACTTAAGTGGCACAAGGATGATGGGACTGAGGTTCAAGAAAAGCAATGACTTGCAGAATCCATTGGTTGGATATGTGGATGCAGATTTTGCAGGGAAATTGAATGGAAGAAAGTCTATCACAGGGTATGTGTTTACTTTGTTTGGCACGGCAGTTAGTTGGAAAGCAAGTCAGCAGTCTGTGGTTGCATTATCTACAACAGAGGCGGAGTTCATGGCTATCACTGAAGGAGTTAAGGAAGCTATCTGGTTGGGTGGATTATTGAATGAGTTGGGTATCCAACAGGATCATGTGAATATATGTAACAATCAAAGTGCTATTATGTTGACTAAGCATCATGTGTATCATGAAAGGACAAAACACATTGATGTAAGGTTTTTCTTCATCAGAGATATCATTGCCAAGGGAGTTGTGAAGATAAAAAAGATTCATACATCTTTGAATGCTTCAGATGCTATGACTAAGGCGCTTCCAGGACCAAAGTTCAGGTTTTGCCTGGAACTTGTGGGTGTCAAGACTTTGAGGGGGTCATCCTAACCGCAGGGATGGAACGGGGAGGCATCTTAACCTTAGAGGTGCATAGGAGGAGGCATCTTAACCTTAGAGGTGCATATGGGGGCGTATCTTAACCTTAGAGGTACATGGGGACGTGTCTTAACCTTAGAGATGCAAAGGGGTGTGTCCTAACTTCATGGATACAGAGGTCATTGGTGTTGAGCTAAAGGTGGAGATTTGTGAGGTGTTATCTCAACAACTGTTTCCGAATGCAATCATGAAAAGGTAATTGTCTCCATTAGGAAATCAATTCCTATTTGAATTCAATTCCTATTCGAATTTCTTTAGGTATAGCTGCAAATTGAAGGGTATATAAAGGGGTGATTACTGCATGCTCATAACCAGATCTGGAGATATTCATTACAGCTTGAAGACCCGGTTCGACTACTTCGAAGGGTGATATTATATAGATTATAGGTTCTAGCTTTGAGAGACAGATTTGTTCTTGTTTCTTGCATACTTTTAGGGACTTGTAATTGAGATTGATATAATATAGTGGAAGCTGATGATCTCCGTGGACGTAGGTTATTTACAACCGAACCACGTTAAACTCTTGTGTCTTTCTTGCTTATCGTTCTTGCTCTGTTTTCTGTTTTGGTTGCTTGGGTGTGTGTTTGATTGGTGCAGCTGGTTCTTGGTGGTTTAGTTGTGTTGTGAGCTTTTGTGATTAGGTATAATCGACTATTGTTGAATCGAACTCAACAGTCGGCTTTACTACAAATATTCCAAAGCAGTTTCGTAATAGTACACATGTTTCATTCAACCAGAGATGTGAGATTTAGCCCCCCCATGATTTTTTTGATTTCACACCTTATCCCAAATCTAATTTTCTTATAAATTCTTGTTACAACTTCCCAAATTATTATATTAATTACACTTAAAATATATATAAATTAAATGTATTCTATACGTCTCCGTATCTTTTTTTCTTCATTTTGACATTTTCACGTGCCCATCCATATTATATTTGTATCCATATTCGTCCCCGTCCTATGTCTTTTAGTGCAACAATGTTTATAATGAAAATTATTGCAAAATTTTTAAGTTATGTACCGTAATTTTATATCACTTTAGTTTTTATACCATATCTTTTAACTTGTTCATTTGTATTTCCCTTAAGTTTAATTTTTACTCCGGTAATATTTTACGGTGACTTTAATTCACCTCCAATTTAGTGAATTAACTAGACCTCGATCATAACGTCTTAATTCGTGCATTAGATCTCGATCAATTCACCTGATATAAAAATAAACTCTACACAAATATACATTTTTACTTTTTTAGAAAAAAATATAAATTGTTTTTTAATGAAATTAAAACTAAATAATTATAGTAATTATTAGTAATTCTTTTGACAATATTTTTTTTAATAAAGGTAAAAAATGTGTTTATGTAAAGAACTTAAAAATGAAAGATGAAATAAATTAAAGCCTTATTTTTTTGCCAAAATATATTTTATGGAAAGAAAATTTAATTATAAAAAAATTAAAAATTGAGAAAAGGTTATGAAAAGAAATTAAAGAATAATAAATGCAAAATTATGATTAATATTGTTTGCCACAATACACATTTTCGACAACGCCAAAAAAATAAAAATCCTAATTTTGAAACGATCTTAAAAAATAAAAAAATGTAGTAATTATTATTATTTGCCATAATAAATGTTAAGAAGCAAAAACTATTAGAAATTGTGTTCCGAGAAGAACTTAGCAAAGAAACAATAAAAGATATGATTATTATTTTTGACACAATAAATATTCAAATAAAAAGATTAATTTCCGTAAAAATTTAAAACCTAAAAAACGATAAAATTACGATTATTATTTTGCCACAATAAAATTATCAAAAATTCTTAGTCTCTATAAGTTTTAAATTCTTGAATTGAACTGAATTTAATAAATCTGAACTGAACTGAACTTAATTAATCTGAACTGAACTTGGTTGAAGTATAAATTTTAACTGAGCATACCTGAACTGAACTGAATTTATCTGAACTCTGAACTTAATTATTCTGAATTGAACTGAACTTAATAAATCTGAACTGAACTTATTCTATCTGAAATTAAGGTGAAATGAACAAAACCTTAGTCGAGTTCTAATGAGCGAACTATGGCATTCGTAGAAAAAAGTTGTATAAATGCTTAATGATATGGTAAAATTATCATCGAAGTACAAAAATTAAAGTTAGAGAAAACATATGGTACATAAATTAACAAATAAAAAATTATGGTATAAAAATTAAAGTTGGATAAAGTCACCGTACATAAACTAAATATTTATTCAAGATTTTTCTAGTGAAATAGCTTTTTTCTACAAAGTCAAAATATATTTGAATGTGAGTGCATGTACTTTTTATTTAATATATCATACACATAATTTTATAATACAAAATACTTCCTTTATACATAGATTTTAAGCATGTTGTTGAAGCAAAATACAATTACTTTAATTTTTTCAAGAAAGAGGAAAATTAAAAAGAAAAATCTATACATAAAGTTAAACCAATTATATCATTTCACAACAATAATTGTTGACCTATCCATTAATAAATGAACATCGTATATTAACGTAATTATATACACAATTATCCCTTAAACCCGCCTTAGGGTAATTTAGATGTTTTTCTAGCAAAATAATACCATGCATGACTAAAAATGGGATCGATACCAACAAAATATCATCATAGAAACTTACACAATTAACTTCATGTCACAATGTATAAACATACATTTTAACTAAAAAGATATCCTTAAATATAATTTAAAGTTGTTTCATAGAATAAATATGAGCAAGTCTTCTGGTAGACGATCTATTTACAAGATAGAAATACACATACAAACATAAGCTTTATTATCAAAAACATATATAAATTAAAAATGAGTCGTGTTAACAACATATGCGTTTTACTTAATAACATTTATATTTCTGTTAAGAACATGCATAACAAGGTCTATTATTAAATTTTGTACAAACGGTCTCTCGCAAGACTTTGTGAATAAATATTTGCACCCTCCTCCTTAATTTGACAACTTAATTGTGTAAATTTTCATTGGTTTCGGGTTCAACAAAAACTAAAGTTGCACTATTTTTTCATGTGTACGATACGCATACCTATCTTGGTGAAAATAAACCTTAAATCTATCATATACACATAACTACCGCTTTCCACAATGATAACTACTCATTCTAGTAAATCATTTGATCCGCGTAAACATAAATAACATAAAAACACATTAAGTATCCTACATCAACTATGCATTGCTGCACAAATCAACTAGGAAGATAGTATATCATTATTCTACGTATATGACTTACAATGCAAGGACGAACTTAAAATATACAAAATTAAGTCGTCAATGTAGGGAGCATCGGTTGAAATTCATATACAACATGAAAATCCAAGGTATATAGTCTTTTTTTATGACGAATAAATAATTAAAACAAAAACAACTATGCAAATATAAGTATGAAATTGTCAAAATATCGTGATGGCCTTAGCTGTTGTGATTGCGTTGCAGCGAGGCTCATATCTATTTGTTACGAGACTCTTCTTGTGAGCATCCATCAGTTCAGTTGGTTTGCAGTTGAAAATATTCTTCGTGCCACGACAAGATTGTTGCAGTCATGCTCCATGTCCTATTTAGCCTTTGGGTCATCACATTTCCACCTACGAGCACCAAAAGTGTGCCATCAATATCATGCACCACTTTGGAGTCTTAAGGCTCGATTTCATAAGAGTGTGCTCAAACATTCATGAGATTCTTGTTTGACATGAAATTCCATTACCGTAGCAATAATAATAACATCTAACGATAGATGTTTTTACTTACAAAATGCAAACAACTGATCAATAATAAAACATAATTAAATATGAATTAAACACTCGAGATGCAAAAGTTGTTGTATTTAGGATATAAAATGAGTGCAATTTCATGGTCTCATCAGTTGCCGCCAACTCATGTCAACTCATGCTACGCAATGCATGCAACCTAACTCAACAACTCATTCAATGTTCACAGGATTTAAAATTAAGAATGTGTCATTGCCAATTCAAGTGATACGCATTATATCCAAATGAAAATTTATGGTATAGGTACGTGGTTGTACGATCAAAGGAAGAGGTATGTGACATTGAAAGTTCATGTCATGTTTAGGGTGTAATTATTCTACTTCCTATCACTGGCATGTATTTTACTTGTCTTAAATATTAACGTGGCACTCATAAATTTAAAATTTAATAAAATATATTTATGAAAAGTAATTAAAATGTTTCTTACCCTCATCTCCATAAAAATTCGCGCATCGTGATGCATGCAACCTAATTCACCAACTGTTTTTTAATTCACAGGGTGTTGACAACGTGTAATTGCCAATGCAAACATTATGTTTTATGTACAAATGAAAATTTATATTTTCAATATCAACAATGCAGTCAGTAGTAGGTGATAGATACAACCACATGAAAAAGTGTGTGACAAAGAACGTTAATGTCTTTTATAAAATGTATTAGTTTGTTTGCTTTATGAACCATTAGTTTAATTTTGTATTTCATGCGATCTTACTAGTCACCGTATCAAGTGATTCAGCCTTACGTTACCAAAATAATGTGTGTTTGGTAATTGTTAATAAGGTGATTGGTTTGAAAATCTACTCTACGTAACTTTTTAAGAAATAAAATGAAAAATCAATTACCATTAACTTATCAACTATTAGTCACCTTATCAATTTGTTTTACTAAAAACACAGTAACTGTAACAAAATATAAGTCTATATTTTTACGCGGTAAGCACGTAAATTTAAAATAAAAAAATACGTTGTATGGCAAGCAAATATAGCAACGCGATGCATGCAACCTAACTCACCAACTTTTTCTTAATTTACGGGATATTCACAACGTGTAATTTCCAATTAAAGTGTCAAGTTTTGTGTCGAGGTGAAAAATATCTAACATTGTTACTGCTGATGCAAGCAGTAGGTGATAGATACATCTTTGTGAAGTATGTGACAAATAACGTTAATGTCTTTTGTAGAACGTAATATTTTGTTTGCTTTCAGGAACCTTTAGTTTAGTTGTGTGTTTGGCGCGACCTTATCATGTGATTCAACCTTATTTTACGAAAATAATGTGTTTTTTTTAAACTACAATAAGTTTGTTTGATAACTGTGTGATTGGTTTGAATGTTACTTTATATTTGAACTTTTCAAAAATAAAATTATTCATCAACTACCATCAGCTTATCAACTATTAGTAACTGATAGAATTTCAACTCTCCAAAAAGTTTAAGCTGTTTGGGAAGGAATAGAACAAATTCATTTATATATTAATTCTCCAATACTCCCCCACACTCGTGGCCGGTTTCACCATCTTTGGGGAGGTCAATCGAGTGCAAATTTAACATGGGACGGAGATTGTCTCCGTGGAGATTCGAATCCAGGTGGGCGTGAGCCAGATGGTTTTGATACCATGATAGAATTTCAACTCCCCAACGCTTAAAATGTTGGGGAGGAACGGAACCTAGTCATTTATATTAATTATCCAACGGTCACCTTATCAATTTGTTTAGCCAAACACTCATTAAATGTAACAAAATGTAAACCTATACCTATATTTTTACGCGGCAAGCACGTAAATCTAAAACTTAAAAACACGTTGTATGGCAACTGGCAAGAACAAAAAAATCGATTCGTGCGCTCCTACTCAAGACAACTCATATAACGCGATGCATGCAACCTAACTCACCAACTCTTTCGTAATTTACGGGATACCCACAACGTGTAATTGCCCATTTAAGCGTCCAGTTTTGTGCCCAAATGGAAAATACCTAGCATTGTTATTGTTATACAAATCGTAGGTGACTACTGGTGACAGAACTATCTGATGCAGGTTAGTCAAGATATTACCTTTGTAATTACATTAGCATAACTTTAATCTTTTGAATAACTATAATTCACCCTTATTACAAGAAGGAAAAATTAACATTAATTTCATAATCCTCATTAGAAATTTTGTGCATATTGAAAAGGAAAAGAAAAGGAAAGAAGAATGTCTCATGTAAAAAAAATGCAAATTTGTTTGGTGCTATAAAACCCCCCAAATTATACTGGTATGTCAATATGTACTCTCTTGTGTAGGCTTTAGCTCCTGTTTCGAGTTTCTCCCAACAGCCGCACTCTCTCTCTCTCTCTCTCTCTCTCTCACATCACATACACACTCTTTTGTTTCTCTCTCTGCATATACATACACACACACAAAACAAACACACACACATACACATATATGTATATCTACGCCTCCATCGATTCTTATTCGACCATCGCCATCGCTATCGCTATCACCATCTCCGCCACCGGAACCTAGGGTTTTTGTGGAGCTGGATTGTATCTCAATCTCCTTACGCCGCTCTTTCACCGGCTTTGTAGATTGAATTCGACCTAAAATCATTTCTCTAATTCTCTTCTCTTATATCTCTCTTCCTTAAATCTATTATCTCAAACTGGAACTGGAGAGGAATTTCTATCAGCATCTCATCTCTTCGGTTTATTCTCTCCGATTAGGGTTCTGGTTATGAGCTGCCTTCCAAAATCAGTTCGACTTGGTCAAGGCTGATTTTGTTCTCCACCTGAAATTGAATTGTTGTTTTTTTTTTTATATGGCATTGGGGGATTTAATGGCAGCATCTCGGTTTTCGCAGTCCTCAGGGTTGGTTTCCAGTCATTTGGTCGACTTTTCACCCTCAAATGGGAGTCATTTTGAGGCAGACGATGAAAGGAGTGTCTATAGTAGCGCCTCCATCAACAACAGTAACAGCTATGCTCAGGATTTGTCAGAGGCTGCCAATAATGGCTACACAATCACAACCACCAATAATGGCTACACAACCATGATGAACACCACAACCAGCATGGCCTACTTGCCTCAGACTCTGGTGCTGTGTGAGCTTCGCCATGATAACTTTGAGGAGTGCATGCCATCAGGCCCAATTGATAGCGGTTTGGTTTCCAAATGGCGGCCTCGAGATAGAGTGAGCTTCTCTTTTTACTCTCTTTCATCTTCTTGCTAATTTTTAAATTATGCTGGTTTTTTTACATTAACTGTTAGAATCTTGAGTATTGCTGATATGCCGAAACTCTATGTACCCCGTTTGATTATGGTTGCCATGTGCCATGTTTCGTTATTAGGTTGACAAGCAAAAATGTTGCTGTACTATGTGAATATTACTGTTATTTTGGCTTTAAATTGGTTAATGAATATTATGATTGCAGCAATTCGATATTTGACGCAAACTGCCATAATGCCCTAGTCGCATTAAAGCCCAACTTTCTGGTTCAATTATGTCTTACTGATTATGTATGGGAGGGTGCAATTATAATCTCGGGTTATATGTAATCAAATCGAATCAAATAAAATAATTGCTAACAAACACATTGTGCTACAGGGTTGTCATTTAAACTATGTCGTATTTATATTCTTTACCAAAAATTCTATTGAGACGAGAGGTCAAAGTGATTTTCCCAAAGTTGTTACTATTCCTGTATCTGGGTGAAGATATGCTCTTTTTGCATTATTTCTTGTAACACATGTGGAAAGTATTTGGAAATGAAATGTTACACATTCTGTAGTAGACCCACAAGGGGATGAGAACTAGATGAGATGCATTTGTCTTGAGACAATAGTAAATGGTAAAGTATTATTAACAAGTACATCATTTTGAATTGTTTAAGCACACGTTGCACTATGGGAAATTTCTGGTGTTGTTTCTAATCAACTAGATTTTTATGCATGTCTTGAAGTTTCTTCACTGTTTTCCACTATAGGTGCGGTAATTTGATCCCATTTACTTGCCTGGCTGTCTGTGTTCATCATTATCTTATGAATTGTTGACCCTAGATATATATTAACTGTTATCTGGTTTGAGCTTTTCAGAAGTTTTGCATTTATTCATTTGCTTTTTTTGATAGTCCAGTATCTATTAAAAGAATTCAAAGCTTCACTCCTGTGGTCTAGTATCACCGGTAGTTTTCGTTGTCAATCTCTAGTCATATATTTCTATTTGGAATATGGAATAAGCACTATGAACAAATCTTGTGGGCTTGTTTGCAGTGTATTCTTACTTATTCACCTTGTCTCTGTTGAATTTACCCCTATAATTTGTTATAAGAAACATTCAGTTTTTTCATTTATCATTTTTATTTTATTTTTTTAAATTTTATCTTGACTTCCATTATCAATTGCAGATGAAGACTGGATGTGTTGCTCTCGTTTTGTGTTTAAATATAAGTGTTGATCCACCTGATGTAATTAAGATATCGCCTTGTGCACGAATGGAATGCTGGATTGGTATAGCCGTTGCACCCTTTCTCTCTATGACGATTAATTTGCACTGTTCTCTTTGGCAATCTATTTTTTCCATGATCATACGTTATCTGCTGGTTTTTTCTTCTATCTCATGCCACATTAGTTTTCATGACTTGAATGATACTTCCCGTTTCAGATCATTTTGTTCTCTGGTTCTCACGTGATGGTAACTAATCATCCAGATTGAGATAGATTGTTATGAAATTTGAAAGTAATAATAGGAATATTGGGAGCGAAGGAAATATTGTAAGCTGGTAATGTCATTGGAGTCTGTAAGAATTTGAAATAGTAGAGATAAAAATAAGCATAATAATTAATTTATGAATTGAGGAAGGTCTGCGAGCTATATTTGCTTGATTAATTAAATGATCTTAGCTTCTGCTGTTTTATGTACCTCTCTACATGTGTGATTATACTAAAAGATGAATGAAAGTATGATACTTTCACGGAGAATACTATTAAGTACTTATTATGTGATGCCATTCTTTATTTTTTCTGGACTAGTTTGCTGCGAATGTATCTTGTACTTACACAAGGTAATGACTGAGTTTAAGTCCAGCTATTTTATGTCTATATGCTATATTCATGGAGTTCTGTATAGGTGCAGTTTTGGCGGCTAGTAATTACATACTTCTGTGATTGAATTTAACTCCAGCTATTTTTTGTCTATATGCCATATTCAATGAGTTCTGTTTAGGTGCAGTTTTGGCGGCTAGTAATTACATACAAATCTGTGATTCATTTCCTTCATTACTTTTTTTTTTGTAGACCCATTCTCTATGGCACCACAAAAAGCCCTTGAAACTATAGGAAGAACCTTGAACCAGCAGTACGAAAGATGGCAACCTAAGGTATGAAAAAAGCAGAAGCAAACATTTTTTTTATTAATAAAATCAGTATAATTAATCATACACAAACTCACACAAACACGCACAAAAAAAAGCCCCTAGAACAGAAATAAATGTTCTTACAACACTTGAGAGTGTGATATATAATTTTGCCAGGCTCGCTACAAAACTTCGTTGGATCCCACTGTTGAGGAAGTAAAAAAGCTATGCGCTACATGCCGCAAGTATGCTAAAACCGAGAGAGTTCTTTTTCATTACAACGGACATGGAGTGCCAAAGCCAACTCCGAGTGGCGAAATTTGGCTCTTCAATAAGGTTCTTGTAGGAAACTCTTCCCTTGTTCATGTTATTCTCACTTTGCAATTATTAGCATGTCTCATTCTATCTATTTTCGTAGAGCTTTACACAATACATCCCTTTACCAATAAGGGACTTGGATTCTTGGGTGGGTTCACCTTCAATATATGTCTTTGATTGTTCTGCTGCTGGTTTGGTTATCAACGCCTTCATGCAGGTACTTAACAGCATGGTTTCTTACCAATAAGACAGGCATCAGCTGTTCTGTTTCAAGATGTAATGTTCTCTTGATTTTGTTACAGCTCATGGAGTGTAGTTCAAGTACTGGATCGTCCATGAAGGACTGTATTTTGCTCGGAGCCTGTGAAGCTCATGAGACGCTCCCTCAGAGTGCTGAATTTCCTGCTGATATATTTACTTCCTGCCTCACAACACCTATAAAAATGGCTTTAAGATGGTAATCTACAATCCATAACTCTGTTTATAGCTTTCACTTGCTTTTTTGTTTTTTTTTTAATAACCAGGAACCCATCATGGAGTAGTGATGCTATGTGTCGATCCTTTTAGCATCCTGCTTTTGTTATGTGCTGAACTTATCTTTTATGTGTGGTTTGTGGTATCCTTCCTATGTAATTCCCTAAAGGTCTATACAACTAGAGAAATTTGTAACTTCATGTGCTAGAGGAAGTAAGACACTTGTTTGTTGCTGTTCTGATGAGTAGATTCAACTATCACCAGTGAACTGCCGCGGAGCAGTGTAATGACGTGTCAGCAAACATTCAGCTGTGCTGGAAAAGGTGGCTTTTTGTGCGCTTTCCCATTATGATGCTCTTGCCGGCTGTTTACTGGTGGTAGGGGAGAGGTGATTGCTGTGGTGATTTAATAGATCTGGCGTAGGAGAGAACCAAGTGGCGACTAGGGTTTTTGTGCCGTGTCTATTTTATCAAGTTAAAATTACAAAAGCACCCCTCCATTCAGAATAGTATTCTCAAGGTTTTGGGCTGCGTTCTCTCTCTCATATAGAAAAAAGAGGGTTATGGGCGGGCGGGGGGGGGGGGGTATGGGATAACAAGGGTTTTGTATTGTTACTGTATTCACCAATGTAATTATGGAAAAGCGTGTTATGGGCCACTCGTACCTGTGAGTTTCAGAATATCTTCAGTATCTTTTGAACAACATTGTGCTTATCTTATCAGAATATACTCACTTTGTCCTAGTTTGTGTATTTGGCATGACCATTTAGGCATTTATTTCCTTTTTCAACTATACTCTGTTCTGATGTTCTGTTTTATGGCTTACACAAATAATTTCTCTCATTCAGGTTTAGCGGACGTTCTCTTCTCAGTGAGTCTTTCAATAATTCCTTGATAGACAAAATTCCTGGCCGCCAGACTGACAGGAAGACCCTTCTTGGAGAGTTGAACTGGATATTCACTGCTGTAACTGACACTATTGCCTGGAATGTACTTCCCCATGGTAACGAGGAGACATTCAGATGCCTCTGACTTCGTTCATCATTATGATCCCAGATTTAACAGCTTGTTCAATCGCAATTCTTAGTCAAGATCATCTCTTAATTTCTGCAGATTTATTCCAGCGGTTGTTCCGACAAGATCTTTTAGTTGCCAGTCTTTTTCGCAACTTCTTACTTGCTGAAAGGATTATGCGCTCAGCAAACTGTTCACCAATTTCATATCCAATGTTGCCACCCACTCATCTCCATCATATGTGGTAACTTTTTGATATGTTTCTATATGTGTATTGCAGACATTCCAACCTGTAGTTGTTGCTCGTTGATGTATACACCTATCTGTTCACTCTTATGTACTCTTTTCTTGCAGGGATGCATGGGACATGGCTGCTGAAATCTGCCTCTCTCAGTTACCTACTTTATTAGAGGATCCAAATGCAGAGTTTCAGGTATCCGTTCTTTTGCTGTATTCTTGTACATAAGATGTAACCACTCATTGAAGGAAACATGCGCACACACAAATATTTGCATTCACAAAGATAGACGTTAGTGTATGCGGATGCGCTTGTGAACACATGCACACACGGATATTTATCTTTTGAGTATATATCTTAACTGATGGTATACACTCCTGACTCCGGGTTCTATTTCCTTTCTTCAGCCCAGCCCTTTCTTCACAGAGCAGTTGACAGCTTTTGAAGTTTGGCTTGATCATGGATCGGAGCATAAAAAACCCCCAGAACAGTTACCAATAGTTCTTCAGGTAGGCCATATGAAGCTGCTAGTCATTTATGGTGGCGGCTCTCTTTTACTATATCTTAAGGCGAGAACATCGTTATACCAGAGATGTAGCCGTTATCATTAAGTTGAAAGGTTCAGTGCCCAACAACTACAAGTAACTTTTATACCAATGATGTGTTGATTTTTCATTGCATTTGTTGTGATGTATAACATAGATGTGTCTTACTTTACTGTAGCTTATTTCATTGCAAGTGACCCCTGCATATGGATGTTTAAAATTTTAGGTAGTTTCACACTGAATGATCTTCCTCCTACTAGAGCACTAAATGAAAATGGCCATATGTTCTTTGTGACACAAGGCTATTGGTTATGATTTATTATTATGATCTATTTGCATACCTTGTTGAAAGATGTCACATTTCTTCTTGTTACTTCAGGTTTTACTTAGTCAATGCCATAGATTTCGAGCCCTGGTACTCCTTGGAAGATTTTTGGATATGGGGCCATGGGCGGTAGATCTGGTACTTAAGTTCTGGCTATTTTCTTATTTCTTGATTGATATCCTTTTTCATGACTTAGCATACTGATATTGGTCCTCGCATTCCTTTTTCAGGCCTTGTCAGTGGGAATATTTCCCTATGTTTTGAAGCTCTTACAAACAACTACGCCGGAGCTTCGGCAAATTCTGGTGTTTATCTGGACAAAAATTCTCGCGTTAGATAAGGTAAGTTTGAAATTTCCTTTTTGCTTTTATGTTCATTTTTTCTCGTGGGTTTCCTGATTTGAGAAACAGGTTTATAATTCAGTTGGAGTGATCTCCTCGACTTTTTAAAATATTATAATTGAATTTCAATTTGAAAAGAGTGTCCTATATACTTATGCACCCATTTGTAATGACACGTATCAACTTCGGTTGCACGACTGTTTGCCCATAAATTTATTCATCATTTTATGTGTTTAGTTTCTGTTCTGTTGTTCTTCATCTTCTTTTCATGTTGCTTTTTCTTTCTTTGACGTTCTCATATTGTTTTGGGAATTGTGGTATTGGTTTCTATACCCCATTTAGTTCTTATTATCAAGCCATATTTAATGCATTTGTTTTGGTATTCTGAGCTGAGTCTAATTTAGGTATCTGCTGTTATGTTTATACATCATATTCATGTAACGGTAGCAGATTATGTCTAGTCTATTATTCCAAATTTTGAAGGTCTCGACTACCTAATACCTATGTTATGCTAAACTGAATATGCAATATGTGTGTAATACTAATATGTAACTGGAGTTTATTGGTTTAAGAAGTAGAGGTAAATAGGGATAATATGTTTTATTTTTGTTAGGGAAGTATTTTAATTATAATCAAGTATACCAACTATTAGAATTCAAGTTAATTAGAGTTCTAGAACTCATGCTCATAAAAGAGAGTCATAGCTTCTTGATTAGTATAGACATGATTATTTAGTAATATTATACATATATTGTAGCTGTTCGTGTTGCGCCAACATCGTACCTTTGTGTACCAGATATCCTGGGAGACCCCCCCGGCCGCGCACACATACACACACACGAGAATGCTGAGTTTATACACATGGCAGGGATGTGGCTGTTTTTTGGTGTTATCTTAGATACTTTTTTGCACAATGTTTGAAGTAAGAAGTAATTTCATGTGGCATTGTATGATTCATGAAAAATAAGTTCATATCAAGCATGTGTTTAGTTATCTATATTGAGAACGAGAGATTGTTTAATGGTTCTCTATCAGTGAGTTAACTCTTACGTGCATACCACAGCACAGTACTGCACTACAAGTTTGGAGTATGACTAGTTGTGGATAATTGAATTATTGCTGATTGCTGCCGTGATTATAGTCTTGTCAGGTTGATCTCGTGAAGGATAGTGGTCACACATACTTCATTAGATTTCTTGATAGTGTTGAGGCTTATCCAGAGCAACGTGCTATGGCTGCATTTGTTTTGGCTGTCATTGTTGATGGTCACAGGCGTGGTCAGGAAGCCTGCATTGAAGCTGGTCTGATACATGTCTGCCTGAAGCTCCTTCAGAGCTCATCTTCAAATGAGACACAAACTGAGCCTCTATACCTCCAATGGATTTGCTTATGCCTTGGGAAAGTGTGGGAGGATTTTGTGGAAGCTCAGATGATAGGCTTGCAGGCTGATGCCCCTGCTATTCTTGCCCCTCTACTTTCTGAGCCACAACCTGAGGTTTGTCTCTGTATAAGATACATATTTGGTGCATTGATCTTCTCTTAAGCCCGCTTTAGTTTTCTAAAATAATCCAAGAAATGGAATTTAGTGATTTTTATCCTCTTGTTCTTGTCAGGTACGGGCTGCAGCCGTTTTTGCCCTTGGTACTGTCCTTGATGTTGGGTTTGACACAAATGGTTTTGGAGATGAAGATTGTGATGATGATGACAAAGTTAGGGCCGAAGTTGGCATTATTAAGAGTCTTTTAGATGTTGTTTCTGATGGGAGCCCACTGGTACGAGCTGAAGTTGCCGTGGGTACGTACCACTAGGTGTCTTACTATTGCAAAATTGCATTGTTGTTTACAGCTATTGAACCATTTCAATCTCCTTCCCTTCCTCTCCTAATTCTGTTATTTCCTGTATGATTGAAAAAACACACCAACTTTACCCACTCCATTGCCATGAGCTAACACTATTGCTTGGTGCAGCCCTGTCTCGTTTTGCCTTTGGCCATAACAAGCACCTGAAGTCGGTTGCAGCTGCATACTCGAAACCACAGGCCAATTCTGTGCTCACTTCATTGCCGTCGTTTGTGGCCAAGGGTTCTAGTAGTAGTGGCTATTCAACTCCAACTCACTACATCCCACATGGAAGTATAGTTCCATCAGTTGCTCCATTATTACGGGGAGGTACTGACAGCCAGTCAATAGCTCGCGATGTGAGAGTATCTACCAGTAGCCCCCTTGCTGCTCCTGGAATAATGCATGGATCTCCTCTGTCGGATGATTCTTCTCAGCATTCTGATTCAGGCGCATTGAATGACAGTACTAGCAATGGGGTTGTCAACCATTCTAGGTTAAGACCTTTAGATAATGCACTATACTCACAGTGTGTGTTAGCTATGTCCACTTTGGCAAAGGATCCATCGCCACGGGTTGCAAGCCTTGGGCGGCGAGTGTTATCCATTATTGGAATTGAGCACGTGGTGGCGAAATCTGTCAAATCTTCTGTTCGTCCCGGTGAACCAACAAATGTAAGCACCAGTCTTGGTGGTCTAGCCCGTTCGACGTCTTGGTTTGAACTAAATGGAGGTAATGGCTTGTGGTGCTATTTTGTTGCATGCTCTATTGGTTTAAACTTTTCTCCCCGTCATTTGTCCATTATTTACTTTAAGTTGAAGACTGCAATGTTATTCGTTTAATATGTTATTTCTGTAAATCTATGTTTATGTCCTTTTATTTTTCTAAATTGTTGTAGGAGGCCGCATGCCACTTACTTTCAGAACACCTCCTGTTAGTCCTCCTAGACCAAACTACTTAACTGGAATACGGAGAGTGTCGTCCTTGGATTTTCGACCACATCTGATGAATTCTCCTGATTCTGGATTAGCTGATCCACTTTTAGGGTCTGCTGGACCTAGTACTTCAGAACGCAGTTTCCTTCCCCAGTCAACAATTTATAATTGGAGTTGTGGACACTTTTCGAAGCCACTTCTTACTGCAGTGGATGACAGTGAAGATATACTTGCTCGCAGAGAAGAAAAGGAGAAGCAGGCGCTAGACTGTATAGTCAAATGTCAGCACTCTTGTAAGTCGATCTCCCCAGCCCACACAAATAAATAAAATTCACTGTTTTTTGTTTCTGTCTCAATATTTGCTATGTTTGCAGCTGTGAGCAAGCTACACAATCAGATTGCCAGCTGGGATACTAAATTCGAGCCTGGAGCCAAAACTGCTTTGTTGCAACCATTCTTGCCTGTTGTGATTGCTTCCGATGAAAGTGAAAGGATCAGGTGGGGGAGTATAAATAATGAATCTATGACTTCGTCGTGAACAAACAGTTCTGGGCTTAATATTTTGTTTAGATTGCTTTTGTTTTTATTTATGACTTTAAATTGAAATTATGTGGCTGAAAATAAGTGGCGGACGCAGGAAATTTATCAGGGGCCACACTTATAAGAGCGATGATATTAAAAAGATGTAGTTGCCTAAAGTAATTGTAAACTCTTATATAAAAGTGATTATCTGAATATTTGAAATGTATTGCTGTGATAGTATACAAATGAAATTAAAAGGAAATTATTCTCCTTGGTAAATATTAGTATTGTATAATAATTTAGTAAATAAAACGCCAAAGTAGGTGTTCTATATAATATTTAAACGTAGAATGTTGAAGGAATATAAATTCTAAGAGAAATAAATGATTTTGAATTTAAAGAAAAAAAGAAAGAGAAACTAAATAAGAAGAGAAAATGAAAGGAAGGGATACTTTTTGAGTAAAATTAATAACTTCGAAAACAAATTGTCAGCAAATAGATTTGAAACCCAAGCCAAAACTATATAAACTCGAGATCTTACCACCGAACCACATATTGAATACTATAATATAAAGCATGCTGAATAAATATGTATGAATTTTAAACTTATTTATAGATGGAGGGTAATAGTAACTTAAAGTCAGAAATCAACGGGGGCACTTGACCCCCCTTGACATAGTGTGCATCCGCCAGTGCTGAAAATTGAACTGATGTAAAATATTTGAGAAAATTGTTGCTTAAACCCTGTTTTGAACTAATTCAAGTGTTATTATTCTTGTGAACCCTGTTTTGAAGTAGTTCTAGTGATAATGTCAAATTGTTTTGTGTCGGGTGTGTGAGGATCTCACTGAAGGAAGCTGGTAGATAACTATTCATGTCAATGGAGTTGAAATCTCGAAACCCTTCTAGTTTTTATATGCATGTCTTGCTTGCTACCCCTTCTTCCTGGAACTGTGTTATATGCTTGCACTCTTTGTTCCTATATGCCCATCTTCTTCTATATGCTTTCCCGTCTCCCTTCTAGATATAGTGTATCCTGTATTTCTCTCTTTACCGCATTTATTGGACTTTTCATGTCTCTTTGATGTGTTGTATTTTATTGATGGTACATTTGGCTGCTAATTTGTATCTCAAAAGGGATCTTATAATTGTTGTTTGCTTGTTCTTGTTAAATGCTATCTTGTTATACTGGGGTCCTTGTTACACTGCTGCTATTATTTTCATATTTATTTTTTTATAAGAAAGTAATCTCTTGCATTTGTCCGATATGTTTCTAATAAACTATCTTCTCTGTGTATAATCCATTAGGGTGTGGAATTACGAGGAAGCTACTCTTCTGAACAGTTTTGATAACCATAATTATCCGGAAAATCGAGGAATTTCGAAGCTTTGCCTTGTAAACGAGTTGGACGACAACTTGCTGCTTGTTGCATCAAGTAAATATCTTGACTCTATTTGCCGTGCTATAACCAATTACATATATATACATATCTATTGATAGTAAGGCAAGCTGGATTTTGCTTTGTCTTTTGTAGATGATGGAAATATCCGAATCTGGAAAGATTATGCTACAAAAGGACGACAGAAATTAGTCACTGCGTTTCCTTCGATTCAGGGTCATAGACCTGGCGTCCGTAGTGTGAATGCTGTTGTTGATTGGCAACAACAGTCTGGATATCTTGTATGTTCCAATTTTGCTATTTAATTCAGTATTGCACCTATGCACAGGCTGCTTTATTTGCTCTGACGCATTTCCTTGTGTTGCTATATCTAGTTTGCATCTGGTGAGATATCATCTATCATGGCCTGGGATTTGGACAAAGAGCAACTTGTGAATACCATTCCCTTGACGTCAGATGCTAGCATCACTGCTTTGGTGAGTTTTGAATTCACATACAGCTCGCATGTTGATTGGTTGTTATGAATAGATACACACTGAACATTTTTCTGGTTCCTGACGTTTTAGCTTGTGTGCCTAGGACATTGCTCTTTCTTTACAGCGTTGCTGTGTGTTCATCTCAACCATTTCTATAATGCTGTTTGCAGTATATATCTGTCATTGCTGCCTGTTTATATTGAATGATGTTTTGGAAAAACACATGGTTAGGAATTTTTTTTTCCTTCCCAAACTACCCTCATTAATGATGGTAAAATTTTTGACAAATGGCCATTTAAATTAGGAAAAAAAGAAAAATCATGTTGGTCATTTGGTTCAGCAAAAGGTCCCATTCTGCATAAATAACTGGAAGGTGGAAAATATGCCATAACCTCATTTATTTTCTGAATAGGTAAAACCCAAAATGTCCTTTACTAAAAATTGGAGGGAGTGTGTGTGTATTTATTTTATTACTACGAAATATGTGAAACTGACATTTAATGCTCGTAATTTCTGAATTTCAAAAAAGCCTTTTAACTTCAGCATTAGTGTTTTCCCTGCCCCTGTAGCATTTGAATTGCATGGAAAAAGTTTGCATTTGAGGCATGCCTACTATTGTATTAGTCTCTTCTTTTTTCCAATAATTTCACATAATGTGTTTTCAGTCAACAGTTAATATACACTAAATTGTGAATTGTGTGGTTTTGTTATTTTAGTGTACCGATATCATAATTGATACTGTCTCTCTGGGTTTTTCTGGATTTTAATTTGTGGGACTAAATTGCATAAATTTTGCTTGTTTATTGATAACATCGTGCATCATGTAGGCTGCTTCTCATGTCCATGGAGGTCAATTCGCTGCTGGTTTTAATGATGGTTTTGTCAGATTATATGATGTTCGTACTCCTGAAATGTAAGAAATTCACTTTTCTTTTTTTATGCCAGTTTTAGAACTACTGTAACGCCTTGCCTTGTTCTTTTCCCTGTTAGTTTTATATGAATTGCCAGTCATGCTTGAGTGTATGCCGAACTCTTGTTGTCTATGGATGAACATATAGTATTGAAGTCTCATGTTGTGATAAAACTATAAAGCCCATTCGGGGGGCTGTAGCACACAGTGAAGCTCATGCTTTATTAAAGAAAAAGAAAAGAAAAGAACAAATAAAGATCTTGTGTATGGTGGTGTGATATGATAAACATAAAAGAATTTTATTAACATACATTCTCTTGCAGTTTTAAAGCATAAACAATGTTGTCTACCTGCATAATTAGAATATAGTTAGTACAAGTACTATTCTAAATTTAATGCCAGGTACAGGCAATACAAGCATCTATCTCTTGCCAAACTGCAGTGGATAAAAATTAGCCTGAAATCCTAAACAAATCATGTTTCATATATATCAAGGGTGACAGGTGCACTTTTTGACTAAGTTGTTCTGGGGCTTAGGGGCTGCGCATAGCAGCACTAAAGCATTATTCACAAGTCACAACTATGCATTTTGTTTCCTTGAAAACATTTTTGCCGTTAAGGAATGATATGGTAGGAATCAGCATTGTCGAAACTTCAGAGTAGATTTCCTACGATATCTTTATGTCTGCAAGTGCAATCAATAACTTGGGTGTCCAACTGTCCATTGCTGTCGATAAGTTGTATACTTAGTATACTTTATATTTAACATTTCTTCTTAACCTTTGTTATTCAGGCTTGTAACCGAAACCAGGCCTCACACTCATCGAGTTGAAAAAGTTGTAGGGGTCGGCTTCCAACCTGGTCTTGAGCCAGCTAAGGTGAGATCCACACTTTCACTTGGAAAATAAGCCAACCTGTAATTTGCTAATAAATTTGATCTTGAAAGCATGCCTTATTAATTATTTATCCACTTCTTCCTCTCCAGCTTGTCAGTGCATCGCAAGCAGGAAACATTCAGTTCCTTGACATGAGATGTACAAAAGATAAATATCTCACTATTGAAGCCCATCGAGGGTCACTTACAGCTTTGGCTGTCCATCGGCATGCTCCTCTAATTGCAAGTGGCTCAGCTAAACAATTTATCAAAGTCTTTAATTTATCTGGTGCCCCGTTAGGCACCATTCGCTACTACCCCACATTTATGGCCCAGAAGATCGGAGCTGTTAGTTGCCTTACTTTCCATCCGTATCAAGTACTTCTGGCTGCAGGCGCAGCTGATGCTTGTGTTTCAATATATGCTGACGAAGTCTCTCCTCCCCGGTGAAGTTGAAAGATTTGTTGAAGCCTGCAGTTGGGCTTGAGACTGTATGATGATATACATTAATTATGCCTCCTCCTTCGGCTCACCTGTAAAGCTAAGAAGAATCTGCTCGTTTGTGGAGGCCATCCCATAATTACCTGTTTATAGGTGAATTTGTAAATATTTTCTTTTTTCCCTTTTCTTTCTTTTTTTTTACTTTCTTTTTCTTTTCTTTTTTTTTCTGGTTTTAGTGTGCTTGCTTTTCTTCATTTGTGTTTTACTTCTTTGTAACCCTTTGTTCAATTTGTACAGTTAAACTAGTCCCTTATAAAATTTAATTATTGTTAGAGACCTTCAGCCAGTGAGTTCTGTAGTTTTTGAGTTTTTAGATGTTTTCTTACCTTATTCTAAGTTCTCCGTAAATCTTGTCCCAACTCTTTGACCGCGCTGGGGTGTACCAGTTTTCATTTTGGGTTTCAAATGTCTTACTAGGAGGGTTGTATGGTCTTTATTTGATATGCACTCACGCCCAATGCATCAATACTCGCATGTCATGTGAATCACACGTGAACATAAATTTTGCATTTTACTGTACCCGAACATGTACCTGTGAGGCTGTGACCAAGAAAGAGGTACTTTCATGGTTTACTTGTATCCGGTAAAAACTTTCGGACAAACAGCCTGTGTTCGAAAGGGGTAGATAAAGTCTCGATGACAGAACAAAAGACAGAAACATCTCTTGCACTGGTCTTGATATCTTTCTCATAAGCTGATAAGCAGCTGCAGATGAACAGTTGGAATAGTTGTTTCATTATCAACTATCTCCAGCTTATTCTTTATATCTTGTTAATACTTAATAGCACAAGTTCTGTTCAGTTTTTAACAATTAATTCATTTTAGAAAAATACTTAACGTGCTGTAGTAGTAGTAGATCCCTTTCTTATACTTGAATATTATCTTTGAAATCCACTATGCTCTCTATGTTTAGATGTATTATCTTTCTATTAACTTGCATGTCTATTTATAATTAATTTAAAAAAAATGATGGTGCAAAAGCCAACCGTGAGACGAGATGGGACGGATTGAGTATTTTTGCAAGGTATTTTTATAGTCACCAATAAATCCACCTAGAAGAGTTTTGCAATATTTGCTTGGTTCTCGACTTTGTTGATATGTGAATGAGGCCTAGACCACCAGCATCAGGTGTAATTGCAATGTTCCCAAGAAACAATATGAGGCGAGACTTTTTTCTAGGATAAGTTAGGCTCAGATTTTGCCACATAATATAATACTTGAATCATTTCATGCTAGTGATGCTCAACGCGTGAAGTAAGACTTGAAAAACAAGGACCTGAAGCTCATAGTAGACAAGTATGTTTGTTGAAATATAAAAAATGTGAAGAATCAGTGCATCCATGCTTTTTCTGTAAGCTCATAGTCGTAGTAGACAAGCTCATATTGATTTTTTCCCAACTCGTCTTTGTTAAACGGGTGAAATGTACGGCAGGCCTGCAAGAAATTATTAGTAAATTGATTTCAAATTGAAAACCAAAAGTATCGTACGGCTTGTACATTAATTTGTTCTTCTAATCTAATCTCATGCTCACCATTTTGTCTTTTAATTTGTACGAAAGTCGTCCGTTGAACTTGCACACAGGCATGAATGGTGAATTCTTGCTCTAAGAACAGTGAATCGACTAGGTCAAAGCTGTAAAACCAATTTCCAGGAATAACTATTAGATGGATGCTGGTGCCCATTCTTACTGGTTTATTTTTCCTAACGATTCATGTATTACCTCCGTCCCATAGCAGCGGTAAGGAGTTGGGTTACTAAAGTAGAGGTGCTGGGTTCGATCCCCAGCGGTGTCGGAGTTATAAAGTTGGTTTAGGTATGGAGAAAATAGTGGTTTAGAAGTAAATTTTTGCATAGCATTAGCGTAGGGGTAGTTGTAATATTTGTCATTTCAAAAAAATAATTAGAGTTAAATTTTGAGTTATATATTAATAGTGGAGGTTGTTTTTACTTTATTGGAGATTTGTTGTCACTTAAATTTGTTGATGGAAAAAATGGCAAAATGGTACAACTGTTTTGGGACGGAGGGAGTATGCAATAAGTTAACTCTCCCGTGTGGGTGGACGTGAGTCGTTACTAATGGTATTAGGTACAATAATTCCGTAATACCTATTGAGAGTATATAATGGGTATGTAATTAAGTAATTGACCTATAGGATACATAAGAGCAGGCTCGACGCGTAGGTCAAACATTAAGGGGTAGATTATAACACCTGTCCTACTTTAAATATCCACGGTAATGTTGAAAGGTTCTTTCATTGTACAAGTCATATATGGCCGATTTAAAAACTAAACATGTGAGGATTTCAACCTTGACAGTGTACAAAATATCATACCAGTTTTATGTGTATAGTTCATAAGTCGAATCTATTACCGTGTACGTTCACTTAAAAGAGTTGGGTCCATATGTCACTGGACATGTTGGAAGTCAAAAGATATGATGATAGATAGCAGATGAGGGACAGCAGCGTGAGTAAGTTGGTTCTATACTTCTATCTTAATCTTATCATGATCAACAAATTGAAGTGTAGTTGATGTTTGGGCAATCCACTAGCAATTCTTTTTTCAAGTAAAAGAAGAACAAGAAGAAGAAGAGGTACCGGCAGTGATGTTAACAGTTAGGTACGTACAGGACAGTTGAGTAAACGCTCGATTCTTCCATTCTTCTTAATTTACTGGGGAAGATTTTATATGTGTACTTTCTATGTACTTCCATTTGATGCTTTGCTTTCTTGACTCCTAAAGACAAAGAAAAGTCCAAATTCTTGAGATTTATAATCCTTAAAAAAGTATAAAGTAATAAACAAATTAAGGTGGTCAACTCAACTTAGTTTCTACTGGGGAAGCAACTTATCTGGAGTAGATGCCTCTTGATGTGTTGTTCCCCATACTCGTTTCCAACAAGTTTAGGAGTATACTAATCTGACACTTTCTGTCTTTTAGGTGCCAAGTTTAACTGGGTAAGGTGAAACTACCTCAACTATGTGTACGCCAAATTTCATGTTATTTAAATTTATGACATGGTTAGTATTGTTATGCACGTTGAGTTTTATTGAGGGCTCAATTCAAATCTTTTTATAAGGTGTTTGAATTTGATCCGAGCCTCACTTTTAAGTTGTTTTATTAATGATCCGGGGAGGGTTGGTTCGGTGATATTGACTTTTAACTTGGTATCTCTATATTTTGACCAATTTACACCTAAATCCACTTTAATATAAAGTTTTTAAATTTTTATCATGGGGTCGGTGCAAACTCGTATTTATTTTCCATTTCTATCACAAATTTGGGTTGAGACCAAGTATAAACAAATGTTAAGTTCGAACCTGAATTTTTATTCGTTATCTAAATGAATTTAGGTTCGATTCAAGTGTTGTTTGAGCTTAAATCTAAGTAATTCGACAATACTCATCTTGATAACAGCACTAACTATGGTTGTATTTGGAACTGATTTGTTTTTAAATGATTATTCTCTTTAATTTTGATTTTATTAATGATAACATAATATACAAAGAGATTGTATAAACAATACATTATTTCTCCAACCTTAAGCAACAAAACTGTTTACAACTCAAGACCCACCAATACCCATTGCCAATTGTTTGAGGCATTTACTACCCCGAAAAAGGATAGTATTTGCCGTTCAAAAATAAAAATAAATAAATAAAACCTTTCCCAGAGAAGTGTTAAGGGTTGGAATTGAACTTTAATCACTCCACCCCATCGCGGCATCGCCTAGTATGACTATCCCGAGAAAACGAACTAATTAAAATCGAAGGTATATATGAGACGATAATTTGAATCTAATCGAATCGTAAAAGGGCATATCAACCAAAGCGAGTCCTCTAGAGATAAAATTGATGATCCCTACGAACCAAAATCAATCACACTAAACCGGGGGGGGGGGGGGGGGGGGAATTGGAAGTATAATATAATCATCTCTTTATTGAAACCACTAACATCCCCACCCCGTTTCACATATTACTAGTAAGAAATAAACTTCAGAAACTTCCCTTCCCAAGGATTTTGAGAATGGATTTTTGAATTTACACTTCAAAATCACTTCAAAATAAAACAATCCACATCCAAAAACTCTCTCCCAAACACTATACATATCAAATTTCATTGGTCACTTCTTCTGCCTTCAATAATTTATGAAGTGTTCAAGTGATGTGGTGACCAAGTTTCGGTTCAACTAGGAACCAATGGCGAGGTTCAGTGGGATCATTGGACCCCCCCTCCGGAACTTGCCCTTTTCTATTTAAAAAAAGAAAAATTTAATTATGCATTTTGGCCTACCTAACTAAATATTGAAAAATTTATCCTTTACTAATTTTTATTTTATTTTGTATTAAAAATTGATATATTATGATAGATTAGTTACACTATGGTCCCGGTGAAAATTACACTTTTATTCGCCATTGTAAAAACTACTGAAATTATGTTCGTTTTAATATGAAAAAATTCAAATTGAGACGATTTAAATTGAATTTAACTGAAATTTGTTTATTGTTTATAGTATGTAAAAAAAATGTGTACGATAAAGTTGACATTTTTTTCCAAAAACAGAAAAGGAGAAGATAAACGTTCGGCTGGAAACTGGAATACATGAAATGTCAAGCCGAACAAAGAATAAAAATCTGCAGTTCAAACAAACTACTGTATGATATCAGTTAACATGGTACGGAATATAAATAAATAAATAATCCATCTTTCCTGTCCACATACTCCCTATGAAATTCAGTCTGAAGTTTAAAATGACGAAAATGCCCATATCTTAAATCTAATCCAGAATCATTTTCATGTGGAAACCAAATAAACCCTCCGAGAGGTCATTTCGCGTGATACTCCTTATTTAGGTCAATAATATAAAAATAAAATAAAATAAAATATTCCCAGACATGGGACATTAATTGACACGTCATATCATATCATATCCCATACAAAATCAATTACAAATACAATGCAATAAAATAAAAAAAATAAAAAAATTACAAATACAATGCACAACAATTGTTGGTGACATTTAAAAGAGCCTTCTCTAGTCTCCACCTCCCTTTTAATCTACTCACATTGCTTTAACAAACATTTTACCAAAAAGTTAAAGCTAAATAAACAAAGTTTCGATCATGATTCTCACATTTCCCTTGATTTTGGTAGGTTCTAGCCTCTAGCTTTATTTAAACAGTATTGAAATATATATATACCCATTTTACACATTAAAAAAATGTGCTTTCTCTATTAAAACTATACTCTTTATTAAACCTTAACGGTTATTTATTATTAAAATCAATGTTGCACCAAACTATAAGAGAAGAAAGAGAATAAGATGATTTGAATGGTGTAAAATAAGATTGAAATATATATATACCCATTTATACCAAAGAAAAGCAACAGTTCTATTCTTGGGCCTCGGCCCTCTTCCGTCGGGCTTGCTGCTCCTGTCAATAGCCGGCCCTGAACATGAGGTATGAACATATAGGTTGCGCAACTGTTAGTATTAACCATTGGCTTGGTCTTAATTGTAAGGTTTGGTAATTATATTGAGGTGCAAGTCTTGGCTCATCTCCAGATTAATAACTCTAATCTTGTAACGTGACATTAGTAGCTTCCGGAGCAAACGTAGGTTTCTGGATGAGAGTATATTTTTTCTAAATTTTCCTACCTTTTATGTTGATTTTGATTACCTATAAATTATACTTCCTCCATTTTGGTATAAGATTCCCATTTGATTTTGTTGATTTTTTTAGCCTCAATTTGACTCTGAATTAATCCTAATCCATTTCGAAAAGTAATTTGGAAATTATATTATGAAAATAGAAGATTTGCATTTTCATAATATAAGTTCAAATATTTATTTTTCGGTACGATTTAGGATTAATTTCGAAGTCAAATGGAGACTAATAAAATTCAACAAAATTAAATGAGAATCTTATAGGGTGCGGAGGAGTAAGTAATACACAAAAATTTTAGATTGTTCATAAGACTATACTTTAAATATACTCCATTCATTCTCTTAGGAATTTTCTAATTTGATTTTTTTCGGTCAACAGTTTTTAAATTTAAATATCAATTACTTTTTAACTGTAATGATAAAATATGTAACGAGATTATATTATAAAATTTCGATTCTATATTTTTATATTTTCATTTTGACTATGTCCCTCATTCTAGGTGCCCTTCTAGAGTTCTAGATATAATGGTATACTATACTACCTCTGTACCAGAACATTTGCATCGTTTTGACTTTTTAAAGTCAACAAAATTGAAATTTGACTACGATTTACTTTTAAACTATAATGGTAAAATATTTATCAAAATTATATTATGAAACTTTCCATCCTAAATTTTCAATATGTAGTTTTGTTAAACATTTTACCATTACAGTTTAAGAGTAATTTGTAGTCAAACTTCGATTATATTGACCGCAAAAAGTAAAAATGGTGCAACTGTTATGGGAGGAGATAGTATGAAATGGTTGTTTTTGTGGAAAATGATATGCATGATGTGAGAGAAAGTGAATGAGTCACGAGTCGACCCTAGGTAGCTATCAAGAGTTCGAATTTGGAAGACAAAACAACAAAGAGAAGAAGAAGAAGCTTCGGTTCTTATCTAATCTAGGAGTAGTATGTATCTGGTGCTGGCATAGGAGTGAACTCACTGTATAGATCTGGAGTGGATGGGTGGCCATTCGTATCAGGTTCAGCCAGCCGTTCATTTCATAATAAATAGGTACGTTCCCTTCACAAAAGTAAGGTCACAACAGCTCATAAGTACGGCCTTCCTTTCCCACCCATTAAATATTACTCCGTTCCATAATAAGATTATTAAAGTTAATTTTTTTTTTACCTTAAATTACTCATATATTACACATGATTAGTATATATAATAGAGTTATATTAAAAAAATATACTTAATTTTCTTTTATAATATAATTTTATTATATTTTTTTAGTGTGTAATGTAAGATTAATTTGTATTCAAAATTCGAAAAAAATCAACCTTAGAAATTTATTATCGAACAGATGGAATAATTAATATTAGTATTTATTAATATTATTATGTCAATATACGTGGAGTATATCCTTTTGCTTTTTTACTTGCGATAATGCCTCGTTGATTTTTATTCCATTTTTTGGTACTCTAAATTATTTTTGGACCCGCTACTTCAATTATTAGTTTTTTCTTTGCTTTCCTTCATGTATATTTGCACCAACACCCCTTAGATATGTTTTATTATCAAGATCGACACACGTCATTTATGATTTAATGTATGAACAAAGATCCCATATTGGAAAATGATTCAATTTGTTACATATTCACCTGCGCTCATTTATTAATACATACCCATTGTTGTAGTGCGCACACATGCATTAAAAAATAGATATAAATGATCAAGTAAAAAGATTACAACATTGTGTTGAAGCTTGTTTTGATACGTCTTGCTAGTATGATTTGTTCGCTCTCGACCTGAATCCACACAAACTGATTTTTTGAAATCATCCATAATGGTTCATACCATATGAAAGTAGTGGTCTACCATTTATCCCACTATGTCTTAAATGATGTACTGCATCTAGTATTATCCACGGTGTAGAAGTAGTCTTGTTCGCATTTACGATAAAGCCTATGGAATATATTGTCTTAATTCGTTATACGCTCAAAGTAAATACTACGCAAGAAACTTACCCATTGTCGTATTAATCAACTCCTGGATATCAAGAATGATTTGCGATGACGGAGCATTGACTTGTCCACCGAGTAAAACACAAGAAACAACTCCCTCCGTCCAGGTCAAAGCTTTTCATTTCGTTTTGTTGACTTTTTCTGGTCGCAAATTACTCACAAATTATATAGGAAAAAAAAGTTTGAAAATTATATTCAAATAGTAAAAAATATTTTTTTAAAGAACAAAATTTTATTAATAAAAGAGTATAAGAGATGTTCGGGCTAGTTACAAAGAAGTACGAAACCGGAACACACATCCGGAGCAATATACAAACAACAAATTACATCAAACAAATTATAATAAACTAGTTACGAATATTGAACTATTTTATTATAATTTTTCTAAAAAAAATATTTGATGAGATTTAAAAGTGATTTATGACAAAAAAAATAGTCAACAAAATAAAATGAGAAATATTTGACCGGATGGATGGACTACATATATTTAGAATTCGATTGTATATTTGATATTTATGAAAGCCCCTAGTTCAAGCAATCTGCACGCCACAACTTAGTAGTAATTAACTCGATATATTGTTTACTTCTTTCATATTTTAATATTTGAAGTTTTAGCGAATTTTACAGCTTGTTTGGCTTAGAGTTATGGAGAGGGCTTTTGAATAGTAACCCGAGAGGTGAATAGTATTTACTGTTGAGAGGGGTTTGTGAAATTAGTTTTGGGTTTGAGTTAGTAAAAGGTAGTAGGATACAGGGGGAATATTAATAGGAGTGATGATGAGAGGTGATGATTGGATGATTAAATGATTGGTTAGTTATAGTTAGTTAAGGTTAGTTGTATTGGAATTGTGGGAGAATGTATTGAAAATTGAGTAGATTTGGTTGGGAATTGTATTTTTTATATTAGATGAAATAATATGAAAGGTAATAGAGTAAAAATAAAATCTGAATGTACAAATATCTGTTATAATTTCCCTTTTTTTACTATTATTAATTTTATTTTTTTTACAAACTGAGGATGGATAAAATTATTTAATTGCTTACGCAAAAAATTATTTCATACGAAATATGAATTATTATATTTGATTACATTAATCATACAACAGTATGTCTGCTACAATACGTTGTCCAACAATACATATACGAAATAGTTGACTCGTCCGAACCAGAACAATATATATATATATATATATATATATATATATATATATATATATATATATATATATATATATATATATATATATATATATATATATATATATATATATATATATATATATATATATATATATATATATATATATATATATATATATATATATATACTGCAAGAATGATTTATTCCGATGGTCAAATGTTATTCTCGTTCCGGCTACTTATAACCGTTCATATAATTAAGCAAGTGAAAGAGGTCATTCAAACACACAACACATCTGAATTTGATTGCAGAAAAGAGATGATATAAGCTATAAGCAGGCACCAGCAGAGCAGCATGGTAGTCTGCAGTATGCACAAGCTCGATCAAAAACTGTCACCTCTGCTCTTTGGACTTCTACGTCAAGCATACTTGATCAACCAAAAGCAGCACATCACGTCCCTTGAAGTTACATAAGCAAAAAACTGAGATTAGTATCATAAATCACGAAGAAAAAAAAAAAAAAGGTACAACCTTACAAATATGAGCTACACGAATTTTTGGGTAAAACGATGCGTAATTTCACGGTTCACACATACAGCAACCACAATAACTCATCTAAATAATTGCAAGTGTGAAATACAACTTGTCACAGTCACAGACTCACATTAATCAAACACTTATTAGTAACCACTAACCAAGTTGCAACCACTACAGTACTAAACCAAGGGCTAAATTCAAACACAAAGACACACAACAACTGATGGACCAACCAAGACTGTCTGGGCAAAGCAAAACTCTGGACAATAAAAATGCTTCAAATTACTATGGACCATAAAGATGCTTCAAATTACTCTCACATAAAGAAAAAAAATCAACAACTCAAGTGAAACAAAATTTCAAAACATAGAACTAAGAACACATTAACTCTAAGAGCAGTTGGCTGACTTGGCTCAGATTTAATAAATTGAAGGTTTAGTCACAGAAAACTGCTTCAAACACCTCGATTGGAGACCGCCATGGCTGCAAATAACCATAAGAGTTACCGCCAAGCCAAGATACGGTTATGCTCAAACGAGTGGAAGCCATTTTTGCATAAAATTGCTTGCTAGAAATATAATCATCATCGCCACATGTCAAATAAGCATAACTCAATAGAAACCACATGACCACATTATAAAACAAGTAACAAGTTTGGCCGTTGGAGTTTCCGTTCTGTCAAGACCGATGCACCGCCGAGGCGACAGTAAGAGCCACGCATCATGGCTGCGTATTGATCAGGTGATCAATAGCCCCGCCAAGATACGAATGGACTGTTTCCTGAGAAAGAAGCATAACAATGCATTAGTGAAGGGTGTGAGTAATTAAATTAAAAAGAGAAGATTGTCACAAACAACCAATTTCTAATGAAACTGAAACTCAAAATACAAATCAGAGAGTTATTCCTTGCTTTTAATTTTATTTCGACATACTGTTACAAATTAAATTATAAATGAATTAAGATCTGAGTAATTTTATTCTACATATTGTTAGATAATCAGCAAACCTGAACAGAGTCTATCAACATGAATTAAGACTAACAACGCGATGCAAGAAGAAAAATTAGACGCAAGAAGAAAAATCATTGTGGTCAATGAACAACTGCTAGTTCTATTATTTTTCAAAAATTGTTTCAAAATCATCTAATCATACAATCACAGTTTACGCATTCAACATGCCGACTACTAGTAAAAGCAAAAACCATCAAACTGCTAGTAAGTTAACATCAACTCGACATGAACACACAAACCAAAAATCTCATACACCAGACAACAAATCATAGACCAAACGGCTCGTTATTGACAAAAAAAATGGGGGAAAATAAAGGACGCTTCAAACTGTTAAACTTACATAAGAAGATGTCAGTACGAGTAACAATTCGCACCAAACTCGAAACATCAAAGCCAAGCAAAAGGGGACCGAAACATCAAAGCCAAGCAGAAGGGGACCGAAACATCAGAAAACGAAACCCTAATTTCAAATCAATTAACATCAACGATTTTCGACCCAAATCGGAAAGATTAAGTGATAGGAGGAGGAAATGTACCTTAAAATACCGATTCGAAGCCGCCGGACCGTCGCTGGAAAATTCCGTCGGAACCAAATCGAAAATCGGCTCCGATAGGGTTGTAGATCGGAGCGAGACGATCACACCCATGTCATTTATTTCAACATATGACGCCGGAGTTGACCGGAAAATAGACCGTAAGTGTTCCGACCGTAAGAAAGTGGTAGAGAGTGGACAGAGAAATCTGTCCCTAGAGAGAGAAAGGGGAGATGAAAATGGAGAAATGCTTAAGGAATAGTATGAATAGTACGAGAGGCCAGTATAATTGAGAGCCAAACGTATAAAGCCCTCTCAACAGTACGAGAGGTCTCTCTAATAGAGAGCAATACAATTGAAGTTTTACCCCTACCCCTACCATAATACTCTACTCTTATTTTTTTTAATCCTTCAATTTATTTGGCTTCATCTTTTTTCAGTTTTTTTTAATTGAAAATGTTGTTTTGTATAGGGTAATCATTACTTTACTTAATTAATGTGCATTAGCCCTAAAATTTCAATTAATTAAATATGAAAAAAGTATTAACTTATGAAACCCAACCCACCCACCGGGATCACATCTTAATTATGAAAAGAATAGGGCGCATATAGAAGATGCTAAGACAAAGGGTTTGTTTTTTGCAATAAAAAATACTGATAAATTTAGGAATGAAAGGGAAAAAGGAATAAAATAAAAATAAGAAAAGGAAAAGAAAGATGTGTGCGTAGTTGTCGTACTGTCCTTCCGCACTGATCAAAGAAAGAGAAGTACCTTCCTCACATATTTTCTCCACCGAATAAACAAGTCTACTTATTGACCCCCCAACCCAACCCAAATCATTTTTCTATATACAGAGAGTTGAAAAAGAAACAAGAAAATGACCTTTCCACTTTTCCCAAAATACCCTCGTCAACTCCCTATCTGTCCCTCTCTTCTCTCCTTGTCCTTTACCGTACGGCACTCTCAACCCCCTGCAAATTATCATTATACCCATCCCTTTTCTGAAAGTCAGATTCAAAGTAACTTAAAATGAAGTTGATTGGTATTGTATTTGTACATATATAATGCCTACATAAAATCAGTTGTCCCGTTTCAAAATTTTACTTACACTCAACAATTTTTGTTTTAACTATAAATTACCCGTATATCAATAAAATTATACAAAGAAAATTTAGAAGATAAAATTTAATAATATAATTTATTAAATATTTTACTATTATTGTAATAATTAATTTGTAGTAAAGAAATAATTGACCCTAAAAAACAAAATGAAACAGTTGCTTTGGAACATATAGTATACATTTACTCCGCTAAATTTCAATACTTGAAGTTTGCAAATGAATTTTAATCAGTTCCAAGTAAAAATAAGTCCACCCCTATATGTAGAATCAGTTTAGTTTATACATTAGTAACATTTAACAGTAACAATTGTCATCGTTCATCACACCGTCTAGGGGTGAGCAGAAAAACCACCTGCCAGACCCACCCGCGCAAACCGTCCACCTCTAACCCGTCCGCGACGGCTTACTTCATGTTATACCCGCCCGCGGTTGTTACATGTTTCACCCGCGACGGGTTGGGTGGGTGGCGGCTTGACAGTTGCAAACCGCCATCACCCACCCGCCCCAACCCGCCATAGTATATAATTATTTTATATATATTTATTACTACATAATATAAATTACTCATAGTATATAATTTTTTAAATATTTATAATATTTAATAATAATATTGTAATATGTAAATTACAAAACTATAAAATTGGGAACTAGATTAACTAAGTACGTACTCCAACTGTCAACCTCCTATTTTCGTAAGATGGGGTCTAAACTGATTGCTCCCTTTTTTTTTTTCACTTGGCTGGGAAGCTAATGGAAGCTTTTTTTTTATTGTGAAATAGTTTTTTTGGTTTCAATTGTTGATTAGTAATTAAGTTGATCAGGGCACATTTTCAAGTGATGTTTCTGTGTACGCTTGTTAGGTTGCCCCGGCTTCGTCCCTTTCTTTGTACTTTACTTCGAGCTACTTTTATTATAATATAAATTTGTCTATTTTAAAAAAAATAAAAGACTATTATTATCTCTATGTTTAAATTTTTTTTCATTTTAGACATGTACCATTAATGAATATTGTATCGGTTGGTTTGCATTTTGAACTTCGTTACTTCTATTTGTTTGTTAATCGTGTGTGATTTCTATTGAGTTTGGATATTATTAACCATCCGCCATCCGTCCGCGCATTTTTGTAATCCACCCGCGACGGTTTGGATGTTTTTCTCACCCGCCGCGGTTTGTAAATAAATTCACCCGCATACAATGAATCTACTTAATTTTTGTTAGAAACTCGGGTACACCCGCCCACGCTCACCCCTAACACCGTCATGCCTAATATAGAATCAAATTACTTGCATCACCATCCATTATAGTAGTCGATAAGGGTAATAATGTCATTCAGCGTATCTGATCTGATCTCACCCATATTGTAGCCAAAATTCGAAGAAGGGCAATATGGTAAATTAAACAGACCCTTCTTCCTCATCCCCTCAGTTTCTCAACTGCTGATATAAAACCAGTCTGTGATTTTGTTGTCTGTTAACCGTTACTTCTCCAACACAATACACACACATAGACACAGCACAACTTTCTTCAAAGTTAAAAGTTGAAACCCTTTTCCTTTCCATATCTCCACTTGAAAGCAAGATCCAATTTTTTGTATGCCTGAATTATTCCCAATGAAGAAGCAAAAGTCCACCACCACCACCTCCAGCCAGTTCTTCTTCGATCTCCTATCTGAAGAGATCATTTTCATAATCCTGGACTTCCTCGACGAAAACCCACTTGACAGTAAGTCATTCTCCGTCGTGTGCCGCTCCTTCCATTCCATCGAGTCTCGTCACCGCAAGTCCCTCAGACCCCTCCGCTCCGACCACCTCACCAACGTTCTCAACCGCTACCCTCACATCTCCACCCTCGACCTCTCCCTCTGCCCCAGACTCACCGACGCTTCCTTGACTCTCATATCCACCAGCCCCTGCAACCAAACACTGGCCTCCATCAATTTGTCCAGGTCTAGATTCTTCTCCCATCTGGGCTTGTCCAATTTGGTTGCCAGGTGCCACAACTTGGTGGAGATTGACCTCTCAAATGCCACCGACATGAAAGACTTGGCTGCTTCCGCGATAGCGGAGGCCAAGAACTTGGAGAAGCTGTGGCTTGTCAGGTGTAAAATGGTCACTGATATTGGGATTGGATGTATTGCTGTTGGGTGTAGGAAGCTCAAGTTCTTGAGTTTGAAGTGGTGTTTGGGTGTCGGTGATTTGGGGGTCGGTTTGGTTGCTGTCAAGTGTAAGGCCATTCGCAGCCTTGATCTCTCTTACTTGCCGGTAATGCACCTTTTATGTTGTGTGCCCTTTTTTAGTATCTTGTGCTTCTTTTGCTCATCCATGTTATGTGCCTTACTCTGTATTCACTGAGATGGAGACATGTTGTGTATATAATATATCTGAGTTTTAGTTCAAGAGGATCCAATACTATAATTAAAATGAGCTCAGTTGATTATTTACAGGATAAATTTTGCATCTTTGGTGAAGTTCATATTGATAAGTTTGTGTGTGTAGTTGATGAGTTTGCATGTCCTGATGTTTCATTGAACTTGTATGTATGACTTACTTAAAGAGTGCAGTGACTGTTTTATCTGATTTGAGTATATGTACGTTGTTGTTTCTTATTCTTTATTTTTATCGTGTAGATCACGAATAAATGCTTGCTTCAAGTCCTAGAGTTGCAAAACCTTGAAGATTTGGTTCTTGAAGGGTGTTTCGGAATTGATGATGACAGCCTTGCAGCTCTGAAGCAAGGATGTAAATCATTGGAGGTACTACAATTTGCCATTTGAGTTTATGTTTGCTAAATTATTGAGTCAATTTTAACTTTAAAAATTTGTATTGACAGACACTGGATATCTCGAGCTGTCAGAACGTCAGTCACGTGGGATTGTCTTCTCTGACCAGTGCTGCTGGATCTTTACGGCAACTCATTCTTTCATATGGGTCTCGGGTTGATCTCGCTCTTGTTGGTAGTTTGCAGAAGCTATCCATGTTGCAGACCATAAAATTAGATGGTTGCCAGGTCACATGTTCTGGTCTGAAATCGATTGCGAATTCGTGCAAATCGCTTAGAGAAGTGAGTTTAAGTAAGTGTGTGGGAGTAACTGACGAAGGTCTCTCGTCCCTAGTCACTAAACACAAGAACATTAAGAAACTTGACATCACCTGCTGCCGCAAAATAACTCATGTTTCGCTTGCCCATATAACGAATTCATGCACATCGCTCACTTCCCTCAAGATGGAGTCCTGCACCTTGATTTTAGCCGAAGCTTTTGTTTTGTTAGGGCAGCGGTGCCCGCTTATTGAGGAGCTTGATGTCACGGATAATGAGATTGATGATGAAGGTAAATATTTTATTCAGCTGAATTCGGAAGTTATTGTAACCAGCTTCTTGCTTTTCAAAGCTGAAAAGCAGAAAACGAGGTTTGGACCAGTTCTTTTGATGATTTTTTGCATAAGCACAGTTTTCTCTATTTTTCTTCCAATTCACTTCATGTGCTGTATATAAACTTCTGCACTTTCGAAAAAGCTGATGCAAACACCCTCTTAAGATGTTAAGAGTCGATTTTGTGAATTGTGGCTTCATGTAATTTGTGTACATGCAGGCCTAAAATCTATCTCGGGGTGCTCTCAGCTAAGGAGCCTTAAGTTGGGAATCTGTCTGAATATAACTGACGAGGGGCTTATGCATATTGGGATGTCCTGTCCAAATCTCAAGGAGCTAGACTTATACAGGTGCCGTAAGCAACTTGACATCATTTTACGTTGCATCATTTTACTAGTTTATCACTTTACCTCGAGTGCAAGTAACACTTTCCTCTCCAATAGCATCATGACTTAATGTCGATAACAGACTTCTTGCCTACTGATAATTGTCGATTCTCCAATTTTAGTTTTTTGTTTTTCATCTCTGATCTCCCCTTAATAATCAAAAGGAAATTGTTTTCTTTTACAGATCTGCTGGAATCACGGATTCTGGTATCTTAGCCATAGCTTGTGGTTGCCCTGCTCTTGAAATGATAAATGTAGCATATTGTAACCTTATAACTGACCTTTCCTTGATGTCATTGTCAAAATGCTCGAAGTTGAACACGGTAGAAATTCGAGGATGCCCTCTCATCTCATCATTGGGACTTGCTGCTATTGCTGTGGGATGCAAGCAACTTAGCAAGCTGGACATAAAGAAATGTAACAACATCAATGACGCTGGAATGATTCCTCTTGCACACTTTTCTCAAAACCTCAAACAGGTAATGACTTCACTTTTTTTTTTTTTAATTCCTCACCCCCAATATCCTTTGCTATCAGTTGAATCTTCAAGATTGTTACGTGTATTCGGTGCACTATGCTTAATCAGTATGTTTTTTGGTGCAACAATCCCATTAAATCTTCCAACACTAATGAAGTATCCACTAATCAAAATGCAGATTAATCTGTCCTATACCTCGGTCACAGACATAGGGCTCTTATCACTTGCGAGTATCAGCTGTCTACAGAACATGACAGTGCTTCATCTAAAGGGTTTGACTCCTAATGGATTAGCTGCAGCACTCTTAGCATGTGGTGGACTAACTAAGGTTAAGCTTCAAGCGTCGTTTAAATCATTGTTGCCCCAACTACTCTTCGAACATATGGAGGCACGTGGCTGTGCTTTCCAGTGGAGAGACAAAGTGCTTCAGGTACAATCTCAGCATTTTTAGCTTTGATATAATTGGAAAGACCAGTTAAATGTATCTTTCTTGGCTAATTATTGCTTCTCTCGTAATGAGCAGGCAGAATTAGATCCCAAGTGTTGGAAACTACAGTTAGCAGACGTGGTGGAATAGCGGATTTTCTTAGGCCATGGAAATCTCTTGCAACGGTAACACCCGTCTCTGTTGGGCAACTTGCCTAACCGCCATGCTGCATAGAGTTGTATTCGTCGTTTTTTCAGTGCAAATAGGAGAATCTTTTCACTGAAACTTGTAGAATTTGAAAGCTCATATACTGTACGAAAGCAGGGTTTGTTCATGTAAGTTTTAGCATGGCAGGATTAGTTGCAGCAGCATCTAGTCTAGACTAAATAAATAGTGTTCCCTTTAAGAATGAAATCTTTGCCAAACAATCCACTATTATGTAAGTACTCTACAATAAACACATAAAGCTGCATAATTTACATGTAAAACTCATTGAATTTTGCCTGGGAATAGAGATATCCCAAAGTGGAAGTCGAATTGGATGCTCGCTCTACTACTGTACCAACTGCTTGTGGAGTGTAAGGAGTTGCTGCATTAGCCTCGACAAATTGAACTTAAGTGGATAAAGTTCAACAAATTCTCCACAACCTCAACATCATTCTCTACTTGTACAACACACTCCTCATTCCCAACTCCTATATCATCAACACCATCACCAAAGATAGAATCCTCATTATTAGTTCAGTTTCTTTTTCCAGGTTGGTACCATCACCAAACTGATTCAAACCACTAAAATCGAGGCTACGTACTACTGGACATTTTATGAGATAGTAAAACTGAAGAAGTGTGAAAATTGTTCTGTTTAAAAGCACGTCAAGTGTTATGTAGTGATGCCACTGCTTAGACCAGTATATGGAGCAAAACCCATTAGGCTCGTCAGAATTCTTCTTGCTGCCTAGCTAGTTAATACGGGGCATCTTATGTTGGTTAATTGCAGAGTAATCATGGATTTTATGTTACCATCCTTTTTATTGGAACCCGTTATAGCCTTCTGTAGTTCTGTTCCTGGATTGCCAAACAAAATGACTGTTATTGAGTGATAGTAGTACCTTATAAGGCTATAACGAAATCATGAACGAAACTTTAATCTTGTGTGGCTCCTTAATGACAAAAGGAATAAGAACACATACTACAGACAACATAAAATTTCATTCACAACAAATAGCTCTTTTACAATGTGAACATGCATTACCATTTACCAATTAAAGAATCCACACTACACTATTACAGCACTATACATCTGTAAACACATTACACAGCAGAATTTACATGTAAAAATTCATACATATGGAAGACAATCGAAAGAATGAACAAATAAAAACAGGACAAACAACTTTCTGCATCGAATATGCTACCCTCAAGTACTGATCAGATGTAAGTTTGATTGGAGAGTTTGTATCCAGAAACGATAGCTGATACGGCCAAAGAAACGAATGCCAAGAACACCATGCTGATTGCTGCCACTGAGGAATCCGTAAATATGTTATCAGCTCCTTCCCTCATACTGTTAGTCAACGGAATGGCAGCTGAAGCTGCTGATATCAACAAGTATGCCATAATCTGCACGCCAGGAACACAGAGTAAACTTGTCATCAACAGAATCTGTTCTGGAAATTATATTTCCAGATCCAGATAGGTTCACAAATCATTTCCTAATTCCGACTACTAGCTACTACTCAATTGGGCAAAAAATTATGATTAGAGCAGATTTTCTCCAAAAATTCTGCAAAAACACACTTGAAAATGGAACAGCACTCAATAATACCTGATCACCGAAGAAATCAAGCATAGCCACATTTCTCATCGGAAACATTTCCCGACCAGTACGAATTTCACTAACATGCCGGAAAACTTGCAATCCAGTATACAGTGTCGACAGAATTGCTATCCCCAAAACATACCTGCAAATCAATCAAATATAGTAGCCTAATTCAACAATCGAAAATTAAAAAAATATAAAATAAAAATTCAACAATAAAATAAAATAAAAAAGTGGAAGAAGTTACCTATATTCTTCATATCTGTGAAACTCTCTCCAGTCACCATGCTCATTGCTGGCCATGATAACAAAAGCTAACACAGAGAAGAACAAAGCCAGTCCACGAGAAAGGAAGGAGCCTCGTTTGACAAATTCCGCTCTATTCCAGCTCGGTATGATGTTCGAAATCCCTCCCGGCGGTGCAGCTCTCGCCTGGTTCTCCAAATCGGAGGCGGCGGGTGGCGGTGGAGATTGTTGCGCCACCTTCTCCGGATTGGAATTGGAATTGTCAGTAGGATTCTGCATAATTTTTTCTGGTTAGGAGAGATGGAATTGAATTGAATCGAAGTTGAGATAAATGTGATGAGAGCTTCAGTTGGTTACTTGACGTTTAGTACAACTGTGTTTTTGGGATTTTGCTCTGGGTTGTTCTGGTGGTGGGGCCCACGCGTAAGGTCTATTTGAAAATGTTTACAAATAAGTTTTTTCGGTTTATTTTGTTACGTGGTTGAGTCCGATTGGTTGTGAGCTAATGATAATGTGATATTGATTGACTTGGAATTACAGCGGTTGCATACTTGCATGAGCTGTAGCCTGTACGTATGGTATAAAATGTAAAAATGGGCCTCTAAAGCCTTTTGGTGAGCCAATCTGGTAGAGTTGGCTAATGTCTGGGCTCTGAAAATGTTTTGAGCGACAGAAAACGAGCAGCATGCTACAAATCTACAATCTCAGCTGGAATAAGTGGAGGAATTAGAACTTATACTTCTGTCTAATGTAGACCTAATCAAGTTGTATACATATAAGCTACCAAATGAATCAAATAGTAAATCCTTTGGGTTGCGTAACTTGTAATCGACTAATCGTGTACTAGTGTATGTATCCTACTTCCTCCGGAAACTTAATAGTTTTACACTTTATTTTTGTTGACTTTTCGATGCCCGGTTTGACCTCAAATTAATAATAACTCGTTACGAAAAGATAGTTTAAAAAATTATATTATGAAAGTATACTTCTTATATTTGTATAATATAACATTTAAAATTAATTTTTTCATAATCAATTATGATTAATTTGAGGTCAAATCGAACATAAAAAAGTCAACAAAAACAATGTGTAAAACTATTAAGTTTCCGGAGGAAGTACTAGCTAATCCAAGTATCCAACCACCTAATTTGTGAGTTAATTTACCCTTACCTGTTTGTACAATCCGGTTTTATTTAGAAGTACCGCAATGTTTAGTCAAGCACAACCGAGGTTTGGAGGAATTGCTAGTATATAAATAAAAAGACATGATTTTGTGTTAGATACTCAAATGGCTACAAACGGAATTCCCGGCAATATGTACATGAACCTCAAAAATAGATTCTAGTAGTCTCAAATAGATAAGACAAAATCTTTCATGAGAAAATATGCTTCAAATACAAAACTATATCTCCTCAGATTCATTTTCATATATATACACCAAACCAATAACGCAACTGACCGATACTATCATAACTCCCCGTAATCATATCTACAATATGGTTGATTTAAACGATCTTCCACCTGGTTATCGTTCCGTCCAACTGACGACGAACTCCTAGTGTACTACCTGAGGAAGAAGATCGAGGATGAGCCTTTGCCTACCAATTTCATCACTGAAGTTAATATCTACGAAAAGAATCCCGAAGACTTGGCACGTAAGTTCTAAACTTTTACACTTAAACCATGGATTAATTCATCCCGTTCTTGTTTATATATTAGATATTAGAATTGGAGCACCCGTATTTGTGATACATATTGTTTTTTTTTACTACTACGGTACTTGAATAAGATTTTTCATGACTTGTATAAAATTGAGAGCGTGCGCCCAATATATTACAATAAAATTGAACTATGTTGTGCATAACTATAACTATTTCATCCTTTATTTGACCAATTATATGAAACTTGTCAAAGCGTTTGTAGCCGAGTGGCAAGCTGAGACACCCCGTAACCAAGTGGTCATGAGTTCGATCCCCGAAATGGGTGATTATCTGCTCTGTATAGAGATTATTGGAATGAGGTTGATTTGTAATTTATTGATGCAAATTTGTAGGCCAAACATTGTAATTATAATAGTATAAAAAAAAAAATATGAAACTTGTAGCAAAAAACACCGTGATCATAAAACTTTAATGTTTTGCTATACGCATAATGGGTCAATTTTTTTCTTTGAAACAACAAATTTTGTTACTTAAATAGGAGTTTGAGATAAGAGATTAATCTTAATGAATCAGCCCCAAAGAAGTTCCGTTTGAGGTATTTTTGGGCTTAATTGGGACTTTAAGCCCCAAAAAAGCCTCTTAGTAACCGTAATTCTAAAGTAACTAATTAATTATAAGCAAAACCAGTAGTAATGCAAAGCATCTTATCTTGAAGACCATGGTGCCAGAATACCTAAAATCCAGTTCTTTTTTCAGTCTTGGCGGGAGATACTACAACCCGATTTGATGGTAATTGAACACTCCTCACAAGCAGTATGAGTGTATGACATCTTCCCCCGCCTGAACAGGTAGGAAATTGTTTGCATCACTAGGAACATTTCCAATGAGCCTCTAGCTTAGCACCTTTGTATTTCAAGTTGGAAGATGCCCCACCGGTTGTAGAAATTAAACCGAACTGGACTACCACCTACCATGTACCACGAGGGGAGGAGTCAGGGGTGGGCATTGTGGGTTGTCCGCCCCCCTAGAATTTACAAAAAAAATAATATTGTTGATTTTTTAGAATTTGGCTCCCGAACCTCTGGACCAAACATATACATGTAATTTCGCCCCCCTCCCCCCTTACCGAACTTCAAATCCTGAGTCCACCCATGCCTACCACCATCACTAAACAACTTGAAACTTATTACATTGTTTATATGTTTGAACTGGACTAACTTATTTGGTTTGTTACTCAATGCATGCAGGGAACTACCCGAAATACCCACGAGGAGAGGGGTGGTATTTTTTCACACCGAGAGAGAGGAAGTACCCGAATGGATTACTTCCAAACCGGTCTACTGCGGATGGCTACTGGAAAGCTACCGGAGCGGATAAAGAAATAAAAGAACCTACTAACCATGAAATTGTCCTCGGAAAAAAAGTCACTGGTTTTTTTCCCAAGGTAAATCAACAAAAGGAACTAAAACCAATTGGATCATGTATGAATACAAATTGCCTACTTCAGCTGACCGACCTAGGACAGCCCCTGACGCCGAAAACAAGATGAAGGTAACTAGCTAAAATCTTTTTTTTTTTTTTTTTTTTGGCTAGTAGATGGTGGTGATCATGGTAGTGAACCTGAAGAGAGTGTGCGTGAGTCCAAGTGTAGTTGAAGTTCCAACCTCAAATGTTGATCAAGAAATGATGCTAGTTGATATAGAGAACCCCCAACTTAATTACTTTGATGATTATGAGGATGAGGATGGATTTTCATATTTCAAATTTGATGCTGCACCACCATGTCTGGAAAGTATTTTTTACTCTCCAGGTGAAATTTATCCTGATTTAGCATCGGAAGATGATGGACCACCACAGAGTCCGGTTCAATTTGATACCAAAATCAGAGAATTTCAACACATGAATGGATTGTATCATGCTTGGGGCATTTTACTTGTACTTATGTACTATACTTTGGGCTTAATGAATATTTTTTATGTTTTAAAAAAATAAAAAATTATTATGTAATCTCGTACTTTAAAGATTTATAGTATATGCCCCATTAGCCTCGTCTGAGAAATTTAAAAACTATTTTTTTCGTCTAAACATAACTGAATTGAACAGAAATGAATGAAGTTGGACTGAATAAAACTGAATTTATTTGTAGTACAAAATATAGCTGAGCAAATATGAACATAACTGTACTGAACCAATCTGAACAAAATTGAACTAAACTAAACAAAATTTCAATAAATGATCTTTCAGACAAAGACAAAGAGAATAGAGCCTTAATCACTTTGACCCTCAAATGTAAGGACATATTAAGAGTGATTGTAGATGCAAATCATATTTTACCATATACTTTTACTTTTGTACATGACCGGCTTCGTAATATACATGTTGTATTTTGAACTGAACATAGACCTTATCGAACGTTTGTTCGTTAAAATTTACGAACACTTTAAATTATGTTCGTGTTCTATCAAACTGTTCAAGTTTGACTGTACCGATATGTTCGTGTTTGACTGAACATAAATACATACCAAAAATTGATCGAACAATTTTACAAATCAGAACCATTTTGTTTATTACAAAACTCTACTAATCCCCAATTCCATCATGAATGACCAGTGTGTCTAGACTATAGAGACAGATTCTTACACCGCCTGTCACGTCTCCACATTTGCAGCTTCAAAATCGAGCTCTCGTCTCCTCTATTTGGACTATAGTCATAGTGGTCCATCATTTAATTTCGTACCCGTACCCCTTTCTGCTCGGCCGACGGCACAGTTTGTGTCCCGATTAATTGTGGGTACAGTACTACAGTCTATACTCTGAAATCAATCTCTCAATTATGTACTAATCGGCGTCGTTTTGCTTCAATTCTCAAGTTATTTGGTTAGCTCAAGCTGTTTGAGGAGTTTGCTCTCACATCACATAGTTTCTGATTTCAGTAAATGTCAAGTTTAGTGGAGAGGCTTCGTGTTCGGTCGGATAGAAGGCCAATTTACAGCCTTGATGATTCAGACGATGAGGATCTTTTGAAGAATAAGTCTGGACTTCCCCTTGAGAAATTCATTCGCCCTGATGCGGTATCTACTACACCTTCCCTTGTTTCAGCTCATTTGATTGTTTTCTCTGTATTTACGACGAAATGTTAGTTAAATGTTTGACGTAGGGTTTGTTTGTTCGTGTACTCTTTATTTATGTAGTTACCACATTTGATTTTTGTAATTTTGTTTGGATTGAATTGAATGAATATAAGATAATTACTCCATATACACACCTAACTAAAATGTCAAAACCGCCAAATGTGTTACACTATCACGTCCAAAATGGCAAGATGCAGTAATTGTTTTGGGGCGAAGGGAGGAGTGTATAACTTTAATTTTCACACGTGTGCATTTAAATATAATCTTCCGGTGGTTCTCGCTAGTGATAATCTGTGCTGCTGCTCCTGTAGATTTCATTTTGTAGACACATGCATATATTCAGAAGTATTAAATGAAGTATTTTGAGTATTTCATTTAGCTGGAACACTTGATAAACCTTCAGTATATGAAACTTGTGCCACCAAGATGTGATTGAGCTAATTCCTCTCTAAGGATGTCATCCCAATGAGTGTATTCAAAATTTATGCTTGCTACGTGTGCATCAACTGGATAAATGCTATAAATCATTTTCTTCATTCAAATCATTCTATATATTTAATACTTTGATGTAATTTTCACCATCTCATGACATCTTCTCAACAGAAAGAAGGTTTATGTCAAGGTTGTGGCAAAGAAGAAAATCTTTTGAGCTGTGAAACGTGCAATTATTCATACCATCGAAAGTGTCTGCTGCCTCCATTGAAGGGTCCTATTCCGGACAGCTGGAAGTGCCCAGAATGTGTATGTTTCTGTCTTGCTCTCTGTTAAAGCTTAGATATGGAAACTGAAGTTCGATTAGCTTATATTTGATGCTTCAATGTGTTTGACAGGCTGTCCCTCTCAGTGAGATTGAGAAAATACTTGACTGCGAGAATCGTTCTACTCCTGGAGAAGATGTTGATGCTTCTGGGCTTGGTTCGAGTCAAATTCTTGTGAAACAGTATTTAGTAAAATGGAAAGGATTGTCCTACCTTCACTGCACATGGTAACTTGTTCACCGTGATCTTCCCCTGACACGCGGCTACAGTTAATTGTTCTTTTGGCATTTAAATCTTTAACCAAAAAAAAAAAAAAGTTACTGCATTTGTCCCCTTAGTAAGTAGGACTGCGTAATAAGGAGATTATTGGCAGGGGAACATTCACTGTATAGGGTTTAGGGAACATTCAGGTTGTATAGCATTGACAGATGCAAAAATATTGCTAAAGTATTTGATGATAAGTTATATCTTCTCTCCAATTATTAGCTAAGTCTTCTGTTTTTGCTCATGATCTTGTTTATATTTTTTAGGGTTCCAGAAAAGGAATTTATTAGAGCATACAAGTCAAATCCTCGCCTGAGAACAAAAGTAAACAATTTTCACAGACAAGCATCGTCATCAAATTGCCCTGAGGATGAACATGTGCCTATCAGACCAGAATGGACAACTGTTGATCGGATTATTGCTTGCAGGTTTCACCTATCTATTTGGATGTATTTGATATTTGCTGCATACAACATCAAATTTGATCCTTCTGTAAAACCGATAACAAAATTGATGGTTTTTTATTATTTTTATTTTTATAATGATTGGTTTCAGTGGACAAAAAACACAATGCCTGGGGGAATTTGTGATGATTTTTGCCTTATAAATGGATTACTTCCATAACTATCTCTCTCACTCTTACACACACATACATTATATACAACGTGAAATCGATCTCAGATAATATGCAATGTGAAATGGCATGTGGTTGCTAAAAACTTTTGCGATGATCCTATACTGTATGTCAATGTAGCATATTGTGCTGTGGAATTATCTTACAAGTTTCCTTTCCTGGGGGAGTTTCAGTTTTGAGTTAACTGTGATACTGCAATGTGTGTGTGTGTGTGGGGGGGGGGGGGGTGGAAGGTGTTCTGGGTGCTTTTTCAGTGTAGTGACTGTTATATCTGAATTCAGGGGTATGCTTGATGGGCGGCATTTCACATTTGTATAGAACTAGTAAGATTTTCCAGATTGTGATGTATATCTTTTGCTTATTGGTATTTTCTGTTTGTGAGTATAGTTAGAATTAAATTTGTGATTGCCATTTTTTAAGTTGGCCGAGAAGCTATAGGTGTGGCAATGGTGGGGTTTCTGTTTTGTGTATAAATGAAGCAGATTCCTGACTGACTGAATGAGTAATTTAGATCCCCTTTGGTTTCAGGAAAAATGGTGGAAAAGGAAAATATTAGGAGAAAAGTATATTTTCTCCCTTTGGAAATTCATAAATTAAAAAACATAGTATATAGTAGAATTTTGGACTATCTTTCTTATTATGAAAATTGTAGACACAAAGATGGAAATAGAAGTAAAACTATTAATGTTTCAAGGCGTGATACCAAATGAACAAGGATTAAGAAAAATAAAAACTTCCCGCTATGTTTTTATCTTTCCCCATTTCCCCTCAAACCAAAGGGAGGTGTAGTTTCACTATCCCTGTCTAATAGGAAAATGATTTTCTTGCTGTTCTAATGGCATGTTCTGTCAAATTCTTTCATTATAGGGAAGTTGAAGAAGAGAAAGAGTATCTTGTGAAATGGAAGGAGCTTCCATACGATGAATGCTACTGGGAGTTGGAATCAGATATTGCATCCTTTCAAAGTGAAATTGAAAGGTATAATCGAATTCAATCTGGTAAGGTATCTGCAAAACAGAAAAGCAACCATCATGATGCCATGGAGTCTACACAGAAACACAAGGAGTTCCAAAAATATGAAAGCACCCCTCAATTTCTTTGTGGAGGTACAATTTGCCTCCGTTAATTAAGATTATCATATTTGATCGTGAACATGTTTCTTTTCTAACTCCATTTATATCTAATTACAATGAAGGTTCATTGCATCCTTATCAGCTCGATGGATTGAACTTCTTACGCTACACTTGGTCTAAACAGACACACGTGATACTTGCAGATGAGATGGGATTAGGTAGGCTTTTGTGTTTTTGAGTTTTTCTTTCTTTCTGGAAGAACTTCAATTATGTTGTAGTGATGTCACTCCTCTTTTCTCTAGTCCACTCATGTGAATCTGTGCTAAACTGGCAAGCTTTCTAGCCTGAGGATGTCACAGACTCACAGCTATATATTCTGATGTTTTTTTGTTTCCAAAATGTGGATTCTGCCAATGTCTAGTCTCAGTTTAGGAATTTTAACCAATCTTGTCCTAGTTTGGAAAGTGGGTTCATTTTAGTGTTAATTTTGTCCAATTAGATATCTTTTGCCTCATCCATTCCCTATGAATTATGTTTTTTCTTTTATTTATTTATCTGAGATAAATTATGGAAATAAAGAATTAAAAAATATAATAACTTTTACATATTATTTTTCATATATACTGTGTTTGCACAAAATATATTGTTTTTTCTCTTGGATAGTTGGATATAGTGCATACAGTGTGAAAAGTACAGTATTTTATACTCTCTCCATTCCCTCACAAGTTTCTCATAACTTGTGAGGGTACAATTTTTAAGGTAAATGGGTGCGAGTGGGGTATTATTTAAGTAAAGAACTAAAAAAGTATTGTGAGTGGGGTATTATTTTAGTAAAGAATGAAATAAGTATTGTGAGTGGGGTATTATTGTAGTAAAGAATGAATAAAGAATGGTTGGTGGAATGGTAAAGTTGTAAATATATGTGAATGTTGAGGGTAATGATTGTAATAATTATTTCCATATTTGGTATGGTAAGCTTCTAACGGAACGGCCCAAAATGGAAAAACAGGAAGCTTTAGAGGGAATGGAGGGAGTATCTGTTTTAGTTGGTTCTTAGATCTTTATGCTTTCTACAAAACTATGCATGTAACAGCACTCACAAATTATTAACGTTGATGACTATCAATCTCTAACTCTTTGAAAAGTTATGAAACTAATGATGGAGGAGGAATAAGTTTATTATCAAGATATAAGTTGGTCCAAGATTGAGTGTTTTCCAGAGATTTTAAGAATGGAAGTTATAATTTGTAGAGATTATGTTAGAAGTTGTAGAGATGTAGGTGTAGAAAACAGTGATAGTAGATAGTAATATAGAAGTTAAAGTTTGATGTAGACCACCTTCTTCATAAAAGATTATGAAATTCAGTTGTTCACAGCAATTTTTTGAGAGAAGGGATATAAATGGTAATTAAAGACGACACATGTACCTCCAGATTTAAATTGAATAAGTAAGATATAGTCACCGTATTCTGTTATTATACTACTTTAAATAGCTTTTTCTTTGTGACTGCAGGGAAAACAATACAAAGTATAGCCTTTGTAGCATCTCTTTTCGAGGAGAATGTTGCTCCTCATCTCGTTGTTGCACCTCTTTCAACATTAAGGAATTGGGAACGTGAATTTGCCACATGGGCTCCTCATATGAACGTTGTAAGTGAGCATTGCATTTAATTTGCTTAAACTGAATTTATTTCACAGTTAATTGATTAAGTGTTACTATGCCAGGTCATGTATGTTGGCACTGCCCAAGCTCGCAATATTATCCGAGAATATGAGTTTTTCTATCCCAAGAGTCACAGTAAAAGCAAGAAAAAGAAATGTGGCCAGTCTGTTAGCGAAAACAAACAAAAGAGAATAAAATTTGACGTATTGTTGACCTCATATGAAATGATCAACCTGGATACTGCATCATTGAAACCCATAATGTGGGAGTCAATGGTATACTGAATCACACTCAAGTGCTGAACCTATGATCATTTTTGCATGCTATTAATTTACATTCTTCTCCAGATTGTCGATGAAGGCCATCGTCTTAAAAATAAGGATTCCAAGTTGTTTTCTTCATTGAAGCAGTACTCCAGCAGACATCGGGTTCTGTTGACTGGAACCCCACTTCAGGTATGTTTGATTATATTATGGTGTGTTCCGGTGCCATGCTTCTTTTCTGATTGCTTATGGTATTAGGACGGTTTTATTTGGAGAAATGAGTGCATCATTTAAAATGTTATCATGACCTTAAAGCAAGATCATTTTTCATACAGAATAATACTATTCCATTTGCATTGCACACATTTTCTTTTCTTCTTTTCTTTTTGTGTGTGTGTGTGTCCAGGTCTTCTTTTTCTATTTAGAAAGTCTTTATATGGCTTAATCATGATAGGTCTGATAAAATTATATACATTTCCAGCTGAGCTACAGCCTAGATGATCCTTGAAGATTTTACTGCCAAGATGATTGACTTCCACATTTCTCTTTCCTAACTCACCTGGTTTCTATGTTCCAACTTTCCACTGTCTGGATAACAGGGGAATTGCTACTGTACTTTGGCATGCTTGTATATTCACCAAGTTGTTATGTTTTCCTTATTCTAATACATTGAAGTTTCTTTAACCTTAGTACTGATAATTAAGAATACTAAAGGTACAACAACCTTTTGTTAATCCGAGTTTGTATATGAGTCAATATTTCATTTTTATGAGAGCTTTGGCATGATTCATGGGTTTAAAAACCTTGTAGTTACTCCGTCCTTAGTTTCCCACATTGTTTTGTTTACTCTTTTTAGGGTCCATTTGACATCAAATTAACAAATCACATCCGAGAGAGAATTAAAAAGTTTCCTATCTTGATGAGAGAACTCTCTGCTTCATTCTTTCTGAGAGTTCTGGTTTAATACTGAAGTGCATGCTAGTAGATATATCGATCTGTGCTACATTTGAATTCATGCAACTGCAGTGACCATTTCATGCTAGTATATTATATCGTTTTGTCCTTCATTTGACTTCATGCAACTACAATGACCGTTGGCATCCTGAAATGCAGAACAATTTGGATGAGCTTTTCATGCTTATGCATTTTCTTGATGCTGGAAAGGTATGTGCTTTGCAAAATAAGCTATATTGCAGTAAACAACCCTTGCTAGTTGTATTATATGGTACTAACTATTGTTCTTCATATGTCCTCTTCAGTTTGCTAGTTTAGAGGAATTTCAGGAGGAGTTCAGGGATATCAACCAGGAGGAGCAAATCTCTAGACTCCACAAGATTTTGAAACAGCATCTCCTCAGAAGTATGAACTGTGAAGTAGTCTATCTTGTGCTCTTCTGTTGCTCTATTATTTTCTGCATTATCATTATCCGTCTTCCAAAGTTAGTTGCAGTTAAGGGAGTCCAAACATGCAATAAAGCAGGATTATTACAAATGACATTCTCTATGTTTTTTATGCACCGTCTATCTGCTATAAAAAAACATTCATACATTTCTGTACATCGACGACACCCATGAGTGTAAGTCACATTGAAACAAACGTGAATTTCTATACTTAGAAAACTGAATCTGCCCTTCTTAATGAAGGGATCTATATCTAAGAAGCATGTTAATTTAGTGATCTAAAAAAGTGAGGTAATTGGAAACTTCATTTTATGAATGACGCTGGCAGGAATAGATGTGGACATTTATAATATTCATGCTGATTTCATCCCAACGTTTTTAGTATGGGGCTGTGGGAGTTGGAGTTGTTAATGGAAGGAGGTCTGAGAGTGAGAAACTAATGGTGCACGGTTTTACTTGTATTTTGACACATACCAAAGGCTGTTTCTTTTGTTCTCTGTTATTTCGTTTTATGTTCTTTTCTTTTTCCTCTATAAATATATATTCTGGTATGAATGCTTCCACCTTTTTGTTGCTTACCAATAGGTTTATTATGCACATGCTTACAAATTTTATTGCACAGTCAGCTCACTTCGTTTCAGAGTACTAATTTGTTGTTGGCTTTACACATACACGAATAAAATTTATCTGTGTTTAATATTTGATTTTTTGTTCAAAATAATTTTTTTATTTTTACCTTTCAAATGACATTGAACCACAGGAGTGAAGAAAGATGTCATGAAAGAGCTACCTCCAAAAAGGAACTTATTTTGCGTGTTGAATTGAGTAGCATGCAGAAAGAATATTACAAAGCAATATTGACTCGTAATTATCAGATACTTACTCGCAAGGGCGGTGCACAGGTCAACAAAAATTACTTCTGTGTGAATTCACGTTCTGTTCCAATCTTCTCCATTCTGTATTTATGTAACTAATTGTCTCTGTTGTATGCCAGATTTCACTTATAAATGTTGTGATGGAACTGCGCAAGCTCTGTTGTCATCCATTTATGTTGGAAGGAGTTGAACCAAAAAGTACTAACGAGTTTAACAAGTAATATATGCATTTCATCCTTATTTTCTCTTGTATACTCATTGAACTTGTTGAAATTGATGCATTGTAGTTTTGTTCATTGGTGACATGTTCTGTAGAGTTTTGGAACCAAGTTTAGGAGATTAAAGAACCAGCTTTTGCATTACTATCGATCAGTTTCTCTTTAATTTCTTCACCTGACCTATGTTTATATGACAGACAATTGCTGGAATCCTCAGGAAAATTACTTCTTTTGGACAAGATGATGATCAAACTTAAAGAGCAGGGTCACAGAGTTCTAGTATATACTCAATTTCAGCATATGTTGGACTTATTGGAAGATTATTGTAACTACAGGGTATGAATATCTAACTGGATATATTTAATTGAGAAGTGCAATCAAGATTAAGTGACACCCATCTTATGGTTGTCAGAAATGGTTTTACGAAAGAATTGATGGAAAAGTTGCTGGAGCAGAAAGGCAAATTCGAATCGACAGGTTTAATGCAAAAAATTCATCAAGATTCTGTTTCCTGCTGTCAACTAGAGCTGGTGGTTTGGGAATAAACCTTGCAACTGCCGACACAGTCATTATTTACGACAGGTACATCATATTTTGAGGTTTCACATTTGTCTCCTCTTCTTATGGTATTATCTTGATAATTCTTTGCATATAGAGTGAGCTTCCATATTCCCAATATGGCTTTTAGGAGTTAGGACTGTTAGGTTTATTGTGGTCAATGTCCCCACCCCTAAATATATAAATAAAGAAAGTTGTAACCATATCTACATGATGTGTTTGTGTAATATAACTCTTGCATTTCCCGTCCCATTTTTCTTCATAACCTGCGTGACCCAACCCAAGTTTCCCCTTCTATTTTTGGCAAAAGAAATTCCCCTTCACACTTTAACTTTATAATTATGGCACATACATATTTATGCACTTGCCACTCATCATTCATTCTTTAACATAAACAAGACCCAGCATACAATTGAAGTACTTTTTGTTCTTTTTTTGCACCAACTCACAACTTTTATTATTTATTCCTTTCAAACCCTTAATTACTGCCCCAAGAAGAAAAGGGGAGTGTGTATATATGGGCAAATTACTTCCTTATCTATTGTTTAACCCAATAATAATAATAATAATTTCAGCGATTGGAATCCACACGCTGATCTCCAGGCAATGGCAAGAGCTCATAGACTTGGTCAAACAAACAAGGTAGTCATTGAAGATTCTGTTTGAAGTTCCTCCACGCAATGGTCTTCATTGTTTTTTTAGTTTTAAATGTTCTTTTAACCATTTGTAAGTGCAGGTGATGATTTACAGACTGATAACACGGGGAACCATTGAAGAGAGGATGATGCAAATGACAAAAAAGAAAATGGTTCTGGAGCATTTAGTTGTTGGAAGGCTCAAGGCTCAAAATATTAATCAGGTAAAGATGTCTTATCCTACTTCCAGATTTTCAATTATTTTTCTCAAATTAAAAAAAACATGATTGTCATCTGAAGTCATCGCGTGGAAACTCGTTTATTGTCTTTGACATTAAACTATTAATATATGTATTTTTGATATTTTAGTTGCAAAGAGTCTTCTAATAATGCTTGTCATAGATGCATTGCTTTCAATTGAAATCAAAATCCATGCAAACTCGTAAATTTTCACACGTGAACCGAGCCCTTAATGACTTGAGCCTTGAACTACTTGTCGAGGGCTTTGTTCCACCATCCTATTCTGATCATGTAATGTTATGCTGGGAGTACATACTTAAGGGGTATTTTTCTGCCAAAGATTATATATCATTCATGATTCGAGGGACCTTCCATAAGCACTTGCCACACTAAATTTCCAACCAGCATCTGTACTTGGACCAAGGTTCATTGGCCATTTAAGCCAGCCACATTCTATACGTCATGTCAAGTGCTGGGAAATGAACTGTAACCTGATATGTCCAATAATTTTTCATCTAGCGGTCGTCATGCTTGAAAAAAAAAAATGTAGCAGGTTCCATTAGCTTTCTTGTCGTAATATTGTTTGTTCTGGTGCAGGAAGAACTAGATGACATCATACGTTATGGTTCAAAGGAGTTGTTTGCTGATGACAATGATGAATTGGCAAAATCTCGTCAGATACATTACGATGATACTGCAATTGATAGGTATATCTTCTCTTATAGTCCTTTTAAAATAATGACTTCATGCACATGATAAAATGTCAAATACTTCACTGTAGCCTACTTGATCGTGAGCATATGGAAGATGAAGAGGCTGTGCTGGATGATGAAGAGGAGAATGGATTTTTAAAAGCCTTCAAGGTTCATAAATTACTTGTATTTAAGCATTTCATTTTATCACAGCCTTTACATGGTCGTAATATTTTATAAACCAAAGAGTAGTCTTTCTACATATGTGTATAGAAATGGTCATATTATAACTATGGCTTAGATTTCACTTTAGGCTTAGCTTATTTTCTTGTCCTCTTTAGCAGCTGTATGTATAATTCATATAAACTTAGGCAATCGTTATGTTATTTGTTATCTTAATGCATTTTGAATTTATGTGCAAGAAACCTCATTATTTGTGTTGATAATGGATCTTGATTTCTATTGCAAATTACTCGACATTATTCGTCCCTTCTCGCTCATAGAGGTAAGTCAAATAGCATTAAGAGATGAAAAGGACGAGACTAGGAGGATAGATTAGTTTTTCTAGTTGTGCAAGAAAAGTAATTATTATTATTATTATTATTATTATTATTATTATTATTATTATTAGCACAGATTACTCAGAAAGGACCTAAAATCCTTTATATTTGGGAAATTTACAAACTTTGTGCAACAGCATTACATCTGAAACACAAGTATATGATCTGGAATTAGAAACCTTATTCGTTTCTGTAGTAGAGTAGAGATTTCCATAGTGGAAAAGTTAGAAGAGGGGAAAATATAGATGAATTGACAATATGAGGGAGAATCAGATGAATGCTAAGCTTGGGAACATGAAGTGCAAGACAAAGAATTCTCCAATATTCAATAATTAATCATAAAAGTTGCCCGAAATTATGGAGTAGAAATTTTTTTTTTGGCCAGCGAATAAACCCAAACTTGGACATATATGATAGTAATGGTAATAAAACAGAACCCGGATGAACTAATGAATTAACAAATGTGAAAGCTAACAGTCCGTGATTCCAAAATACTTAGTAGATCTCTACATGCTGTCAATCTGGTTCTTTATTGTTTTCGACTTGATTGGATTGTGGTTTGGTATTTTTCATGGCTGTTATCATCACGATACTTGTGTAGACAAGTGCGGTCGTTTATGTGCAGTTACTAAATGCATATTTCTCTATTTACGTAAATTGTCCAATACATATTAAATGCCATTTTCTGAATAATACAAATTTTGTGCTCAGTCATTAGAATCGGAATATGTTATTTTTTTTATTTCTTATGAATGCTTATAGTAGTTGTTATTTGTTATGGAAAGATTGCCTCACGAGTCAAGTTAATTCCTCAGGTAGCAAATTTTGAATATGTTGAGGAAGCAGAACTACCAGCTGAAGAGGAACTACCTGAGGCACCAGCTGAGAATAAAGCATTAGCAAACAATGTAGAAAGATCAAGCTACTGGGAAGACCTGTTAAGAGATAAATATGATATGCAGAAGGAAGAAGAATTCAATGCGATGGGCAAGGGGAAGCGGAGCCGCAAACAGGTCCGCTCTATTGAATTCTAGAAATGTTCTCTTTTATAGTTCACTTACGCTTTTTTTTCGCCAATGAAAACCAATGAGACATTTGAATAAATAGTTGCACATGCTCAGCGCTGATAGGGAAACTTGAAAACTTATGGTAAGCATCCTGATGGATTTATTCTGAATGTTTTTGTGAAGGACAGCACTCCGCCTGAGTATGTCTTTTTACAAATAAATCCATGGGCTATTAGTTTTTAACTAATAGAACCCTTGTTAAATTCTAAATTTCAGAAGCTAATGTTAAAAAATGGTGTTGAATGACCAAAATGGCCCTAATCCTGAAAATTTAAATATAAAAATATTTTACACTCAATAAAACAAGACATATCCATTTTAATGAAGGATTCTATATATGTAAGAAACTTGTTACCGAAGGATATTTGGGAAATTCGTTTCAGTATTGACATTAGCTTTCAGTAAATTTAGTAATTCAATATTTTTGTTGATGTCATCCAAATTTGATCTGGAAGTTTATCGTTGTTGATGGCAGAGGATCTGAAAGTGAGAAACTATCGGCGTGTGTGTTCATTTGTAGTTTGAACACCCATCATTTTGAGTCTTAGGGTTAGGGTTATTGTCATACTTTGGTTCTTTGGTGGAAACACTATGTTTGCAGCTTATGGTTCTATATAGAATTTCTCCTTGATAATTGCATTCATTTTATTTAAATACAGATGCTATCTGTCGAAGAAGACGATCTTGCTGGTCTTCAAGATGCGAGTTCCGACGGGGAAGATGATAACTATGAAGCTGACCTAACAGATAGTGAGGCAGCTCCAATTGGTGCTCCTACCGTCCGAAGACCTTACCGTAAAAGAACTCGTGGTATGAATTATATACCTCATTTCCATCTCTGCACTAATGATTTGTTTCAGTCATATGATATTCTGACCTTATAATGTTTTCTGCAGATATATCCGAAATTCCTCTGATGGAAGGAGAAGGAAGATCCTTTCGCGTGCTTGGATTTAACCAAAATCAGAGAGCTGTATTTGTACAAATTTTGATGAGGTTGCATTTTTTAGTATACTTTAGATTTGTCATATCTTGTTTTTCCTTCCTTTCTTTTTCTGGGTCTTTGATCAAATACAAAGTTTGCATCTTCTATCTTCTGAAGAATAAGTAAAATAAGTTTTACTTTTTCTACACAGGTTTGGTGCTGGAGAGTATGACTGGGCAGATTTTACACCACGTCTGAAGCAAAAGACCTTCGATGAGATTCACAAGTATGTCTGTTCTCTTTTTTTTTTTTTTTGTTACTTCTGTACGTACGAAGCACCTACCTACTGAGTACTGAATATGGTTATTATAACAGAACTGTGTGCTTATTATTGTTCCATAATTGCAACTTATATTTGGTTTCATCTGTGTCTGATTTTTTCGGCTCTGGTTTCACATTTGATTATGTAGCATTTTGACCTCGTATACAGAAACATCAATGTCTATGCATAGTCTTGCAATAATATTGTTAACTATTCATACTCCCTCTCTTTCTCTATTTTGTCTCACCATGTAATGGATGCTAATCTATACCTAGATCACCTAAAAGCATGTATCAAGGCCCTTGCCCGTGCTCAAATCACGCTCCCACGCTTTGGGAGCGCAAAGCTTCTTCGAGCGCGCTCTATGATTTCTTAAAGCGCGCACTAAGCCATCCTTAAAGCGCATTCTATATAAGCCCAAAATTCTTAAGAGATGGAGAGGGACAGTAGATTTGGGACTTAATAGATTTCATCTCAAGCTCCATAATCAATGAAAGAAAGCTCAAAACTTTGAAAATTGCCCTGACCTTGACATAAGAGACGAATTTACAGATAGAAATCTATAGATGAATTCACAGAAGTAGTGAGGATGATGTTGACATGGAACAAAATCAAGAAATCTATTTGGATTGAAGATATAGGAGATGAATAGATAGTTCGATCTGGAGCATTACTGCATAATCACGAACACAATGTTAGCACCAGGTCTTGGAGAAGAAAGAATGGTGGAGGAGAGTGATTCATAGAATGTTTGAGAAGGAGAGAATAGGAGAAGAGTGGTGGCGGCTCTTGATCTGGTCTGTGGAGTGGACATTATGTACTTCTGTTACAAAAATAGTTTGAGAATTGGCATATTGCATGAAGGCCCTCCTTTTTCTTGTCTCTTTTTTCTAATTAAGTTTTCTATTTCTAAGATTATGAATAAATAAAATATGGTTGAATTTTGAATATTATTTGGAACTACTTTTTTTCTTCAAATAATATCAATAATAATTAATAATAGCCGCTCTAAGGTGCTCATGCTTTCTATATTTTTATAAAATTGCCGCTTCCCCTGACGCTCGTGTCCATGTGATCTAGATCTATACTCAATGTTATCATTTAATAATGAGGTGTTTATTTAACCCGTGGAGGTTGCACTTGCGCGCGCGCACACACACACCTCTATGGAGGTATTCTTCTTCATGGAGGTTGTATATGCACCAACATAAATCCCTTGGGGAAAGTTCATCAGGGGACCAAAATGGGATTTAAGGGTGTCATCTCACTCGCACCACCACATGATACATTCTTGTCTTGTACTTCTATATGTTCTTACCTGTTTCATGGAGGGGATACAAGAAAGAAAATTTGAGCAATTTATTATGAACTTCGAGATTTCTTTTTTCCATCCAGATCTGGGTTCTAATGTCTATTGTCGGTACTTACTTAAATAAGAGAAACCTTTATAGTTAATCTTCAGCTCGTCTCTAAGTTACCACCATATACCCCCAGTAGTTGTCCATTATCCACATGTTAGTGAAGCATAATTTAGCTGCACTGTTGTTACTTCTGACTGGAGAAATGAACTTCATTCGTTCACTATACTTTCTTGAGGTAGAGGGTATTTAATACTTGTGTAGGGATCAAAAGAAAGAGAAGAAACTTTATTTGCGTAGCGAATTCCTCTTTTATAAATTTTGTTTAGAATATTATTACAACCAATACCCCAATTTTTTTTTTTGAAAGATAATATGATATTATTAATGGGGGAAAATACATTGGGAGTGTATTACAATAACACAGACATGCAAGAAACAAGACTGCTGTGGTTGGGCAAAGGTTACTTGCAGCCCCATTAAAGCTGCAAAGTAACAGCCCAAAAAATTACTGAGAAACTTCCGAACCGGGCAAGCAACGTCCTCAAAACATCTTGTGTATCTGTCTATCCAAATGCTCCAAATCACGCAGCCTGGTATAAGATTCCACAACAACCTTTTCTCTTCATCTTTCCAATTCCTTTTCCGGCCCTCAACAACTCTACCACGCTGCTAGGCATTGACCAAGACATATTACACATACCCAAAATTGAGTCCCACAAGATCCTAGCCATTTTACAATGAAGAAATAAGTGGTCAATGGATTCCCCATCAGCTTTACACATGAAACACCACTCCAAGACATACATACCACGTCTCCGTAAATTATCAGTGTTAACACCTTTCCCAACGCCACTGTCTATAAAAAGAAAGCTGCTTGTGGGAGTAATTTACTTCTCCAAATAATTTTCCAAGGGAAGTTTAAAGCTAATGAAGACCCCAACGAATTGAAGTAACTCTTAACCGAGAACACCCCATCTTTAGTAAGACACCATCTGCTTCTATCTAATTCTCCAAGCCTGACATGAGTTCCATATACGAAGCATATCATGTCATCAAAGATTTCAAAACCAATACCCCTAAGTTAGCCCATGACTTTCTAATCCTTGCATTTATCCCTACCCCCTCCCCACAAAACTTTTACGAGAATCTTACAATTCAGCTCCCATAGAATACTTGTTTTTTTCTTTTGGGAGTCATCATATTTTCACTTCTAAATTATCAAAGTGCTGTTGCTTCTGTTGGATATAATAATGCTAAAACGTTAGGTGACAGGTTTGCTCTCTTTTTATGCATGTGACAGACTTGGGCAGTAGTTTGAACTATGAGTCTTTGGGTGTGATTTAAAAATAATGTCATTTACATCTGAGTAAATCATATTGAATACAAATCTAAGTATTTCTTTTTTATAGACAAATCACACTGACAAATTTTCAAATTCTATTTTAAAAACTGGATATGTCAAAGACTCAAAATTGTTTAGTGAAAACATAGACTTTAATTTCAGTTTAGCAAAAAAATATTAATATTGTTTTGTACCCTGAACCATGTATACCCTTCACGCATAAGCAACTAAGAAGCATATTAAAAAGTTGGGCATAGTCTTTAAAAATATTTGAAGATTATGTTTATAGGAGTAAAATATTATCTTAGCCCTCTCTTGTATTGTGCTTGGAATTCAAATAAGTAGAGTATTTTCACAGCAATGCAATTATGTTTCTTGTTTGTGTGCAGTTATGGGAGGCTTTTCTTGGAACACATACAAGAAGAGATAACTGATTCACCTACCTTTTCAGGTAATTACTTGCACCAAAAACTTCATGCAAAGGTCCATTTTATTTATTTTTAATCACTATTTGGTGTTTCGTTGGTTCAATAAAACTTCAATATCTGATTGTGATTTATAATTCTATTGGTTGTGCAGATGGAGTACCCAAGGAGGGACTGAGAATAGAGGATGTACTTGTTAGGATTGCAACTCTTTCTCTAATTCGACAAAAAGTAAGATTTACATGATTCATAAATTATACACTTGTTAGGATCGCAACTCTTTCTCTAATTCGACGAAAAGTAAGATTTACATGATTGATAAATTATACACCCTCGAATTTTGAACAGTTGAAGCTTAGCAACTTGCACACTTATTGAGGTAATTTATTAATCAAAGGAAGTTAATTAAAAGGACCAGTAGGGCTGAGAGGGGAACTATTATGCAAAGAGTTCCTAAAATTCATATATTTCAATAAGTTACAATTTGCTAAAACTTCAGATATTAAAATTGGAGGGAGTATATCGAAAATCTAAATGTTCGTCAGTCGTAATTCAGTGTGAAGATTTAATTGGTTTAGTGTTATGTTTTGTTCTTTAAAAACTTGGAATCAATGCGATGGTTCCAGCCTACCTCAACAGATTGAAGCAAGAAAAAGGGATATGTAATTGGATTTGTTATTCGATGACTTTTGTTTTGTTTTTTTAAGGCCAAATCTGAAAACTTGGAATCAATGTGATGGTTCCAGTCTACCTCAACAGATTGAAGCAAGAAAAAGGGATATGTAATTGGATTTGTTATTCGATGACTTTTGCTTTGTTTTTTTGCTTTTATTTTTTTTAAGGCCTAATCTGAAAAAATGTCAACACTGGCATATATAATCGCATGCTAATATTGATCCCTATGAACGCTCTGTTTGAAGATTGATGTGTGCTAACATATGTTCCTGATGAATATTCACATCATTTAGCAGTACGATAGATATTTCAATGATGTTTGTGGGGAAATTTGTAGATGGAGCCATTTCATTTTATTATGTTCAACTTCCATTTCAAAGCATCTTGTGGTTGGCAGGCCAAGGCTTTGTCTGAAGAGGGCTCAATCCTTTTTCCGGATGGTATTCTAGCTTACTACCCAGCATTGAAAATAGGAAAGGTTTGGAAGGAGCACCATGACCGAATACTACTGCGAGCAGTGCTGAAGTATATTCTCTTTCCTGTCTTACTTCTTCGTAGTAACCGTGAAGTATAAGTGTAAATATATTACAAACATATCCTTGTTTATGAGGTGGGGGAATGATACAGCAAGTGCGTGATGATTTCTGAGATCTTGAGTTAGCTAGTGATGTTGCATTTGTTCAACTAATTGTGTAACTTCATATGTTATAATACGACCTTCGCTGACTATTTTTCTTTTCCCTGGGAATAAGGCATGGTTATGGAAGATGGCAAGCAATTGTTGACGACAAGGTTTTTAGACTCCAAGAAGTAATTTGTCAAGAGCTGAACCTTCCATTAATCAATATACCTGTCTCTGGAACTCCTCAAGCACAAAACTCAGCTCCAGGGACCTCTCAATTACAATTTCATCCCTCTGGAACGTCTGAGGCACAAGGGTCTGGATCTGGAGTTCCTCAAGCACAAAATGGTATGAACTCTGGACATGTTGAAGCACATGGAAATCAACCAGTGGGAACTAATGGTGGAAATAATACTGGATCTGAAGTTGCACCTGGAGCAACTGATACTCCAGCCCGATCACAGCTTTCGCAAGACCAAACTATGATGTATAATTATAGGGAAATGCAGAGAAGACAAGTTGAGTTTGTTAAGAAAAGGGTGCTTCTTCTAGAGAAAGGAATTAACACAGAATCGTGGCTCAAACAATATTACGTAAGTCTGTTGAAATTCTCCACTATTATGATTATGTGAACTGCATGATTTCGGAGGTAACTTCCATGTGTAATTGGTAATAGAAGCGAAGTGTAGTATTACATTAGTTACTTTCCAACGTAAGTCCTTTGTTCATGAGATCTTGCTACTTTGTTCTGGTCCATTTAATGAGAAACATACCTGTTTGATTAAATACTCTGTATTCAGTTCCATGAGAGTGTTTTACTGTTCTGTTCTGAACACATTTATCATTCTAGGGTGATGATAAAAAAGGCGATGGGAAAAATGTAGAGACTGGACACAAGGTCACAGATGTAAAAGGTCCAACTGCTGAGGGAGCTGATGCACGAATGGTTGATCGGTTGCCTGAAGTTGAAAGTATCTGTAAGTATCTTTATCCTTTATGCTTTATGTTTGTCATTTGGATTGTTCCTGAAACTTTAGTAGACAAAAAGTGACAATTCGGCATGTACCAACTTCAATGCAGAGTCCTTCTGTATGGATCCATGAATACTACTGATATCAAGTCATCACACATGGATCCAGATAGTATAGCAGAGCAGAATGCTACGGGGGATATGGAAATGGATTATATTTAAGTTGTCAGGATGATTGATATTTATGTCGGTTAATGACCTCGGTCTTGGGGTCATTTTCCTAGACTAGATTCTTGCAGAGATTGTTATTTGGAATATCTTTGTATAAGTTAAATCATATCATTAATATGTAAAATGTTTGTCTCCTAATGTTGTAAACTGTAGAATCTTAGAGACATTTATTTAACATATTTAACAGAGAGAAAAAAAAGTTGCTTCACTGCTTCTGTTCCACGCTGGAAGCAGGCTTTCATGCCTGTTTTTGGGGTACACTGTATACGTAAAAGCAGGGAGATTCATTCGGGAACGCAGGCTAATTGTTGGTAATGATGTGCGTAGTCTGGTTCAAGTTACTTATCTAGTTATCTCTCAAGTAACATCCATGCTTGGTGTGGCAGCCTCATTCGGGGCTGGACAGCACAGACGACACAGGTGGCTTTCCAATTGACAGCCCCTCATTCAACCACTTCTATTTTTTTAAAATCAAATATCATTTATCTTCAACGGCTATAATTTGAAAAATAAATAAAAATTGCTAACGATTTTATTTTTTAGAGATCTACCATTCTAGGTTATGTTTGAAGCATTCCATCTCCATCTCTTATTTTTATCTTAATTAAACTTAAAAGATTAAAAAGAATATTTTATATCATTATTACAATTCATATATGAAATTTTTTTTTATAAAATGGTGATAGTTTTAAGACTTTATGTGAAATAGGTGTGACCTAAATTATTTTCTACATTTTAGTGAAAATGTGTTTATAAATTAGTGATTTTGTTATATTTGAAATTATTTTACCAAAACATCCCCTAAATTTTCCCATTACTACCTTATTAAACGTAGTACCAAACCATATCTCCTTCGGAATTACAACATGCATCACCTTTCTATCAAGTAACGCATTGACAATCCATACACAAGCAAATATTGATAATTGAGTAATCTTAAACAATTCAGATTAAGCACCAAAGACAAATCCTCTTCACAAAGTAGAATGGGAAGGTTTGGGTGCCTCGAATGATGAGGATGCTTGGTGATGCTCGTGAAAATATGACCAAGAAGAATTGACGATGAAGATGCTTGGTGATACTTGTGAAAAGAACGGTTTGGGTGCCTCAGATGATCAAGATGCTTTTGAAATTCTCATACTCATCATCATCGGAATACTCCTCCTTCTAAAATACGTTTACTCAAAGCTCATATGACTCGGATGCTTGTGAAATATGGCCAAAAAAAATTGACAATCGGGATGCTTGTGAAATTTCCAACTTCCAGTTCAAAAAGTTGGAAACCAGCCACTGCTTGACGCTAACAGCAAACAAAATCACCGATGTTGCTTGGTAACCTCATCTTCTTTCGGTAGAAACATATGAGGTGAAATAGTAAATAAATCGAGTTTAATAAAAAGATAAAATTTGAGAAAAGATTACATAGAATTTGAATGCTTGGGAAAAAACTATCTTAGTTATTAATGACACATAATACATAATAATAATAAGAATTACTTTTTATTTAACAACTTGCTTATATTAATTAAGGACATCTTAGTCATTACATAACTATACACTAAAAAAGTATTTATCTAATGTATCATTATTGTGTAATAAACTATTGTTTATTAGAGATCGTAACAATTTGTACTTCTCCCTATTATAACCATTTATTTAAAAATAAAAAAATTAAAAAATTAGACGACGACTGTCGTAACTCATGCTCCAAGGAGATGCAATATATATAATTTGAATAAATCTTAGGCGAGGAACATTCTAAACATGTTCATGATTACCAATGCGTATGACTTCATTAAAATCAAATATTATAAATGGATATGATTTTAAATTGTTGGCCTCTTTAGACAACAATTAAAGACTAGAGGGGGGTGAATAGCCAGAAATGCAAAGTGATTCAGCAAGGCAGGTCACATGTATTGGCAGTCAACATTCAAACTTAGTCCAGCAAGCGTACCTACTCTGTCATATAGATTTTCACTTAAACTAACTGGTTGCTGAGCTCTATAACACTCTGACCAATTTGTGCCTTTGTAAATACCTTTCTCATAAATTTTCTATGTCTTCAGTCTTCAAGTCTTCAGGTCTTCTTATTTCTGAGTGGTTTTAGGTCTTCAATAGATTGTTTTTAACAAACAAAGTACACCGTTAACAAGCTTAAGAACCTATCTAGTACCTACACTAAGTCTTTCAACAAACGTTCCTCTTTTACAATGTTCTTTAAATTCTAAAATACCATGGACCTCAAGAGTACTAATTACTGGACTTTACTTAATTTAGCATGATTAATTGCTCATCAAAATTACAAGTTTCCTAACATAAATATAATATGAATATGTTCCTGAGCTACTTGCATGGGATGAAGATCAGTACGAGTAGTACGTCTCATAGATTGAGTTGGTTTATTGGTAAGGTTTGATGTTTTTATTTCGCATTCTAAAAAAAAGTCTCACTTAGGAGCCATTAGCTCTATGTTTTCTATTTTTAGGTTGCTTTGTACCGACGTAAACATACATATTCGTTAGATGATCGCCACGTAGTACTGAACAATTATTTTTTTGTTAAAAGTCATTTTATAAATATTTTAGTTATAATTAATTAAAATTTTAAGTTTTTAATAATAAAATCTCTAATAAAATATAGGTGGACTACAGTGCCCTTACCCTAGTAATTAACTATAAACATTATTAATAAATAGTTGTAGTTTTGTTTATTTTAAAAAATAATATAAATTTCATATTTAGAAATGGAAGGGCACAGTTAAAATTGTTATTAAAAATATTCTTCATAATTTTTGGTATAATTGTGAATAATCCCCAAATTCTTCTTAATCCCCCCACCCCATGCTATAGAGCCATATTCTTAAATCATCTGGCACTGACTGAGGAGGCGACTGCCATTTGATCGAGTTTCAGAATTCTTTCTTCTCCATCTATTCTCTACTCTCCTCAGTCCTTACGTTGGACTATTCTCTCTCTCTCATACTGGTTTAATCAATTGAATTCACCTCCATTGACGCCACCACCTTGTGTGTGGCATTCCGATTACTAATTAACTGTGCGTCGTCTTAAAATCTTAAAACCCTCCGTTTACTCTGAAATCAAGCTACTCAATTGAATAGAAATCACCGTATTTTTGGTTTAATTTGGAGTTTTATAGATGTTAAGTTCACTGGAGAGGCTTCGACTTCGGTCGGAGAAAAGGCCAATTTACACCCTTGATGATGATTCTGACGACGACAACAATAAATCTTCCACCAAACTCCATCGCCCTCATGCGGTAACCTACCTTCCTTTTTTTTTTTTTTTTTGTGAACGAATTTGCGCCTTGTTCATTATGCATTCATTCGTTTTTAGTTTTTACAATGTGCTATTTGGTTTAGGCATCTAATTTCTATGTCGCATCTTTTATTGTGCATGAAGAAGCTCCAGTATTGGAAACTTGTGCCACCTATGTGTGATTTCCAATTCCTCTTTGAGAATGTTACCCCAATGAGTTGATTTATTATTTATGCTCGCCTTGTGTTAATCTATTGTATGAATGCTAATATACATCTTCAGCTTCATTAAATTCCTTTACTATTATCTTTAACATACTTTGATCTGATTTTCTCAATTTCATGACATTTTCTCGACAGAAAGAAGGTTCATGTCAAGGTTGTGGCAAAAAAGACAATCTTTTGAGCTGTGAAACATGCAATTACACATACCATGGGAAGTGTTTACTGCCTCCAGTGAACTGTCCTCTACCCAAAAGATGGAAGTGCCCAGAATGTGTATGTTTCTGACTTACGCTTTCTTAAAGCTTAGATATGGAAACTGGGGTTGGATTAGCTTACCTTCATGCTTCAATGTGTTTGACAGGCTGGCCCACTTGATGAGATCGAAAGAATACTTGACTGCGAGATACGTCCAACTCCTGCAGATGATTGTGATGCGGCTAAGCTAGGTTCGAGTCAAATTCTTGTGAAACAATATTTAGTAAAGTGGAAAGGATTGTCCTACCTTCACTGCACATGGTAAATTGTTCATCGTGATCTCTCTTGAATAGACATCATCTATTATCCATCATTCGTAGAAATTATAATCTTATATATATAGAAAAAGGTTTCTGCACCTTGCGGCCTTTCTTGTTAATAGGACTGTATAATAAAGAGATGATTGACAGGGAAACATATAGGTTGCATATTGAATGATGCAAAAATAGAGCTAAAATATTTGATTATAAGTTACATTTTCTCCAGTTATAGTTCAGCCTTCTTTTCTTGCTCCTGATCTCCTTTGCTTTGTTTTAGGGTTCCAGAAAAGGAGTTCATTAGAGGGTACAAGTCAAATCCTCGTCTGAGAACAGAAGTAAATAATTTCCACAGACAAGCATCAAATACTCCTGAGGATGAGCATGTGCCCATCAGACCAGAGTGGATAACTGTTGATCGGATTATTGCAAGCAGGTTTCACCTATATATTTGGATATTTGATATTTTTTGTTTGTAAAGTTTATTCTTTCCATAATACACATGGTGGAATTAATGGAGTATTCTTATATTTGTAAAGAACTTTGTGATACTTGTGCCCGCCCTCCCGCACACGCTTCTTTCTGGGTTTACTTCAGTGCAACACCCTGTGAGGGAGGCTTATAGTTATTGAGCAGTTAAATTTGTGATTTGATGTATTCTAAGTTGGCTGAGAAGCTTTAGATGTGGCAATGCTATGGTTTTTGTTTTGTGTATAAATAAGCAGATTCCTGACTGACTGAACAATTCCAAATTATTCTCTTTTAACTATTCAGGGCTGGGTATCAAGAGTGTGTGCAAATGTAATAGTTAATCATTTTCTTCTTGTTCTAATGGCAAGTTTTATCATATTCTTTTCATTATAGGGAGATCAAAGAAGAGAAAGAGTATTTTGTGAAATGGAAAGAACTTCCATACGATGAATGCTACTGGGAGTTGGAATCAGACATTGCATCCTTTCAAAGTGAAATTGAAAGGTTTAATAGAATTCAATCTGGTAAGGTATCTGAAAAACAAAAGAGCAACCATCATGATGGCATGGAATCTATGCAGAAAGAGGAGTTCCAAAAATATGAAAGCACCCCTAAATTTCTTTCTGGAGGTATAATTTTCTGCCATTAAATATTCATGTATTTTCCATCATAAACATGTTTCTCTTTTTCACTACATTCATATCTATTTACAATGTAGGTTCATTGCATCCTTATCAGCTTGACGGGTTGAACTTTTTATGCTATACTCGGTCTAAGCAGACACACGTGATACTTGCAGATGAAATTGGACTGGGTAGGCTGCTGTGTTTTCCTTTTCTCTCTCTGGATGAACTTTTGTTTTCTTTTTTTTTTCCTGTAATTTCTTTCTTCAAGTAGCAGCCGTTTTAGTCCGGAATATTGATGCTTTGTGGTCCCAATTAGTGGATTCTGGCCATGTTTAGTCTCAATTTAGTGAATTCGAACCCAATCTTGTCCAAGTTTATGGGTTCATTTTAGTATAATTTTTGTGAAATTGTTTATTGTCTCCTCTATCCCTTCCCTGTGAATTCTAATTTTCGTTAAATCTGAAATAAAAATGAACAATTTGAAAAAAAATATTCTAAATGTCCTTTTAAATTTGAAATATGGCATGTTCGGAATAAGTATGTTGTCTCTTCTCTTGGATATAGCGCATCCAGTTTGAGAACTACATTATTTTATCTCATCGGTATCTACTCATCGGTGGCGATTTCAATACTTTCTATGTAGTACATAATATACTGAATGGAATTTAATAATAATACTCCCACAGTCCTGATCTCAACTTCTCGTTCAGTAGTACAGTATGTTCTGGAAAAATAAAACAATTAAAAATATATAAAAATTTCAAAAACGTTTGGTGAACTTTATTTTGTGTGAGCAATGAACTTAATAATGGAATTTAAATTGATTGTTGTAAAAAAATAAATAAATTATGTTTTGTGAATGGCAAGTGCTTTTTATGACCGTCAAAAAAGGTAGCAGGAAGTTGAGACCGGGATGGAGGCAATAGTTTTTAGAGCTTTATGCTATCTGCGAATTATTTGTGTAAAAGTACTTACGAGTATATTACTACTACTATAATTTAACAAATATGTTATTGCTTACTACTTTTTTTTTTTTTTTGGAAGTGTAAGTAAAAGTAATAGAGATTGAGAAAGTGTACCACCAAGATCTAAGTTGCCTCAAACTTGACGGAGTGTTTTGTAGAGCTAAAAGTTATCATTTGTAGTTGCAGAGAAGTAGGTGTAGAAAACAGTGATAGTAGCTAGATAGAAGTTAGAGTGTTTGTAAACTTCTTAATAGATTCTGTAATTTAATTGTCCACAGTAATAAATAAAATTCTTTTTTGGCGAGAAGGAATATAGTGATCTAGTAATTGGAAATTATTACTTGGATTGGGTTTTAAACAATGAAAATAAAGACGAGAATCTAGAAGGCGGCACAATGCTCAAATTCTGCTTTTGCTTTTGCATCTCTCTCTCTCTCTCTCCATATGCATTAATTTCACTTCTGGATTATAAAAGCAGAGAATCTCTAAAGAAAAAAGTCTATTCTAAAAAATTGCATGTCTAGGATATCCCAAGTCCCTTAAAGCTGTTTCCATGTGTTACTCGCATTACAAAACATTTCCTGAGATCCAAAAAGTCAAAATCTCCAAATGAAGATACTTAAAAATCAAAACTTGCAATTTAACATATAGGTTAACAATGAATTGGGAATAAATTTCATCTAATTTATCGGTCAGAGTCATTTTATTATGGTACTGTGGTTTGTAAATTCAAAATTTAGAAGCTTTGTTTTTATCTTCTTAAATTGACAATGCCGTATTAGAGGACCAAAAAGGAAATCTGTCCCTTTCTTTCTCACCCCTTGCGTAATGACTTTTTCTTTGTGATTACAGGGAAAACTATACAAAGTATTGCTTTTTTAGCGTCTCTTTTCGAGGAGTCTTTCTCACCCCTTGCGTAATGGCTTTTTTCTTTTTGTGATTACAGGGAAAACTATACAAAGTATTGCTTTTTTAGCGTCTCTTTTCGAGGAGAGTGTTGCTCCTCATCTCATCGTTGCACCCGTTTCAACACTAAGGAACTGGGAACGTGAATTTGCTACATGGGCTCCCCATATGAATGTTGTAAGTCAGCATTACACTTTATGTTGCTTAAGTTGAATTAGTTTTCAGTTACTTGATTAGATGTTATTGCGCAGGTCACGTATCTTGGCACTACCCGAGCACGCAATATTATAAGAGAATATGAGTTTTTCTATCCCAAGAGTGACAGTATGAGCAATAAAAGGAAATTTGGTCAGTCTGTCGGCGAAAACAAACAAGAAAGAATAAAATTTGATGTACTGTTAACCTCATATGAAATTATCAGCCTGGATACCGCATTGTTGAAACCCATAATGTGGGAGTCTATGGTATACTGTCTTCCAATTAAGTGCTGTACCTATGATCATTTTTGCATGCTACCAATTAACTTACATTCCTCTCTAGATTGTCGATGAATGCCACAGTCTTATGAAGAAGGATCCAAAGTTGTTTTCTTCGTTGAAGCAGTACTCCAGTAAACATCGAGTCCTGTTGACTGGAATCCCACTTCAGGTATGTCAACGCACAAACTATTAGTTTGGCTAATTTGAAGACAAGTTTGCATCAGGCACCAGTATTGGTAGCTTTGTTTAGATTCTAATAGTTTATCGTGACCTTCAGCAAGATAATTTTTCATACAAAATCATACATTTACATTGCACAGTTTGTGGCTGGTCTACTTAGTGTGTGTGTGTGTGAAGATATGTCTCATTGGAGGTATATCTGGCTAGGTCTCAACGTATTAGTCTGGAAATTCTTTTTAATCACGTTGGCTCCAGAAAATTATAAACATTTCTAGCTGAGCTAAAGCCTCAATGATACTTGAAGATTTGATTGCCAAGATGATTGACCATCCAAATTGCTCCTCCCTCTTTCACCTTATTTCAGTGGTTTCCATGTACAACCTTCCAAAAACAAGTCTGGATAGACATGTCAAATCTTAAACTATAATTCGAGATTGTACGTCTTTACCCAATTTGTTCTGTTTTCCTTCGAGATTCTAATACATTGAAGTTTATACAACCTTGTTATTATTAAATAAGAATAATAAAACTACGATCTGTAGTTAATCTGAGTTTGTAGATGATTCGATGATTCGTTGTTATATAATAGCTTTCCCCTAATCCGTGGGTTTAATTTTTGTCGAAAACTAACATGTACAAAATCAAGAAATTCGGCCACTTCTCTTCCTGAGAATGAATACCTAGGAAGAAGTGCACTTGATTTCCAGCTCTTTAGAATGTAACTTTCTAAACCATTCTTACACTTCTGTAGGAGCACTCCCATGAGCAAAATCTTTATAAATCATTATCTTAGGATGAAGATCCTGATACTCAATAAAGATTCGTTCTTGGCATACTTCCCTAACAATATTGCCTATTTCCTTAACCCTTACCTAGTTGTGTGTGACTGTGTGTGTGTGTGTAACTGGCATCATCCAAACTCCAAAGATTATAGGGTTTTTCTGGGCCTCTGGGGTAAACATACTTTACACCAAACAGGCTCATCATCTTTACAAGCTTAAGCTGTTAGATTAGGTGGCAATTCAATGAACACCGTCCATCAGTTAGCTAACTTTATGACTGTACAAAAGCTTTCTTCATTAATGTCATGCTTACTATCTAGCAATTTTCCCCATCTCCATGAAAGAACTTTCGACTTTGTTCAAGAGTTTTTACTTAACTTATAATGAAGCGCATGCTACAAAGTATATCTTTCTCTTTAATTTGCATCCATGTAACTATGATGACCATGGGCTTCATGAAATGCAGAACAATTTGGATGAGCTTTTCATGCTTGTGCATTTTCTTGATGCTGTAAAGGTCAGTCCTTAGCAGATTTAGCTGTATTGCGGTAAATGGCTTTTGCTAGTCATAAAAGGTGGTACTAACTTTTATTCTTCATATATCCTCTTCAGTTTGCTAGTTTAGAAGAATTTCAGGAGGAGTTCAAGGATATCAACCAGGAGGAGAAAATCTCTAGACTTCACCAGATTTTGAAACAGCATCTCTTAAGAAGTATGATGTAGTCAATCTTGTGTTTGTCTGTTGCTCTATCATTGTCTCTATGATCATTATCTGTCTTCCAAAATTAAGAAAGTTCAATCATGCTAAAGGAAGTCAATGCAAATGATGGTCTCCAATGTTTTTTACATGTGTTGTCTATCTGCTATAATAAACACTGCGGTCCATTTTATTTGTTATATTTACACCAACACCCTGTGAGTACGTGCTACATTAAACATTTACCTCCACACCATTAGTTTCTCTTTTAGTGTCCCTGCTGTTAAAATTTTAACAGCCAACTATTAGAAGTGCTGAAATTACCCCTAATTTAAAAAGTAAGTTAACAAAAAGAATGAAATACTTCTATGCTTTGAAAACCAAATGTATCTCTTGTCTATAAGTAAGAAATATGTTAAGGAAGTGATGTTAATCCCTTACCTGATAGTACTAGCCTTTTTGTTTTTGGGTCTGATTTGCTGTAGTACGCTTCCTGTGTATCATCAGTTTTGCTAATAACACCTTCTTGATATAACCTTTCAAAAAAAAAAAAAAAAAAAAAAAAAAGAAGAGGAATCATGTTAAGGAAGTGGTCTTTTGGAACTTCATTTTATACATGGCATGCCATTAGTAGGGGAAGATATGGATTTTTTTCTTTTTTTTTCTGGCTGATGTCCTGCCAAATTTAATTGCAGGGCGTCTGAAAGTGAGAAACTAATGGCTGTGTGGCTTTATTTGTAATTTGACATATACTCGCGGGGCCGGGGGGGGGGGGTGATTGTGTAAATAAATAAATTTCCGTCTGTTCTTTCTTTTCTGTTTAATTTTTTATTTTATTTTGCCTTCTTGTCTCTGTTATTTGGGATATGCTCGACTTCTCTTTATTGTGCAGCTAGATATTTATTCAATGGTTAACTCACTTCACTTCAGAACACTCTTTTCTTGTTAGCTTTCACATGAGGACCATGAAATTTGTCTGTCTTTAAAATTTGATTAATTTTTTTTAACATTTTTTTATTTGTTATAATTAATTACTTTGAGCTGCAGGAGTGAAGAAAGATGTATTGAAAGAGTTATTTCTGAAAAAGGAACTCATTTTGCATGTTGAATTGAGTAGCATGCAGAAAGAGCATTACAAAGCAATTTTGACTCGTGACTATCAGATACTTACGCGCAAAGGCGGTGCACAGGTCAACATAAATGACTTTATGTAACTTCTTAATCTGTTTTAATCTCCTCCATGTCAGTGCATAAAGTTATGTAACCTGTTTTCTCTGTTGGGTGCCAGATTTCCCTTACAAATGTGCTAATGGAATTGTGCAAGCTATGCTGCCATCCCTTTATGGTGGAAGGAGTTGAACCAGAAAATACTAATGAGTTTAACAAGTAATGAACACATTTCATTCACCTTATTCTCTCTCTTTTAATCCAATGAAGTTGTTGAAATTGATGCATGTGTATTTTGTTCATAGTTTATGACATCTTTTGTAGTATTAGTGTATCACTGGAATACTTTCAGAACTCAGTTTAGGACATGAATGAATAATCTGTAAAATTACTTCCGATCATTTTATCGTTTTGTTTAATCATCCTATTGGTGTCTACATGACAGGCAGCTACTGGAGTCCTCGGGAAAATTACTACTTTTGGACAAGATGATGATCAAACTTAAAGAGAAGGGTCACAGAGTTTTAATTTATTCTCAATTTCAGCAGATGTTGGACTTATTAGAAGATTATTGTACCTACAGGGTATGAATACCTAACTGTATAATCTAGTTGATAAATGTACTCAAAGATTTGGAATGACACATTTTTTGCTTTGTTAGAAATGGCTTTATGAAAGAATTGATGAAAAGGTTGGGGGAGCAGAAAGGCAAGTTCGAATTGATAGGTTTAATGCTAAAAATTCACCGAGGTTCTGTTTCCTGCTGTCAACTAGAGCTGGTGGTTTAGATATAAACCTTGCAACTGCTGACACAGTAATTATATACAACAGGTACATCATAATTTAGGGTTTTAGTTGCTTTTGTCTCCTTGTTTAGCATGATACATTTCTTTCCTCGTCTTTTATTAAATTTATGATCCTTTGTTCATATTCTGTCCTTTCTTATGCCGTTGTGGTTGTTAGGACTATTTGGATTATTGTGGTAAATTAAATAAATGTAGAAAAGATATCTACCCCGAACATCGGGTGATTTGATATGTTTTCTTGTATAGGCCATACATATTAGAAGAATATCTAATGCTTTTAAAACATACTTTATATGTCCAGTGTATACTTTCCCGTTTTCCCTATTAGGGTCTAAACACAAGTTTCCCCTTCTGTTCTTGGAAGAAATGGCCCCACCACACGTAAAACATATCATCATATCACAGACATATGCCACTCATCATTCATTCCTTTATTTCAACAAAACAAACTTTAAAAGAAAATGTTTTTCCATTCTTTATTTTGAAAAAAATAGCAAAAAAATAAGATAAATGGTTCATAGGGGATCAGAATGCTAATGTTCTACAAATTTGAATATCGAATTATTCCTCCACATTGTTAGTAAAACTAACCTGTTTAAAGATTATATAGACTGCCAATTCTGAAACTGAATTATATAATTGGATGTACACACTTTTCTGTTAGTACATATTCTTTATTTACTAATTGTATCTGTGTAAGTTCTTTTCTTTATCTGCCGTTTAACCTAATAATTGACTTAAAAAATTTCAGTGATTGGAATCCTCATGCTGATCTCCAGGCAATGGCAAGAGCTCATCGACTTGGTCACATGAACAAGGTATCTTTGAATCTCTTCCTATCTGGATGAAAATGCAAATTTGAAGTTCATTCTCACAAAATACTTCATCTTTCTTTCTCTTTTTTATTTTTCTGTATTACAAATGTTTTTCAACCCTTTCTATGTACAGGTGATGATTTACAGACTGATAACACAAGGAACTGTTGAAGAGAGGATGATGCAAATGAAAAACAAGAAAATGGTTTTGGAGCATGTAGTTGTCAGAAATCGCACAGCCCAAAATATTAATCAGGTAATGGCATCTTAATCAAATTGTAGAGTGATCAGATGAAACTTAAATCATTTTTTAACACAGGTTGTGAATTAATTTAGCAAATCACATCGCATGGAATGCTTCCAATTATTTTTCATGGACTTAAGACAGATGATTGTCATTTATTACTATATGTATGGAGTTATAGTTACTTGAGGCCAGACCTGGTAAACCATGTAATATGGCAATGTGTAGTTTATTCGTATTTATAATTTGTTCCGTGTTGGGACGATGAAGTTTTATGAAAATAAGGCATTTTCTTCCTATATAAGGTATTCCTTTAGAGAGATTTTACTGTGGCAGGATCCCATTAGCTTTCCAATTGTGAGATTGTTTGTTCTGATGCAGGAAGAACTAGATGACATCATACGCTATGGTTCAAAAGAATTGTTTGCCGATGACAATGAGGAATCGGCAGAATCTCGTAAGATTCATTACGATGATACTGCAATTGATAGGTACTTGTTTTTCAAATGTTCAAAATAGTGATTTTTTTTATTTTTTATTTTTTATTTTATTATTATTATTATTATTATTTTTTTTTTTTTGAGAATAAAATAGTGACTTCATGCACATGATAAAATGTCAAATACTTCACTGTAGACTACTTGATCGTGAGCATATGGAAAATGAAGATGCCTTGCTGGATGATGAAGAGGAGAATGGATTTCTAAAAGTCTTCAAGGTGCATATACTACTGTTGATTAACCAAACAGCCTTTCTATAATCAAAACATTTGATCAACCAAAAGAGTTTTAAAATTTCTCCTTAACTATATAGAAATAGTCATATAATACATACTCCCTCCATCCATGAGCAAGGTTCCCATTTGATTTTATTGACTTTTTTGAGATCCGGTTTGACCTCATATTATTTTCAAATACCGGAAAAATAATTAACAAAATTATATTATGAAAGTAAAATAATCCTTATACTTTCATATTATAATTTCGTTAATTATATTTTTGGTATGATTTGGAAATAATATGAGGTCAAACCGGACCTTAAAAATGTCAATAAAATAAAATGGGAACCTTGAAAATGGATGGAGGAAGTATTATATTTCTATTGTCATGGTTTTTATCATCATGATACTAGTGTAAACATGTGTGGTCTTTCATGTACAGTTTATAAATGCATAATTCTCTATTATTGAAAACTACTAGAACGTTTTGAATGTCAGTCAGAATATTGTGAATTTTGTGCTGTCATTATAGAATGAGAATATTATTTTTTTAGTTTGATATATTTATTCTGAATGGTTGTTATTTGTGAAGGCAAGATGCCCCCTGAAGTTTAGCAGAACGTGGATCTTGTCCTGAAGTTTAAAATGTGTGGAATACACCTCCGCCCTCCCAATTTTTTTGTATTATGACCTTTGGAATCACTTTTCTGTATAACATGCCCGGGCAAGAAAACTATGAAAATCACTTGAGCACACAATACCAAACATCAGGGGGTATTCCACACACGTGATAACTTCAGGGGGTGGGGTGGATGCATTTCTCCCATTTCGTAAAATTACATTACTGTTTTCGAGAATGATCCAATAAATGTGCTAAATTATCTCATTGTCTTCATCAATAGCATTACAGAAATTCTGTAATCATATATATCCTTTAATTAATTAATAAAATTAGGAAGCCATTGTTGTCAGTTTCATATTTATTGGTGTTTTGGCAATCTCACTGTCACACACACACACACACAAAAAAAAAAAAAAAAAAAAAGAAAAGATGTTTATTTGTTTATATATAAGCATTGCTCAGTGTATGAATCCCCTTCTGTTGGCGGTAGCTGAGTCAAGTTAATTCCTCAGGTAGCAAATTCTGAATATGTTGAGGGAAAACAATTGCCAGCTCAAGAGGAACCGCCTGAGGGGCAAGGTGAGAATATAGCATCAGCAAACAATGTAAAAAGATCAAGTTATTGGGAAGACCTGTTACGAGAAAAATACGATATACACAAGATAGAAGAACTCAATGATATGGTCAAGGGGAAGAGGAGACGTAAACAGGTCAGCTATCAAAGTCTACAGATGTCTTGTTCCTTTGTCACTTACGCTTGAATGTTATCACCAATGCAAGCCTGTGAAAAGTTACCAGAATAAATTGTTGCACTTTCTCAATGTTGGACCTCTGATAATCTAAACGTGCTCTGTACTTACCAACATCTTAGCACATGTATCATCGTCTTATGTTTGTGCATTTTCAGCGCTCCCAGTTGACTTGTTCTGAATGTTAGTTTCTAACTTTAAGACCTCCTGCTGTTAAAATTCAGAATCAACGCTAAAGGAGTGCTTAAATGACCAAAACGCCCCTAAATCTGTAATTTAAAAAAAAAGAATGATAATTCTACACTCCGTAATAATGGGGTCTTTGTGAACTTTATATTGTGAATGGTGTAAACTGGAAGTAAAGTTAGAGATTCAAATATTCTTTTGCAGATGCCATAGTGTGTTTATTGAAATTTGACATGTACAAGTGTGCGCGCCCTCACAAGGGCTTTATTGTTGGGGGGGGGGGGGTGTTCAATATCCCTATAATTGCTCCATTATCATGAGTCATAACTTACCATTTGATTAAATATAGATGCTAGCCATCGAAGAAGAGAGTATTTTTGGCCTGCAAGATGCTAGTTCCGATGAGGAAGATGATAACTATGAAGCTGACAGAACTGATAACGATGCAGCTCCAACCGGTGCTCCTGCCGTCATGAGACCTTGCCGAAAAAGAACTCGTGGTATGCATCAAATACCTAGTTTCCCCATCTATAATTTTGAGTGTTGCAGTCATGTCACCTTATCATTTTCCTGTTATTCAATCTGTCTACAGTTATTTCAGAAATTCCTTTGATGGAAGGTGAAGGGAGATCCCTCCGTGTACTTGGATTTAATCAAAATCAAAGAGCTGTATTTGTACAAATTTTGATGAGGTTGCATTTTGGAGTATTATTTATATTTGTCATATCTAGTGTTCCCTTTCTTTCATTCTCTGTCTTGATCACATTGCATTTTTGCATCTTATATCTTCTCAGGTTTGGTGCCCAGGAGTGTGATTGGGCAGATTTTAGACCACTTCTGAAGCAAAAGACCTTCGATGAGATTCATAAGTATGTCTATTTTCTCTGTTTTGCATCCCTATCTATTGAATGCGGTTAATGTAATATAAACTTTTTGCTTGTTATTGTTTCATAGTTGCAACTTATATGTGATCTCATCTGTCTATAAAATGTTTTGGCATTTTGTGTGATGGTATTATGTTAATTTTTCTAGTAGAAAGGACATGAAACTATTGTTATATTCCATGCTGCATGGTTATGGTCTTTCAACACTCTTGGTTCCTTACTTCATAAAATTTTTGGTTCTCTTTATTGTAGATTAAAAGTAGCATGTATTTCATGATACTCTTTATTGGATTATGCTTTGAATTCATATGGTCAAGTGACTTAGAGTCCTTTCACGGCCAGACTAATATGTTTATTGTTTGTTGTGCAGTTATGGGAAGCTTTTCTTGGAACACATGACTGAAAGCACAACTGATGCACCTACCTTTGCAGGCAATTACTTGAACCAAAAAAATTCTATGAATGTCCCTTTATTTTATAATCACTATTTGCTGTCTGTTTCAAAAATTTCAATATCTGGTTTTGATTTTATATAGCTGTCGGTTGCAGATGGTGTACCCAAGGAGGGACTGAGGATAGAGGATGTACTTGTTAGGATTGCAACTCTTTCTCTAATTCGAAATAAAGTAAGGTTTTTATTATAGATAAATTGTGTGTTGAACATCTATAAGTTTGTCATCCTTAATTCGTAGTGAATGTTTAAATATTTGACATTCGTATTCTGTTGTTTTTGCAAACCTTGGGATCAAGAGGGTGGTCCCAATCTACCTCAACAGCCTTTCACCTTTTAATGTATTTGTGTAAAGAAGCCAAAAGAAGGAATATGTAATTGGAGTTGTTATTCTTTTAACATAATTTAATATAGAGGCTAAACTGGAAAAAAATATCCAGAAAGATTTACTTTTGTACAACAGTGCCATATATATATTCCCATGTTAATATTGATCCTTCGGAACATGCCAGTTGAATATTGATGTGCTAGCACATGTTCTTGATAATTATTGTCTCACATCATTTTGCAGTATAATAGATATTGTGATGGTATTTGTATGGACAACTTGTAGATAGAGCTATTTCATTTTGTTCCATTTCAGACGGTCTTGTGGTTGACAGGTCAAGGCATTGTCTGAAGCGGGCTCTGTCCTTTTTGCGGATGGTATTATAGCTCGCTACCCAGGATTAAGAGGAGGGAAATGTTGGAAGGAGCACCATGACCGACTACTGCTCCGGGCCTTGCTGAAGTATATTCTCTTTTTCCTGTCATACCTCTTACTATTACTAGTAAACTCGAAGTTCAAGTACATAGATATTACAAACATAACCTTGTATATGATGTGGGAAAATGTGTGTACATCAAGTGTGTGGTGATTTCAAAATCATGATACATCACGTTGTTACTAGCTTAAATATGGAGAATGAACTAGTGATATATCATTTGCCTTAATCATTCTGCAACTTTCTTGTAACTTCATATGTTCTAATACTACCTCCACTGCTTTGTTTACTGGAATATAAGGCACGGATATGGAAGATGGGAAGCAATTGTTTACGACAAGGATTTTAGACTCCAAGAAGTAATATGCCAAGAACTGAATCTTCCATTGAATCATATACGTATCCCTGGAACTCCTCAAGCCCAAAATTCAAATCCAGGGACCTCTCAAGTGCAATTTCATTGCGCAGGGACGTCTGAGGCACAAGGATCTGGACCTGGTGTTTCTGAAACACAAAATGGTATGAACTTTGGACATGTTGAAGCACATGAGAATCAAGCAAAGGGAACTAATAGTGGACATAATACTGGATCTGATACCTTAACGGAAGTTACTGATAATCCATCTCGAGCACAATTTTCCGAAGACCAAACTATGCGGTATAATTATAGGGAAATGCAGAGAAGACAGGTTGAGTTTGTCAAGAAAAGGGTTCTACTTTTAGAGAAAGGCCTTAACACAGAAGCATGGCTCAGACAATATAATGTAAGTCCCTCTGAATTCTCCAGTATTTTTTGAACTGCATGGGATTTTAATGGTAACTTTCATGTGTTATTGGTAATAGAAGCAAGTCTTGGAATCATTCATCGCTTTTCAATTTTGACCCCTTGTTCACGTGATCTTAATGCTATTTATGCTTGTTTGATAAAATACTATGTACTCACAGTGAACTGGAAGTATTTTTCCATTCTGAATGCATCTATCGTTTCAGGGTGATAACGAAAAGAGTGATGGGACAAATTTAGAGAGTGGACACAAGTTCATAGATGTAAAAGGTCCAACTGCTGAGGGATCTGATGCACGAATGGTCGATCAGTTGCCTGAAGTTGAAAGTTTTTGTAAGCATCTTTTCTTCAATTATTCATTTGGGCTGTTTATGAAACTTTAAACTCACAAAAGCGACAATTGTTATGACCAACTTTAGGACAGTAGGGAGCATAGATACTTTTGATGATGGCTGGACTTCATTTATAAAGCCGAGGACCGCCTTACAAATTGGGAAAAAGTATTACAAACTGAATACACTAGTTAGTTTAAATTTCTAACTTGAGTGAAATTATTGTTGCAGCAGACTTTCTGTTTGGTTCAGTTCCTTTATTTAAGTTACAGATGTCTGTTAATAGGCACAGTTTTATTCCTAGGAAATCTGTCATAGTGATCGAACCTATCAATCTTTGGAGCTTGAAAAAGTTCGAGACATAGGAATAAAATTTGCACTTGGTTTCATATTTTTCACATCAGTGCTGCATCTCCAAATGTCTTCTTGTTCATCTCTAAAAATTAGTTTTCTTAAAAGGCATGACATGTAACATATGACCTTATCTGCACCATGTTTCTGCAGCTCCTAAAGAAATTTTGGCGTTTGCTTATGATAGAAGTCCAGATCGCTTGGACATCGCAGAACTCTATAATGAGGTAAAAATGAAGCTAGTCAATATTCATCCTGACACTTCGAAAACTATCAAGTAAATATGAAAAAGTATCCTCTGCCTACTTACAAAGTATTTATATTTCGTGGAATTTGCTGATATGTCGTCATCATACATGTATAATATCTTACTCGATTGTTTTACAATGTTGGAAGCTTGTAAAGGAAGATAACTTGTAATTTGCTTTAACTTCTGCAGATGAGCAAGGTGGTCTCCCGGGCCGCCCAAGGTTCAGGTGAAGCAGTAGCCAATAGAGCTGAGAATTCAGAGTCAGGAGAAAACCTTGCTCGCTTACGCCGGCTAATAGGTGACCTAAACCAAACACTCTCACCTCCTAAAGGGGCCAGCAAGGCAGAAGCTGAAAATTCAAGTTGCTCATCTGCTGCTGCTGCTGCAGCAACTGATATTAAGAGATCAGCCTTGGGGACAGACAGTTCAGCTGGACCAAATGCTACCAGAGATACAGAAATGGAGGATATTTCTGTTGGTAAGAATCCTGGTCCTGGGGTCATTGTCCTGGAATAGAATAGTGTAACTCTGTATCAGTTAAACGACGGATTAAACAACCATATCAGTTATAGCTAACATTATAGTGTAACTCTATAATTAATGTTGTAAACTGTAGAATTGTATGTATATGTATCTATTCAAAACGAAAAAAGGAAAATGGCGGCTCACTTTCTAAACTGAGGTGGAAACTTGAGTTATATGAATATGGAGGACTTCCCTATCTTCCCCAGCTTTCACCTCTTCAACAACCTTTTTGTTCTCCACAACAACAGGACTACAGGTGCCTTAGCCTTGTCATCTTTCTTGATCTGCTCCAAGGGAAGCTTTATAAGGATCTTGCCCCACAGAGATACTTCTACGAAAGAAAACACTTTACTGGAATCTTCGCAGAATCTCTTCGCCAGAGTTTGCGGTGAAGGAGTATCTCCACGGTGATGAAGTGATGAGTAGTCCTTCAACAATGGGGTTGGACCGATGCTTCCCCTTCTGTTCGCCTTATTCCATATCAGTGCTATAATAATTGGAGTCTTTTTTGGAATTCAATCATAAAACCACACTACCCTGTCGTACAAGGAACATAAAAATGAGCATGTCTTAATTTGCACATGGTATAAAATTATTGTGCTTTATGAACCTGAAACAGTTTCAAGATTGCTATAGCTCCCAATAAAATAAATTAATTTGGAAAACATAGATGTAGTTTTTCACATAATCCCAAATAGATCTGGAGAAATTGTAAACCTAAACCTGATATAGAAAAAGGACCGTAATAATTTCCAATTCCATCCATGCCACCTTGTTGGATCTTGTTGTTGTGCTCACTCTTGTTGTCACCATCAGCGCACATACTTGAACCGTTCTTGTTTTTTACAAGCGACTTGTAATCAACCTTCATATATCCATGACCTTGACTAGAAACAAACATCTTAATTCTTACGCCCACTGCGTAAATCTAATGAGATCACCTTGATTCGGGGCCTCACATAAATGAATATGATGCGATGAACAAAAGAAGTTGGCAATTCGGATGAAGATGACTATGTTATGGTTGGTACTTGAATTAGAAGATTTTTCTTTTTAATGAATTTCTACAAAAGGGGATGAAGGAGTTGATGGGTGCGGCGGCGGAAACATGATGACGAAATGAAGTAAGGGTTTGTGTCTCTTTTATAGGGGTGAACGAACATTTGTAATGCCATTTATAACCCTATTGAATTAGAAACGTGTTCGGTAAATATTATTTTTTATTTTCTTCTCTCGGATGTCATTTAAAACAAGTGTAACACTTGAGAAACAATCATATCTTGATTTTTACGCCTAATGTATCTAATGAAATCAAATTAGATCACCCTCACGGCCTCACATAAATGAATATGATGAGATGAACAAACGAAGTAGGCAATTTAGATAAAGATGGCTATGTTATAGTACTTAAATTAGAAGATTTGTTTTTTGACGAATTTCAACATAAGGGGATGAAGGAGTTGATGGGTGCCGCGGAAGCATGATGATGAAATGAAAGGTGGTGTGAATGAACATTTGTAAATGACTTTATAATCGTTTTGAATTAGAAACGTATTTGGTGTTTTTTACTTGCTTAGTTTTGATCAAACCGAGCTAGTTGTGAATAGAAGTGGCAAGCTCAAACAACAAGTTTAGAAAAACAAAATGAATTTTGATTGAGATAATAATCAGGTACTGATCTCCAGGGAGTGGTGACTGGTGAGTGTAAATTGCATTAGGAATTTAGGATGATTGTGGTTTGAATATTGCGGAAGAGGAAATCGGTGATGGAGGTGGGAAAAGCGTAAATAAAGAGAAAAGGCAGTGTGAATTTATTTCCCACCTCCAGCACCATCAATCATGATTATCATTTTGAATATTCAACAAAAGCAGCAAAACTCTGTTTACTTTTTACTTTATTCTATTCTACAGAGACAGACTACACTTTACTGAAACTGCTAGATCATCTGTCTCTCTTTCTTTCTTTCTTCTTCAAACCATTATTGAACCTCCACTAATTAATAATCCATAATAATAATGTTATACTATTAATAAATAAACTCCACTCCGTCAGTAGAAGAAGAAGAAGAAGACAAACACTAGCTGCAAAAGGCTCTGTATCATATCATTAATGGATTCCATCTTCTAGCTATCTCTCCTCACATGAACAACAACTCATCCAATCATCATCATGTTGTTTTCCCGTTTTACCCTTCTCCTATCTTCCTCACCCTTCCGCACTCTCATCGGCGCTAATCACACCTCCGCCCGTTTCTGCTCCCGTTGATCCTCAATTCTTTATTCATTATTACTTACTCTCTCTGTAGATTTCATTTCATTTCATTGATTCTTTGTTTTCCATTTCCATTGATTGATAATGGAGCCGCCGCCATCTGTTGGAATTAGTACCACCAGCAAACCGAGCTTCCTCAGAAACATTCTGGTCCGCCTCTTCCTCTTCTGTGTCCTTGTACTCGCTCTCCGATTCGCTTACGTCGTCACTATTCGCGGCGAATCCTGTGCCGTCGCTGATTTCTGCTTCTTCACTTTACCACCTAATTACGCCTTCGTTTCTTCACCTCCCGCCAAAACCACTCACCTTAAACACTCAAATTCCCCCAAAAAAGCTCCCAAAGTTCCAGATCTATGGAATACCCCAGCTTTTAAGAAAGCTGCGAGGTTCTATTCCTCGGTGTTTCAGGATCTGTTATCCGACGCCGTTTTGAGCCCCAATTTTAGGGTTTTGTGTCTCGACACGCCTACTGGGGCTGACGTGTACGCTTTAAAGGAGATTGGGGTTGAGGATTCGATTGGCGTGTTTAAGAAAGCGTTTAAGCCGCTGGTGATCTCAGGGCAAGGGTTTAAGCAGCCGTTTCTGGATGAGAGTTTGGATTTTGTGTTTTGTGGTGGTGGAGTGGTGGAGGGAGCGGTGAGGCCGGGGGATGTGGCGGCGGAGATTAGGCGGACGTTGAAGCCCGAAGGGTTTCTTGTTCTCCATACGGGGGCGAATGATAGTTACAGTTTCGATTCTTTGCTTAGATTGTTTGATTATTGTAGATTTGTGAAGAGTAGGAAGATTAAAGGTTTTGATTCCAAAATGCCCTTGATTCATGAGATTGTTTTACAGAAAATTGGAGATGTTGTTGTTAAAGATGGTAATTCCGAGACGAAATGCGCTGTTCCTGGTAATAAGATGGAGGTGGTGAAGAAGGCAGAGCCTCTTATTAAGGAGGAGCCGAAGAAGCCTTGGATTACGCTTAAGAAGAATGCACAGAAGATTAAGTACTTGCCTTCGATGGTTGATATTAGTTTTAAGGCCAAGTATGTGTATGTTGATGTTGGAGCTCGTAGCTATGGCTCCAGCATTGTGAGTTGGTTTAAGAAGCAGTATCCGAAGCAGAACAAGACGTTTGAGATATATGCGATTGAGGCAGATAAGACATTCCATGACGAGTATAAGGTTAAGAAAGGGGTTACTTTGCTTCCATATGCAGCTTGGGTTAAGAATGAATCGTTATTCTTTGAAATTAACGAGGATCCTGGTGATAAAAACGTAGAGAAGGGTAGGGGCATGGGGAGGATTCAACCGGCGCAGTCTTCTGGTGGTTCAACTGATGTGGATGAGATTCAGGGATTTGATTTTGCCAATTGGTTAAAGAGTAGCGTGACAGAGAAGGACTATGTGGTGATGAAGATGGATGTGGAAGGGACTGAATTCGATTTGATTCCGAGGTTGTTGAAGACAGGAGCCATTTGCTTGATTGATGAACTATTTCTTGAATGCCATTACAATAGGTGGCAAAAATGTTGTCCAGGTGAAAGGTCGACAAAGTATCAAAAGACGTACGGGGAGTGCCTGAAGCTGTTTACATCTCTCAGAAAAAGTGGAGTTCTTGTGCATCAGTGGTGGTGACGGGTAACACATATCTGCTGTTGCATCCTTTGTGAACCAATTCAATACATTCATTTTTCTTTGCAATTAAATGACAATGCTGTATTTCCTATTACATGTGTATTTATAGTTCTACTAAAGGGAAGTCATAGTTGGATTTTCATTAATTCTCAGCCTCTGAAATTGTTTTGACCTTGTAAGTCTTTTATGCAAATGTAATTATCAGATTTCTCCAAAACACAGAGATAGCATTTTGTAAACTCAAATTTGTTAAAGGAATGTTATGGTGAATCTTGACCTATTATATCCTTAAACGGTGTTCTTGGTAATTGTTTTTGCTATACCTTGCCAATTTAGTATCTATGTATTCTTAAGCATTCGATTATATTTATTTCATTGGGAACTAATGTGCTTTTGCCTTTCTTCTCATTCCATATCTTGTGATGCTGCCTATTTAACATTTCTACTCTGATTGTTTGTGAGATGGCCTGAGTTATGCAAGTTTTTTTTTTTTTAATCATCTACTATCTATTATACTTTAGGATGTTTTCTTCAGAAAAGAAAACTACATTGGTATTGGATTCAAATGGTGTAGATATTTTTGTATGTCATCACTTGCAAATGACTGATATTGTTCTTGAGATGAGAGTTTTTCTTGAGCTGCTGCCAATCTAATAGTATTACATAGATTGAACCATGGAGTTCGTCTTCTAGGATTCAATAAGTATACATTAATAATACTATAAGCTTTTACCATGGTTTTTAATCATAATATTAATATGAATATTGATAACAGAATTTTCTCCCAGGTCCAAAGAAAAAAAAAGCACTAAAAATTAGGGAAGTAAGAAATAAGGAGAGGTTATTTTAAGTATACATTAAGTCCACAATATCCAAGTCATGATGATTTGCCGAAAAAAGAGTATCATCTTAAAATGGAAAGAGGAAAACCAGAGAGATAGAAAAAGAGAGGGAGAGTAAGAAGAGATGTGTAAATGTGGGGCACAGATAGAATGTTTCAGAATGGCTTTCTGTAAACCAAAATAGCCCTTCTCAACTTTCTTTCTGCATGCTTTCACATTCCTACCTTCTCTATCATATTTGATTGCAATATTACCGTACTACTTCTCATGACGTAAATATATTTGAGCCCATCATTAATTGGTAACTCTTTCTTCTTGATTCCTTGCACCTCTTTTGCAAGTTCTCATAAACAAATAATCTCTGCCGTCCAAGATCACAAGGAGGGCCTGTTTCGGTCCCGGATTGGTATTATCATCCTCCATGCCCTTTCCAAATACAATTTATGTTCATCTGCAGACCCCCTGATACGAGATCCAGGGTGGGCGAAAATGGGTGCTTGTTGTTCCTGTCAGTTGCGTGGCGGTTTTGATGGTTTCTATCTTGAAGAAGCACCGGAACACAGAGAGGTTGAACATGATGATATTGTATTTAGAGGCCACTCCGGTGCACGTATTCGGCTGTTAGGATCATCTAGCCATGTTTCTATGTTTACACAGCAAGGAAAGAAAGGGATCAATCAAGATTCCATGACTACTTGGGAGGTAAGAGGTATTAAATATCAGCATGATTATCTACATTAGGCCTTAGGTTGTTTCTTTCCTGGAGAGCTTTCATGATATATCATTACCATATTATCTGCCATGACTGCTTTAAATGAACCGTTTTACATGCCTTTAAAGATATGCGAGTTTGGGTTTACACTGATCTTACTAGTTAGTATGTTTCTGCTATTGCACTCAGAACTTTTCTGGGGACAAGGATATGTACTTCTGTGCGGTGTTTGATGGACATGGACCTTCAGGCCACAAGGTATCTCAGTACATCCGTGATGCTTTGCCAGCTAAAGTCTCTATGCAGTACAAGGAGGCAAGCCGTGATGGCATGAATGGTTGTCTTGATGTTGAAGTTCCTAAAGGTGCAGATGGAAATCCTGAACTCAGAAATCCATTCTTCTTATCATGGAAAGCTAGATTAACCAAGTGTTTCCATGAAATGGATGAAGAGCTGGAGGCGAATTCATCCATTGAAAGCTATTGCAGTGGTACAACATCCGTGTGTGTCCTTAAAAAGGGTGAACATCTTGTCATTGCAAACTTGGGTGATTCTCGGGCAGTTCTTTGCACCAGGGATGGAAGTAATCAACTCGTTGCCGAGCAACTTACCGTTGATCTCAAACCGAATCTCCCAGGTTTGTGTTTATTGACAATTTTGGAATATGTTGATGTTTTGGCTATACTTTTTAACTTTTTAATAACATTGAAATTAATCAGGTGAGCGAGAACGGATAAAAAGTTGTCAAGGCCGAGTTTTGGCTATGGAAGAAGAGTCAAATGTGTACAGGATTTGGATGCCTCATGAAGATTGCCCTGGTTTAGCTATGGCAAGAGCCTTTGGAGATTTTTGTTTAAAAGATTATGGTGTCATCTCCACGCCTGAAGTAACTTATCGAAAGCTCACGCAAAAAGATGAATTCGTAGTTTTGGCATCCGATGGTGTAAGTAGTCCTTATCTCACCTATGCATGGAATTTATAAATGTTCATACGCAAGTATAGACCTTGTAGTTTGAAATGATCAACATTGTTGAATTCTACAAGTGGCCTACATGTCATACTCACATACCTGGTCTATGCTAGGAATTAGCGTACAGACATGGATTGAACAAGAATTTTAGAATTATATTCATGTTATTTGTCACCAGATATGGGATGTGCTATCAAACGACGATGTAGTAACTATTGTGGCATCAGCAAGAAAACGATCCTTGGCAGCTAAACTGCTGATCGAGAAAGCTGTTAGAACATGGAGATTCAAATACCCTTGTGCCAAGATTGATGATTGTGCTGTTGTATGCTTGTTCTTCAAGCGACAGAGGCCTATGCTGACAAAATCCATCTCCGAAGTATCTCAAATCAGCCTAAACTATCTTGAGATTAATCGCTACGCCTCGAACATGAGGAATGATGATGGACTTGACACGGTTTTGAATTGTAATGTTAATGAAGAAGGCGGGGACAATGATGGCGATGCTGCGATAAGGCCGCGGAAGAGAAGAACTGGGAGGAGATTACAGCATGATGGAGAATAGTAGATGGTGGAGAGTGGTGGTTGTATGCTATTGTAACTTTGTATGTTCATACTTCAGAGTGTGTAAATAGTGTGTAAAAACCTGCAAAAGTAGAGAGCACTAGTATTTTGACTATTTTCTAGTGTTTCAATGTAAGCAAGCATGAAAATGAAAAGAGTGTATGTAACCCAAAAGGAAGAAAAATGAAACTGTAAATGCATGAAACTAACCTTAGAGGTTTATTTGTAAATGAACCTTTTTTTTTGTGTAGAGCTACTATCTTCGGCTCAAATTAATTATTTTTATTACAATGTAGATTCATTAAATTCTTTTTGGTCCACCGCAATTATTTATTATTTTGAATATTTTATATTATAACAAATATAAATTCAATTCTTCGCACTTACTTAGAGCCCCAATTAAAAATAGGGCACATGCCCTCTAAAATTTGCAGGCCTGCGCTGCGCTTGTGTAAATTGGGATATAGAAACAAGTTTTTAGAAAGCAAGAAATATTTTTATCAACTTTAAAAAGTTAATAGAAGACCACTGTCTTCTTACTGTTCATACTTCAGTGAGTCAGTCCTAGTCCTCTTCATGACTTCATGGGAAGAAGATTCTGAATGACTGATGAGTTTAACATTTCATTCATCATATGTTCTTATAATATAGATAAATATTTTTCTTTTGTTTCTCTTCGAATTAAATCATAATCAATTTTAATAACTCACATCATATATTAACTAAAAAAGTAAGTACTTGCATAATAGATTGACAAAGCAGTTCACAAAGCACTACTAGCAGATAATTCTAAGTGAGACGAACAAGCAAACGAACAAGAGCGGAAAAAGAAAAGATATTGCTCCGTGAACCATTCTCCTATAGTCGTTCAGTCTTCATGATCCCAAAGCTCAGCCACACTCTTAAACGGCCCATCCGTCTTGTTCACAAACAGCGATTCGCCATCCAGCACACGCTTCTGCAAATTTTCGATCATGTCATCTCTACATAATAATTAAATCATGCTTTTGGCTTGTATAGTGTGAGTGTGTTTTACGTGCAATATAAACATCAAAGGTTAATGAACCAGCCGAATTCAAACCTGATCTGGGATGCTACAAATGGCCTGGAAATCCTGCTCAGGAATTTCCCACGAGAACACATGCATATTCTCCTTGATCCTGTCGGGATTGTTAGACTTGGGGATGGTGCTAGTTCCTCTCTGTATAGCCCATCTCACGAGCACTTGACCAGGGCTCTTGTTCAGTTTCTTCGCTACTGTGTCCACAACTGGATTGTGGATTAGATCTCGACCATTATCCTGTGAACCTAATGGTGAATAGGCCTGCAAAAGCATTCCTCATTAGCAGGATGAGTAATAATACTTACGACGACTATAGAAGTCATATAAAGATTGAGTCGAGAGTCCCATGTAGTACGATCTTACAGTGACATGGATGCCGTTCTTTTTGCAAGCATCGAGCATCTTGTCATTCCTCCATCCAGGATGCATTTCCATCTGAAAACAAGGATTTTAAAGCTTAAATATTTGATGACCAAACAATGATAAGGTTCCTTTTAGAATCAATTATGAACCTGGCACACAGAAGGCTTGATCTGAGCAAAACTAAGTAGCTTGTCGAGTTTTTTAAGGGTGAAATTTGATACTCCAATGTCTTTGACAAGCTTGCTCTCGACGAGTTGTTCCATCTCTCTCCAAACTCCTTCCATGTCAAACTCCAAAACATCACCTGGTTTCGGAGGTCTGCTGGCCCCATCCTTGAGCCGAAAAGGCCAGTGAATCTAATTCCCATAAACGAAATAATTGTAAGGGTGATTATTGGATAAAATAATCATGAATCCCACTCTAGTACACTATTCCAAAGATACAAGGATTGATGAGTGGTGATCACCAGGTACAGATCCAGGTAATCGAGCTGTAACTCTTTAAGAGTTTTCTCCAATGCAGGCCTAACTCTTTCAGGGGACAACTCCGTGCACCTACATTCAGTCATATCGCCATGGAACTCACATAACAACTCATTAAGCTTGGCAAAGACCAGTTTCCTCCTAAATTGTATATATATATGTTGGAAAATTTTGGCACTTGTAATTAATAATATCTTCATACCATAACTTGGATGTTACAAACAAGGATGGACGCTCTACTCCAGCATGTATTGCGGCCCTCACTCCTGCTCCAACCTGAGACAGTGAATTAATAAGAAGATTACTAGCTCTCAATGGGCGACTAGTTAAGAAATATCCTTAAGTTAAGAGATTGAGATAGATAAAAGAGTGTGTTCACCCGATTATCTGGTCACATATTCAAATACTTTACTAAAAAAACCAAGTCTATAATTTATTATTATTATTATTATGTGACACTGACAATTTAGCTTTCGCCTTTGTGATCGTCATTGTGATTTGTGATTGCGATACCAAGAAGAATTAAGAAAAAAAATATTATGACAATATATTGTGACAACTTTGTATCACAAAACATTTTCATAACATTTTCATGGTCACTGATAAGTAGTGATGTTATGCGAGCCGGGCCTTATCGAGTATTCGGTTCGGCTCGTTAAGTCTCGAGCCGAGCTCGCTCAATAAGATTTTCGAGCCGAGCTCGAGCCTAACTTTAGGCTTGTTTCATTAACGAGCCGAGCTCGGCTCGTTAGGCTATTAATGAGCCGAGCTCGGCTCGTTAGGCTCGATATATATACATGCCCTTCATGCTATTGAATTATTTATGTTTTAATTTAGTTAGATTTTGATATTTGTATTATTTGGCATGTTGATTTATAATATTGTGATATTAAATTCCTTTATTTTAACCTTATTTCACATTTTCACAATTTTGTTTTTTAAAACATTAAATGAGTTCGGCTCATTAAGGCTCGGTCGGCTAGAAATTTGACCCGAGCTCGAGCCTAAATGTGTTATGGCTGGAGCTCGAGCCTGAGCCTTATTTTTAGCTTGTTTCCTTAACCGCTTGAATGTTTTCGAGCTCGAGCTTGTTAACAGCACTACCACTACTGATAAGTGATATCCACCGCAAATAAACTATGACATAATGATGATGTCACAAACAATAATCATAAAAATATAATAAACAATAACAATATCTTTCTTGACAACTTCCTCCTGCCATAATAGGCTTTATTTTTCTATATTTTTTTCTGGATGGACCAATTTATTCATTATCACAACAAACTATCATATTTTGTAACTAGTTATAATAAAATCATTAATATGACAAACATTTGTTGTCATTTTGGTGTAAGAGTAGACTTGGTTTTTTAGTAGTGATGTTAGGGTCAAAATTTTGGAAAGTAATGGATGAATTGAATTTCTCATCATTATCGCGTCATCTAGGTATCATTTTTGCTATTATAGTGATATAAATCCAACTCTATCAAAATCTCGACCTCTTTTTTAGGCCCAATATGGACGAAGATGGGTTGGTTGGAATTTGATCCCTACAACCTAACTCCGATACTCCTCTGCACCTGCACTCTTGTCAGCGAGGCCAATCGATCAAGTAAAAACTCCCAAAAGCTCAAACTAATTATAGAGATGTGTAACTATTAGACTTATATTAAATTTGTCTAACACATCATAATAGAAGGGCAAGAAAAAAAATGAAACTGAAAATGAATAATTTAAGTAGATTTGAATTCATGACTCTTATATCAGGATAGAAATTCTCGACCTTCAAAAGCTCGAACTAACAGATTCCACTTATATCTAACAATCGTAATAGGAGGGCGAGAAAAAACAGAATGAGAATGAAACTGGAAATGAATAATTGATAGGTGCAGTGAATGAAATTAAACCTCTTGTTGAACACCATATTCTGCAGCTGTATCCACATGCCTGTAACCAGCCTGCAAAAACCCCCGACGACGACCAAAACAGAAAAAATATGTTAGTAAGTATGTTACAGGAAAAGGTTTAAACTACACCTTTACACTTTTACGTGCGATAATGAAGAAACATTAATTAATTAGGAAAGTAGAAAAGTAGAAGATAGAACGTAGGGACCTCAGAAAGAGCGGTGAAAACAGTGTCCCTAGGGGAAGTGGATCTCCAGGTTCCGATTCCGATAGCAGGTATAGTGTGTCCGTTGAGTAATCTGAATGTCTGTACAGTATCGTGATGGTGCGGTGAGGACGTTGCCTGGGCCATTATCTCCCACTTTTCACTTTCTTAATTTCGATCTCAACGAACAAGATCGATCGATCGATCATTCTTAAACAGATTACTTCAAGTACTTAATTAATTAATTCAGCATAGCCTCGTCATATTGTCGAAATGCCTGTAGTTTCGACACGTCAACTACTGCTCATTCCACAACTCGTACGTGTCCATCTCTCTCACACGTCGAGTTAGCATGCATCAATTTAAAATCAACTTGGACACTTTGATGTGGTAATGTCATGTGCATGCAACTTTTCATGAGTTTGTCTTGCATTCAAAATCACTCTAATATACTTGGTAATCATGGATGTCAAACATGAACATGGCTTCATAGTTCATAAAATAAAACAGACTGCATAAAATGGAAAAAAAAAAATCAATGATGCACCCTGTATCGACAGGTGAAGAAGATCAATATATTTAAAATTTCATTAATTCAACATAATATTGAAGAAATGGTGAATTTGCAAAAAAACTCAATTGTTTTTATTCAATAATCAACAAAGTCGTTTCAAATTTAACAACTAACAAATTCTTAAATAAAAAATTCTAGAAAAATCTTAGTGTACTAATTAGCTAATAGACCAGGCTAACTAATTAACAAACTGAAATAAAACAAATAAATTTACATGTTGCTAAAAATATTGAAACTAGTCCATTTTCAAATTTATCGTGTTACCTGTTAACCCATAATGCATCGATCAACAAACAAATGAAAATAATTTACTGAGATAGATGGAAGGAGTAAATGTACTTCTCGTTGCTTCGGCATCATTTATTTTCTGGTGTTACAACATGGAAATAAAACTTAAGTGAAGTACTCGTTTTTAAAAAGTTATATACCGGAACAAGGCCAAGTATAGTCAAGTAGATAAAAGAGTAAAAAAATAGAAATACAACCAAACAAAACATGACCATACCCAACATCTAAACTCCACCAAAGAGATACGAAAGGATTCACAGACCCACAGAACAAATAGATTGAAAATGGTTGATTACTGCGTACATAATAACGCAAAATTCTTGAAACATCGAAATCTTCCCACCATCCACACCAAATCCACACGCTCCACTAGATAAGAGCAAGAGCTTGGTTAATTAGGGTGTAATGGAGGCCAATAAAATGAAGTTACCGGACTAGTGCGTGTCAAGTCATCAAGTTAATAAAGACATAAAACGTGGTAAACGTTTACATATGAGATGAGATGGGTTGCTAATATAATATTGATCGTTTATGTTTAAATAAAAAAGAGATGAGATGGGGGCACATCCCCAACTTCTAGCCTATGTCTATATATATTGAAAACTCCCCAACGGTTATAGTTTCATTGTTGCTTCAATCAAACTTCTTTTGTGATGAATTCTCGATAAACCAAGTTGATTGTCCGAACATCACCGAGTCCTCCCTGGACGAGAGAAGTTCTTAGAATTTACTCATTTGTTTCTGTCGATTTCTTTATGTTTCCGTCTTTTATCTATTTAGAGTATACAACTAAATAAAAAATGTGAAGAAAACAAACAAACAAATATAGAGTATTTATTGAGGCGGGAGAGTATATCTTAACAGTAATTATGAATGAGATGGAGTGTCTAGTGGTTTACCAGCTTGCATGTGGTTAAGAAGTGAAGATAGCTGTAGAGGTAAAATTCTAGTAAAATGTCAGACGCTCTTAGATGATACAAAACATCTTGCAATACATAAGAATTACAATGCTCTCTAAGTCACCATAATTTAAGCACACCACACGAATCAGTCTCAAGTCAGCACCACAATCTTTGGATCCTCTCTATGTCAAATGGAGTACCTGAGATTGAAATGCGCGTGTGGATGTGTGTTTATCTCCGGCTTGCCTAAGTCAAACCGGTATGAGATTTTACTTGAAGGAGCTCGTTAATTCTCCTTGTCTTAGTGTAATAAATGTACGTATTTAATACCAGTTACCTTTTCTTTGGAAATGGAGCATTTATATAGTTGTTGGCTAACTCTAGGTCGCCCCAATCTCTCGCTTCCATCTGTCGACTTCTCCTTCCTCCACATGTATCGAGTAGGCCCAACGTTGACCTTCATGGGCTTGGCCCAAGCCCATTTAGCTGTAGTTTCTTGTGCCACCTAGAAACTTATACACTTCTCCAGGCCTTTCTCTCCTTATAGTCATGATGCGAGTCTCCTGATTCAATTGTAAATCAAAACAGGCAAGTATTTAAGCTTCGTAATAAATAAGCTTCGTACATCCTAACCTGTTAAGGACTTGAGTAATGAACCCTTGTCCTCCTAACTCCTGTTCCGGACCTCAAAATCTCCGCCTCTCTATAGCGGGTTATTTTAATAAACTAGGCACATTTGTAAAAATGCCACCGAGGTCCGCATAATTCAAGGTTCGGATCCTTTGGGGCCGCGGCCGGTCATCAACGCTTGCACTTAGAAAGCTTCATAGTTCGTGAAGGGACGCACGTTACGAACTAGACATATTTTTCTTATCAACAATAGCTTACCTTTTTGGTTCTCGCGGGGAATATTTATATACGAGTAATTTTTATATATGTGTTCTGTATGGTGAAGAGTGTCACTCTAGTAGGGCAATGATGAATGTAGTTGTAATAAGATAATTAACTTTTGGTTGGTGACATTAGGTAGCTAGACTTACTCATCATAGCATCAAAAGCTTCTTCATGGTGCTCGTTCGATCGCATGAATATTTATTCACTGGGCATCGATCCTATGTGTATTTATAGTGTTGTTTAACGGTCGGAGTCGAGTATTGCTGAGGCTCAGTTCGTTAACGAAGCGAGCCTGATTTCAAGCTCGAGCTCGAACTCGTTAACAAACGAGTCGAGCCTAAAGTCGGCTCGTTTAACAAAGCGGCTTAATTTCAGGCTCAAACTCGGTTCATTTGGCTCGGCTCGATAAGGTTTTCGAGCAAAGTTTGAGCCTAAACTTAGGCTCGTTCCACTAACGAGCCGAGCTAGCCTCGGCTCGCGAGTACTCGGTAAGGCTTGATATTATGTAGATTATTAGTAGTATTAGTATTATAAGTTATGATTTAAGTTTGAGATTATTGGCTTGAATTGCTTATATTTGCATTTTGTTAGACTTGATGGAATATTTGGTTTAAATATGATGGATTCGGCCGGTATGTGCAATATCATTAATGACTTCGAGGGTATCCTTCGTACTACGGTCGTAATGGGATTGCTTTTCATGGGGTCAAATTTAAATTTCTCATCATATTAAAATCTTGTACCCCATCATGCTCTCAAGTTGTCAAAGAATGTGGTAACAATCTTTCGATGAACTGGTAGGATTCTTTAATTTTGTTTGTCGATCGTCCACTTTTCACAACTCGGTAATTCTTTATTTCAAGGTTGATGTCTAATGGCAAATTAATGTAATTGTTAGATTACACACATCCCATCAGTTCAAACATTTAAGAGGGTTAGATTTCTATCATGGTATCAGAGACTCCCTAGCTCACGTCCCATTTGGGTTTGGATCTATACTTAAACAAAACTCCACCCCTATTAAAACTTACACTCGATTGGCCTCCCCAAAGAGGTTGAAATCGGCCACGAGTGCAGTGGAGTATTGGATAATAACTAATATAAATAATTACATTCCACACATCCCATCAGTTTGAATTAAGAGAGTCTCTTGAACTATGTGGAGATATATCAGGTTCTTCATGGAATATTTTTGCTATTTCCTGATAAATTGGTTATTACCGCTTGGGATGATACTAGCTGATTGAGTGGATTCTTCATCCAATCTTCCCGGTTACTTTTCACATGTGGTGTTCTAGCTCCTTCTGTAGATTGTATTTGGTCTAGCGTTGAATTCTTCATCGAACATTCTTACATTCTTACCTGTTTTCGATCTGTAGGCTTCTTGCATCAAGTCGATTTTTGGCTGCATGCGGCTTCAAATAAAAAGGTCCTCTAAAGGGGTGTTTATTGTGAATTGTTGACCTTGTCTTCATCAAAGGGGCGTCGGGTGTCAAGTGCTCTTGATCTAAGGGGTGTCCAATTAAGTCACTTCAACTCAAGAATGGATACATATACTTTCAAACAATAGTCAATTAATGACCTATTGTGGATCTTCAAGGAGCCAAGTCGTAATAAAGATGGTTTCAACGTCCTCAAACTTCGTACCCTTAGGACTAATACGGGATTAACCCATAATAATGATCCAAGGGAGATTTATAATGTGGAAAACCTGAAGAACAAAATATAGGATGGTTAGATGATTATTCCGACCTGTCTCAATCAGGTCGAAAGATAAATATCGAAAGTGTAGCATGGGACTGATTTGAAATATTTAGCGGGTTTACCTGGATATTCAATCTGGCCAGGTATTTATAAGTAGTCTTTGGACTCTGGACATTCCTTTTAGGGAGTCATTACTCATGAGTGCTTTCATAGTTCATGCTAGTATATATTAGGTTTGCTTATGTACTCTATGACCAAAGCACTTGGCAATGGATGGTAGGCATGTCAATCTGAGGGTAGGACCGTCTTTTGGCTCGTCATTTTACTCATGATTACCTCTGTCTTCTGACGGCCTTTCCTTACTAGTGTCATAACCATTAGAACTCGATACTGGGCACGGTGGTTGAGTTTTCTATGGTAAGTAAGATTATCCCCGAGGCTCATGGTCTGAGGGTCTTCAAGCCTTCTCACTCCGAGCATATCTCCGATCAATCGCTTTGTACTTGTAATTTTTGGGCCTTTTCATTGGGAAGGTACGAGTTCATCCCACATCATAGTCTATGTTTTAAAGGTGGAATACGGCCGGCCAGATGTTAAAACTCCGTTTCTAACGGTCCAATAGACATTGTATGGCCATCATTGGAAGACCATCTAAAACCCTCAAATGTCGTAAAGTAAAAGTTCAGTCAACACTAGTTAAAATTGTTTTTAAAACTAGATTACGTTTTAAAACTCGACTGTTGATCCAAGTTCACCCAAATGAACACTCAATGCATTCGAAGTCAAGGGTCAACTTTCTAAACCACATTTCAAACCATAGTGAGTCAACAAACTATCCAAATCTACCGAAATGGTAAATGCAACAAATGCACGAAACCACCACTTTTGCTATTTCCAGTTAAATCCACCGACGAAATTTGCGTAACGCTGATATATCTTCTAAACAAAGAAACAAAAACAAAAATAATTAATAATTAAACAAAATATATAAATCCGTCCCTTTCTTCCCCCAAATTCAATTCAGAACTCCTCCAAATACAATGGCAGCTCCAAATTCCTCCTCCCCTGCAATCCTCCCAATGTCCAACCCCCAACCAAATACCACCACAACCGACACCGCTCTCCAATCCAACAACCCCTCCACCTTCCGCGTATTCATCACCGGCGTCTCCGAAACCGTCCGCGCCGGCCTCTCCAGCCGCCGCCCCTGGCCCGAGCTCCTCGACCACTCCGCCTTCTCCAAGCCTTCTTCTCTCTCCGAAGCCACCGTCCGCATCCGCAAAAACTACACCTACTTCCGCATCAACTACCTCACCGTCATCACCGCCGTTCTCGCCGTTTCTCTCATCACCAATCCGTTCTCTCTCATCGTGTTATCTGGTCTCCTCGCCGCCTGGCTATTCCTTTACCTCTTCCGAGCATCTGATCAGCCGGTAACCGTATTCGGCCGCCAATACTCCGATCGCGAGACGCTTCTCTTCCTGATCCTGTCCACAGTGGTCGTCATTTTCCTCACGAGCGTTGGATCTGTGCTTGTCTCGGCTTTGATGGTTGGTGTGGCGATTGTTGCTCTACACGGTGCATTTAGGGATCCGGAGGACCTGTTCCTTGACGAGCAGGAGGCGCAGAGCGGTGGCGTAACAGGATTGCTCTCGTTGTTGTCGGCGGTTGCTCAGCCGCCTGCCGCTCAGCCTGTCGTCGCTGCTAGGGCTTGAATGGTTGGAATATGAGGTCGTATCATTCAGTTCAATACATTTGTTAATTTCTTCTATACAAACTGTTCTGAGATCTGAGATCGTGTTACGGTATTAGTTAGGTGAATTACATTGTTAATATTGTTGAATTTTGAGTCCGGATTGGATCATGGAATCCAGATATATTGTCCTCATATAATGTGGATTACCTGTTTGGTTGGTTATATACAAATTTGCATTTCGCAATGCCCGATCAGCTTATGCAAGTCGAAAATCTGTTATGTACTCGTATGTTATAGAGGTGATTTGAGCATTGAAATTTAAGGTCAAGATATGTGGATTACTTGTTCCATTACATAGGAAATTGCAATTCGCGGTAGCAAGATGCGTTTATTTCTGTTAGTATTGTTCTATATTGTAGAAGTGATTTTGACACCATTTTCTCTAAGTTAGTAACTTAGTATTGTTCTAAGTACATTGTAGAGGTTATTTTCATTGAAATTGAAAGTGTGGAATTTTACACTGTTAGTATTATTCTACATTGTAGAGGTAACTTGAGTTAGGATAATCTGCTCACTTTGCTCGATGAATTGTGGCGGATCAGGAATAATTTATGTGATCTGCTTGCTTCACTGCTGGAGTTTTATTGTGTAAATGGCAGTCATCATCATCGTGTTTGTGTACACATTATTTCAATGTTCCTGCTCTCACCTGTATCATATTTATGTTAGCAACCCACCCAGACGGCCAGAACCACAACCTCAAAAATAAACAAGTGGGGTTGTATCCTTAGTGTTCAGGTTTGGTTTCGATTTTGTTACAAGACCAGTTGAGTCCCGTTCTGGTGTCTTCAACAACCAAATTGATACGATTGTTGTGTTTCAGTTTCTATCCTGTTGGGTTTAAGTTCCTGTCCCATAAGATTTATGAAACTTATATGGTGATCGATGAATGTCAACAAAAAGATCTTCATTAGAAGCTCTTGGAGCTGCGCAGCTATGGAATTCAATATGTGAATCTTTGTAAAAATCCTAATTTTGTTGAAACTTGAAACACAAAATGTTGCTTTGGGTGTGGTGGTATTTGATTAGTGGCAAGACTCCAATAAATGCGTTAGATAAAAGTTTGTCAGAAAATAAAACTTACAGAATTTAAATATAAAAAGTTTGACGAAAAAGTAATATTTAAGAATTTAAAAGAACAGTACTTAACTTTTTATATATTGATAATAATTGTTGAAGTTTAATTTCTAACATTGAGTTTATCAAAAATTCAGGGAAGTAATTCTATGTGTTCAGAACTTCATGTACGGTAGCAAAATGTCGACATCTTATTATTATTATTATTTTTTCCAAAGGCCTCTCGGTACATATTGATGATCAGCGAATTCGTGGTGATAGCTGACATGTCTAGAAGCCACCATGTTTAGGAGAGCTAGCACGACTACTGTGGTGATGAGGTGGATGAGCACCATGATGGTGACTATGTTTAGGAGATTTTGCATGACCTTTGTGGTGATGAGGTGGGAGGGCACCATGATGGTGGCTATGTTTAGGAGATTTTGCGTGACCTTTGTGGTGATGAGGTGGGAGAGCACCATGATGGTGACTATGTTTAGGAGATTTAGCGTGATCTTTGTGGTGATGAGGTGGATGAGCATGGTGTTGGGCACCATGTTTTGGAGCTTTAGCAAGACGTTTGTGGTGATGTGGCGAGCGAGCATGGTGGTGGCTTCCATGTTTAGGAGATTTAGAATGACCTTTGACGTGATGAGGTGGATGGGCATGGTAGTGGCCACCATGTTTTAGAGCTTTAGCAAGACTTGTGAGGTGATGCGGCGGGTGAGCATGGTGGCGGCCCCCATGTCTAGGAGAGCTTGCACGACTACTGTGGTGATGAGGTGGATGAGCACCATGATGGTGACTATGTCTAGGAGATTTAGCATGACCTTTGTGGTGATGGGGTGGATGAGCGTGGTGGTGACTACTATGCTTTGGAGCTTCGCCATGGCCTTTATGATGGTGTGAAACATGATCTTGCTTGTGGAGAGATTCAAACTCCTGGCCTTTATCTATGTTAGAAGAATGTGCATTGCTGCCTTCAAATGACGGAGCATATAGAGCCCCTAAGTTGTCATCTTGATTATGTTTTTCCTTAACACTAATCCCCAACAATGATTGATATTTGTCTACATTTTGGGTGAAACATGGAGTCGCAAGGGCCAAGATAAAAAAGATCACCAATGCAACAAATCTTGAAGTAGCCATGTTTGAAGTCTCTTGTGTTGAGAAATGTGAATATTTGTTATTTATACTAGTAGTATGCAAGTTTTTTTCTTTTTCCGTTAAATAATTAAAAAATATAAGTTATAATTTTTGCAGATCTTTTAACATTCATACTTTCCTTTAAAGTGTTACACGGTTACACCTTCTTTAATCTCATTCAATAAACACAGTTTCTTCAATTATAATAGTTGATACTTGCATTTAATGAGTATTTAAGATATAAGTTGTTGTTTTTTCTCTAAAAATTTGATATCAAAGTGTATATTATTGACAATTGGAATAAATTCATTAACTAAACAAATACTACCACTCAATTTACTCATCTCTTTTTCACACTAATATTGTAATATATTATATACCGTATCACACATCGGTGGTAAGAGAGGTTTGGTTATAAGTTGAAAGCACAAGTTATGTTGTCAGGATATTGTTGTTGAGTCAGACGTTCAATGTAGTTCAAGCCGAAAGGGAACTCTTCTGCAAAACTGTTGATGCTATGCAGGAAGCAAACAATTCAGGCTGAAATCGTGCTTCAATTCACTAGTGCTGCTATAGATACGATAAGGCGCATAGTTGGGTCATATTTGGGAAGCAGCACGGGAACCGATTGGAAATCAACTATAGTTTAAGATCAGAAAACACCATACAGTACAAAACATTTTCTCTGGGCCTTAAATTACATATTTGTTTTTTTTTTTTTATATATAGAGAATCATGTGGAATCAAGCAAAATCAAGAACATATATATAAGGGATACACTCATTATGAAAACATCACCTATAATAACTCATTAACTATCTCAACCTTCTAAGGAATATGTTCTCTCAATCAAACTCCATTGTTCTGACATTGTACTAAAAAATAAATTTTGGTTAAATTTAGTTTTGCCACCCCAAATCTAGCATGTCAAGAACGGCTAGGGTTAAAATTTATGAATTCGTAAAAAGGGGTTCTAATCAAAATTAAAGGGGAGAATAATTAACTCGGTCCATGATGATCAATTATGGATTCTACACCAATCCCTATTTCTAGCACAAAGAGAAGGCAAAATGTACAACTCAACTCCCTCAATTACACACAAATCCATACCACCATGGCACCATCTATATTAGCAGCAATTCAGCATAACGGAACAAATGAAAACAATAGAGCCAAAAGAGACAAAACCATACCTAGGACAAAGCACGCACCATGATTAATTGCGGCAAGCATGGACAGCAGAAAAACTATGTAAAATTTATGATTAAACAATTCCAATAGAAATCTATTAATTCTTCCAAACGGGTGTATCCATTCGGGAACGGAGAAAAGGTAGATTGTGAACGGACATAACTGAAACGATATGACCCGCGAATTGAACAAATGTAATTGGCAGAGGCGAATCAGTGCAGAAACCGGCCATCAGATCAGAGGCAAATTGAACCAGAGTGTATTTTGAACCGGCTATATTAGGCAGATTTTTTTATAATTGAATCGAACCGGACTACAAAAATAAAAAGAACCGAACCAGACGACCACAAAAACTCTCTGTTATTATATTGTTCAATATAGTATTATATACCGTACCACACATCGGTAAGAGAGGTTTGGTTATAAGTGGAAAGCACAAGTTATGTTGTCAGGATATTGTTGTTGACTAAGACGTTCAATGAAGTTCAAGCCGAAAGGGAACTCTTGCTGCAAAAGTGTTGATGCTATGCAGGAAGCAAACAATTCGAGCTGAAATCGTTCTTCAATTCACTAGTGCTGCTATAGATATGATAAGGCGCATAGTTGGATCATATTTGGAAAGCAGCACGGGAGCCGATCGGAAATCAACTAGATCAGAAAACACCATACAATACAAAACATTTTCTCTGGCCTTAATTAAATTACATATTGGTGCATTCAACATGTGTTGAGAATGTAAATTCATGCACACAGGGAAATTCATGCATGTGTTGATCAGAATGTAAATTGTAGTGTCTTCGAATGACACCTCAGCAAACTAATAGAAGATGTATGCTAAATTGATCATAACTTCAAACAAGATCTTCGAATCCACATAGAGATATACACAAACAGAATTGATCCCCATGATGAACAAGATCAATATGCAAGAGTCTAAATATATATGTTCATACAATGTTGTTCAATCAGATACTCCACATGGCTAATTAATTCGAGCGAATCCAGGCGGCGGACACATAGCAGCAAATGACCATGGCTGGGGGTAGTGATTGCAATTCCTCTCAAAACATGTACCCGACATCCATGCCAATGAAGACCAGCTCTCCTGGAAGAAAGGGTGCCTGAGTACTTCTGATGCTGTTGGCCTCACAGATGGATCCCAAGACAGAAGTAAATAGATGAGATTGAGTGCATGCTGACTATAACCAGGTGGCATCAACTCTGCAAGACTTCCGCAATTAACATCCGGGAATCGGTACTTGCTAGCGCTTGCAAGGTCAATACCCTCGGGCCAATCAACTCTGGTTGGGCTGCCAATTAGGTTGGCAGTCATGTTCAACTGATGTAGAGGACTTGATCCAGGAAACAGCGGGCGAAGGGTGATGAACTCCATCATGATGGCTCCCATAGCCCACATGTCGACTGCTGAAGTATAGTTATTCGATCCAAGAAGAACTTCCGGAGCTCGATACCACTGTGTTGTGACATGTCTGGTGAAGGGGGGTAGCGAATCAGTCTCACAAGCCATTCCAAAATCAGCGATCTTGATCGTACTGAGGTCGCTGGATACAAGCAGATTCTCTGGCTTAAGATCACGATGGAAGACTCCACATTGGTGAACATGGGCGAGGCCTTGAAAGATCTGGAAGGACCAGTTTCTGACTTGATTTTCGCTCAAGGGTCCTTGTGGATACCTAGCCCTCAAGAGCTGATGCAGATTGAATCCCATGTACTCGAACACAAAGAAGACATTATCGTATTCGTCCTTGATGAGCTCCATGAGCTTAACGACGTTGGGATGATAATCCATATGACTCAAAGACTTGACTTCAATCATGTTTAAACATGTTTCCCAGGAAGAATATCTTTGCTTGAGTTTCTTGATGGCAACGACTTCTCTAGTATCCTTGTTTACGGCTTGAAACACGCTTCCATAGCTACCGCTACCGACTTCCTTAACAATCTTGTAACGTTCCATAGCTGATCAATGCTAGATAGACTGATCTTTCAACAACGTACGTCTGTACGTGAAAACAAGTTGTTAGACGGATCGGACGATCTATATTGACAAGCAACAAACGGAACAATACTTCAAGAACGTACGTCTAGGAGTATATGATAAAGAAGTAAACTAACCTTGATCGGTAGAGTGATGATGATCAGCAGCAAGACGATGAAGCAATGTACAATTAGAGAAGTATAGCTTGATATATAAGTAACTATACGTTTTTTTTTTCTTTTCTTTTCTTTTTTTTATTTAAGAAAACTATACGTTGTAGACTAGGAGTAGGACTACTATAATTTTATTTTTGGAAACTTACATTTTAATTTCATTAATAACCAGGTGAAATTCATTGAAATAATAATATTAATTTCAGATAGATTATTCTAACTACCTATATTTAAAATCTTGCCTAATATTTTGGGTTAAAATTTAAAATACATCTCAACTTTATATATATTTTGGCACATATATAAATATATATAACTTTAGTATCATTTTTTATCTAAAAAAAAATTGCTACACACTATTTACAAAGTTAAAATAAAAAAACCATAGATATCAGGCAATCAAAAAGTGTTAATAGTAGCAGGAAAATCCATGATATTTGAAACATTTTATGCTTCGAGTAAATATAGTAAAAAGTGGAATTTTCTCATATATTAGGAAATGTTAATTTTTATCTAAAAAATGAATGCGGCTCTGGGCATGATAATGCACAGCTGAGGAGGTTGGTGCATTAGTTCAAGGGACGTTATGGTATATATGTCTGAAAAGAGATGCGGGAGGGGGCGGACTCGATCAAAGTGAACCTTTGGCGGTGGTTTAGAAACGAAGGGGCTTTAGAGTTTCAGACAAATCCTGGTTTCTACATCCAGAACAATGCTTGGCAGGGGTCAGAAACCGATGTGGGCCTGCGATCATATGTGATCGCGTCGAGTGTACGATAGTGTTGGGTGTGAGACTGAGTTTCAGGCTGGTTTATTTCTGGAATTTCTACTCAACTGCTAAGACAACACAAGACAAAATATTCAATCCATTGATTATCCAGCTAAACCGAAGACAGGAACTGAAACAAAGAATAAACACATCACACTCTCTCTGATATATAGTTGACAGATACTACAACAACAAGATCCTGAAGTTCAGAAACTAACATCTATGCAGAAGCGTGTGAATACATAGAACCCAACAGGGAAGATGGATCATACACATGTAAATGTAAGTAGCACTGTTCCATGCCCAAAGAGATTCTGCCCAGCTCCAGTAATCACCGCCCCCTATTCCCTCAAACCCGTCCAACACACCTCTTAACACCACAAACATAGTTGGAGGAAAAGCCAGAAGTACCAATACAATGCTACAAGCTCCCCTATTCAAAGCCCGGGTGGTGTTTATTTTTAAACCAAGCCTTAGTGGTACGACAGTCAAACACAGGGGAACAAGCAGCAGTGCTCCTATTTCTGCCGTTGCAAAATTTATAATCGACATAAGGCAAAGTCCTATGAAAGCAGCTGCAACAGTTACTGATTTAAGTTGCATCCATTCCTTTTCACTTGTGCTAGAACATTTAAAAGAACCGGATAGTGTGTGTATCAATAAGAGGCTGGTTATGGAAAGGATAGCCCATGTAAGAAGGTTGGTTATGGGGGGTGAATTTTGAATTTGGCAGATAAAATAAGGAAGTAATGCTACAACAGCACTCCATAAGTGGACGAGCAGAACATTTTTTGCAGCATTAAGCCATTTCCATGAAGCAAAAGTAAGAACAAGAGGAGCTTCATCGTTTTGTGACTTGGATATATTAGCTTCAGAAAAAAGAGAAGCAGCGACGAGCGGAAGGGGAGCAATGAGCAGTGCAAAGGGAATCATGTAGACTCCAACTGAAACAAACCGATTTGGTGATGTCAAGAGATAAAGAAAAAAGGACTGGTGAAACTTCTCTAGGAGATTATTCACAGACCGTATGACTCCTTCAACCAATCTGCAAAATACAGGGAACTCGTATCAGCTTGGGGGAATACGTTCCTAGCTTAAAGACAACTACATAAACAAATGCATGTTTTCCCAGAAATGAGTACAGTATGTACACCAGGAAATGGTATGCATTTCGTACATGCATCGTGGGGAAAGATGAGCAAAAAGAACAAAGGATAATAAAACTAAATGTACAAGGATCACAATCAACACTGACCTGCCAACACGCAACAGGAACATATTTCCGTGACCTGAAGAGAATTTTGGTGAGATTTCCATAGTAATAGCATCAACCTGATAATCACGGAAGGGACCATGTGGACCAGTGGGAACACCCAATGCCTGATATGTTAAGTTAGAAGAACTTTATTAATTGCCGATACAATGACACATATATGCAAACCCAACAAGGAAAAACCTATATTCTGTTTAGAAAAAACGCATTAAATCAAATAGCTTGCAGTTACGAAATTCGAAAGCTAAAGAAGGAGCTAGGATAAAAGTAATGCATGTGCCACCCAGGCAATATCTATTTCAGATAATTAAAATATTATAAAGATAATGGTACCTGGTTATAAAGCGAACTGACAAGAGTAGCAGTGCCTTCAACATAATCTGCAGCAGACATACCGAATTTCCACTGTGGGTTTATGCTTTTAGCAACCTTCCCAGTCAACTCAAGAAGTTCTCCCATACTTTTAAGCCACCAAGAATTAAGCAATGACCAAGCTTTTTCAACCCTCACTTGTAAACCCTGTCCATGGACTGCCAAATAATTTACAATGTTGATGAGGTCAAGGTTTGGCATTTGCCCATTGGATGCTTCAGCATATATGTTGAGAATATCTTTCTCGGATCCTGAACTGCTATCAGATACCTTGATGATAAGGGCAGCTGCCATTGTCCCAGCACGTCTAAAACCATTAGATACTACATTTTGTTTGACTTGAGCTGTTCTTTCCACAGGCTGAGTACTTTCACCACAGATTTCCTTCATGTCGCCAGAGGAAAGTGTATTATAGTCTCTCAACCAGGCATCAACTGCACAATATTCTCCATGTTTCGCATCTGCAGCAAGCCATATGATATCCTTAGCTATCCAAGTCACTCGAGAAAGCAGAGAGAAGACTGAGTAAGCAACTCCAAGTGATAAAGCCTCGCTCGTGGTGATATTGACAGAGTTATAAGGGGTAACAATTACTATAGATTCTTTTCCATCACCACGTGGTGCTCTTATTATCCCCACGGTATTGACGCCATAAGAAGAACAACTGTAGTTCTCTTGGATTTTTCCCGCATCAGGACCCAAGAAGAAGTGCTGAGGATGAAATTTATTAGAAGCAGGCTGGAACTTGTGATAATTTACTTCACCACCCAACTCCATAATGTGCTCTGCAATGACCTCCGGAATTTCACTGCATATGCGAATTAAAAGGTAGACATGGAGAAATTTAAGTCAGAGGTACACAAAACAAACCAGTAATATAAGAAAGGATAACACATGTTAAGATGAATATGACAGCATCAGATTATTTTGATGAGAGTAAGAGTAAGAGATTTTGCCATCAAGTAAATTACAGATAACAGATGATAAGGGAAGAGTCTGCAAAATATATTGGCAAGCACATACATGCCTGCGCTTGTAGACTTTGAATCCAAACTTAGAATCTTGTTCACAAATTTGTTTCCATCTGAAGCATCATCTTTGGACAGCATGGAACTGGCAGAACCTGCAAATCAACAATCAGAGATATAGAGAAACTGTCCTAATATCCAGGGAAAAAGAAAAAAAAAAAGACCCCATAATTTTCTTCTTCCTATTGCACATGAGAAATCGTAAGCATGAACACGCAATAACTCTTTCAGCCCCACTCGGTCTCATAAACATCATTATCAATCTAGAGAATGTCAATCAATAAACCAAAAAGGAAAGTAGATTGAAATAAATGATAGCAGTACATATTTGTTGAACTCACTGTCAAAAATTATGAACTGCTATAGTTTTTAATTCTAATGCTACATTTCATCAAATACATATAAGCATTGCATAACATTATTGAAGTTCAAATACTTTCCGATTTCGAAAACCTTGAAATGCGCATGTGTTTCCAGGTGACTGAAGTAATGAATACTTGAATTGTTTCAAAATATTTGGAGAACTTCAGAGCAAATCAGAAATGTAAGTATACATAACTAGAAACCGAAACCTAAATCCATGATCAGAGGAAAACTATAAATTCACAGATTAACAAATCATAAAAAGGAGCAGGAAGGAGAAAACTAACCAGGCATGAGGGCATTTTCAGAGATGTAGGTGTTCTTGGCAAGAACTGGCAATAATAGAAGAGCTATAAATCCTGCTGTACAGGATATTACGCTGCGAATCGCATCAAATTAAGGTGAATTTCACTTCAGTTCAATATTACATTTTCAAAAAATTCAACGATAGAGATGAATATGGATGAATCTGGTTGGTACCTGACAAGTAAAGAGTGAGCAATCAGAAAGAGACCGATGCGAATAATCGGTCGAGGCTTCGGCTTCAATTGCTCCGTTTCCGCCATAGCAATCGTCGTCGTCGTCGAGCTCTACGCCCCACTGACTTGCAGATTTGAGCTTCAGTTCTCTTCTCAGCTTGCAATACGACGTCGGTTTTTTGCTTCTCCTGCATATTTGGACTTATTTGGACATGTGGTTTGGGCCTTTGGGAACTTAACCATTACAAATTTGTAACGGAAATTTGATTCTGAGCCCAACTTTACATAAATTTTAAGGGCCCAGATGCATGCGGATCTAACAGGCCGGTCAACAACTTTCCTATCAGATAATTACTTGGAAATTGTAAGGTTGCAAATTTGTAATATGCATTTGGTCACCATAATTTCTCTCCCACCGTGTGTAGGGGTGTACATCGGATTGGATCGGATTAATCCGATCCTATTTTCTGGATTTTTTGCGGATTCTAATTGAAAATCGTTTAATTCGTAATCCAATCCGAAGTCCTCAGATCAGATTCGGATTAATCCGACATCGGATCGGTTAAATCCACGGATATCTGATAATCCAAAAAAATATCAATGTAACCTATATTTTTTCAACTTTTTACTTTTAATTTGAACGACTTTTTTATAAATCTTCAATATTAAATATATAAATAATAAAATAGCATAATATGATAGTAGTCCAACAAAATAAATTGCTACATATGTGGATATTCAACAGAGAAAAGAGAAGATAGTGGCATAATGGAGCGAAACTAATTCTTCTATTAAATTAGTCCTCTAAACTAATTCTTCTATTTTATTTTATTTTAATTATAATTTATGAGCCTAAACTTCTATATTTTATTATTAGAAAAAATAAAAAAAATTAAAAAATATATAGAGAAGTAAATATCGGACTGGATTGGATCGGATAATCCGTGGATTTTCGGATCGGATCACCGAAATTTTCGAACTACTAACACCTCAATCCGTAATCCAATCCGAAGCCTTAGGATCGGAGTGGTCCGGATTGGATTATTGGATTTTCGGATCAGAGTGATTCTGAACACCCCTAACCGTGTGAATGTGATACTTGAAAACTTTTCATATCTGGTACTAAAAACTTAAACTATGCACCATTAACCAAGAAAGTCGCCTCTCACGTTGGAAATGAAAATGAAGTTTTATTGAACGTGAATATTCTACTAAAATAGTAGAATACAATCGAATATTTGTTACTAAAATTCCTTGGTGACAGGAATTAATGGTTGAAGTGTGTTTGGTTGGTGTGCTAGTTATGGAAAACTAAAAGTTGGAATTAGCTCAAATTAAAAAGAGAGGAACAAAATATTATTTAATAATATTTTGTTATAAGGTTATTTGAATGAGCACTTTTAATAAAGTGGATGATTGAAAATGTGTAAAAATACTAAGTGGATAAAGTTGTCAATGAGGGAATAAGGGGTGTGGACCTCAAGACCTTTTCAGGTGAGGTGAGAGGCAGAGAACTTTCCACTGGACCATTACAACCTTTGGTGAAGGATTGTGTTGCAACTAGAATGGATATCTTTTCGCACGAGGAGTTACATTCTCAAGAGTTGCATCTCTTCATTTACAACATTTCATAACTATAAATAAAAATACCCCATGTTTGGATTGATACATTCTAGAACCGGAAATTACCAAGGAATCCAAATGTATCCTTCTTCTTCTCTTAATTTCTAAAAGCCTGTCTTCCCATATTGTTGTAGTCCAACCGAGATTCGTATTTCAAGTGCTTGTATACGATCTCACTGCAGTTTTTATCTTGGGAGACTGTTCGCTAGCAAACTGTAGCACCGAGAACAGGACGAATAAAGTCTTAAGGAAAAAGAGTGCAATCACTCAACTCTGCTGATTTGTTACTTTAATCAAGTTACAGTTTATACACTTTGTTTTGTATTTGTATGTCCCTGTTTGCTCCTAAATTTTCCAACAATAACAATTGTCCTCGTCGAGCACTTCACCACTCAGACTTGCAGATTTGAGCTTTGGACCGACTTTCTCGGTTCTAAACCCAACTTTGAATGTTGTCCATTTTTTGTTTTTTGTAATGTTTTTTTCTTTCTTTTTTTTTTTTTTTTTTTTTTTTGAAAAGTCCATGCATTGGATTAACCTGTTAAGTTCCTTATAAACAGAACTGAAGTAGTAGAGTCTAAATTTAGGATTTGGGCATACGTCCCAGACAAAAGTAAAAGCCGAAGCATGAAAATTACTAAATTCAAAAGTTTATTTTCGTCCTTCATTTGCTAGGAAGTCTGCTACTCCATTGCATTGCCTGTAGACAAACTCCAGCTTCACATCTTGAATTCTTCTAAGTCGCCTTAGATTTTTCTCCAGCAATTGTTGTTGTCGTATGCCTGCTGCTTCCTCCATGTAAGTGCATGAGATCAGAGTCTTAGAATCTGTTTGTATGATTAATTTAGAGCAGTTCAATCTTTCACTTAGGAAAAGTCCTAGTTTCAGTGCATAAAATTCTGTTGTGCATGCATCAGTTTTTCCTAAGAATTGCGCGCCTGCTAAGACAAAGTTTCCAAGGGAATTTATGATAATATCACCAGCTCCTGCTAAACCTGTTTGCGAATCATGGGATCCATCAATATTTACACAGAGATACCCATCAGGGGGAGGTTTCCATTGGCAATGGAAGGGAATTTTAATAACCGGTTCAGGTGAGGGGAAAGCAATTTCATATCTTGAAAAATTTTAAAGAGTCTTTGTTCAACCTGAATGAGAACGATGGGTTTATTTTGAAATAAAACTCAATTTCTAATTTGCCAAGTTAACCAACAAAATATAAGCAATTTTAATTTTGCTTCCATATCAAAATGTTGAAAAACAAGTTGAGAGAAACACAGTTGAACAGGAAAACAATGCAGCAAGTTATTCCTAATTGGAGCAAGAACATGGCAATTAAAGAATAAATGATGAATTGTTTCTTCTTCAGTGTGACAAAGCAAGCAAAGGGGCTCTCAACAATACTATGACTGGCCAGAAAAGAAGCAGTTGGTAATCTGTCAAGTAGAGTTAGCCAAATAAAAAATCTAATTCTTGGTAACACTTTAAGACTCCACACTTTCTTCCAAGGCCAATTAAGGTCCAGTAGGTCTTTCTTTGTTTATCAACATTTCATAAGCACTTTTGATGGTAAAGTTACCATCTTTTGATTCTTTCCAAATCATTTGATCTGTGGTGTCAAAGGTAGGTAAGTGGACACCTACAATTTCCCAGATCAAATCTTGTGACAGGAGGTGTTGTAAATTTGTTATATCCCAGGAGTTGTTATTTATTAAATGACTGACTAAAAGATTTTGGTTTGGTAATGTATTAGTATACTCTCTTAAGAGTTTATTATTACACCACACATCATCCCAAAATCTATAGCAGACCGGCCATTACCTATTTTTATAGCAATTATTGAGATTAACAAATCTTTAAGCTTTATTAGATTTTTCCAGAACCAGCTATGTTGGGGTTTTGCCAAGGCCTCAAGAACTGTGGTATTTGGAAAATACTTTTGTTGTTTATAAACAGCAAACCAAAGGGAATTGTTACTAAGATTTAACAGGTTCCGAAGATGTTTTAAAAGGTAAGCATTGTTTAAAACATGTAGATTCCTAATACCCAGTCCTCCAAACACTTTTGGTTGACAAACTTGAGACCATTCCACTTTTCCTTTCTTTTTTTCCTTCAATTTGACCATTGCATAAAAGTGCCTATTAAGTTGTTCAATTTTTTGGAGACAACTTTTAGGTACTTTAGTTATGAACATGGCATAAGATGGTATTGCATTTGTTACTACCTTTATGAGGATTAACCTACCAGCATAAGACAGGAACTTTGAATACCAAACATTTAATCTTTTTGAAACTTTTTCTATAGTTTCATCAAAGAAATCTTTTTTCTTTTTACCTAGGAGAAAAGGCATTCCTAAGTATTTATCTTTTCTTTTATTGTGAGTCACTCCCAAAAATTGGGAGATATATTGTTTCTTGCGTATTGGTGTGTTAGGAGAGAATAAAATTCTGCTCTTAACCCAACACACTTTTTTGCCAGAAGCTTTGCCATAATCTTCAAGTATATTTGTCACTACTCTTGCAGATTTTTTGGAGACAAGCAAATGTTTATCTTGTACATTGTTAACATAATCACTTGTGATATTGTTTTTCATCCATCTATCATACCAGAAGTTGGTATTGTTTCCATTGCCTATGTGGTGGCTGAGGCATTCTGAGAATTCCTCTTTTAATTTTACCAAATTTTTCCAGAACCAGCTGCTTTGTGGTTTTGCTTCTGCTAGTAGGACTGTGGTAGTAGGGAAGTATTTATTCTTATAAACCTTGCTCCAAAGGGATGAAGGGTCAGAAAGAAGTCTCCACAAATGCTTAAAAGAGAATGCTTTATTAAGAATAGATAAGTCCCTTATACCTAGTCCTCCTAGTTTTTTAGGTTTGCAAATTTTGGACCATTTAATCTTTCCTCTAGATTTTCCATGGCTTTTGTTATTCCAGAGGAAATTTCTATTGAGTTCTTCAATTTTGGAAATACAAGAGGCTGAGATGGTGGTAATGGACATGCAATAGGATGGTATAGCATTTGTTATAGACTGGATCAGTGTGACCTTGCCAGCATAGGACAAATGCTTAGCAAACCAAACATTTACTTTGGCCATTACTCTATTAATAACTTGATCAAACATGTCTTTCTTTTTTTGGCCAAGTAGAAAATGTAGGCCTAAGTACTTGTCTAGTCTTTTGTTTGGAATGACTCCCAACTTTTGTATTATTTCTTGTTTAGTTTTGGTAGGAATGTTTGGTGAAAAGAGGATTCTACTCTTCTTCCAGCAAACTTTATGTCCAGAAGCTAAAGCATATTGTTTCAAAGTTTGTTCAATAGCTGTGATAGACTTTTTATTTGTTTTACCAAAAATGAGGCAGTCATCAGCAAAGCACAATATAGGGATTTCTGGGCCATTTTTGGAGGGTTTAAGAGGTGAAAAATCCTTGTTTTCTACCTTAACAATTAGAGCATGCACCAAGAGTTCTTGGCATAGGATAAAATGTAAGGTAAGATAGGATCTCCTTGTCTAATCCCCCTAGTTGGATTCCAGGAAGGTGAGATGAGGTTGTTGACTTTTACTTTAAAGGAAGCAGTTTTGATACAAGTCATAATCAGTTTTATGGTATGGTTATTGAAGTTGAACTTTTGGAGTGCAAATTCAATGAAGTTCCATTCTAGCTTGTCATAAGCTTTTTCAATATCAAGCTTTAAAGCAAAGCTATGTGTTTTTGAATTCTTGCTTTTTTTGCTCATAGTATGAAGTAACTCATGGGCAATCATGACATTATCACTTATAAGTCTGTCAGGTACAAAGGCATTTTGAAAGGGTGAGATCAGTACTTTGAGTAGTGGTCTAATCCTTTTAACTAGAATCTTTGTTATTACCTTGTAGATCACATTACACATGCTTATGAGTCTAAACTCACAAGGGTGATGTGCATTTGATTTCTTAGGTATTAAGCAGATAGTAGTTAAGTTTAGATTAGGGTCCATCACTCCTGTTTCAAAGAAATTTGTTATCATTTGTATTACATGTGGTTTGATAGTGTCCCAGTGATCAAGATAGAATTTGCTATTGAAACCATCTGATGCTGGAGCTCTATCTATTCCAATTGTTTTCAGTGCCTGGAGGATCTCATCCTCACTGACTGGTTTTGTTAACTCTAAATTTTCCTCACTTGAAACCTTTGGGGTTATTATATTGAGGAAAGGGTTTGGATTAGTTTGTTCTGCCTGAGATTGATCTTTGAAGAAGTTATAGAAGACATTTAAAATGTATTCATTTTTGTAGATCCACTGATTGTTAGTATTCTTGATTCCATGTATGTGTGCTCTTCTTTTATTGTCAATGGCAAAGGCATGGAAATACTTAGAATTGGTGTCTCCATGTTTAATCCAGTTCCCCTTAGCTCTTTGAGCCCAGAAGGTTGATTTTTGCTTTAGAAGGTTGTTTATTTCATTCCTTAAGGCCAAATCTTTTGGTCCTAAATTTAGAGGGTCATTATGAATTGTGAAGCTGAGATTTTGAAGTTCAGCCTTTTTCTGTTTGAGTTCTTTGTTTATTTGAGACAGAGAAGTCAAAGACCACTTAAGAGCATTTTCACCCAGGTTTTTAAGACCAGAGGCTAAGTTAAAATCAGTTTTCAAAGTTTCTTGACTCCAAAAGGCTTCAAAACACACCTGAAACACTCCTCTCTCTTTCCAAAAGTTTTCATATCTGAAAGTTGGTGTCATAGTAGAGGTTGAAGGGTTGGTGTCAAGTAAAAGTGTTGTGTGATCTGAGTTAGTATTAACAATGTTTTTTACTTTGCAATTTGAAAAAAGTCTTAGCCAACTTAAATTGCCACATGCTCTATCCAATCTACTACAAATAAAATTTCTAGCAAATTGCTTATTGCACCAAGTAAAAGCAGGGCCACAGTAACCTAAATCCACTAAATTGCAAGTATTCAAACAATTGCTAAAACTAACAAGTCTATTCCAGTTAGGAGCTAAACACCCAACTTTTTCATCGGGGCTTAAAATAGCATTAAAATCTCCTGCAATGCACAAGGACCAGTAATAGAATGACTTAAAGAGATTAAATCGTCTCATACCTGTTGCTGCCTTGCTGGTTGGGTGTAGTTGTAGACTGACGTCATAGAAGCAAACGTATCCTGGTCCGGGAAGCTAAGATCGAAGTGAGCCAATCTCTCCGTTGTCTTTCTGATTCCTACTTTGACCTCATTTGGCTTCTAAAGGAAACACATTCCTCCCATTTTAGGGTTCTCAGCCGACGGAGATACAATGTGGTGGCCAGTATAACCTAGTTTAGCAATGCTAGACGTTTTTGTGGGAGTTTTGTTCAAGGTTGCCCTGGTGTCGAGCAGTAGGATCATGATTGGCTTATACTCCTGGATAAATTCTCTTATCTCCCTGATTATTTCCTTTCTGAGGCTTCCTCTAACATTCCAGTAGATAAACTTCATTGATGATCTTTCAATAACAGGGATCCACTTACCAGTTTCCTGGTGTCTCATCTCGCAGTCGTTGGCGCTTTTGAGCTCGACCGGTGTTATCTGAGGAGTGATTCTGTTTACCAAAGGTTTCAGTGTGCAGTTGTGCATCACTGCTGATCCCGTCGCCTGAACCACCCATTCTATACATGAATTCCGACGATTGGGCTAGTCTCACCACCTGAACTATCACCGGCTCCGAGTGTAGCGGTCGGATGTTGAATTCGTTCCAACTCACTCTGTGTAGTTTCCCATTCATAGTGTTCTCCATCTCCAGCGCCGTAGTCATCGCATCCGTCATCAAGTTGAAATTCAAATTCGGGGTCGGCGGCTCCTCCGTCGTCTTCCCACTCTATCCCGATAGGAAGGACAGATAAGGCGAGATTTCCGAAAAGATCGGGATTGTGAGATCCGATCTTAGGTTTCTTATTTGGGTTTGGGTCAGGGATGGTTGGAATTCCGGTGTTTCCGGTGATGGTTGTGGGGGAAGAGGATTGGCGTTTGAGATCTGGGTGTGAAGTTGTGGGATTAGGGTTGAGGGATGGATCTGATGTTTGGGTGACCTGGACTGTAAGTTCACGTTCTGTAGCGAATTGTGGGCTGGGTTCGTCGACGAACTTGGCGCGAACGGATTTTGGTTTGGCTTGGAGTTTAGCATCAAGTGGACGCACTGGGCCAGAGACAATGTCTTGATCTAGTTTTTGTGGCCCAGAAGTGAAGATTGGGCCTGAAGTGGAATGTTGGGCCTTGTCTGAGATTTGGGCTGTTGAAGGATCTGGGCTAGCGAAGTTTTGTTCAAAGCTGGCGAGTTTTGGGCCGGTGGCTGTTGACTGAAGAGTAGGTTGAAGTTTTGGGTATGGATCTCCGGTTCTCTGGTTTGATGGTTGGACCGGTTTGGTGAGGGCATTTTTGGTATTTCCTCCACTGATGGAGACCTTGTTTGGTCCTCTCTGGGTCGTGATGTCGACGCAAAATTCCTCCCTCCTCTCTTTCTGTAAGTTCGTGGGTTTTGAGCTCTTATTTGGGAATTGGATGCTACCTGGGCGGCTCTGTCCAGTACATGTTGTAGTGATTGAGTTCTTGCCGTCCTTCTGGTGTATCTCAGGGCCGGGGGGTGCGCTGGTTCTTTCCTCTTTCCTGCTCTCCTCATTTCTTGTTCTATTATCAGTGGATTCACCGGCGTTCCTTGAAGCACTGCTCTGTTTACTTCCGGTAGGGAGGTGGGCGGTATCTGCATTGTGAGATTGTTTCTTCTTGGTGATTGGTTTAGGGTTTGGTCGAGAATCGTATTCATCATTGATGTTGATGATTCGACTCTTGTTAGCAACGACCGGAGGTGACATTCCGGTGACACCCTGGGTGATGGGGATCTTGGCGGTGAGTTGTTGAGGTTTGGTGACGGTGTTCTTCTTGACAGAAGGTGAGCTTGTCTTGAAGTCATTTTTGTTTTTGTTGTTTTGCTGTTTTTGTGTTGTGATAGTGACTGTTTTTGGATTTATGTATAACTGAACTGGTGTTTGAATAGGAGAATTAATGTTGTGTGGGGAAGTGTTACAATCACTCTCGGTTGTTTTTGTAAATAAGGGAATCTTTGATTGAGGACTGTTTGTTTGGGGTGGAGGGTAGGCGAGAGAGAAGGATGATGAAGCAGTTAATTCAGAGTTTGGTCTTTCAATGTGTGTTGATTGGTCCATAGTTTGCATGCTTCTAGGTGCAGTAACTGCAGTTGCAGTTTGTTTTCTTTCTAATTCCTTTTGTGTCAGAGACTGTTATTGGTTGAAATCGATTTTGATTGGATTTTCTTACTCCACTTTGTAAGCTGCTTTTTTCCTCTTTTGTTACTGGTTTGTCTGTTTGTAGAGTAGGATCTAGGTTCTGTTTTGTTTGGAAAAAATTTCCTCTAGTATCTTTGTCAACACTGTCCGTTTCAGGTGTTGCAGACCTTTCTGATTTTGTGTCAGAATTCTGTTTCTTTGCGTGTGCATTCTTTCCTGTCTTTCTTCCTTGGACTACATGCCACTTGTCTTCTTCTTGCTTCTTTTTTGTTTTCGCCGGAGTTGAGTATAATTCTGGCTCCTTTTCCGGTGAGCTGTGTGGTTGTTGCCGAGTTTCTGTATTGCTCTGTTTTGTACATTGTAGTACTAAGTGTCCGATTTTTCCACAGTTGAAGCAGAACTCAGAGTTGATTTCATAAGTGATTTTCTGCTTTCTTGTGCCTATTTGCTGGGACTTAACCAGAGGTTTTAATGTATCAATTTCAACGCAAATTCTTGCATATTTTCCTCTTTTTGTCTCGGACGTGTGCCAGTCAATTTGTATGAGTTTGCCAATCCCCTTTCCAATTTTTGTTAGAGCATTAAGTTCATAGTACTCTACTGGAAGTTGGACCCATATGGCCAGATTTTTAAAGGACCCAGATGCCGGAGTGAAATCCGGCTTCCATTGTTGTATTGCAAGAAAATAGTTGAAGAGGAACCAGGGTCCCCCTGCAATTGCAATCAGATAGTCATCTTGTGTGGTGAAACGGATGATGTAGCATCCCTTGCCAAGTTCAATGGCAGTAATTGTGTTGGGAATTTTCCATAGGCCCTGTAAGTGTTTGTGGATCTGTGGTATTGATTTACTGTAGCCCACCGTTTGTAAGATGAGTGTTTGTTTCCAGGGCTTGTATAACTCTTGCAGTTCCTGATAAATGAAATGAATTTTTGGCCTTGTGTTTCTGTTGGTGGGATTGTGTGTGCTCTTGTGGTTTCATGTTGTTGTGTGATATCCATTGGATCCTCCTAATCAGAAGTAGGCTGAACAAGTAGATCTTCCCAGACTTGCTCTGTTGAGCAGCCTTTCTTTAAGGCTTCTTTGAAAGTTGGAGCGCATGTTGATGACTCTGGTTTCTCAATATTTTTGTTCTTTTCTGTTTTTTCATTTTTTTGTTCTTTTTGGGATGAATTATGCACTGTTGTAGTAGGAGATTGATTCATGTTGTTGTCAATAGTAATTAATACCGACAGAATTAATTCATCTCCGCTAAAGTTTACTATCCGGAATTCATCCGATACATTCTTGCATAATGTTAGATGTCCATCTAAATCAGACATTTATTTTTGGTAGTGTACTGGATGCGATATATTTTTCTTCGTCTGAATCGGATGAACAGGCCCACAGAGTGATAGCTGTCTCATTTCTTTTTTTTTTTTTTGAGCTTATAGCTGTCTCATTTCAGAGAGAGCAAATCTACCAATCAACCTCCTGCTGTTGAAGATTTGATCTGGCATTAATTAGTTTCTTTATATACTGCTGTAGGATTAATTAAATTCTTCAAATTCACCCTCCAATTAAAACATCGAAAAAAATCACACAGCAAGAGGCTGGTTGTAGCAGAACACATGGCAGTAGTTGCAGGAAAACGGGAGTCTGGAAATGAAGGCCTTCCCATCAGCCGGCAGCAGAAGAGTGATTGCGTAACTCCCAGAAGCTACCAAGCCAGGTTAATTACTAGCTATACCAATATTTCATCAACTGTCTTTATTAGCTAGTTTAACAGTTCAAATGGGTTCTTTCTCTTAGATTGATTAGTTCGTAGAATTTGATGGTTTCCTTGTTGATCAGGTCCTTATCTGACGGGCACCTGCCGGTATCTTTCCTCCGGGAGGACGAACTTGAGCGCTCCAACTCCATTGCTGCTGCTGCTTCAAGGTTATTTACTTAGTACTGAGTAGAAGTAATATATATTTTGATGTGTGTATGATGTGTGTATTACACATTTACACTAGCCAAAATGCAGCTTCTTAAATGTGCTAAACAGACGAAGAACGGTACACAATCGCTTGGTAAGTGATTTGAATTGTCCTTTTATTTTACCTTTGAGAGAATTGATTTCACAATGAACAAGCGTAAGCTGATCTTATGATCTTCTTTTGGTTCTGTGATAGATTCAATCACATAGAGAGAAAGAGCTTAAAATAAAAAATCACAAGAATGGAAACTCATGTTTCCCAGGAGTATAAGCTCTGTTTTCTTCCATTCGTAACTACTAAAACTAGTAACTACTCTGTTTTGTTTTTCTTTTTCTTTCTCTTTTCGGTTTTCGGGAAGAAAAACTCTGTAGTAGCAAGCTAGAGGTAGCAAGTGATGCTACGTGTATCATCTTCGTGGGCTTAAATAATTAGTCCTGTCGCATTGGGCTCAAAATTTACTTAATTATTGGACTCGGCATTGCAGCAAAAGCTGTTCAAGTCCATATTCTGGAAAAGTAAAAAAGTTAGTATTGTATTTATTTTATTTCTAAAATTAAACAGTAAGTTCATTATTATTACTAAATATAAAACCAACTTCGGGCTGTGCACTTGATCCATTGTATGAATTATAAAAGAAAAAAAAAAAAAAAACTTGAAATTGTTTAGAAACTCTATGACAAATGCTCTAACAGCTCCAACCCGATCAGAGTTGTGATGCGTTGCTCCGAACGGAGCTCTCTGCTCTAATTAGGACTAATTTATTTATTTATTTATTTTTATTATATTTTAAAATATGAAAAAATTGATCAAACCCCCCAACCTTTACTACAAGTGAGACATTACCCCATAACCTATTAAATTTGAGACTTAACCCCCTCACCTATTTAAAATGTTGCAACATACCCCTTATATCATATTTTACTATTAATTTAATATTGTCCGTTCAATTTAATATTTTCCTTCAATAAAATATTTTTGTTTGACTCCAAATTAATCATAATACATACCGAAAAATTAATTTTGAAAATTATAATATGAAACTATACGATTTTCACTTTTTATAATATAAGTTCAGATATTATTTTTCAAGTACAATTAATGAAAATATTATTTTTTCACTTTTATAATATAAATTGTATTGGAAAAATAAGATTTGAACTAGGATTATTTTTTATAATATAAGTAAAATCTTATATTTTTATAATATATTTTTTAAAATTATTTTTTGGTATGATTTATAATTAATTTGGAGTCTAACTGAAATATGAAATCGTAGAGAAAATATTAAATTGAATGAAAATATTAAATTAAAGGGAAAATATTATATAGGGGGTATGTCGCAACACTTAATATAGATGGAGGGTTAAGTCTCAAATTTAATAGGTTAGGGGGTAATGTCTCACTTGTAGTAAAGGTTGGGGGGTTTGATCAATTTTTTCCTTTCAAATATACTCAATTTGTTGGGATTATTTTGCAACTAAAATTGCACCGCGTTAAATTTGGTGCCTATGTATGCTCACGAAAATAATATATGTTTCGTGTGAAACTAACGATGTCTACGTATTAAATAGTTGATGATAGAATGTATCACAAATGTTTAGAAAAGGGTCCATTACATACATCCACCTTTTGTTCACCGATATTACATCGATCCCCTCGTTATTCCCGAGTTTGCATTGAACGCCTTTTTGTTCAACTTTAATTACATATAACCCCCCAACTTTGACTTTTCACACTCTAAATCGTGGAAAGTACCATTTTGCCCTCGTCGGAATTTCTACTTTTTCTGCCGGCCAAACAGCTTAACAGTATGGGTCTATATGTAATAAAATTTAAATTTGTAGTGCTCAAATGAAAAAGCAATTAACAAAAATATTCAAAAATAACTAGCCGTAGGAATAGTGTTGGAACCAATTTCAGACTTAATAATATTTTAAAATTTAAATTGGTATGTATATCAACTAAAATTTACATGGAAAAAATTAAAAAAACTATGTCACAAAAATATTAAGTTAATTGAAAATCATCTATATAACTACTACCTCTCTCCAATAAAGAAGCTCCACTTAATTATGAAGCACCCGTTCAACAATGAGTGAGAGTACGTATGTTTCCTACTCTTTTTTTTTCTTAGTATTTAATTTTCTTTATATTACTAACTTAGACTAAAAGTTTTTGATACAAAGCCACCACATACCAACCACTTGGGATATATGCATATCTTTCTTTATGTAATAACTACTAGTCTGATTGTAAGTTTGGTTATTTTGGTATAATTGTGTTGGGCAATTAAATTAAATAATATGAATTGACTATTAAAAAATTTAATTGGACGTGCATATGTAAGACCATTTTCAACCCTCAAACTCTATCTTACACCACGTCAACATTCTACTCATATAAAATTCTATCATACTCTTTATCTCCACCCTCATACTCTATCTTACCCAAATTTCCTTTTATTTCTTCATTTCTTTTTAAACTACTCTATTCTTTTTCCTTTTCTTTTAAAACATAATACTTCATATTATCTAAATGTTGTTAATTAATTAAAATAATATAAAACTTCATACTTTATATTATTTGAATGTCATTTTCTATTTATTAAAATATTTTAAATTTTACAATTGGTATTTCAATATAATTTATCAATAGTGAAATATATAAAAAATAAATAATAAAAATAAAATAAAAAATAAATTAAAAGATAAGAAATATAAATATAAGGCAGTTAAAAGAAGATTTTTTAAGGCAGTTAAAAATATTTCACTATTTATCAATAGTGAAATATAACTTACGTGTTTGCTCGCGCGTAAGACTATCTTACTTTTGTAAACCGGGATGGACTCTCTCGTTTGCTGACCAAATGTTTTGCAAAACTTTTTACAAATGGGATGGAGATGGTCTATATATATATATATATATATATATATATATATATATATATATATATATATATATATATATATATATATATATATATATATATATATATATATAATGTGCATTTTGGATTTTAGTTACATCCAGACCCATAAGAAGGTAAGGGTGTATTGGGTTTTTGGCCGGTAAAAAAAATTCGGACTGCTGGGTTAGATGTAATTTTGGGAATAAGGAGTTTTCATATGCAAAGAGGTGCAATATCAAGGCTACGGTATGATATTATGTATTTAGAAAATGTATCACAAATGTTTGCCTCTTTTCCAATTTAGGCCTACTTGAGCAAATTCAAATAACAGTACTTAAAGTGAACTACCGGGTAGTGTAATGCAATACCAAATTGTAATTAACTCTATAATATGAACAAAGCGGCACTAGAAAGAGCGACAATATATATACAGCTGAGCAAGACTATGGCATATCTCTTGCCTCCTAAAGTTTAGGTTGAGCATTCCAAAAGTTTGAGCTAGCTACTATCATTCCGGTGCGGATCTCCTATTCAACTTTTCGTGTCCCATTTAATATTCCACTTTCCTATATATAACATGTGTCATTCTATTTTTACTTAGTTAAATTAATTAATTATTTAATTATAAATGGATTAACTAACTAGAGTAAAAAAATATTTCTTAACTATACTATCGGTTTACTTTTTTCTTGATTAGTAGATAGAAATTTACAGACCGGCCCAAATGCCCCTTGCTCAACTTGTCGAGAAGAACCAAAGTATAAATTGTTTCGATATACAAAATTATTGTTGGAGATTTAATAAGCAAATGGATGTTTGATTATATTCTGTTACATATTTTTTATATTGGGTTCTTACCATGTGGTTTTATTATGGCTCATTTTGCCATTGATTCTAGTTAATTGAAATTAATTCTAGTTTTTCTAAATTTTGAATACGGCAGCTATGTGGTGTTTCTTGTGTAGAAATTTTGTAAATGGTCTTTAAAGTTCTCTATATTTCTTCTCCAAGTTTTGCCAAGTAGTTAAGTAAGTAATTAATTTAGCTAAGTAAAAATAGAACGCCACATGTCAGGATAGTGGGATATGAAATGGAATACGAAAAAGTAGAATAGGAAATCCGCACTACAATTCTGCCAGAAACAAACATGTTTCATATACATACAGTATTCATATTACAATCTCAACATGTCTGGAGGTCTATTAAAATGTCCAACACAGAGCTAAATGTGAAAGAAATTTTTTTGAAACGGCAAGCTAAATATGAAAGCAATGTAAATGCGGCCCTAAAAAATCCCCTAAAGATCATGATTTTTACCAATTATTAATAAAAACTCCATCCGGCTCAAATACTTCACTGGAGTAGTGGAGCCCATAGGCACAGTGAAATGTCTAGAGTTTGGAATTGGATTTTGAAGTTAGAATTTTTATTTTCATGTGTAAAATTTACTCTTCAAAATAAAAAAATTCACCTTTAAAATTCAGTTCCAAACAGTCTAATGGTAAGTCTCTCATTGAAAGCTAAAGTTCATACTCGAATTCAAGATCCAATTGCGCCCCCTTTGAAACGAACTGCAAGTAAAACACGCCCGTATCATAGTGTGCTCTATCTGTATATATATTGTCGCTCTTCCTAGCCTAGTGCGCAGGTATAAGGTAAACTAAGCTAATATTGGACTTCTAATACAATTTAAACATCATAATATCATATGATCTATCACCAAAATGAACTTAGATAAATATTTCTACTTCACCTCCTAATTACCAAAGTATAGCGACTATTGTGATTAGATATCGGTGATCATCGTACAATCTTCTTATGCTCATTTTGTTATATATACCTAAAATTTGCCTACCAAAAACTGAATAAATTTGTGTTATCTTATCGCAGCAGGGAAATTACTAGACCGAGAAGAACACTTGTGATGAAATATTTGGTTCCTAAACTAATTGTACTGGTAGGAATAAAATATCAAGTGAAGCCTGATATCCTATTCTCACAACATATAGCTCAGCTTTGCTGTTTGGTTGTAGCCGTATGTGCATACTGGCCAATAATCGAGTATACGGAGGAAACGAGCTTCAAAGCACTCGATTACATTGCTCTCGCTTGTCAGCCCCTTTCAGTATTCTCCTTGATCTCAATGTTGTTCCCGCATCATGTGTCACTCCCAATATTTCTAGCATTAGAAGCGTCAATGATGTTACTCATGATGTGTATTTTGTTCCGAGTAACTTTAGAGCGGTGCTTCAGTGTTATCTTGAAAAAGATATCACGCAGAGCTGATGTAGAAGGTTCATCGCGCGTTTGACATGAAATTGATGCTACAATCAGCTAGGACATCCTCCATCAGAAACACAGAAATTTTCCCAATCAGCTATATACTCGCATAGTACATAAACAATCAGTAATTTCATCAGTAAGGTTTCGTGGCACTACGAACTACTACGTAGTTTTACCTAGCTATTATAATGCTACATTTCATCAAATGCATTACATGTTGAGGTTTCAAATATTTTCCTATTGAAAATCTTGAGTTTAATTAATGCTACAGAGATCACTATCTAAAATTGTGTTTACTTACGAGATATAGTGTTATTTAATTATTTTCGACCAGTGTGAGTGATTATTAAAAATGTGTAACTAACACCCCCAAAATTTTAAAGAGATTAAGCAACTGAAAATACTATTCATACAAAAAAAAAATATATATATATACACCTTTCATTTCAATAGTCCAAAACTAAGTGTCTAACCATTTTTACAAGAATCAAGATCGCGAATCGTATTACACTTGTGATAATTCGCGAACAAAGATCGATGTCGATTGGAGAAAACGAACCCGAACTGTGATATTATTATTATAGTTATTCAATTATTATAACTATAAGTATAATAATTCAATTATTATTATAGTAAGTATAATAATAAGTAATAATATCACAGTTCGGGTTCGTTTTCTCCAATCGACATCTTTGTTCGCGAATTATCACAAGTGTAATACGATTCGCGATCTTGATTCTTATCACATTCTTGTGTTACCCGTAATTATAAAATAGTTCAAAGATAGTAAATTAAGATATAAACATAATAGATGTAAAACCGTCTTAGAACAAGAAATTCGTGGCATGTGCATGCACAATTTGCTTAAAGCAAAATACGCACACTCACTTACTGTGCTTGAGGCGTTGAGCGTTTGCTTTCCTAGATACAACGAATAGACAAAACCACTAGTTGCACACGTTTGCGATTTTCGGCGAACATGGACTGATTGCCCGGATTATACGTAGGGAAAATGGAGAAGGAAGAATGTTTTTTGCAGTGTTTTCTTTGTTTGAGACTTATTCATAGTGGAGGAATGAAAACATTACAAAACTAAACTTGACTTTGAAGAAACGTTTCTAGAAGGTCCAGTCTGGTCGGTTGCAAAATGAGGCTCACACGAGCCAGCCGGTTTTAGTTCAAATCAATCCGACATTCGCATGTAGAGTGATCTAGAGACATCTAGCTATACAACTTGAACACCAAGTGTAAGCGCAAGTTTGATATTCTAGTGTAACTTTTGCATTGTCTCAATGTGGGATAAAACCACTTAACCTTCCATCTTTGAGCAATTATCCCTCTTTAACCCAAGGTTCGTTTTGGGCGTACAATATATCAAATTGAAACTCTTATTTCATAGCTTACAAATATATAGTATTTAGTTTTCTCAATTTACAAAAACTTAAGAAGTGGTCTCCATGTAAATATGCGCCACAAGGCATTCTTTATTACATAGTTTTCTTCATATTTACAAGTTGTTCTGGCGGTTCCAAACTTCCGGTTTTTTCAGGCTTGTGTAACTTATGTGCAACATTGCTTGTGCTCTTCTTCACTCATAAATAATAACCTTTATAACCGTTTAAAAAAAAAAAAAAAAAACGAAGAGCAGCCCTTAAGTAATTAATTGCACCGGTCCATAAGGTTCGTGACTCACCATATTAGTGGTCGATGAATGAGATATTATTATTAATAACTTTTCCAATATGCCTAAGTATAAAAAATATACTAAAATACTTGGCTTATATGGCACACAAAAAATGCAACCTATTGGACTATTGGGGTAGGGGTGAGCGTGGGCGGGTGTGTAACAAAACTAAGCCGACCCACCGTATGCGGGTAAATTTTTTTTTACAAACCGCGGTGGGTGAAAAAAACACTCAAACCGTCGCGGGTGGGTTGTAAAAATGCGGGCGGATAGCGGACGAAAGACGGGTGGTTAATAATATCCAAACTCGATAAAAATCAAACTAAATTAACATACAAACTAGAAGTAACGAAGTTCAAAATGCAAACAACCGCAATATTCATCAGTGGTATGTCCAAAATAAAACTAAGTTTTAAACATAAATGAAACTAAGCAAAATACATTAAGCTTCTTGAGAAGACCGAGCTTTATTGGTATGTTGGTTATAGCACAACTGCAAAACTACAAGGGAGAAAAAAAAGCATGGTGAGCTATATTAAAAAGAACCTGACTAGAAACAAAGAAAAAAAAAAATTGACAAGAAAAGAAAGAAAAAAGAAATGTAAAATTAGTTGACTACATGCAATGAATAATCTACCTGATTTGTAAAGATATGTTCAATATTTTCAAACAATATTGGACACCAAAATCTCAAACACCTTATTTCATAACTGATTATAAGTTAATTGTTAAAAGGTCGACAAACATAAGTTCTCAACATTCAGCTCATCTCTCACTAAAAATAAATTGGCTCCTTCATGCTACTAATAGTTATGCTTCCACTCATCGATAACCGACTGGTGAGTATACTGATCAGAAAAAAGAAAGAAAAAATAACCTAACTAGAAATAATAGGTAATAAACTAGTAATAATAAATATATATAAAATATATATATGTATAATAAAAAAAAAATAAAAAAAAATAAAAAAAAAAATAATATATATATATATATATATATATATATATATATATATATATATATATATATATATATATATATATATATATATATATATATATATATATATATATATATATATATATATATATATATATATATATATATATATATAGACACACACACACATTATGGTATGGTGGGTGAGTAATAGCGGTTTGCAACCGTCAAGCCGCCACCCACCCGACCCGTTGCGGGTGAAATATTTTTTCAACCGTGGACGGGTTAAGGTCGGGCGGCTTGCGCGGGTCGAGTGGGTTTGATGCTAGCCCTAATTGGGGTTGGGGGCATAATTCGGACTTTCGGACTTCGAAATGTTTACAGAATGGGCCTTTAGTTAACAATACTTGTCTGGGCTTTTTTGCGTTGGTGAACATGGGCCGTATGGTGATCTAAATAACCCAAACGACGACCTAACCGCTTCTTCTCGCCATTCTCAACTAAGCTAGGGTTTTGAACAACTCTTTGCAGCGCCGGGCGGTAATCATCGTTGTTGGATCTGAGGTAAATTCGATGACTTCTTCTTATGCTGTTTAACAAATGATAGGAGTTCATAAACTCTCTGTTTGCAATTATTCATGTCCCTCAATTACTATTGATATGCTGGAAAATGCTTTTGATTAGCTAGAAAAGTACGGTGAAGGTAGAAAAAAGATTCCAATTGATTTATCTGATCACTGTAATCGATTTTTGTTCTTGTTTATCTGTATTGTAATGGATGGAATTAGTCTATGCATTCTTGTATCTCTATATCAGCAGCTGAATATGTGCAGAATAAAATCTAGTGAATCGAGTAATTTGAGATGCATATTGTGATCCATTTTCTAGTTTCTTTTGTATTTTGTAAATTATATTCTTGTGATGGTTGAATGAGTCTATTTTCAGTTCATATAGCTAATAATTGCGTTACCTTCCGAAACGTTTTCTTCTGTTGGTCTTTGAGTTGTTTTGGTTTGAATATATTTGGTAAAACATACGGTCTTTTTTGTGACCTTGAACCGCCTCTAACCATTAGCTTTTGATTCTTTTCATCATGTATGTATTAACATTTAGCTGTTGTCTCATTAACAGAGAAATGGCTGAGGCAGTGAAGAGTGGCGTCATTGTGCCGGAGTCCGCTCTGAAGAAGCAGAAGAGGGCTGAGGAGTGGGCTCTAGTCAAATCCAAGGAACTTGAAGAAGCAAAGAAGAAGAAGGTTGAGACTAGGAAGTTGATCTGCAAGAAAGCAAGAGACTATGCTAAGGAATATGAGGAGCAGGTATGCTGAAGCGTCCATGTTTAGTTTAAGTTGAATGTTTATCTTTCTCGGTTTTAATTTGACTCGTTGTTAATTGTCTATTAGGGGAAAGAATTGATCCGTCTGAAGCGTGAAGCTAGACTGAAAGGTGGCTTCTATGTCAACCCTGAAGCAAAGCTTCTGTTTATTGTCAGAATCCGCGGGTAATCAATCAATTTCTACATAATTTGTTAAGATTAAAATTATTTTTTTGATCCCGCTAATACTGTTGATGCTTTGTTTCAGTATCAATGCCATGCATCCGACGACCAAGAAAATTTTGCAGCTCCTGAGATTGCGCCAGGTGCTTGATCTATTATAAATGTTGCTATGTTTTTCTCTTCCTCCTTTACATCATTATCTTTGTTTGGCCATGGCCTGCTCTCTTTCTTGTACTTTTGCTATGTTGATTCTCTGTATAGACCTTTGCATCTCAGTCTTCTGAAGTGCTGAACCCCTAGTGCTTCTACACTACTCTGGTTAATATACTTTTTCTTTTTAATTCTTCTAACTAAACCTTTTCTATTTGTAAATTGTCTCAAGTTTCAAATGATTTATTTTACTTATACTACCTTCCATGTGTGGTGTACTGTGTTTCCGAATCTTGTGTTTCTGAACTTCAGTTTTCACTTGTTAATGTCTGCATGATTCAACTGAACTATGTTCAAGTTTGATTTCTCATTCATGAATCAGTACATGCCTGATATTGCCAGATTGTTCGTTACTTGTATCACTCTCTATTTGATGATTATGCAAACTTTCTTGGAATGAGATTAAGATCCGACTCACTTAACACCCTTCAATATTGTTTTCGTATGTGTTACAGATTTTCAACGGTGTCTTCTTGAAAGTGAATGTAGCTACAATGAACATGCTCCACAGGGTTGAGCCTTATGTGACATACGGGTTAGAATCTCAAATGCTAAAAACATTTCCTTATATATGACACATGCATGCAACAACTTAGTAACCTATTGATTTGTTCTGTATCTATCAGGTACCCCAACCTTAAAAGTGTCAAGGAGTTGATTTACAAGAGGGGCTATGGGAAAGTGAACAAGCAGAGAATTGGGTTGACTGACAATTCAATTGTCGAGCAGGTATTGGGCAAGTATGGGATCATCTGCATGGAGGATCTTATCCATGAGATCATGACTGTTGGACCCCATTTCAAGGAGGCGAACAACTTCTTGTGGCCATTCCAACTGAAGGCACCTTTGGGAGGACTGAAGAAGAAACGGAATCACTATGTTGAAGGTGGAGATGCTGGTAATCGCGAGGATTACATCAATGAACTCATTAGAAGGATGAACTAATTCCGAAGTTATTTTCTTGAATTGTCAAGTGTTTTGTTTAAGTGCCTTGATACCTTTTAGAAATGCTAAAAGCTTCAATATTGTATTTGAATTACCGAGTCACCCAGTATGAACATCAGCAATTTTGGACAATTATCTTTGATTACTTATTTGTCTTTAGGCCTGCCTGTTGCACATTGAATCAAGTTTTTCGGTTGAATTGTGTGCTACCCTGTTAAGGCTTGGTGAAAAGCCTCTTAAGCTTAACTTTTTTCCTACAGCAGTTAAATGAAAATAGTAATAAATATAATAAATAAGAAATAGATTAGACTTTGGAAAACATTATTATAAATATTATTTTAGGTGCAATGATCTGAAGTAAGTTTATAATCATTCCAAATTTTATTTCATACTCCCTTTCATTTCACGAGATGTGTTTTAATTTAATTTTTTTCGATCAATAACTTTCAATTTTGACTCCTAACTATTCTTAAATTATAATAATAAATTATTTAACAAAATTATATTATAAAATAAAAATGTAGATTTTATAATTTTATAATATAATTTCGATAGTCAAAATTAAAATTTATTGATCCAAAAGAATCACATTAGAACAATTCTAATGGAATTGATGCGGGATATATAAAATCAGCTAACTTATCAGATAACTTTTTAAAAAAGTTGGGGACTCATGGATGGAAGGAGTGAAATGGTAGACCAGTTGAAAATGGGGGCGGAGAGAGTGATGAGTTTACACATTCCAATCCCTCTTTTCGCTGAAACTACCACTTCACTATGGACGACTTTCCAATCGACAAAATCCAAATCTCCGGCACCGCCTTAGCCTCCCTCCTCCACCGCGCCTCCGTCGCATCCGGCGACATACACGGCTACCTCTTCGGCATCTCCTCGGTCACTTCCCCCAATACTCTCTCCGATGAGCCCACACTCGCAACAGCTCCCGTCCTCACCGCGACAATCACTTCTTCACTCTCCGTCCCCTCCCACCTACCCCTACCACCACCCCCGCCCCCCTCCCCCTCATCTCACCTCCTCGGCTGGTTCTCCGCTCGCCGGAAAACTCCAATTCGCCCCTCTCTCAAGGACGCAACCAAATCAATTTCAATTTCCTCTTCTGTAAACCTAACCTTCACTCCGCAGAACTCCACACTATCTCTTCCCCCTTCGGTGTTTCTGTTACTAACCACGCCGCTTCAGGATCAATTGATCCACACGCACGAGTACAAGGCGTTTCAGTACAGGCCGAACGGCGTGTTTGAGGCTAAGAGTGTGGCAATTGTGAACATTGGGCCCTCGTTTCGGTCGCAGTATGACTCGTTTATCCCGACTATGCCATTACCGTTGATGGAGCTTCAGTCGAATGCTATGCTGGAGGATGAGGAAGGGAATGAGCCTGCGAATGTGTTCGACATTGGGAGGCTGAAGAGGCTGATGGGGAACGAATATACGGCGGAGCTGGAGGGGCTGTATGATAACATGCTGGCTAATGTGGAGAGGTTGGGCAAATTGGTGGAGGACTCGAATGCTCGAGTTGCGGAGCAGGTGAGAATGTGGTTACAGAATTTGGTTATTGTGGAGGGCCTACTGATTCTTATAGTTGGTGTTTTTTGTTTGCAGGAGAATCGAAACATGGCGCTGAGGTATAAGGTTGCTGGGATGAAGTAATTGGATAATTTGTTTGCATAATTTGAGGTCTGTGTACTTTCTTCTCAGTTGATTTTGGTAGTTGTGAATCTGTAAAGGATTATATGAACTACTAGTTACTGATTTGGTACTGTGTTACTGGTCTTTTTCTATTGAAGGTTTTTACTTGTCTAATGCAGTAGTTGCTTGAGTAGAGATGATTTCAGTTAAGGATTACATGTTTGCTTCTAACTAAGCATACAGTATTTCAAACTGGTTAATTACAAAATCAACCTCTTGTCGACGAGCTTAACAGAATTGCGCTCATGCTTGGTTAGTCAAGTTATTGAATCACTTGTGAGCTACTCGAGAAGCCTGACTCGTTTTTGCTTGTGAGTGCTTGGATCACTAGAGCTTGAAAATTAGCTTATTTGTCAAAAGATTACACAATTATGCAAAGAAAGGAAAAATGCAAGGGTTGAGAACTTGAGATGAGACATAGGTTAAGATGGGGTTGTCTTTAAAACTAAGGGTCCATTTTTTTCCATACCTTATTAGCGTCCCTAATAACATGATTGACCTCAATAGATTAACAATTAAAAATGTGGTACATTGATTGGTCTTTTGTTAGAACAACACATTTCCAGTATTACTCTTTGCAGAGAAAAATCACTAGAACACTATATTTGGTGCATGTCATTTTGTTAGAACCCAATCTAATTTGACCAGTGTAATATTGTAGAGTGTATCTGCTGACTTGCTCAGTGTTTCTGCTGATGAGGGCACTTTTCTTGTCCTACAAATTGCTAAGAATGAGGACTAGATATTACCATCCTTTGCTGATGTGTCTATGATCTCGCATTCTATAGGCTTCCCATATAGGTGCCATTTTTTTCTTTCCGTTTTAGTTCTGCTGACATAAAATTGAATGTGAATGATAATTTCACACTTTTACTTTTTATGTGTACTCTCAAAGCCTAATGAGTTCTGGAATTATATTACTAGCCAAAGAAGTTAAAATAGTTGAGGGTTCTTTGTTGGTAATATCATATGTACAGTTGATTGGTTTGTCAAATCTTGGAAGTTGGAACAATAGGATGGGTTACGAAAAAAGGATAGCTATGTGGCACTAACAGTTCATGTGAAATGCGTTGGTTGATTCCATGAGCACCATACTATCAGATGATATATACTTGTATGAGGATTCTATCTTACATGAGCAATACTAATTTGGGCCATTGGGCTTTAATATTGGTTTTTCCCTCCTTTGTTACCTTCTTTTATCCTTATGTCGTGCTTGTGGGTAAAATTGTACTTGCATTTGCTTAATTAGTGTGCATTGAAGATGTTTTCTGTATCGTAAACTAGCAACACATTAATCCAAGCAGCAATTGCGTATGTGGTCTACCATGAAACTGTTGCACAAATTTCTTCAGTTCAACTCTTACCTTCAGCCTACGTAATTCGGACTTAGTTGTCAAACAGAGCTGTGGTGAGAGTAATTCTATTTCAGAATTCAGGATCCCTTAGTGTTTATAATGCTTCTGTTCTACTTATTCTTCGTGAATCATGTTTTCCTGCGATATAGAATAAATGGGGGTATTTATACGTTCTTACATCCTTGTTCCCTAACAATTAATTACTGACTTGCTTCTAATTTTGTTTATTCCATCGTACCAATATTACAACCATTGATGATGTACAAGGAAATTACCACCATAAGCCTAGATTACAAATCCATTGCAATCTGTTCTCTATTTTCATTTTCTTTCTCAAATTGTAAAAGTTCACTTCTCACTTGAACCTTATCTTTGGAATGACTATGAGTACCAGCATTATTTGTTCCAGAGCACATTTCACATGACCAAAATAGGCTAACCACTGACAATGCTGACCGTTGTTCGTTATGGTAACATTTGCTCATCCTCCTACCTGTTCTAACTTCACGATCTGACGTATTTTCCTTCAATTTCTAATGGTTGAAGTATGAAAAAGTTGATGAAAATAAAAGCGCTGCAGGAGTTAGGAACAGTTATCAATCACGGATAGCGACGTGGAGTGACCCCCAGTAGTGGGATAGCGGTGCTAGGCTATTTGAAGATTTTTATGTGTTTTTCATACAAATTATATAGTAGTTAAATAAATATGCAAATTATTAATCAAAATCCAAGAGTGAAGTTATGATAGTACTCAGAAATGTTGAAGCAACCAAGCAAATTTAACAAATGTTAAGCAACAAATAACCAAATTGGTCATGAAAAGCCTTAGATAAATTGTAATCATCAAATTAATATCACTAATCATTTTCAAGATGTACTAAACATCACCAGAAAGAGGTGCCAGTGAGCCACAGGAGAGGTGGGCACCATCATGGGAAGGAAGAAGAAGAAAAAAGGAAGAACATAGAAAGAAAGGAGAAGTATTTGGCGGCTGCTAGGAGAAAAGCAAAAGTTTCTACAGTTAGCTGGGAGATTTTGGATTTTTGGATATGAGACTTTACGTTTAATTAATCAATGTACCAAGTTTATGTCATATATTAATCTGTGCACACTACAATGTGAAGTGTGCTCACTCAAAAAGCATTTATATTTGAAGTTGAAGGAGTTCGGTAGGTCTCCATCTATAACGTTTGAAAAATTCAGTACATGATGTTAAAATGTGTGTTATGGTTTTCTTGTTCTATTAACTATGTATTTATTGTTTCCATAGTAGGAGAGAAGATAAATAATGGTTCACTATGTTTGTTTTGTTTTAATTTTGATCAACTCTTCGCTATCTTTCTTTTGATATGTCACTCAATTTTCTCGCCATGGTTTATGTAGGTCCATATAATCGTGATGGTGCAGATTTGGATTTTACAGCTCAGACATCTTAGAGGGAAATTATGTTCTACTAGACGTTTGCTGTTGTGTACAATTTTGGCACCTACGCCTTCTAATGCCGGCATGTGATTTTATTACCACCAATTTAGTGCCGCACTGCCATTTAAGCTTCTCACCTTTTGTATATAATCATCTTGTTTGTATAATGATTCTGTGATCTAAAAGAGAGTTTTGTTCGCTCGTAATAGAATTTGAGAACTGCATGTTTTTATGTCCTGAGTTTTTTCTTCAACAGGCTCTTTGGATTGTGTTTTATCAATCTTTTGCATCAGACCTCATGTATTTAGTGCTTGGCCCAGGAAAATGATTTAACCACTAGTCTTTCTTTGCACACAGTATTTACTGTTCGTACTTAGAAATCGAGTTACTTATGAAAATTGTACATTACAACACTGCTTTCTTAGTATGCCATAATGTAAGTATAGAGTATCTGATTCCATGTATCTGGCAATCCTGGAAGACACCAATGCATACAATCTGAATAGCTCCTGGGGCTCCGTTTCGCATGTGAAGTAGTGTCATTAAATTTCTTGTAAACGGAAGGATGAGCGTCTTTCCGAAAACTTGACATATAAGTTATATCAATATACTGCACCTTCACACCCCTGTCCTCTAAAGTTCGCAGCCTTGATTTTACTATCTGCATTATCCCGATATCTGTGATATTGTAACCTACCTTCCTTCCTTGAGAAAATGGCTCTGTTTCATTGTAACAGATCTCTCCTGTCCATTTAAATCCTTCACCACTGAAATATTTATGAAAAGTAGTTATTCACATACACTGAAATATGCCCAAAGTACGAAGTTTAATTAATCAATGTACCAAGTTTATACCATATATTAATCTAAGGCTTTACAAGCAAGAACGCCTCTTGATTGATTTGATTATATATAATACCTGTCAATTATGTGTACAGGTGAGGGGCTCATCAAAAACAACTTTGTTTTCGTTCGGTTGATGTTGATTTCCAACCAGTCTGACCACGTGTTTAAGGCCAATTCGTAACCATGTAATCTATCCTCCAGTCGCTTGTAGATTTTTGGATCAGGGCTTCCAGATGATCCCCACCTAGTACAAAGTATAGTAGTCATTGTTGAGAAGGGAAATAAGTGATCAAGTGATATACAGTTTTATACACACAGGTGTTTAACAGCAAAACTATCTATAGCGTGTCCATTTCCTGTTTATGCAGCAGCACTTTTCAACTTTTAAATGAGGCAAACGGGTGAATGTACTTACAGAAGCGAAACGTTTTGAGTTCGCCACCAAGCATAGCAATCGAAAATGAGTATATCTGCATCAGTCCAGTGCTCGGCATTCTTTTCAATTTCCTTGATTTTTATTACGTGCGGCTCCCCAAAGTGATACATCTTAGCTAAGAACGGAGCCCAGAAGAAGCCAATGGTGGCATTATACTCCTTCATATGAAGAGGGGGAAACAAAAAATAAACTGATCATACAAGCAGCTCAGCTAAGTAGAAATATCAGAATCAGTTAAAAAAAACACACCATTATAACAGGAAAAACGTCATACCATGGCCTCCAGACGGAGCATATGTTTATGTTCATCTTCGATTATTTCTCTACTCGATGGAGAGAGTGATGGCTCAACAAGACAAAGTAGCGAATACCACTGGTTTCTGTTCACCGAATCCCCAACAAAATATAGTTTCTTTCCCCTGATTTTCTCCAAAAATGCCTTTCCATCGAACCTTATTATCATGTATAGAAGAATGTGATGTAATTAACGAGTTGAAACAGAAATGTATCTATCTGATCAATTGTAGCAAAACTAGCTGAAAGTTGACAATCTAGCTGTACATCTAGAGTTCTTGAAACGAATGAATGAACTTACCTCGGAAGGTCACAATCATGAGGTTGCCATCGCCAATGTTGATACTTGAACTCCTTTCTGCCATATTGTTCACAATCAAATTCCCCTGATATGAGAGAACACTGTCTGCCTTTGTACATTGGGTATGCCTTCTCATCATACACCCATTGACCCTCGTACATGTTGCAAACCGCTGCATTTGCATGAGATGATTCCTGTGCTTTGTGATCTGTAAGACGGTAAGCTATGATTGCTAACGCTGTGATTACTGCCAGGAATGTGAGATGAGGGCAGGGAATGCCGTAAGCATATTTTCTTACAGAAATCATGTTCCGATTCTCAAAGACTAATTTGATGTGTGTTGCCCTGATAAACCATGTAACAGCAGAATATCTAAACTTACCTTTTCCAGGATGCATAAAATCACTATGCTATCGTATCATCAACATGATATTGTTAATCTTATTCGAATCAATACAGTTCAAGTAATTTCCATCGTGCTATGCGCCTTATTTTCAATGGAAGATATACGATATACAAATACAGGTTACATAGTCTACAGAAGGAATGATACAACAAACACAACAAATGATCGTGATACTACCTAATAAACAAGATCACGCGATCAAGGGAAAATATTTACAATCAAGTCCTGGTCCAGGAGGATGTTGTGGTGGAGTTATGGGACATTCTGTTTTCTTCGCAATATTCTGTTGCATTGTCTGGATTTCAAGGTTGACGAACGAAAACATCTTGGTTAGAATGTGTCCGTGATAACATTAACTTTATTCTGCACGTTGGATGATATAGCTGATAACATAATAATAAATTTATGCGATTTTGTGAAGACGAAAAAACAGCTTCTGAGTGAACTCTTACTACTGAATTGTTAAAATTTCTAAGAACAATCATGTGAAATTAAGTGAAGAAGGTAGAGCTGTAACAGAAGAAACAAGAACTGAAGAAGTCACCTTAATTAAACAAATTCGTCCAGGATGAATTTGTCGTTCAGTTCGGTTCCTTCCTTGGAGAAACCAATGCAAACAGAGGTGAGTTACCGCAGAGTATACAATGAAAGGACAATGATGGAACCCTACTAGCTATTGAGATTGTTTGCATTGGTTTCTTTATGGACTGCCATATACATGGATACAGATCCTGTATGCATACATTGTGAGTTCTGGGAGTATCCCAGTGTCATAATCTTACAGAAACCATGTTCTAATTTTGATCGAATAATTTGATGTGTGTTGTCCTGATCGAATAATTCATATAATTGTAGATATTGTTAACTGAATTTATTGAAAATAGTAGCAATATAGTTTCAGCGCTCGTTTGTGTTAACGGATGCTCCAGGCGCTTGTTTTGTTCGAATGAGTTTGTGGCCTAGAGCGTCTCAGATTCTCAGCTTCATCACCAATTTACCAGAGCAACCCCAAGTTTGTTTAAGCAGTCATATACAGTCTAACAATTTGCTTTTGTTCGAGCAGATTGTTCGATTATATGTAACTGTAGGAAGTGCAAGATAAATTTTTTTGAGAAGAAGAGCAAGATTGGTTTCATGAAGATTAGTATAAGGTAAAAATGAGCTCATATAGTCATAATCACAACCATTACATACCACTGCACGGAGAAACCCCTGAATCTCAAATGAATACTACAATTCAAATACATAAACATGATTCATGTGTTCATAATGTATGAATACAATATCTGATTCCATATATCAGGTACTCCGGGAAGACACCAGTGGATGCAGTCTGCAAAACTTCTAGGATCTTTGGGTTTCCCTTTGGCAAACGTACCCCAAAACGTTCTATAGATTGATGGATGGCCGTCTTTCCTGTAATGGGATAGCTTTGTAATGTTGAGATATTCTACATGTACCCCCCTCATGCTCAACTTTCTTATAGTTGATTCTGCAATCTGTTGCATTAGTGAAGCACCACTTCCCAGATATCTTTCATTAGGAACCGGTTCAGTCTCACCATAGCAGTTCAGTTTCATGCCTAAATTCTCATCCCTACAATACAATGAACATGTTCATTGTTTAAGTAGCTACAAGAACACTTGTATGCAAAAGGAAGACAATTTGAGATATACCTAAAATGGAAAGGTGATGGGCTCATGAAGAACAACTTTGTTCTTGTTCGGTTAACATTGAATTCCAGCCAATTGGACCAAGTGTTTAAGGCAATTTCATAGCGACGCTGCTTCTTCTCTACAGTCTTATTTATTGCATCCGGGCTCCCGAATGATCCCCATCTGATCATGTGTCATTTGTTTCCAATAGCAGGTTGACGTCAAATGATTAATCATAAATTTAAATTGATATACTGCAATTGTGTATATATAAACCAGATTTGTGACGAAAACAGGACGTATTAAAAAAATTGTACTTACAAAAGTATGACGGTAGGATCAGTCCACCAGACATAGGTGTCAAAGATGAGTATATCTGCATCTGTCCAATGCCTGGCATGATTCTCAATAGATTTTATTCGTATAACACGAGGCCTCACCTGATGTGCTTGTATGTCATCGCAATTAGTTTCAACCAGCATTGGCGACCAATAAAATGCAATTGTTGCATTGTATTCCTTCAGTAAAATTAGAACAAAAAACATCACTACTTAGAGACTATACAAGATAAGTTCCAAGATATAAGTACTTCACACCATAGATTTCCATATTTAGATCACAGAAGAAATGGAGACAGAAAGCACACACCTTCGCATTGTAATAGTCACACCATCAAAATTATTTTTCTTGTCAATATAATAGCCATGAAACAGTTCGTGCACTTTCGCAACATGATAATAAGTTTATGCGTGACCTCCTGAAATAGAGAAGATTATAAAGATTTTTACAACTCACAGGGATTTTGAACAGGAACCAATTGCCGGTCTCAACCACTGATTTTTTTGTAGATGGGGGCAGAGATGACTCTATCAGGCAAAGCATTGACCTCCATTGGTTTCTATTTAAAGAGTCCCCAACAAAAGCAAGCTTCTTTCCCCTTAGTTTCTTCAATAATGCCTTCCCATCGAATCTGTTGAGAAAGGTCAAGGTATGCACTTTTAGTGTAATGTATATAACCAGTTAACAACAGAAACGCTCTGGTAAGATATATTTGAAAACAAGACACTTCATGTTTCATGGTCAAATTTGTTTTATAAATTCTACATTTTTCTTCATCCAACGGAACATCAACATGTACTTTTAAAAGAAAGTTGAACCTTGGAAGGTCACAATGATCAGGTTGCCATCGCCAATTTCGGTACTTCAAGTCCTTTCTCCCATATGCTTCACAGGCAAATTCACCCTCCATGAATGAACACCGTCTCCCATCATATAAGGGGTACGATACATTGTCATAAACCCATCTACCTGAAAACAAGTCACACCTTGTAACAGAAACCTTATTTACAAATTGTTTCTCACTGAAAATAAATTGTTGTTTTACATTATTCCAATTAACATCCCCTATCAGATACACAAAAACCATGACCATGACTACAGCAATAATTCCAGAGAACTTGATCAAAGTTGAACAAAATCTCAAATACTTTGAGAGGCACATTATCATGTTCTTCACTTAAGCTTTTGGCAATATGGTTTTCTTGAATATCATCCATGGGTTCGAGCTTTATAGCACACGTTTAATGTATCAATGCATAAGATAATGAAGCGAAATCCACATACATAAATGAACTTTTATTGAAATAAATCTTTTTGATTGTCATTGCTCTATATATAGTTAGCCTATAATTTACACGAAAAATAAAAAGATACCATAAAATGTTTGATATATTTATCCTGTATGTACTGCTAATCTGCTATTTAAGCATAAATTCATGTTTTTTCTCTAAATATAACATACTCACTCCATGTTGTTAAATTTTACTTCCTCTGCCCGGCTTAAGTTTTCCACTTTGTTTTGTTGACTTTCAAGGGTCTGTTTGACCTCAAATTAACTACAAATCATATCGGAAAATAATTACAAACTTTATACATTCAGAATAATTTGCAAACAGACACTTAAATAATGGCCGAAATCAGTGTGTAAATTTCCCTTTGTTTTTGTATTTGGCATTTATCAACTTTCTTTCATTGTTGTACGCTAGCCAAATCAGTTTATATCAACAATCTTGATCATATAAAGAATCACCAAAACAGAAAGGGAAAATAAGACTATTAAATCAAAACAGTTCATCTAAGCAACTTAAACACAGTTCTTCCACTCCGGGTTGAACCAGAATAGACCCTGACCATACGGACACAAAAACAAAAAGAGGTCTCTGCTTCTGTTTGCCATATCAAGAATATGCGGATGAAAGCACCTAGTTTAACTCTTTAGTGATATCTAATTGTCTATTGTCCAAGACTGAGGGACTCCATACTGCTCATTGTCCAAAAATCAACCTAAAGCCTATTACTACTAAGGCTAAAATTGAGGGAGTGGACACGTGGAACCGCAACCAAACAGAAAAGGCCATCAGACGAGCCTACTAACATATGTGAATTTGTCCTAGTGTTTCACTATTGAGTTGTCAACCAGTTGAGAATATAGTGGTAACTTGAGAGATAGAATGGTGTACACATGACATCACCATTCAACCTCCATAACAGCAGCAGTGAAAGGATCTATATTGAGCTTATGCCAAGATTTGCAAACACATTAACTGGATAATGTCTTACACAATTTGGAAAATTGGGCTAAACACAGGGAAGAAAAAGTTCAGTCGTACCAAACAATCAATTGACATACTTCATAAATCATACTCAAGTAGCAGTAACAGTAACACTAACATATGATGAGATGGAAATTTACCATGTGAAAAGAGACCCAATTAAACTATCATGCCGCGCTCCATACTTGTCTGAATCCAATAACCAGACTCCATTGCTTACAATACAAGTCATGTTTTTTTATGATGTAGATTGAAAGCCTAAAAAAGTAAAGTTCAAAACTACAAAACTCAATGTAAAGATATAGGCCATTGACAATAATTCAATGCCCTATAAGAAAACGAAAGCAAATCTGTTCATGGATGTAAAGCAAAATGCACAAGAGCATGTAATTACAGTATTGGATCGAAAAAGCAAATACCCAACTAAGCAGCAAATGTGAGCAATTCTAAGAAAACAAACCATGGAAATTAAAGCACTCACCTGGTTTGAAAATTCAAATAGAACCCTTTTTTATTAATTATTATACATACATACAGAAGAAGAATCGATTTTAATTGGGAAATTTGGAGGAATCTTGATTGGATTTGGGAGCATAGTTTTAATTAAAAGAAACACCTCTTCTCTTCAGTTATGTTCTTCTTCAGCTGGGATGATCTGCTGTGCAGCAGCAACTAAGCTTTTGTCAAATGTTCAATTTGCCCTTTATGTTTGGACTTGTTTGAGTCGATTGAGTTTTCCGTCAAGTTTTATTTTCTTCACAAAAGTAACATATATATTGAAAGTTCAAAAGTAGTGAGTACAAGGAATCAGGGGACATACGCATACCCCCAACAAAATTCATTTTTGGTACTCCAAATTGAGACACGTCTAATTTATATACTCTAAATTGATTATGTCCAATTTATGCACTTTATTGTAACATACTTTCCAATTTTGATACTTTCTCAATTTAATCTTGAAAAATTGTACAATAAGAGCGCATGACAAACACACAACGGCCTAACTCGAAAATGGCGAAAAAATCGAAATCGAAAATTATGAAAAAGATAGAAAAATGGGTGTGTAATGTATACTTTTTGGTATTTTAAAGTATGAAAATGCGCTTATAATGCGTGTATATTTTTCCTATTTCTTTGAAATTTTTGGCATGTCTAGCCATTGGTTGTCATGCGTTCATATTGTTTACTTTTTTACGATTAAATTGAGAAAATACCAAAATTGGACATTATGTTACAATAAAGTACCTAAATTGGACATAGCCACTCTAGAGTACATAAATTGGACGTGTCTCACTCTGGAGTACCAAAAATGGATTTTACCCACAATAAATTATAAACAAGTTAATTAGTTCAATCTACCAGTTTATAATATCACTTCTGGAAGTTTTATTGGGGTTTATTTGGGACTAAAATCTCCACTTAAGAAAGTCCCAAGTAGCCTCCAATGGAGATTATAAAGGGGCTATTAATTAGTAGTCCCTATTTAAGCCCCAAATATGGAACCTTTAACAAAATCTTCAACAATATGGTTATATGGAGGAATATGGGCATAGGAACCCACATACAATCCTCAAACCATTAGATATATCATTTGGGATGAATGTTTTTAGGACTTTTATATTAAAATAACTCAAATTAAACCCAACAATGCTCTAAACATGATACAAAATTACTCAAATCTGAATATATACCTGTATTGATGACAATTTGATATTGTTGATGTTAAAAATTACTCAAATCTGACCACAAGTATTGACATTGTTAATGTTGGAAACTACACCAGTACTAATTAAGTCATTTAATCTTGGTAAATGCTACTCCTATATATGAGTTGATCGATGGACGTTCCTTATTTCAAAAGAATTGATATTCGGCAACTTTCTAAATTAATTTAGAAACTAGACTAGATTTAAGGTTATGCCAAAAAAAAAAAATTTATCATAATATTACTAATACTTTTGATTAAAGTAGGATAAAGTAGAATATATATATATATATATGGAGTATCTACCTAATATATATTTTGTGTGATATTGTGATTGATATTTACCATTATTTGCACGAAACAGACCCTATAAGTATGTTGCTTAATCATCTCATTTTCACACATCAAATTATATTACCAATTCTTGAATCATCAACTTCAAAAATGGCTAAATCATCTGTTCTCTCTTTGTGCATTTTGGCCATCTATTCCTTCTGTATTGCCTTTTCCTTTGAGCCTATCTATCAAGATTTCTGTATTGCTGATCTCACCGCCCCAGGTAAATCATCAACCTTACGTTTGTTTTTTCTTCCTTGATATCCAGTAGAAATATATATGGAGTGAACTAAAATGTCACTTTTTTATAAATTTATTTTAATAGTTACCGCAAATGGACCGGTATGCAAGGACCCGACAACGGCCAAGGCTGATGATTTCTGCTTCAGTGGTTTCCAACAACCTGCTAACACATCGAACATATATGGGGCCGGAATAGTCCCAGCCACAGTTAAGGAAATTCCAGGACTCAATGCTCTTGGCATTGCACTAGCACGCGCTGATTTAGTCCCAGGGGGGTTATTCCCTCCCCACATTCACCCAAGAGGTACCGAAATTGTCACTGTTCTAGAAGGTTCACTTCAAGTTGGATTTGTGACGAGCAATCCAGGATACACTCACTTCACTAAGACCGTTGAGAAAGGTGGAGTCTTTGTGGTCCCACCTGGTCTTGTTCACTATGCGTACAATGTTGGGAAGGGACCTGTGGTTGCTATTGTCGCGTGGAATAGCCAGGATCTTGGAGGGTTGTCATTGCTTCCAAGTGCGATTTTTGGCTCTAGGCCCGATATGGATATTGGTTATCTTGCCAAGTCGTTTTTGATTGACCAGAAAGTGGTGGCAGAGACTCAAGCCAAGTTCAACTAAGTAGTTTATCATATGTGAATGCACCTTATTGGAAACAATGTTGGTATAATTTTCCAAATCATTTTTTAAGCTTCCTTCGATGATATCAATGTTATAGAACGCTACATATTTCATATTGTACTTCAAACACCACAAGAACTGGATACTTTACCGACGGATGGTATCCGTCGGTATCCGGGTACCGATCCGTCGGTAAGTACTTACCGACGGATCGGTAACCACTTACCGACGGATAAATAGCCCGTCGCTATTTTATCCGTCGGTAATGCCGTTACCGTCGTTTCTTATTCGTCGCTAAATTTAGCGACGGATAATACCGACGGACTGACGAATAGGGGCGTTGACCAGCCCTTATTCGTCTGACCGACGGATAAATTTATCCGTCGGTGACGATTACCGACGGATAACGTTATCCGTCGGTATGACCGGTTGACTTAGTCAACCGGAACTTACCGACGGATAAATTTATCCGTTGGTATATTTTTTTTCTTAAAATTTTTTTTTATTATTTTTCTTGATAATTGTACAACAACCTGTTTAATAATATAAATTTACGTACGTACTAAAAATTAAAAATCATTAAATTTGAATTGAAAATAAAATTCAATAAAATTCGATTCTTCAAAATAGAAAAACGTTTACTACAAATGTAAATGTGAAAGTTTTACTACAAATGCCCAACTAAAATGTAGAAATCTAGGGACGACGACCAGTGGAACCCGAAGGAGCATGAGAACTGCCTTGCAAACCCGCACTCCCCGCTGTACCAGGGCTCCCCTCCCCGGTCTGAAACACAGCTCCCTCTGCGAACGGGTCCATGCCAATGGGATGCTTCTCCAGAATCTTCTTCAGCACCAAATTCTGCGTCTCCACCTGACACAAGTAATGATCAATGTAGTTAAGAATATGAAAGATAGATGCAAGCAATGTAAATGAGCATACAAGTGGTTATACATCTACATGACATATCAACATAATATTAGCATACAAATGAATATACCTGAGACACAAGTGTGTCCTGAATGCTCTTCATCATAGCATTCTCGGCCCTAAGTGCTGCCAGCTCCTCAGCCAATCGAGAATCTGTGCTAGAGGTAGAACCGGATGAGCGCTGAAATGATTCAGCTGCAAGAGAACGTCCCAAGTTCCCTAAGCCATAGATCGACCACTTAGGGCCAGGAGGGTTCACCTCGAGGAAGGCAGCGTTCTCTTCCTCCATCGTAAGTATGTCACCCTTCTCTTGCATCTTAACCAAGTAAAAAGCCTCAACCTCCTCCTACAAGCAGTTAAGCAATACATGAGTTGATATATTACAATACATATAGAAACTTTTTAAAAAGAAATACAGTACAAGTAACTCAAAGTACTCATTTATGTACTTACATTCAGTTTCTTGGCTTTCTTGCATGTCCACTTGCCGTTCTTGAACTTGACATTTCTCACCATGGTCAAGTACGACAAGCATCCTTGTCCAGTGAGCCTCTGTTCATTTTGCAAAGTAATAAGTGTCAGTGTTTACAATAAAATTTTAAGAATATTGAAAGTGACTGGAGTAAAGCACAAGTTAACTTACTGCATTGAGGTCACTCAAAGTTTGAGACACCAACTCTAACTCGGTCATAGGACTGCCTGGAAAGATAGGCTTCTTTGAGGACTCTAACATCTCGTAGAATGCCATAGTCTCGGCATTTGGAGACTCCTCAACATCCTCCATATTACTGACACCAAAATCAATACCATGTGCAACATTCTCCAACATGGCATCCATATCACCATGTACTGACGATGGACCCGAGGAAACGGCGGACAAATCCTTGGTCCGTCTCATCTTTCTCGCGCTCCCATAGTCTAGGAGCAAAGGAACAGTCTCACCGTGATGATTCCATACCTCATAATCAGGCACGAATCCCCTACTTCTCACGTGCTGCTTAACCATATTGGGGCTCAACCATTGCGTGTTTCTACATTTATTTGCACTACAAGGACACTTCATATCCCCACATTTCAAACAATCAGGGTGTGCAAGTGCAAATGCAATAAATGAATCAAGCCCCTGCTCGAAACTAGGCAGAATCATCCCATGCTTGGTCCGTTTATACATCCAAGACCGATCGGGTTCCATTTCAACAATGACTAACCTGAAATTCTTTAATTATTAAATTCATACATCTTCAATATTCATATTTAGAATTGAAATGTAGTTTTAAGGATATTTATATGTCTTATACAGATTTGAAGTTAACATTATAATCATTTTATTATTATGTTATAATCATTTCATTTAATTTTACCAACCATCAACAACATCTCTAGACTAGCATCATCAACAACAACCATATGAACATATCTCTAGCCTAACATTATCAACCATATCACCAATCAACCATATAACAACATCATCTCTAGCCTAACATCATCAACCTTATCACCAATCAACCAACCATTAACAACATCATCTCTAGCCTAGCATTGTCAACAACAACCATATGAACATCATCTCTAACCTAACATCATCATCATATCATCATCTCGAACCCATTTTCACTTTATTTCAAAACCCCCAAATTGAGCTACAAGTCTCGATTTTCATAAATTACTCTATTTTATCGTATTCAACTACAAAATTAACCTTATATAAGTACATAACCTAGTTATGGAACATTAAATTCGATTAAATACAAAACTAAAAAAAGCCCTAAATTGATCTAAGTCTCGATTTTAATTAACAAACCCAAATTAACATAATCCAAAACTAACATTCAACTATAACAACTAATATCTACTTAATACTAACATACATTTCCATAATTTAAGAAATCCCCAAATTAATAAAATCCCAAAATCGATTCATTACTCAATTTTAACAACAATCAACTACACATTTAAGCAAAATATACTTGTATCAACTACTATGTAACATACATTTGACAATTTAACCAACAATTAGATAATTCCCAAATTAAAAATCAAATAAGGGTTAGAGTTCATACCTTTGATTTTGCACAAATTGACCAAAAAAAATCCAAATTGAAGGTTGTTCCTTGTTCCTTGTGCAATAAGCTTCAATTTGCTACCAAAATGGATGAAAATGGTGAAGTTTTGAAGGAGAAATGGAGATGAGAAGTGTGAAAAACGGAAAGAAGAAAGAAAGGAGAAGAAGATGGAAATGGCGTTCTGCCAGTCGCGGCCGGTATAAATGGAGCTTACCAACGGATAAGCTTATCCGTCGGTAAGTGTAATTTAATTTTTTTTTGTTTATTCTTAATATTTAGCGACGGATAACTTATCCGTCGCTAAGATACCGACGGATAAAAACCTATTAGCGACGGATGACGAACAAAGTGGTCAACTTTGTTCGTTATCCGTCATCCGTCGCTAATAATGCCCGATCCGTCGCTATTTACCGACGGATAAAATCCGTCATTTTATCCGTCGGTAAAGTTCTGATTTTTTGTAGTGAAATCAAATCAAACAACCCACAAATCCCATTATTGCAGTCAAAATCTACATTGTAATTACAGAACAGCATAGTCTGAGCATAGAATTAAACTGAAGTTATGGATACAACTTTAAGACATCATCAATCCTTAATGGAAACAGATTATTGACTAAAATCCAGGATAATTGATCAATATTTAACATAACATTGAATGATTCAGTGCAATAAACCGTATAAATTAGGCTGCTTGTCGATAAATTCCCTTACAATACACTTTCTTGATTTTGTTACTTTACTGTTCTTCCAAATTTGATTTTCAAATGGAGAATTCTGATATCTTATTGATTATCTCATTGTCTTCTACAAGGGCTACTTAATAAATCCATGGCCTTACCCTTACCCTTGATGATCTGATTTGTGACGATGAATCGTGCTTATGCAGACTTGTTTAAGGTTCTTAAAAAGGGTGAGGTATTTGTGATTCTGCCTGATATGGTTGGTTTCAGCACAATGCTGGACCGGGCATACTGTGGCTATCGCAGCGTTGAACACTGAGAATCTGAGGATTGTGGTCAATATGCCAGATATTGATAGTGGTTATCTCTCCAAATACTTCCAAATGGAACAAGATCTGATCATGGTGAAAAACAATACCTCGACTGCTATAGTTATAGTTCAATACTTGGACGATGTAATCTCTTAATATGAAGATTAGTGAGGCTCAAACTGATAAACTGGTCCTAGACTCCGAGTTGTGAAAGTTTGAATAGAAGTCAGGAAGAAAGAAAACGAGGTAAAAGTAAAACTACATGCTTCCTTTTTTTTTTTGAGATCAAACGAATCATATATTGCAAGTCTTTATATCGCATTTTGCTATCCTTAAGTCTTTGTTTTTGTTAGTTTTCATAAAATAGCACATTTTGTTTAATTTACATTTTAGATACTTAGGTACTTTATGGAGGTTTTAGAGCCAAAATGATGCATATTAGATGCACATTGATCCTTTTGTGGCACCATAGATCCCGTAGATGTGTTCGTGGGTACCTGAAGTTCCAGAGGGGTGAAGATCTGAGTTTTCTGAAGTATTGGAGTCAAAAGAGTTGAAGAAGAGTGCTCCTAGGTCTGTGGCGGCCCGCTTGGGAGCAGGACCAGCCTAGTAAGCTACAAGATGCCCCAGGCAGTCCACCTAGGGAAAATACGCAGATGACAAGATCTTTACTTAAAACTTGATTGCTCATTCATATTATCGTATATTTCACTTTATAAGAAGCCTAGAGCTCATTGTTTAGCCCTTTCTAGATTTCTATCATTTGGTAGTTAATATTGAGCAATAAAGACGTGATTCCATCTCCATAATCACCGTGAGTTTACAAATTCTATTGAAGAGTGACAACTCGATGGTAACTTGTATCAACTCATTTTTTGTTATTGTTGATGTTTTTTTATGTTATTAGTTCTCATTCATGATGCTTGTTAATTCAATAGGGATATGGAGAACGGAATCTTTAGAATGTCCTACCCCTAATATTACCGTTTTTATGATTTGATAAAGTTTAAGGACCGATAGTATTTCATTAATTTTTATTTTAATTCTAAGGTAAATTCCTTAGACATTAAAATTTATCAATTCCGTGATAGAGTACGACTTAGTCTAATTGTAGGATCATATTCCAGTGGGAACCCGTTATGAACCTCCTTTGACCCTTGGTCATTCGAGACAAAAACTTAGATGGAAGTCAAAGAATTTGAATGTCTAATCCTCCTGCTAAGAAATGTAAATTTCCATATTAGGCAGCTTGAGGAGTCGAAGCAAGCGCACCGCTATTAAGTTCGGTAAGAATTAGGCTCTATTTTTTCCCCGAGAAATCATTACTTCTTGTTCTTGTTCAGTTCAATTCAAGATTTTAATTTATTGGATTGAAATTATACTATCAACTGAGATCAGTTTAATTAATCTAATTTAGTTTAATTCAATCTTGTTGATCAGTTCTCTCCGGAAGAAGAGAATGTAGCTAAAAATAACGATAAAAAGAATTATGCTACAATGGCAACAGAATCAATAATTAGGGAACATTTTTTTAAGTAAAATGGTATAAGGATATAAAAAAGCAGATTGATAATACTGGTTCATTGGGCAGGGCAATTTGATTACATGTAAGAACCTTTATAAATGAAATACCATTCCATACATGCATATATCTAAAAAAATAATAAAAAATTGACAAAATTATGAAAACCAACATGGGTTGGAGCCCACCCCAGACCTAAAGGTGGGTCAGCCCTGAGCTTAGTCATAAGTGTTTTACACTGCCATATACCCAACACTTAGGCTTCTCTAACATTGTGTGCGCTACTAGAGATGAGTTAGGTCATCCCTGCTCACAGTTGGGCGTGTGAGCTGGGATGACAGTCTCATTCAAGGATGAACTTATTTTATTTTTATTTTGTCTTATATTTTATTATTTTTCCTTTTCATTAACTTGTTAATGTGTAATTTTTTAAATAGAAATAATAAATTAAATGAAAAAGGTTGATTCAAATGAGGACTACTGTTGGAAGGTATATTTTGTGTTTGGAGTTGGAGGTGAGTAAGTAGGAAGTGACGTGGCATGAGAGATAAAGTTTGAGAGGGGATGACTTTTGGAGATAGCCTAGACACTTTGCTCAGTCATAAGGTTAGTAGCAATATGAAACTTCAATTGCCCAAATAAGTAATTTTTGTAAATAATAGAAAAATTTATATCTTGTGAGTAGGAGAGTGTACTCATCAACGCTTAGGCAGAGAGGTATTAATTTCGCCCATATTAAAATGGATAGATGCAAATCAAGTACGATCGCACAACATCCGTTAAACATAAACATAAGAAAATAGTCCTTCATTTAGCGTTGAATCTTCCATTTCTATGTTTTGACTTGTATTATAGATTTTCAATTTGTGATTGATGTAGATGTTTTCTTTTAACAGTGATTGACATTACCATCGTTTGCAAAAGAAAACCGACCCTATAAATATGTTCCTTAATCATCTCATTTTCGACATTATCAAATGAGATTGTAGTTATCGATTTTTGAGAAATCAACTTCAAAAATGGCTAAATCTATTCTATCATTGTGCATTTTAACCATCAGTTCCATCTGCATAGCATTTGGCTTTGAGCCTATCTATCAAGATTTCTGTATTGCTGATCTCACTGCCCCAGGTATATCTTCATCAATATTTCTTTCTTTTATTTTTTATTTTATTATTATTATTATTTTTTTTCTATCTTGGTATTTTGAAAATACAGTGCGGACTAAAATTGAGTTTTTCTTTATTTTTAATAGTTAGTGCGAGTGGACCGGCTTGCAAGGACCCCGCGACCGCCAAAGCTGATGATTTCTTCTTCAGTGGATTCCAACTATCTGCTAACACATCAACCAGATATGGGGCTGGAACAGTTCTAGCCACAGTTAAAGAAATGCCAGGACTCAATGCTCTGGGCATTGCATTAGCACGTGCTGATTTAGTTCCGGGGGATCTTTCCCTCCCCACATTCACCCAAGAGGTACCGAAGTAGTCACTGTTCTAGAAGGTTCACTTCAAGTTGGATTTGTAACGAGCAATCCAGGATACACTCACTTCACTAAGACTGTTGAGAAAGGTGGAGTCTTTGTAGTCCCACCTGGTCTTGTTCACTATGCGTACAATGTTGGGAAGGGACCTGTGGTTGCTATCATCGCGTGGAACAGCCAGGATCTTGGAGGGTTAACATTTCTGCCAAGCGCGCTTTTTGGCTCTAGGCCGGATATGGATACTGGTTATCTTGCCAAGTCGTTGTTGATTGACCCGAGAGCTGTGGCAGTGACTCAGGCCAAGTTCAAGTGAGTGATCAATAGAGATTTTTAGATTATGTAGTTTTATCATATATGCAAGTGTTTTCTTATTGTAAATAATCTTGGTATAATTTTTCAGATCATTTACGAAGCTTCCTTCAATGATATCAGTGTTATAAAATGTTACATTTCTCATAATGCAGTCAAATCCACCAGTGTAATTTCAAAACAACATAGCCTGACGCTGACTCTGACCTCAAAACTGGAATTAAGGATGTGACTTTAAGACATCAATCCTGAAAGGAAACAGATTCTTGGCTACAATTCAGGATAATTAATCAGTATCCAACATATCATTGAATGATTGACTTGAAGAAATCTTATAAATCAGGCTGCTTGTCAAGAACTTTTCCTTACAACACAAACTTTCTTGATTTTGTTACATAACAGTTCTTCCAAATGTGATCTTGATATGGAGAATTCTGCTATCATATTGACTCTCATTTTTTAATTTATCCACGCCAGGCCTTAAAAGAAACTCATGGCATCTCACTTGCATGCCTTGATCTCGCTCCAAAAGGGATATTCCTCTCCCCACAGCCACCCAGGGGCAACTGAAATCATAACTGTTCTAAAAGGTTCTCTTGAGGTTGAATTCGTGACAATGAATCCTGCTTATGCAGACTTATTTAAGGTTCTTAAAAAGAGTTAGGTGTTCGTGATTCTGCCTGATATGGTTCGCTTTCAGACAATGCTGGAGCCGGGTGGCTATCACACCGCTGAACACTGAGAACCCTAGAATTGTGGCCATGCCAGTTGCCTGATTCACTTTTCATTGGAAACCTGATATTGATAGTGGTTATATTGCCAAATACTTCCAAATGGAACAAAAGGCTGTGGACTGCAGTGGCTCTTAACCAAGTTTTAACCAGATCAAGAAAGTTTGATGGGAGTTGTTAATCTCGTTCTTGATCACTATTTTTGTTTGTTATTTTCTTCGTTTCTTGGTTTTAACTCGGCATAGAGAATGGAAATCTCTCTTTTGCTGGCAATCATGGATATTGTAGAAGTGTGTTATACTGCTCATTGGTTCTACATTAGAAATATAATGTTGAGAATTAGAAATGGACAACCAGAAATATGCAATATAGTTACTTCGTTTCTACATTAGAGAATTTGAAGTTTATAACCACCATTTGAATCATCTGGAAGGCACATATCTGAGGATATTCCAGAGAAAAACAGAACGCATGCAGAGTATTCTGGTCAATATTAAAGTTGTTTCGATTTCAATACCAGTCCTCTGTGTGAAGCGTTGTATTTTAAGTTCTACAAATTTCAAGTCTTCTCTTTTGGGTTCGTAAATGATTTTCATAATTAGCCATGAAAGTTTGAAGGCAAGAATATATTCCCCTGTTTGGTTGGGATGATGGTGGCTTCAAAGGGGTACTGGATTTCACCTGAAAATTCCCTCATTTCTTGCTTTCCAAATACTTCAAACTGCCACTCAAAATTGCTGTAATCCCCATTCCATAGTGTTTCGAACATCTGAAGTTTTGTTGCATCATATTCTATGAGCTTGTGAGTGATTCTTTCCAGACCTCATTCACCTTTTTGCAGTCTCTTAGAATGTCTATTGTAATGTAAATAAGCCTATTACCCTATATAGCAGAGACTGATATCATCTTGAAACCAAAATTTTCCATGTTACTGTAACAAGGACATGCAATATCACACAGTAACTCAATTACTATCGTAAGTATTGCAAACTACAAGGATTGTACTCTAAAACCTGGAGCAGCATCAGGTCCGGATACTATTGCAACTTATTAATATCATACCCAGTACTAAAAATTAGCTAGAAGTCTAGCTAGGACATGCATTATGTTAAAAAGATATGAATAGAAGCTCAATAATGCATTACTACAAAGTAGTACCAACACACACAAATTTAAGAGGTCTATGAAGAATTATGTATAATGAGACAAGTCTCAAGAAATAGGAGTGAAGTACAGCTTATACACTTCACTTGGGATTATCTCCCTTACACTACTGGAAAACAGTTACAGACTAAAGTAGCTGTAATATAAAATTGTCTTGGTGTTGATCACTCGATTTGCAACAAAAGATTCATATCTTGCATTTGGTAGATCATAAGCTTCCTGTGTAAAAGCTCAATTGGCCCCGAGCTTACGAAGAAGCACAGTCCCCCTGCCAAACAAAAAACACCCATCGATCATATCATTACATTTTATGCAAATTAACAAACATTACAAATTGTGTACACAAGGCTACTAAGCAGAGTACGAGTAGCTTACATGTTCAACAGGATCAGTCATTGATCCAGCAGAGAGCCTGGAGCACCCTAGATAAAGAAAAAAAGGTATGCGGATAGTAGTAACCCAGAATTTTCGTAAAAGTAGAGTAAATACCTGAATTTATCCTACTCGTAAGCTGTAATTAATTTAATAACAGAAAGAAGAATCTGGCTTACAATCGTGTATTCACTAAGATGCGATCATTTCTAATGTACGTAAGTGCTGCCCAGATATATGTTAAACCTGCAAATCCATTAACAAGAACTTAGAATTGGATTGATCATCTAGGATATATATATAGAAGCAGATTGAATTCATCTTACACCCCCTTTGAAGATTCCAAACAGAGGAAACAGTGTTGACTGCAGAAGGAATGAAAAAAGTGAAGCAGTGAGATTATGTAAACTACTGATTAGTGGAAATGCATAGGCCAGATTAGAGCCAAGTTTTGCTTGCGGTTCTTTCAGAGAAACAGGAGAATACTGAACATCATAATAAAGTCCTCCTTCTCCAGGGCATGTTGCATCTTTCATATAATCGACTATGTTATTCGAATGTACGTAGATTCGATGAAATTGCATAATATATACTATCTACCCATCTTTGTGAAACCATAGACATGCAGAAAGTGAAACGGATGAAGTTAATTATCTATGTACCTTGAAAATGTCCTTGCCCAAACCTATGTCCGTTCCGCATAGTATGCGGCAAAACAATACATTTGGTCCTTGTAACCGAATCGGCTGATGGCACCTCGCTGCCATTATAGCGCGCCCTGTCATTCATACAAGAAGAGCAGAAAAACAATTAACTTGTTAAGCAAAACCAAAATGATGGACTTAAGAGCACAATAATATTCAAGAAGAACATGATGATGACAAGAACTTGTTACTTCATCAAAACACGAAAATTGTTATGTCTAGCTAATCGATCGATCAAGTTAAATTCTGGTTTCCGTACAGAATATCAAACGGAATGAAAAGTTCTGACTAATTAATAAATCACCGCACCATGATAATGAAGTGCAACAGAAAATAATCGATGATTCCTCAATTAGAAAATCCAAAACCCTAGTCTCTATCGAGTTTCCCCATTAAGAACAGCTAGCCCTGTTGTTTGGTACTCAAATAAAAAGAAATCTTCAATAAAAATAGCATTGCAGTGGTTTAATTATCATTTCTAGAGAGAAACTCTACGATCGAACTACAGTAAGCACAGTGCTGATCGAATAAATTAAAATCAAACGAACAAAGAGAACATAAATCGAGCGATTAATTATCCTCCATATACCTGCAGTTGCGATTTCAATTCTGATTCGTGCACACTGCGATTCCTGAAATTGATCTCTGATTTGTGAATTCCAAGGAACAAAAATTTAGAGAGAAATCAACAAGGAGAAGAAGAAGTTAGTTACGAGAAGAGAACAGAGAAGAAGTATATACTCAATCGCTTGTGAATTTAAGCGGGTAACTGAATTGATGATATTTATTTCAAAGTGAAGACGAAGATAATTGCAATTGTATCCCTTAGGTTTGGTGTATTTATAATTAAAACTAGAGATTACTGATGATCGAACTGTGTTTTGATACTGCTGCTATACTGATTTTCATAAATCATAATCACTTGAAACTTTAAGATGAGGTGGTTTAGAGTCTTTAGACTTTAGGTGAGGTTTTTTCTTTGTCAAAGTAATATTCTTTTCTTTTTTTGGGTAATGATTGCACACAAAACACGATCAATTGTTATTGTATGATCATGTTTTTTTGTTCTCTCTCAGTGAGTGTAAAACAAATTTGATATATTTGATTGCAAACTGCAAAGTCAATGCAGTTGATTCATTGACTCGGATGAGTTATTTTTGTGCCTCCTTTTGCTTTCTTTCTGATATGATTTTCAATATACTTAATCCATTCTATAACTCGGCCGCAATACCCTGTCATTACCACGTTTCAAATTGGCCATGCTTAAAAAATAATGACATGGAAATGAAGACTCAGATTGCCAATCATGACGCGCCACATCATACATCATATATGATGCATATATTAATTAATTGCAAGCTAAAAAATACATATAAGATAAAATCGGTATCGACCAATCAGAATTGGTCCTCTTTTCCTCACTTATATAAGGAGCTCATTCTCCACAACACACACACTCCAAAAAAAAAAAAAAAAAATGCAATTTCAGTAGACAGAGTTTAGAGACGGGAATTTCAGAGCTCAAGAACAAAAGTGAAGAAGTCCACATCAAGCCAAGAAGATCGAAGTCATCTTTCCAGGAAGAACTATTGTTGTGCTTGAAGAAACTCAAGGAAGTTCAAGAACAAGTCTGAAGACCCTAGAAGCTAACGCTGATAAAAGATCGCAGTCATTTTTCTAGAAATTACTATTGTTATTCTTCCAGAAATCCAAGGCATATTCAAGAACAAGTCTCGAAGGCCCTTGAAGCAACGTTGATATAAGATCGAACTCCATCACAAAGCTCATGGAGATACTCACTCGAAGATCAAAGCAACAACCCTCGCTAGATTCAAGCTCAAGTCTCTAGACTCTCTACGACCCTTGAAGAAGTGTTCGTTCGCGAAGATCAAACCCAAGACTTGATGTTCAATCCAAGATCGAGATCAAACTGCGAAAGGCCCTTGAATCAACACACTCAAGTCAAGTCCTCCATCTAATTCAAGATCAAACTCAAATCCCTTGAAGAAGATAGAGACCCACAAGTGAAGAAGCTCAAGATGAAGTCACCGACATCTGTCGCAAAGTACATCAAGTCAACAAGAAGTTAATAGGCGTTTACTACCAACTTCAAGTGAAGATTTAAGAACAAGTTGCGAAGGCCCTTGAATCAATAATCCCAAGAAGTTAATAAGCGTTTACCGCCAACTTCAAGTGAAGAATCAAGAACAAGTTGTGGCCCTTGAATCGATCAATAAACCCAAGAAGTTAGTGTCAACCGCCAACTTAGAAAAAGTCAAAGCGTCGTCTCAATAGCAAGCCGCAAAATTTCAGTTCAAATTTTCCCTCCTAATCCTTTTGTCATCCCCATGTAATTAGGTTGCACCTTAAATGCGATATGGTGGTCTTGGTGCTCCTCTTCCAGTTCAAATTTTCCCTCCTAATCCTTTTGTTATGTGCTTGATTCGGCGGATTGCTAGACGAACTATGAGAAGAAGCATCAATGCACTGCTTATAATGAAAATGTTTGAATCAATACACGGTCGCTCGTGAGCTGAAGGAAGGCGATGGTTGAATCACAGGAGGTTTCAGGACAGACCACACATATGAGAAGAAGAAGAAGCTGATGGTTCCAAGGTAGTTACTCCGATCGGTCTAGGGGTGATTACAACTACTTGGGCAAGGACTCGTCATGGAAGGAAGCAAGTTCAATTTCAAGGGGTGGTTATTGTTTATAGTATTTGCATTCGACAAGCAACGTGATAATGTTCACAACAAGAATCACGATATGTGAGAGTGATGCCTGATAAATTTTAATATAAATTTGATTGAAATAAAATACATGAGATGATTTGATTAGTTGAAGATAATTTTGAAATGTACTTAGTTAATACTATTATTAATACTATAAAATTAGTGACATCACTAATGTATAGAAAAAAATCACTAAATTCCAAAGAACATATCTAGAAATTAGAAGAAAGTATTTTACTCGCATTAATTTGATATACAATTTTAAAAAATATTACTAATCTATAATTATTCGTTTACTGAATTGCTCTTCAAAATAGAGCAGCGACCTGATTTTGCTCTTCAAAAGATTTGAACATTAAGTCATGAATCGCATCTAGCCCCAGCCACTTGAGTTGATGAAAACAAAACACCAACCTCATGTGATGCCATAGAAAGCAACAATTATATGGTGTGGCGTATTAGTATTATTACAAATTGCACCAAATATCAAAGTTGATATATTAAACAAAAAATGAATTATAGATTATATATATTTAGGACCAGCTTAATTATGATCAATTGAATCTGAAACTCTAGTCAAGTTCTCTCCTTGCATCATCTGCATCGATCAATTCTAATGAGGTGATGAATTGGCTCTTCTGGAAACAATGTATGTATTCATTAACCATCCACATCTATTCTATTCTAATGTTAGTCCATGTGTGTGTCCATATAAATATACCAATTTGGCTCCATTAGTTAAATTGACTAGCTTACAATTTTATTTTGTATACCCAAATTGCAATATTCTATGTTAGTCGAGTTCTTTAGCCTCTAGGACGAGACTCTTATTATTTAGGTCTGCTTAATTGTTTATGGTTATACTCAATTTACAGGAAGATCTTCCTTTCTAAATTAGTCTTTACATTTGTAGATAATTTAAAACTCTATTAAATGGTAAAATACTTTTGAAACCCGCTCTCTTTAAATCAACAACTCTAAATGAGTGCCAAGCGGTCCCTTAATGGCTAGCTTTCGAGGTCATATTTTGTATGTTTGATAATGGTTTTTCAAACAGAATTTGGACTTGTTAATCTTTTGACCAACATGCAAAATCTACCTTAAGAACCCAATGTACAAATACCATATGTTCTCGCCATAGCACTTGGTACTCACCCATATGAAACGTTTCGTTAGCTCATCAATTATAAAATTTCTATAGAACAAACAAGCTTAACTTTAGAATTTTTATATATATAATATATGCATGAATTATCTGAAAGAGTAATGCTCATTGTTGGTAAGAATAGCATATTATTAATGCTTTCAAACTTTAAACTTGCACGCTTAACTTTAGAATTCATATGGATAAATGCTATTAAAAAAAAGAGAGAGCTAGGGAGAGAGAGAGGGGAACACAATGTTGGTTTAGCATCATCCACATCTTTACCATGAATTTTACTATGAAAATTAACTTTAGAAACTTAAAATTTCGCCTTTTAGACTTTCTGACTTCTCTCGGGGTGCCTGAGGTAGGCTTTCTCGATTACTCCTCTCTGGGAGAACATGTAGAACATTACCTATCAATTTACCATTGCTCGATTGCTTCCTCCATAGCTAATAATTTGACCCATCGACGATCGATCGAACATATCAACGTGTAACTGTGATTTTGTATCATTTGTTGTTTTTCGCTCCCACCTTCCTTTCAAACTAAAATTTTCATATCACTTTTACATAAATAAATAAATACATGAGGGATGAGATTTGGAAATATAATTAAAAAAAGTAAAAAATTAAACTTCTGGAGTATATTATTTCGTCCCTCACCTCCGGATTCCAAATCCTGGATTTTGATTAGCAGATTTGAATTTCTCAAAATAACCAAAAAAAATCCGCTCTTGTTCTGCCATATTAGTTTAGCATCATACTTGATAATGCTAAACACCATCCCACATCGCTTGAGAGTAGGACTTCAATTCAACATATAAGATTGGATAACCTTCTCCCATTACAAGGCCTTTTAAGGGGAAGATGACCCAATTATAATATGGTATCAGAGCAGACCCAAGTCGATGATGGTCATTCACCCATGTTGGGTTTGAGCCGATGGATGTATATACCTTCTCCCCTTACAATACCTTTTAAGGGGAAGATGACCCAATTCTAATAGATTCACCCATGTTGGGTTTGAGCCGATGGATGTATATACCTTCTCCCCTTACAATACATTTTAAGGGGAAGATGACCCAATTCTAATAGATACACTTCATCTATGCAAAATCCACACCTCCCACCTCCTCTTACACGAGGAAATATTTGCTAACTTTGATACATATGGCGTTTGAATAAGAACTTTTTATATTTCAATTTGTAGGAATACTACTCATTGTGTGGGTTCCCTTAAAATTTTACTAGTAGCAAATAGCAATGCAATATGACATATAAAAATGAATAAAATGATGTATAAATAAACTTAAATATTCTCCCACTTGAAAGGGGTCACATATCACAAGAAAGATTTGTCCTAGTAGTCCCATTTTTGGAGTCGTTCTTTGCAACTTCCCAAGTGATCAACTTGGTTCTATTTTTATAGCCTTCACATGAAGTTCTTCATTCATTTTCTTTTCTTCTCTCCTTCTCTTTTACAGGCCAAATATATATACCTTAGCTCTTATACCAATTTAATCACATAAATACATTTAACAAAACCATAAATCATACAAAAACACACAAAAAAAAAAAATGACTCCAAAATCTTCCCTTCTACTCCAGAGGATCAATGATCCACCCTCATCCGCCGATACCGCTCCTTACAAACACCCGAACCGCAATCCAACCGCGGCTCAAATCCCGGACCACGTAGCCCGGTACCACACCCACTCGGTAGGCCCAAACCAATGCTACTCCGCGGTAACACAACATATCTCGGCGCCCGTCTCGAACATATGGTCCGTTGTCAGGCGGTTCGACAACCCGCAGGCGTACAAGCACTTCGTCAAGAGCTGCAATGTCATCCTAGGAGATGGTGACGTGGGAACGCTTAGAGAGATCCGAGTCATATCAGGGCTGCCTGCAGTGAGCAGTACGGAGAGGCTGGAGATCCTGGATGACGAACGCCATGTCATCAGCTTTAGTGTTGTTGGAGGGGACCATAGGCTGGCGAACTACAGGTCGGTTACGACGCTGCATCCTTCGGCTGCGGGTGGAACGGTGGTTGTGGAGTCGTACGTGGTGGATGTGCCGCAAGGTAACACTAAGGAAGAGACGTGCTTTTTTGTGGACACCATTGTTAAATGTAACCTTCAGTCCTTAGCTCAGATTGCTCAGAATTTAGCCTGATCATCATCATCATTATATTCATCATCAACATCAAGTATTAACAGAGAATTAAATTCCAAAAATAAAGATTTAGTTTCTTTTTTAATTTTTTTTTTACCAATATATATAAGTATCACCCTAGGGCTAGCTAGCTCTCGGATTTTTGCAAGATTGTAATGATCTTGTTTGTTTTTCATATGATGACATTTTGTTTTGTACCTTGTACAAAAAATTGAAGAAATCATTTCGTTTCATTTTTATGTTATTGTTCTATCACTTCATGTTCTGTCATTAGAAATGATTAATTTGCAGTAAAGTCGGTTGAGAAAAGCTAAAGTAACTAAGGAGTGTACTAATGCAAGTTCTTTCATATTTTATTTTATATTTCCGAATTAAGCCTTTAAAATCTGATCTTGACATAGGTAATTCCTCCGTCCAATTTAAATTTTAAGACTTTATTTTAGTGAGTTTTTTAGAATTCATTTGACTGTAAATTGATCTCAAATAATATCGAAGACGTTATTTAAGAAATCTACTTCCAAGTTACTTTTTAAAATCTACTCCCTGGCTATTATAAGAGATTGACACACCAAGTGATAGGCTGGCTAGTCTTATGCAGCTAGGTACACCTTAAAATGGAAGTGTTTGAGGAAAAGTACATGGATAAATTGATTACTAAGAAATGTCAAGAGGGAAAGTAAATTAACTAATTAAATACTCATATGTTCCAATTAATTTTTTACGTATTTTTTTCTTTGACGTCTCAATCAATTATTTACGTTTTCATTTTTTAAAATTATCCCACACCTCATCTATATCTATATTAGTTAAATGTGGACCCCCACTTTTACACTTATTTTATCTCCACTCAAATCTCACACTATTTTAACTCACTACCGCACATGTACATATAACACTACTAGACAAAATCATTCATTAAACCGTGCAAAAAGTAAACGTAGGCATATCATCCGGACGGAGAGAGTAATTAATTCATTTTATTTTCTTGAAAACCAAATTTTAGATATAAAAATTATATTTCTACGTACTGTGTATAAATATATGAATTAAAATTTTATTAGAAGGGGAGGCAAAACTAGAGAACAAAATATTTCCGTATCTAATAAAAGAATCTGTAGGAAGAAATTTGTCAGGCCAGGTGAATGCATTAATTACTAGTCATTAAACTAATATAATTTGTTAATCACCCTTAACAAATTAGTCTATAAGTACACCATGTATGTTTAAGTATATTTTATACTCTTATATGCTTTAAGTAGGACATTAGGAGTTGATAACTGTGAACAATTGCGTTGTTTAATGGTTAATTCATAGCTGTCCAAATTTAGTAAAATTCACCTCGTATTAAAAACCAGCGTACGATGAGCAATTTGTATCTGTTCTAGGATCTTGTCTGAATACAAGAGACGCCAGATATTTATCGGAACTTGACATAGATCCATTTTGTACCTCCAATGTCTAAATACAAGACAAACTAAATTACATATGCATGCGTTTTAACAACCCGACGCAAACAGCTTGATCAGTCAAATTATCATCAGGTGACTAATTGAGCAAACTAATTAGATGCTTCAATTGTAATAAAATTACCAATCAGCTACTATTCAGCTTATTATTAAGTATCGGTCTCCTTTTATCCATCTGGTAGTAGTTTTTAAGATTGGAAAAATTCAAAAAGAATAACATGTGCTGGAAAAAGGAAACATGATAATTTAAAGAAGTTGATAGAATCAAGCAAGTATAGACGGTTGCAAGTTGGTCCTATTGGTGAGGTCAAGTAGCTGTATTGTAGCAGCAAGTTGCAAAACTGTTTTTGGTTTGTTTATGGGTGTTGGGTGGATAAAAAATGCATGCAACTTGTCATTTTCATTGCCTTTTTCTCCAGCAGTTGTTGTTTGAAATTCAATACAAGAAGCTATGCGAACGGTTTTGCTAATGCAACTTGAGGCGCAAGTGGTTTATAAGCCAACCCAAGCGGCCGCCTTCAATGCTCCTATATACTACCTCTTGTATTGTACGTACTCTTTCCATTTGTCTACATGTGTTTAATTCCTTCTTCCCTCACGCCTCATCCTCACTTTCTTCAAAAATCATCAATTTGCAGGATGCGAGAAAATAAAAAATTCGCACTAAAGTATAAAACACACTAAAGCGTCTTGAAGCCAAACTATAAACCGTAAATACATGTTTTTTTTTTTTTTTTTAACCAGCCAACTTATATCAAGCAATAAAGCAAAAGAGTACAATACAAGTAAATGTGCATAAGAAATGCACAAATAAAAACAAAACCTAACCGAAACCACCGGACCACCGGTAACAAAAAGGGTCAAAACAAGAACAAGCATCTTAACTGATATAACCGAGACAAGACTTGACCCCCGGTCTAGTATGTCCGTCTTTCTAGCAAGAGACCAAGATTCGGGAAGTTTACAAGTTGTACCACCAACTCTTAGTCAAGACCAAAAGGGGTGCATAACTTTCGTAGCAAATCTAGGTGACTTAGCTAAAGAAAAACGAAAGTTGATTTCCCCTTTTGGGTCACGGTTCAATCACGAAAAGGACACTAGCTCGAGAGTCCAAAACAACGTGGACCGGCAACGTAGGCCAAAGATGACCTCAAAACTCTATGCTAAGAAACTAGAGGAAAAGAACACATCCGAGTCTTCAAGGCTTCCAAGAGAATCCCGAGTGTCAAAAGCACCAAGAATTATGTTGCAAGCCAAAAGCACCCAAGAGTAGCCGAGAGAAAAAGGCCGAAGAGTAGCCGTAAATACATGTTTAAATTCTTGTTCGTGTTCAATTTCTCGGTAATTTCAGCCGGATCAATCGAGTACATAAAATATAGAAAGGGCTTCATTCGGATGGAATTGACAACAACTTCACAGTTAAAAAAAAAAGTAAAAACACCAATATCTTTATCTTTGACTAGTACATGAGATAAAGTATTTCCAGTTACTTGTTAACACAAGAGAAGGAAAAGTGGAAAATATTTAATCAGGGTGTGGCGAAATGCACTCTTGTTGCCCTGTAGTGTAGTAAAAATGTTCGAGTAAAATCCACAGAATCAGCCAGTTATTATTCCGCATGCACCAAGAGAGCAAACTGATATGTTCAGAGTTGCAACTTCGCTTGCTGAAATCAACATCCAAGCATCAGAGTATCAGACCAATCCAGATCAAGAACCGAGTGTGGCACCTCCAACAAGGCCCAGAACAGACGCACATAATGATAATGGTGAGAAAAACACCAGACAATCAGACAAATACACCGCTTCACAAGATAATTACTAGTGACACATATGTGTGATTAAAAAAACAAACAAGTCATAAGATAAATTCAGCAGCTTTCTTAACTACCATCTTCCTATTAAATGCATTTGACTCGATGTTGGTAAGCCATCTCATGCCCTAACATCTTTCCATTTTATTACTATCTCGTCATAGGTTCATAGAAAATCTTTGAGTCAAGTACTATAAACGAACATAACAAGGGGCAAACTGAGTAACCACCAAAGCATGTTAGAGTCTGAATTAAACATAAACGCGAAGATACTAAACCAGCATTAATTCGGATGATGAGAATGGAGTAGCTAGCAATTAAACACAATATATTCAGTGCACACTGCACACATCTACAGATGACAATAGAAGCATTTTGTCGAACATATGGTGTCCAACTGAGTAATTGTGATTCTTTTTAATGCAGAAACAGAAAAAATAGGTATGTTTTTCAGCAAATCATCAAACAAGGAAATATCACTGACCTTGTGTACGCATGTGAAATCCAAATTTGTCTTTCTTGTATCTACTCTCTGTTTGAAATTGAAGGGTATGAATTAGTAGCAATATAAGCACCATATCTGTCAGCTCAGGAAACGAATGATCCTGCACGAAGTTCTAATGCATTGGAAAGCTTTCTGTATCTTTTCAACAAACTGAATATGAAGTCGAATATCAGTACCAGTTTGTATTAGATCATCATCCACTTTATCACAAGAGTCTCATGCAGAAAGTTTCGCCATAAGAATGGATTCAGATTTCTTGCAAGAGCAACGGTTGGAGATGACCTTAGTGATAAACACCTTAGAGTCTACTTTCAAACATTTCTACAAACACCTTATACGGTAATTATACCCATTCTATTCTCCTCACAGTGACAATTTTCTTAGCTCAATTTGTCCTTATATATCCAAATTCTCGATCCAACAAAGAGATCGATGATTTCAATGCCAAGAACACGATCTAACAACAAGTGAAATCTGGACTTGTATTCCACCAATTCACTTTATTCCCACCTTTTTCTACGGGTCACAGTTAGTTATCCCAATGTGGTTCGAATGATAAAAATATCATGAAATCGATTGCGTGAAACATTTAAAAGCTAAGGACCTTGACCGCAATTAACCCTCTTTTTCTAAGAATACCCGCCCTAGCCGCCCAGGTAATGAAAGACGACTAGACTAAATTCCGAGATTTTTGACATAGTGCTTAACCTCTAACTTTAACTTAATTTAGATCCATTAATTAATTTCCAATTCTCTGTTCTAAATGTAGTAGTATACATTTTCTCAAAACAACAACAAAATTCTCAAACCTCTCCATCTTTCTCAATTTTTCTTCCTCTCAAGCTGAAATCTCATCTTTACGTGCCTGCCTGTGTAAATGGATCAAGTGTTTAGCAAGGTGGGTTCATATTGGATGGGCCAGAAGGCCAACAAGGAATTGGCCTCTGTCACCAATGATATCAATGTAAGCCCCCTCTGATTTTACATTTCCAAATTGCTTCTAGTTTTTTATTTTTATGGCTATCAATTTGTGTGATTTTGACAGTGATTGCTTTTCAATTCTCATACTTGTAGTTTTCTATGTTGGAAGAATCATTTTTTAAGTGCATTTATAATCTTGTAGTCTTGTTATGTGTTTATTACAAGTTTCAAAAACATCTCTAAACATGCTAGCTGTTTTCTCTTGATCCTTCTGACATTGCCTAGATTGTTCTTTGTGTTTTAATTGTGCATGTCATGGTTCATTTTATCAGCCGGGGGACATGGGTTCCTTTGTTCTGTTGTTTTTAAACAATATCAAGATCACCCATTCGTAAGATTATATTAACTTTTAATGGAACTATTACTATCTAAGTAATAATACCATTTGGAGTCTTGAAGGGCTTATAGAAATGGCTTCTAATTAGCTATTGTTCTTGCTCAAACGTCTTGAAGTAAAAATGACTTATGTGCAATTGATCGATGACATCGGTTTATAAACTATTAAACATGGAACAGCCATCGGTACTGAAACATCCTGTAAAATCTAAACTGCACACAATGACACAAATCACACAACATGTTATGTTATGTTATGTAGTACACAGTCATTTCACTGATGAAAGTTGTCTAGATAATGTTCAAATCGGTCATCTATGTGAATTACTCGAGTTTATTTAATTTCGGGTTCTCTGTTTTGGTCAGTCATTGTCAACCAGTATTGAAGGAGGAGCCAAGTGGTTGACTAACAAGATTAAAGGTCTGATCTTTTTACTTATTAATCTTTCTGTTTTTTCTGCTTTGATCACAAAATTCTGCCTGCTTGTGATCTCTCAACCAATGGCTTTAGTTTTCTATCCTTAGGCTATAGCTTGATAAAGAAGTGTACTTATCATTGATGTCGATTTTGCATTGTACATTATGCAAACTAAGCTGTGCTTGGTATTTTATTGTTTTACCAGTATATGTATCATTTACAGAACGCTTCCTTTTTTCCAGGTAAAATGCAAAAACCGTTACCAGACCTCATAAAAGAATTTGACCTTCCAGTAGGTATATTCCCTCTTGATGCTACGAATTACGAGTTCAATGAACAGACAGGGTTTCTGGAAGTCAGCATTCCATCAATCTGCGAAGTGGGTTACAAAGATAACTCTGTAGTGAAATTCTCAACCAATGTAAGTGGTTATCTTCAGAAAGGCAAGTTTACTAATGTAGAAGGAATGAAAACCAAGGTGATTGTTTGGGTCAAAGTGACCTGCATTACAGCTGATGCATCAAAGATCACTTTCACTGCTGGTCTGAACAAATCAAGAAGCCGAGATGCTTACAATGTTCTAAGAGATGGGATTACTGTACAAAAGTTCTAGAATGGTGTATACTGTCTACTCTTCATTATTGTGTGTTTGTCACAGGGGTTGTACAAGTTCTTTTAAGGATTTTGGAACCCTTTTATGCTTCGTAGCTTGGGTGATGCAAGTATAATTCACTCAAGCGATGCTTTGATGAATTCTGTCGTTGTAATGGGGGATCCTGGATAATTGTTTGATCACATGAATTGGTGGAATACCAAATGTGCTTTTGCATTCCTTGAGTTTCTTGGTTCGATGGAAGACCTGACCGGAAACATAATTTTATGAGTAGACCAAATGGCGCGTTTAACTAGGTTGGCGTATGCTAGTCATGGGCTCATGGCAAATATGGACCACAGTATTGTAAATTGGAAAATTACAAATTAGTGATAATTTTAAAATTTTATAATTAGTGTAACCTAAATACTTTCTTACAATTTAGTGAATACTTTCTTACAAATTGGTGATTAAATTAATTTTAGTATTAATAAGGTTAACTAAAATTATTAAATTCTCTCTAATAAACCACACTATTCACGTATCCTTTAATCATCAAAATTCAAATTAAAATATCAAGCATCATTCCCAAATAACAGATGCATGTTGTCAAATATAATAGATACTGCTTGATATAGACGTTGGACAAAACTTCAACATTATTACAACAGCTATACATAATCAACAACGGTTTGCACATATGCCTTTACTGATTCCCTAAAACATTAGAAATTGAATAATACAAACATCACTATGTAAATTAAGACACCATCACCCAATTAAGCAACTAGCAACGGAAATCATGATCCATGCAACAATAATCAAGCATCACTACGGAACAAAGCATAGTTATCCAAGTAATTGAAACGTATCAATAAACTAGCTAGTTCCCATTATCTCACTCATATTTCACCAAAATTTCCCTCTTCTTCTGCCATTTTTCAACATCGAACAATGAAATTGGACTCTAGAATTTAAAATCGAAGATTTAAAAAGTTGAATGTATAGCTAGGTGATGCTTGCCTGAATATTGTTGCTCGTAGATTGGGAATTGAAGTATCAGCTGCTTGTTGATGCCGGATGCATGAAGATTTCAACTCCAATTAAGTGAAGTAGAAGCTAGAAAAAAAAAAGCACTTAAATTAATTTGGGATGAAGAGTCCAACGTGAAACATATCTTTATGAAGATGATCCTGTCTAATAATAGTAGTATAAAACCTAAAGATGCTTTTCTAATTAAAAATAAATATAAAATATTAATATTACATTATTAATTACTAGATTAGTTGCTAAAATTAAGTAAGGTTAGCACTAGCAATAGATTGCTTATTTGGGGCTACATCCCCAAATAAGGCACAATAAAGGCTTCTTTGGGGCTCCATTATTGGAGCGCATGCTTGGGGGCTACATATATTGGTAGCCCCCAAGGAAGCCCCCAAATAATTTTTTTTTTAATTTCATTTTCTCTCTTTCATCAATTATGTGTTGCATGTGGAATGTATGTGTCATGTGGAACCCACAAAAGAGCTCCTAATAAGCCTAAATCATTGTAGCAAAAAAATGGAAGGGATTTATTTGGGGCTAAGTTTGGAACCAACCATTACTAGTGCTCTTATAGTCAACGGCTATTTAAATACTAATTTATAATAAACTTTACATGTATCACTAATTAGTAAGAAATTATTAGGATCATCACCAATTTGTAATTAGCCCTTTCTAATTAACCTGGTAAATTTTGTCAAATATGGACCGCCCTAATTGTAAGAATTGGAAATATTAGTCAAATTTGTGTTAGACTTTGCTTACTCGGTGTTTTCATCTTCTCGTGGCAGTACTTCTCGTGGCAGTACCTGCCATGCCACATCACTATTAAACAAATAGAAGAAGACTTATAAAAGAAAAAACAATTTCCTCTGGTGAAGAATAAAAAATAGAAAGGGAGCTGGTAAATGGTGATGTCTTTGACATGCTTTCCTCCCCCCACAACAGAAACAGATGAAAAAACAGAAATGCACCAGCAAGAATCAAACCCGGGTCTGTACAGGGTACTATTAATTACCACTAGGCCACTGGTGGGATATGGCTACAGAAGTGTCTATCAACGATACTGTTAATGTTTTAGTATCTACATGCATCAAGTTTCTACATCAGATATTCAGATGTTAATATAAATGTAGTGTAGACCAGATTAGAATAAGTGACAAACTATACTAGAAAGATTGGCCACGTTTAGACTCAATAAGGCCCCAGATTCAACTCGACACGTCCCTACGAGCATCAAACAAATTACTAGCTGCAATGGATATCAGGTATTTCATAGAGCATAGGAAGACAAGCAGGGCTCCATGTAGGGGTAGATGAGAGGCAATATTTGAAGATGTTTCATAATTTCCTCGACAGACTTGCTCTCCATGTTGTAAAGTAATAATCTTCCCTTTGCCTGAAGAACAACCATATGTGGTTTCCCTGGAATTAATGCCTCTAACCAAAATGCGTTGCTAACTGAAACTCGAAACATCTCACCAATCTCTTTAACCAAGTCATCGCAACTAAAGCTGTGTTGTTTCCGGTTATAAATATACTTGAATAATTTAAATGGAAATGAATAAACATAAAGTAGAGTAAGGAAGTAAACAACAAGAACTTGTAACAACTCACTGTCGAATGATAAACAAACCAAATAAGAAAACAAGATTCAGATTAAATCCTGGACGAGGCAACCGTTAAACCGATTGCCCTTAAGCTCTATTGCCTGCCTTAGTAAGCTTCAGACTTCCCGTGGACAATAGGCTCCCAAGGTACATGTAACGACCCGGCCCACTAACGGGCCGAGACCCAGTCCAACGGGCCGGCAAGGTTACTCATGGGCGCTCTCTGGGGTGATATGTTGGTCCCACAGACCAACACGGGTTCTAATCCGCGCACTTTGTCCTCACTCGTGCGTACACCGGTAACTTCCCAGTGAGTCACCCATCCTAGAATTGCTCCAGAGCAAGCACGCTTAACTCTGAAGTTCTTATAGGTGGATTCCCAAAAAGAAAGGTGCACCTTGTTGACATGAGTAGCGTTCTCAACCCCTTTAAGCCTCTGAATTTCTGGGGCGTTACAATCAACCCCTCTTAAATTGCGCAACGTCCTCGTTGCGCGCTGTCTCGAGACCAACCATCCGTGCAGGATTCTAGAGGTGGCCCCTACAGGCTCACGAGGTGGCTCCCACCGTCGGTACGGTGTAGCACTTTGCCCCGTATGGCACTTAGTTCCTGCAGTTCCGGATAGTCCCGCTCTGATACCACTTGTAACGACCCGGCCCACTAACGGGCCGAGACCCAGCCCAACGAGCCGGCAAGGTTACTCATGGACGCTCTCTGGGGTGATATGTTGGCCCCACAGACCAACACGGGTTCTAATCCGCGCACTTTGTCCTCACTCGTGCGCACACCGGGAACTTCCCAGTGGGTCACCCATCCTAGAATTGCTCCAGAGCAAGCACGCTTAACTCTGAAGTTCTTATAGGTGGATTCCCGAAAAGAAAGGTGCACCTTGTTGACATGAGTAGCGTTCTCAACCCCTTTAAGCCTCTGAATTTCTGGGGCGTTACAGTACAACCCAATCACTCTCACTACCGGAAGCTACGATAGCAAGTCCTTTGAACAAAACCGATAACGGAACTCTCTTTAACTAATATGAAAATGATGTAGAAAGGAGGAAGAGTAGAGAAAATGATGTCTTTCACAAATAGGGATTGGGGCTTATATAGCCACGCTAGCTAGCTCAAAAGTCTCATAAGTGTAAATGCAATTCTTAAACACACTACCTTAATGATATTGAACTGATAGGAGTTATCAGATTCATTAGTGTTAATAACATTCATTAACACCTATAGCTTAATGTTACACAAGTAACAGTAACGTGAGTTATCTACTTGGTTTCTTCATCCTGATCAGTGTTGGAAATGTAAGAGATGAAAGGGTGTTTTGTTCTGTTGATTGGGTGGTGCGCTGGGAGTGTATTGCTGTGCTGTTTCAGTGATGCTCAGTGTTGCTGCTGTTCACCGTATCTGCAGGGAGCATTTGTTTTATTTATTTTAGTGCGGCTTTAATTTTTCCCAGAGGTGGAGGATTATGTTGCAGGCTGACGCAATCCAGTGGTCAATCCTGCTTCTGTTTTTTTCATTGGCGGCAACAGCTTGTGTTAGTCGGTTGTGGGGCACTTTTGGCCACTTTTGCAGTAATATATATCCTTCCCAGGTTTAGAATTGTTGATTATTTTGTGAACTCTCTCCGGATTGAGTAAGGGATATCATGTGTCTTCTCCCTCTTCGTGATTGGATTGTTTCCCATCGGAATACATCATCTTTCTTTTCTCGCTAAGTTCTCTAAACTTGCATTGAAAGGTATTCGGTTCCGGTGGACTTAACTAGAGTTGGTCTTTCAACTCGTCACCCCCTTTACTCTTGGCACCTTGCTAGTAAGGTTGACGTACTAGATGAGGGGGTGGTTAAGTTGTGAAACAACCATAACAAAGAGGTGGTTCGAACATGCTTTTATGCTTTTCTCGGTTTTGGATAGAGTTTTCTCGGTTTAGTGTTTATCGTGTGCATTTCTTATGCCTTTTTCTATACTTGTACACTTTTTTTATCTATCTATTAATAAATTTGCTGTTTCAAAAAAAAAAAAAGTAACGTGAGTAACTAGTTGCTGTTTCAACTAGTTACTTGGCCATCATTAAGATACTCACTTAATATCTTTAAGGTGAAAGCTTAGTGGAGTGTATCAAACGCCAAAAGGCATGAGTCAAATCTGAATTACTCCAATCTCGTCAAGCTTATTTACGGTAGACACTCGTTGTGTCCCAACCACACCTCTTTGAGCCAATTTATCATTCACACTGAGAATTGGTTTACTCGCATGTCTTATACTCTTACGGAGCTTGTGTAACCCTCTCCGAAACGAGCTAAAGAACATAAAAAACCGTGCGGTATAATCCACTCTAATTAAAGCTCAAAGTTCTTCAATCTACACTTAATTTAGCTAGTAATTTTGGCTTAAATAAAACTAATTTCTCCAACAATCCTCCACATGAATGAAAAATTGAATGCTTATGTTCATGTAACCTAACAATGCATTTCGAGTTAAAACACATGTATGCTTAAAACACAATATATATAGTTGGAAGATATATTTTTGTATTGATTAATTTTTATTTATGCGATTTGAAAAAGTGATATAATAACCTGAAATTTGATTTGTGTAATTAAAACACAATGTACAGTATGGTTTTTTTAGTATATAACATCGAAAAAATGCTATGAGAGCAACAAGACTACATTAATTTCTAGACTCTCTTTCGACACAATTATCGTTGAACTGGTTAAACCTGAATGATAAACATCTCGATCATTATAAGAAGAGTTTCAATGAGCTTCTCATCATTTAAAAGTTAAAACACAACTCACTTATACGACTTTGAAGTAAAAATAAATTAAATAACTACACTAGAAAGATTGAAATGTCAATTGTTTTTGTCTATTTCAATTCACCTGACATCAACAATCCTATAATCGTTGATGAAAAATCTATGAGAAAAGTGTAAACCTTTATGATCCAAAATTAACCATGTCACTTAATAATTTTCCGTCAGAGAGCATAGGATGATAGACAAACGGGCTCCATGTAGGGGGAAATGACGTTCGAGATTCCATTATGTTTCATAATTTCCTTAACAGACTTGCTCTTGTTGTTGTAAACCAAGAATCTTAGTTCTGTTCTAAGAACAACTGTATGTGGTTTCCCTGGAATCAATGCCTCAATGTAAATGTAACTATCACTGTTCTCTTTAACCAAGTGATCTAGACTACATCTGTACTTGGATATCCATTCGGTAATTAAGCTGCTCTCACTTCCACCCTTGGGCAACATCCACAATTCTAAAATACGGGTGTTATATTCCTGCACAGCAAGCCACAAGTCATCATCGCCACCTGACATTACAACCTTGAATTTATAGTGACCTCCATCTACAACTGGCAGCTTGATTAACTGCACATGGCCTCTATTAGAGTCATAAACAATCAGATGACGGATATTAAACGAAAGCCAGTGGACGATTCCATTCACCACAAGTGGAGGTTGTAAGTAAGATAATATGACATCCTCCTTGACCATCAGAGCTGATGAGGTCCATTTACTAGTCTTGGAAGAGTAAGTATTCATAGTCAAAGTCTTATTCTCTGTATGATCATCAACCACCACGACTTTGTAGCTGGGAACAAGCTCTTCGGAACTCTTCTCACAAATCAGTGCCGTACAGTGCGTATGGTACTGCCCTCGAGACAGATCAGGCAATGAAACAGTTTTCCCGGTCAAGGGATTTAGGATTTTGAACCTTGAACTGTATCCGCCCGGCATATAAAAAAGAGTTAGCCCATTAGATGAATTGATGAAGCGGCTTATCTCATTACTCAACAGTATATCAATTTTGAAGTCATGATCATTTATGCGAGCAAGGGGTAAAATCTTTTTAGTCCTGGGGGGCTCTATGTTATGATTTCTTTTTGTGATTGTGGTCGATACAAGCAAGTATTGAGAATCTTTTGCCCTGCCTCTGCGTTGATAACTTTGCAGGAAGAAAGGAGTTGAAATAATATTGTTCCACGTTTTGGAGACGGACCTGAATCTGAAAATAGATTTCGGAGGCAACGAAAGTAGTATGAGGACTAATAAATCTTCATTCAAGTCTGCAAAAGAAATTGATACATCCAAATCCAGTTCTGAAGCCATGATCAACACCACCAAACTACACAAACAACAGAACAGAAACAAAACAATTTGATTAATTAATGTCAACTACAATTTGCTTTAACTGATCATTAATCAACAATTGATTAAACTACAAACATGTATCAAAGAGTACCCTAAATATATATTAACCGAAAAATCAAAGAGATAAAGTATATTATATGAAAAAGATAAAAATTAGTAAATCAATGAAATAACTAGCTAGCTAGTACCTTAAGTTAATCGGAGGAATCGACAGAAGGAAGAAATTAAGAGGTGGCGGTGATATTTAGCAGAATCGCTCGATCGGCCGGGATTTGTAGGCTAGCAATCAATTTAGAGTTACTAATTACGTACAACTCTACCGAGAAAAGACCACCAAAATCTGCGTCCTGTAAGTAATATATATACTCTCATAAGGTTTTTGATTGTTTTAGGACTAAAAATTATTTTTAGGGAAAATACATACATGCCAACTAACAACAATTATTACAAAAACAGTCACCTTAAAAAAATAATTACAAAAAGCTCGCTACATTGTTTCGCTACAATAAATTCGAATTTCAAAAACTCGCTACAGTATATTTAATAAATATTTGAAATCCAGAAGCTAGTTTTAGTCACCGAAACTAGAAAAAAATATTGAAACTAGCTAAAAAATAACTGAAAGTAGCCGAAACTAGTTGAAAACTAACTGTTAATTTTATATTTTTCCTGAAATTAACCGTTGAAACTAGTTGTTGATTTTATTTTGCACTGAAACTAGTTGTAATTTCTATTTTTGTGTACATATTGTTTTATAAGTAATTGCTATGTTTTATAATTTTCAATTAAATATTTAAATTATAAAATAATTAAGTAGTGGGGAAAACTAATCTTTGGGACTAAATCTAATAACTAATTTTCAACATTTACTTACTATACTATATAGTAGAGATTACAAATTAGTTGTTGATAAGTAATCTAAATATTTTATATAGTAGGGTTAACTATGTTATTAATTTTTTCCAAATAACCACTTGATCTCATGAATTTTGTAGTGAGTCAAATCCAAGTCAAAATTTATCAACCATCACTTTCACAGCGTGATGCTTGTTATGACATTATACATCAAGCCATTGTCGATTGCAAATTTAATTGAATGTTTCATTAATGGAAATTGAAGGAAAGATTCCAAGTATTCTAGGGAAGAAAGTGAACAAATGAGTTCACAATTCTTACTCCTCCGTATAAACAGAGCAAATGTAACTTGGGTGAGGTACAAGTCGCACTTTAACTAACAAATTAAAACGTAAAAGATAAAAACATAATTTCTACTCTACTCTACCTAAAACTGGAGAAACTGAATTTATTCATCTATATCTTATCTGATGCTGCTGCAACATCAGAGAGGATGCATGCATAAATAGGATCTGAAATGAAATGTAATACTAAAATTAAAAGAACAACAAAGCTTTCATCTTCATCTGAGCAGAAATGAAGAATAAAAAAAGAAAAATAGAAAGGAGGAAGTTGTGTCTTTGACATAAAATTCCTTCCCCTCAAAGGAAACAGAACAAAGAACACAATGTACCAGCTGGGAATTGAACCCAGTTATGTACCATGGCAGGGCACTATTCTACCACTAGACCACTGATGGTGTTGTACGAACAAGAAAATGTCTATATACATTTTATTTTCTTACTCGATACAATCACATTTTATGTTATTATACAAATTTGATGTTGATACTATCACATTTTATGTTCTTATACAAATTGATGTTTTAAGTTTTAACGTAAATGTTTGATGAATCAAAACATGTGAGCTTTAAAAATTATTGTCATGTTTATTGAAAATATCATATTTGAACCTTAACAATTACACATGTATCCTTAATTAAAACACAATGCATATAGTTTGAATATTATTTTTGTGTTGATTAATTTTATGTATGCGATTTGAAAAAGTATGGTGTGTAGTATATACTTGCAAGATTGAATTCTGATGCCACTGTTAATAGTTTCTAGCTTATCTCTGTTATAAGCTTTTTAGAGATGCATATGCTAGCTACATTTTTTCACATAGTTCCAAGTTCAAGTGTGTTATGTGGCTATGTGCTATAATTACTTTGGGAAGTTGATATAGGTAACTGCAATATCAGTACATATACATCAATTCTGTTTTTACTTGCTCTTAGTTTGACATTAAATCTTTAGTGGACATGCTTATAAACCTCAAATCAACAATCAAGATTTTAAAGGGAGATTAAATCAGTGGATGATGCTATATTTTCTTCGGGAACTTGAGTTGACTAGCTACAGGCCATATCAGTACGTGTACATCTGTTATTTTTTTCACTTGTTTTCAGTTTGACATTAAATCGTTACATACACCACAAACCTAAACTCAGCCATTAAGATGTCAAAGTATCGTTTTTTTTTATATTGTCCTTAGGAATTCGGTTAAAAAGCCAACATTAACAGTTAAAATGTACTCATGCGCAATAGTTTCTTCTGGAAGTCCAGATGAATAATTACTGGCTTTATGACTGTGTATCTTTTTACCTCCATATATTTTGATGTTTTGTCATCTAATTAGTTTCTTCTGGTATACGTGTATATGTTGTCTCCATTCCAAAGACAAATGAGAACTTCCGCCTGCTTTATGATACCAAGGGCCGATTCCGCCTGCATTCAGTCAGGGATGAGGAAGCCAAGGTTAGCATCTTAACATAACACATTTTTATCTTTCCTTATCTATGTTCTGGTCCTTGTGATGATGAATTCACTTTTTGCTTCATATCAAATCCAACGTGGCTTTTCATTTTAAACAACATATTATTAGTAATCACATACCTTGTTAAAATGAGTTACACCCCACTGTATCATTGAAGTCTCTTGTTATGTTGGAAAATCACCAGTAGTAAATATTTTCATTTGATTGCATGTGCTGCAGTTCAAGCTGTTAAAGTGCGCTCCATTCAGTTTGGCAAGAAGGGTATCCCTTACCTTAACACCTATGATGGTAGGACTATCCGCTACCCTGATCCTTTGATCAAAGCCAACGACACCATCAAGCTTGATCTAGAGGCTAACAAAATTGTGGACTTCATCAAGTTTGATGTTGGCAATGTTGTGATGGTCACTGGTGGTAGAAACAGGGGACGTGTTGGAGTCATCAAGAACCGTGAAAAGCATAAGGGAAGTTTTGAGACCATCCATGTACAAGATGCTACCGGTCATGAGTTCGCTACTAGACTGGGAAATGTGTTCACCATTGGTAAGGGTACAAAGCCATGGGTGTCTCTTCCAAAGGGCAAAGGTATAAAGTTATCTATCATTGAGGAGCCCAGAAAGAGGTTGGCTGCCCAGGCTGCAACTGCTTAGGGATTTAATATATATGTATGATTTCATATGTTGAACTATTTTGAAGTATTTCAGCTCAAATTTTGGTGCACTGTGATAGGATGTCTTTATTTATTTTGATACTCCTATGTTTGAACGACTTGGAATTCCTTCTGCAGGATAATTCTGTGTTTTTTTATTTTTGTAGTTCTGGTAATTTATTTGTTTACCAGTAGAATGCTTTGCTGCTCAATGGCCATTTCAGCACCTTTAGCTTATGGTTGAACATAATCGGTCTATGTTCTGGATGGTTCACAATTGTTTGTTGGCTGGCTTGATAAATCAACTACCACATGAACGTAGTTTAACATAATTTCCGGGAAGGTACATGGTGTGGTTTGTAGGAGGTTGGCATTGTTTGGTTCATTTGATAAAACCAGGTCTTGAGTCAGATTCATTCAGTGAAATTTTCTCCAATATTTGCTTTAGTTAATTAGTAAGCAGCAGTTGGACAGACTGAACAAGTCAGCTTCTAGCGGAGCAGTGCTGTTACTAGGCTATTGTTGGAAGGAGAAGGATCTTTGCTCAATCCTTCCTCTGGTAACCTAAACTTGAATGGATAGTGAACTTAGGAAAAGTTATGTAGTGAACACTCGTGTCCTGGTCTCCTGGAGAACCTAGACTTGAATGTGAAGCCTGCATATGTTCTGGTCCTCGACAAATCATTTGATGTCATGAAAATCGACATCTTTAAGCTTCACTCCCTCTCCAGAGACAACACTACTACACTAGTATATACAATTCGAAGGTTATTGTCAAAATTGCATTTTGATTCGATTGTATTGCTTTCATAATCATATTATGCTGCGAGTAGGATTGCACAGCAGGATTGCTCTCTGGTTGATGAAAGATGGGTGTTGATCCAAGTAGTCAGTTGCTCTGTTACTCATACCATGTTATCACTTCGGTTTTCAAGTATCAAGAAACATCGCTCCACACGAAGAAAGCAGCATAATTCTCACAGGCTAGCCAAAAGGCAAGAATGTTGACACACAATTACACAAACATCAGAAATGCCAACACACCAAACACGGCCAAAAAATAGACATTAGGACAAATGAAAACTACAGTTTAAGAACAAAAAAATTGAACCAGACGAGGCTCATCTCTCAGGCATATACGCTCGCTGAGGTCTGCGCGAGTCCAAAAAAATGAAAAATAAATTCATGATCTTATCATCTTCCAGATTTTGTTAGACACATCGAAGGGGGTAACTGCTGATGGGTCGAACTCAAATCTTTCAACCGCCTTCTTATCTCTTCCAATGATGTCTATGAGTAAATACAGTTAAAGGAAAATCCAGTAGATAAGGGAGCATTTAACTGACAATGTCAAACAACTCAATAACATAGTAGGGAAGCATATAAAATGAGATATGGCACATAATGTGAAACAACATACAGTATAACATGAGAGATGCAACATAAGCAAATGGTGAAACCCTGAAAGTAAGGATACGGCCTGAAATTTTGGATGGATCATCCAAGTCGGGAATGATGGTTGTGACAGAAGCATATAATGATAGCTTCATCCTGCAAGATGAAAAACACAAAGTATATAAGTTACACGCATTTGGATTTGATCATAGTATTATTTGCAAGATGAATTCACCATCTGCTCCATGAGATATTCAATTTTTTGTGGTAACTCAGCTGATTAACCAATTATTGAGAAGAGATTTAGCACATAGTTTTAATGTTTAAGGGACACATTGCACAATCTACATACTCATGTCATGTGTAAGGCAAAGCATTTCAAAGTCCAGCAGTTGGAAAGAAATTTCTTCAAAAGTTATATCAGAGTATATCTAGCATGAAACAAAGAGCCCTGGGAAATACATGGAAAACCAATAATTTTCATGTCACTTACTGAGCTCTCGTTTCATCCTGTTCAAGTTTCTTTAGGGCACGACTTTGTTCTTCAATGGAGTCCCCTTTAAGCTCTAGATCAGATATGTCATTGACAATTGCTGTGTTTATCATAACAGAAATGTGTTAATTAATGTAGCTGCAAATCCGTTTAAAATAAAAATAAAAATGTAAGTAGCTGGAAATTAACAAGGAAAGAACTGTACAATTCAAATAAGCAAATATACTTATCTAAGCTCCTCTCTTAGCATCTGTTCTAATTGGTTTTGCTTTTCCAATTCTTCCTGTAGTGAGCTTAATTCTGCATCAGTAACACTCTCAGATTCTGCTGCAGCTGCTTTCTTCTTGCACGCATCAATTTTCTTCTCGTATTCTGTAACAAATATTATCTATGAATTGTTGCTAAAAGAAAATTAATATCTGAATATCCGCCTAACAAAAGCACATGCAGGTCACCGCCACAACCAAATGAATACAAGTATAAAAACCAGTTTCTCCTAAACAGTAGCAAACACCACTCCAGGTCCAAACTCCAAACACTTGGGTGGGTGATAATGTAGATTTAAAATTATGTTCACAAAATGTGTTTGAAATACCCGTATTTTCCAAGAATTCCATATTCGCGTTGGCCAGCAGAAAGTATATGGAGCTCGATAATACTATGACAAATTCACAAGAGAATCGACAATAAGACTACACAATAGACGACTTTAGTAGTTCCACTACAGCTTCGAAATGAATCTAGATCACTAACTATTACTGGGTTTTATGTCTAACGTGAGTCTATTCAACTGAACTCAATTTGAATTCTGAAACAGATTAGCTAGACAAGCAAACCACTCATAACAAGTCATAAAATATAAAGTCTTTTGGAAAGCACACTGACTTAACATGCTCAGAACCTATGCTCTTTTCTTTCTGAATCCAGAATTACGCCACCCCGAAAACCAAAAACACGATTTCGGGGAACTAAAGGCTGTTTGGTACTGATAATTCTCAGAAGAAAAAGTTACCACTTACCGGAACCAACCAGCTAACTATGTACTATTTGGGTACTATTGAAGGACATTAACTCAAGTACTAGAAAGCAGCAATAAACAAGAGAAGATCAAAAGAAAATGAAAACCCCAATAAAAACAAAACCAGCAATGCTATATATTAAAACATGAATTGAGGCCCAAAAGGAAGAAAATGAAACCTTCGATGGAATTTTGAATTTGGTCGGAATCGGTGTTACACTGGGACTGTAGCAGATTTGATTTGTGCAGAAAATGGTTGAGAGCGGTGAGATCTTTGTCGTCGTTGAGAAACTGGACTAGATTGTCACCGTAATTGATGAGCTCCTCCAAATCAATCTTCTTTGATTTCTCCCCCATTTCTGAATAGGTTTTTCTGAGCAGAGATAAAGGTAGACGAAAGTACTGGGGGAAATGGGCCTAAAGTTAAAGGTATTCTTTTTGGGTGAATTGTAAGCTGATAATAATAATCGAAGAAAAGAAATGAAAAATTGGTGTTGTTTGAAGATTGGGTTTTTCTGCAATTGGGATTTGAAAGGGGAAACAGTACAGCAATGAGAGGGAAGAACAAAATTCCAAACTTTTTGAACTTTGAACACTGGATTTTAAAAGCAAAAGATTCATAAAACAACAACAGCGTCAATATGTCCGAGTGGTTAAGGAGACAGACTCGAAATCTGTTGGGCTTTGCCTGCGCAGGTTCGAATCCTGCTGTTGACGATACATTTTTGTTTTTAAATTTTTTGTTTTCCCCTTATGTAAAACCTTCAATCTCTGACCTAATATAAAATGAGCATTGAAATTTAAAATAGTCCATGTTGAGTTGATATGGCCCGGGTTGCATGTTTAACTGAGCTAGGGAGTAGAGATCAAGTGTGTCGGTCCAACTAGTCTACTTACATAGCCGAGCCATGTGACTTTATGTACCAAAGTAGCTCATTTGATGCCCAGTAAATGATAGTGATAGGGGGATTATGGTAGGAGGAACTGTTCGACCCACTGCACCTCGTCCTCATCAGGATCCAACCTTCGAAGACTTCGAAGGACCTAGGGTGTCGAACTACAAAGGTCAGACTCGAAAAGGACGTCCGCACTTGATGATTCTTTCCTAAAGAAGGTCCCACGCTAGAAGGGGGGAAGGAGTCGAACTAGAAGGCCTGGGTACATAGTTTCACTTCGCGGACACAGGAACCGAGAGAGTTGGTGAAAGTAAAACTTAGTACTGACACTAGTCGCACCTACTGTCAGAAGTGATGATGACAACAAGTACGTGGTCGAGGCTCACACTCGTATCCTATAAATACCCATCATTAATATGCTCACAAACACACGACTATCTCCACTCTCTACACTTACTCTGTCGAATTTATATCTCAAGAACATTGACTTGTGAATCGATATGACCGAGGCAGATTGGTCACACCATCCCCTCCCCTTTACCCCCTTGCAGGTGCCCGAAGATTCCATCATTCTTACTCATACCCACGATGTTATGGGTTGAGAGATCTTGACCACGTAGACACTTAGACCGTTTCTACCATCATCACATTATATATCATATAAGTGGAAATTACATTACATAAGATTTACATGTAAACATTCTGCTTAATGCTTATTGATGTCGTGCGTAAATACTCAATATTGTCAATGGAGCTTTTACAAGTTCAGAGTTCTGTTTAAATACTCAATATTATTGATTGCTAGTTTTTTACTTTCAACAATTAAGGCTCAGTGTGATGTTTTCTACTTTCAATATTATTATTGTCGTGCTTAACTAACAACGCTCAGTGTGATGGTTCTCACTAAAATTAAGGCAGTGGTATTGCAAAGAATGCAAGTAGCAAACTTTAAGTAAACTAATTCGAGGGCAGATTCCAATTACAGAAAAAATTAAGGCAGTGGTATTGCAAAGAATGCAAGTAGCACACTCTAAGTAAACTGATTTGAGGTTCTCCAGAGAAAAAAAAAAAAAAAAGAGTAAACTAATTTGAGGGCAAATTCCAACTTCAGAAAAAAGAAAAAAGAGCAACCGTCAACAGCAGGATTCGAACCTGCGCAGGCAAAGCCCAACAGATTTCGAGTCTGTCTCCTTCACCACTCGGACATATTGACGTTGTTGAATAATCTCTACTAGTACATGAAAACAATCTGTGTATGGCTATATATAGGCATATTGAAGTAGTATAGCTTTGCTATTGACGCCCCGCCTACTAGTCTTATAATACTCTTCCAATGTCAGTTTCTCAAATTTCCTTATTTGTAACTCCATCTTTCCTTCCCCTAGTTGGCTAGCACAAATATGTGCAACATCCAAGATGCAAGAAACAACCCCATTATTTTAACCAAATTTTGACTGCAAATTACAAATTATAAGAAATTAAAAATTAATAAAATTACAGTATTATGAAAATAAATGAAGTACAACTTTATAATTTAATTTTAGGAAAAAATGGATCAAAACCCCCAAATTATTACCCTTTTGAGACTGTGCCCCCCAAACTAATAAGTTCTCAACTATCATACTTTTGAGACAATGCCCCCTAAATATAAATTGAATAATAAACTCTTAACAAATCAACCAAATATGTTAATTTATTAGATGTTGTGATACAAAATTTACTTTTGTCGATTATCATGATATTTAATTGTCGTTCAAATTTTATTTTATAGTTTTGAAATAATTTATAATTAGTTCATCCTCCATTACTTTTATTAATTTTTTTATTAAATGTTTTGAAAACATTTTGACAACGAATTATTTTTAATTTATACCGTAAACAAATACATATAAAAATGTTGTGAAACTACACTTACTTCGATGATAAATATAATATTATTTATATATGTTTTTAATGTAATTTAAAGTAATTTGTGGCAAAAATAAGTCAAAAAGGTCAATTATAAAGTAATTACGGAGGAAATATATTTTTTAATTTTTTGTATGTCATGTAAAATATAACTTCGTAGCAATGCAATATATGAATAAATATTTTTATGTGTTGGATATATAAAATTTAAATACCTATAAATGTTGTTTTATCTATTTATTTGACTAAAAAAATCACTTCAGGGGGCATTGCCTCAAAAGTATAATAGTTGAGGGGGTTAATCACTGAATTTATTAGTTTGGGGGGCAAAGTATCAAAAAGGTAATAGTTTGGGGGGTTTGATCCATTTTTTCCTTAATTTTATTATATATTTATCTCGTATAATTTAAAAATAATTTGTAATTAAAAACATTAAACAAATTCTAAAACCAAACTCTCACACTTAATGGTATACCGACAGATTCACAGTGTCACCCAACAGAAGAAACAAACCAGAAAGAATTAAATGAAACAATTTTTCTACAGTAGCTGGTCCTCATCAATGAGACCCCCATGATGACTCATCATCCATGGCTGAATTATTCACAGCCTTCAATTCAGTTCACTAACTAAATTTGCCATTTCCATCATTAGAATTTGCAATCACAACCTCTTCCTTACCAAAACAGAGAAACAAGTCTCTACAGAACCACAATTAGTCTCCTCCAGTCCACATGAGGTACACCAAGAATAATGACCCCAAAAGATTTAGGATTTCACCTTTAGTACTCATTACATCATTAACCTCACTAACCCTTTTTGGGTTTTTGGTGTTAACTAAAGATGTAACCTTTTATGCCAAAATCTCCTTCCAATGGCCCATTTTTCTTGAAGAAGGAAGGGCTGATCAGCTGATACATAAGGGGTGTGATTTGTCAAAAGGAAGATGGATATTTGATAATGTCACTAGGCCTCTGTACAGAGAAGAGGAGTGTCAGTTCTTGACAGCACAGGTGACTTGTGTTGCTAATGGAAGAGAAGATTTGATGTATCAGAACTGGAGATGGCAACCTAATGGCTGTTCCTTGCCAAAGTAAGAGATTTGTTTGATCTTGATTGGATTAATATTTGATTATGTTATGGCACAAGTTTGCATTATTATTAGCTAAGTTACAAAATCTGTCTAGTTACTCCCTCCGTTTCAATGAAATGTCTACGTATCTAATTGATATTTGAGGAGGTTTGTAGAAGCGTGTGTTAATTTAATTTAGTGGTTTATACATACTAAATAAAAAGTTGTACGATAAAAGTTTGCCAAATAAGTAGACCTACAAAAGTTGAATAATTTTTACTTGATGATCCATCATCCATCAACTTAACCAAATTGGATTAATGATGGTAATGCATTGCTTTGATGAAGTTTTGTTGAAATGAGGAGTTAATACTTAATAGGATGGCATGGTTTAATTTCACACTTCTCTGAGCTGAAATGATTTAATGGTATCAAGAGGCTAAGGGAAACCGTAAGGTCTAGGGATCGAATCTCATAACTCACATTTTGCATGTATGAGATGAATTAATGAGATGAAATTCTTTCAGGTTTAAAGCAAAAGTATTGTTGGAGAAACTGAGAGGGAAGAAGCTAATGTTTGTGGGAGATTCTGTAAACCGTAATCAATGGGAATCCATGATTTGTTTGCTCAACTCTGTCATTGCTCCTGGGAAAGCAACATGGAAAGCGGGTGCTCCCCTTTCGGTTTTTGCCATTCAGGTTCAACTCCTCATCCTGATCTAAAGATTATTATCGAGTTCGTTACTGTATGTTTTAGACTGAAAAAAAAGTTTACATGATAGTCCAAGTTTAAGTGATGAATATGGCAGGATTACAATGCTACAGTTGAGTTTTACTGGTCACCGTTTCTGGTGGAGTCAAATTCAGATGATCCAAGAAACCATAGCATCTCCAACCGAGTAATAATGCCTGAGTCCATTTCCAAGCATGGAATCCACTGGAAAGATGCAGATTTCCTTGTCTTCAATACTTATATTTGGTGGATGAACAACGGTACCATGAAAGTCTTGTAAGCAAACATATACAACCTGTTGAGACGAATGAATAATACTTCTATAGAATATAATAGGTAACAATGGCTGATTAATTGGGTTGTTATCTGATGTGAAGGCGAGGAGCGTTTGATGAAGGATCGACGGAGTATGATGAGGTGGAACGTCCTGTAGCATACGAAAGAGTTCTGACAACTTGGGCTAAGTGGGTAAAGAACAATGTTGATCTTAGTCACACCAAAGCATTCTTCATCAGCATGTCACCTGTTCACCAGGAGTAATTTTCCTTCAACTTCTTGCTTTACGTCGTTCAGCATTCTTCTTGACCTGGTCGCAGAGTATTTTCACACCTGTCTACAAGTTCGAGCTTGTAGATGAGCATGAGATGCAATTACTAACAGGTACATATGAAACTTATGTAACAGTAGCTCAAACTGGAAAAAGACTGCTTGTGCTGGAGAGAAGACACCAATTCTAAATACATCTGTGGCGTTAGACATGGGGACTGATTTTCGACTGCTCCAAGTTGTGAAGAATGTGATATCATCTACACAAGTTCCTCTGACTCTGCTTGACATAACTAGTTTGTCAACATACAGGAAAGATGCACATACCTCAGTGTATACAATCCGTCAAGGCAAACTTTTGACGCGTGAACAGAAGGATGATCCAGCTACATATGCAGATTGTCTGCATTGGTGCCTACCAGGAGTGCCCGATACTTGGAATGAGCTCCTTTATAACAGTATAATTTCCAATACTTAGAACATGGAATATCAGGCCATTATACCTTCTTTTTTTTTCTTTTTTTTTTTTTTTTTGCTGCCTCATCAGTCATCCCTGATCATAAGTTGCACATAGAGAAGTTATTACTATAAAGGATCCTAATTGAAATGTATATTTGGATTGTTCTTGAGTTGTTGCAAACTCTCAGAGGTGCCTTTTGCAAGAACATCATTTATTATATATCCATATGTTCTGTGCGATCACAGAACATTCAATACCTTGTCAGTCGAATAGCACTCTGATTATCACAGTAGATAGAAATGTGGCTATGATTTAATCACAATTCTATAAGCAAATACATATAACCATCTTCATTGACTGTAGAGTATTTTACATGATTACTTTATATTTCGGCTAGCCATTTATCCAATAAACAAACATATCGCATTCGCACAATAATTGAGTAAAATGTATACATTGGAGCTTTCCTAATGCATATACTGTGTACAAAGAAAGAAAGAGTACTTATGAGTAATTAAAGGATCGAAACGAACTTGGGGAAGGACAGTGGTCATCTGCAGCGTATTTGGGCGAGCATAAGCAACGTCGTATGCACTGAAAGAAGATGATGAAGAAGAGGAAAACAGCTAAAAGCGTTATAAAGACTAAGAGAGTGATTTTTCCTTGAAGAGCAAAATTGCTATCTTCTTTTAGCAAAAACAGGGAAGCTGGAGATGGCGAAATCGGAGAGAGAAAACTCATTGGAACGACGATTTCTGTTCGTTCTGCTTACTTGAAATTAAAGCTGCAGAATTCAACTCTAACTGGTTTACATAGGTATCATATAGTTAGGTACTACTGTTCTTGGCTTCTAGGAGTATAATAATATGTGGGGATATCATAACTCTTATCTACTGTACTGTACCATAGTCTTGTCTGTAATAGACCAATTCTTAAATTAAAAAAAAAAAAAAAAAGAAAAAAAAGGTTTGCATAATATCACAAATCACCTATAGATTACTCTTAATGTCAAAGATGCATTTCAAAGTTTGCAAATTCGTAATTACATACCTACTTCTCCCATTTCTTTACGGGGTGGAGTTGATCCATTAAACAAGGCCCCTCCAGTCCATAAAGATGTCACTTTATGGAATGATCAAATTATCAGATGAATTTTATTTACACATTGAATAGGAGAAGTACATCCATATAAAGTTCCGATGCACAAAGTGGGTGTGATTGGCACATCTAGGAGATTTTGGGGGTCAATGAACTCAAAGTGTAAGGTTTGGATGTCTTTGCAATATTTCCTTATAAAGTATCAGTGAGCATTTCTTTAGCTAGTAAATATCTTTACATGTTGTATGATGGTGACTAGACTAGACAGAAAGATGGATGTTTGCCCAGATCATTAAGGACCATATATATGCTACATGTGAAACTAAATCCTTGTTGCAAACTTGGAATAATGAGGTATGGTAGGGCAGGGAAAGATTGAGACACAGTTGCTTGCAAGTCCTATAAATGTACACACATACTATAAGAGTTCGTTTTTCTTTAACGTTACATTATTACAGTAACCGCACGTACATAGTCAAAATAACAATATTAACACTATCTTGAACGGACTGGCAGTAGAAAAGCCCTTCTTAATGTATATGGGACTAGTAGCAATTATTAAGATTGAAGAAGTAATCTTCATGTGCATGTGCTCACTTATTCATTAGAAAACATCAAAGCTTTAAAGGACAAATTTTGCAGAAACAAACCATAAAACTTGAAAAAGATGAAAAAGACACTTAGAACAAATCACAGTTACATCTCATTCTCTCACATTTTCTTCTTTTTTCCTGAATGAGCTGTCTGCATTCAGCTGCCGCGTGCAAGGGGATGTATCAGTTAAGTTATTGTTACAGAGGTTTAAAGTAGTTATCTGGGAACATCTTGACAAAGAGCTAGGCACATTTCCTTGTAAATGGTTCCAGCTTAGATCCAGAAACTGCAAGCCACAGTTAACCGGGAATATGTCCTCCGGTATATTGCCACGTAGGTTGTTTCTTTCTAAATTCAGAACACGAAGAGTTTCTGGTACTAAACAAGACGGTAAGGTACCGTTCAAGCTGTTATCTGACAAATCTAGTACCTGGATGTGACTTGCCTTGCACAAGGAAGTAGGAATGGGGCCACCAATACTGTTATTTGCTGCCGAAAAGAACATGACTCTTGTCAGAGAATTGCCCATGTTGTCAGGTAGAGGAGACGAGAACTTGTTGCTGGAGAAGTCCACAAAAGCAACTGTGGGTGGTGGAACTGGGACTCGTCCACGGAGCACATTAGAGTGAAGATCGAGGAAGTCCAAGCCTCGAAAATGATAGGGTTCCTGAAGACTAGTGAACTGATTATGAGAAAGATTCAGAAAACGAAGAAATCCATCACCAACATCCCACAGCCAGTTAGGAATTTCACCACCTATGTTGTTTTCTGCAAGATCTAACATCATGAGTGATGACTGGTTCCTCAAATTGGGTACACTCTGCAGATTGCAGCTTGCCAAATTCAGATTGCTTAGCCGCGGAAACAATGAATCCATGGACACATTTTCATTCACACGTACAGAGATATTGTTACGAGAAAGATCAAGACTGGCAAGATTTATAAGCTTCTGAAACTCAGTCAACTCCACAGAGTCACTGAAACTGTTCCTACCTAGATGGAGACTAGAAAGGTTATACAAGTTGAATAAGAAACGAGGAATTGTGCCTTCTAAATTGTTCATATCCAACTCAAGCACTTCCAGTGACAAAGAGCTATTGTGTCCCAAATCTCTGATGTAACCATTAAACTGATTGTTCGAAAGATATAAAACCTTGAGTGACGGCAAAACGAATAGGGAAGTTGGAATATTCCCATCTAATGAATTATCAGACAAACTGAGAAAACTGAGTTTCTCAAGACCTTCCCAGAGGGAGTCTTGTAGCTGTCCAGATAACTGATTAGCTCCAAGATTTATTCCCTCAAGGTTCTTAAGTGAGTTGAACGATGGAACAGGGCCGGAAAAGCGATTACCGGAAAGGTTCAGGTCCGTAAGCTGAGTAAGGTTAGTGAATGAATTTGGAATAAGCCCAGAAAAGTTGCAATCTCTGAGGTCAAGCTGCGACAACATTGTCAGTCTGCTTATACTCTCGGGAACACTTCCTGAAAAATTTGTGTAGCTGAGAATGATATTCTGGAGAGATGAATTAAAAGGAAATTCAGGTAGAGAACCCTCAAGACCCCTATTATTGTTCAAGTCTATTGTCTTCAGGCTAGCTATTTGGAATACTTTATCAGGAACGACAGCAGAGAAATCACAAGAACTTATAGTAAGCTCACTTAGATTTGGAAAATCTCCAAAGAGTTCCGGAAAGGGAGAAGAGAAAGTATTTTCATCAAGACGAATAATCTCAAGGGATTGGAGTTTTACTAAGGAGGGGAATGGACCTGTAAGATAAGCATTACGCAAGCTCAAGACTCTTAAATCTGGCAAAGAAGACGATAGAACATTGGACCAATCATAAGCATTTGCAGAAATATTCACACCATCAAGATGAAGTTCTTTTAATCTGGTCATGTTCTGAACTAATACTCTCAAATCAGGATTCTCAAGATATAACGACGAGTGACCAGAAGAAAGATCAAGAATCACTAACCTCGTCAGCCTTGAAAATTCCTCAGGTATTTGACCAGAAAACCCAGAAACACTCAGATTCAAATAACTCAAATTGGTAAACATACCAAACCCTGTCGTAAAAACAGAATCAAAGTAGTTTTGAGCTAAGCTCAAACTCTGGAGAGATTCAAACCTGAAAATGCCGTTGATGCCTCCGGATATGGATTCACCACTTAGATCAAGGCCAACAAGACGACCAGTAGAATCGCATGTTATGCCACTCCATTGACAGCAATCACTGGATTGATTCCACTGTGCTAACTTAGTCGAAAGTGTGGAATCATGCGTGAGATTGTTTCTCAAGTCAAGCAGCAAGTCCCTTTGATTCTGAACACACTGGCAAGTGACACATGAAAGATTAATGCCACACAATAGGTTTAACAAAGGTAATAAAATTAAGAAAGCAGACAAATTATCTTGAATTCTCATTTTTGTTTGTATAACTAACATAAAATACTTAGATTGTTTAAGAAGTATTTCTGATAGTTCCAACAAGAACACAAATATATATAGCCAACTAAAAGAGAGATATTATTTCCTGAGTGATAACCATTTAGATATTTCACATTCTCCACAATAGTCTAGTGGAAACTTGATAGTGTCTTCTTCAACACTTAAAATCTCTTTCAGGAAAACTCACTAAGTTAAGTCCATCATCCACTTCTGGTTTGTGGAGTTTCCACTTATCTTAGTAAGGTGCTTCTCACACTTATGCTTCCACTATCAGCAGATATTTACACAGACTGAGCTTTCAGCAGTTTTGAGTGGATTCTTAATTGCAGAGATCATATTCGTCATAAAGCATATAAAGTTTCCAACATACAGGTCTTTCGCATGTTAAGAAATGATCTAGATAATGCACTTGAACAGACTGCAAATATGGCAGCAAACTCAGTATAAAAACGACAGCGTCAAATTGTTATTCATTACCTCCTGTGTAGTACATTACAACAGTCTAAATCTACAAATTCAACACATGATGTAGCATCAAAGACAGGTAATCATTCAGACCTGATACATAAGCTATCTAACCTGGAAATAAATCAATGTTAAGGGACTATATCCGTAGAAAGAAAAGTATCCATCGTATTTCCAACCTAAACTCGTCCATCTGGCCTCCAAGAGTTCGTCACCACTCACCAGCCTTCATTTTCCATTTGATGGTTCTTCTGGCGTAAAATCATCAAAACAAGTTTATTTAAATGCTTGTTATAACATTTTCTCCATCTTTCAGAAAATACAAGTGGAGCAAAAATGACCCCAAGACCCACAACGAATCCCAGGGCAACACTTACATAGATCTCACTGTCTGAAGATTTCTCCTCTTTTCCTGATTCCGGCTGTGGAACTGGTGCTGCTCCAGGATCACTACAACTTCTAGCTGATGGAAAGCCACAGAGTCCCTCATTTCCTATGTAAGAACTTTCTGTAAATGTCTGCATTTGGCTTCCTTGAGGAATTCTTCCAGCCAGATGATTGTATGATAAATTCAACAAGGAGAGAAATGTAAGACTAGCAAGTTGTTCTGGGATCTCCCCGCCCAGATCATTAAATGAAAGGTCTAATGATCCAAGAGTCCGCAAATTTCCAAATGAAGTTGGTATTTTCCCAGTTAAAGCGTTGCGTGAGAAGTTGAGAACATATAATGAACCCAGATCCCCAATAGTCTCTGGTATCACCCCATGGAAATGATTATTTGAGAAATCAAGTGAAGTGAAGATGGTAAAAATCTTTTGTAGCTCAATGTTCTGTCCCCGGAGAGTAATGGTCACAGAGTCCTGATAGTAGAGATTGTTCGTCACAAGTGAAGAAAAACTCAAGTGATCAAGCTGGGCTTGAGTACCATTTCCTGTCATTGCCCTCAGGTTTGTAAACAAATTTGCAGGTAAAGCACCATCGAAGTTGTTAGAAGCTAAGTCAATGATCTGAAGATTTGGCCTTGTGTTATTATCAGCGAGGCAACTGATATTTCCATAAAATGCATTAGAGCGTAAGGAAAGGACACTCAATTGGGACAAGTTCTTGAAGCAGGGGAATGCATCTGTTAAGTTATTGTGGCTAAGGTTGAGAACTTCTAGCTCCGAACATCTTGACAAAGAGATGGGGACCTGTCCTTGTAAATGATTCCAACTTAGATCCAGGGTCTCCAAGCCACAACTAAGCGGAAACATATCGGGTATATTGCCACTGAGATTGTTTCTTCTTAAATCCAGTACATGAAGAGTTTCTGCTACTAAACATGAGGGTATTCTCCCGTTCAAGCTATTATTCGACATATCCAGTATTTGGATGCGACTTGCATTGCATAATGAAGCTGGGATTGTGCCACCTATCCTATTATTTGCTATCGAAAAGAAAAAGACAGGTATGAGAGAATTGCCTATATCCTCAGGAAGGGGAGATGAAAATTCATTGCTCGAGAAGTCCACAAAAGCAACTGTGGGTGGGGGAAGGGGCACTTGCCCACCAATCATGTTTGAATGAAGATCAAGGAAATGCAAGTTTCCAAAACGATATGGTTCTTGAAGACTCGTGAAATGGTTATGAGAAAGATTTAGAAAACGAAGAAAGCCGTCACCAACATCCCATAACCAATTAGGAATTTCACCATCTATGTTGTTCTCTGCAAGATCTAACATCATGAGTGATGATTGGTTTCTCAAATTGGGGATCATTTGCAGGTTGCAACTTGCCAGATTCAGATTGCTTAATCGCGGAAACAATGAAGCCAGTGGCACATTTTCCCTTACATGTACTGACAAATTGTTGTGGGAAAGATCAAGACTTGCAAGATCTGTTAGCTTCTGAAACTCAGTTAAATCCACAGATCCATTGAAATTGTTCCTAGCCAGATTGAGAGAAGAAAGATTATATAGGTTGGAAAAAAATTGAGGAATGGTGCCATCTAAACTATTGCCATCCAACTCAAGTACTCCCAAGGACAAAGAACTATTATTCCCCAAATCTCCAATGGAACCATTGAATCGGTTATTGGACAGAGTTAAGACCTTCAGTGATGGTAAAATGAAGAGAGATGCTGGAACTTTCCCTTCTAGTGAATTTTCACTCAAGTCGAGAAAGTCGAGTTGCTCAAGGCCTTCCCAAAGGGAGTCTGGTATTTGACCTGAGAAACCATTAGCACGAAGATTTAACGTGGTAAGGTTCCTCAGAGAATTAAACGATGGGACTGATCCGGTGAAGTGATTAACAGAAAGGTCCAACAGGACGAGGTGACTAAGGTTTGCGAATGAATTTGGAATCAACCCTGAAAAGTTGCAAGCTCTTAGATCAAACTGTGTAAGCATTTTGAGTTTGCCAATGGTCTGTGGTATAGTACCCGAAAAATTCGTATAACTAAGCAAAACATTCTCAAGAGACGCATTCAGAGGAAAATCAGGAAAAGAACCCTCAAGAGCCCTATTATTACTCAAGTCTATTGACTGCAGGCTGCCTATTTGGATCAAAGCTACGGGAACAGCACCAGATAAATCACAAGAACCTAAACTTAACACTTTCAAATTCGGAAAGTCTCCTAAGAACTCCGGAAAAGGAGAAGAGAAAGCATTTCCATCAAGACGAATCGTCTCAAGAGATTGAAGCTTTGTCAAAGAAGAATCAATGGCACCTGTAAGATAAGCATCACGCAAGCTCAAGACCCTTAAATCGGGCAAAGAAGACGATACAGCATTGCACCACTCAAGCCCACTAGCAGAAACATTAACCCCATCAAGATAAAGTTCTTTCAACCTAGTAAAGTTCTGAACCAATGTTCTCAGACTAGGATTCTCAAGACTCAATACCAAGTAACCAGCAGAAAGATCAAGAACAACTAAACTCGTCAGACTCGAAAACTGAATAGGAACTTGACCCGAAAAACCGGAACTACTCAGATTCAAATAACTCAAATTCGAAAAGGAACCGAACTCAACTGGAAAAACAGAATCAAAGTAGTTTTGAGCTAAGTTCAAACTCTGCAGAGACTCAAACCTGAAAATGGCATCAATTCCTCCAGATATGGACTCACCACTTAGGTCAAGACCAGTAACACTCCCTGTTGAGTCACAGTCAACTCCACCCCATTGACAGCAATCACTGGATTCTTCATTCCAGTGAGCTATCTTAGTAGAGAGCGATGAATCGTAAGTGAGATTGTTTCTCAACTGAAGCAGCAAATCTTTTTGGGATTGAACACATTGGGCTGAAACAGAAGCAGCAAGATTAGTGCAACAAGAGAAAGATAACAGAAGAATTAAGGAAAATGTAAAATGTTTAAGCAGTTCCATAGTATTTTGTTTATGGGAGCATGAAAAAGATGAGATTATCTTTTGCAGTGATATAAGAAGAAAGTCATATTGGGTCATCATGGAAAGCGTGCAAGATGTAATATGTAAACTAATGGTACGCGTAATGATTAAAAAATAAATGGGGGAAGCAACAGTTGCGAAAAACAGAGGAAATGAATTCCATGCAGATGTGGTGTTTGATAAAATACTTGAAAGAAAACATGGAGTTTGACTCTACTATAGATACTCTCAATGACATAAAAATAAATTATAATATCAATATGTATATTATACCTACTGTAGAAGTGTAGAATGAAGATAGATTATTCGGATTTATGTTTCGTTCACACCATGGCATGACATTTTGGCCTGCAATATGAACACTGCTGAGAATTAGCATCCGTCCCCAACTTAAAACACTTGTATGTTTATGCTTATATTATGTTATTTTATTGTTGTATGATAGAAAGTCCATCGTATTCATCGCCCGCGAACAACCGTTCACCCCTTATGAGTTTTGAACTAGTCATTCTATACTATTTTAAAATGCCCTAACCACTAATGGTCGAAGGTTTGACCTTTCGTGCCGGCGCAGTTACTCCTAGACTCCTCTTTAAAATGATTTACCAACCCATAGACCAACGTGTATTATTTCTAGCGCACTTTATTCTCACTCGTGTTTACACTGGGTTTATGGTTGAATTTCCGAAAATAAAACGTCGGTATAAGTATTTTTTCAACCCATTCTAACCATCTGAAATCACAGGGCAATACAAAAAGAAATAATTATAAATTGGTGATACTTCATCAATTAGTGTAATTTAAATATTTTCTTACAAATTTGTGATATTTCTAATTTTAGTATTAATAAGGTTAACTGAATTTACTACATTCTTTCCAACTAATCAATATCTCATGTATCTCTTAATCAGACCAATCCATATTAAAATATCAAGCATCATCACTCTCACTTAATCATATCGTTTTTTTATTTTTAGCAAATCGATGTTGCTTCCTATGATGCTCGTTTACAATTTGGTATGACATTAGAAGATGTTAAGAATGTTTGGAAGTAGAAGATGTCGATGCTTGTCAATTCTTAGATCGTTTGAAAATTGGGTTGGGTGCTGGGATAATTGTCCATCAACAAAGTTTAGGGAGACTGATAGGATTTTACATCTATTAGAATTTCAATTTTGGATACATGTATAAATCTAACAAATAAACTAAAAAATAGAAATATATTATTATATATTAAATAAAATTTTCAAATTAGGTAAGGATAATTTAGTTCAAACATATTTACACACTAAGAAATTTTTATTTTTCTTATATCACTATAAGTTGGTAGAAACTATTGTGGACGTCACCGATTTGTAATAAATCCAAATTAGAAAAATGGGAGGAGGGGGGATACAAGAATTTTATTAAAATAATGATAAATAAATAATAAATATATTTATTAGTGCGGCATTATTTACATAAATTTAAACAATATCATAAGTATCAAATTAGTGATTGTAGTTAGTAGTCTGTTCCGTCCGGTTCAATTAATTTAACTAGTACTTTGTAGTGTCCATGTGGTTCTACTTTTGGAATGGTATTATCAAACCCCCAAAAGCAATTAATTCATTTGTGGGCATAAGGAGGAGCTCTTGATATATACTTCTTCGTTAATATCTAATGTTTTTCTCATCACTGATGATATTGTAATTGTTATAAGAGTTTTCAAATTTAAAGAAGAAAAAAAACAAAAATATATTTTGGAGAGGTTTCAATTTTAATCAAATATCTTATTTATCAACGAGTTCCTAAGAAAGTAAAAGCACAATTAATTAGTTAGGCCAAAATGTGAAACAAACATTGAGCACCTCTTATCATTAACATGCCGTGACAATTTGCAATGGAACAACTTAGGAACTAAATCCTGATCAAAATTAATAGTAATATTTTTGTATACTCTAAAAACATAAATGACCTTTTTTTTATATCATATCAGTATTACATGTTTCTTTTTCTAAAGGTAATGTTTTTGCGCATCCAAATATTATAATAAAGAAAAATATATAATAATAATAATAATAATAATAATAATAATAATAATAATAATAATAATAATAAATGTTTGAAGTTAAGAATTTACACAAAATTCACATTTGAAGTTGAGTCCACTTCATATATAAATTTATCGTCGTGTAGTGAATCTTATTTACTAAAAAAGATGTAAATAGTGAAAATATGTAGTTTAAAACAACTTATTTTTCGAAACATGCAAAAATAATAGTCCTAAATAATTAAAGATTAAAAAATATATTACTTTAGGAAAAAAATTTCATAGAAAACTCAAAGATGACTCTCCCACCTATATATATATATATATATATATATATATATATATATATATATATATATATATATATATATATAACCAAGAAGGAATATAATTCTGATGGTTATAAAGATACTAGGCAAGGTTACCTACAGTTATTACAGTATGCAATACAAGAGATTATGCAATGACAAACGCTATTACTAAACGCTATTACTAAATATCTATGTATATGGACGGTGACAACCAAGAATATTCTGGTAGTAATCCATCAGAATTCTAACACTGGATATACTATATAGTTTACATTTGTATATATGTATAACTATATATATATATATAACTATATATTTTTTCATATTTTACCAATGCGGGACTTTGATTGTATTATTCACAACACGAAGTTCACATTTAAAATTGAGTTAACTTTATATGCGAATTTGTCGTCGCTATTATTATTTTACTACGAAAATATGTAATTAATGAAAATATGTTCTCAAAAAATAATTTACTTTTAAAATTTTAAAAAGAAATATTTTCTAGATTATCAAAGATTAGAAAACATATTATTTAGAGAAAATAAAATAAGAAAGAGAGAGAGATGAAGTGGACAATAGTTTGAGAAAATTTATTAAAACCTACTCCATCCTATATTATTTACTTGTCACTTAAATTTTTTTACTATAACTCGAATAGTTGTCATTTTAGGTATAATGATTGATACTAAGGCTTAAATCTCTTTTGTCCCTATAATCACTACTATCAATATAATATTATATTAATATTAATAGGCTTTTAAGAATAATTTTTATAACTACAAAGCTAGTAATAGATCCTCCTTAGTATGTGTAAAATTCCTAAAATGACAACTAAAAAAGATAGGAGGGAGTATCATTTTTTAACGTGCACATACAAGGGCAAAAGAAAGGGACATGGAGTCTAATCTCTTGAAAAATATAAATCTTTGATTGATCACTAAGGATGTTGAATATATATATAGATATATATATATATATATATATATAGATATATATATATATATATATATATATATATATATATATATATATATATATATATATATATATATATATATATATATATATATATATAATATATATATATATATATATATATATATATATATATATGTATATATATTCTAATAAGTGACAATGGGGTAATACTATTCTTTAACTGTAAATTGTGGGTTACTGTATTACTATAATTATGGCAAATTCTTTGGCTCCGCTGCACACTCTCGCTGCTCTCATCCAGTCTGATGTTATTTTTCGTTTTCTCTAGCTTACTACAAATGATTGCTCCAATAATGGAGTTGTATCATTCACATTTGATAATCAATTTTACACATTCAATCAATTTGAGGTAATATCTGTGACCTATTTTACCTTTTCGATGCCCAAGCTGATTTACTGATTTCCATGCATACCATTTTTATGTGAAATATACTGGATTGCTTGCAAATGTTGCTGATATATAGCCTGGTTTAGTTTGTACTTGAACGCGGTACTCTCTAAGTACTATATATTTTCTTTTGGTAACTCGATCAGTGAAATTTTAAAATGATAGGCGCTCCTTCAATGGTTAACTACATTGGGCACCTCTGCTGTCTCATACACAGGTTTAATGGTAGACAATAGTATATAAATATAGATTTTGCACTTTTTACGTTTCCTGTTTGTTCTACAATCTGATCATTTACCTATCCACCAAATTGTCAGGTGTTTTTCTACAAGTTGGGAAGGGAAGCTATCTTCTTCCTTTAGACATGTATTCACCTTGACAACAATGAATCTCAAAGTACTGCACTAATGAATCTCAAAGTAAATCGCCAGTTGCATTAAGAGCAAACTAATGAATCTCAAAGTACTGCACTAATGATGGAATCCCTCTCTCATAAGCTTAAGAAAATCGCCAGTTGCATTAAGAGCAAACTTCATAATCAGGTACTTTCATGGGATTGCATGTTCACCTCTTTTAGCTCAAATTTACTGCTGCTGATTTCCAATGTTTCTATTTATTCAATCTTACTTTGCGATTAAGGAGAAATATTCGAATATCTTCTTCTTATTGTCTGCCAATGTGTATTTATTTCTATTTACTTTATTGTTTTAAGTTAGATGTTGTCGATTGTTGTATTCATTTGATAATGTGTTTGTATCTGGAGTCTGGATAAAGACTGAGTCATCTATATGCATAATAGTGTCTTGAATTGTCTGATGGGTAGGATTTCCTTGGTGGTACATACTACATGTCCCAACTAAAAGGAGTGTTTTATGATTTCTGATTTTCAAGTATAATATGTCATTGTAAGAGACAATCCAGACCGATGGGTTGATGGGTTGGTTGCCAGGTTTTTACTTCTATGGTTCACAAACAAAGGTGGAAAACTGGTGGTTTAGAGGTTGAAGTTATTTGGTTGTTTGTGCAAGTATTAATAACCATCTCAGCGGGGCACTTGATCAGCACACCGTGTGTAACACGGTGCAACGCTCCTAGTATATATATATATATATATATATATATATATATATATATATATATATATATATATATATATATATATATATATATATATATATATAGCATATTCAATTAAGTTCTGAAATTACCATTTCGTGCAGAATGATACATGCTAAAAATGAAGACGATTTAACCCTTATGAAAATATTATCTGTAAACGCATAAAATCATAATTATTTTTAAGTAAAGCATTTAACTGATTCCCCTAATCTCCACTTTCGAGATTTAAATACTCAAGTTTCGACTTGACAAAGACAAGTCGGAGTAATATTCTAACCAGTCCAACCTACATGTTTTCACGTTCTCCTCAATAGAAATTGTCTGCCGAATTAATATAGGATAGCCATCCTCATATAGGTTAATCTTGTATTGTTCCTCTAGACTCGAGACGGTAAAAACGGATCTTGTCGACCCTGGGAGGAGGGCTAATAAGATTTGGCCCCCTCCTTCATTGTCATGTGGGACCCAAACATCTCACTCCTACAGTGGGCCCCACATACACACTGAGGGAGGGGCCCTTCCCTAGGATCAATTTTAGCGTAAAAATGTGTGCAAGAGCCAGAGTTAGATGAATTAATCAAGAAAACCAACTTTGTTTCGTTTTTTTTAGCCTTTTTGTTTTATAGGGTGGGATCAAGCAGCATATGATATTTTGGAATAAGAATTGGATATTACAAATCTGGCAACAACTTCAGATATTTTCATGTCACAAGACTCGCAACTTGTACCCCTTTAAACTGAAGCTATGAATTTGGGATATATGACCTGCGAGGGCGAATACTCTAGCACGAGCCTTGCCTGGTGTACAAGTTTGGGTAAAGAAAAGTTGTAAACATCTCGCTACTGCTCAGTCTCATTGAATTTGGATGGATGGGCAGAAAAATGTTTAAAGTGAGATCGATTTGAAACCATGATAAATTATTAAATTCTATCGACACAACTCAAATTGTGTACACTTTCCTGAATCCATCTTATTACTACAAACTCTGCAATCTTTCTAAACTTAACCGTGGCTTAACTAAGAAACAGATCAAATCAGCAGAATCACAACATTAACTTACAACTGCTGTACATTCAATTAATATCCGAAACCTGGTGATCACCACTCCTCGTTCCAGTTGATATTCTTAGGCCGAAAAACCAACAAAACGAATCTATTCAACTGCTTGTTATAGTACTTCCTCCATCCTTCGGAGAACAACAGTGGAGCAAAAACAACACCTACACCCACAATAAATCCCAGTGCAGCACTTATAAAGATATCACTCTCAAATTCGTCATCTTCTCCTTCTGATTCTGGCTGCGGAAGTGCAGGTGTGACAGCAGACTCACAGTTCCTTATTGACGGAAAGCCACAGAGCCCTTCATTTCCGAGAAATGAACTTTCCGTAAAAGTCTGAATTTGGCTGCCTTGAGGAATTCTTCCAGCCAAATGATTGTATGACACGTTCAAGAACGAGAGGAATGTAAGACGAGCGAGTTCTTCTGGGATCTCCCCACCAAGATCATTAAATGACAGATCCAATGATCCAAGTGTGCTCAAATCTCCAAGTGAAGCTGGGATTCGCCCTGATACAGAATTTTGTGAGAAATTGAGAACATACAGGGAATCTAGTCCTCCAACTGTCGCTGGAATCACTCCCTCGAAATGGTTATCCGATAAATCAATTGAAGTGAAGATGGTAAGAATTTTTTGCAGCGGTCTGTTCTCTTGAAGGGTCACCGAGTCCTGATAATATACTTGGTGTGTCACAAGGGAAACATAATGCAAGTGATCAAGATGAGGCTGTGTGCCATTTCCTGTCATTGCCTTTAGGCTCGAAAACAAATTCGCAGGTAAAATGCCACTGAAGTTGTTTGAGGCAAGGTCAATAATCTGGAGACTCGGCTTGGTATTGTTGGCAGCCAGGCAGTTAATGTTCCCATAAAATGCATTAGACCGTAAAGCAAGAACGCGCAGCTGTGTCAAGTTGTTGAGGCAGGGGAAGCTATCAGTGAAGTTGTTATGGCCAAGGTTAAGAACCTCAATCACTCCACAAGTAGACAAAGACACGGGAACTTGTCCGTGCAAACTGTTTGAACTGAGATCCAGAGTCTCTAAAAGACACCTAGCTGGAAAGGAATCGGGTATAATGCCACTGAGATTGTTTCTTCTTAAATTCAGAACCCGGAGATTTTCTCCAATTAAACATGACGGTATACCACCACGCAAGCTGTTGTTTGACATGTCAAGTACTTGGAGATTACTTGCATTGCACAAAGAAGTAGGAATAACGCCAGCGATCATATTATTTGCCACTGAAAGAACATGAGAGGTGTGAGAGGATTTATGAAACTGGCAGGGACAAAAGACGAAAAATTATTGCTTGAGAGGTCCACGAAACCAGCTGAGGGTGGTGGAACTGGGACTTGTCCACTGAGCACATTAGAATGGAGATCGAGGAAGTGCAATCCTCGAAATCGGTAGGGTTCTTGAAGGTCGGTAAAGTGGTTATGAGAGAGATTCAGCACACGTAGAACCCCATCGCCAATATCCCATATCCAATTAGGAATTTCACCACTCATATTGTTCACTGAAAGATCCAATGTCATGAGTGATGAGTGATTTCTAAGATTTGGCATCCTCTTCAGATTGCAACTTACCAAAGCGAGATGGTTTAACCGTGGAAACAATGAAGTGACGGACACATTTTCGCGCACATGAACAGACAAGTTGTTGTCTGAGAGATCAAGAGTTTCCAGACCATTCAGCTTTGAAAACTCTGCTAGGTCCAATGAGCCAGTGAATTTGTTCGAAGCGAGTGAGAGAGTAGAGAGATTATACAGGTTGGAAATGAAGGGAGGAATCATGCCCTCTACATCGTTCCCGCTCAAATCAAGAACATTCAATGACAGAGCACTACTATTTCCAAGGTCTCTTATGGATCCATTAAACCGGTTGTTTGAAACACGCAAGGTAGTAAGTGATGGCAAAACAAATAGGGCAGCTGGAATTTCACCTTCTAGTGAATTATCTCTCAGGTCAAGATAATCCAGATTATCAAGTCCCTCCCAAAGAGAATCTGTCATTTGGCTTGAGAACCGATTGCCACTAAGGTGTATCGCCGTCAGGCTCCTTAGGGAATTGAATGATGGAACAGGACCAGTGAAGTGATTATTAGAAAGGTCCAAGTAAACAAGGCGAGTAAGGTTTGCGAATGAGTTTGGGCTCAATCTGGAAAAGTTGCAACCTCTAAGTTCTAACCTTGACAACATTTTGAGTCTGCCTATACTCTCTGGAACACTTCCTGAAAAATTGGTCGCACTAAGTCTAATATTCTCAAGAGACGAATTTAAAGAAAATTCTGGAAGAGAACCCTCAAGAACGACATTATTACTCAAGTCTATTGTCTGCAGACTGTCCAGTTGGAACAATTTTCCAGGAACAGTACCAGATAAATCACAAAAGCTCATGGATAAAACTCTTAGATTTGGAAAATCAGCCAAGAAATCTGGAAAGGGAGAAGAAAAATTGTTTCCCTCGAGACGAATGATCTCAAGCGATTGAAGCTTTGTTAAAGAAGAATCAAAAGGACCTGTAAGATAAGCATTTGGCAAACTTAAGACTCTTAAAGCTGGCACAGAAGATGATATAGCATGGCACCAATCATAACCATTCTCAGAAATATTCACACTATCAAGATGAAGTTCTTCTAGCAGACTAAAGTTCTGAATCAATGTTCTAAGATTAAGATTCTCGAGATATAGTAAACCTGGGGAGCTAGAAAGATCAAGAACAACTAACCTCATCAGCTTCGAAAAGTCCACCGGGATTGGGCCAGAGAAACCGGAATTACTCAGATTCAAGTAACTCAAGTTTGCAAACATACCGAACCCAGCAGGCAAAGCAGAGTCAAAATAGTTCTCAGCTAAATTCAAACTCCTCAGAGAATCGAACCCGATAAGACCACTAACATCCCCAGAAGCAAATTCGCTGCTCAGATCAAGACCAGTAACACGACCTCTGAAGTTGCATTGCACACCGTCCCACAGACAGCAGTCAGCAAATTCGTTCCAGTGTACTAACTTGCTTACAGAAGTGTCATAAGTGAGATTGGTTCTCAGCTCAAGCAGCAAATCCTTCTGGTTCTGTACACATTGACTTGAAACAGAAACAAGATTAACACTACACATCAGAATGAAGAAAGCAAATGAAGTTTCTTGAACTGTCATTTTGGTAATGAGGTTTAGAAGTGGAGGCTTGCAGACAAAAACTGCAGAAGACAAGAATCTATAATGTAGATCAATGCCATGGAACGCGTGCAATATAAAATAAAAAGGATAATGAATATAAAATGAAGCAGTTGTTGGGAAAAATGTTGACTATAGTGTTGTTTTCTGATAATTATTATGTGGATTAGTGTGTTGTTCACATGGTTCTGGCATTGTTTTCTCATTTTGGTTTTAGTAGTAGTGCCTAAAGCATGTCTTGGATCAGTTAATTTCACCAACATTCAATAAGGCCATTCGCAGAAATCTCACTAGTGAGTACTGAAGAAGATTATTTATGTAATACAATTTCTTGTTTAAGACCAATTTCTAAGTTGAGACCGTGAGACCAAGCAATCCAATTTAATATGGATCAATCCATACTACTATATCCAATTCTATTGAATCTCGCGGGTCAATAATTCAAACCGGGTCAATTAAACGGGTTATGTATAAATAAGTGAATTCACCCGTGTCTTTTCATTTCCTCTCTTTAGCAAATCATAAACCCTAGAGAGAGAAAGTTTTAGAGAGAGAAAACTCACTCGCCGTCTCCGTCGCCTGAATTGAAGCTCATTTCGTCACCGCCGCCGCCTGAATTTCAATCGCCGCCACTTCAATCGTCTTATTCAGCTCTTGAAGGTGAGATTTTATTCGTTTATGTTCTTCTTCACGCATTTTCGAAATCCTAATCTACTATTTTATCATATATCTCTGCAATTTTGCTAGGTTTTTCTTCTTCTTCATGCATTTCGGTTTCTAGGTTGATTTCGGAACCCTAACTCTACGTTTTCTCGAATTTTGCTATGTTTTTGCAGTTCATCCACACTAGTTGAAGCTTATTTTGCTCGATCCTAACGCTTGTAAGTGTTTCGATCTGCTTTTGTTTTCCATTTCTATGTGTTTCGATCTTTGTGTTCACTCTCTACATCCCTTTCACCTCGATTTTATATGTTGTTGGTAAGTGTGTTTGAGTTTTATATGCAGTTTTGTTGAATTTTATGTTGTGCTTGTTTGAGTTTTACCATTGTCAATGAGTTTTATATGCTTGTTCTGTTTTGAGTGTATGTTTGAGTTTTATATTCAGTTTTGCTGAGTTTTATGTTGTGCTTGTTTCAGTTTTACCACTGTCCATGTGTTTTATATGCTTGTTTTGTTTTGAGTGTATGTTTGAGTTTTATATGCAGTTTTGTTGAGTTTTATGTTGTGCTTGTTTGAGTTTTACCACTGTCCATGAGTTTTATATGCTTGTTTTGTTTTGAGTGTATGTTTGAGTTTTTATATGCTGTTCTGTTGAGTTTTATGTTGTGCTTGTTTGAGTTTTACCACTGTCCATGAGTTTTATATGCTTGTTTTGTTTTTGAGTGTATGTTTGAGTTTTTATATGCTGTTCTGTTGAGTTTTATGTTGTGCTTGTTTGAGTTTTACCACTGTCCATGAGTTTTATATGCTTTGTTTTGTTTTTAGTGTATGTTTGCTTTAATTTGTGTTAACTGTTATATGCTATTTTGTAGGGAATGAAAAGGAAATAGACTTTGAGATACCTTCCTTCATCCCCTCTAATGATGTTACACTTTCGAATTCTTTCAATAGTAATGATGATTCTTTGAAGAATGATACTCCTCAGAGTAAGAAAAGGAAATGTGTTGATGATGATTATAGTTTTGAGAGTCACTGGCGTAGTTTGTGTTGTAAGAGTTGTATTCTGGTTGTTTGAGATTTATATGTTGTTTGTTTGAGTTTTAATCATATCATGTTTGAGGTTTACTTGAGATTGGGTTTTTTTTGTGGTAAGCTAGTTTTTAAAGGTTTTTTGGAGTTTTATTTGCTGTCAATGAGTTTTATATGCTTGTTCTGTTTTGAGTGTATGTTTGAGTTTTATATTCAGTTTTGCTGAGTTTTATGTTGTGCTTGTTTGAGTATTACCACTGTCCATGTGTTTTATATGCTTGTTTTGTTTTGAGTGCATGTTTGAGTTTTATATGCAGTTTTGTTGAGTTTTATGTTGTGCTTGTTTGAGTTTTACCACTGTCCATGAGTTTTATATGCTTGTTTGTTTGAGTGTATGTTTGAGTTTTTATATGCTGTCCTGTTGAGTTTTATGTTGTGCTTGTTTGAGTTTTACCACTGTCCATGAGTTTTATATGCTTTGTTTTGTTTTTAGTGTATGTTTGCTTTAATTTGTGTTAACTGTTATATGCTATTTTGTAGGGAATGAAAAGGAAATAGACTTTGAGATACCTTCCTTCATCCCCTCTAATGATGTTACACTTTCGAATTCTTTCAATAGTAATGATGATTCTTTGAAGAATGATACTCCTCAGAGTAAGAAAAGGAAATGTGTTGATGATGATTATAGTTTTGAAAGTCACTGGCGTAGTTTGTGTTGTAAGAGTTGTATTATGGTTGTTTGAGATTTATATGCTGTTTGTTTGAGTTTTAATCATATCATGTTTGAGGTTTACTTGAGATTGGGTTTTTTTGTGGTAAGCTAGTTTTTAAAGGTTTTTTGGAGTTTTATTTGAGTTCTGATTATCTCTGTGTGTTTAGATTTTGATATATTTTTGTGTTGTAATAGTTGTATTCTTGTTGTTTGAGTTTTATATGTTGGTTGCTTGAGTTTTACATATATCATGTTTGAGGTTTAGTTGAGATTGGTTTTTTTTTTGTGGCATGCTAGTTTTTTAAGGTTTGTTGGAGTTTTATTTGAGTTTTATTTTGAGTTCTGATTATATCAGTGTGTTTAGATTTTGATATATTTTTGTATTGTAATAGTTGTATTCTTGTTGTTTGAGTTTTATATGCTGCTTGTTTGAGGTTAATTTTTGTTAATTGTTGTATGTTGTTTTGTAGGGAATGAAAATGATAAAGACTTTGAGATACCTTCTGTCATACCCTCTGATGATGATACACCCTCGAATTCTTTCGATAGTAAGAAAAAGAAACATGATGATGATGATGATGATGATGATGATGATACTTCTGAGTACTTACCTTCAGAGTTTTCAAAGGGTGCTGTCAAAGATGCTAAGACACTAGTTGTTGCTGTAGTCAAGGAAAAGAGCGAAGTTGTTGAGAAAGTCCCCACGGGAAAGAAGGAAGTTGTATTTAGTAAAATATTAATCAACCATCCTTTTGACATTTTGTTCATGTTTTTAATTTGAAATTTGTCTCTGTGATATCTCAAATTAGAACTATTTTCAGTTGTATTTAGTAATTTTATTTTATATTTTTAATTTTGTTTCATATGTTTGAGTTTTATATGTTGTTTGTTTGAGTTTTATATGGTGCTTGTTTGAGGTTTGCCACTGTCCATGAGTTTTGTATGGATTGAGTTTAACCTTGAACATTCATAGATATATGTTTCATTATCCCTTGACAAATGCTTAATTGGGATTTAGGGTTGGATGCGGTGCAGGGCAAAAATGAAGAAAACAGAGTATCGATATTAAGAAACAGAGTTCTACAAAATTCTCAATGTTAAACAAAGAAATACATACAGTATTGAAATCAAGGAACACAGTCCACAAAAGAATAAAGTATTGAAATTTAAGAACACAGTTGATATAGTATTCCTTGTTTAATCAAATAACTTGTTCCTTCCTGGGGAAACTTGCTTCCTCTATATTTGAACCAAATCAAATAACATAATTTCCATATCAATAATATATGTATTCAAATACAAAGAATCCTCAAGTGTTCACTCCAAGATTTTTAACCCCTCTTTCATATAGAAAACATGAAATTCTGGTGTGTGTTTTGAGTTTTATATGCTGTGTGTTTGAGTTTTATATGGTGCTTGTTTGAGATTTACCACTGTCCATGAATTTTAGAGCTTAACCACCAGCAATCCAACATTATCATTAACCAATAATCATGGGTACAACCAGCATTATTACCACAACCAGCATTATCAATAATCATGATCACATAATAATACATATGAGTTTCATACGAAAATTCAAGTGCAAATAGAAAGATCATCTCACTCAAGCAAATTAGCAAACACCTTATGTGCAAGTGCAATACTCATCATCATAACATATCAGGGGATTATCAAACTTCGATTTCACCATTCACTAATCCAATCAAGGTTATACACACGGATCTAACAATCAATCTCGTCATTAATCATCATCCAATTCGAATCGATCAACCCAATTCAACAATGAATTTTTTTTTTTGAGTTTTGAAATCTCCATGGATATGGACCTTCAAAGTCCATCAATGGGCTGTCCATGGAGTGTAGCAAGCAATATCGTTGTTCATCCATGGGAGAGAGTTTTGTTCCGTTGTCCATGGCTTCTTCGTCTTCTTCCTCTCACGTCATCTCTGATTTTGCTTTTCTGATTTGTTAATAAGGATTTTGGACTGGGTTATAAGATGACCCGTTTTCGGAACCGGGTTATAACATGACCCGCGAGTTTTATCTTCTTTGATATCCAGATTTTATCTTGTTTAATCTAGATTTCAATTCCTTTGAGTCTCATTTTGGTCTCACGGATTGAGTGGTCTCACAGGAGACGTTCTCTTTATGTAATTAACATTAATCCATGTTTCAAAAAAGAAAAAAAAAAAACATTAATCCAGGTTTGACAACATTAGCACTAGTTCATTCCACTGTATTTCCTGCCCCAATCAATAATACTCCGTAGCGAAGTTTGGTTTCCAACTTAATTTATCTAAAAACAATTAGGTGTTGATTGTAAATATAATCTGTTGCAAATCTCAAACTTAACAAGCACCAACAAAGGGATAGAGTCTGATACAGCACATTTGGAAGTGCCTTCCGCGCCCTGGCTGTCTTGTTTACGTCTTAAACTTAGGGATGTGCAACAATCTACATACAATAATTTGGAACGAAAAGGGAAGTTGTAATGCTTTGCAACTGATAACCATTTCCAAACATTCATCAAAGTTGACAAACAGATAAATACAGACACAACTGAAACTATAGCCTACTTGCCATATATTTCGCAAATAGAACACTGGCAAGAAAGTAAGTGATAGTGCGACAGACAAATTACATCTATTCACACGAACCATATGTACAATGACCACAATAAACAAGGACATAGAAAACAAGGAATTCTCTTATTCAAGCACATTATATGGATTCGGCGTGGTAATTAGAATTTAGAAACCATCATAACATCACTAGCCATTACTCTAGTACTCATTAGAAACAACCCACACAACTCAAAACAGTCCTCATCAAGAGGTTTGTCAATCTATGTATAGAAAGTAAAGCTCAACACAGAAAAAGAATTACATTATCCACAGACTAGTTAAGTCATTTGGTCTATCGAAATCTCATACGCTTCATGATCTGCAGGCGAGCTAAGATTAAATAGTACTCTAGCAAAAAACAACCAACCTTCCCAGAATTAATAAGACATTCATAAGAGAACTCAACCTCATCCTCATAATTCATATGATTTGGGCACTCCATCAAAAGTTCCAACAGCCACAGAACTAATTAGACAACTAAAACAAGTACTAGAGGAATAACATGACCATATCAACTACATTGATACAAATTAACACCAGCATATCACTCCACCATTTCTAACTCAGCTTAGAATTTGAAACATATAGAAGCCATCATCCGCATATAATACCGAAAAAATATAGACAGCTCAAAAACAGAAATAGAACAAAAAAAAAAGGTTCATACGACCAAACTCCTCACCCCCACAATTGCTATTCCAAAGTGATTTTAGTTTTACTTTTCAAAGAATCCTATAGTTAACTATAATTCCAGCAGATTTATCTCGGAAAAGAAGCTGGTCATAAGAATCACAATCACTTATTTGAAATCAATTTTGCAAATACGTACAATCCGAACAGGCACTAAATTAGGATCAAACCTAAAAGGCCACAATTATTATCAATGACAAGGCAAACAGCTAACTTAAGCTAGATCAAATCAATGCAGGAAAAGTAAAAACACATGAATCAAACAAATAATAGCAAATAACTGAGAATGGAAGGAGACGGAAATTTTAATCGATAATTCCAGCAACAAAATCTCATTAGATTGAAAAGTCATTCTAGCAAAACAATAGTTCCGAAAGCAGTAAATCGAACTATTACATATCAAAAACTCAAAATAGATAAATCTGAAAACGATTCTGGAAAACGAAACCCTAGCGCAGCCGATGATGGTGACCAAACAGAGCCTCTACTTGGATCGCTGTCTCATCTTTCGGCGCTTCCTCTTCAATCTCCTCATACGCTTCTTCTTCCACTGTAATCAAATCAAAATTCAGAAAAAAAAACGAATTACTAAATTTCACAACTAAACAAAGGGAATAAACTGAGATCTGATTGAATATAATTCAGATACCTTGGCCCTCATGTTGAGCGAGAGAAACTGTTGTTAAACTTCTTCTTCAGGAGTGAAAGAACCCTAGCTCAGTTGAGTGGTGGAGGAGACGGGATTGTAAAACCCTAGGGCTGGAAGTGAATTTATAGTGTGTATATTAGCATAATGGGCCTGCGGGATTGATAGTTTGGGCTAAAGGCGTAATATGGCCCAATTTAGCGGATTGTCAGTTGAACTATTCATGAATTTCGGGCCACATATACTGTCCGTCCAAACTCTTTTAGTCCCGTCTAAATCCAAACAAGAAATAGGAAATTGATGGAATACTATATATAATATGATGGGATTTCGGCTCCGTTTAGCGTTAGCTTATCACCTATCTTATAATCTTCAGGAGCTTATAAGCTCGCGTTCACGTAACAGACTTATTGTCAGGTAAAATAAGTCTGTTACGTGAACGCGGACTTATAAGCTCCTTGATCTTATCAGCTAGCTTATTTTTTAAGCTAATAAAGTTAGTTTTTTTTTTTCTTTTTCGAATAAAAAAGTTAGTTTATTTTTTAATAAGTTAGCTTATCATTCTACATATTTCTAATAATAATAATAATAATAATAATAATAATAATAATAATAATAATAAATAAATAAATAAAATTACTTACACTAATTAATAAAATAATAACAAAATATGTGTTGTAAAAACATGTTCACAACTCAATGAGTGATGATTTAATTAATGGTTTATATATAAAAATCTCATTTATTTTTATTTTAAAATAATAATAATAATTTGTTATTTGTTATTATTATTATTATTATTATTATTATTATTAATTTGTTATTTGTTATTATTATTATTATTATTATTATTATTATTATTATAAAACATGAAAAATATAACAAGTTAATGTGAATGTCCTTTTTTGTCATTTTATGAATTGACTTATAAGCTCATTCGCTAAACATGTAAACTGAAATCAGCTAGCTTCAGCTCGTTCGCAAAACACGTACACAAAAATCAGCTAGCTTATGATCAGCTGACTTATCAGCTACCAGCTAGCTTATCAGCTATTTTTACTAAACATAGCCTTCATCCCTCATTGATAATTCGAAGACGTTAGGATTATACCTGGAAGTTTGTATTCAAATCGGTTTGCTAGTATTTGTGGACTAATCGGACTGTTCATCCTTATTAGTAAGAGATAGATTAGGACAATAAACCTTATCCATTGAGATAATACGAGTAGTTTTAGCATACTGTTGCCTATTTATGTTGTGGATCGTTTTTATCTCTCTTACTAGTCTGGTAAGAGCATGACACGTGGTTGCGTCGAGGTCGTGCAATACATACCATGTTGTGGTATCTCATTCGAAATCCTTGGAACTTTGTGGCACCTCCGCTGATTCACAATCACCCAAGGACAATAAAAAAAATGTATGCAAAAAGGCAACCAATTGGTTTGAAAAAATAAGTTACGTAAAAAAGACCTGTCTAAGGGATCTATGTTTTTTTCTTCGTTTTTTTTAGGTCTAGTGTAACGCATGTGGGCTTAACTGTCCATGTAGTTGAGCTTGGGCTCAACTGTTGAGCCCAAGCTCAACTATATTATATTATTATTTTTTTTTACTTTTTATCTTTTTTTTTCCCCTTTTTACTGTATTGTTGTTGTGTTGTGTTGATGATGATAATTTTATCCTACTACTACCAGCTTGCCGTTTTTTCTTTATATCATCTTTTAAATTATTATTTTTTTTGTTTTTTTCTTTTTTCTTTTTTATGTTTATTATTTTATTTTTCTTTTTTATGTTTATTATTTTATTTCCATATTTAATAATGCATAAATAAAAGTAATAAAATAAAATTTATAAAATAAGCCATTACATTATATAATTTTTACTATAAAATAAGCCCGTTACATTACTTTGTTTAATTTGTAATTTTTCACGAATGTATTTTTTTAATTTGATAGTCTATTGTACTATTTTTATTTAATAAATTTTTCTAAATATTTATTGCATTTCGAAGTATTATATAATGTTTTACAATGAAATGAATAATTGATTAAAAAATTTAATGGAAATAAAAGAAGATGAAATAAAAATAATAATAAAATAAATGAAAAATAGGGGATCAATGGAGATCAACTGTTAAAGCATGTTGGAAGGGTTGGGGATTAAGTTAGTAGAATGCTGATGTGATGCAGTTGAGCTCAACTTTTGAGATCAGTTGGAGAAGTGTTCATGGTGTCTGTGCTCACGTGTGGAGTTGATGGGTTTCTGTTCAGCTTTAGTGCCCAACTTGTTGGTTTTGGCTTTCCTGTAGTTTTGGCTACTTGAAGTTTCATGTTGTCCTAGTATTTGGATGTAGTCGCTGTCCCTTTTGTTTATTGTATCCTCAAGATTATCCTCATACTCTTTGTATCGATCAATAAATTTATGTCGTTACACACAAAAAAAAAAAAAAAAAAAAATAGATTTATAATTTACGTTTCAATTTCTATTTCGCTTAAAGCTCGGAATGATCTAAAATGTGTCTGAATCACAAGTATATATACTCAGGAGGAGATATCTACTGGGAATTAACACTTTCACCGCAACATAGGTCTCCATGATCTCAATAATTCAATTTCAAGTTTCGCAACAACATAATTAATTAACACTTGTATTAGATGAGTATATGTAAAAAAAAAACTTAGTTAAATATAAGAGCTAGTAATTAAATAATACTGATGGATGTTTATGTCATAAAAAACAACGTACTCTCTCCGTTACAGTAATCTTTACCCACTAGGCTTAAAATGCAATTTAAGAAAGGACATTTAAATAATGAAATAAATGAAAATTGTAGTGGAGTGGGTTATATTTTAATCGAAAGTATAACTGTTAAAATGAAAGTGATGATAAATTTGTAAATTGTTATGAAAAATAATGTTTTTAATATGTAGAGTAACTTTTTTTTTAAGAAATATGTAAAATTTTGTGATACAGAATAGTGAGAATTTGAAGTACAGTTAATTGGATTTTGGGGGAAAAATGGATAATTTTGTAGTCTTTCATAAGATAAAGATTTGCAAGAATGAATGAAATAGTTAGAAGAAAGGGAGAATGTCATTGTATTATCAAGTGTGTCTCAAGGTACAAGTTGAAACCCTATTTATAGGGGTCTCTTCATAACTAAGTGAGTTTGTAACTCTCACTTTACATAATGATAACAATAAATAAAGTACATAAATGGAGTATAAGAAGGGTCATGAACTCATGGCATTCATCATGTTCATAACACTCCCCTTGAATGACATTAGTTTATTTGTCGGATACGCTTTGAAGTTACTGCCTCGTTAAAAACCTTGCTAATAAAAAACCCAGCGGGATAAACTTAGTCAAGGGAAAAAGAGTGCAGTGCGTATCCGTCTCCCCTGATTTTAACATCACTTCAAGTCTTTGAGTTTTCGGAATGCAATCTTCCAGATGAACTACTAAACTGATTGTTGAAATCACTTGGTGAACATATATGCAATATATTCAATTGAGTGAATCTGTTATGCTCGGATGAACTCTTCTTGTAGACCATGGTTGAAGAAGAACATAGGTCATATATGCTTCGACTTCATGTGGAAGTCTCTCGAACACTTGAAGATTTAGATTTCTTCAAATTCAATAAATTATGTCACTTGGACAATTCAAATTAATGAATTATCTTGCCACAAAATGATTTCTATACTCATTAGATATCCATCGTAAAAGTAACAATTAAGGTCTATAACCTTATCTTTTTCGCCAATGTATCATCCATTATGGAGATTGCGAGATAGTTAGATGTGCGCTTATAATGCTACCTCGTTAAAAACCTTGTTAGGAAAACCCAATGGGATAAAAATCTAGTCGAAGGGAAAAAGAGTGTAGCAAGTCGTATGATGCGCAAAAACCTTCAATGTTGCTTTTTATCTCGATCCCCTTGTTTGAAAGATATATTCTTTTGCATTATTCAGGAACCTCGAAAATCATATGTCATAAGTCTCTTGTTTCACTTATAGTGAATACATACATTATAATATTTTCAATCTCTGAAGGCATACATGAACAGATGAGTATGGAGGTTCAAGTTCACCAATATATCAAAATCTAGTTCTTCAAGAGATTTTCTCATTCATTGATTCATGTTCGCCAACATGATATCTCTAGTCCATGAGGGACTGATTACTGATAGAGAGTATTCATCTCATCTCTTTAACTTTCTCAAATGATAGAAATTTCATTGTCAGTTTTATGACAATTCATGTGTATCACGTATAACCTTCAGGGCTATATATATATATATATATATATATATATATATATATATATATATATTCAAGTGGTAATCTTAGGGCAAATCATATGATAATATGTATGTATGCAATATGATACCTAAAACAAGTACAATAAGCAAGAGTAAATGCTATAGCAATAACAATAGTATGCATGAAGAAATGCTTATTATCTAGATGCACATGCACTTTGACTCGATAATGTAACGGTACCGTACAAAATTTTGAATTCCATCAATTAAATGGACATGAGGTCCATGAGCTCATTTTCTATAATCACTTTGTCGACATTAAATGGATTTTCATGTAATATCCCCTTTACATGTTTAATCATCCATATCAATTTAATTTCGCATATGCTTTTCAATTTCTCGGTTCCATGTATACCAGTATATTCAATAATCAAATCTCTTTATTTGATTCAGTACTGATCGTGGATATTTGAATATATATTATTTAGGTACCATTTCCATGTCTATAGGCTATATGTTATTATTTTAGATATCTCAATATATAGGCATCACTTGTTATTATTCAAATTATATAATTTCATGTTTGAAATATTGAAATAGTAACATGAAGTTGAAAAATTGCATTTTGTATTTTAGTTCAAGTTTGAACTCTCAGATATATGGCGATCAATTCACTCTATGAATTTGTTTTTGTCAGCTTATCATGTACTTCCTCCCCTAAGCTGGGAAAAACTAATTCAGAGAATTAGCATTATTGGGGGCACATATTATAAATGATCTTGCCCAGCTTAGCTACTCATACTATTGTTTAAATAGGTTTCATGTATGAGTTCTTTTCAAGAGAAAAATATAAAACCATGGAAGTGTATAACTCTAGCAGTTTTTTTTTTTTTTTTTTTTTTTTTTTTTTTTTTTTTTTGTTGTGTGCTGAAAATGAGATTTTCCCCAATAGAAGATCATTAATTTGAGCGATTAGCAGACTTCCAGCCACACCAATAAATTTTTGAGTGATGATCACTTTCAAAATCTCCATTAGTATACTTAATCTCAATGTAGTGTTTTGCCATTACTATAATCTACCGACATGAGAAATATTTCAGCACATAACTATTTTTCATATAAGGAAAACTTCAGGTTCTTTATAAAATGGTAATTTCGTACACGGATGGCCATGCGTGTCACATCATATGAACTTTGTTATTTGTTCACATACCAACTTCTTGTTGGATAGATATAACAATTGCTAATAATTGAATCAGACCACAATGATGTGAATAATGATAATCATTGTCAACATTATATTGACAAGACTAGTAATCTCGAACTTCATGAGGAAGTGAGTCTAATGTGTGCTCTTGTTAGCATTAGCACAATTTTCTTTGAAATAACTTGTGCTCTTCACGGTGCTTAATTTCATAGAATTATAATTTGCACATTTCATGGATAGAAATGTTGGTTTTCAAATGCATGAGGTAACATGGTCCAAGTAACAATGTTAAGAACATCATTTGTTACCTTGTAGGCTTGTGCATATAATGTTTTGTTAGAATGTGCTTGATCAATGATATTCATAGGTAACATATCTAAGAACCAACATATGTATAATGATCAAGTGCTCACACTCATTTATGGGAATGGAGATAGTTTCACACATTCACTTCAGGGAATGGATACATTATATAGCTTAAAATACTCACATTCAGTTGAGGGAATTGAATATATATCTCTCTCAAAATATTCACATTCCATAAGTCAATGGAGATAGCTTTAGCTTTATCTCATTGAGTGTGACGCAATCAAATATATTATTTTTCCTCTTTATAATAAGATACTTAACTTCTAGGGGCTTACATATATTTCATGAAGCACCAAACAATATGTTCTCACATCTCATATCGATAACAACTTCAGGTTGCCGATATTTATCCATGCTTTGCATGATATCATAGCTCATGCTTTTATAATATATTACTTTGGAAATGTGATAGTCATGGCTACTGGCATGAACTCTAAGTGGCAATTCAAATACATTGATTTTCACAAAAAAAAATCGTTGATGTACATATGGTACATAAAAAATCATTCATGTACATGAGGTACATAATCAATCATGGTTGGTGTTCTAGGCCCTTTTCAATGATCACAAGCCACAACTATACATAAGATATTTTCAACCACTTTGAGAATATGATTAGTCGAATCAACTTGGCATAAGCTGGGCTATTAGCTCAGAGATACAAATCTTTTGTCACGTACATATGCATAGCAACTCCAGGTGCTATATTTACTTCATGACAAATTTTCTAAAGTATCAATAGTATTTCTCGCAAATCCCTTAATTTTATGGTTTATGTATCCAATCACTTCAGGGATAATATTGGAGGAATAAGATTTGTATCCATATGATATCTTTTTCACATCCATATGCCATAGCAATTACTTTAGGTGCTATATTTCTTTGATGTCTTATTTCCAAGAATATGGATCAAATTTACATCATTATTTAAAATTGTATCTTGCAACAATTTTGATTATTAAGTATACCAAATCACTTTAGGGATTGGAGTACCATAAATTTGTAGCTAACAATCAAAGGAACCCAAATGGTTAGATAGAATCAAGAATTCAATATAATTGCTTAAATGAATATATAATAGAGTAATATAACTTAATCCTTTCATAAGTCTCATCAGAGAATGATCTTTCTCCTTGTTATGGTGATTCACACGGGACTATAAGTCAGGGCATTAATCAGGTTCATTGAAACACTAATGTGATTAGAGTTTCATCAAACGCCTTATGCACCATACTTGAAAACTCGTCATGTACATGTGAAAAATGTACCAAAAATATGTGTCAGTGTGATAAAAACACACTTAATTTTGCATATATTTATTATACTTTTTCACATTCAATAAACTAGATTAACTATGAGGAGACAGCTCACTAGGTAATCTAAATCACAAAACTAATCAAAACAATTCATCATGTAGTGTAGGCAAACATGCACACATCTTTAGACCAGATACAGAGCTTGTCTAACACTTGTTATGAGTAATATTGTAGTACCATGGACAAAACTTTCCAATTCTAAACTCCGCTCCATGGACTAAACCATGTAACAACTAATTCATTATTCAATCATCGAAACTAAGTGGAAGGATAATCAAGAACAACAACAATTGGATTTATAATGATATAGTCTCACTAGGCATATACTTCAACTCAATTGCATCATCAAACAAACACATATACTGTGAGTTCCGAAATCACAGCTCTAATAAGTAACAAAGTGTAAAACACAACTTCCACAAACAACAACTTAATCCAAAACATCATTGGATTAATAGATACATTGAGCAACATAAGTTTAATGCAAAAGGAAAATATAAGTCTCAAATACAAATCATATATGCATAAACATAAGAAACCGAATTACAACTTCCAAAAATAACAACGGACTAAACTTTGGTATTATCAATAGATAAAATATCCACGAAAGTTCTTGAGTCCATGACCATGACCAATTACTATGGCAAATTTTCAAACTAAAAACATTATTAGGCATCATCATCATCAACTTAACATATTTCAGAGAATTAAAGAATAACTAAGTGACCACACCTTACAAGCAGCAAAAGTAACACAAAAATTACTTGCTGGAACTGGAGCATATAAAATTCATATACGTACCCGTGAATCGTCTTGACAGAAGTTCAAAAGCCCCGGCATCGAGCACAGCCTTCGGCCCCAAATTCAATCCACACGCAAAAGTTTCATCTAGATCAAGAACAATCGTTAGGTTCTCTAGCTAAAGCTGGAGCAGCAGCATCAATAGGCTTATCCCCGTCAACAGCTGCTAAAGGAACATCCTGATGCTCCTCCGCGAACTCGGTCAACTCCACGGCCGGTAGAGGCTTGAATTGCAGCGGTATGTGAGGCTTTGGTCTTGATTGGCAGAGACTCGTATTGCATTAAGATTAATAGGATCAACGTCGGCACGGAAGTTGAGAGGCGGTGGGAGTGGCGGAGATCGCAAGCAAAAATAGTGTCCGTGAACGATCCCGATCACTCTATGCCTCCTAACAAAACATTATGTTATCAAACAACTGAGTCACGGCAAGAAGGTAATTAAGGATCCAGCCAGCATCCGGCTAATTAAATGGTGCATTACTGTACCACCATGAACTATATATGTGATAGTAGTAATGTCGTAGTTAGGATCTTGGGTAGATTATAAAATAACAGGGTCTTTGACTTTGATGTTGATTGAATAATATTGATCGGTTGTGGAGTTGATAAGTGGTGGCGATAGAATTTTAACTCAACGGATATAGTCGTGCTGATAACGTTTCATAAGATAAAGACTTGCAAGAATGAATGAAATAGTTAGAAGAAAGGGAGAATGCCATTGTATTATCAAGTGTGTATCAAGGTACAAGTTGAAACCCTATTTATAGGGGTCTCTTCATAACTAAGTGAATTTGTAACTCTCACTTTACATATTGATAACAATAAATAAAGTACATAAATGGAGTATAAGAAGGGTCATGAACTCATGACATTCATCATGTTAATAACATAGTCATAATTTTATTTTAGTTTTTTATTTTTATTTTAACTAACCTTATGTGTGTAAATACATCGACTAAGGTGCAATGTATAATTATCTATATTTTTAAATAATTTTTTCACATGTTAGACACGACCCGAGTTAAAATTCTCAATTGATTTCCCATAAGGTCCACAGTCCACACACTCCACACAACCTCTGTAAGTTGCGTGTTCTTTCTTCCTACCACTCAATTTCTTCCAATCAAATTGTCCTCATGTCGCAAAAAGAATGTTTTATGACACATATTCGTCCATCAAATGATTTCCCCCAGTCCAACTTGTATGGCTGCATGCTGGCCGAAACATTTGAAGTAAAGTGCAACTTGATAAGTGTATACCATTTGAAAAATATTGGTGCCGACTAAAGTTGTCTGCATGTATAAAGAGAAGAGAATGAACTCATTGTGAAATTCATTACAAGGAGTAGGCAATTACAAATCCTTGTTTCAGTTAGTTTCAGTACCGATTTGAACACTGAAAGCCTCTTTTTACTCTAAGTGACATCTAAAGAGCCATTACAATTCATTCTTCTTCTCATGTATTATGTATGTGGGGATCAATTTTTGATGTCACTTAGTGTAAATGGATACTTCTTGTGTTGTTGAAGAAGGTATAATAATATACATGAACTACGTGCAATTCTCCATGGTTTACAACGGTGAGAAGTTAATATATATATCTGAGTTTTCAAAAATGTTTGTGAAAACCCTGTATGTATGCAGAAACTTGCTTTTTGCTATATATCCATTTTCAGATTGACGCGAAATGCTAACTGTCTGCACATAAAACCAGGTCCTTTAATTTGAATTTTGATTCAACCTTTATTATAGTTTCTTCAAAAATGGGAACTTATAGTTTTATAACTGTGCAGGTTTATGAGGAATGATATAAACAGGGCAGATTTTGTTTTAGCTAGGTGGAGTGGAAGTGTCATTAAAGTGTCGCGATAGTGAGAATTGTACACAAGTTTAATCTTGTTTTAATAAATAAAGACTGCTTTCTATATATATCCGCATACACACATTGCTTTTAGAGTCAAAGTAGGCTACCATGCTATCTGTATAACTGCAGCAGAAATGATGAGGCCGAAAATTGTGTCTAACTTCACACATACAAGCACACAATTTCGATCCTCATTTCACACATGAAATATGCCACTGACCGTCAAATCAAGAGGGTGTGTGAAGGTCCAACCGCACAAGGGGTTTTAGAATTGAGGGCCTCCAGTTTTTAATCCATTAGTGTACGTAATTAATTAAAATGAGTATGTGTTGAAATGCACAAAAGCTAGACATAAAACAGTAATACATTGGCAGTGGGCGGGTCATGAGGTGACAGGTACTTGCAGATTGGTTAGGGGCGCTTGGATCTCTGGAATGTGATAACATATGGTGTGAAGTGTGAACAGGAGCTGTGCGTTTCTGATTTTTGTTGGTCATGCGCATGGAAATCATTTGGGGTATGAGTTTTATTGGATGGTTTGTATAGTTGATGAGGTTACTTCTGTTGTGATGATTTAATGGGATCGTTTTTATGTGAGAGCGTGGTTTGATGAGTTAGTATGGGTTGGCGATTTCATGGTTTTGGGAGATTTTGAAGGATTATATATTATTTGGTTTGGTTGATGTATTGGTACTCATGAGCTCTCGGTCTAGAGGTGAGAGAAGATTTTTTTCGTGTGCAGGTATGGATTTCTTAACCTACTTATCCCGTACTATATATATCATTAAATTGCTTGTCACTTGCCCGAAAGCGCATAGGATGTATGAGGTTGGTTAGGGTAGCTTATCTTGCACTAAGGAACTGACGGTTAATTGAGCTATCTCAATTTCTGTGATTGTCCCGTGGTCATAAGGAGAAAATCATCTTTCCATTCTTTCTAAATTCCCTCGACTTGCTATTAAAGATATGGGTCTGATTTGAACTTAGCTAAGAGTTGGTGGTACAACTTGCAAACTACTCAAATCTTGGCCTCTTGCATGTAGGATGGATACACTAGACAAGGGGGTCTAAGTAGCGCCACAATCATAACATTTATGGGATGTGCTATTCTCAAAGGAATTGACAGTGTGAATACTCTTGTTACCTCTTATCTTGATGGAGTTGTTGGTTTCGTATGGCTTTTGGTGTAGAATTGGAAACTAGTGTCGGGATAATATTTTAGATTTTTGTGGTTATCATATATTGGTTGGTTGGAGGTTTTGGTGTAATTTGGTCATATGTATACTGATCCGGAGGTGTGTTCCGGTTTTGAACCTTGTTGTAATTATTCCAATCATTTCTTATGTTTTTTCGTTAATAAAATTTTTGTTGTAAAAAAAAAAAAACAACATGAAAATTTACTACTAGTTCGATCTAGGTACAAGACACTAATCCTGGTCCAAGATCAACCGGGGATATTTAGCTATACGATCATTACTTACAAAAGAAAACAACCATTCTGGACACACATCCTAAACATAATAAAATGTAGAAACTATCCAAAGTTTGATCAGCCACAGCGGACAAAGAAGCCCGAGAAATATGCTGGTGCAACTTAGAAGGTTTGGTAATCATTGCAAGATCATGAGGTGGAGCTGACCAGCCACTGAACTACTTTCCTACCAACAGAGAGCAAGTCCCGAGATGATGTAGTAAGTGTCAATTGCTTTTGGGGTTTCATTGCTTTTGTACACCAATTTGGCCATAACTCCTTCGATTCTTGCACGAATTCGATATACTTATAGTCAAAATTCATCTACTCAATGAGAGGAGGAATGCTTTGGTGATGTCAATAAATGGAGATTAGGTGCCAAAGGGGGTTCGAATTACACCAAACCAACTAGGCTAGCAACTCAATCTCTTCAACTTTTTTAGTAATAACATGTCTATGCAATACATTTTCTTGTGAACTTTTAATATTCCAACTCTCAATTAGTACTATTTTTAATCATGTCAATAAAACCGACTAGATATTTAAATGTACAATCCTTGTAGGGATGTTGGATTCATTTCGAAACTTGTTGAACAAGGAACTTGTGTGGGCGTTCAGTGGGCGTTCAGTTGCACTCTTCTACGGCTTTGTAATCCGGAGTTGAAGGTAATTCTTGTGAACCTTAATATTATGTTATTGTATGAAGTAGTACATAAAAATATAACTCTTGTTTGTTGGCTTATGCATGTGTACCTCAGTAAATAATAACATATAACTTAACTTCAATGATATTATTACTATTTAGCGATATGCTATACTTATAATTGGTTTCGAGCGTTAGTAAGACTTTTCTTGGGTCCTAACTAATAATATATGTTTATTGTCGATCAGTAAGCGTTATCTTGGTTAGGATCCATAGAAAAGTATGCCCGACATTTAATCGAACTTATTGTATTTGACTGAACACACAATAAGATTGATATTGATAAAGCCTTTCTTCAATTTAATTATATGTTTGAGTCCCCCTACCTACTCTTCATTATCTTCTTCTTTTTTTTTTTTTTTTTTTTAATAATTTAGATCGGTACCGAAAAAGTTCCAGTGCCGGAATAACTTCGGATTGGAGTTGTAATATAAGTCAACTCCAATCAGAATTGCAGCTCCGATATGAAGCTTTACAACTCCAGATCTAGCTGTGAAGCTCTTAACAACTCTGATCGGAACTGTTCAAAGTTCCGATTTAAGTTTTTTCAAAAATTATTTTAAATATAAATTTTGGTCGGGGTTATTTTGCAATAAAATTTAAGATTTTTTTTTTAAATTTAGGAAAGTTATGTGTCTTATGTTGAATTATTTAATGTTAATTTGGTAAAGTTGAAACTAATTGAGGCAAATGTGTAATTAAGTAAACTTGAAGTTGTTTGCATAATATTAAAAATTCAACAATGTAAAATGTTTTCCCGGATCTTAATTCGCCTAAAGTCAAAATCATAAACCTAAATGTAATTAAAAATAGCTAATAAGGAGTACATGTATAATACCTGCTCTAATATAATGAATATTCAAATGTAATTAGAAACTCTAATATGGGTATGTAACAAATTGACTCTAATATGGGAGCGGAATTCTTTTGGTAGTGTGAAGAAGAAGGTGAAAAAGTTGAAAGTGCAGTTAGAACAGCTGAAACACCATCAACCGGGCCCAAAGAGAAAGGCAAGGGAAAAGGCTATGAAGTTGGAGTTGGAGGAGGAGCTAGATAGAGAGGAGGTAATGTGAAAACAGAGATCTAGGAATCAGTGGCTCATTGAGGGGGACAAAAATACAAAGTTTTTGCATTCGCAAGCCACAAGCAGAGCAAAGATTAAGGAAATTACTGAGTTGAAAAATGCGAGTGGAAAAAGCTGCACAGACAGAGAGGGTATGGCTGAGATGGTTGGTGAATATTTTGGGAGTATTTTTTTTTTTTTAGTCCAGAAGGCCAACGGGTGCAGAAATTGATGATGTGATTGAGATTATGGAAACAAAAGTGGATCAGAGAATCAATCAGGAATTATGCCGTATTTTCTCGCCAGAGAGATAAAAACTGCTCTCTTTTGATATGTTTCCTTCTAAAGTCCTGATGGTATGCTGATGAACGCGGATTTGTCGGGTCCAGGTTCAGCAAATAAATTTGTTATTTAGCCAAAGGCTATCCACAACTACAACGAAAACCGTAGTGTAGCGGTAGAATGACTCGAGTGTCGTTCTCTCAGGACTATAACTAGCTTTATCTATTTAAGTAGAGAATATAAAAACAGCAGACGTGAAAGCAAGGAGTTTTTCTAACAAATAATGGAGATTGGTGATAGTATGATCCTTCAAAGCATAACGGGTCGATAATCATGCGTAAATTCATCGGTCTTGCATGGAGATCTTTGATCAATCTAGTGTCCTGTTGCAATTATTAAGCACTACGAAGATAACAATTCTGACAAGTCAAGCACTATTGTCCTATTGTGTTCCGTAATTATTCAACACTACGAAGATAAACTCGCGTACAGGTCGACGAGGGTCCAATTGTGCATAATAATTAATACAACATACGAGAATTTTGGGCTTAAGCCTGATCAACGAAATAAAGCAATAACACGGAGTATAATGCGCGATATAGCCATTAGCATGATTATCTTCCCTTCGCTAAGAATTCACATACTACCACCAACGATAAGTTTAGATACTCATAATAGGCATGCAATCAACAGAAATCATAGAAGAAAACATGTTGAAAGATATAATAAAATAAGTAGAATAAACTGTAAGATACAATGTTACCGAAGGTTGTCAATCTCCGAAGAATTGCGATCCTACGAGCTCCAAACTGCTATGAAAAAGTGTCTCCTAAGCTACGGACCCCAGAACAAGCTCTGGGAAGTCCCTACCTAAAACTACAGATAAAGGTAAGAAAGTAGGTCTGGAAAAGTATGAATTTCGGAGAAAACTGAGCAACTATATATAGGCCTCGAAATATTGTGGGGCGGTTCGCCCCAGAGAAAATCTCGCTGAATTCCGCGTTTTCGACGCGTTTTTGGATTTCTTCCCCTTTTCGGACTCGGTTTCTGACTTCTAGTGGCCTTCTAACCTCCAGATTCGGCCCCTAGACTCCAAATTCTATCCGGAAACCTTCAGATACTCCAAATAGGCTTCTGGAACACCAATTCCTTGTCAACTTCAATATAATTGATTGCTCCCTTGATGTTCTTAATAATCGAAATATGCATCCTACTTTGAATCATTTCCATATTGTGCTTATTCCCAAATGTAAAAATCCGGAAGTCGTTGCTCAGTTTCGACCTATTAGTTTGAGTAATGTTATGTTTAAGATTGTTTCTAAAACTATCACTAATAGATTGAAACCACGTATGAATAGTATTATTGCTGAAAACAATCTGCTTTTGTTTCTAATCGTCTTATTACCGATAATGTGCTTGTTTCTTATGAATAAACCATTTGTTGAAAGAAAGACAAAAGGTAAAGAAGGTTTTAAATGAGTAAAGCATACGATAGAGTTGAATGGGCTTTTTTAGAAAGAGTGATGAGTTAGTTAGGTTTTCATGATTCATTTGTCGAACTGATTTTGCTTTGTGTGACTACGGTTTCTTATTTTGTTTTACTTAATGGGGAACCTTTGAATCCTTTCAAGCAAGAGATGGGGATCCGACTGGGGGACCCTCTTTCACCATATTTGTTTCTCTTTCACCATATTTGTTTCTGTTCATAACTCAGGTTTTTAGTTCTTTAATTCGAAATGCTGAAGAGAGAGAGGTGTTGAAGGATGTAGTTGTTGCCCCTTCAGCACCAAGGATCTCTCATCTTCTATTTGCTAATGATACCTTATTGTCTGTCAAGCTACTTCTGGGGCAGCTAGGGAGATAGTTTCAATTTTGCATAGGTATAGTTTGGCTTCTGGACAGGAGATAAATCTTGATAAGTCGACGGTTGTGTTTAGTAAAAATGTGGGGAGTGAGAGGGTGGAGGAGGTGAGGGGTGTTCTTCCTGTTAGGGTAGTGGCAAAGCATGATAAGTACTTCCAACGGAGATAGATAGATCAAAGAGGGAGGTGTTTAGTTGGTTAAGTGAGAGGGTGTGGAGTAAGGTGAAGGGGTAAGAGAATAAGTTGTTGTCTAAAGCAGGGAAGGAGGTGTTAATTGAAGCGGTGATTCAGGCCATTCCTACTTACGTTATGAGTTGCTTTAAGTTGCTTGATTATTTACTATTGGAGATTGAGTCTATAATTGGCAGATTCTGGTGGGGTAATGGAGTTGAGAGGAAAATTCATTGGGTGGCTTGGAATAAATTGTGTGATAGTAAGAGAGATGGGGGTATGGAGTTTCGAGACTTGAGATCATTTAATTTAGCTATGTTAGGAAACAGATTTGGAGGATTATACATTATCCTGATTCTTTGCTTAGTCGGGTCTTTAAAGCTAAATACTTTTCTGATTGTGATGTTCTTGAAGCAAGTCCAAAATCTAATACATCCTTCACTTGGAAAAGTATGTTTAGCGCTATGGATTTAGAAAAAGTTGGAATTAGGTGGCGTGTGGGGGATGGGAGGTCGATTGATGTGTGGAGTGACAATTGGATACCACGGAAGTATGGGTTGAAACCTTATACACCAGACTTTATGGGAATAGGGAGTTTAGTAGTGGCTGATCTCTTGAGACCTGATGGAACAGGATGGGATGTAGAGCTAGTAACCTCTTTATTTTGGAAAGAGGATGCTATGTCGATACTTCAAATCTTGTGGCATCAAGGAGGAGGGAGGGAAGATATAAGGGTGTGGCATTATACAAAGTTTGCTTTATATATGGTGCGCTCAACTTATCATTTGGCAAGGAGCATGCAGCTACATTCTAGGAATTTACAGAGGGGTAGTTCGAGTGGTATGAATAGGGTGGATTGGAACTGGGTTTGGCATTTAGGGGTACCTAACAAGATAAACGTTTTCCTTTGATGGGTTCTTCATAATGCGTTGCCTGTTTTTTCTGCTTTGAGTCATAGGGGGCATGTTAATACTTGTTGTCGATTGTGTGATGTTGATGCTGAGTCTTTGATTCATGTTTCCCGAGATTGTCAGTTTGTGCGTTGTTATTGGGTTGTACATTCATCTATTCCTAACAGATTATTATATACATCAGCTACTTATATGCAACAATGGATGGACCAGATCCGAGCCACACTTAGTTTGGCAGAGCTGGAGCAAATTGTGGTGTCCTGCTGGGCACTTTGGTATATTCAAAACCAGGTGGTCCATGGCGAAGACAAATCGAAAGTTGATCCACAGGCTACACAAGCCTTTGCGGTACAGTTTCTGGATCGCTATAGAGCTGCCTTACAGCAACATGTACGGCAGTCGCAGTCCAGACAGCAGCAGAGATGGAGCAGGCCGGTACAAGGCTATGTTAAGCTTAATTCTGATGCCTCAGTCCAATCTAGGCACGGGGCAAAGTGTAAACTGGAACTGTATTATTGATTAAAGAAGAAAGATTACAGTTACAGTAGAGTTGAAATGAATGAAGAAGATCAAAATGATCAAGTGAGTAATCTAATCTTACAGAGCCCCTATATATAACCGAATGGTACTACACTTGATGCACTAGGTACAACTGTAATTCCTACAGTACAATTATATTAGCTGGAAGTACAATCCTCGAATTCTTCCAACTCTTTCCCGCTCTCTTTCGTCTTCTTAACTCGTCTCTCTTCAATTCGGCTCAATTCTTCGGACGTAGATAAATCACATCCCCCCCCCCGCAAGTTGGGCATGGATATTCAAAATGCCAAGCTTGGAATTGATCCGGTTGAAAGCTGGTGCTGCAAGTGGTTTAGTAAGTATATCGGCCAGCTGATCAACATTGGAGATATGTAAGAGCTGAATTGTGTTTTTCATGATTCTTTCACGGATGACATGACAGTCGATTTCTATGTGTTTGGTTCTCTGGTGTTGAACCGGATTGTGTGCCAGGTAGTAAGCAGACATGCTATCTGTGTATAAAGTTGCCGGTGTTGAATGTGGGATGTGAAGGTCTGCTAGGAGATAGAGAAGCCATTGTAGTTCACACGTTGTAATAGAGGCGGCCCGATACTCTGCTTCTGCACTTGAGCGGCTTACTGTAGATTGCTTCTTTGATTTCCATGAGATCAATGAACCTCCCAAGAAAATAGCAAAGTCAGTTGTACTTTTTCTCATTTCTTCACAATTGCCATGATCACTATCAGTGAAGCCTCGTAACTTGAAATCACTTGTTGATGGATAAAAGATGCATTGGCCAGGTGACTGTTTGAGGTATCTCAGAACATGATGGGCTGCAGCCATGTGTTTATTCGTCGGGCAACTCATGAATTGACTGAGAACCTGCAGAGAAAAGCATAAGTCAGGACGCGTAATTGAGAGATATATCATCCGGCCTATGAGTCTTCTGTAGGTTTGGGGGTTCGCCAAGAGATCATTCTCATCCTTGATAAGCTTTGACTTGGCCGGCATTGGGATTTCTTCTGGTTTGCAAGTAGTATAGCCTGTTTCTTTTAACAAATCAAGGGCATACTTGCGTTGACACACTGAGATACCCTTCTCAGATCGTGCCACTTCAAGACCAAGAATGTACTTAAGCTCTCCAAGGTCTTTTATGGTAAATTTATCATGTAGACATTTCTTGACTGCATTGATCTCTTGTATGTCATTCCCTGCAAGAATAACATCGTCCACATATACGAGAAGAGCTGTAAAAGACCGATTATTAGCTTTAGTAAACAAGGAAGTGTCAGCTTTGGATTGTATGTATCCAAGTGTAAGCAGTGTTTCTTGCAATTTGAAAAACCATTGTCTATTGGCTTGCTTAAGGCCATATAGACTCTTTACCAGTTTGCACACTTTCTTACTGTTACCAATGTCATAACCAGGAGGTGGATTCATGTACACTTCTTCTGTGAGATCACCATGGAGGAATGCTATGTTGACATCAAGTCGATGCAAATTCCATCCCTTTGCTGCTGCAATAGCTAAGATGCATCTTACAATAGTTAATTTTATAACAGGTGAGAAAGTGTCAAAATAATCCAAACCATTTTCTTGAGTATAGCCTTTGGCTACCAATCAAGCTTTATATCTTTCCACACTTCCATCAGCTTTGAATTTAACCTTGTAGACCCATTTGCATCCAATGCAATGTTTGTCTTTAGGTAACTCTACTAGCTGCCAGGTTTTTGTTCTTTCCAAAGCATCCAATTCTGATTTCATTGCATCAATCCATTCTTGAATTTGAATGGCTTGTTTGTAACTTTTTGGTTCTGGTACTACTGTTATAGCTGCAGTGAAGCACTTGTGCTCATATGACAGTCTATTAGTAGTTAAATAATCATGAATAGGATACCTCACTGTAAAATTGTTGTATATATTAGTAGCATTAGAAAACACAGCATTAGCAGAATAATTTCTAAGGGAAGGTGGTAGATCATACTGATAGACTGATAAGTGACTTGAAATACTCTTTGCTCTTGTTGATCTCCTTTGTGGTACTTCAGTATGTAAAGGTGGAAGAACCTCATGTATTTCCTGTGGTTGTAAAGGTTCTTGTGGAATCAAGTTTATTTCTTCTTGTTCTCCATTTTCAATATGTTCTATGTAATCTTCATTGAGATAATCTGTCTGTTGTTGCTGTGGAGGAGCAACACCTTGATGAAGAGGTTTCTCAGTAGTGTCTGGAGGTGCAGTGAAAGGCACTTGATCTGCATGACTATTAGGAACCAAAGGAGATGAAAGTATAGAAGAAATGTTACCAACAAAGATCAATATGCTGGATTTCATCAGCATACATAGGATGATAATGAATGCTAGAGTCATCATGAAGTTGATCTTTAAAAGGAAAAACATTTTCAACAAACTCCACACTCATTGAAATAAAAATTTGTTCAGTAGCAATGTTCAATAATTTATAACCTTTGTACCCCAATGGATAACCTGGCAAGATACATTTGACAGCTCTGGGATCAAATTTAGTTCTATGTGCTGTCAAAGTTGAAGAGTAGCATAATGAACCAAATATTCTCAAATGAGAGAGATCTGGTTCTTTATTATACAATACCTGATACGGGCTTTTGTCCTGCAATACAGGAGATGGTAATCTATTGATTATATGACAAGCAGTTAGGACACAATCAGCCCAAAATGTCAAAGGAACCTGTGATTGAAACATTAAAGCTCTTGCAACTTGCAATAGGTGTTGGTGTTTCCTTTCCACTCTGCCATTCTGTTGTGGACTCTCCACACACGAGCGTTGATGAATTATACCTAAGGAAGAATAGAAATCATGAAGAAAAAACTCTGAACCATTGTCAGACTGGATGCACTTGATTTTACTGTCAAATTGTGTAAGTACCAGATTGTAGAAGTGAAGAAGATGGATTTTAGTTTCACTTTTGGTTTTCATTAAATACAACCATGTACATCTTGATTTGTCTTCCACAATTGTTAAGAAATATCTGTGTCCTTGAGAGTAAGGTGTGTGGAAAGGCCCCCAAATATCAACATGTATTAACTCAAAAATGTTTGCAGAAACACTAGAACTTTCATTATATTGCAATCTTTTCTGTTTACAGAAATGGCAAACATCACAAGCTTTGAAAGTAATTTTACAAATTGAACTAGGAATTAATTTGGAAGAAACAAGTTTTGATATTGGTGCATGCCCCAATCTAAGATGCCATAAAGTTGCAAAATCCATCTCTTCTCTGGTCTTAGAATTGACAGTGAAAGCAGCTGCATCAGTGTGACAATGATCAGTATTTAAGTGATAGAGTCCTTCTCTCATATCAGCAAAACCAATCTTTTCTCTGGTTGTTGCATCATGTATATCACAATGAGTGGATGAGAAAGAACATACAAGATTCTCATGCATAGTAAGATGAGGAACAGACACAAGATTAAAGGTAAAACCAGGTACAAAGAGAACATTATGTAAAGTTAATGAGGAAGAGAGTTTAATATCTCTTGCTTCAGTAGCTGTCACTGTATTGCCAGTGGGAAGTTGTATTTTGACATTTACAGGAATCATAGATGAAGTAAAATAAGATTTATCACACACCATGTGATCTGTTGCACCTGTATCAAGGATCCACTTAACAGTATTTAAGCATATACTTGAAAGAGCAAATGTACCTTTCTCACTACCTGAACTTGTAGAAGCCTGAGTAGTGGGTGGCACTGGATTATGCTCAGCGATAGCTACAACAAGAGAATGATTCCCATTTGACATTTGGGATTGGAACTTAGTGAACTGCAAAATTGCTTGTAAAGCTCTGGTGACATATCATCAAATGAACCAGCATTGGAAGCATTTTGAGAGGAGCTAGGTTGAGAATTGGTCTGAGAACCAGTTGAAACTTCTGCAGCATTGGCATTGGCTTGTCCTTGGGTTTGAGAATTATTGAGCTTCCTCTGACCCTTTGATGAATGTGTATTTTACACTTTCATTTGAGTCTTTTTCACCTATTTTAGCTATCCTCTATGTTAATTAAGCTATATTTAGTGCATTTTATTAGAATAGTGTCACGTTTCCCTTTAGTTTTTATTTTACAGGTTTTGGTTGAAAAACGAGGTTTTCCGGGCAATTATATTGAAGTTGACAAGGAATTGGTGTTCCAGAAGCCTATTTGGAGTATCTGAAGGTTTCCGGATAGGATTTGAAGTCTAGGGGTCAAATCTGGAGGTTAGAAGGCCACTAGAAGTCAGAAACCGAGTCCGAAAAGGGGAAGAAATCCAAAAACACGTCGAAAATGCGTAAATTCGCGAGTTTTTCTCCCGGGCGAATCGCCCACACCAGGCGAGTCGCCCGGTGTGTGGGGCGAATTCGAACACTATATATAGTTGCTCAGTTTTTCTCCGTTTTTCATACTTTTCCAGACCTTCTCTCTCACCTTTCTCTGTAGTTTTAGGTAGGAACTTCCAGAGCCTGTTCTGGAGGTTCGTAGCTTAGGAGACACTTTTTCATAGCAGTTTGGAGCTTGTAAAATCGCGATTCTTCGGAGACTGACAACCTTCGGTAACATTGTATCTTACAGTTTTTCTACTTATTTTTATATATCTTTCAACATGTTTTCTTCTATGATTTCTATTGATTGCATGACAACTATGAGTAGCTAAACTTATCGTTGGTGGTAGTATGTGAATTCTTAGCGAAGGGTTGATAATTATGCTAATGGCTATATCGCGCATTATACTCCGTGATATTGCTTTATTTCTTTGATCTAGCAAAATCTATATCTTCGTATTGTTGATTAATTATTGCACAAAATTGGACAATTCATTGACCTATCGAAATCTATATATTCGTAGTGTTGAATAATTACGGAACACAATTGGATAATTATTTGGTCTTCGACCTATCAAAATCTATATCTTCGTAGTGTTTGATAATTACAACAGGACAACTCATAGATCAAAGATCTCCATGCAAAACCGAGGAATTTACGCATGATTATTAACCCGTTATGCTTTGAAGGACCATACTATCACCAATCTCCATTATCTGTTAGAAAAACCTTTGCTATACCGTCTGCTGTTTTTATATTCTTTAATTAAATTAGATAAAGCTAGTTATAGTCCTTAGAGATCGACACTCGAGGTTATTCTACTGCTACACTACGGTTTTCGTTGTAGTTGTGAATTGTCTTTGGCTAAATAACAAATTTATTTGATTCGCGTTGGAACACGACACCAGCGCGTTCGTCACCCTTTGGTCCTTCCCAGCCAGGTGGATACTCAATAATCTGATAGCAACTCTTGAAAGTATGACCTAAGAAGCCACATTAGCTACATTTTGGCCTATTTTCTCTTTAGCAACAGCCTTGAAATGACTATTCTTGGCCAGACATGCAGTAGACTCTTGTTGTTGCACAGCCATAGCTAGTCCATCTTGACTAGAACCAACACTCAATGATTGCAATCCTCTCTGACTTTCTTCTTGTAAAACCATAGAATATGCCTCACATAGATCAGGAATAGGACGTTGCATCAACAACTGACTCCTAAGCGAAGCATATGACTCATGTAATCCAACAAGAAACTTCACAGTACAATCTCTCTTCTGCAGTAACTGCATAGGGATTAATCCTCCACAAGAACAATTGGGAATAGGGCGTAGACTAATATACTCATCCCATAAACTCTTGTATTTCCCAAAGTAAGAAGAAACAGATAAATTCCCTTGAACCATAGTAACAAAATATCTTTCTAGTGTAAAACTCTAGGACCATCACTGCGAGTGAATCTAGTCTGCAATTCTATCCAAAGATCTCTAGCAACAGTAATAGACATAATACTTTGTCTAATATCATCTGAACACGAGTTCAAGAGCCAAATCAACACTAAATTGTTCGCACGGACCCACGCAGCATACAATCTGGGATTTTCTACAGAGTTTGGGGCAAGAATTGTACCGTCAATGAAGCCCATCTTATTCTTGACAGAGAGCGCCATTGTGATGCTTTTGCTCCAAGAAGAGTAGTTACTAGCTGTCAGCGGTTGCAAGGTAATAGCAACACCAGGCTGATCAGACGGATGTAGAAAATACGGGGAATGCGGGTCATCAGCTTCAAACCGAGAAAGAACAGGTGGTAACCGTCGATCAGAATCACGCCGGTCAGTATCATCATTTGTACGGAGGTTGGAGTCGTCATCTGCACGGCGGTTAACATCTTTTCAGGGCGCCGAGCGCCGTCACCGAAATCGAACAATGCACAATCGGAGCTGGTTGTCACAGAGAAGTACGCAAGAAGCAACCGGAGTTGGTTGTAAATCAGAAGCAAGGTCGATCGATTTACTTGGTCGATGATACCATGTAAACTGGAACTGTATTATTGATTAAAGAAGAAAGATTACAGTTATAGTAAAGTTGAAATGAATGAAAAAGATCAAAGATCAAGTGAGTAATCTAATCTTACAGAGCCCCTATATATAACCGAATGGTACTACACTTGATGCACTAGGTACAACTGTAATCCCTACAGTACAATTATATTAGCTGGAAGTACAATCCTCGAATTCTTCCAACTCTTTCCCCTCTCTTTCGTCTTCTTAACTCGTCTCTCTTCAATTCGGCTCAATTTTTCGGACGTAGATAAATCACACAAAGCTCGGAGCATTATAACCCAGAGATAGCAGAAGCTGGCACTAAAATATGGTATGTGTATGGTGCTAAGGTGTGGCTTTTTACAGGTACAAGCCGAAAGTGACTGTTTGACTCTAGTGCAAAAGCTAAATGATCCATTTTCGTCTCTATCTATTGTTGGGGTGACTGTTGAAGATATTAAGGAGTTGGCAACTCAATTTACTTCGATTAGTTTTACGTTTGTTCCTCGTACTTGTAATAAGGTAGCACATTTGTTAGCTTTCAATGTTACTAGTGAGGAAGAGAGAGTTGATTTGTTGACTTTTGACAATCCGGATGTATCTTCTATTTGATTTTGAATGAAAGAATTATTCTTCTAAAAAATCAAAAAAAAATCGACCCTATTATATTAAATAATGTTTCGGTCAAGAGAAACTGAAGAAATTTAATTACTTTAAAGCAGCATAATGTGTCCAAGCAAATTGAGAAATGGTACCTAATTCTATAATTATCACTCATGTCATGACTTAGAAAATCAAGATCAAATTACGAGAGCCCACCACAAAGAATTCTACTCAGTAGTTGGTATGTATGACTTCAACATGCTTGGACCGTTTTAAATTGGCCAAGTCGCGAGTTCCATTCTGTGGCAGAAAGTCAATAGTGGGAATGTGGGATTAAGGTTTAATTAATTTTTTTATTTAATGACAAAAAAAATTAGACTACCAGCTATATCTTATCTTATTAAGATATAATATAACCTATCTTATTTATATTTGCTTTAGCACTCTAACTATCTATATGTTTTAAATCTCGCCGGATCGATCCGGATTTCTCGGTACTTGAAGGTCTCTCCAAGAAGAGCATAGAACAAAAGGGACGTAAGATTGGGGCAATTTAGCACAACGACCCAACATGGATTTTGCTGGTCAATTGGACAGGCTACGATTCCGCACCATGATCGTTGAGGTTACGAAGTCCACTGGAATACATCGTCGTAAATGGTTAGGAATTAACTGTTGATATTAAGTATGAGTTGAGCTTTCGACGTATGAACTAGAGAAAGAACTAGTACTAGCGATGCCATGAGTAGCCGTTGCAGGCTATGTTACGTTTGAGTGTAGCAGGCAGTGCCTTTGTGTTCTTGCTGAGGGACAATAGTTCAAACTGACGGGCAATGTAGCTAAGAAGAAGCAGAAGCATGTGTGTCCAAGGTATTTGGCAGCTGTAGCACTGTAGTGGGTTGTTGCAGTGAGAAACTGGAATGGTGGGATGTAAGCCTGATGGGTGAGGGGTTAGCATGAGGTTCCAGTAGTGACAACGGTTGAGTTGAAGGTTGTGGAGATTATCAACATCTCTAATGATGAAGAGATGCCTGAGCAGGTGTCGAATCACATGAAGAAGTTCCGCAATGGTACCATGTGGTCTAAAAGGTTGCATGCACGACACCTAGAACGGGGTGGCTTGATACCGGTTGCACGGCGGTGAATCTATCTAAATCTCTGGAGGTTTACAACGGATGATAAGGCACTGGTGCATCAGGTAGAAGGCAACCAAGTAGGGGACAACACCCAAGCACGACGAGTGAGAGAGTTCGGGCCATCAGGAGCAGGTGGTGACCCAGACGTGCTTGGTCGAAACTGGATTAGGGATGGAGATGCGACAGAAGCCGATGAACCTTGGAGACAAGGTTCATTCAAATCGAGGAAGCAGTGTAGGGATTCCAAAATCCAAACACGCGTTGGCTAGCTGTTGCTAGTTCGTGGGCGATTGAGAATCCAATAGCGGGAGTAATTAGGTGACTTATTTAATTTGGGTTAGCTAGTATCTGTAGATAAGATATATTATTCACACTTATCAACAGAGATAGATTAGAACAAGTAGCCTTAATCTGTATCAATAAAGGCGAGTACATTAGGATTTACTTTTATAATTATTTTCCGCTAAGAACTCTACTGACCCAGGACTGTATCTGGATCACTCGTATATAAGCATATCAGTTATTTACTTTTTCCATGTACTTTGATATTAATGAATGAAGATTATTCTCCGAAGTCTCTTTTCTGTCTTTGATTCTCTCATTGTCTTGCTGAACCATGAACGTTCCCAATTCTTTTGTACCAGCTGAGACTACCAATCCTTTTTTATTTATGAACCAAACTTGCATGGAGGGCGCTCAGTTCGTGCGAATTAGTGAATTATAACTAATTACCCAACCACCATCTTGAGTCAAGTTCAAGATCCCACAGGGAACTTAATTCACATATGTAATATGGTAGTTCTAACAACATTTACAACTAATAGAAAGACATAACTTTAATCACTCATTTCAAGGGGTCAAATTCGTGACCATTTGAGTATGAATGTCTCAGTTTGCCACTCGGCTAGAACCGCTATAAATGTCAAATTCTTCTTTTGCATCGGCAAATTTTATTCTTACTTTATCATCCAAACTTTACGGTTTTGCATCCAAATTTTTTACCAACTAGCTATACATAAATACTACATAATTAAGGGGTGCTGCTTTTCATAACACAGATGTAATTTTACTATATATGCTCAATGAGGAGCCAAAGGGAGCGACAAGTGGTGGCACCGAGTGCGGCAGGCATGGCCTCCTCTTTGAGAGTAGAGAGAAGAAGACTCAAAAGATTGGAGTCCATCTCTAGCCAAGTGGCGTAGGCTGGATTTGGGCTGGATTTACCAGCCTCATCAAGAAGAACGGTGGGTGGTGGAGTAATCGATCCATCAAGATAGCCAATAATCTTTTGGCCGATAAATAGAGGGATCACTTGACCTTTCCAGGAAAGGAAGTTGGTAAGATCAAGCTTGATGGTGAGAAGATGGGAGAGAGTATTGATCAAGGTGAGATCAACGGTTGGGAGGGGTGGTGGAGCAACGGAAGAGGAGGAGGTCATGGTGGGATCGTTATTTTAGGGGTTAGCCAAAGACTCGTGATACCATATAAGAGTTATATTGAAACCACACACTTTTACTGTGGTGATTGTATTTCATATATATAGAGAAGTAGTACATAGAATCTATACAAGATAAGTACAAAGCTAGCAAATCTAATCAAGTAGTTAGCTAGATAAAATACAATCAATAAGGTCATATAGTTATCTTAGGAGATAACGTCTGAGGATTCTGGAGAGTCCTCAACAACTATATATGCTCAATGACTCTCAATGTAGACTGTACTCGCTGGAGTAAAGAGTAGGTTAGAAACTTTTGCATTTTACCATTACCAGTCAATACAAGCAATAATTTCCAACAGGTAAAATGTCTCCAGACCGCAAGATCGATCTAATACTTTTCCATGAAAATAAACAAACTGACACGCAGAACCCGTAGTTCTTAATTTTTTCCCTGATCAAACGGACCGTCATCGATCGGTTACTACAACAATAGTTTCCTGTCGTGTTTGGCTCCAAACACGTACCAAACACGACAAAAACGTGCCACAGTGCGCACTGTAGCATGTTTTTTTGAGGTTTAAGCATGATTTTTAGTAATAATTGCTTTAGGTGGCTGGTCACTATTGAGTTTGATTCACCTTGGGCCCTTCTCGTACATATCTGCCTGGTTCAGTGAAGTTGGCGCGCGGTTTGGTTTCGGTGTAATGTATGTATTGTAAACTGGTTGAGCATTGCTATTACCCTTTCTTATTAAAAACAAAAAAAAAAAAAGAGTTTTCTGTCCTAACAAAAATGTTGCAACCCAATTATATGGTCAAGTTTGAGACATTCTGTAATAAGGATATGGTTCAAGTCTAGTTCGATTCCACGTAGTCGGTAGTTTTTTTCCGCCATCTGTATACATCGAAAGATAAATAATCTAAATAAACAACTACAATTTCATCAACCTCAGGTCCTCAACCAAAAAAAAAAAAAAAAAAAAAAAAAAACCAAATCTGGAAAACTATAAATGTAATTGAAAATTACCTAACACGCGCGGCTAGGACACTACCTCCGTCTCACAAAACTTTACCCACTTTCCATTTGTAGTTGTACCACAAAACTTTACCCATTTCCTTAAATGGAAGCTACCTCACACATTAAAATATTATTTTGTACAGTATATTACAACTTTGACACTACTTTATACTTTAACAACTCTATTTCAATTAAAATATTAACATACCCCACTAATTTTATACTACTTTATTGTTTCTTCTTAAACTGCGCGCTAATTCTAATGGGTAATGTTTTGTGAGGCGGAGGAAGTAGCTACTAACTTCCCTAAAATATTGAAATGCAAAATGCAATTTTATCAATATGATGTCAACCGTACTATTTATATTATCGAGCATAGCCAAGTCAAAAATGGGTAGCACAATCCCACTCTATTAAAGAGATGGAAGAATCAATTTACTAAGAAATCCATACTCAATTTCATCTGAATCAAAACATACTACTACTATATGACTCCAAAAGAATCAAACTCAACAAGAATGGATACTAAAACCAAAATTCAAAGATTTGAGCACACAAAACCTCCATTTACACTAGGCGAGATCAAAAGAGCCGTTCCACCCCATTGCTTTAACCGCTCACTCGTCCGTTCTTTTTCCTACCTTTTTCGGGACCTCGCTTTCGTCGCACTTTTCTATTACATTGCCACCACTTACATCCCCCTAATCCCCCGCCCACTAGCAGCCTTGGCATGGACACTTTACTGGCTCTGCCAAGGGTGCATGATGTTCGGCGTGTGGGTCCTAGGGCACGAGTGTGGCCATAACGCCTTTAGTTGCTACTCATGGCTGGATGACATTGTCGGCTTAATCATACATTCTGCACTTTTTACGCCCTATTTTTCATGGAAGTTTAGCCACAAGCGTCACCACTTGAACACTAGTTCAATTGAGCGCGACGAGGTGTATGTTCCTAAACTCAAGACGAAAAGGGGATGGTACCACCTTGACCTGGACTACTTGCCCATCCAGGTCTTGGGGGTCCTTATCCGCCTTACAATTGGGTGGTACTTGTACATATCTTTCAATATGGCGGGGAGAAAGTATGATAGGTTCGCGTCACATTTTGACCCTTATAGTCCTATTTTCAACGATAGGGAACGTCTTCTCATCTTGGTAACAGATGTGGGCTATATAGCGACGATTTATGCGGTTCATAGTTTCTCTATGGCACACGGTGTCTCATGGGTTATGTTTATATATGGTATCCCTTTGATTGTGACCAATATGTTAATGGTCACAACTACACATTTGAACCACACCCACGCCGCGGTGCCTCATTATGATTCAACGGAGTGGGAGTGGCTACGAGGAGCTTTAGCGACGGTTGATAGGAACTATGGTTTCATCCTTGACCATGTCTTTCACAACGTGATGAATACTCACGTTGCACACCATTTGTTCTCGACCCTTCCACATTATAATGCCATGGAGGCCACGAAGGCGATCAAGCCCGTATTGGGAAAGTACTATAACTTTGATGGTACAAATATGTTGAAGGCCTTGTGGAGGGAATCAATGGAGTGCCTTTACATTGAGCCTGATGAAGATAACAAAGGTGTTTATTGGTACTCCAACAAGAAATAGGTTGCCTTCTCAGTGTTTTTTCCATCTTGTGAAATACACAGTACAATACCGAGATTCATTTGGTGTTGTAAATAAATTCTAAAAAATAATAAATGATAATTTAATTTTTTTTGAAACGGCAAAACATTTATTACTACATAAAAAAGCGGAGCATTAGATATGTTGGAGAATTAATATAAATGACTAGATTCCGTTTCTCCCCAACAGTTTAAGCTTTTGGGAGAGTTGGAATTATATCATGGTATCAGAGCCTTCTGGAACGCCCACCTGGGTTGGCCTCCCTAAAGAGGTTGAAACCGGCCACAAGTGCGCAATGGAGTGTTGGGGAATTTATATAAATGATTAGATGCGGGGGAGTGTTGGGAATTAATATAAATGATTAGATCCCGTTCCTCCCCAACAGTTTAAATTTTTGAAAGAGTTGAAATTCTATTATGCTCGAAAAATACAAGTACCTGAGGAAATTCTAAGCTTAGGAAGACAAAACACACAAAACCAACTACAACATCTCTACCTCATGAAGTTAAGCACTTAAGCTAAGTCAAGAAAACCAAAGATGAAGATATACTAGAGTTACAAAAGCCGAAGGCCAGAAAAATGGAGCTAATTAAGACTAGACAATTAATAATTAATAAAGGAAGTCATTTTCCTCCCGTGGTCGTCCAGTTATCCAGTAGTAGAAGGAAAAGTCACCAACTTGAGTCAACAATAAAAGAACTAAATGCAAGATAATTCAACTCTGCTTCTTAACACTTTGAATGGAATAAGCATGTTGTTGTTCTTTTTCATAATTTCACAAATCAATTTTCTTTTCTCCATTTTTTTCCCCTACGGTTTCTCAAAGCAATTGATAGATTTTCACTGTGTCATTAGACTGTATGGAAGCTAACAATCCTCCACTTTTTTCTTCTTAATATTGCATCTTAATTTCACAACTGCATAATAAAATTCGCTATTATGTTTTCAAATGAAATTATGAATTATGAGCACAATACGCCTTGAGCAATTTAGAGTACTTGAAATATTTAAAATATTGGTGAGCAGATAAATTTCTTTGACAGTTAGTAGAAAATGGAGATTCTATCCTTACGGTTATTGTCCTCAACTGTTTTAAATTATTCTACATTCAAATTTACGTACAATTCTAAACTACGATAATACAACTTAACAAAGTGTCTGAGGACAATATTCGTAAGGATAAATTGAGAATACTAAGAGATGAAATATTGAGCTGCATTGCCAACTTGGGGCCATTGAGGCAAGCAACCAGTTCCACCGTGTTGATGTCTCATGTAATGCTAAGAAGCCCAATGCAGCTCTCACATCACAAACTGCCCTGTATTAGTTCTAATGATAATCCCATAACCAGCATGGCCAGTACTAGTAACTAATGATCCATCACAATTCAAACAGTGCATAAACTGCTGCACAGGTGTCCATTTACACAGCAAAGACTTGGCTGTTAAGTGAACTGGAGGATGTAAAACCTGATTATTTTTAAGATAATACACCAACATTTTATTCAGCCCTATAGGTGAGATGAAGGATCTTTTGAAGATATAATGATTTCTAGCCCTCCACAAAAGCCACCAAATGAAAGCCACATTGATTTGCTGCACAGACCTTATTGCACTAACTTTCAAAATCCAAACAGCTTTGATACACCAAATGCTCCAATTATTGGACTAACAATAATATTTGGCATGCACCAATCAACAATTACACGTGGAAGACCTTATTGTTTGTACAAACCAGAACGGAAATTGAACAGAGAAACATTATTCACAGTCGCAGGTCGAAACTCAAGCGGATTATTCCACATCCCAGTCCTCTCCTCAGCCCAAACCATGCTCACATTTCGAAAGACAGACCATCGATATGTTCCATCATGATCCCTGCACTGCTGCCGTTCACAAGACCCTGGCAGCCTGGTCTGTAATCCACGAGCCCATCAATATAGTTCGTCCATCTTTTGTACGTCAGATTCACGTTTATAAAACTGATGTCACTCAGAACACCACCTTCGGATCCTGATAAGAATACACCATTCTCAGAAGTAGCTGTGATGTTTATGAACTTCAGATTAGAGATGGAACCAGCTTTCGCGTTCTGGTCTCGTGGGCAGGTTGTTACGTATATTGGCTCTGCTCTTCCCCACCATGATGGATCGTAGTATCTTGTGGTGATGTTTATGTTCGAAAACGTTATATCACTCACATTACCTGCATAAGTTAAATGAGGTCAAAACTAAACTATCTAGGATAATTTAAACTGCAACACTATTCTAACATGGGTAAATAACTACATATTGCTCAAAGGACCTGATAATGAACCAAGCAACACGAAGCTATAAATTAAAATCATTCAACACCATTGCTATGTATATCATGCTCTACATGATCACAACTGAAGTTAAGTGTAAAGACTGACAAGGAGTACAGGATTTCAGTACCTCCATCACGAATTTGTAACCCGAGCCCTCTATGAGATTCAGCAATGGTTATATTGTCAAAGACCAAGCCTTTCATAAGAAACCAGCTAGCGCTCCCAAGTTTGATAGCTGAAGATTTTGTTCTAATCCAGCAGTTGGTTGCAGTAAGATTGAAAAGGGGGCTCGTAGATGTCTTGGGGCAAATAGCATCATCTCCAGTGTCTATGATGCATCTTGTGATGAGTGTATTATTTGAATCCTCGATGTCTATACCATCATTGTTAGGGGTATTGAAGTCCCCATGGATTGAGACATCATGAATTGATGTGTTCTGACAGCGAACAAGGTGCAAACTGCAAGAATCATGTAAATTCGTCCCCATCAGACAATAGAGACAGTAGTCTAGGAATGAGAAGGCATAATAAAGTAATCTATTTTCCCACAACGCAATAACAGAGCTCATCTAACTAAATAGTTCCTTCAGATAGATGGCTGCATCCCGCATGGATCTTATCTACTTCAAAGTCCATCATTTTCCACAAGGTTACACCTAATCACAAACACATGAGAACACTACCAAGATAGCTTTAACCAAGGAACCCAACTTTTGAGGCCAAGAACCAGTCAAAATGGCAGTTGTTTCTTAGTTCTTACTCATTAATCATTCCCAAAAAACCACTAAATAACAATCCACCACTTGTTTCTATCAACTATTAACACTATTACACTAAATATAAATCAATTAAAGATATACCATAAGATTTTTTATCTTAAAAAATCAAGAATACACTCGCCTTGACTCTCCATATTCAAGAAGAAAAAATATATCCTTGACTCTACATAATTAAGATAAGCATTAGTCTGCGTCGCTGTTATATGCTGCATTATACAATAAAATGCTAGATCATTTTGCACAACATGCTAGGCAGAGGAATTCATGCCTTTGAAGAATGTTTTCGTTAAACCTCTCGAGCATTATCAACATAGCCTTAGCTCTTTTAATTCAAGTTTAAATAATTAAACTGATGAACATAAACAGAGCAAAAATCAAACAACTTAATTCATCACAAATCAAACTCTAATCGTAAACAAGACCTACCACCATAAAGCAGGCTGATCAAACTTGACATCCCAAACTCTGACATTCCTACAGCCAATAAACCCAACCAATCTAGGCCTACACTCATCTCCCAAACACTGCCCAGTCTGATTCCAACTCACCATCACATTCTTCCTCTCATCAAATCTCTTCACAAACCCAAACCCTTGCCCATTCACCTCTCCTCCACCTGTAATCCCCACATCCGTCTCATTCTCCGCCACAATTACATACCACCTCTCCCTCTCCGCCGGATAGTCCTCGATCCTTGTGCCGCCGAGGATTTTGGCGCCATCGGAGATGTTTAGGGTTACGCCGGATTTTAGGAACACAGTGGCAGTGAGGTAGTTGCCTGGCGGGAAGAGGACCTGGCAGGGGAGTTTGTGGAAGGAGGCGAGTGAGGAGCAGTAGTTGATGGCGGATTGGATTGCTACGGTGTCGTATTGGTGGCCGGTGGCGGTGGCGTTGAAATCAGCGACGGAGATGGTGGTTGACTGGAGGATGGAGAGGAGTGACGTGGCTGGTTCTGATTGGAGGAAAATGACTGCTACTGATAGAAGAAGGAACTGAGCGTGGGAAGTTAATGGGCTTATTGGTTTCATGTTTTAATTTAATTTTTAAAAGTGGAAAGTTCAATAAGGAATGTGGCTTATGTAAATTGTCACGTACCGCATAAGGCTTCAACAAATTATGTAGATTCAACGGTATATTATCGAAAACTCATTATTTTCAATTTAATTTAATTCTATTCATTTCAGTTCAATTATATTCAATTCTGTTCAAATTCACTCAGATCAGTTCGATTATGTTCAGAATTGCTTAGTTGTAATGTATACTGCAAATAAATTCGATTCAATTCAATTTCGTTTTGTTTAGTTCAGTTCTGTTTAGAGGAAATAAAAGTTTCTAAATGAGTTAGTTTTGTTCTCAAATTTTTTTTGGGGTGATATGATATGGAATGAAATGGAGATGGGGATAAAAAGGGTGTATCTGATTATTGGATTTTTTTTTATCTCAATTTTCACAAATATTACATTATGCTAACACATAAAGGGGATGTTTCATGATTTTGAGTAAGACTCTGTTCTCTTATTTAGTACAGATTTATTTGATCTCTTTTATGTTAGCCTATGTTCTCTTTGTTTGAAAATTTATTATTTTAAATTCAGTTCAGATTCATTAACTTCAGTTCAATTTAGTTCAAATGCATTAAGTTCATTTAAGATTTGCTTAATAGTATTTTATACTACAAATAAGTTCCGTTTAAAACACAATACAACAGATAAGTTCAGTTCAGTTCAACTTCATTCAGTTCAAATCATTTCAGTTCAATTCTGTTCAAACGAAAAGAAAATAACCTTACAAATCAAATAGGTTTAGTTTATTTATGCTACTCAACCTCACACAAATGCTCAAATGAACAAGTTCTTCTCTACAATAGTTGAGTGGTCACTACAAGAAATACCATAAACAGCGACCGAAATTAGCGACGGATCGATCCGTCCCTACCTTTAGCGATGGATCGGTCTTTTTAGAAATAGCGATGGATAAAGACAATTCGTGATAATGCGCGTCCCTAAACCCTTGGGACGTTTGAGAGCTGCGACAGATGCTTATCCGTCGCATCATTAGTGACGGATGATTCCATCCGTTGTTCGTTTCTGCAACGGATGGATTCATCCGTCTCGTAATTACGACGGATTACTCATCCGTCGTATATCTCATTGACCATGGAAAAAAAGAAAAAAATAGGAAAATAAAAGCTAGGGACGGATGGATTCATCCGTCGTTGAATTACGACGGATGACTCATCCGTCGCTGTTTAGGGACGGATGGCTCATCCGTCGCAGCCTGGTTATATAAAAAAAAAAAATACACAGAACAGATCAGTTCACGCACACATAGAACACAAAAACTCTCCGTCTCTCCTTCCCGGCGTGCGTCGACCATCTCTCCACATCTTCATTTCTTGGCCATTTCACACAAGGTTATAGTCATTTCGAAGCTCTTCCATCAAGGAACAAGGGTAGCTAGTCAATTGCGTGATTCTTTCACCATTTATTCCGCAATCAAAGGTATTAACTTCTAACCCTAACTTGTCTAAATTTGAGTATTTTTCATTCTTTTTCAATTTCATTGAATGGTATGCATTTTAGTAGTATCTATTATGTTATGTAGCTCAAATTAGGGGAGATGCACAAGTTTTGGTTGGTGAATTGATAGATTTGGGATGAATTGGGTATTTTAGGAATTGAAATTTTGTTTTAGTAATTGAGAATTTGATTGGGTTGAATTGATATTTGGAGTATTGAGACTTTGTTTGGGGTTGATTGGAGACCTCTAGAATTTAGTTGTAGTATGATTCGATCGTAATCGGCCGTAATTAGTTGTTAATGAAAATGTATAATATAGACATATCGTAACTATAATGCAAAGTAATTAGTTGTAATTTAGAAATATTATAAGTATAATGCAAAGTAAAAATTAATAATAAAAATGAGTAAGAATTTTGGGTATGTTAGCAAAATATAATAAATTATATATATAAAAATTTTCCTTAATTACACATATCTTAAATGGCAAGTAAAAACCTCGATAAATAGAATGAAATAATACGTTAGCAATGAACTAAACTTCGATTGGTCAGGTTTAGCATTCAAATATGTCAGAACGTACACTGAGGATTCCCTTACTTGAGGTTTGGAAAGCCAACTGGCTTTTGGGAGTTCCGCCCAAAGAGTGGATGCTGAGTCCCCATCATGATGTTTGGGAGTCCTACTGGCGTGACCACCCGAATGTCTAGTGTCGTTCCTTGCTATATCTCTGATTGTACATGTTTTATATTCAATTCTGTATGTACTAACACAGATCTTTGCTTTAATTTGCAGATGCCGAAACCCAGACTGCCTCGTTACACCATACAATCGGATGAGATTCCACGCACTCCTCAGTCACCACGTACTGAGGGAGATGACACCGGGCCTAGCTCACAGCACGGCTCCCCGACTGCTCGTGGGACTCCAGGTGAGTCCAGTAGGGGCTCGAGCGATCCCCGTGACCCATGGGCCCACGTGCCAGACGATGACTGTCCCTACAGATCACCCATGGACGGTCTTTAGTGGAATGGTAGGCATGTACTCTACCCCAACGGGGACAAGTAAGTATTATGATTTAACTTATATATTTACGTAAAAATGTTGTATTATGGCTTGAGTTCATTACTATATATTACGAAGGTTTGCTTAATGATTGCCTTATTCTTTGCAGGTTATTTGCGGAAAAGGCGGCTCACAACCTAGGCCAGATCATCAGGGCCAAGATTCTCCCACCACAACAGGGTGGCGCCCAGTGGACTACCATCCCTGACCAGTTAAAGGGAGAGTACTTTGAGGAGCTGAGGGTGAGTTAATAATCATATTGCTGTTTCATAATTGTTTTTTTGTCTTGAGTGGTATGTTACTGTATGTGAGTGGTATGTTAGCCACTATATTTGGGTGATATGTTAGTCACCATTGTTGTAGTAAAATATAGGACAATGTGAGTGGTATGTTAGCCACTGTACTTGGGTGATATGTTAGTCACCGATATAATTGTTGTGCATGTGCTACACTTGTTATAATTGACTGTTTTTAAGTTCTCACAATTAGTATGTTTTTGGATGTTTGTCTGTACTTGTGTAGAAATATTACTTCCTTCCCAAAGCTCTGTTGTGGCCACTCTGGTACTGCTTCAACGCCCATGGTAGTTCCCTTTACAAGGGGATGGTTAATACCATGAAGGCCAGGCACACTGACGGACTGGGGAAGCCGAGTTGGCTAGGAGATGAACTGTGGGTTCAGTGGAAGGCCTACTGGCCTGATCCAAAAGTCCAGCGTGCGGCTGAGCAGAACGCTTCAAACAGGAAGGCGAGGCCCAAGGATGGGACCAGGAGCATGGTCACACATCGATTTGGCTCTCAGTCCATTGCTACAGCCAACATGAATAGGCTGGTAAGTGTATAATTAATTAACTTTGTGGTTTTAATATTATTCTTGTACTTGTAATATCAGTTCGAACTTTGTGATTTTATACATAATGCCTCTTATACTTTGTGATCTTTTTTATCATGCCTTTTATACTTGTAATTCATGTGTCATTCAGATTGAGGATAACGAGAGTCTTCTCTTCACGTTCTTCACGAAGTCTCAGATGGGCCCTGATGGCGAATGGTTGTCTACTAAGGCCGAGAAGATTGCGGTAAGTTCTGCAATACTTGTGTTCATTAAATACGGTTGATTTCAATAATACTTAAATTCACTAACGCCTTGCACTATTGATTTATCCTTTCAGAAGGCCTATACAGACAGGATTAGTGACAAGGACCTCACTGTCGAGGAGATGAACAACATTTTGTTGGAACTGGATCGGGAGGACGAGAAGGGTCGTCGCTTGGGACTAGGGAGTTTGGCTGCTACCACCAGTGGCGCGAGGCATGCGCGTTCCCGTCATCTCGGGAACTCTGCCTCACGGACCACGTCTTCTAGTACTTCTTCTGATCAGGCCGCCCTCAGAGCGGAGTTGGCAGAGAAGGATGCAGAGATTAGGAGGCTGGCCGAGAGACTGGCTGAGCAGGAGGCCCACATCGCTGCCATTTATGCGAAGTTGGGGATGCCACCTCCTTCCTCCAGCGCACCACCACCGCCACCCCCTTCTCCATGATCCAGTTTAGTTTTTTTATGTTGTTTTTCGACTCATGAACGAATATTATACTTCCTATCGGATATTACATTAGATATTTATTGTATGAATGATTTTTATTATGATTATTGGATCGTTTCGTTATTGAAAATGCTTTTCGCATTTATTTTTGGGGAATTTATTTATTACGAATATTAATGATGTGTGTAACAGGTTCAATGGGTTTTTTGGTTTGGATTTTATTTAAATATAAAGAATTTGTTTTAAAAAAAAAAACAAAAAAAAAAAAAAAAAAACCAGCGACGGATAACTCATCCGTCGCTAAAGTCCTGGTCAGACTAGTAAGCTGACCATGACCTTTGCGACGGATGACTCAACCGTCGCAACACGGTCAACGAATCATCCGTCGCTACTCCGTCGCTAATTCGTGACGGATCGTTGATCGTCGTTAATTCGTTTACGACCAACGTATTAGCGACGGAATTCTCATCCGTCGCTATATTTAGCGATCCGTCGCTGAGCCTAATCAGCGACGGATCGCTTATTTTCAGCGACGGATGAGTCCGTCGCTGAACATCAGATCCCTTGTAGTGGGTATAGATATGTCAAACAAAAGGTATGTTCATACTTTGTCACTAGGAATTACAATGAAATAACCAAACTTTGATACCAGTAAAATATGAAAACTTCGTTACTTATCGTAAAAGTGGCTTACAACACAAAAACACTATGCTCTGGTAACAGAAAAATGGAACTACAATAGAAAAATCACTTAGGAAAAACCAAACACCATGGAATTACAACAACAAAATCACTCAAACTCAATCACTTAGGGATAGTCGACACCAATGTTAGGGGCATACGATGAATCTTCTCTCTTGTAATCCAAGTCGACCCTACTACTTGATCTTTTTTTCACATCTTCGGCTTTCCCTTGGTTGTTGATCTTACATAATTCCATCCCAAGAGTACAACAAATTTGATTACTTAGGTACTTGATTTTCGTTTACTTTCCGCTTATAAATGGCTACTTAGGTACTTGATTTTCGTTGAAATTTCTAGGTATTTAAAATTACCTTGATTTCCATGTTGTGATTTTCGTGTTTGGCCACTTCTGCGTTGAAATTTCAGTGTTTATTTTGAAACTGAGAAATTGTGTTCTCACTAATGGAAAATTTTTTGCGCCCTGGTGTAAAGCAGGGTGATTACCAATGAGGTCTAGCTCAATTGGTTAGACTGAGGTATCATGACACTAGAGGTCATAGGTTCAATTCTCAACAAGTGCAGAATTATTTATAGTTTATTACTACCTTTGTCATATTACTTATTAAAAAAAGTTAATAGGGCTCGAAATCCATATGATTTTAAACAACCCACCGCCGTGATGAATAGTGGAGTTTTATCGCATAGTTGCACTGATGCTTTCATTGTTGAAATGTTAGTCAAACCATGGTTGGTCTATCGATGAATATGCACTATTAACCAATAGAGGCCTCAGACATTGGAAATGGAGTTTTCTTGAACATGAATAATCTACTAAACTAGTAGAAAACACTCGAACATTTGTTACTAAAATTCATTTGTGAAAGAATAATTAATGCTCGAATTGTGTTGATTGATGTGCTAGTTAATAGTAATAAGTGGATAAAGTTGACACAAAGAGGTGTCAAACTTGTGACCTTTCGATTGAGAGCTGGAGAAATTTCCAGCGGACCATTGCACCTCTTGGTGAAAGATTGTGTTGCAACTGGAATGGATAGCTTCTAGAGCGAGGAGTTTCATTTTCAAGAGTTACACCTCTTCATTTGCAACCTTTCAAGACTATAAATAAGGCCTCATGATTTTGGATTCCTACAACACTCCTGGACGAATTTGTATGAAGAAATCTAGAATTCTGTTTCTTCTCTTACATTCTAAAAGTTTGTATTTCCATATTATATATTGTCGTCCACGCGAGTTTTTTATATCAAGTGCTTGTATGCAAAACTCACTACAGTTTTATGTTGGAAGAATGTTCGCTGACTAACTATGAGCACCGAGAGCATTGCGAATAAAGTTCTAAGGAGAGAGTGCTACACTCGACTATGCAAATTTGTAGCTTTATTCATATTCCAATTTGTACATTTCGATGCATCCTTGTTTGTGCTCCCTAAATTTTACAACATTGATGAAGTCTGATATTACTTGTCTGAAACCTGCGATGATTGGGGCGTTGGTAGTAGAGTATGTGAAGAAGGATCCAACTGTGGTGGTGGCCAGGTGGGGGGTGGGGGGCAGATTGCAAAACAAACAAATCCAGGAACAGTGACTGACTTACTCACAAGTTATGATACTATATGCTTCACTACTTTTCTTCATTAAATTTAAAGCTAGCCTTGAGAGGTTCAAGAAATGACTAACTTACTCACAAGTTATGATACTATATGCTTCACTACTTTTCTTCATTAAATTTAAAGCTAGCCTTGAGAGGTTCAAGAAATGTCAGCCGATATTGTTTATTGTGTCATCTTCCCCTTAAAATGGCCTTTTAAGGGGAGAAGGTCATTCAATCTTATATGTTGATTTCAATACCTACTATCAAGCGATGTGGGATACGGGGTTTAACACACCCCTCACGTGTAGGCCGGTATGACCATCGGCTCTACAACGTGGTGAATGAATGTCGGAGTATACATAAGCTCAAATCCAACACGGGTGACCATCATCGGCTTAAGCCTTCTCTGATACCATATCAGAGTGGACGCCATGGATGCATGAGATTCGAGCTTGATCTAGTGAGAAGGAAAGTAAATAAAGTGTGTGTTTTATTGATGATGAAGGAAACGAACAAATTTTGATTTTTTTTTAAAAGGAAAATGCATATATTAGATAAGATATAAACAGGAGTACAGCAGCTCACAGAGCTTACATTCACATTCAGGGATATCAGACACTAACTATTCGATCATATGTTTTTTCTAAATCATTAGTTACATAAGTCGTAAACCAAGTCGGGCATTGGTTCCAAACTTGAAAGCTACTCACATGGCTTGTACGCAAAAGGCAAAATGTATAGTCACTTGAGTCGTGCTGGTACTTCAACTGACGTTGCCACTTCCCCGCCAACTCTTCGATTCCAAACCTGGCCAAAGCATCAACATCTTGATTGATCTGCCGATATACAAAACTCCATCTACATTCCTGGAACTGGTCTGCAAGTGTGAGGATGTCTTCAAGAAGCCGGCGCTCGTCGACTCTCCTCCTGTGAATTGCCATCCAAGCAAACATTGAGTCAGTTTGTATACATAAATGAGACAACTGCATCTGTGAGGCCAAAATCAAGCCTTGTTTAATTGCCTCAAGTTCTGCAACGTTATTAGTAGTAATGCCTATGTAAGCTGCAGCCGACGAATAAATTGGCCTTTATCATTTCGAAAAATGATTTCAATGGCCGCCTCACCTGGATTACCTTTTGATGATCCATCCGTATTCATTGAAACAAAATCTCGTGGGGGAGGGGTCATTTACACTTAAGGAACTACTTAGACTTTATCACAGGCGTGTGTAGTGATGATTGCTGAGACATTAAATTTTGTAAATGTGTATAAATTGTCAACCAATTGAAGGTCTGTTCCCTAAAGATGAAACCATTCCTATAAGACCAGACTAACCAACAAAAGGAAATAAGCAACAATTGATGATAATTATTCAAAGAAAAATCTGTAAGAAGATTAAGAAGGTGGGGAGAATGATCATTCCAGCAAGAAGGCCATAATAAAGTTCTCAGAAACTGAAATTTATGACAAGAAAAACAAAGATGCTCTAATATTTCTGGTTGAGTGCTGCATAAACACAAACAGGACTGTCAAGTAAGCCCCAGAGATGATGTTTAGAAAGAGTAGCATGTCTATCATGTAAGCTCAACCAGAAGAAAATTTTGATTCTTGGAATAAGTTTCAACTTCCATAATCTAGACCATGGTAGCAGTGGCCTATTTGTGTATTGTGTGATCAAAGTATGATAGCAAGATTGCATAGAGAAGACCCCTGGTGGGTGGTGAGCCCAGTGCAAAGTATCTGGCCCTGAGTTCAAAAATAAAGGAGTGCCAACAATCTGTTTCACTATATTAATAGGTAAAAAATGAGCTAGCTTTCCTACATGCCAATGATTGTGATCTATAAAATCAGCTACCACTGTGTGTACAGACTCTGGAGGGAGATTTGTTATTGCCAGTGATCTAAGTCTTGTAATGCCTAACCATAAATCATCCCAAATGTGAATGGAGTGTCCATTACCTAAAACCCAAGAGAGGTGATCCTTAAATTCTGGAATGTGTTTCACCAAAGCCTTCCATAACCAACTACTAGATGAATTACTTGTTGCATTTAAAATAGAATTATTTGAAAAATACTTGGCCTTGAGAATTCTAGCCCATAAAGTAGAAGGATTCATTAATAATCGCCAAAGAAGTTTCCATTGGAAAGCTTTATTAAAAATGAACAAATTCCTGATACCCAAACCTCCTAAAGGAAGAGGGGTACAAACTACATTTAACCTTGCCTTTGGCTTTCCTGTTTCAGAGGTATTCCAAAGAAATTTTTATTGAGACTATCAATTTTATGGATAATAGTATTAGGTAATTGAGCAATTGACGTGTGTAATATGCTGGAATTGCAGAGGTTACAAATTACAGATATTTCCTACACACTAGCTATTTATACAAAGCTGGAGAAAAGAAGAAAACAAAAGAAACTAAAACATAAAAGTGTGTTTCTACATAAATACAACTTCTCCAATTATACACAATAGTGCGCGCTCTAAGACAAGACGAACTAAACCTCCTTAATCCGGCTCAAGTCTTCTGCTCTTATTTTCATCACTCTGTACTACTCGATCTATAAGTGTCACTGTTTCAAGGGTGTTGACAAGGGCGGATCCAATAATTTATATTTGGATAGGCTAATTAAGTAATCTCCATACTTATAAGTTTATTGCCATGTGTTTTTTAATATGCTACAAACCTTTTTTTTACAATTTTTTCATTTGATACAATTTTTTTTATTTTCATTACTATCTTTTTCTACAACTCAAATATCACTGCAAAATATAAATAAAGGGATAAAACATATAAGATTCATGAAAATATAGAGTATAAGAGACAAATTTCATGAAAATATAGAGAAAAAGAAACAAGAATAAATAAAGTGGACATCAAGAGGATCGAACCTCGAACCAGGTGGTTAAGAGACTGAGGCAACCCACTTCACCAAAAGAAAACTATTGACAATACATATATAGGTAATACTAATTTCTCAAATATTTAGGTAGGCTTGAGCCTACCCCAGCCATAGCTGGATCCGCCCTTGGGTGTTGACATAGGAATTCACCTATGGGTTCACTCAACCCCTAGATTCTGGAAACAGAGCACTTTGCCGACTTATTTAGTTTTACCTATTCTAACACTAACTGTTCCACACATGTAGTTGTTTTACTTGTGCAAAAAGTTTACTTGAACGTGGGAATTGTCAAATTACAAGAAGGAAGAGACTTATTCAAAGAAGGACTCAAAAAGGAAATCAAGTCTTGATGGGAAAAGGAGTTCTTGAAGAAGAAGTTTATTCCTAATTGACGACTGAAGATTAAACACGTCCACATTCATTCATACGTGTTTCCTGATGGCATTCGAACAAGACATCCACTACTATATAAGGAGGACATCGACCAGTAGAGAGAAACACAACACAAACAATAGAGCAATCGAGTTACAGAGAGTTAGGTTTTTATTGTTTTAGTTATTGTGTCTTTTACACTAATTTATATTCTAGACTTCTCTAACCGTGTATTGAAGGTAGAATAGATAGAAGGGTATTCTATATCATCTCATAGGTGACTAGTGTTGTTTTACTAAGATAGAGATTGAGAGTATACAGCGTTGTACGAACAAGTTCTTTCTTAGTAGATTTTGTGCCTTGACTGGTCATCAAGCAAGCTAACGAAGCTGCTTGAAAAGTTTCAAATACAGGTTCTTATTTATATTCCGTTGTGTTTTAACTTCTATATATTATCTGTGTTTGTGTTTACTAATCTGCAGGTTTCTGACGAATATCTGTAGAGATTGACCTAGGTGTTCACCGAACCCCGTAGTCAATTTTGGACCGTTCGGTTGGTAATTTGTATCTAGAGCAAGTTGTATCGATCCTATATTCTTTCACGATCTTCCTGATTTGCTTTCTTCTGTTTATGATCTTGATACATTTACTATTGTTCATGTGGAGAAAACATAATATTGGTCCTATTTTATAAGTGAGTTGTGATTACAATAAACTAATATGATATGCAGTTAGTTTGTGAGTTTGTACTTACCTGTCTATACTCTTTTATCACACATTATATTACAGGGAAGATAAAGTAGGAAGTTAAGCATGATGTAAAGATATCATTCCAATTCAGAACGGAAATTGAACAGAGAAACATTATACACAGTCGCAGGTCGAAACTCAAGCGGATTATTCCACTTCCCAGTCCTCTCCTCAGCCCAAACCATGATCACATTTTCGAAAGACAGACCATCGATATGTCCCATCATGATCCCTGCACTGCTGCGGTTCACAAGCCCCTTGCAGCCCGGCCTGTAATCCACGAGCCCATCCATATAGTTCGTCCATCTTTTGTACGTCAGATTCACGTTTATAAAACTGATGTCACTCAGAACGCCACCTTCGGATCCTGATAAGAATACACCATTCTCAGAAGTAGCTTTGATGTTTATGAACTTCAGACTAGAGATGGAACCAGCTTTCACGTTCTGGTCTCGTGGGCAGGTTGTTACATATATTGGTTCAGCTCTTCCCCACCATGATGGATCATAGTATCTTGTGGTTATGTTTATGTTCGAAAATGTTATATTACTCACGTTACCTGCAAAAGTAATCGTGAGGTCAGAAATAAAGTATCTAGGTGAATCTAGCTAGAACTGCATGTCCTATGTTCTAACAACGAAGACGTGATAATGAACCAAGCAACCGAAGCTATAAAATTAAAATAAAATCACTAAACTCCATTGCATGCATATCATGTTCTATATCCCAATTAAGATTGAAGCATAAATATCGTCAAGTAGGACGAGATTTCTGTACCTCCATCACGAATTTGTAACCCTAGCCCTCTGTGAGACTCAGCAATGGTTATGTTGTCAAAGACCAGGCCATTCATAAGATACCAGCTAGCGCTCCCAAGTTTGATAGCGGAAGACTTTATTCTAATCCAGCAGTTGGTTGCAGTAAGGTTGTAAAGGGGACTCGTGTATGTCTTGGGACAAATAGCATCATCTCCAGTATCTATGATGCATCTTGTGATGAGTGTATTATTTGAATCCTCAATGTCTATCCCATCATTGTTAGGTGTATTGAAGTCCCCATGGATTGAAACATCATGAATCGATGTGTTCTGACAGCGAACAATGTGCAAACTGCAAGAATCAAGTAAATTCTTCTCCATCAGACGAGAGAGACAGTAGTCTAGCTAGGAAGGAGAAGGCATGCTAAAATAATTTTTTTCCTACGAAAAACCTAAGAGAGCTCATCTAAATAGATATAGTTACTTCAGATAGATGGATGCATCATGCATGGATCTTATCTACTTAAAAGTCCAATATTTGACACACGGTTACACTTAATCACCAATAGATCAAAATGCTACCAAGATAGGTTTAACCAAGGAACCGAACGTTTTGAACCCAAAGCAAATTTTTACTCAGCTTGGCATCACAGCCTGAATGAAGCCAAGAACCAATCAAAATGGCAGTTGTTTCTTACTCATTAATCATTCACTTTAAACCACTAAAAACAATCCACCACTTGTTGCAATCAACTATTAACACTAGTACAAATCAACAAAGAAATACCGTAACAGTTTTAATCTGCAAAAATACAGAAAATATATAAACTTGACTCTACAGAATTGGGGATTAGCCTAAAAAAATTCTGCATTTTACTATTAACTTCCTTTCAAGATAACCATTACTCTGCTTCATTGGTATATGCTGCATTATACAAGAAATGCTATATCATCTTGCACCACATGCTAGGCAGAGGAATTCATGCTTGAAAATGTTTTCATTAAACCTCTTCCGCAATATCAACATAGCCTTATCTCTTTTTATTTCAAGTGTAAATATTTAAACCGATGACCTTAAACAGAGCAAAAATCAAACAACTTAATTCATCACAAATCAACTCTATAATCCAAATTATATCTGGAAAAAGGTGTACCACCAATAAGTCGACTGATCAAACTTTACATTCCCAAATGCCAGATTGAGAGAGGTTGGCTGTGAGGTAACAAGATTGAGTACTTCAATAGCATTTGCCTAGAGATTTTCTGCAATTTTCAGT